>OY987326.1:198142237-199477310 GCA_963920685.1 Polydrusus tereticollis
ACAGGAGTTTTGTTGCTAGGCAACTAGATATACTTACGTGTTAATTAAAACAACGTCCCCTGCTGACGTTCTTAAAAGCTCTAGACCGGAAAACGGATAGGGGTTCGAGATTATTGAATTAGGTTCTATAGCTAATTTTAGCCTACGTGACTGGAAGCAGACGGAGAGATCTGTAACAGCTTTCGTGGGAAGCAGACGGTTTCCCTCGCTCGCGCGGTTTAGGCGAGTTCGAGTTTTTAGTTGTTTTTTACGACACTCAAGCCAAATCATTAAGTCGGTCAAGTCGCGGAGTTATCCCGAAGATATTCTAATGTAATTATTATTTCCAGACTTAAGGAAAAAACGTAGCAACCTTCGTGTAAAGAAGACGCTCTCCACGCGGCTTTTTGCGCGGGTTTAGGTGATTTTAAGGTATACAACCATGAAATAAGTTGGTCAATTCGCGAAAGTACATCCCGAAGGTGTGGTAATGTGATTGCTACATCCCAACTCGAGTTCAGTCTATCTATTGTAAAAAGCAGTCGAAAAGTCGTGAATTTGTGCGATAAATTCTTTGAAGTGTAAGAATATAGTATTGTATCCCGACGTTATTGTTTGTTAGTTAGTAATGTAAAATATGTAAAGGATTTAATGAAGTAAGTAGTTAACGTACTAAGTTGTAACAGTACACCGTATTTGCTGCTACGCAGCCCAAATGTGAACATAAGTAACTGAATAACAGAAGTAAATAGATATAGTTTGTGTGAGAAAAAGCCTTTTATTTCAACTGACATATTTTGAACCACGCAACCTATACAAATACAGTAAACAATTTATATTTGGCCGAAGCAAATAAAGGCAGCGGCCAACAGAAATATTCCAAAGTATTTATCAACGTCTTCACGAAACAGGCACATTGAAGTGAAGGGGGAGACCAGGAAGGCCAATGACAGTAAGAACGGTTAAAGTGGAAGAGAATATGCTGGACATGATAGAGGAAGATCCAGGTACTTCTACTCGAAAAATTGCAAATACTTTAAATATAAGTAATGGGACTGGGGACTGGAGAATCCTTAGTAATTATTTGTTGTAGGTACCCATACCACATACAACGCGTTCAGGCACTTCTTCCTACTGATTTTTCTCCACGGATTGCATTCTGTCAATGGTCTTTGCACACATTGGTTCAAATTCCTTAACTGTTGACGCTGATTCTTTTTAGTGATGCATCGAATTTCTTAAGAAATGCAATAAGGAATTTTTAGAACAACCATGTGTGGGATGAAGAAAAAGGCATTTTTTTAGTTAAACATGCCTGTTGACGCCGCCTTTATTTGCTTGCGCCACACATAAATTTTTTACTGTATTTCCATAGGTTGCTTGGTTCAAAATATGTCAGTTGTAATAAAAGGCTTTTTTCACACAAAATGTATCTATTTACTTCTGGTATTTCATTTACTCATCTTCACATCCGTTCTGAATAGCAGCAAATGCTTATTACTTGTACATATTAGTATGGTAAATACTTACTGCATTAAAACAGCTATACTTTTTACATCACTAACATTACATCACTAAACAAACAATGATATCGGGATACACTACTGTATTCTTCAACCTTCAAGAATTTATCGTATCTACGAACTTGAGACTGCTTTTTACAACAGATGAACAGGACTCGTGTCTGGTAGAATAGCTACGTTATTCTACCTTCGGGCATTCACCGCGAATTGACCCCGTTATTTCAACAGATAAACGGAACTTTAGTTGGGGTGTAATAATTACAATAGTTACACCTTCGGGATACTACCGCGAATTTTCCAACCTATTTCATAGCTTGTTGAATACCATAAAATGCGAGAAGACGGTGTGCTTTCTGCAAGGCGTGATACAGAACTCTACTTAAGTCTAAATAAATACTAATCACATTAATATATCTTCGGAATAACACTGCGAACTGACCGACTTAATTACTTGGCTTGAGTGCAACGAAAACCACTAACAACTAGCGTAAAACGCGAGGAAACCCGTCTCCTCCCCACGCGAGCTGTTAGAGATCTCTCTTGTCTTCCCGAAAAGCTAAAACACGTCAAATCTTCCTTGCGATATATCACCCTCTTTCTCGCACCCAGTAACATTCTGTCATGCTGCTTCCAACCCTGCTTTTTGTCACGTAGGCTCAACACGTCGTTGCCTGGGCAACCGCCCGATGCTTGCTTTACTTCGGCAGATTCTGGAAATTTAATTGGGTGTCGTAGACGGCGAATATTTTAGGAAAATGTTAGTGGTTATACGTTTTAACACTCAACTGTCTTGTTTTGTTTCCATGTGGATTTTTCGCCTCGATGCACCGTAGATACATTAAAAGATTGTAAACAGCGGCGTTGCCGTACTTCCTCTACTTTGAATTTATACTTGTTTTGTTATTAAATTATGCAACTAGCTAACTGAATCTTTCCTCAACAATGTCAAACGTCTTAAAAATTAACATTTTATTCACCTAAAAAGATCCAAATACCAAACTTAACTACAGACACCTCTTTTGATAAAGTTACCAGGTTACATCTCATGTATTACAGGAATCTGTATCTGCCGATTTTGAAGATGACATAGAAGGATTAGGCGAGACCATTGATTTTAATGTGGAAACTCAGGATGACAAAGATTAAAAGAGTTTGTAAAATATATGAATTTATGTTTCGTTGGGATTCATATACTTAGATATCATTTTTAGAGACACACATGACGATATGCATTTTATTTCATTAGTTTATTTTAACCATAGATTATTCGCGAGCACAAAATTATTAGTGTTGCGTTATTTATAAAAAATGATCCACGTAAACGAAGTTGTTTTATTTAAAATAAATCTAAATCTTATTGGCAGCGTTTAAATTGATATACGTAAATAATTTCGATTTTATCAAAAAAGAACCAAACACCATTGTTTACTACAAAATGTAGAAAAGACAAGCTACAACTTTTTTTTATGTAGGTAAAATACTCTTCTAGCAAAACATTAAAGAAAAGTAAAAAATATGTAATTACCAATTTCTAAAATTCTGAAATGTTTAACCGTAATTCACGCAAAACTATAAAATGGTTGTTGGTCACTTTTAAATAAGCGTTATCCAAATATAATAAAAACAGCTATGGCAATATTAAAAATTTTCACTACAATAGAAGAAAAAAATGTAACTTTTTCAAAAATCATATAGAAAAATAGGGCGTTTCATTAAGAGAACGCTGCATCAATGGCGTAAGTAGTTTTTTTCAATTTGTTTTTTTGAGATTTCTGAATTCTACTGAAAAAAGAATAATATCGTTTCTCGTTGAAACACCCTGTATACTATTTTTTGTGGAAATAAAAATGACGTTATATCTTTAAAATTGATGTATTTAGGTTTAGGATATGTAACAAGAAATCTGACTAAAAATTTGCGTAGAATTAGAAAACAAATAAAAAACTATACTATTCCTTGTATCCTGTATTTTCAAAAATATGCTTTTAATAAAGACATAAAAAAGATCTATGTATATACCATATTTAAAATATTTTTTATCAGAGGTTAAATATCGGTGTGGGACTGTTTGAACACAGTATAATATGTACAAAAAAAAATAAAAAAACACAATTAATAAACATAAAACAACTTTTATTAGAGGATGAACACCACTCCTTTTTATATGGCATATGACAGAAACACCATCACACATAACCCCCTCTCCTCTTTCACGAACAACTTTACGTATATGCACATTATATTACGTAGGAAGGCTAATAATATACAAGGACCGAATGAACCTAATAAATCACATAATAGGAGGTATGCATTGTGTGTAAACAGCCATTACAACTTGTATAAATTATAAATGCAAGTTTTGAACAAATGTTGGCACTTGAACGTCCATTCATCGTTTTGTCTCCTTTGTAGACCCGTAGAGGGTGGTCCATTTATTTGAGGATCTCGTGGCACTAGTTAGAATGGTCGTTTGCGTAATGGATGTTTTGGGGAATGTGTCGGGAAATTGATAATAATTTGTCTTTTAAATATGAAAGGTAGTTCTTACATGACTTATATAAAACCTGCGGACTGTACAGTGTATAGGGTGGCCAAATTGAACACTTTTAAAGAAAAACTCCTATTTCTGAACAAGATATAGAAAAACTGATGTTGGTGTCTACTGTCTGAAGCTTAATTTTAATGAGAAACTTAATGATAGAAAGCGTATATCGATATGTATGACCGTTGCAGAGATACAGGTTGTTTTTCGCAAACGTGCATTTTCGGAAAGTCTCTGTTACTTTTTTCCACTTGAAATTTTTTATTTTTATGAAAACATTTCCAAGGTATTTTTTTATGCAGAATTCAATGGTGTAAGTAAACATTTTTTAAAACTAATACTTTTAAACTTATAATTTTGTGTCATGTCTGAAATAACTTCCAACATGAATGAAGAGAAAAAAACTCTGGCTATCTTCCTTGATCTTGCAAGGGCATTTGACACGGTGCCGCATGATGCCTCATTAAGCATTCTTGCTAATTATGGTGTTCGTGGTCCCGTGTTAGATGTTTTTAATTCTTATTTAAGTGGTAGGCAACAGATTGTTAGGATCAATGACTTTATGTGTGATGTCCGAGCTGTTACTATGGGGATACCACAGGGAACAGTCTTGGGACCTATACTGTTTATTACATATATGAATCCACTGCTTAACGAGGTAGAAATACGTGGAACAATGCTGTCGTATGCAGACGATACTGTTTTGTCTTCGATGGTGATTCCTGGGATGGGGTGAAAAATGCTGCCTTTTCACCAACCAAAAAAAATAGAGCTCATTTTAGTAAATGGCATGCAAAAGAGGTTTCGATACAGAAGGCCAAACATACAAAATACCTGGGAATCATGCGAGAATTCTTGAATTACTTTATCCTGAAGATGTACTGGATGTTAGATGTCTCCATATTTTGACTGTTAGTAAATTTATGTTAAAAATCAATAACCTGTCCATAACCCACAACTTAAATACTAGAAACAGACTCAAAAGAAACTTATCTCTGCCAAAAAACAAAACAACATTAAGTTGGAAATCAATAGTTTACTTGGGTCCCAAAATATACAACTTTTTGCCTATGAACATTCGTGAAATAAAAGTTCATAGGCAATTAAATAAAAAATATTCTCAGTATATTTTATATAATATATAATTAGGTGAATATATATGGTAAATTATTTTAGTATAGGTAAGCACACCAATTTGATTATGGCAGGTATTCCAACCTGAAACAACTGGCGGTACATTCAATATTCTTATATTGGAAAAAACACATTTTTAAATGGGCCTCCCTGTATATTTTTGCATATTTGAGTAAAGCTTCATACTGCCAATTCAAAAATATAACACACTTGGTCTTTTGCTTAGGTTTTCTTTGACTCATAGAGCTTTTTAAGGTTTTTTCACTTGTTGACTTTGAAGCGCGCACTTTAAACAAGTAGGGTTTGGACGACGCGGTGATAAATAGGGTGCAAGTGTTTACTACCAGCTGTCAAATTTTAATAAAGCGCTTCACAGCAGTAATTAAAACTCATGTTTACAATAAACACGCCAGAACCTTATAACAATTATTTAAACTACATTTAAAAAAAAAATGAAGCTAATAAAAAACGAAACAACAATAATAAGGAACAGCAAACAAGAACGATATTTCCCTACAGGAGGTGTTCCGAATATCGATCGGTTTCCCCTATGCACAGACGGCACCTTTTCTCAACAGATAACATTTCTTGTTGAGTTGATTAGTTTAATTGGCAATTTAAAAAAAAAAAGGTCTTTCAACCTTCCCTGAAGATAAAAGTCCATTAGCCTTAGATCCGGTGACCTCGCCGGCCAATGGTTGGGACCTTGGTTGGCTATCCAATTATTTCCACAATTGGCCACCAAAAGTTTTTTAGACGATTGCTAAGTCATTAGTGGCAGTTCATTAACAAAGGTTTCTATTGTGTCATTAGATTTTGCAAATACGTTTGGAATGTAAGAGCGCCATCTTAAATAAACGGACCAATAATCCTACCTCTGAGAATACCTTGCCACACACTAAACCCAAAACTTTCTTGCCTTCTCTGTTTCACAGTTAGATAACAGTTTTGTTGTTTCGTCTGTCCAAACAAAACTTAACGAAAAATCGCGAACTTGGTTACAATTATCCAGGAACCATTGGCAAAAATACATTTGGCGTTCCAGGTTGAAGGTGACGAACTTTTCTGGGCCTGTAATATGGCTTTAATTTGTACTTTTACATTTGTACCCTATTTATCGCCGCGTCCTCCAAAGCCTACTTATTCAAAGTGCTCTCTTCAAAGTCAACACGTACATAATATATAAAAAAATGTAAAACTCTGTGATTCAAAGGAATCTTAAGCAAAACACCAAGTGTGATATATTTTTGGAATGGTAATTTGAAGCTCTATTTAGGTATGCAGAAATATTCAGGGTGGTCCGTTTAAAAAGACTGTTTTTTCTATTGATACCTATTTAAATATTCGTTTCAAAAAAATTTTACTTACACGTCATTGTAGAAATCTAGAAAAGTGTTTCATCCTACAAAAATGATTAGTGCAGTTGGAAAAATCTGAAGTTTGAACGTGTTTCACAATTCAAGAATAATTTTTTTTAGTGAAAAAATTTTTTTTTTAACTTGAGCGTGTTGTTTTTAAAAAAAACTACATTCCGTCGTTCTAATATTTTGTTAAAGGATCCCTCCACCTCCGGTGTAAGGTTCTTTCTCCAAGATTATCGATAATATTGATGCATGCTATTGTTCAATTACTTATGGAAGTATCCAATGTTTTCTTTTAAATATAATTAATCTGTAATAATACATGTGCATGTGCAAGGTGGTCAGAGTGCCATATAAAAATCCACAAATTACCGGGTAATTTCAATAATTAATCGCTATTAATTAAATCGTTGTCTATAATTCAACCGCCTTTACATAAATTACAAGATCTCTGATTCATGGCTGTATGGAAAACCTGCAATTACGTTGATGGCTTCATGCGCCATTAAATGACAAAATTTATAACTTTTCTTCAACCAATACCCTACGAGAAAAAGCATATACGTGAATGTAATAAAAGCTTATTGCAACACAATTTTATGTAATATTTTAATCTTTCGAATATGGATTAATCCATTTAAAAACTTAGTGGAGAGAGGAGTAAGATGACCAAAGCAAAAACTGAATTAAAATGCAAGCGGTCTCGAAAAATTGTTCTACATATTTGTTAGTAGTAGTATAGTTGTTAGTAGCAAATTCAATTGCTAGCGCAGAACATCACAGGCTTTTAAAGTAGATAAAGCCTGTCCAGAGGTATAAGAAAGTTACACTTTGCCCTTGAATGGGATTATCCAAGGGTGGTCATAAACAAACAATAAATGAATGAATAAATGCAGGTAAATTATGGTCCGTACTTAAAAATGTCTTAAAGTAAACTGCAAATCCGGATGACGTAATTTCATCATTAAACTAATAGTTTGGTGATTTTAAATCGATTTTTACCTGATTCAAAATGAGAGGGTTAATCCCATAAAACAAATTATGTTGTAAAGACTGTATATATGGCCACTCTAGTTAGTTTTAAGCTAAGTAATTATTCTTACTTCGTGTGTAATACAGCGTTTGTTTAGTCGTGTGTGAGTCATGAAAAATATGTGCAAGCCCAATGTATCTCAGGAATCTGTGGAACTAAGGAAGTTATAAACAAAGCTTACTCAACTCTCATTGAACGTGCGGTCAGCAAGTAAGCAGCGTTAGAAGAAACAGCCACATTAACAAAAATTCCAACATCAACTGTATGGAAAATTGTGAATAATCCCATTTTAACGAGGAAAAAAAGAACCGATACTGGCATTTTCTCGAAGGTAGATGGAAGTGATCAAGATATAATATGCCATAAAATTTGCAAGTTATACGAGGAACAAAGCGTGCCTACATTAAAAAGTCTAATTAAGAGGCTTGAAAAAGATGAAACCGGCGTTAAATGTGGCAAAATAACGTTATGGAAGTGTATCTAACACATGGGTTCTAGATTTAAGTTATTAGTATAATCAGGTTTTAAAACATATTCTATTAAACATGGATTGTGCCAAATCATCATCTGAACTTGCAAAAAAAATTAATGTTTTGGAGGCATTGTACTTTATAAAAACGGCATGGCGAAAGATCGATCCAGCAACAATTCAAAATTGTTTTAGAAAAGCTGGGTTTAGAAAAACGGATACGATTTTGACCCCTAAGATGACTTACCATTGTATGTCCTTGCGACAATAATAAGGGCTGCTGAAAAGTTGAATGTTGTCAATGACCAAAATCGAGACGAATTTATAAACATTGATCAAAACACTCCAACAGAAGATGATGATTTCGGAAAACAGGTTACTGCATTTAGTCAACATGATGGAAACAACGAGATGGGTGATGACAAAATAGAGGACGTTCAAGAAGGGGAAAATAAAATAAAGTGCTTCGATGAGGCTTTAAATTACATTAAAGAGCTAAAAAAATTTCTAAATACGACTATGTGACTTTTGAAGAAATCAAGAATCTGGAATGTCATTTCCAGAAGTGCCGTATGGAAGAACAGCAAAGGAAGCTTAAGCAGACAAGCATTTCAAGATTTTTTCCAAATGCTCCTAAATAACTTTGAATATTTATGTTTGACGTTTTCTTACAAGCTTTGGTTTGCATGGCAATTATTACATGCATGTACAGGGTCTTCCAACGAGGACTGAACAGGGGCTCATTTTTGAGCTTCCTTGTATTTAAAGAAAAATCCAAAATAGCCAATCGATATACTTTTTCCTGCAGAATTCAAAAATGAAACCAAAAATTTATTTGAACCAGAAACAAAAGAGTTACGCTATGGATAAGGTGTTTTTTAAATGGAACATAGCTTTTTTTATACGATTTTTGGAACGAGTGATTTTTTTTTGTCCGTTCTGATTAAAATATTTAATATTGTGACAGCTATTTTTATTAAATTTTAAAGTTTTATCCAGTATAATTTAACTTTAACCTGTTTGAAACATACACTAGGTAATAAAGGTATAATCACCTTTGAATCCTTCAAAGTCAAAAAATTTGACAAATTTACTATAATATTGCCGAAATGAAATATTCATTAGATGAGAGATTGCAGATTGTTATCTTGTTCTACAAATGCCAAGAAAATGCAAGAGAAGCAAGGAGAAGATTTATTGCAAATTTTCACAGAAATATATCCGTCAATACTATTCTAAGGATAAAGAACCTATTTGAGGAAAATAAAACATTACATGACAGAAAAAGAAATCCAACTCTATACTAATTTAAAAAAAACATTAATAATTTAATTGTTCAATGTGACCTCCGTTGTACTCGAAACATGTGCGATAACCTCTTTGTAGCCTTTCCAAACTTGCTTTTATACTGTGATTTTCCTGGTTAAGGCGATTTATTTCATTCACAATTTTCTGCATGATCTCTTCAATATCGTGGTTTCGCTGCTTGTATACCACGTTCTTTAAATGGCCCCAAAGAAATGTGTCTAATATTGACAAATCGGGACTATTGGGTGGCCAATCATAGGTTCCATTTCTACCAATCCATTCTTCATGGCGTCCGTTTAAATATTGAGTAACCTCACGCACGGCATGCGGAGGGTCCCCATCATGTTGCCAAATTAAATTTTGATATTCTTCCAATGGTAAATCTTCCAAAAAGTTCTCAATTTCGTTTTCTAAGAACTCGTAGTATCTCTGTCCATTTAAAGTCCCGTTAAAAAATATTGGTCCTAAAATTCTATTATTTTTTATGCCATACCAAACATGGATTGAAGTCCTTCCTTGAAATTTAATTGTCTGAAATTTTCTTGGATTTCCAACGGCCCAGTGATGATTATTATGTCTATTGAAAATCCCCGATGTTGTGAATGTGGCTTCGTCAGTCCATAAGATATTTCTGAATAAATTAGGGTCTTCGTTTTCTTTCCGAATCACAATTTGGGAAAAAAATTGGAAGCGAAGTTCTTTTTGTGCCGGTGTTAGATGTTGAAGTGGAAGAATATGATAAGACTTAAATTTATGATTTCTTAAAGTCCTGTGAACAGTTCCTTGGGTAACTCTTCTGCGTCTTACACCGCCGCCGTATTGAACGTCCCGAACTGCGTCCGAAATTGATTTGGTTGGATTCAGTCGAAAATAATTCACAATGGCACGGTCTCGATTTCTATTCCTTTCTGGATTTCTTTTTCTGTCATGTAATGTTTTATTTTCCTCAAATAGGTTCTTTATCCTTAGAATAGTATTGACGGATATATTTCTGTAAAAATTTGCAATAAATCTTCTCCTTGCTTCTCTTGCATTTTCTTGGCATTTGTAGAACAAGATAACAATCTGCAATCTCTTATCTAATGAATATTTCATTTCGGCAATATTATAGTAAATTTGTCAAATTTTTTGACTTTGAAGGATCCAAAGGTGATTATACCTTTATTACCTAGTGTATGTTTCAAACAGGTTAAAGTTAAATTATACTGGATAAAACATTAAAATTTAATAAAAATAGCTGTCACAATATTAAATATTTTAATCGGAACGGACAAAAAAAAAATCACTCGTTTCAAAAATCGTATAAAAAAGCTATGTTCCATTTAAAAAACACCTTATCCATAGCGTAACTCTTCTGTTTCTGGTTCAAATAAATTTTTGGTTTCATTTTTGAATTCTGCAGGAAAAAGTACATCGATTGGCTATTTTGGATTTTTCTTTAAATACAAGGAAGCTCAAAAATGAGCCCCTGTTCAGTCCTCGTTGGAAGACCCTGTACATATTTGAATATTAAATTTTATTTTTATTATCTATTGTTTCATCTGTATATATTTTTTATTAATGAAAGTTTCTAAAAGATGAGGATTTTAATATCTCGAACATTTACTATTAATTTCTTCCAGCGACAAGTGAAAAATACGGTCCACACGGTCCTTAAATTGTGTCGCTGCCTTCCATGAATACTAAATATCAATAAATTTTGAGACAGTTGTCAAATAGAACGTTTAAAACTTACACACGAGTATAAAAGATTATTTAAAAACATAAACTTCACTAAATATTGATTCGAATCTACAAGCAAACAGGTGATATGTTTAAATTGCTTTCATCTTCAACCGCTCGTCAAATATTTGAATCTTTGCCTTGCGTTATTATTATTTAAAGAGGCAACGAGCAGTTATAGCTTTTAAAATGCTAATAACCTAAGGTCTATAATTTACTGCAGCAACTGTTAAATCCTAATTTAATTGGTTAGGTTTACTACGTAGGTACCTACCTCAGTTGCGATCATTAAAATCCCGACACTTATTTTACGTTTGCTGTTATTTTTAATTAATTTAGGTAAATCAACTAACCTCTTCTACGGTATCAATATAGTTCAGGGTTCTTAAATTATTACGTCTGCTCAATTAATAACTATGGGTGTCATTTAGGTAAAATTAAGTTCCTCTTAAAGTAAGGTGCAAGGCTTAAGTACCATTTAACAATAAAATGTCAAAATTGTAATGTACAAGCTTGTTTACATTAATCCATGCTTTACAGTAGGTAAGTCTTTTGCAAGACCCAATAAAGCTTGAAGGAAGTAACCTTACCATTTTTTAATTAATTTCAGTAGAGTGTTGAACAAATGAGCAACACCAAAGAAATAAATACATTTGTTTTAGTTATTTAATGCTGTTGGTACAACTGGTTGTTGAAATGTTTGCATCCTTTACTTGCATAGTATGTAAACGGTTACGCAATGCGATTCTTTGCAGAAGCAATAATTTGCATGACATTTCTTGCACGTAATGTAAACAGGCTTTTTAGGAAACTATCGCTGATAGTGTTTAAAAAGAAAAGTATTGTCAAGCAAGAAAATGCGCATGTATTGGTCTTAAACGTTTTAAAGGAGGAAAATTATATTAGAATAGTTTTGAAAATGAATATTTTACCAAATTTAGTCCCCGAAGACCATGATTTGGATTTATTTGGTTATCCAACCCAAGAGGGGTTAGTTGTAATATGCCTAAAATAGCTAGTTTTGATGGATTAACCTTTTTTAGGCGGTTTGGAGTAAGTAAAGAGATAAACTTTAAATATTTTTGGGCATTTTGTTTTCTTTTTTTTTTCTATTTCGGTTTCATACCAGTGCTGTTATGTCGCTTTCAGTATCGTAATAGACTTTATCTACTTTCATTTAGTAATATGAATTTTACAGTTCTGTAAATCGTTTTGTAATGGCATCTATTACAGCACTAGTGCTGTAATAGATGCCATTACAGCACTAGTGCTGTAATAGATGCCCTTACAAAACGATTTTTAATAGCAGGTGCATTTTTACAGGTGCATTTTTATTTTTAAAAAGGCCTTTTGCCAAATATTTTTATTCATAGATGAAAGTAGATAAAATTTTGTACAATATTCTTGTTGTAAATTCATATTACTACACTCGATGTTTTATTAAACTCGGCTGACGCCTCGTTTAACAACTTTAACATCTCGTGTTGTAATATGAATCTTTACAACACTTATATCGTAAATAACTATTTCATAAAGCCGTGACGTATGGCGTGGCAAGTTATCACCAATAAAATCTCCTTTTTCAGTCAGGTATGTTTAAACTGCCTATGCATTGGAATACCAGGTTTCTTGTTTTTGTTTGTATATTATGTGAGTTGGCAACAGCTATGTATCAGACACAAAGACCCTGCTTTAACACTTAAATAGGTTTTTTGGCTTCATTGTTTTATTGTCATGAATTCCACAAAAATGCATACAATACGCACATAAAGAGGCCGGTCATATTTCTATAGTGACATCGCGATCATAGCAAACTTCGTTACAAGAACGAGTTACTTGATGGGTCAAGAAAATCTCCAACGCTCCTCCAATGCATTGCTGTACCGTTTTCAAAAATACAGGTCCTTTGAGAAAAATCGACATTCTACTTTTTTTATGAGGACTGTGGCTTGTACCATTACTTTTTGTAAGCAGTGTTTATGTATTAAATATCTATTAAATAAAGAAAAAAAACACTAAAACTGCTTGCACTAAAACAATGTTTAATTTACCGCATTTAAAAATAAACATCAACCTGGTTTAACAGACTGGCACGTTAAGGAAAATTAAGGCCCACAGCCATAAATAATTCTTCGGAGAGAAATAGGTATAACTGTAAAGTTAGCCACGAAAATAACGATCTTTATCGTATCTATAAAGCCCTAAAGCCAGTTGGCCGTTTGGACAACAACTGGCAATTTAATCTAAAATTACGTTATTGTTGCAAAGAAGAACTGACAACAAACGAATGAGATTTTTCAATCAGGGGCGGATTCAGCAAATTAGTATTGCAGCCGAAATGAGACGTTTCTCGGTTTTGTCGGGAAGGTGCCAGACAACGGACTATTTCAACTTTAATTTAAATAGTTTTATTCTTTATAAAGCTGAATATTTAATACGAAAAACAACTTAAACTTTTAATATTTTGCAAGCCGTTCTTAAAAGCAATTGATGATGGCCATCCTAAAACCAGCATTAATGGATAATTGGACAATATTAACCATTAACAGTTTATGAGGGGAAGGGTGTTATCATTATAAGAAAAAAAATATTCAAATATTTCAATATTAAGCATTTTTCTTTTCTATTTAGACATTATTATGTAGAAAAGTAATGTAAGGTACTTGATGCGACAAATATTGCCCAAGGGTGGGTACGGGGATACCCCTAATTATAGAAACCTGTACTTGCACATACTGAATCCTGTCATATGGACTACTAACAGATATGTTTCCTTTGCCATACTTAGTAATTTTCAGTTTTCTGGAAAAACACTTCTATTCTGCTTAACGTCGTCCGTAAATGTGTTTACTAAATTTGCTATGCAACTATTTTGATATTTTTGGTGTTTTGAAATATTTGGCGGACCGATTTTATCTCCATTAGGTAAGTAGATCATACATGTATTATAAGCTACGAACAATTCATCAGAATATTACACATGCGCAGATGTGCTTCATATGGTACATTTATATCCAAGAAGACTGCGTAGAATTAGGAAAGCAAGCAAATGAATATTTTACTCTCCAAAATGCCGCTAAATATACAATTAATTTTAATGTTATTTTATGTTTAGGGGTTACCTCTGTTGGGCTGGTCATCAAAGTAAAAATATCATTTTTTTTTCAATTTCTAGGGATCGACCGATATGATTTTTTGTGGCCGATACCGATATCGGCCGATACCGATATAATCATAGCCGATATCGGCCGATACCGATATATCGGCCATAAAATTTTGTCGTAATTTGTTTGCTTTATAAATGAGGTAAAAGTGATTTATAATGATATACTGTTACCGTTACATGGATTAACCATAAAATCACTAAAAAAAATGCAGAGCAAATTCAATATTTTGTGAAATCACCTAACGGAATAAAAATAAATACGGTAATTCCCCGAATTCAACAAAGCCCGGCCATTCGGCCCGAGAAGAGCAACCGTAATTCGGCGGCGCGGCGTTCGCTCGGTCGGGGAATACCAGAATTTCCGAATACGGTTGGAAACAGTAAGTAAATAAAACTCGTAGTATTGCTCTGATTTTTCACAAACATGGATCGTTTTGTAGTGCGTTCTCCATGCATACAGTCGTCGTCGTCATCTTTACAAGAGTCTGGTTCTAGTTCATTATCTTCAATAAGTAGCAGTATTAGTGGCAACATAACTAGTAGTAAAAGTGTTTACTGGAAGTATTTCTCCAAGAATGAAATTAATGCCCTTACAATAAAAGCAAATGCCACCTGTAAATTATGTAATGCTGTTGTTTCTTTGGGAGGTAAAGGCAAAACAGCAAATACCACCAATTTAAAGCATCATATGGCGAAGTTTCACATTGAAAAATTAAGTGAGGAGTCAAAAGAAAAAAATGTTGATGGCAGTAAGTAATATAATAAATTTTCTTTTAGAAATTAGTAATTTTGGCTGCAATATCGACAATTTATTAAATTTCTATTTTTGTTTTGGCGTTAAGTGAGTACTTTTTCTTCTGAGCCCTGAAGCCAAACCGCACCTCTGATTATGAATTATGAAACACCCAGTATTTAGAAGGGTTTTGTTTTTTAGATGCAGAAGCACACGAAAAACCTGGTTCATCTCGTTCATGTGCAAGCTTAAGCGGAAGCTCAACCACACAACCAAAGATTTTTGAATCCTTTGAGAATATGCAGTTATGGGACATTGATAGCGCTAAATCTAAAAAGGTTCACTATTATATCGGAGAATTAATAGCTATAGACATACAGCCCTTCAGTATTGTGAACGATGTGGGTTTTAAGAGGATTTTAAATAAATTGGCTCCTTGTTACAAAATTCCTTCAGATAAATATTTCAGAGAAAAAATACTTCCTGATATATACAAAAAAATGTACTTTGGCAATTTCTGAAAAACTATCACTTTCCTTGAAAGACAACATTAAAATTTCTGCAACTACAGATATATGGACTTGCAAGCATAATAACAGCCCATTTATTTCTTTTACTGCACATTGGATAGATTTTAAAACGACTGAAAGATGTTCATTTGTACTGGCCTGCAAACATTTTCCTGGGTCACATACAGCTATAAACATCTCACAGATGTTATCTGAAATACTGAAAATATGGGAGTTAGATCAGAATCAAATTCTTTTGGTTTTAGCTGATAATGCCGCCAACATAAAAAAAGGCATTGACGAGGTTAAATTAAAACACCAACCCTGTTTCACACATACCATACAATTAGCCATACATGATGCCATAGAAAGTCAACGATCAATTGTAGATTTACTGGCAAAAGCAAGACGTATAGTAACTCATTTTAGTCACTCCTCTTTGGCTTGTGATAGGCTGAAGAATATTCAAAAGTCCCTTAATATGCCCGAGAAAGCTTTGGTGCAGGACGTTCCAACACGATGGAACTCAAGTTTTTATATGTTGGAACGTTTGATAGAACAAAAAAACGCTCTTAATATATATATATAATGGACAATCCAGTATTAAAAGATGTGGCACTAGCATACCACCAATGGGAACTAGCAAAAAATTTACTAAATCTATTAAAACCTTTTGAAGAAATTACGAAGATTTGTAGTAAGAATAGTGCATCTGTATCGGAAGTAATACCCTTACTTAAAACTCTCTTAAATTATCTCGAGAAAGCTGAGGGAGCTGACTTTTCAGGGGTGCAGAGTACCAAAAATGAGCTTAAAGACTCCTTGATTAAGAGATGCAAAGCATGCTTCACTGATAGAAACCTTCTTTTTGCCACTTTATTGGACCCAAGGTTCAAGACATCTTTCTTTGATAATGATTGATCTCAAGGAACCTTTACAGATTTAAAAAAAGAACTTTTAAAAATTAATGGGCAAAATTCAGACTTGCTGGAAGATAATGCAGGAGAATCTGAAGTAAGCGACGATGATGTTCCTTTAGCGAAAATCGCCAAAAAATCACACGAGGTAAACCAACAAATTCAGGAAAATGTCCCGGGCTCAATTTCTCATAGTTTATTTTGGAATACTTTTGATGAACTTACTGGTATGACGACAAGTAAATCAGTGTCATATAAGAGAAGTACTGATGATATGATGAATAAAATTGATGATGAGATTGAATTGTATAAGAAATTAGAAAAAATATCAAGAAATGAAGATCCTTTGACTTGGTGGGCGCAAAAAAAAGACATTTTTCCATTGATGTATAAAGTTGCAATAATATATTTAGCGTCGTCGCCAAGTAGTGCTGCTAGTGAACAGCTATTTTCTTCAGCCGGAAATGTTTATGAAAGCGCAAGAAATCGTCTAACTCCGGAAAGAGCAGAAAGCCTAATTCTGTTACATTACAACTTGCCAAAACTTAACTTTAAATATTAATTTGTTTAATTTAGTGTGTTACTTTACTTCTACATTTTTAATGACTTTTTTGTTAAATTTTCAATAAGAATAAATTTGTTTGTTTGTTGTTTGATTTTTATTTAGTATTTCTGTTTTAATTTCTTTAAAAAAAGGCTTAGCAACTGAAATATTAAGCAATTTTAATTTTTTTAGGCCGATACCGATATAGGCCGATATCGTGGTTACATATCGGCCGATACCGATATCGGCCAAGAAGGCCGATATGGCCGATATACCGATACCGATATCGGTATCGGTCGATCCCTACTTAAAACCATTTTAATAAAGAGTTTAGTGGATATATAATCGGCATATTATTTTGTGTATATATCGGTTCTAGAACCTCACTGATGGCCTTATTAGAAACCCCAGGGCCCAAATAACACAATTTTTTATAGTGTAATTATTTTAAAAATATAAAACCAGGTAACTATTGAAAACGTATTTTACCATAATAAATTGACAATTTATGCAATAAAGCAAGTATGTAACCAATATAAGTAAATAAGTTTGCATAATAATTGTGTAATATTCAATCGAACCTTAATGTGGGGCTTGTGTGTGTGAGATACGTTTATTTGGCCCTACATATTGTAATCATATTCATATCTTCCTTCATTCATACTGGACTTATTCTTGAAACCTTTTTTTTTGTTTTTTTTTTTTATTTTTTTTTCCAATAACTTATTCCTTTTTTTTTTTTTTAATTTTGATATTACTGTTACTATTATTATTTTACAGCTGGACCTTTTCGCCCTACCTGAATATAATACCATATTGTATTTCTAATTGAAATTTTAAAAAAAGTCCATAAAATCCTAAGATTTTTTAGTTATATCGAGCCTTAGGAATGTTGCTGTCTGATTCTTCAATCACTGTCTCGGTGCTAGTTCTTGCACAGGGTGTCCTTAGAATGACTACAACGCTTAACCACAAATTCCTTAACTAAAGGCGACCTAGACAAACTTACCTATATGCCATGTTGCTTCGTTTTACCGCTACAGGGCGCAAAATTTCTCAAATTAATATCGTTTTTTCGGAATAATTTCTAAACGCCTTTTTCGAATTTCTCTAATTTTGAGATAAAGAACTACTACTATTGATGGCGTGTTTTGCCGTAAACGCGATCTTCTTTTAATGCCTAGAAAATTCAAATGGCGCGTGATTCGTTAATATTAGTTTGTATTTTTCTTACCCCCTGTACAAATCACCTCAATTGTCTCTCTGACACTAGCTGACTATATTTTGAAACTTTTCTGTCTCTTTAAAATAAAATTTTTGCCAGACATACAGTTTCTCGTAATTTTATTTACGGACGAGGCGGTGTTCACGAGATCGGGAATTAGAAATGTACATAACGAACATGTTTATAGCGATAAAAATTGTCATGCCATCGGGGATTAATTTAGAATCAATGTTTGAGTTATTACCAGACCAGTTGTAATGCCAAATCGGTTAAATAGGGATAACTATCTATTCTTCTTGCAAAACACTGTACTGGATTTATTGGATCATCTTTCGTTACAACTTCGTATCAAAATGTGATTTATGCACGATGGGGCGCCACCCCCCTTTAGTATTAATGTTCGAAGATTTTTAAATGAAACATATCCTAATAGATGGATCGGAAAAGGCAACGATGCACCCATTAATTGGCCAGCTAGATATCCCGATTTAACGCCTCTAGACTTTTTCTCCCATCGCTACGGAAGCTGAGTTAATGTAAAGAATAATCAATGCTGCAGATTATTTTAAGAACAAGCCTGACACGATGCATAAAGTACAGTTTAATTTTTTGAAAAGAATAAGACCTTTTTCATATTTTTTCGTTCCGAATAAACAACAATGATGAATTACAAGGTATCGTAAATAATTTTTTGGAGAAGAAACTGTATATCTGGCGAAAATTTTACAAGAGACCAAAAAGTTTCATAATGAAGTCAGCTAGTGTCAGATGAACAATTGAAGTCATTTGTACGGGGGGGGGGGGGGGGGGGGGGGTAACAAAAATACAAACTTTTATTTACGGATCACGCGCCATTTTTAAATTTCCAGGCATTAAAAGAAGTTCGCGTTTGCGTCAAATCATGCCAATAATAGTAGTTATTCTTAGACCCAAAATTAGTGCAAGTCAATAAAGGATTTTAGAAATTTTTCCGAAAAAACGATATTAAGTTGAGAAGTTTAATAATTTTTTCTTCGAATTTTTTGCCTCAAAAAGAAATTATACAGGGTGTGTCAAAAAGTAGATGTAGCAAAAATTTTTTGTATTTTAAATAGAACCCTATTTTTTCAGTCGAATTTTGAATTCTACGTCAAATTCTGCGCATAATTCATGTAGCATACCCTATCCTTATCTCTAACGGTTTTAGAGAAAAATTACATCATGCATAAAACGAAAATTATTTTATTAAGTGTTGAAAATGCCAACCATTAACTTCTTGATAATATGCCAATCTACTTAAAAACCCTTCTAAAACATTATTTACAGTATTTTCATTAATTTGCCTAATTTCATATCTAATTTTAAATTTTAAGTCTTCCAAATTTTGTGGTTTATCCTTATACACTTTTGATTTCAAATAACCCCAAAGAAAGAAATCCATTGGTGTAAGATCGGGAGATCTTGCAGGCCATGCTATGGGTCCTCTTATACCAATCCATCGTTCGGGAAATACAGTATTCAAATACTCTCGTACTTGTCGAGCAAAATGAGGCGGAGCACCATCCTGCTGAAACCAAATAGACGCTTCTGGTAGATTAGGCTGATTCGGATTTGGAAAATCCGCTGCTAGTGTGGGAATTAATTCATTTTGAAAAAATTGTAAATACCGGTCTCCTGTAAGATTTCCATCAAAGAAAAAAGGTCCAATAATTCTATCATTTAATATTCCTGCCCAAACATTTACTTTTTGTGGGTTTTGCGTGTGCTGTTCTCTCATCCAACGGGGAGATTATTTGTACTCCAATACCGAAAATTTTGTCTGTTTACCGAACCATTGAAACAAAACGTGGCTTCATCGCTAAAAAGTATGTTGCGATGGAAAAATAGATTTAAGTTGCAAATTTCCATCATAGTTTCACAAAACTGTAGTCGGCGGTCGGGATCATCTTCGTTTAGCTCGTGCAGCAACCTAATTTTGTACGGATGGTACTTTTCTTGTTTCAATACTGTAATGCCAAATCGGTTAAATAGGGATAACTATCTATTCTTCTTGCAAAACACTGTACTGGATTTATTGGATCATCTTTCGTTACAACTTCGTATCAAAATGTGATTTATGCACGATGGGGCGCCACCCCCCTTTAGTATTAATGTTCGAAGATTTTTAAATGAAACATATCCTAATAGATGGATCGGAAAAGGCAACGATGCACCCATTAATTGGCCAGCTAGATATCCCGATTTAACGCCTCTAGACTTTTTCTCCCATCGCTACGGAAGCTGAGTTAATGTAAAGAATAATCAATGCTGCAGATTATTTTAAGAACAAGCCTGACACGATGCATAAAGTACAGTTTAATTTTTTGAAAAGAATAAGACCTTTTTCATATTTTTTCGTTCCGAATAAACAACAATGATGAATTACAAGGTATCGTAAATAATTTTTTGGAGAAGAAACTGTATATCTGGCGAAAATTTTACAAGAGACCAAAAAGTTTCATAATGAAGTCAGCTAGTGTCAGATGAACAATTGAAGTCATTTGTACGGGGGGGGGGGGGGGGGTAACAAAAATACAAACTTTTATTTACGGATCACGCGCCATTTTTAAATTTCCAGGCATTAAAAGAAGTTCGCGTTTGCGTCAAATCATGCCAATAATAGTAGTTATTCTTAGACCCAAAATTAGTGCAAGTCAATAAAGGATTTTAGAAATTTTTCCGAAAAAACGATATTAAGTTGAGAAGTTTAATAATTTTTTCTTCGAATTTTTTGCCTCAAAAAGAAATTATACAGGGTGTGTCAAAAAGTAGATGTAGCAAAAATTTTTTGTATTTTAAATAGAACCCTATTTTTTCAGTCGAATTTTGAATTCTACGTCAAATTCTGCGCATAATTCATGTAGCATACCCTATCCTTATCTCTAACGGTTTTAGAGAAAAATTACATCATGCATAAAACGAAAATTATTTTATTAAGTGTTGAAAATGCCAACCATTAACTTCTTGATAATATGCCAATCTACTTAAAAACCCTTCTAAAACATTATTTACAGTATTTTCATTAATTTGCCTAATTTCATATCTAATTTTAAATTTTAAGTCTTCCAAATTTTGTGGTTTATCCTTATACACTTTTGATTTCAAATAACCCCAAAGAAAGAAATCCATTGGTGTAAGATCGGGAGATCTTGCAGGCCATGCTATGGGTCCTCTTATACCAATCCATCGTTCGGGAAATACAGTATTCAAATACTCTCGTACTTGTCGAGCAAAATGAGGCGGAGCACCATCCTGCTGAAACCAAATAGACGCTTCTGGTAGATTAGGCTGATTCGGATTTGGAAAATCCGCTGCTAGTGTGGGAATTAATTCATTTTGAAAAAATTGTAAATACCGGTCTCCTGTAAGATTTCCATCAAAGAAAAAAGGTCCAATAATTCTATCATTTAATATTCCTGCCCAAACATTTACTTTTTGTGGGTTTTGCGTGTGCTGTTCTCTCATCCAACGGGGAGATTATTTGTACTCCAATACCGAAAATTTTGTCTGTTTACCGAACCATTGAAACAAAACGTGGCTTCATCGCTAAAAAGTATGTTGCGATGGAAAAATAGATTTAAGTTGCAAATTTCCATCATAGTTTCACAAAACTGTAGTCGGCGGTCGGGATCATCTTCGTTTAGCTCGTGCAGCAACCTAATTTTGTACGGATGGTACTTTTCTTGTTTCAATACCCGCAAAACAGATCGTCGGCTCACATCATTATTAAGGGCTACTTCAGTGGATGCACTATGGGGATTATCTTCAACTTCTAACAAAATGTTCAATTTTGTGTTTTCACTAATTTTTGGACGACCTGGCCGTAGACGATCCTTTACATTCCCTGTTTCCCTGAATTTCTTCTCAATTTTACTCACTGTAGATCTTGTAATCGGTCGTTCTGGACACTTAGCGCTAAACAAGTTACAAACTTCTTCTTTATTTCTTGTTTTGTCTCCACATCCAATTAAAATTAAAATTTCGATTCTTTGAGTTTCATTTAAATGCACCATGATCACCGTTTTTCAAAATTATACGTAAAATTATTTTTGATTGACACATGACTTGCTATCGTAGTGACAATTCATTTAAATTTACCTGTTTACCTTTAAGTAGATATATGTAACTTTTTTTAAAGAAAAATTTCGTTTTATGATGTAATTTTTCTCTAAAACCGTTAGAGATAAGGATAGGGTATGCTACATGAATTATGCGCAGAATTTGACGTAGAATTCAAAATTCGACTGAAAAAAATAGGGTTCTATTTAAAATACAAAAAATTTTTGCTACATCTACTTTTTGACACCTGTATAATCTCTTTTTGATGCAAAAAATTCAGAAGGAATATTTATAATCGACGTGTCCGAGCGTTTTTTCAAAGAATTAATACCTGATTTTTAAATAAATTTGTTCATTTTACACATACTTTCTTATTGTTTGCAGGTGACTATCTTCGAGACAAATACGACGGCGCTACAGAGGTTCGAGTCAATCGCCGAGGACGCCTTCAGCTCAAAGATCCCCAGGTAACCATCCCGACGGCCTACGACTTGGTGTACCTAGAGGACTCCCCCGACTACTGTGTAAAAAATGACGTCACCGGCTCCTTGGGAACCCAAGGAAGACCGTGTAACAGAACCAGTCACGATATCGACGGATGTAATCTTTTATGCTGCGGCAGAGGTTACAATAGCATCAAGTCGGTGGTGAAGGAACGATGCGAATGCAAATTCAAGTGGTGTTGTGAGGTGCAGTGCAAGACTTGCAAGAAGTCGTTGGATTCGCATACGTGCAAATAAATGTAAAGATTTCTTTTATAAGTTATGAAATACCTATTTTCTAAAAGTTATAGGCCTAGTTCATATAAACGCGAATCACGAATATCATTCTCATTAAGTGCGTCAATAAGGGGGTGGGAATGGTAATGAGGACAGTTTTGTAGTTCAATCTGCGTATCAGAAAACGCTGATACAACATGACAGGACCTTGCTAGATTTTTGACGATTTGGGTTCTAATTCTCACTTAAATATAATGTTAGAGCTTTGGTCTTGAGTTTTAAATTGACAATAAATACCGGACAGATCAAATTTTTTTCATGGTAGGTACCGGGTGTCTCGCTAAGGTCGGCTAGCGGATAAGCTGTATCTCGAATGCCATTTACCTTACAGCTTTAGGGAAAAGAAAAATTCAAATTTCAGATTTTACCGCTAGATAGTGTATTTTTAAGTCAAAATCAATAGTGAAGGTAAGTTACGTGGAACGGTTTTGGATTCTCCTATTAATCCTCTAAAAATTATTTATTTGACATTTTGGCCTATCTCCTAAAATAAGGGGTGGGGAGGCTTGACTAGTGTTGCAAAAGAAGTTTGATAACTCCCGAATACGTTAACCGATTTTATCGAACTTGGTCTTATTTTAAAGCTATTTGACAGCCCAATTATAGTTTTTGACTTTACTTAAGTTTTAGTGTAAACCTGAACCCCCAGATGGCGTTTCTTGACCACTCCAGTAATTTCATCAATTTTCCATTTAAAGTTAAATGGAAGGCTAGATCTTTATTACAGTAGTCTTATTACTAATACAATTATCTAAAATGTGACCCAAACTGATTGTTGATATCGTTTTTCAAACTTAAGTTATGAGCAAAAATATATTATTTTTTAACATTTTTTATTTCGAAACGAATTTTAAGAATATTTCACAACATCCAGTCTTAATCCACCTAAAACTAATTAAGGTATAAAAAAATATTGTCATCATAAGGTAGTTACGAAGGATAGCTCCTTACAAAATTAATGTAATTACTAAATTTTCGAAAAAAAAATCGATTGATACTTTCCTGAATCCGTAGAAACGAATACTAATTAATCATGACCTAGCAAAGATTAACACTTTTCACGGCTTTTTCGGCAAATACTCAAAATGACCGCCATTATTAATATTAACAACAAACTTTATTTCACATCATGTTTACCAGTTACATGCAACATAAAGTGAAATTACGTCACACAAAGAAATAAAAATATACATTATTCTTACAAACTATAACAAAAATCTTTCAAGCTGTAAGGTTCTAATTCCACCAAAAACCTTCTCAGCCGTACTTTAAATATTTTGGTACACTTATTGTTTTTAGTTCTCGCGGCAATGCATTACAGAACTTTAAACACATGTATTGAGGACATCTTTCAGTTAACGTGAGCCTATAAGTTACATTACTCCTAAGGTTCGTGTTTCATATCTACTTTGAGATCGAATTCCAAAACGCTCCTTATTTTTAATAAAGAACAATAAACATTCATAGAAGTATATAAACTGCACATAGAATTATTATTTCTAAGTTTCTAAATAAACCTCGAGAACTTTTTAAATACTTTTTTTTTAACAACTCTCAACACTCGCTTTTGTGCTAAAAATAGATTTTGCATTAAGCTGTGCCCTCCCCAAGAATTTCTGCAATATTTTGGCACTCAGATTCGCCATGTTTTGCCATTCTTAGTGTTCTCTCATCCATGTATTACCCATGATTCGTATACCGTAACAAATTTAATTTAATTTTATAACAATACTATTTATGTGATCCGACCAATCTAAATACTCATCATTGATATAAACACCCAGAAATGTGGCTTGATCAAATACTGCAATATTTGAATTATCCATTTCGATGATTTCTGGTTTAATTATTGTAGCCTGTTTTGAACTCAATAAGAGACTAGCCGTTTTTTAGTGCTACACCCCTATGCCATTTATTTCTAATTTTTTGATGAGTAATGTCTGTCTAAACAGTCGTAGGCTTTAGATAGATCTAGAAACATGCCAGTGCTAAATCACGATTTTCGATGAGATCCAGTGTCTTCTTCTTCTCTCTCAGCCATTATCTGTCCACTCCTGAACAAAGGCCTCTTTCATTCGTTTCCATGTTGTTCTGTCTTTCGCTGCATGGTACCATCTTCCTCCCGCTATTCTTTTAATGTCATCCAACCATCTCCTCTGTGGCCTGCCGACACTCCTCTTTGTTTGCCGTGGTCTCCAGTGTACAAGCTTTGACACCCATCTGTCCACACTTAGTCTGGCAACATGCCCAACCCATTGCCACTTAAGCTTCGCGACTCGCTGCATTATGTCTGCCACCTTCGTTCTTCTTCTTATTTCTTCGTTGCGGATTTTGTCTCGTAAACTAACACCAAGCATTGCCCGTTCCATGGCCCGTTGCATTGTCCTAAGGTTATTGGTGTATTTCTTGGTTAAAGCCTTTGTCTCAAGACCATATGTTGCGACAGGCAGGATGCATGTGTTGAAGACTTTTCGTTTAAGGTTTATAGGGATATCAGGGTTTTTAACTATATGACTCAGTTTACCAAATGCTATCCATGTCAGTTTGATTCTTCGCTTTACCTCTGCCGTTTGGTTTTCCTTTCCCATTTTAATGACGTGGCCCAGATATATGTATTCATCAACATTATCCAAAGTATTAACATTATCCAAAATAAATTCAAAAATTTCCGTTTGTGTAGATCTGTTTTTTTTTTTAACCATGTTGACAATTTTCAAAGATGTTCATTGCTTGTTCGAAAATCTTTAAAAACGCGCGTAATAAGCTTATAGGCCTGTAACTAGCCATAGTAGAGGAAATTAAAGTAGTACTTGTTATATTTCACAATATATTTCAGTTTCCTGACACGTGTTTCAACCCTTGCGGGCCATTATCAAAGGCATTATAAGAAAGACACTTAAAAATTCTACATGTCATTAAAATAAAAATAAAAATTGACAGATGAGATAGGTTATTTTGGTCCTTAATTAACAGGTATTGGCCAAAGGTACAACTAAATTACAGGTGTGAATATAGAGGTATTTACATCTAAGTAATAAAATTAAGAAAATGATACTGTGTATAATAATTATGGGTTTTTACGTTGGTAATTATAGACAGTGTTTATTGCATAGTTATCTTAAGTAATTAGGCTATTAAGTATTAGATTAGCACCTGAAGGTATTTCAATTTGATTGTTAACAACATTACATCGATTTTTTAAAGCTTTTTTGATTGCTAATGTCTCTAATAGGTTGAGTTTTCTAAAAAGCTTTAAAAAAACGATGTAATATTGTTAACAATCAAATTGAAATACCTTCAGGTGCTAATCTAATACTTAATAGCCTAATTACTTAAGATAAATATGCAATAAACACTGTCTATAATTACCAACGTAAAAACCCATAATTATTATACACAGTATCATTTTCTTAATTTTATTACTTAGATGTAAATACCTCTATAATCACACCTGTAATTCAGTTGTACCTTTGGCCAATACCTGTTAATTAAGGACCAAAATAACCTATCTCATCTGTCAATTTTTATTTTTATTTTAATGACATGTAGAATTTTTAACTGTCTTCTTTCTTATAATGCCTTTGATAATGGCCCACAAGGGTTGAAACACGTGTCAGGAAACTGAAATATAAGTAGAGAGATATTGAGAGAGCGAGGCCAGGTGGTGCTGGTGGTGCTGGGTGGTGCAATTTACGATCTAACCCAGGTGGTGCGGTGGTGCGTTTTACGATCTAACCCAAGTGGTGCTGGTGGTGCGTTTTATGATCTAACCCGGGTGGTTCGGTGGTGCGTTTTATGACCTAACCCAAGTGGTGCGGTGGTGCTGTTTACAAAATAACCCGAAATTAAACCCGACTTTTTACGACCTAACCCGGATGCTTTCGTGAGGCGGCTTCTTATCTAACCCTAACTTGTACCTGAATATTTATGAACTGACCCGAGATAAAACCCGACTTTTTACGAACTAACCCGGATGCTTTCGCGAGGCGGCTTCTCATCTAACCCTAATTTGAACCTGAATATTTATGAACTGACCCGAGATAAAACCCGACTTTTTATGATTTAACCTTAGTGAAACGCCGCTGCTAAAGCGGGATAATTAAATCCCAATTTTTATAAGCCATCCTTAAACCCAACTTTTTACGATCCGACCTGAGCCATCCTTAAACCAGACTTTTTATTATTTCCCCTTAGTTGAAACGCCGCTGTTAAAGCGGTATAGTAAAAAACATTATTTATATTTTCTAACTTAGTGAAACGCCGCTGGCGGGTAGTAAAGCGAAATAAATCCCTAATTTATATGGTCTAACAAGATAAGTATAATAAAGCGGTACATTTGTCAGCACAATAATTATTTATACCTAAATGATCCTCTCAAACCCTCTGCCGACTCGATTTAAAAAGAAAGGGACATAAACCTTTATTTATTATTCCGAAGGACCCTCATTAAAATTCAGTAGCATATCTAATAATTGTTTCCAATTTTTGCACCACTTATAGAAATACAATAAAATAATTACTATCTAGAACCATTAACTAGCGATTTCTTTGTATTGGAAATGGATAAATTATAGGACTATCTTGTAATGAGAACAGAGTAATAAAAAGTAAATAAAACTTAAATACGTATAAAATACCAAGCAGGTATAGGTACTATACAACTTGTGTTCGCCATCAGGTAAAAGCCCTCATAATGCTTTTATAAAAATTTCGGATAATATCATAATATAAGTAAATAGGCTACAATTTCAGGAAAAAAGTAAAAAAAATTAATTCACAGTGTAAAATTGTAGTTAAATGGATTGTAAATACGAAATAATATAAAAAGCTACCTTTTGTTTGCGATGATGTATGCACAATAACTCTATATTATTCGGCCCTTAAACTGAAAATACCCACTAGATAGGTATCATAAGCTGTATTTGTCATCAGGTAGAACCCCCAATAAAATTATGAATATTAGGCGTAGGCATCAAAGTAGCAATCTTAACTTATTTTCAACACGAGCATAAAAAATATAGGGTTGTTAAATATTTTACAACCCTAATTCTCAATGGCAACAATAAGCAAATCACGTTGGTTTTTTAATTTATTATTAATCTGGCTAACTTAAGAAACTCACAATATAACGACCATCCAAAAAAAAATCATAATACATTACTAGGTGTGAAAGCAATTGCGCTGCAAAATATAGTGTATACCGACTCCGAGCTAGTTAATTAAAATCCCAATTAGCGCTAAAAAAAAAAATCAATTAGATATTTACTTTAGATATTTTAATAAAAAAATTCAATATTATTAGCGTCACCTACGCATAGGGTTAAAAAGTATGAGAAACTTTGCGAATATCATTTCCCATGATTCTCTCGACCATCACATCGATGTCACATTTCAATATTCTCACCAACATTTAACTTTTGAAATTAGCATAATAACAAATCCTTTACAATGAATTAAACAAACGCATACATAATTTTAAAATCACATAATAAGAATATAAGCTAAAATCTAACAAGTTCGGACTACTCGAATGACTTCAGTTTACATCTGTAGAGAATACCCAACTCTCGAATCATAAAAAATGGTCAAACTTTGTCGGCAAATACCCTTCTATGATGCAGGGGAAGGACAGGTAACTCGAGATGTTTATAAAGAAACGTTAAAGAACATTATTTGCTTATTTCTAGACTCTTAAAAATTAGATGCAATCGAACAATAAATGTTTTCATCATGTATATTTATGAGTAACACATTACCTTCGACATACATAAATTCAAATTGATAATTACTTGCCTTAGTACTTTTTTAGAAGCTTGAATCATTGCATATAACCGTCTGAGGATACCCAAACTTCCCCTAACATATTTCTCCGCAGCCGGGGAAAAAGAGGTAGAAAAAGTAAAATAACAACTCCAAGTGTCTTTGCGAACAATCGGCAATAAAATAGAGTATTTCAGTTTTTAATTTTTCGTAAATAAAAGTTGGTTAGATTAATAGTCTCTGTGAATATAATAACATAAACAAAGTGATATGCCGTAAATTTAGGAGTACAGTATAAATTATGCCTCTATTAAAATATACCGCAATAACTAACTACCAAAGGATTTTTGATATTTTGAATATATTTGATGCTCATAGCATTATCACATTTCCAAAGGCTCTAAATTTTAGAAAAATGTTCTAATAGAATATGTCTATCAATATAAAGTAAAGGTATTGTTAGGTTTTTTTAAAAAATACGACCTACAACAGTCTCTGCTACAGCATGGCTGACTCTGTAGAAACTTCTGTGAAACCATAATAATTATATCAATAATCGAGTTGTCCTTATGATAATATTTTCTTCCAATATCCGACTCCACTATCCATAAAAGTTATGTTAGAAAATTCATAATTGAGCGCATTGTAATTTTTTAAAAAGAAATTCACTTCACACACAAAGATGTAGCCATTCAATCCATGAAAATAATGCAAGTCAGTATGCGTATGTTATGGCTAACTGTTTAAATGTCTATGCCTTCCACGTTTATCGGAAGAAATACTTTTTTTATACTAGTATTTTAGTTGAAAATAAGATCATAAATCATCTATACAAAACAAGCGCCCCTTATGGATTTGAACGAAAATCATAGATTCGACTATTTTCATGAAAAATAAATCTAAGTACGGAATAATGCAGGAAGATTATCTATTTTCTTGGTTTAGAAAGTGATGTAGTTAAGATTTATAACTTAGGAAGAAATAAATTATTATTAATCTTTTCGACCTATTTCTCTTGCATATTTAATTTCTTTGATAGTAAGAACTAATCTTTTTATTTTACAAAGTAAAAAAAAAAAGCTAAAGATCGGCGTTGTCAGTCAGGTATAAGAACTGATTTAACACGATGGTTTTTGTACAAACGTTCACATACAATTGTATGCTTTTTAACCGATTGTGTCGGAAAAAATGACGATTTATAGATTAGATATTTAGACGAAGAGCTAACCTTCTCAATAAAGTATTGATTATTGCCCTGCTAGCTAGACAACACTTTTTATGTTAGTCAAAATAAAATTTTTTTTTTCGGACGCTATTACAGATTTCATCGTTAACTAACAAACATTAAGACCAAAAAATTAGCGTGCAAGATGAAATGTATAGGTTCACTTCATTTCTACATTATTTTACAACTCTCAATCGCATTAAAAACAAGATCGAATAAAAAATAACTTATGACATATGGACGAAAAATGTTTTTCGGGCTATTTAGGTTAGCGACCGCATTACGTCTGAAATACTACATTTTTCGAGCTTATAACATAATTTACTATTTTAACGTTAAAATAGGGGAAATGATGTATCGAAATGGGCACTTTTTTTTTGTCGGTCACGAGATTATAGTTTCTTTTAAAATGAGCTCTAATATTTACAACACAAATTATCCTTTAAGCCACATTAGTTTAAAACTCGTCTGTCGCTTTCCCTCTATTGTGAGTTTGATTAAAGTATAGCGTAGTATATATTTAGATGAATTTCGTAAATGTTGAATACTTTCAAAACTGAAAAAGCCGCCCTTTGCAATAAATATCTCCGTAGAGTTAGGTACCCTGCAGATTAAGGGTATTTCAGCGGATAATCATATACAAATTCAAATACCTCATTTGTTTCGGAGCAGTAACCATCAACTTTTACACCATTTAAAACAGCTTCTTTACCATTAGCAGCATGTAAGATGTTGATTTTTCTGTGATTCTCGGTCCAAAGTAACCAATCTATGGCAATTTTGCTCTGCCTGTTTCTCCATCGGTATCCATTTTTTGGTATGATTCCTATAGTATTAGGCTTCAAAAAATTTCTTCTAAATATTGTATTGCATGCTGAAGCAATAGTTGTAGCTTCAGTAAATGGACATACATTGGTAGTTTGTATAAGTTGTTCTCTAAACTTTAAACATGATTGCGCAAGGATTTCGACATCCGATACGCAGTAGTCTACCAGATCTCTTTGCATATCGAAACCATCATTTTCATGTTCTACAAACCATTTAAGAAATTTGGCTCTGTCTTCTTCTTTCATACTATCTGAGGAGTAATATTCAATTGATGGTAGAGGTCCTATATAGTTTTCATTTGCCTTTGTATTAAATAGGTGCGAGAAGTAGCCTTTTTTAAAAATATCCTCAAGTCCAAATGCCTTTGGTAGTTTGGCTTAAGGCATAGGGAAATAGTTAAGTGAGTCGATAAATTTTACATTTTCAAGTTGCATCGTAATTATTTTGGTACCTCTCATGATTAACTCAGGTGTAAAATCTGTCTTTGTCATAATGTAGTTTAATATAAACTGGTGATCAAAAGCCTGACCATTATGGGCTATTACAATAATTTCTTTAAAGTTTTTCCTCATTTGTAACAAATGGTTAGTAAATGTTCCCGCTGGGTCTATACCTCTGACTTTTTGTAACTTTAGACCACATTTTTTTTACAAGTATCTGCTTCAGAATCCATGCACTCATCGCAGTATTGTTTGAAAACACAGAGATTGACTTGATGTAAAAACGTTGAATTTTCCAATAGTTTGTCTTGGCTCGTCTCTAAATCGTAGAATACAAAAAAGATCATCTTTAATCTTAGGTTTTCCCTTATCAGGCCGAATATACCATAGATGATCCTCGGATGCATGTTTATTACAAATTTTACAATAAATTTCACCACATGCATGTGCTCTTTTGGCTTTAATGGTTTTTAAACAAATAGAACATAGTTTAATTTGTTCGCATACTGTAAATTTGCCTGACGAATAATCCTTTTTATGATTTTCGTAACAGTTTTGACTTCTAAAAAATCATAGACAGTCCTGGCATTTAATTTTTATTGCTATTTCACAAGCAGAGGCTTGCTGACATGCCTGACAGCTTCCACCACATCGGTGCTCATTTTTGTGATCATATGGGACGTAACACTTTTCACAAAAATAGTTAGAACAAAAAGCTGCTGTCAGCGATGTAATTACATTAAAATGGCTTTTGTAATGTAATAAGTTCAGCCGTTTATTGCTTTCAGTTGAACCTTCAAATATAATATTTCGTCCTTTTGATCCATAGCTATAAACAACTAATTTATATTCTTTTAGATGATTTTGAAATTGTATTAACTCGGGAATTCCACCTCCTGCCTCAGGAATGCTAATTTTAGCTCTCTCCAACAATGATCTTGTTCTTTCGGTTTGAATTTTACTAATATCTCTTCTAACCTTACTGAATTCGGGATCTCTTTTATTATGGGCAATGGCGACTACCAAAGCACGTGGTAAACACAGGTTATCGGTATTTTTAATACTTATAATACCTCGTCGCTTGTCGCATTCCTCGTGAAAGCTGTTATAATTTTTTCCTCTTCCCCCACCAACAGGTAATCTAACAGTTGTCACACTAAGACAAAATGATTCTGTATTAAGACCTGCTGAGTTTGACTGATAAATGCCACTTATAACACTCCAAACATCTTAAAAGGTTATGTCTTTAGCTGCTTTGAAGCGAATCCAACCTTCTCCTCGGTTGAAGTCTTTAGAGCAAAAACTAAAAGCCACACGATCTAAGGGTTGTAGGCCTTCTGTAGCGTTTTCCACCCAACCAACTGGTTCAACTCCCTGTGGAACAGGTTTTAACTTAAACTCTAGAGTGCGTCCTGTAAGGTTAAATTCTCGTAACTTTTTAACAACGTCTTTAACAATAATAAACTTCTCCATCTTTCTTTTTTTTTTGTTGTTTTATAGTCTACTATCTACCTACATAAAAAAAAAAACAAGTATATTTTCATATTTTTATCGGTCTTAAGTTCGATTTCAAAAGCACACTCCCACTTTTTGATAATTTCACAGTCTAAGCACATAGATCTTATATTTTTTATTTACGATCAATTCATCTTTATTCGCCAATCGTCTCAAACGAGTCTGCTTTTGAAAGTAATATAGCCTTAGTATTCAGAAAATATTAATGATATCGGAGCCTAAAACATCCTTAACACTAAAAAATCATTGTGTTTCCTAACAAAACCCATCATCTTGTCTATTTAGCTTGCTTTCCTATTGTTTAGCAGGTTAAATAAAATTATTATTTCGCTCTTTTTGTCTGTACTGAATCGTTAGGGGAATACGATTCTAGTCCTATAAGAGAGACAGTTAAAATTTATGTAAGCAATCAGAAATCCTACACTATGAGCTACTTAGTTAAAATTTCATATTTCCTTCCTGGATCAGCTAAAATTTGTGTTGTGTCGGTCAAAATTTATAAAATACGAAAAAAATGCTAGATACATTTTTATCATGACTTTCTATCTAATACCATCTTATTTCAAGGTATAATTCGGTTGTCAAAATGAGAATCTAAAAAATCCTCGTGTTTCCTCACAAAACCCATCATCTTGCCTATTTAGCTTGCTTTTCTATTGTTTAGCAGGTTAAATAAAATTATTATTTCGCTCTTTTTGTCTGTACTGAATCGTTAGGGGGATACGTTTCTAGTTCTATAAGAGAGACAGTTAAAATTTATGTAAGCAATCAGAAATCCTACACTATGAGCTACTTAGTTAAAATTTCATATTTCCTTCCTGGGTCAGGCAAAATTTGTGATGTGTCGGTCAAAATTTATAAAAATACGAAAAAAATGCTGGATGCATTTTTAGCGTGACTTTCTATTTAATACCATCTTATTTCAAGGTATAATTCGGTTGTCAAAATGAGAATAAAATAATTTTCCCATGGTTTATGTCATCTTAAAAAAGTCAAAAGGTTATATTCTGTAGAGGGTCAGATACATTCAAATTTAAAAATTTTCTCCAAGAAGAATTTTAAGATAGTATTATAGTAAATAAAAATTCTATACCTCCAATATTTCTTGGAAACATATCGTGTTCTAGCGACATAACCCAAAAGTACCTCTATTCAGAAACGCATCGTACTTTTCTTGTCAAACTTGACTTTGTTGTAATGTTGTATGCAGAGCACTTTGAAAACAAAAATTAGATTAGAAACCGCCGCCTCTTAAGGTATACTTTTTTAGGTCTTACATAGGGTACACTGGTATACAGAACAAATGTCATCTTTAATTGTCTCATTGTCCCATCCATTACATTATTATAATCTTAAAGCACCTGTTACCAGCATTATCTGTTTTTATGGTTTTCATAAAACATAGCGATTACCGATGAAAATTAAACGAAAACTTAATAAATAACTTTTTTTCAACTGAAATAGACTGATTTTCGATGGAAAAATGTTACTTATAACTAAAAATGAATATAAGACATATACGCAATGATATTTAGAATAAATCAATCTTTTCTAAAATTACTATGAAATATTCACAAAATCGTTTCGTTATAACCAAAGTAGCAAGGCTTGCAGATTTCGTATAGAGTTCAAACGCGATACTGGGATGATCTTTTTTTTTTTTATATTTTTGTAGGATAATGCACCACTACGTTTGTCGGGTTTCATCATAATCTTTCAGGGTAGCTCAGGTTTGATTGCATGTAGAGAGTCGGGTTTCATCATAATCTTTCAGGGTAGCTCAGGTTTGATTGCATGTACTAAGGTTAGTGCTCCTTGCAATCGGTTTCAGGTTTGACGCGCCCCCCTCAGGTTTGTTCAGGTTTCTCAAGCACTTGAGAAACCTGAACAAACCTGAGGGGGGCGCGTCAAACCTGAAACCGATTGCAAGGAGCACTAACCTTAGTACATGCAATCAAACCTGAGCTACCCTGAAAGATTATGATGAAACCCGACTCTCTACATGCAATCAAACCTGAGCTACCCTGAAAGATTATGATGAAACCCGACAAACGTAGTGGTGCATTATCCTACAAAAATATAAAAAAAAAAAAGATCATCCCAGTATCGCGTTTGAACTCTATACGAAATCTGCAAGCCTTGCTACTTTGGTTATAACGAAACGATTTTGTGAATATTTCATAGTAATTTTAGAAAAGATTGATTTATTCTAAATATCATTGCGTATATGTCTTATATTCATTTTTAGTTATAAGTAACATTTTTCCATCGAAAATCAGTCTATTTCAGTTGAAAAAAAGTTATTTATTAAGTTTTCGTTTAATTTTCATCGGTAATCGCTATGTTTTATGAAAACCATAAAAACAGATAATGCTGGTAACAGGTGCTTTAAGATTATAATAATGTAATGGATGGGACAATGAGACAATTAAAGATGACATTTGTTCTGTATACCAGTGTACCCTATGTAAGACCTAAAAAAGTATACCTTAAGAGGCGGCGGTTTCTAATCTAATTTTTGTTTTCAAAGTGCTCTGCATACAACATTACAACAAAGTCAAGTTTGACAAGAAAAGTACGATGCGTTTCTGAATAGAGGTACTTTTGGGTTATGTCGCTAGAACACGATATGTTTCCAAGAAATATTGGAGGTATAGAATTTTTATTTACTATAATACTATCTTAAAATTCTTCTTGGAGAAAATTTTTAAATTTGAATGTATCTGACCCTCTACAGAATATAACCTTTTGACTTTTTTAAGATGACATAAACCATGGGAAAATTATTTTATTCTCATTTTGACAACCGAATTATACCTTGAAATAAGATGGTATTAAATAGAAAGTCACGCTAAAAATGCATCCAGCATTTTTTTCGTATTTTTATAAATTTTGACCGACACATCACAAATTTTGCCTGACCCAGGAAGGAAATATGAAATTTTAACTAAGTAGCTCATAGTGTAGGATTTCTGATTGCTTACATAAATTTTAACTGTCTCTCTTATAGAACTAGAAACGTATCCCCCTAACGATTCAGTACAGACAAAAAGAGCGAAATAATAATTTTATTTAACCTGCTAAACAATAGAAAAGCAAGCTAAATAGGCAAGATGATGGGTTTTGTGAGGAAACACGAGGATTTTTTAGATTCTCATTTTGACAACCGAATTATACCTTGAAATAAGATGGTATTAGATAGAAAGTCATGATAAAAATGTATCTAGCATTTTTTTCGTATTTTATAAATTTTGACCGACACAACACAAATTTTAGCTGATCCAGGAAGGAAATATGAAATTTTAACTAAGTAGCTCATAGTGTAGGATTTCTGATTGCTTACATAAATTTTAACTGTCTCTCTTATAGGACTAGAATCGTATTCCCCTAACGATTCAGTACAGACAAAAAGAGCGAAATAATAATTTTATTTAACCTGCTAAACAATAGGAAAGCAAGCTAAATAGACAAGATGATGGGTTTTGTTAGGAAACACAATGATTTTTTAGTGTTAAGGATGTTTTAGGCTCCGATATCATTAATATTTTCTGAATACTAAGGCTATATTACTTTCAAAAGCAGACTCGTTTGAGACGATTGGCGAATAAAGATGAATTGATCGTAAATAAAAAATATAAGATCTATGTGCTTAGACTGTGAAATTATCAAAAAGTGGGAGTGTGCTTTTGAAATCGAACTTAAGACCGATAAAAATATGAAAATATACTTGTTTTTTTTTTTATGTAGGTAGATAGTAGACTATAAAACAACAAAAAAAAAAGAAAGATGGAGAAGTTTATTATTGTTAAAGACGTTGTTAAAAAGTTACGAGAATTTAACCTTACAGGACGCACTCTAGAGTTTAAGTTAAAACCTGTTCCACAGGGAGTTGAACCAGTTGGTTGGGTGGAAAACGCTACAGAAGGCCTACAACCCTTAGATCGTGTGGCTTTTAGTTTTTGCTCTAAAGACTTCAACCGAGGAGAAGGTTGGATTCGCTTCAAAGCAGCTAAAGACATAACCTTTTAAGATGTTTGGAGTGTTATAAGTGGCATTTATCAGTCAAACTCAGCAGGTCTTAATACAGAATCATTTTGTCTTAGTGTGACAACTGTTAGATTACCTGTTGGTGGGGGAAGAGGAAAAAATTATAACAGCTTTCACGAGGAATGCGACAAGCGACGAGGTATTATAAGTATTAAAAATACCGATAACCTGTGTTTACCACGTGCTTTGGTAGTCGCCATTGCCCATAATAAAAGAGATCCCGAATTCAGTAAGGTTAGAAGAGATATTAGTAAAATTCAAACCGAAAGAACAAGATCATTGTTGGAGAGAGCTAAAATTAGCATTCCTGAGGCAGGAGGTGGAATTCCCGAGTTAATACAATTTCAAAATCATCTAAAAGAATATAAATTAGTTGTTTATAGCTATGGATCAAAAGGACGAAATATTATATTTGAAGGTTCAACTGAAAGCAATAAACGGCTGAACTTATTACATTACAAAAGCCATTTTAATGTAATTACATCGCTGACAGCAGCTTTTTGTTCTAACTATTTTTGTGAAAAGTGTTACGTCCCATATGATCACAAAAATGAGCACCGATGTGGTGGAAGCTGTCAGGCATGTCAGCAAGCCTCTGCTTGTGAAATAGCAATAAAAATTAAATGCCAGGACTGTCTATGATTTTTTAGAAGTCAAAACTGTTACGAAAATCATAAAAAGGATTATTCGTCAGGCAAATTTACAGTATGCGAACAAATTAAACTATGTTCTATTTGTTTAAAAACCATTAAAGCCAAAAGAGCACATGCATGTGGTGAAATTTATTGTAAAATTTGTAATAAACATGCATCCGAGGATCATCTATGGTATATTCGGCCTGATAAGGGAAAACCTAAGATTAAAGATGATCTTTTTTGTATTCTACGATTTAGAGACGAGCCAAGACAAACTATTGGAAAATTCAACGTTTTTACATCAAGTCAATCTCTGTGTTTTCAAACAATACTGCGATGAGTGCATGGATTCTGAAGCAGATACTTGTAAAAAAAATGTGGTCTAAAGTTACAAAAAGTCAGAGGTATAGACCCAGCGGGAACATTTACTAACCATTTGTTACAAATGAGGAAAAACTTTAAAGAAATTATTGTAATAGCCCATAATGGTCAGGCTTTTGATCACCAGTTTATATTAAACTACATTATGACAAAGACAGATTTTACACCTGAGTTAATCATGAGAGGTACCAAAATAATTACGATGCAACTTGAAAATGTAAAATTTATCGACTCACTTAACTATTTCCCTATGCCTTAAGCCAAAAAACTACCAAAGGCATTTGGACTTGAGGATATTTTTAAAAAAGGCTACTTCTCGCACCTATTTAATACAAAGGCAAATGAAAACTATATAGGACCTCTACCATCAATTGAATATTACTCCTCAGATAGTATGAAAGAAGAAGACAGAGCCAAATTTCTTAAATGGTTTGTAGAACATGAAAATGATGGTTTCGATATGCAAAGAGATCTGGTAGACTACTGCGTATCGGATGTCGAAATCCTTGCGCAATCATGTTTAAAGTTTAGAGAACAACTTATACAAACTACCAATGTATGTCCATTTACTGAAGCTACAACTATTGCTTCAGCATGCAATACAATATTTAGAAGAAATTTTTTGAAGCCTAATACTATAGGAATCATACCAAAAAATGGATACCGATGGAGAAACAGGCAGAGCAAAATTGCCATAGATTGGTTACTTTGGACCGAGAATCACAGAAAAATCAACATCTTACATGCTGCTAATGGTAAAGAAGCTGTTTTAAATGGTGTAAAAGTTGATGGTTACTGCTCCGAAACAAATGAGGTATTTGAATTTGTATATGATTATCCGCTAAAATACCCTTAATCTGCAGGGTACCTAACTCTACGGAGATATTTATTGCAAAGGGCGGCTTTTTCAGTTTTGAAAGTATTCAACATTTACGAAATTCATCTAAATATATACTACGCTATACTTTAATCAAACTCACAATAGAGGGAAAGCGACAGACGAGTTTTAAACTAATGTGGCTTAAAGGATAATTTGTGTTGTAAATATTAGAGCTCATTTTAAAAGAAACTATAATCTCGTGACCGACAAAAAAAAAGTGCCCATTTCGATACATCATTTCCCCTATTTTAACGTTAAAATAGTAAATTATGTTATAAGCTCGAAAAATGTAGTATTTCAGACGTAATGCGGTCGCTAACCTAAATAGCCCGAAAAACATTTTTCGTCCATATGTCATAAGTTATTTTTTATTCGATCTTGTTTTTAATGCGATTGAGAGTTGTAAAATAATGTAGAAATGAAGTGAACCTATACATTTCATCTTGCACGCTAATTTTTTGGTCTTAATGTTTGTTAGTTAACGATGAAATCTGTAATAGCGTCCGAAAAAAAAAATTTTATTTTGACTAACATAAAAAGTGTTGTCTAGCTAGCAGGGCAATAATCAATACTTTATTGAGAAGGTTAGCTCTTCGTCTAAATATCTAATCTATAAATCGTCATTTTTTCCGACACAATCGGTTAAAAAGCATACAATTGTATGTGAACGTTTGTACAAAAACCATCGTGTTAAATCAGTTCTTATACCTGACTGACAACGCCGATCTTTAGCTTTTTTTTTTTACTTTGTAAAATAAAAAGATTAGTTCTTACTATCAAAGAAATTAAATATGCAAGAGAAATAGGTCGAAAAGATTAATAATAATTTATTTCTTCCTAAGTTATAAATCTTAACTACATCACTTTCTAAACCAAGAAAATAGATAATCTTCCTGCATTATTCCGTACTTAGATTTATTTTTCATGAAAATAGTCGAATCTATGATTTTCGTTCAAATCCATAAGGGGCGCTTGTTTTGTATAGATGATTTATGATCTTATTTTCAACTAAAATACTAGTATAAAAAAAGTATTTCTTCCGATAAACGTGGAAGGCATAGACATTTAAACAGTTAGCCATAACATACGCATACTGACTTGCATTATTTTCATGGATTGAATGGCTACATCTTTGTGTGTGAAGTGAATTTCTTTTTAAAAAATTACAATGCGCTCAATTATGAATTTTCTAACATAACTTTTATGGATAGTGGAGTCGGATATTGGAAGAAAATATTATCATAAGGACAACTCGATTATTGATATAATTATTATGGTTTCACAGAAGTTTCTACAGAGTCAGCCATGCTGTAGCAGAGACTGTTGTAGGTCGTATTTTTTAAAAAAACCTAACAATACCTTTACTTTATATTGATAGACATATTCTATTAGAACATTTTTCTAAAATTTAGAGCCTTTGGAAATGTGATAATGCTATGAGCATCAAATATATTCAAAATATCAAAAATCCTTTGGTAGTTAGTTATTGCGGTATATTTTAATAGAGGCATAATTTATACTGTACTCCTAAATTTACGGCATATCACTTTGTTTATGTTATTATATTCACAGAGACTATTAATCTAACCAACTTTTATTTACGAAAAATTAAAAACTGAAATACTCTATTTTATTGCCGATTGTTCGCAAAGACACTTGGAGTTGTTATTTTACTTTTTCTACCTCTTTTTCCCCGGCTGCGGAGAAATATGTTAGGGGAAGTTTGGGTATCCTCAGACGGTTATATGCAATGATTCAAGCTTCTAAAAAAGTACTAAGGCAAGTAATTATCAATTTGAATTTATGTATGTCGAAGGTAATGTGTTACTCATAAATATACATGATGAAAACATTTATTGTTCGATTGCATCTAATTTTTAAGAGTCTAGAAATAAGCAAATAATGTTCTTTAACGTTTCTTTATAAACATCTCGAGTTACCTGTCCTTCCCCTGCATCATAGAAGGGTATTTGCCGACAAAGTTTGACCATTTTTTATGATTCGAGAGTTGGGTATTCTCTACAGATGTAAACTGAAGTCATTCGAGTAGTCCGAACTTGTTAGATTTTAGCTTATATTCTTATTATGTGATTTTAAAATTATGTATGCGTTTGTTTAATTCATTGTAAAGGATTTGTTATTATGCTAATTTCAAAAGTTAAATGTTGGTGAGAATATTGAAATGTGACATCGATGTGATGGTCGAGAGAATCATGGGAAATGATATTCGCAAAGTTTCTCATACTTTTTAACCCTATGCGTAGGTGACGCTAATAATATTGAATTTTTTTATTAAAATATCTAAAGTAAATATCTAATTGATTTTTTTTTTTAGCGCTAATTGGGATTTTAATTAACTAGCTCGGAGTCGGTATACACTATATTTTGCAGCGCAATTGCTTTCACACCTAGTAATGTATTATGATTTTTTTTTGGATGGTCGTTATATTGTGAGTTTCTTAAGTTAGCCAGATTAATAATAAATTAAAAAACCAACGTGATTTGCTTATTGTTGCCATTGAGAATTAGGGTTGTAAAATATTTAACAACCCTATATTTTTTATGCTCGTGTTGAAATAAGTTAAGATTGCTACTTTGATGCCTACGCCTAATATTCATAATTTTATTGGGGGTTCTACCTGATGACAAATACAGCTTATGATACCTATCTAGTGGGTATTTTCAGTTTAAGGGCCGAATAATATAGAGTTATTGTGCATACATCATCGCAAACAAAAGGTAGCTTTTTATATTATTTCGTATTTACAATCCATTTAACTACAATTTTACACTGTGAATTAATTTTTTTTACTTTTTTCCTGAAATTGTAGCCTATTTACTTATATTATGATATTATCCGAAATTTTTATAAAAGCATTATGAGGGCTTTTACCTGATGGCGAACACAAGTTGTATAGTACCTATACCTGCTTGGTATTTTATACGTATTTAAGTTTTATTTACTTTTTATTACTCTGTTCTCATTACAAGATAGTCCTATAATTTATCCATTTCCAATACAAAGAAATCGCTAGTTAATGGTTCTAGATAGTAATTATTTTATTGTATTTCTATAAGTGGTGCAAAAATTGGAAACAATTATTAGATATGCTACTGAATTTTAATGAGGGTCCTTCGGAATAATAAATAAAGGTTTATGTCCCTTTCTTTTTAAATCGAGTCGGCAGAGGGTTTGAGAGGATCATTTAGGTATAAATAATTATTGTGCTGACAAATGTACCGCTTTATTATACTTATCTTGTTAGACCATATAAATTAGGGATTTATTTCGCTTTACTACCCGCCAGCGGCGTTTCACTAAGTTAGAAAATATAAATAATGTTTTTTACTATACCGCTTTAACAGCGGCGTTTCAACTAAGGGGAAATAATAAAAAGTCTGGTTTAAGGATGGCTCAGGTCGGATCGTAAAAAGTTGGGTTTAAGGATGGCTTATAAAAATTGGGATTTAATTATCCCGCTTTAGCAGCGGCGTTTCACTAAGGTTAAATCATAAAAAGTCGGGTTTTATCTCGGGTCAGTTCATAAATATTCAGGTTCAAATTAGGGTTAGATGAGAAGCCGCCTCGCGAAAGCATCCGGGTTAGGTCGTAAAAAGTCGGGTTTTATCTCGGGTCAGTTCATAAATATTCAGGTACAAGTTAGGGTTAGATAAGAAGCCGCCTCACGAAAGCATCCGGGTTAGGTCGTAAAAAGTCGGGTTTAATTTCGGGTTATTTTGTAAACAGCACCACCGCACCACTTGGGTTAGGTCATAAAACGCACCACCGAACCACCCGGGTTAGATCATAAAACGCACCACCAGCACCACTTGGGTTAGATCGTAAAACGCACCACCGCACCACCTGGGTTAGATCGTAAATTGCACCACCCAGCACCACCAGCACCACCTGGCCTCGCTCTCTCAATATCTCTCTACTAATATATTGTGAAATATAACAAGTACTACTTTAATTTCCTCTACTATGGAATATCCATTTCACCAAGCATGTAGCCCATCACATATCAATTATACTTTAAAGCCATTATTGTTAATACAATTTTGAAGACTTTGGCGTGTTACAAAAACAGCAGTTTCCAACTCTGCCATAGAAATAGACGCTATCACATTTTGGACTATAAGAATCATGTCTGATAGATAATATCTTTAAGTATCGTGTTGAAACCTTATGGTTAGAAGAGTTTCTAAAGGTGCTTCAATCAAAAGAATTGGCAAATGATTTCTTAAAAATTCTAAAATACCTTGCTCCATTAAGAGTCTCTTCAAAAATAAAAACAATAATTTCACCTTCAATAATGCCTCACCATACATTTAGGATAAATTTATTTTGATGATCAATTTTCATCATTCAATGAGGATTATTTTCCGAACAGTAATGACTGGTATGTAAATTTACTTTGCCTCTACTAGTGAAGGTAGCCTCACATTTTTACTAGTCCGTAACTCCCATATCATGACCATATTTTTTTAGACGTTAATTAGTTTAAGTGGACGAATACTGGATTTTGCGAAAAAGTGTTAAAATTCGCTTCGAAATAAAAAAATTAACAAAATAATATATTTTTGCTCATAACTTAAGTTTGAAAAACGATATCGATCACGGGTTTGCGCAACTTATTAGATACTTTTACGAGTAATTAAACTAGCAAAATAAGAACACTGTTGATATGATCTGTATTAAATGTTAAAAGCTGTATTACATATCCTTATAGAGTAAATTGTTACCCTCTGACGCCCTTTTTGTGTAAAATTAGCCAATGAGCACGATATCTAAAAATAGCGATTTAGACTTATATGAACTAGAACTTACACGCCAAAATGTGATTTTGGTGGAAGGGTGAAATATAAAATGGTGATTAATATTCAAAAAATATATTTGGGTGATTTCTGAGTGTACAGATATTTTTTGCACAGTTTTTAGAAATCCATAAATACTTATACAGAGTGATTGAAGTGGATGGCTTATTAGAACTATTTTGATGATACATTTTACGAATGTATACCTATTACCAGATATAGGTACTAAGTACTAAATCATTTTTTAATGTTCATTAAAATTTATGGTTACAAAACCAGACACAAAAATTGAAAAAGTAGGAAAACGTTGTTGTTTAAATCACCCTGATGAACATGACTTAATATTATAGGTTAATGCTGTAAAATGCCCATATATAAAGTTCTAGCCCTAAAATTATCTTAAGCATCAGATCAGCTAAAAACATTCTGCAGAAACAAAAATAAGTTTTCACTTTTTATATTTTTCTATTCCAATATCAGTCGATAGGTATGCTCCATTCCACAATTATTCGTTGATTTCTCGACCGCAATAAAATTTAAATGACAACCCTCAGTCGTAATCCCAACCATAAATAACTTGCCTGACAAATATCTATTGTGTAGCCACCGAACCTTTTGAAATGGTACAGGTCCTGATTACCTACTAATTTCAATAGTTTAGGTTAGCTATTTTCAACAAAACAAGAAATATAAAATAATAGGTAAGTATCTTTATTTTAATCATGTAATAAAATAGCTATTAATATTTATACAAAAATACTAATCTGCAATATTATAATAATACAATATTTAACTTAACCTACTCTATATTTAGCTCTGTTTCACTATTACTATCGTCCTCATCTATGCCTAAACTAATTATTAAGGGCCTTACGTTACTATTAATTATTGGATGGATGGGTTTGGTTATTATATCTTTTACTGTCGTTAATGCAACTTTGGTCAAAATACTCGTTTCACTAAAACTTGCACTCCGGTCATACCCTTTTTCTAAAAAAGTACAGTAAACGTTCTTTATGATGTTTTTGGCATCAAGTGATAAATGTTTTTTCTTCGTTACACCATAACTTCCGAAAGCAATATTATCTGAAGTTTCACACAGATCTGACATATTTTGGATGCTCGATAACACACACGAAAATACCTTTAACGCACAGCTTGACAAACACCAAACGACTGATGAACTAAGATGAAAAGACTCTGCTTTATATTGAACACCTGCAATTTGCCATTAATCTACCTAATATACCAATATAATAACATAATTAATAGTAACGTAAGGCCCTTAATAATTAGTTTAGGCGTAGATGATATTATAATATTGTAGATTAGTATTTTTGTATAAATATTAATAGCTATTTAATAACATGATTAAAATAAAAAATACTTACCTATTGTTTTATATTTGTTGTTTTGTTGAAAATAGCTAACCTAAACTATTGAAATTAGTAGGTAATCAGGACCTGTACCCTTTCAAAAGGCACTTATTTATGGCTGGGTTTAAATTTTATTACGGTCGAGAAATCAGCGAATAATTGTGGAATGGAGCATTCCAGGTACTTTGACAAACATTAAAAACCTTCATAAATTAATGTTGGGCCAAATAATACTTTTATTGTTTGTTGATTTCAGTGGCTCAACCAGGAGAACGGGGGGCTGCCGGGCTGTAGCTCCCCCCCCCCCCCCCGAGCGTAGCTCGGTTCGTCTAATTACCTGTTTACAAGAAATGTTAACTCATCGCTACCTAAGATAGGTAAAACTACACAAAAATTAAAACGAGCCTGGCTGTTTTTGTGATTTTCTGTTGTGTTTTTTATTTTTTCACTTGAAAACCAAGCACTGTCATTAAAAAAAGGACGTGGCACTCAAACATTTTTTGCCTAGCTATTCCCACCCCCCCCCCCCACCCGAACTTATTTTCTGGTTGCGCCACTGATTGATTTGTATTGTCTTTGGTTTATTTGGGTTATACTGGGCCCGGCAAAATGTAAAACTCGTCCTCAAGAAATGTATTAACTTAATCAAAAAGGAAGGGCGCTATGGCTATGTCTTAAAAATAGTGTCCTGCAAATAGGCGCCTTCCTGAGTAATGTATTCTTCTAAATTCTTGATGAATCTATGCATTATGTACTGCTCAAAGGATGTGCCTTGGAATAGCATTTACTTCATTTCTTATATTAACTTTCAGTTCCTGAAGATTTGTTGGTTTATTGACATACACGTTACTTTTTTATAAACCCCAGAAAAATATCCGGGACTGAGAGGTCCGTGAAGAGGTGAATTGCCGTTACTTGAAATTGAAAAGCCTCCCTTAAAATAGTCATATTGATTCTCGCAGTATGACTTGATGCTCCATCTTACTGAAACCAACATGTTCTCAGCTCGTTATGGATTCATGGTAAGAAGCAGTGGCGTAGCCACAGGGTACAGGGGGTGATTACCACCCTTGGCCTGGCGCCCTTTTACTACTTAAGTTTTGATTTTTTTTTTGATTCTGAAAAAACAAAATCTCAGCGTCTCACCACATTATATTAATTTTTTTGTGTATAGCGGACATTCGCATTGTTTGGGGCCAGACCCCCGTTATCAAGGGAGCATGAGAAAGGTGAATGCCTATAGTTCCCCAAGGACATAACATTGCGGCAAAATTATATAGGTGGATCTTCAATTTTTTCAACATTCTCCTCACGCTCCTGTCATTCAAATTAAGGGATGCAGCATGTTGAACAACGCATCTTGTTGGGCTAGCAGTAACAGCTGCTTTTATACGCTTTCCTGGTTTAGTTCATTGCAAGCAGACCTTGGTCTTTTACTTGATTTTTTGTCTAAAACTGACCCGAATTCTTTTCATTTACGATACCAAGACAAAATGGTTTTACGTTGAGGGCATCGGTGAACGTTAGAATTATGGCGAAATCGTCTTTGAACAACAACAATTGAATTAAACTGACTAGATTTTTCAACACAAAAGACACACGATGTTCTACTGACCAGCGCTCCATTTTGACAATTATGAAAATATGTGACGCAATTTCCAAATGGAAATAAAATGGGTATTACTTGGACCCAGTATTATGAAAAATACTTTTATTATACAGTTTGTCTCAGAACACACAGGACTAACACCTAATTTTTCGCGCCAATTTACATAAGTAAGGTTCGACTTATAATAAAGAAACATTGATATAATATATGTGTTCTTGGAAAGTAAAAGAAGGTAGCAAATGTTAGAAATAAAGCTAAACTATTGCGAAATTCAAATTATAAGTGATTAAAGTCATTTTTGGCCGACTACTAGAGGTGGCCGGCTTACTAGCGCATCCACCCTACGTCATTTTCAGGATCTAAATCCCAGGAATCCAGGTTAACTTGTACCCGATCCACGAGTTGAAGGTTAATTCTAGGTTTGAGAATAACCTCCGCTTATACAATAAGTATGTGCATACAATTTAAATCAACAGAAATAAGTTATGATCTCGATAAATTTGTAAAAGTTTTCACTTATTCTACTGATCTTAATTATTTCAAAACCACAAAAATTAATTAGCAACACTTAGGCACCTACACCTAATTTTTTAAGGCGAGTTCCTTAATTGTGTCAGTTTTTTTACCAATTAATGTTGGTCATGCATAAATCTTTGTGTGCCAACAAATTGGCACCTCCACGCAGCTCATTGAAAATGAGATTGCCTACCCCAGACTGACTTAAAAATTGCTCCCCTGATTTCGCCCCTTCCCCTCCTCCCCCTTGGAAGAAATTATGGGGGCGCCCATATCATGGATACTGACTTTTATCCTTTATTTCCCTCATATTTCTTAAAATTTGATATCCAATAGGTTGTATAAGAGCATTACAGTAACAGTGTGATCTAAATCCCACAGTATTAATAGTTTAAAAATAAGTTTTTTATTATAGACTGAATTTTATGCATCATTGGCAAGGACGTTAGAGAGGTAAAGAAGGACAAATACTTTATACCTACTTAATTAATTTATTTATTCCATGGATATTAAAGTAGTTTTATATATTTATAAATTTGTAAATGACAAAAATTGTAAGATTTTTTATTAGTGTACCTATTTAAAATAAAAAAATAATGTACTCTTAAATCAGTTGTTTCTTTTTATAACATAATAATTATGATGCTTGCAGTTATCTCAAGAACCTAAATTGGTAGGTATAAGTTTGGTATACGGGGAAGTTCCGTATACTGTGACGGGGATAGTGTAGTGCTGCGCTACCCCTCTCTAACAAAGTAATTTACTTTACTTACGGTATATATATCTAAGGCCTACAACTCCTGGCAGCAGCTACAAGGGTCTTTGCTATTTTGGAAATAGGCACCTTCTTTTCACGCACTAACACAAAACTACACTTTACCTATGTTTCCTATTTATTTTCCACACTATCATATATTAATGATGTTCCTGTATCATAGGATATCAGGTTTTTAACCAGAAAGAATAAAAATGAACAATTTTTATATCTTGACTTAAATGTTAGAATCAGATTACTATTCGTTCTCTTAGCTTTTTGGAATAGTAGGGTTAAAATAATTCCTTTATTTAAATTTAAGTATCGTAATTGGAGAAATTTTCAAAATATTGATAAATATAAAAACTTTACACACAATAGATACCATAAATTAATTAAAAATAACAGACACAAAAAAAATAGAAAAAACTCTAAGCTGAGAAAATGATCGAACGGAAATCCAATAGGATAATTACCTCTTGTCCTCTAATTGATTACAAAACGCTTACAATTCGTGCCAACATCAAAAACTAGCAACTTAATACCAAATCCTGAAAACATTTATAAAACACTACAGCACACCTTTTGTCCTAAATCATATTGAAACAATTGAAGTTGTTAAAATAAAAAAACGGCTAATAATTATACAGGTAGCCAAGCTCACACGGCCAAATAGACTTTAAATCAAGTAATCATTTATAGTTTTTACAATCTCATTAATTCCCACAACAAGTGCAATTCAAATTAACCTAGCCGTCCTCTCAGGGCTCCAAAATATAATAATTAAACTAGAAAATCTCAAAACTCCCGTGCAAAATCTACTTAGACATTTATTTAATAGATGTGCGTTCTAATGCTTTCAGAAAATGGTAACAGTTATAAATATATATATTCTTTTTCTTTTTAAACCATGACCAAAATATAAAGTTTATTCGAAACCAGACACTTACTTCTCATTGTTCTTTCGTTCACTGTACGGTACGACACTGGCAAGTATTTGACAGAACTAGTCTTCACTAAAGAAACCACTCTTGAATTTTTCAGCTAACTTTCACAAAAGGTTCATTAATTGACATTTAAAATCTTTGTTTTTTTTTAAATCAATGTCGATGTCAAAAGACAATGATTGTTTTCGTGTAGAAATTAAATACACATAAAACACGTCACAGGCACGAAAACATCTGATATCTTTGGCTAAAGATTGTGACGTCAAACCAAAAGCTTCGAGAACAATCTAGAAGTTTTCGGTGGTTGAACTTCTTTTGAACCCAATTTGGGTCATGATGGTGTCATTGTCACGAGTCTAGTATTGCGTTCTAGAAGTTTTCGGTTGTTGAACTTCTTTTGAACCCAATTTGGGTCATGATGGTGTCATTGTCACGAGTCTAGTATTGCGTTCTATTTTGCCACCGTTCTTAAGAACAAAGGAAAAGTGCGTTCTGTGACGCAAATAGAACCTCGATTTCTAGCTATAAAAACAGTGTGAAATTCAGAAAAAGAAGATAGATCTTAATAACCAGTTGCAGAACGGAACTCTGCCCGATTCAAAAATCAATTACTAATTAATTAATTAAATTCTTTTAAAATAAATATAATATTTTGAGACTTAGAAAAGTAACATGAGTTCAGTTTAAAAAAGTTAAATTTTTCAATATTTTTATTTATGAGTGAGAGGTTTCTTTAGTGAAGACTAGTTCTGTCAAATACTTGCCAGTGTCGTACCGTACAGTGAACGAAAGAACAATGAGAAGTAAGTGTCTGGTTTCGAATAAACTTTATATTTTGGTCATGGTTTAAAAAGAAAAAGAATATACAGGGTGTTATGGAAATGACTTATTATTTTTTAACCCGTAAATATATAGGTCGAGACGAATTGGGGAAAAATTGCTATAAATGGCGCTCGAAGCTAGAAATTCGAGAAAAATGCCTTCAAAAATTTAGGTCCAAAACACCTACGCGCCAATGACCCAAACAGCTGATTTGGGTAATTGTTTACTTTAGTGCAAATGTTGAATTTTTCGCTAAAATTTCGTATATAGGCTAATTAAGGGTAGCTGATCACAATTTTCCTTTTGCGTTTAGGCGGCAAATGCACTGGTTTTGAGAAAAAAAATGTTAAAGTTTTTCTAACTCACCGGTATGTTATTTTGCATGTAATCCTAAAATGTTGCTATTTCCAATAAAATATTACTTGTCGGAGTCATAGTATACACTTCCGAGTTGAAATAAACGAAATATGCCACAAGGAAACTCTGAAAAACGGGATAACTTGTAAGCGAACAGAAAACTCTACGTTATCTGGAAAAAGACGGGAGACAGCTCACTGACAGCTGGCCAAAAAAGCAGAAGCAAACTGCACCCATGTTGTCAGATTGTTAGTGTATTATAAATTGCCTATACTTTTCAATTCATTTTTATTAATTGAATGAATCCTATTGGCTCGAGCTAGCATATCATTCTCCTGGATGGAAGCCATTAATAATTACAAGAAAAAGAAGAACAATCTGGCAACGTGAGTGCAATGAATCTGAAAAGAGACGCTTCTACTTTGTCGGCGTATTAACAACGAATTTAATTAAATTTGTGCCTTTTCCATTGTTTTTTTGCTAAAATGTTGTTCTTATTTTATGAACAGATAGTTTGGTGAAAGTTTTATCACATATTTTGAAGGGAAAACCATAAAATCTAGGAAATTGAAAGGAAAGTGAAACGCGACACCCAAAGATATCGAAATAAACAAAAATACCCTAACCTGTAAGTGAAAAACTTTAACATTTTTTTTTCTCAAAACCAGTGCATTTGCCGTAAAAACGCAAAAGGAAAATTGTGATCAGCTACCCTCAATTAGTCTATATACGAAATTTTAGCACAAAATTCAACATTAATTGCACTAAACTAAACAATTACCATTCCAGCAGTTTGTCTTGTCAAAAACACATGTGTTCAGGGGCATTGAACTATCATGGAAGGCGCACATAGTCCGGTTTTAAGGTATTTTACAAAATTCAAAATACTTCCGATTTTAGAAAAAAAAACTATCAAGTGTAACTCTAGACCACCTCAGGAGTGGCCCCTTAAAATATAATAAGTCATTTCCATAACACCCTGTATATATTTATAACTGTTACCATTTTCTGAAAGCATTAGAAAGCACATCTATTAAATAAATGTCTAAGTAGATTTTGCACGGGAGTTTTGAGATTTTCTAGTTTAATTATTATATTTTGGAGCCCTGAGAGGACGGCTAGGTTAATTTGAATTGCATTTGTTGTGGGAATTAATGGGATTGTAAAAACTATAAATATTCACTTGATTAAAGTCTTTTTGGCCGTGTGAGGTTGGCTACCTGTATAATTAATATTTTTTTTTAGTTTAACAACTTTAATTGGTTTAATATGAATTAGGACGAAAGGTGTGCTGTAGTGTTTTATAAATGTTTTCAGGATTTGGTATTAAGTTGCTAATTTTTGATGTTGGCACGAATTGTAAGCGTTTTGTAATCAAGGACAAGAGGTAATTATCCTATTGGATTTCCGTTCGATCATTTTCTCAGCTTAGAGTTTTTTTTTTCTATTTTTTTTTGTGTGTGTTATTTTTAATTAATTTATGGTATCTATTGTGTGTAAAGTTTTTATATTTATCATTATTTTGAAAATTTCTCCAATTACGATACTTATATTTAAATAAAGGAATTATTTTAACCCTATAAATTCTCGGTGTTTTTATGCTTAACTTTAGAAGGGGATTTTTTAGTATTTTGCTCTACCAAACTGATTTTGCTCTACCAAACTGATTTTGCTCTACCAAATCGATTTTGCTCTACCAAACTGATTTTGCTCTACCAAACTGATATTGCTCTACCAAATTGATTTTGCTCTACCAAACTGATTTTGCTCTACCAAATTGATTCTACTATTCCAAAAAGCTAAGAGAACGATAGTAATCTGATTCTAACAATTAAGTCAAGATATAAAAATTGTTCATTTTTATTCTTTCTGGTTAAAAACCTGATATCATATGATACAGGAACATCATTAATATTTGATAGTGTGGAAAATAAATAGGAAACATAGGTAAAGTGTAGTTTTGTGTTAGTGCGTGAAAAGAAGGTGCCTATTTCCAAAATAGCAAAGACCCTTGTAGCTGCTGCCAGGAGTTGTAGGCCTTAGATATATATACCGTAAGTAAAGTAAATTACTTTATTAGAGAGGGGTAGCGCAGCACTACACAATGAACGGATTTCTTTCAGACACATTTAACATCAACGCCGGAGTCCCTCAAGGCACCATATTGTCGCACACCCGCTTTTTACTATACATTAATGATCTTTTGGATAATACTAAAAATCCCATAATTCGCTGATGACAGCACACTTTTGTTTCATCTTCTACTTTGGATGATTGGACATCGGCTGCCAATGCACATCTCCATAGGCAGCAAGAGGTCTCACATCTCACATCTCAACAAAGACCTGGAAGAAATTCTGTCTTGGGGTGACAGTAACCAAGTAGAATTTAACGCTAAAAGGAAACCAGGCGGTAATTTTTAATAAAAAAGTTAATGTCGAAGAACCCCTGGCTTCATCAATTCATTTATTTGGCGTCAATTTAGATAGTCATCTGTCTTGGTATACTCACGTTGTGAACATTGCTAAGGCACCTCGCAGAAGCTTGGAGTACTTTTCCGAACAAAGAACCTCTATACACCCCAACAATTTTTGATGCTCTATAAAGCCCAAATTCGACCATCGCTGGAGTACTGTTCGCATATTTGCATAGGGCTTTGCTCCTCAAAGTTAACTTGTGTGTTTGATCATAGGGCTGATTATCTGTTAAATTGGGCCCTTTTATAATAATTATTTAGGCGTTGACAGTTGACACTTTAATTTGTTTCTTTAGTTTCTGAACAAATCGATTTTTAAGCGAAGCGTCGGCGAAACGCGTCCAAGGATTGGGCCTGACTGTAGGTTGGTCAACCTCTTATCTGTTTTGTGGGTTGGTCTATGGTCTGACGCACGATACACATAAGTTAGTGGTTTGACGGAAAGAAAAGGGGCAAGCATCTTTCTTTTATATCGCGTTTTCGGTTCGCAGAACCGACAATTATATGGCTTTCAGCGCCACTTGACATATTAGATACCTGCTACCTGGTCATAGTTTAAAGAATATTATATTTTTTAAACTATGGTTTGGTCTTTTCTAAGACATATATAGTTGGGGGTCAAGCAAATATTTGACGCGTGACACTTCCATATTGTCATGGGTGTCAAATACGGCAGGCCACTCATAATATAAAAGTTACTAATGGCTAATTTATATTATAATAATTACCACCCACTCGAAGTATTTGTATATTTATCCTTTTATATGACTAAAAAGAGATATACATAATTCTCGTCGATTTGGTCAAATCATATGGGCTGCAGATCCGCATTTTATTTATTCCAAAACGAGTGATGTCGTTGTCTTGTTGACATTCTGTATTTGGTTTTGGATTTTGAGTATTTAAATCATTTTATTGCCTTTTTATAGTGTTCTATTGTCTTTATTTGTGTAGTGTTTCCCAGCAATAATTTTCTGCAAAGGTTTATAAATAACAATATTCGTCAGTCCGGCCCTGACTAAGTATCAGCTGTAATAAAGTTGGTGAAATCGAAATAACCTAGTATTGGACAAATATGACAAGATGGAAGTGTCACGCGTCAAATATTTGCTTGACCCCAACTATACCTACCTATATTAAGTATAAATCGATTTTTTATTTTTTTTTAAATCTAATAGCGAATTTCATTGGTAAGAAAAGTGCGGCACCGGTATGCCACTGCAACTGCACCAGTGCACAAAAAGTGTTGCACTATTTGAGTACCAATGGGTTTTCAAATTAGACCTCGAGTGCATTTTTCCAACAAAGATGATGATAATACTCCTCAATCCTCATTGATTTTACTTACCACTGAACAATATTTGAGACAAAATAGTATTTCAAAGATCGAAAAAATCAAAACACTGTATTTCTTTACATTTTCATCTAGTTTCGGTGCAGCACGGTCCCCAAGAGCACGTGCGGAACTGATTGCACTTTGTGCAACACTTGTTGCACCGGTTTCCCAATGGTTCACAAATACTTGCACTGATATGTCCAATGGTTTTCAAATTTTGCACTCGTGTCGCACTTTCTTTTACCAATGGAATTCGCTATAACTTCGACCTTAGCTTACATATATTTTTAAACGGTATGAACCGAGATTTGATCTACTTTTCATTTATGTAAGTATCTATATCCTTTATCCTAGGCATTTTGGAAAACATTTGTTTTGCTTCAATTTCAAACAACAAAAAGGCAGCCACGAGCCTGTGGCTACGACGACTTAGTAGAGGGGGTAAAAGGCGTAAAACAGTTTTACTGCAGCGTCGAATTTTGGACGAATTTTAATTAATAACACCACAAATGATTTACAACACAATTCAAAAATTTTATTTATCAATAAGCTCACTGTCAGCTGTAGGTACAGGGAAAACAGTTTGAAAATTTAATATAATTTTTTTTTAATAATACTCGTTATTTCGAAAACTACTGATATTAGGAACAAAATACGTTATATCAAAAGTGTAACAAATGTGACGTAGAATTTATAAATGAAATAATATACAGGGTGTTATATATAAATAGGTACTTAACAGCTGGCAACAACGCCAATATCGTCATTGGGTGCGTAAGAACCTCTAGACAACTGTACCAAATTTGGTTTGAATCGGCCAATAAATTGTGAGGTTATTAAGCTGTTTCCGGACTTTACACACACTGTATAGTGTATATTGATGCTATCTAGATGTGGCAATAAAAAATTCAATAAACCAGGTGAACCTATGTCATGTCATCACTATTATCATAGCAACACTGCATATAAAACAGAGAGATGCTGCCCTCTAACACCTCGATCTGAAAATGATACCAGCTTAAAGGGAACTGTAATTCCGGTAACATAGGAACCTGTGGAGAAAATATTTTGACTTTTGACGCCTTTCAAAATCAGCTGTTCTACTTGTCAGATTTCAGTCCTACGTTTTTTGTTGGTAATGCCAGTATTGCCATTGTAATGCTCTCAATTTTCGATTATTTCAGTAATTCATCCATTATTGATGGCGTTTTCATTTATTTAAAGGCTTTGCAAGTGTATTTGTCCGACACCGTTGATATCCTGCGTGAACCTGACCAACTGACAGCAGGTGCGTTGGACTTTAACGATTTTCAACTGAAACTATTAAAAGTTTTCTCGGGCATATTGCTCTTTAATTTGTTGTTGATATTTGCAACTTGGAAGTACTACGGAAGGGACATTTATGAACGTTTTATAAAGCTTAGTAAGTATTATGTTTGTCTTGTGTGCTTACTACATTGACAGCTTTGATTATCAAATAATATGAGTTGATATTGTTATGTCTTGCTAAGCTTGTAAGCTACTAAACTCTCCTTTGGAGTGTTTCTTGCATTGTTAACTTCTTAGGGCTGGCCCGTCCCAAATTAATATTGTCGGTATGTACAAATCAAAGTTCGACATGTTTTTTAATATTAACCCTCAGGTTCAAAAAGGAAGCTTTAATAGTCTACCACCCAATAAGTGATTGCATGTATTCTTAAATCCACATGTATTATAAGGGACATAGACTATGACTAGAGAGCACAAATAATTTAGGTACAGTAGGTAGGTACATTCATATGGGAGAAACACATTTTTTTAATATTCTCGAACTATTTTACATTTAAGCAAGAAGACATATACACATAATATAATATACAACCTGAAATAACCTGAAACAAAAACAAATCAAGAAGTTCCGAGCAGTATAAAAGCATAAATTGTATCTACAATATTTTAGCATATTTATTCTGATTTAAAATTATGAAATTGCACAATCTCTGGTAATCATGCAGTACCTACTTAAGTAGGTATATGGTTTTGTCATTTTTGCATATTTTTTTTAAAAACTTTTTTACTAACCTGTTAGGATTAGGACACTATTTATTAACCACAAACCACCAGCGAATTAAAACAAATTTTTTAATTTTTATTTTCTTTTTTCAATTTTTCATAAAAGTAAAAATTGAAAAATTGAAAATTCATTATCTGATTAAAAAACACTAATCAAGTTTTAATTTCACCAGGTTATTCTGAAAGGTGAATTGGAACATGATGAGCGTTTTTTACTTTTTCCCTCAAAATTTTCAATCCCCATCCCCATTACATTACCAACATACCTATTATTTACATAGGTAAGCAGTTTTTTAAAATTCGCAAAATTGACAGAAAAGGGTACCTATACCTACTGCGGCCTACTGCATAATTACCCAATATTTATGTGACAAGGTCAATTTAAAACATTTTACCCATATTAGTTAAAAAATTATTTGTTTATTTCAAGTCCTAGGCAGTTTTAAAAAATTAATTATTTACAATTTTCAGAATAAGGTCTTATCTCGGGTCTTATTGATGTCTGCATAAATTTAGTATAATTTTCAAACATTTAGTATAATTGCTGCAGCAGCTTTTTAACTTTTTAGTTTCCGTGGATAAGGTAGGTCAGTCCTGTCACATGACCTCACATATGAGGAAACTTTTTTGATAAATAATAATGATTTATCCAGGATTTATCCAACATGGTATCAAATAAGCTGTGTTGTCTTTCTTGAAGATATAATAATTAAATTAATAGTTATCCAGCGACAACAATATGGTATTACATATTTCTTTGGTCCAATACATTTGCGAATAGGTTGGTACTTATAGGTACTTATTAGAAACAAACTCGGAAACAAAAGTGTAGGTATGACAAGCTGACAACCATTTTTAATTAATTAATGAAAATATTTAAAGGTGTGCATGTTACTAAATCTGATCAATAATTATCTATTATTATTTAATAATCATTTTTTCCTTATTTAAAAGTTTTCTGCTATTAGCAGGATACAAATTTCTGAATTAAAAAAAGAAAATTGTAAAATACTAAAAAATTTAATTAAAACAACAAAAAGCACTGCTATCCAATCATTCATATATACCTACTTGATTGTTGAAAGAATGCTACATTCTCATTAACAAATTAAAGCTACAGACTATTACAAAATACAGTTGAAACATCCACAGACATAAAAGAGATATATGCCTAAACAAAAAGATCTTGGTGTAATAATTTCTAAGGACCTCAAGTGGGAACGTCACATTGCTAAAGTAGTAAAAAGAGCAAACTCACTCATATATCTCATCCAAAAAGCATTTAAGGACCACTCTGCCGCTACAATAATACTTCGCCTATATAAGTCCTACATAAGACCAACTCTTGAGTTTGCTGTTTCATCTTGGAATCCACACTATGCAAAAGATATCGAGCTACTCAAACGTGTTCAACGCCGTGTTACAAGAATACCCCCCGAATTGAAAAATCTTCCCTACAAAGAGCGTTGCCTACAACTCAGTCTATCCACATTGAGAAAGCGACGACAAAGGGGAGACCTAATCATAACACACAAAATTCTAGCAGGCTACTATAATGTTCCACTAAATATCTTTCAACTCAGTGAGCAAAACCTCTCAGAGGGCACAATCATAAACTCTCCAAAGAAAGGTGTTCAAAGCTCTGTCGAAGAAACTTCCCAAGCAACAGGATAGTATATGTCTGGAACGGTCTGAACCAGGTCACTGTCAGCGCCCTCTCAACAAACTAGACCTAAAAAATATTAACCGCGAACTTGTGCACTACTAACAAGCCAATGATGATAATTCTACGATGTCTTCAGGTGTGTGAGTGTGTGTATTCTATGCTGGACCAGTGATGTAACTGACATGTGATATAAAACCAATTGGTTAATTGCTAGCATAAAACTTAGCGACTTTTGAACACCTAAAACTTTAAAGTAAAAACGACAGTCTCATCGGACTCTCCGCCTACTGTCGTAGTTAATAATAATAAAATAATTTCAACAATGTAAATATACCTATACAAATCAACGTATTCACTCATCACACACTAAAATTGGAATTGGACTGACCAGAGTAGTAAGCATAACAAATATTATAAAAACCTTAATAGTCTTCCTATAAGGTTATAGTAGGCCTTATCGACTAGTAGGCCTTTAAGCCTTCTTGTAAATGTATTTAATGATTGAATAATTCTCGAAGATTGAGGGAGGTGATTATAAATTTTTTACTTTCATAAAAATTGAAATTTTTTGCTGGTACCCTTCTGGGGATGGGGGTGAAGGATTGAAATCTTGTCTGGTATTATGAACACCCTCATTGGTGGAACCAAATTACTTTTTATGTATATAAGGGTCACCATCTCGACAATAAAAATACACGTTAAACTAAGGATTTAATGTTGGATGAAAAGTGGTCTGCAATGTTCCGGTGACATAGTTTTACTCATATAACGAAGACCTCTTTTCTGCAAAACAAATGTAGAATTAAGCAGTTTCCGATAAGTTATATGGGACCCAATAAATGAAAAATAAGTTGTTTTTGCTGCAACAATGCCAAGTTCACTTGAAACAACCCCATCAGTAAAGCAACACCTATAATTTTTTTTTGGTTTATAATGGGTGTGACAAAAATTTCAAGCTACTCTCTATGTAAACTACCTGAAACTTTGTATCTGCTTTATTTTCAATGTGGGTGTCTGATATATAAAGATTCTCAAAATTAAACTTAAAGGTTAATATGTTTGTTTTTGAGATATTGAGAATAAGTAAATTAGAGTAACACCAGTTTTTTTGTTGAAATTATATCCCGCGAAATTGCCTCCTTTAATTCTTTTTCATCATTATGTCGCTAACCAATGGTGGTGTCGTCGGAAAATAACGTAAACTTACCACTGATATAATACTGCTTAAATCATTTAAATATAAAAGAAACAAGATTGGTCCCAAAACAGATCCCTGTGGTATTCCGCAGGGAACTTGTGATGTGGATGACACCTCCGTTAAATTTAAGAATCTGAAAACGATTTGTTAGGAATAAGGCAATGCATCCATAGCGCTTTCCAGTGAATCCATAAAACTGTAATTTTTTTTAAAGAATATCGTGGTTCACACAAAGGCATTGGAGTAGTCGCACAACACGGCGGCCACAATGTCACGATTATTAAGGCCGCAGTAGATTCTTTCAAAGAACGAGAACATTGCATTCCCCTGCTCAGAGACTCCTGAAAGCCAAACTAACTTGGGCTCAGCAGCAGCTTGTACTTATTTAAATGTCTTTTAACAATATATTAAAATGTTTTTGATATTGTTGGTAAGAGAGATGGGGCGAAAGTTTGAGGGACAGTCCGCGTCGCCCCTTTTATTTATTGGAAATACTAATGCATTCTTACGAAGGCGTAGAAAGGCCACCCGAAAGAAAGAAACATTTTGTGTAATATTCCGACTTTATTCTCGGAATTCCGACTTTAATCTCGGAATTCCGACTTTATTCTCGGAATTCCGACTTTAATCTCAGAATTCCGACTTTATTCTCGGAATTCCGAGTTTTAAGTTTAATCTCGAAATTCCGACTTTTATCTCGAAATTCCGACTTTTATCTCGGAATTCCGACTTTAATCTCGGAATTCCGACTTTATTCTCGGAATTCCGACTTTAATCTCGGAATTCCGACTTTATTCTCGGAATTCCGAGTTTTAAGTTTAATCTCGAAATTCCGACTTTTATCTCGGAATTCCGACTTTTATCTCGGAATTCCGACTTTTATCTCGGAATTCCGACTTTAATCTCGGAATTCCGACTTTAATCTCGGAATTCCGACTTTATTCTCGGAATTCCGAGATTTAAGTCGGAATTCCGAGATTTAAGTCGGAATTCCGAGATTTAAGTCGGAATTTCGAGATTAAAATATTTTTTTCTTTCGGGTGGCCTTTCTACGCCTTCGTACATTCTTTAAACAGTCTAGATAATATCTTGTTAGGAAGCTCTCATTTATGCACTGAACGAAACAATTAACCTAGTTCATTATATGGCAGGTTAGTTCAGGTTAGTTACGAGACACAAGAAGAAACAAATTGCAGGTGTTTGAAATGCAGCGAAGTGATTTTTTCTCAACTAAGAATTTGGAACAGTTAGTCACAAAAAGAAATATTAATACTATTAAAATGCCTTTTAAATGGTTACAGGTCCAGTGGTTGCGATTTGACAGCACTCCTTACGTTATTTCGTACAAGGAAACATTGAATGATCTCATAGAGTTCAGTAGCTTGAATATAAAAAAGTTATCTAAGGGAGACCTTGCACTTCCATTTCTTCTGTAGTTCTACAACCACTGTATGATTCTCCCAGACCCGTCACTGCAGCAAAGAAGAAAGACATGCTAGAACTTCTTTAGTGGATATCCCCTATTCAGCATCAGTTTTTATTAATTTAGCAACTGTCGAGGACGCTGTTGATGTGGGACCTTTGTCCGATTTGAAGAAATTGGTGAAGATTAGTATTCGATTTTTTTCAAAATTAAAATTGTTCTGTTTTTTTAATTTAAATTTGTTCAGATTAGTGATCGACCGATATGACTTTTTTAGCCGCTACCGATAATCGGCCGATACCGATAATGTCTTGGCCGATAACGATATATATCGGCATATCGGCCTTTTTTAATTGATAACATTATTAATGTCTAAAATCTGAATATTCTGTAATATAATTTATAATTCTTTAACGTTCAATTTAAAATCACAAAAATAAAAACAAAAATTGCACTTTGGCAACACAGCAATAGGCGGTAATTTATGTGGCTCAGCGCCAAGTCATTGGTGAATCCCCTTAATTTGAATTTCTCGGTGAATCCCGTGCGTTTATTGCCGTGCATTCAGTATTCAGTATTGCATTCTTAAAGCAGATCGTTTTAAGTTCGATTTCTTGGCGTAATTTAGTTAATCTTTAACAAAGACATAATATTAATAGTTAATAACAATCCTATTGGAGTTTGGTGGAGTGCAAAGTAGCGAAATGGATGGAAAAAGTATTTATTGGAAATATTTCATAAAGAATAAATTATCCCCAGCAGATAAGAAATCCACCGCAAAATGTAAATTGTGTGACATAACCATTTCATTAGGGGGAGTGGGAAAATCGGCGAATACCTCAAACATGAAATACCATTTAGAGAAAAAACATCCTCAAGAATATTATAAATTGAAAGGGACTGATTCAAGCTCAGGTTAGTACTAAATTTTTATTTTCCAGTTCACGTTATAAAAATATTTACCAATAATAGGACCTGCTCATTCAGGATTATATTATTATATAGGATTGAGGGGCAAATCACCCAGGAATTTTTTGCTAAAAATCCAGGGATTTATTTTATTAGGAATTTAGGGAATTTTAAGGGAATTTGTGTAAAAAAATTACTGAAAAAATCTGAAGAATTAAGTAATTTGTTGGGAATTTGGGGAAATTAAAGGAATTTGTGTAGGAGGGGGGACATTTTTCTTTTTCATCACTTTAAATCGTTTCATTAACAATTAACACCTACGATATGATTTTATTTAAAAACAAATTTCCCCGTTTATTTCAACGTTTTGACTTTTGATCACCCTGAGTCTATTTTTTTTAGAAACGGCTGGACCTTCTAGTAGTTCTAGTAGTACTTCTAACTCTAACTCTAAGCTATTGCAAGTCTCACTGGCTGACTCTTTCAAGCAAATGCAAAAGTGGGACATTAATTCATCCAGAGCAAGATCAAGAAAAATCGTTTCGCATTTTAATCACTCTCAAACTGCTTGCGATAAACTAAGTAAACTACAAGAACAACTAAACCTTCCCAATCACAAACTTTTCCAAGATGTACAAACACGTTGGAATTCCTCATTTTATCTACTCTCTCGCCTACTTGAACAAAAACAAGCAGTAAATTTATATATTTTGGATCATGGGACTCTTACAGACTTGACATTTTCCGAATGGGAATTAGTTGGAAGCATTTTAAATTTGTTAAAGCCATTTGAAGACATAACTAAAATTACAAGTTCTTCAGACTGCTGCGAGGACTGCTGCATATCTGAGGTCATTCCATTTGTTTCGACTATCACTGCCTATCTTAACAAAGAAAACGCTAATTTTGCAGGAGTAGGTACAATGAAAGAAGAATTGAAAAACAGCTTGAATAAACGATTTCAGAATATATTTATAAAAAAACATTATACCATCGCGACTTTCTTCTTGGATCCTCGCTTCAAAGACAATTTTTTTACAAAAGACCGTGATTTTATATGCGAATACATAACTACAAATCTAAAGTTCCAAATAAAAAAAAACAATACATCTGTAGAACATTCCAGTTCCCCTGACATTTCGGATTACATTCAAGACCATACAATAAATGAAACTATAGATTCTATAGAAATTGATAGTGATGACAACGAACCACTTGCTAAGTATGTTCGAACTTCTGAACTTAAGACTAGTCGAACATCTGGCCAAAATCTGTTTTGGGAAATCTACGAAGAATTTGCCAGAGAAGGGATGAGCTCCACAAAAACAAAAACCATTCCAACAACATCTTCTTGTGACACAAAATCATCTTCTAGGGCATCCATTTGTGAAGAAGTGAATGCTGAAATTACAGAATATAAGAAACATCCTCTTCTTAAAAGAAAAGCGAATCCCATTTCTTGGTGGCAAGAAAAACGAGAAGTTCTACCATTATTATATAATCAAGCTCTTATATATTTATCTGCACCAGTTGGCAGTGTTGCAAGTGAGCAAATGTTTTCAGAAGCTGGAACCGTAAATTCGGCGAAAAGGAATCGGCTGAATCCAGAAACAACCGAGAAACTAATATTTTTACATGATAATTTGCCTAAACTGCATTATTCATATTAAATGCCTATTTCATGTTATATCTACCATAATTTCTTAAGATTAACTTATTTGAAATATTACTTTAAATTTAAATATAAAAAAAATGTTTTAAGCTGCTATGGTTGTTTTTATACATCGGCCGATATAGCCGATATATATATTTACATCTATCGGCCGATACCGATAATCGGCTCTCGGCCGATATAGCCGATATATCGGTATCGGTCGATCACTAGTTCAGATATACAATAAAGTCATTATTTCATGAAAAGTAATTGTGTTTTCTATTGACATTATTATTATAACAAGATTCTCTTGGAATTAGGCCAACTGATAGGCGGAAAACTGATATATAGTGACTTATACCACTTTGTCGCTGAGCTTTTGCTGAAACCATGTTATTCCGAATTAAATATCTAATCAAACTGGTCCAATAAGGCGTCATCACTACAATTTGGTATGAATTGAAATTTCAACATATCTTTGTTAGGAAGAAGTGAAAATCTTCTGGAAAACCATTACTCTTATTTTTTAATCCGCTCAGACGCAAAATATTAATTTCCCACAAGTTGTCTTATATGCAGTTAGACCACTATTCCTCTGACCGGCTCAATTCTTGAATGACTTTAAGAAAAAAAAGCTTCTATCAATAAATACAGGGTGCCCCATAATTCGTGGGCGATCTCTCGGATTGCTTGAAAATAACATTGTAAGTTCATACAGGGTCGTTGGTCTATATGGAAACGGTCGATTATTTCTTAAAGCACAACAGCTAACAATAAATGTTCAAGATAAAAAATTTAGGGTTTTTTTATTGTCTATTATAATTTTAAAAAATGAAGTATACAGGATGAGTCAGAAAGCCGTAGAGAAATTAAGTTACTTTTTTTTAATGGAACACCCTATATCTTGGAATAATTTTGGATTTTACATAAAATTGCAATTATTTTTTATTTAGTGCATTATAAGTCTAAACCTAATAATTTCCGACATATCGACTTTTGAAAAATGACATTTTTAAACTTCAACAGCTTCTAGCTTTCTAACAATACGTCTTAGAGTAAAACAGCTTACATGTCCCTATCTTAGTTTTTAACTATCGTTCTAAAAGTGTCAACTTCCGGTTAAACGGATGTAGCTCAAAGGCCGGAAATATAGTACTTCCGGTTTAACCGGAAGTTGGTATTTTTGGAAAGATAATGAAAAACAATGATAGGGACATGTAAGCCGCTTTGCTCTAAGGCGTACCGTTAGAAAGCTAGAAGCTGTCAAAATTCAAAAATGTCATTTTTCAAAAGTCGATATCTCTGAAGCTATTAGGTTTAGACTTATAATGCACTTATTAAAAAATAATTGTAATTTTATGCAAAATTCAAAAATATTCTAAGATATAGGGTGTTCCATTAAAAAAAAGGAAACTTTATTTCTCTACGGCTTTCTGACTCATCCTGTATACTTATCTTTTTTTTAATTCTAATAGACTTTACAAAATCATAAAACTTTTGTCAACTGTTTTGCTTTAAGAAATAATCGACCGTTTCCATACATACCAACGACCCTGTATATTTACAACTCGTCCAAGATAGCATGATATATGAGAATATCAAAATCAAAATCAAAATTTGTCATATTTATCAAGACTTTCATAGATTAAAGAACGGTATACTATCCAAGAAGCACCAACACCGATCGGTCGCGCGATCATGCCTCTCTTTTCCTCCGAATGCATTATTTTCCTGGTTTGTACGCTACCACCAAAATTCTCGTATATCACCCGAACTTGGAAAGTTGAAAAAACACAAACTTAAAATAAGTTCGTGTATAGAGTTGTCCCTTATCCTTTCCGTCAGACCCAATCCTTGGACGCGTTTCGCCGTTTACGGCTCCTCAGCAAGGCTCCGGGTCTGACGGAAAGGTAAGGGACCTCAAAGTGCTTTAACACAGAAATGCAAGTTTACGCAAGAGAGTTGCAGCACGTGGCTACATACGTGTGGTTGCCACGTGCTGCAACTCTTATTCGTAAACTTGGACAAGTTGTAATTATTTTTCCTACGAGGCTACCTCGAGGAGATATCTGCCTCTAAGCACCCGACCTGACATTCAGTTTTGTATTGATAACTTTTGAACCACCCTGTGTAACAACGCTTAAAATTTTACTGGGTAATGTAGGTAAGCTATGTAAAAAGCCTTATCATAATTTAAATACTCTAAGTCATAATAAACAGAGAGTTGTAAAATTATCTATGCTTTTGTACAGGTCGAGCAATATAGCATGAGCACGTGGCCTTCGGGTGCACAGTACAAATTAGGTAAGGTATCTCTGTCGTACTCTGACGTATCTTTGTCGTACACTGACTACGTTTCTATAATTTACACATCTCGGAGCTCAAGCTAGAATTCACGACCTGTACCTTTTCATCAAATCAAAAGGACTAGCAGGCGCTCTCAGCGTAAACATATATGTGTGCCGACAGCATCCTAAGCCATTTTCTCCGTATGCAGAGCGGCACCAGTCTCGCTGAACGGATATATGATCGAAATGGAAGAAAACCTTACTTATTAACTTCGTATTTCGTATCGACAGCGCCTGCTGGCCCTTTCTTTATCCTGTGCTTTCATATTGACATACAGGATGTTTCATTAATATTTCGAAACTAACCTAGCCTGGATGAGTTTTCCTGCTTAAAAAATGAAAGAAAGTTTCTATAAAACTCTATAAATCTATCCGGAAATGCTTCGTTTCGGAGATACGGTAAGTTTTATTTCTACTTTTGTTTTTTCTAAATAGTTTTAGAAATATTGTCGATATTTGAACTAAAATTAGTGTCTAGAGGATTTTTGGAATGCGAAGTTCGAATTTAATGCTAGTATTGCAACCACTTGTAGAGGGCGTCACCTACATGTGTTTTTACTCTTTTGATAAGCCATTACTTTTTTATACGTGCGTGTATTACTTTATTAAGCAAAAACATAGATTTCTCTGTCATTTTTACGTGAGAAAGGCATACTTGGTAGAAGTCGCTACGAGCAACCGTTCTCGAGGAAAAGAATAATAAAAAAATAAATGACATTTACATTAACAAAGCCGAAATCAAAAAATGCTCAAAAGGTACTTCCCAACAAACATTTTAAGTTAAATTTACCTTTATTCGACCTCTAAACGGGTCAAATATTTTGCATGACCAATTATATATAGGGATAATTTACCTACATTTGTTTTCCTATTGGCCAATGTGGGGAAATAAACTAAAGTAATTTGAAGGTCGAAAATAGGTTGATAGGGTTTTTCTGTCCAATAAGTTAAAACGAAGTGAAATAAATATAGACCTATTTTACGTCTAAATGTGGAAAGTGAGACCAACCTTTTGACCTAAATATAACCTAAATAGAAGCAATAAGACACTAGACAAAAATACAGAGGAAACATATTATATCTGGCGCTAGAAAGAAAATACAACAACTTATGCCAACACTTCCAACATAACAAAATAAATTATAAAATAGAGTTCGACTTAGGTAGATATTTGGAATGGCCGCTTATTATAACTTCAACAATAAAGTGATATAATTAAGTTTTATCATTTTTCTGGACCGAAATTTGGATGCGAAAGAAATGTGTTTGTGAATTATGGTGATGATACTTCGAAAAACATAACGCGCCCTTAAAATATTAGTTTTTTATGTATTATTACGAATATTCCACTCACGTATAAAAAATCCCATAAGGACAGTGGTATTTTCGAAAACTTACAGCGGATATAGAAAATCGAAAACACCAAAACGAAAATAACACTTGTCAGTGTCACTTTGTTGACAAATTTCTATTTATTATTTCAAAGTTGACAAAATGAATGTTTTTGGATTCGTGAAATATTCCTTTAAATACCATGCGTACTTTAAAACTAACCGGATAATTTTTCACTTATACGTGTTTTCTTTACAAATTTCACTCGTCCTTCGGACTCGTGAAATTAAAAAAAAACACGCATTCGTAAAAAATTATCGGTAATTTTAAAGCACTCGTGGTATTACACCCGAATATTCCACTCACGTATAAAAAATCCTATAAGGACAGTGGTATTTTCGAAAACTTACAGCGGATATAGAAAATCGAAAACACCAAAACGAAAATACCACTTGTCAGTGTCACTTTGTTGACAAATTTCTATTTATTATTTCAAAGTTGACAAAATGAATGTTTTTGGATTCGTGAAATATTCCTTTAAATACCATGCGTGCTTTAAAACTAACCGGATAATTTTTTACTTATACGTGTTTTCTTTACAAATTTCACTCGTCCTTCGGACTCGTGAAATTAAAGAAAACACGCATTCGTAAAAAATTATCGGTAATTTTAAAGCACTCGTGGTATTACACCCGATAATTTTAAATATGTTTACCATTAACCTAAAAACAGAGTGTCTTTCTTCATTATAAACATTATATGTACCTACAGTTTAAAAAAAAAACTTTCTTTGACGAAAGATATCGTAGTCTAATGGATGTTCCACTCACCTTATGTAATTCTTAAAATTTTAATTATTGTTTTTTTATCGTTGTCGTTAAACAGGAAAACTAGTAATTATTAAATATGTCCTTTTTTATATTTTTAACCTTAAAGTTATTTTTCCCTTTATTATTACCTGCACAAGCAATGTTAGCCTTTGAGGTTAATCAGAAAGTTATGAAGTAGCTCAATTTTTAACCACAAAAAGTCTATAACTTTGAGAACAATTTATATGGCAAAATTATCCAAAATATTACTTGTTTCTAAAACTACATGGTCAGTAAATTATTTGGACTTTTCTTAGGAAATAATTAGCTAAAATTTACCTAGCGTAATAATTCCTTAATTATTATGAATACATATATTAAGTAACAATTAAGTAAATTATGACTTAATCATATTCCTTATTAGGACTAAATATTTTTAATGTCTCAAAAAGGTAATTTATTTGTAATTTTTAACTAGGTAGTAAATTAAACTAAAAGTAGATTTCCCTATAACAAATTATTTAAGTTGTAGATATCCAAATTTTGACTTAGATTTTAGAGTTCGAATCTTTTGTGACCCTTAAGAAAACATTTAGGGCAAAAATAAGCAAATATTTCCCAATTTAGGATTATTTTCCTTCCGTTCTGGTCTATATTACTTACTATGTCTGTTGGGTTTTCATTAGCCATTAAACTGCCTATATAGCAGTGTTATCGAAAGAGAAAACGGGAATGGCGTACATATTTTTTGTTCCGCTTAAAAATGGTTACACCCTGTATTTCCGAAACGAAGCATTTCCGGACATTTAGGTTAATAAGAACCTCTTTCCATATCTCTAAGCAGGGAAACTCTTCGTGAACTTTTTCGCAATAATAATAAAACACCTTGTATAGTTCGTTTACTTCAGATCTGTTTTACTTTAGTGCCTTTACCCTTTCACATAATGTTGAACTTGCATGACTCTGTACTAGTACTAGTATTTGAACTGATAAGGGGTCAGAAGTGAATGTTCTAAATAAAAAATATTTATCAATGAATAAATTTTTATTTTTGTAGCAAGCACCAAAGAAATTGAGGAACTCAAAGCGAGCGTCTCCAAACTTAAGCTTCCCAAAGAGCACACACCAAGAATCTAAGCAGCTACACTTAATCACTTTCCAAAATGGCAGAGAAAATTTCAGACAAAATAAAAAACTTTTTCCAAAAAAAGAAATCCGATGCTAAATTCAAAAGGCTAGGACCCGGTCACAAACTAACCGAATCCACTTCGTCAACCGCTGTGGTTCCTCCACAAAGAAAGGGTTATGCTCCACCTCAGAGAACCGCTCCCTCCGATGTTACCAGACAGGCGGCCGAAGCTGCCTTAGCAAGGATGTCTAGTCAGAATAAGAAGGATACTGCATTTAATACTTCTTTAGCGGCGATACAAGCTAAGGTAAAGGTTCTTAGAATTTGCTATTTTTAAGAAGATGATGTTCACTAAATATTTTCAAAACCATCAAATCAGATCGTGTACCTACTGCATAAATGAACTATTGAAAGGGTTAACATTTCGGAAATCACCTAAACGCAAGAATGTTAAAAATGTACAGGATTTGCTTCTTTTTGTTTACTTCAGCAGATTTTCGAAATGGGCGCCCTGTACCTCTATACATTTCTTTAGCCGATGGATGTTTTCTCCTTATACTGGAAACAACATTCCAGGATTGTCTCGAATTTCGTTGATATGGTGTGTTACTCTTTCCATCATCATTCCCGGTGTGAACTGGCGTCGAATATATAAGCATCTTTAAATTTCAAACCGTTTAAGTTTTGTTGCAAGAATTGCAAATACATGGCATCATTTAATCTGCCTTCGATAAAGAACAGCCCAATGAGATGATTACCAATAATCTCCGCCCACATGTTAACCATGAACCTTTGTTGGTGCTTTGTCTGTATTGTAGATAGATAGATAGATAGCAACGTCTTTATTTTTTAGCTCGGCGAAGGGCAGCAATGCTGTTTACTTAACCGAGCACGAGACCGAGCATATACAATACAATTTACAATTTTACAATTATAATAGGTAAATATTTTACTAAAATAGGAAGTATACTGTATAAACAATTAATCTGGGAACCAACCAAGGAATCTTAAACTGTAAGTGTATGAATGATCAACTGTTTAAGAAAAGAACAATTTTATTGTACTTTGAACTATGGTGTTTACCAAACTGCTAGTATGACGGTTCATTAGGAAAATCGTCTTTAGTATTTATCGAGGTATTTATCAAACAAAGAATTTCTGAATTTCCGCTTAAACGATATATAACTGATATTTGAAAACCTATTTCGAATTTCAGAGTTAAACAATCTGGGAATCACACAAGAAAAGCAACGCTCATATAGAGCTATTCGGTGACGCGGTATATTCATTAGGTCATTGTGGCGATTTTCTTTATGCCAGATATGCAAATTATGGCAATTTACTACTCCGTCTCTGGTGAAACCGGCTTCGTCTGTGAACATAACAATACTAGTAAAATTATGATTTTGCCTAAATCGTTGCAAAGACCAATTTGCGTAGTTGACTCTTGCAGGAGAATCAGCGGGATACGTGGCATGTATTTTTTGGACGTGATACGGACGTAGTAGTTGCTCTTGAAGGGTTTTATAAACAACCCACTTTGTCGCATGGACTTGGACTGACAGTTTTCTTACACTAATAGAGGGATTTTCAGCGATCTCACCTCCAGAATTTCCTCCTCGAACTAAGGGTTCCTTGCTCTTCTTGGATGCCCTTCTTCATCACGATACGGCAAAAAACTTCCTAAAATGGATTAGCAAAAGATTGGCTACTTTTAATATTACTTTTATTTCACTTGACTTTTTACCTGTTTCTCTTAAGCGATGATCAACCCTTTCAAAAGTTCTCTAGTGCGGTAAACGTCTATTTGGAAATGTATCAGAATAAATTATTCTCGCCTACACACAATTGCCGAGTGCTTGTCCACAAATTAGATGCATGTCACCATATTCACTATAGATATAATCCTCTATTACTCAAGTTTCATGTAAAAAAAATGTACAGAAATCTCATTTTTCTTAATCTTTCGGACTCCATAATAATTTGTCTCTTGTTTATTGGCTTATACTTAAATCCCATCTCTTGCAAAGCGCGGTGAAGACTTGTCCTGCTACATGATATCGTTGTATCGTCAGTTGTTAACCGTGTTTTTAAAGAATCTAACGTGGGCATAACATTTTCTCGATATATTTGGTATATTTTCCTGCAAATAACATCTTTGTTACAAACATCTACGCACTTCATTTTTCCGGTATCTTTGCGGTAACTTTTCTTTTAAAATGTCCTTTTAGCATATTATCTCGTACTGTCGATAATGGAACTTTCGTCATTTCACTGGTATTTTTAATAGCAATTACTTTAGGGTGGCCTCTCTTTAATAACAATTCACATACATTTTTCACGGTCACTTTGACGTCAGAAGATACATGCTTCCTGGAATGTTTAGGGTAGCTAGATATCGCATTAGCTGAAGATTCCCAAAGTCTCCACATACTTTTAATATTAACTTGTTGCACACTGTTTCAAAGTAAAATAGATAGGTACTAATCTATTTCGAATATTATGTTCACTATTGATATAAGCTATATAAACAGTTACCTGTAACTAAAAAGTTTTGAGAAATATCCTAATAATTAAGTTGTTTCTAGAAAACCTTAATTAGATAGTTTATTAATTTTGATAACAAATCAAGTAATGTACCTATCTATTGTTATTATAAACTGGCATTAAAAATAAGTGTGGGTTAATACGTCTCTGCGAAAACGAAAGCCGAGTTTATGAGGGATTTTATTGCAGTCATTAAGCCAAACGAAATATGTTGAGAAGTACTTTACTCAATCAATCAGACAATTTAGGAAAGTGTTGTCAATAACACATTGTTAACGAAATAGAGACGACTGGTGTTTCATTGTAGTATTCTGATTTAATATTTCAATAACGTGTTATACAAAAAATCTATGTTTTTCAAAAATGGCTAATTTTATGAAAACAAATGTAGAGTACTTTTTTTAAAGAGGAATTTGGCCTCCCAAGAGTATGCCATATACGGACACCCTGTATAGTAGAGAAGAACAGTTTGGTTGTTACAATTTTATCAATCTTGTGATCTTTAGTATAAGAAAAATTTTTTATATTTCATGTTATTTGTAGTGAAATTAAGTGTTGATTTGTTCCTATTTCGATTTATTTTCTTTAAGTGGTTATTACAGTTTTTAAACCATTATGTCGCTTGGAGTAGTTTGTAATCTTAAATGTCCCATTTTGGCCCTGAAGAAGCTTTAAACCAATAAAGCGAAACGTTGGCAAGCATTTGTTAGCCCTCCTTTATTGTCCTCTCCGACCCTTTTAACAAAAAATATCATTGGACACGAAGACTTCCATACTTAATGCCATGTTAAGCTATTGTTTAGATTTTAAAAAATAATGGATGGTTAAAAATAATTCCGAAAATTTAATTTTGCTTTTCTCATTTTTTTGCAGGTTCGGCGAGAGTTGGAAGCTGAAAAGAAAAATGCAAGTGTTGCCAGTGAAGTGACATTGGGGCCTAAACATATGGATTTAGAGGCTTCCCCTCATTTGGCTGTAAAAGGTAATATCAATTATGATTTTGGTTAAATCGTATTTATATTTATGGATAGGAAATCAAAAATTAAAGCAGACCATTTTGAGTTGCTATAGAATGCTGCGGCCTGTTACAAGGGTCAAAAACGAAAAGTTGTGGGTATTAAAACAGTCAGTCATCAAAACAGTTTAATATATTTCAGTGTTTTATTTTAAAAAAACAATCTTAGAACTTAGTTATAGTAGAATAACCAAAAATGACAAAATATCTCTAAATGAATCAAATCAGACTTCCCAATTCAATTTTGCTTATAAAAATGTCTTCTAGAAACTAGACTACTCTTATGTAGTTTGCACCCTTTACAACATCGTAGGAGAAGAGATCTCTTAATATTTCTCCATAAAAGTAAACGGTTTGATAAGCTGCAGTAGTCTATTAAGTGCAGATGGTAGATGTTGGCTCACCCGACATCGCCCGGTGAAATACCATCGCATCGGCTTAGGTGGCGTGAAGTTGCTCTTTGAGCTAACGTTTCGTCACTGTGCCGATGTCTCCGGTTTCCAGGGTGGGAAATATACAAAAAATGCTGTGATGATGGTTCCAAGATCAATAAATTCCGGAGTTAAAAACGCCCCCCGATCGGATCTCCGGGTGGGGGCGGGTCCTGGCGCCTTATCAAGCGAGATTATCCAATCATCCACCATGTCCAGTAGCCATGCGGGTCCTTCGAACAATATTCTAAATGGAAATGGTGTGAAAACTGGAGTTGTTAAAAGACCCGAGATTAGCAACTTCCAAATTGACTTCTGCAATATAAGAGGACTGAACTCCAACATCAATGCAGTCCATCAACATCTACAATCTACCAAACCTCATGTACTTGCACTAACCGAAACCAAAGTCAGATCATCGATTAGTACGGTTAGCTATTTATATCCTGGGTACGACTTTCATCACCGATTTAGGCGGAATTCTGGCCTTTGTCTCTTTGTCCGGAGTGATATTTCTTGTCAACGAGAGGAGACACTCGAGCCTAACGACTTTGATGTAATGTGGTTTAAAATATCAACGCAGAGAATTACTAAATTCATCTGCTGCCTTTACCGGCCGCCAAGCGATACCCATTATAGAGACTTGTTCTCCTCTCTTGCTAATACTATCGACTTTTTGCAAACCCACCATCCCAATTCCGAAGTTGTCATCCTTGGCGACTTCAACATTCATAATGTCAACTGGCTCAAATACTCAAACATGACTGACGAACAAGGTCGTGAAGCCGAATTCTTTGCCATCAGCTCTGGCCTCACCCAGCTGGTGGGTGAACCAACTCGGATTCCAGACCGAGATGGTGATTTTGCTAGTTTGTTGGATCTTTTCTTAACTTCAAACCCCGACTTGTACACTGTCACCGTGAAGCCGCCGTTAGGAACGTCTGACCACAACCTTATTTCGGCACTGAACAAACTACCAATTAGTGCTGAAGAGCCTCCTAAACCACGCAAGATATGGCATTATACATCAGCTAAGTGGGAGGACCTAAGGGACCATTTTCGAACCTTTCCTTGGCGGGACGTTTGTTTTACCTCTGATGATCCATCCATCTGTGCAACAGAAATATCGGAGGTTATACTTACTGGTATGGAAGCCTTCATCCCTTTCTCAAAAAAGTGCCCTTCTAACGGCAAGCCTTGGTTTACCAAAAATTGCGAACGAGTTGTTAAATCAAAAAATTATTTCTACCGACAATGGCGTAAAAATCCTACCGCCGAAAATCGTACCATCTTTGTTAACGCTCGAAACCAATGCAAGCAAACGATAAACCACAGCAAAGAAGCACACAACCAGAGGATCAGAGACAAACTTCTTGAATGTCCTAGCGGCTCAAAATCATTTTGGTCGGTAGCTAAGGCCGTCAGTCAGAACTTTACCAAGTCAACCATTCCACCTCTAACACGTTCTGATGGCACCATTGCGACCAAAGCACAGGAAAAAGCAAACTTACTGGCGGAACTATTCTCTTCACATTCAACGGTAAATTTTCAGGGAAATACTCCACCGAACATTACCCCTGTAGGATCGAGAATGCCCGAGATTGTCTTTCGCCACCGCCATGTTAAGCGAATCTTGGGGAGTCTCGACACTAAAAAGGCTTCTGGTCCTGACGATATTCCAGTCATTGTAATTAAGAAATGCGCTGACGAACTGACACCGGTATTTTGTAGGCTTTTTAACTTATCCTACAAAAAAGGAATATTTCCTTCTTGCTGGAAAACTGCGAGAGTCCAGCCCATACCCAAAAAAGGCAAGAAGACCTTGCCAAACAACTATCGTCCAGTCGCATTGCTCTCGGTTATATCAAAAGTTATGGAGAAGGCTATCAACGAAAAATTACTAAAATACCTGGAAGGCTTCAACATTATTAGTGACCGCCAGTATGGATTCCGTAAGTCTAGATCAACAGGAGACCTTCTCGCTTATGTTACTCATGTTTGGAACAACGCAATAGAACACCATGGGGAGTCCCGGGCGGTAGCACTGGACATTTCCAAGGCTTTTGACCGAGTATGGCATGAGGGGCTCCTAACTAAAGTGAGAGCATACGGACTGCCGGTTCAATTTTGTTCATGGCTGTCGAGCTTTCTTAAAGACCGTTCTCTGCGAGTGGCGATGGACGGATTTCTTTCAGACACATTTAACATCAACGCCGGAGTCCCTCAAGGTTCTATATTGTCGCCCACCCTTTTCTTACTATACATTAACGATCTTTTGGAAAAAACTAAAAATCCTATATATAGCTTCGCTGATGACAGCACACTTGTTTCAACTTTTACTTTGGATGCTCGGACATCGGCTGCTAATGCACATCTCTATAGGCAGCAAGAGGTCTCACATCTCAACAAAGACCTGGAAGAAATTTTGTCTTGGGGTGACAGTAACCAAGTAGAATTTAACGCTAAAAAGACCCAGGCGGCAGTTTTTTCTAAAAAAGTTAATGTTGAAGAACCGGATATAGTTATGGCGGGACACTCAATTCCCTTGGCTTCATCAATTCATTTATTGGGCGTTAATCTGGATAGTCATATGTCTTGGCATGGCCACGTTGCGGCCATTGCTAAGGCAGCCTCGCAGAAGCTTGGAGTACTTTTCCGAACAAAGAACCTCTATACACCCCAACAACTTTTGATGCTCTATAAAGCCCAAATTCGACCATCACTGGAGTACTGTTCGCATATTTGGGGCTCTGCTCCTAAACATACCCTGAGATTGCTAGATTCCATTCAAAGAAGAGCCATTCGCTTGATCGGTGACCATAGTCTGACAAACAACCTGGAAAGCCTTGAACATCGAAGGCAGGTTGGCGACTTGAGCTTATTTTACAAATATTTTCATGGCAAGTGTTCAACTGAGGTTGCCCGCTTAATACCACCCAGAGCGGTGCATGGTAGAAGTACACGACGAGCCACTGCAGCCCACCAGTACGTGGTTCAGCTTAGTGTCCCTCGAACGACACTGTTTCAAAATTCTTTCATCTGGAGAACGTCATCACTCTGGAACGACCTCCCTGAGATCGTCTTCCCCAACGAGTATAGTCTCCAAAGATTCAAGACCAACGTGAATCGTTTCCTGCGCACACGCACCGCTCCTAGAGCGCCATAAAGGATTTATCCTGTAGTGCTGTGCCTTATCATAAAAAAAAAAAAAAAAAATATTATTTCGTATTCCTGTAGGGCGAACTAATTGTGGACGCACTGCCTTTAGTGAATGGTTGGTTGTTGAATATTTATAATAGACACTTCCCAGATTGTGATATAGTTAGAATTATTCTTACCGCCTTAAATAGACAATCCATTTAGACAATAATTTAGTAACAGAAAAATACAACTATACATACCTCCAAAAAAATGTAAAATAATGTATCATAAAAATTTTTAATTGTTTCTCAGACAAGATTAGAAACCTGCCAAAGAATAAACTAAAATATACCTTAACAAAATATCTAATCAGTAAGGCCTTCTACAACATTAATGAATTCTTTGATGATCCTGATAAAGGAATAATTCAGTGTTAAATTTTAAGTGATTGTTACAATTTTAAGCATGTGTAATTTTATGAAAATTGTCATTGTCTAAATGTAATTACAAATTTAAAATAGTCATTTACAAAAAATCTCTCCAGCCATTGTTCAACAGCCCCTATTGGGTTTTTATTATGTTTATAGTAAATGTAAGCATCTTATTATTGAACAAATAAATATTATTGTATTGTATTGTATCCTAGTCCAAAGTTTTGTCCTGTTTTTACGTTTGTAGCTTGTAATTTTTACAATATTCGTACTCAAGGTCCAAATACAAAGTAAGAAAGAAAAGTAACTAATGACAGCAGGACTAAAAAAATCAAACATGAAGTAAATGATTGTTGCAAAAAACTAAAATAATAGAAAAAAGCGATCAACAAGAGACCGGCACTCTTATTCTAATACCCCACTATAAAATTCCGCGATGGTATATGTTGGGGAAAGGTTCAGTTATCTGGTTGTATAATTTAATAACAAAACAAGTATCAATATAGAAAGAACAGCAACGTCGCTGTCTGCAATCTTTCCGAGAATATACGCCGACTACAACGCCAAAACTAATTTCCTAGAATATCCGCCGAAGTAAAGCAAGCATACATGACCAAGTGAAACAGATATATATGTCTTGGTTGAGTAGTGCGACCGCGGTAGAGAAAAGTTTTATTGGTAGGCAACTAGATATACTTACGTGTTAATTGATTCAAAGCTACATTTTAGCCTACGTGACTGGAAGCAAAGAGAGATCTGTAACAGCCTTCGTGAGAAGCAGAGAGTTTCCCTCGCGCGGTTTACGCGAGTTTTTAGTTGTTTTTTACGGCATTCAAGCCAAGTAATTAAGTTGGTCAATTCGCGGAATTATCCCTAAGATATACTAATGTGATTATTATATCCAGACTTAAGAGAGATATGTAGCAACCTTCGTGTAAAGAAGACGGTCTTCTCGCGGCATTTTGCGCGGGGTTTAGTTGATTTTATGGTATACAAGCCATGAAATAAGTTGGAAAATTCGCGGAAGTACATCCCGAAGGTGTGGTAATGTGATTACTACATCCCAACTCGAGTTCAGTTTATCTATTGTAAAAAGCATTCGGAAAGTCATGGAGTTATGCGATAAATTCTCGAAAGTGTAAGAATATAGTATTGTAGCCCGATATTATAGATTGTAAATAGTGAAGTAGAATGTGTAGCTGATTTAATGCAATAAGTAGTTACCATACTAAGTTGTAACAGTACGCCGTATTTTCGGCTACGCAGCCCGAATGTGAAGATGAGTAACTAAATAAAGAAGTAAATAGAAATATTTTGTGTGAGAAAAAAGCCTTTTATTTCAACTGACATATTTTGAACCAAGCAACCTATAGAAATACAGTAAACAATTTATGTTTGGCCAACGCAAATAAAGGCGGCGCCAACAGTATAGTAAACCTTACCAACCAACAGATTCTTTACCGTTCTTTTAAATTGCTTTTCCGATCAACAATCGGCCTACATTCCACTGGTAGATGATTAAATAACTTCTTGCTATTATAAATTATAGAGTTTTAGATAAAGCTGTTGTTGGAATTGGAAAGATTATGACAAATATTTTTCGTGTTACGTACATTGTTTGAAATTGGATTACGTTTAAATTTTTTATGGACGGCACATACACTTTCCGAAATAAATAATCCCACTAATGTTAAAATTTTTTTCGCCAAGAAAAATGCCATGCACGAATATCTAGGTCTAACCTTACGCAGATATCATATAGCTCTTTTCTGCAAAATAAAAACCATATTAAATAAGTAATCTGAGCATGAACCCCAAAAGCACAACTCGTAACGTAAGTGGGATTCAATTAGTGCAAAATATACGTTACGCGCAACAAACATGTTAAGTTTACAGGAAACTACCTTTAAAGCATAGCATCCCCTGGCAATCTTCTTGCTGATGGTAAAAACAAGAGAACTAAATTTTAATTTGCTGTCAACGTGTAATCCGAGAAACAAAAACAAGATTCTGAGTTATTCATGGTGCCGGTGTTAACCATAACTATATTAATTTGAGATTTAAAGCACATCACAGTTGTTTTAGCAATATTTAGAGTAAGCGAGTTTGCATTACATCATTTCTTGACCCTAAACAGGTGCTTCTCGATGTCTTTCTTCATTTGCTCAGCTTCCTCATTATGTCACAACATTGTTGTATGTCAGCGAACATTGTAAACTTTCCGGATATATCCAGATTTGAAAGGTCGTTTAGATGCAATATAAAAGAAGTGGGCCTAGTACAGGTCCCTGTGGAATATCAGACACAACGTCCCTACGCTTAGAATAGAGATTATTAAATTAAACACTCTGCTGTCGGTGCAGTTGGGTGTGTTTTTCGTATTTCCTACACTTAGATTAAAAACAGCAGAGCTTTCTGACATATTCAGATTATCTTTTTTATCACATCGCTCTAAACCATGGGTACCATTATTTAATTGACATCTCAACTTCGTTAGTTCAGTTGAATATAATTTATTATTATATTATTTATTACCTAAATAATGTACCACAAAATATAAATAGCATCAATATAAGCGATGACATTCACATATTAAAAGTTAATCATGTAAAATATTTAGGAATCATTTTTGACAGTAAATTAAATTGGAATTTTCAAGTAAAATATTTGATTAAAAAATTGAGAAGTTTATTACCAATTTTTAAAAGCATTAAAAAATTTCTGGATATAAAACATCTACAAATTTTATACTATGCGTTAGTCAAAACTCATTTAAATTGCGGAATTTTAGGTTGGGGAGGAATAAACGGAACTTTGGTTAAAAATTTAGAAGTATTACAAAAAAGATTTTTGAAAATTATATTTAATAAGGTCTATCTTTATCCTTCAAAAGAAATATATTCAGAAACCAAAAAGATGAACGTTTTACATTTATAATATTTTAATATATATTTTTAAAAATTAAAACATACAATTTAAAGACTATAACCATAATACACGTTATAAAAATGAAATATCCATAAAACCTAAAATAAATAAGTCCGTAGGACAAAAAAACTTTTAAATATTTGTGCTATTATTTAAACGATTATTTACCAACAAATATTTAAAAAAATATAAAATTGAAATAAAAACATTGGAAACAAACGCTTTAAAAATATTTTTGGAAATGCTATAACTAATTATTGCTATTTAATACTATTGTGAGTTAATTATATAATTAATCCTTTTCAGAAATTTAATAATCTATCATCAAGAAAGTACCGTTTATTGAATACTTGCAACTTTTTATAGAAATATCCTTAAATATTTATAATTTTAAATACTTTTAAATAAATAAGATTTGCCCCTAACAAGCACGTCTTCTGGGGAATTTATGAATAACTTAATTCAAGAATATCATATTAACATGTTTATTATATTGTAACTATTTAAAATAAACTAAAAATTGTTATTATTATTATATATTCGTCTGAGTAAAGAACTGTATCGATTATAGGATTATAGTATATCATAAACAACATATTAATCTCAACTTTGTTTGCATTAGCTCAATATTTTATTTTTGTTATCGATTGTAGGTAAATTAAATAATTTATTTGCAGGTGTATATTTTAAATGCCCCCTGGTTAGTGATGAAGTTTTGTCGAAAGAAGAATGGAAAGTTAAAATTAAAGAGTTTTTGTTCGCTGCCTTGGAGGATGAGAGAGGAATAACTGCTTGTTTGATTTTGTATTCATGTAATTATAGCCGCTCAAAGGTAAGACGTCAACAAAAATAATTGAAGAGTTTAAACTGCAAATGTTGTAAGTGCCTTGTGTGAGGTTTTTAAGAAAATACATCAAACTTCATAATTGGTATGTTAACTGTATTACAAAAAACAATAATGGTTATCTATAGTAAGATTCATTTATGGATTCCAACAATGTAAACAAATGCATGCAAAGAGTGAGAGTAAACACGATGTAGTAGTAGTAGTAGGTGAGGGGAGGCACACGGACCTGGCAAGTAGACCAAATGCGATCCTTTTTACTTACCCCTGGGCCTTTCCCCATCCACTTAACCACCCAGGCCTCGCCAAACCTACCCGACCTTCTCTTGATGGTCAGAATGTTACTCCAAGCAAGGGTCTTGACTTCCTCCTGTGGGATCAACACTCTCCCAAAGGTCGAACTGCTCCTGGGCTGGCAGACTGCTTTGAGGGCGGCTTGGTTATCAGAAAAGATATATACAGTCCGCTCTTGACAGTCCATGACCTTCCCCATACTTGCCACCAAGAGGAGGGCATATACCTCTGTTTGGAAAACCGTCGCGAACCTTCCCACTGGGTAGCTTATTCTTTTATTGAAGTATACTCCTGCCCCTGTTGATTTAATTATAGCCATGCGCGACTCATCGGTGTAGCATACCAGAGCATTGTCAGGGAACTTCACTTGCTCTTCCTCCCACTGCTCCCTACTAGAACTAGAGATCGTGAGAGTGAACTTCCTGTTCAGCCTCAGCACTCCTTCAACTGGTATTGCTCAGAAGGAAAGTATTGGGATTTCTCTTTCCACCCTCGGAGCTATCCTAGTGTGACCTAAGTCGCCCACTCCTTTCCAGCATCCAGTGATCCGCATTCTTAGGTATGCCGCCATCGCCTCTTTCTGAATCCAGATAGGAAAGCTCGGCAGCCCCAACAGGACATCCAATGCAGCCGCGGGCGTAGTTCTCATGACTCCGATTATACCCAGGCCTGCAAGCCTCTGCACTTTTGCCAGTCTGGTGCGCACGGTGACCTTTTCCACTTCAGGCCACCAAATCACAGAGCCATAGGCGACTCTCGATCTGATGACGGCCGTGTAGAGCCAGCGCATGATACGGGGGTTTAAACCGCAGCTGGCACCCACCGCACGTCGGAGTTGCCAGAAAGTCGCTATCGATGGTCAAAAGTGACTCCTAAGTATTTGACTTTCGGCGTCAATCTAAGAGATTTCCCATACAATTGAGGCGCCCTAAACTCATTTATGTTCCTCTATTTTCGGTTTTGTCTGGATTGGCCGATAGTCTTGTCTCCTCACACCATTCCCTTAGTATCCTGCAAGCTGTCTGGATTGGCCGATAGTCTCGTCTCCTCACACCATTCCCTTAAGATCGGCAGCCGCCCCTCGCCCCAATCTCCAGCTGAACGTCCCCGATGGTGGCACTCACCTGCCACTCCTTGAGTAGTACACGATGTACTAGGACCGTCCCCGAACGATCGCTCAATTACTTTACCAGCACAGCAATCGATTGCCAAGTTCAAAATTTTATTGGCAGGCTGGAAATTGAATTTTGGGAGGGTGATAGGTAGGGCTTTTGGTCGTGTTGGAACAAACCTGTTGTTTATATCGTTGGAATCTGTAAATGAATTTTAGTATAGGTATGTGTACGTTAAACATGCTTTTGCCACTTACAACGAATTTAGGAAATAATTGGCGGTTTTTAATGAAAAAATGTGAATTTTGATCCAAATGGTACTTAGAACGTTTCGAATTTCCACTCTTCAATGATATTGACTTATTATTTGGACGTTGTAATATTTGACTTTTGGTAAACTTTATATTGTTTTTTTAACAAGTGTGGAAAGTGAATTTTATAGTCTAAGCGTCAGAAAACTTGACATCTCGCCTACCTACACGGTGTATATATTACAGAGGAAAGACTAACGGGCAAACGAAGGTCATCAGAGACGTGAGGTTCAAGTCAAAGTCAAAATGCGTTTTAAAGGTTATATTATTTTAGGATTTTTAGGCACTGTCTAGATATACACAGGTCGGAAGTATGTGACTTCCCAATTAGCATCAAAGTCACAGAAACTGTCGCTAATTGTCACTGCTACTATCTTTAGGTAAAATATTGGTAGTTGATACCAAATAACTTACTATAAAGTTTAAACTTTTACTAAGGCCGAAAAATTGATGGATTTTACGTAACAATTACCTGATATGCTGACTATAAGGCGTCATTACTTTGTGGTAAATTTCAGGGTTGCTGAAACCGTAGCGCGACAATGTTAACCTACTTATATAACACCAAAACTTTAAAATAAAAAATATTTGTCGCCGTAACGACAAAAAGGTAACTTTTAAGTAGGCCTGACTACAAAGCGCATTTAAAAATAGCTACAACTATAGAGGGACAATAAAAATACCACATAGTTCGCAACTTCTAAGTAGTATTTTAAGGTGACTTTTTAGTAAGCGTTTCCATGTTATCTCACTTGACAGTAATTTTGACCTTTTAAGCTATTAAAAAATTACGGTATAGTCATGGTTACAAGACAAAATTACTTTAAAGTAATTTTTACCATGAATCTCATAGCGTGAGCGTGAATTTCCTTAATTTTGTAGGCTAGAGTTGTTGTTTATGATAGCAGTAAGTAAAAAAGTGAATTGTAATGGAGGCTAAACTAAAGGATGAAAATATCGTTATTCTTCCACATTTTATAGAAAAGTAAAAATGGAACTAAATAAAACTAAAAGTGATGCTTCTTCTATTTTTTTTAACTCCAATTTCTGAAATAAAAACTGGAAGTTCATCAGTGGCTCTTGAAACGAGTACGTCAAATGATGTTTGTGTTTTTAGCAATGCTAATAAATCTGGCATTATGGTGCCGAAGCCTGACAGTTTAACAAATGAATATGATGACTGATGAGGAAAGAGAAAATAATATTTGCTCTTCACTTTCATTTAGGGAAAGTATCAAAAAATGGTGTTTAGCCTAAAAAATATCACACCAGACTATTTAATCTACTGTTTATATTAGGGTCACAAGGAGATCAATTTCCAGCTGATAGCAGAACTCTTTTAAAGACATCAAAATCAGTAGATATTGTAACAATGGATAATGGACAATTTTGGTATATTGGTATTAGAAATAGCTTACTAAAACCTTTAAAGATATAGAAGAACCTTTAGTGGTCTCGCTAATTCATTCAGAAGCGCATGTACAGAATTTTGGCTCATTCTATTAAGAATTGCAAATATTGATAATCTAAAGCCAATTGTCGTAGCTATTTATTGTGGACAAAGCAAACCACCTTTACAAGAGTTTTTTTCGCAATATGTCAAGGAACTGATATTATGGTTAATGGAATAATATGCAATGGGCATAGTTCAACAGCTGAAATAAAATAATTTATTTTAAGGTTAAAGTTCCAAGCGGGCGTTTAAAGTAGCAAAAATAACTAGGCAGTTCCAAGAGTAAGGAATTATTACCATAGAGATTACTTTAACGTCCCAAATGGGAACTTTTATGAAACCGATGAAACTACGGCGTACACAAATGGCTAGTAAGTTCTGAAAAGCACTTCAAGGAAAATTTCTGGGTAACGCCGCCGTGTTTGTTACTACGAAGTAACGAAAGATCTACGGTTTTAGGTAAAAATTTCTGCTTTGCAGTGATATATTTTTTAAACCCGCTACTTATACATAAGTAAATTCTACTTTATTGTATCAGATGTAACTTTAACGTGGCGTTGAATAAGATACACCATTTTTAATAGAAAAATGGCGACGCCATTTTTGGAAAAATCCTAACTTTTGTTACAAAACATTCGTCCTAGCTATTATTAACTTTTTAGAGTAATACAGTTTATTTTTTCATTATTTCTTATTATTAGGGATGTTTTAAAACTGCTATATCCTTTAAATATACATTTCTTGAAGCCTACTATTTTTCCGATTTTCTTTATGTTTTTCCCCAAACGGCTTTATTTTGAGAGCGAGTTGTTATTTTTAGATCTAACATCCTTATTTTCCACAGAAAAGTTTCATGCGTTTGTGTTTTACCACCTTGCATTTAAAAATAAAGTCTAAAATATTCACATTATATTATTATGTATTAGGTAAATAAAATATAAATTGATATGTTGTGAAGTTAATAAGGTTATTTGGATAGACGGAAACATAATTAATATACATGATTTTATTTAAAAGAGAGAGATCAAAATATTTTCAAGGCACCGCACGATGGGAAAGTCCCATTTTGGTTGGAATTACCACACATTTAAGGTTTTGGAACGTTCTCGGAACGGTGGCGGAACGTAAAAATTACAGTTCCGGGGACGATGTAGGTACGTAACCGTTACCGCACAATCATTCCCAGTTTTGGTAACAACGTGGTGAAGAAACAGTGCCTGAACGGTTCCCGACACCAGTAACAGCAACCTTAAAGTTCTTCGTGTAGTGAAGATTACGTAGCGGCGACCAAAATTGCTAGTTGGGTTATACCTTTAAATTGGAAACTGGTTAGCCCTTCTTTTATGTAAGGATACACTTTAAAACATGCATGTATCGACTTCGGGAACCATGAAAAGGCATCAGCATCGGTGTGTCTACAGTCTACACACAGTGGCGAAGCACGCATCGATCCCCAAGAATTATGAACTTGAAATAATCTGCACTTCATGTAGATGTTTCTTTGTGACAAGGTTTTCTTTTTTGAAAAAATGAAACTTGTGGTGCCTATAGTCATAACTAAATTGGAACTAAACTAAACCATAGATAAAGAGGGAAAACTGAACTACATTTATCTTACATTGATTCGAGCTCACACACGCTGAAACCTGCATCTGCTCACCCTCCAGTATGAGACTTTGGATGCCGCGGCGCAGCTGGCTGCAACTGATGCAAATCTTTCGACTCCAGTCCACACACTATGCAGCATCAGTCTTGAAACGATGGATTCGACGCACGCATCGCGTTGCAATGTGCATGCAAGTCTAATTTAATTACCTTAAATTGCTAAACTAGGACATACTTACATCGATCTTAGGGTAAAGTTCTTTTCACGAAAAATGGTTCTGATTTAATGACTACAATATAATGGGTGCCAAGTGCGGTCGTAAATTCCCAGTATTCATTTTCGGGGCCGGATTATGATGATGTCTATACTACAATCCCAAAATAATTGGCAAAACTGTTCTTATCACCATTGACGGTGTTCGGGGAAAATAATTAACATCGTTTCACACACTTTTAACTAGAATAAAAGCATTCAAAACCGCTTGGGAAGATTGTGCATTAATAAGTCGTTACATGTTGCCAGGTTTTAAAATATTTAATTTAAATTCTCATAAAATGTACCAAAATCAGCATGTCTTTTACACCCTATGGTACTTGGTCTACTCAATTTGGCAACGCAGGTAAGAAAAATCCATGTCTAAAGGCGCTCGCACGCTTTCTTATCGCCTCTAACCAACGTTCAGTGTCGTAGACAAGTTTCAATCAAGAGGATATTAGCAATTCAGTTTTATTATTTTGGTGGTTATTCAAAACAGCAAATATTATAATGCAGGCGAGTTCTTGAAGTGATAGTAACGAACAAGTTACAAAACGAAGTAATTTAAAACCTGGGAAGCGTACAACGGTCAAAAATGTGTATGAGGGAATTCTAAGTACAGACAGTGGAATATCATTCACTGATGCAGCAAAACTTTGTGCCACATTGACTAAGACATCTTGCCGTACTGTTTATAGAACTATCAAGGCCAATAGAAATACTAAAGTGTCCGATCAGAAAGAAACAAGAGGACGGAAAAAGATTTTTATTGATCAGCAAACAAAGTTTGCCATTCGTCGGAAAGTGCACGTAACGCCTTTATTAATGGACTGTCCACTGGATTGAAAGTTCTTTCAGGAAAAGGTCGTCGGTTAATTATAACCCACATCGGAAGTGATTGTGGTTTTCTTGAAGGTGGGTTAAACGTGTTTGAATCTTGTAAAACGTGATTATCATGAGGATATGAACTCGGGAGTGTTTGAAGATTGGTTTAAATCCATCTTACCGCGTGGGTCGGTAATCATGATGGATAATGCACCATACCACAGCCGTCGGGTAGAAGCTTTGCCAACTTCTGCGTGGCAAAAAGGAAAGATTGTTGACTGGCTCGAAGAAAAAAATATTGCATTTAGCGAAAAACTGCTAAAAGTGCAGTTACTCGATCTTGCAAGACTTCACAAAAAAAAAATATACGAAATATGTAGTGGATGAAATGGCTCGTGAACGAGGTGATACAATATTACGTTTACCGCCTTACCATTGTGAACTAAATCCAATTGAGCTTATATGGGCATGGATAAAAGGCGAAGTGGCGCGTGAAAAAATAAAACTTTTAAATTAAAAGATGTTAAAGAACTGTTAAAAACAGCAATAGCGAATTTACAAGCAGTAGATTGGCATAAGTGCGTATTACATGTCGAGGGCGTAGAAAATAAAATGTGGGACTTAGCGTTGAAGTCATGGTAGAACCTATTATTATAAATCCTGCAGGTGACAGCAGTAGCGACAGTAATGAAATGTTTTCATTATCAGATAGTGAATAATCGCTGTAATGGTAATAATGAATTTAAAATTGTAACGTATTGTCATTATAACACTTTTTAATGTCGGTGTGGAATATAGTTTGTCAAATGATTATCAATTAGTGTTCATTAGGTAACAATAGTTAGGAAATTTATAAACATTTATAATTTAGGTTTAGGTTTTGCCCTTAATCCACTATTATATGTTACTATTATTATGTAGTATAATAAAAACATTATGAAAATAACATATACCGTTGCTTTATTATTCTTTTTGGATTTTATACCTGCGTAATTTGGTCTCTCTAATTACTTCATTAGATCACCAAATGTAAAAGCTTAATTTATTTTTTAGTTTAATTTATTATATTATATTTATTATAGTAAATGTAAATATATTATAATAATAAACAAAAAAATCATATATTTTTAGAATTATTATTGTTTAAAATGATAAAATGACACGCCTCTGGAATTGGGGTTACCCAGGACGTCTTGCACACCCCGGTAAAAATGAGTCACTTCCAATTATTTTCATACCGGAGTATAGGTAAGGTTAAATTAAAATGAGATAATTTTAAATGTTTAGAAATCCCCCTATAGTAAGTATTTTGAGAGATTGAATGTCAGTCTTTATTTCTCACGGGAAGTGTATTGCAATATCATTTTACGAAATATTATATTATACGTATAAAACAGCATTATGTGGCGTCCGTGGAAAAACATTGACTGAGCTTCTTCAAATGTTCCAGTGAAGAAAATGCATTTATCTCTCGATGTTAGGAACATTGTAAAAACTGTTTATATAGTTCTTTACTTAACAGGGGACTTAACGCTAGTGCTGCTGCGAGTGAAATTAGTAATTTGGCTAAGATACCTCTGACTACAGTGAAAAGAATTGTGTCAAATCCCATCAATTCAAGAAAGAAGCGTAAAGATGCCGGTTCCAATAAATATTTTGACGAAGCCGACAAGGACTTGATAAAGCACACAGTCTACACCAAGTAGAAAGAGCAACGCGTACCTACATTAAAAACTCTGAAGCAACGGCTCATTAATAACGAAACCCAAATAAGGTGTAGCATGAAAATGGGCTTCAGATATCGCACAATTGACAAAAAGCAAGTACTTATGGAATCCAAGCGTCGTGAGTGTATAACTTCGTTAAGAAAAAATCGTTCTGAACATCGTCCAATAATTTACCTCGATGAGACATGGTTTAACACGCATGACACACCATCCAAAGGATGGTCCGGCAGATGTAAAACAAGAGCTCCGTCAAATAAAGGGAAAATAATTACCATTTTACATGTCGGGTCAGAAGACGGTTGGGTCCCAAATGCCTTGTGGCTTTCTGCAAATAATATTAAAGACTCCTGCGTGGACTACCATATGAAGATACAGCGGCAGAACTTTTTGAAGAATAGTTCCAAAATTGGCTTTTACCAAACCTTTCTCAGAAGAGCGTGATAGTAATAGACAATGCGAGCTATTACAGTCGCCAATTATAAAAGACTTCAGGTTCAAATATTATGAAATTGGAGACTCACAACTACAAGGCGGCGAATGATATATATTTTGAAGAATGTAATAAAAAAGTGATCTTTTAGAAGTTTTAAAGGCATTCTGTATACAAAAAAGTATACGTTTGTGACGCATTGGCAGAGGAAATGGGATATACTGTGCTACGGCTCCCGGCTTATTATTGTATTTTTAATGCCATAGAGCACATTGGCACCAATTAAAATCAATTGTTAGGTCAGAAAATACTTCTCCGACTTTAAGTTATAGTGTTGTAGAATTTATAAAAAAAATGTTTTAATGATATTCCTCCAGGTAGTTGGAAAAATTCAATCCATCATGTTATTACTGTCGAAAATTCCTATGTTACTCTGCATGATAAAATTAAACCGATTATTATAATTAGTTTAAATGAGGATAGCGACAGCCAAGGAGTCTTTGGCGACAGCGAAACAGAAGTAGTATTTAAAAATTTGTAATATTTAGTTTTTTTTTCCATTTTATTAAATTAATATAAACACATTATACGAGTATAGTTACTTAACTTCCTTAGTCCGATTTTTTACTGCAGCTTTATACTGTACATATTTATTGTTCACACAATGGGATCGACCCTTTAGTTTTATTGCAGTTAAAAAGTCAAAACCATTTATTATGAGAACTTTACCTGGACGGTGCTCAAAATAAAATAACCTTTAAAACTAATTTTTACTTTTGACTTGGACCGCGCGTCTCCAGTGCCCCCTTCCCAAAAATTTTTACTCCAAAATTTGATTTTTTAAAAATAGTCAGAAAATTTTAGCGCAATTAATCAAACGATTTTTTTTGGGAAAATATTTTAAAGCCTACAGTTTAAAGCTAGTTTCATATAGACGCGAATCGAGGATTTCGCTTTTCTCAGTTCGCAAAATATGTGGTATTTCATGTATTTACGAAATGTCTAGTGATTAAAGTTTTTGCACTAGATTTGTTTTATTGACTCTTGACTTATATTTTGCAAATTTTTTATTCTTAATTAATTCTTCTTAATTTTAGGTACAGGATTGTGCAACTATTTTATGTCGATATATAGACAACATAATAGGCAACCCAAGCGAGACCAAATTTCATAAGATTAGGTGTTCCAATAATACGTTCGTAGAAAAGGTAGCGCCGATGTTGGGTGCGATCGAGTTCCTGTATGCTGCAGGATTCCGACAGGAAAAATTGGAACATAATGGCGTCGAAGAAGAATTTTGGGTGTGGTCAGAAGAACACGCTGGTGGATTGGAGACATTGGAGGTAAATATAGAGTGTTCTTAATAATAGTAATTCTTTTATATTTCGAAAACAGTACTGGTGTCCAGTTTTCGTGTGGTTTCATATACTAGCTCCATCATTATAAAATATAGAAAGATGGAGTTTGCGGCTTACTGTTCTATTATTCTGTGAAACTTTAATTGCAGCAAATGAAATTTTCATAGCTCTCTAAGTTTCTGACATACATACGTAAGAAGTCGGGTTGAGACATGTGGATATACTGGAATAATGTAAATAATGATTTATTCCGTTCGGGTTATTTTTTACCACTTCTTAATTTTTGTTCTATTCCGGCTCTAATCAACGTGAAATGCTAGGCAAAGTGATTTCAATTTTGACGTATGCATGTGTCAATTAAATATAAATAATAGAAAAGCCTTTTAGTCTTTTTTATCAAATGCGATCAATCGCTATGACATAATATTGATGGGTCTTAGATATGTGGTAAAGATTTATTTAATTCTTTACCACCACTTAAGGGCGGGCCTCAGATATTTTACAAAGTCGCTGGTTTAATTGAATTTTAACTGTATTTAGTTTATAGCCCGGAGGACCATAAAGAATCACATTATTGCAGACAGTGTACAGTTGCGGGGATTCAAATCGGATCAGAATGATGTTGAAGAAAGTATCATACATTAACCATTCTATCACTGCTAACTAATGCTCTGTATGTCCGCCATTTCTCTCAATACATTTTGTTGTTTGTTTACTGATATGATCAATAACTCTTCTTAACGTTTCGGGATAAATTAAAGAAATGCCTACACGAATTTCATTTCCTAAATTATCTAAATCATGAAAAGGTCTTGTTTTGTAAACAGTTTCTTTAACATATCACCAAAGAAAAAAATTCAAAAGTGACAAATCTGGAGATCTTGGTGGCTACTAATATTCGGAATACCTTCCAATCCATTTACCATTAAATTCTCTATCCAAGTATTCTGTAACCATCCGAGCACTATGAGCTGGTGCTCCGTCCTGTTGAAACCACATAGTGCATCTAGCATTTAAAGGCAACTCGTCTAGTTCGTTAGAGCGTTCGTTTTGTAGAAATTGGAGGCAACGTTCAGAATTAGATTTTCTGATATTTTTAATGAAGTTGGGAAAATCAGGCCTTTATAAAAATGCATTGATACATAAATATCTATATCTCTTAAGTTATCTAAGCGTTATCTTTGTAGTTTTTAAGAGATGCATTAAAATCGGAAAACAGAGTCGAGCTGGAGTTGGACAGGAATATGCAGATTCTTTCCCCAGCACAAGCTGCCGTAAAAATCGACCTGCCTCAAGATTTTTATACCCTATCGCCTGAGGAGCTTAAAAAGGAGCACCAGTCAAGGTAGTTCATTTATAGTTATTTATAAAAAAACATTAAATATGCCGGGTGTCCAAAAGTCTGGAAACGGCGGTTAAATATCCAAAAAAGAAAAAAACACGTCCTTAATAATTTTAAAAGCGTTATCTAATGATACCAAACGCGACCCCCCACCCCTTGAGATGCAGGGGCAGGGGGCAACTTTAAAATCTTAAAATAAGTACTTATCTTAACATGTATTGTTAGGGTTCTTTAATAGACACACTTGACTTCAGTTTTATAACTCCTTATTAGAATCTAGATAACTTCTTCTGACATAATATTTTAGTCCATCAAAACATCACAACCCAGGTATATCCCCAGTCTAGGTAACCGGACATTTCCTAGGTTAACAAATGTAGGTAAACTTAGGTAGATATATCTTAGAAATATGCTAACAGAACATCTTTTTCTTGTTTTTTTCTATTTTTTTATTGCAGAATCGGATTCTACGAAAAATATTTCGTCAAGTTTGTCTGAAACGGTTTTTTTCGATTCGTGACAGAAGATCGCAAAATATTTGATTTCGTAATTTCTAAGAAATTATACAGAACAATGAAAAATAATAAAATACGAGATCATTTACTTAAAAACAGCCGTTACGAAAAAAAATACTTTTGCGCCATCTGTCACAAATAAAAAAAAAACCCCTTTTAGACAAACTTGACGTAATATTTGTCGTAGAATACGATTCTGCAATAAGAGTTAGGGTGGCCTGGTACCATTTTAAGATTTTAAAGTCGCGTTTGGTAACATTGGGCAGCGCTTTTAAAATTATTAAGGACGTATTTCTTCTTTTTTGGATCCAATGTGTATTTCCCGGGATATTTAACCGGTTCCAGACTATTTGGACACCCGGTATAATGTATGTATGTTCCATAAAATGGATTTTATGAGACACTTTGTTTTATACACAACATCACAATCCTTGGTCAAATCCTGTCCAGTCCTGCAATTCATTACTATTGGTACGACTTTTTGTTAAAATCTTAGCATCATTTACTTACATGATATGGAAACGCTAATGCTATGCAATTTTTTGCAAAACCAATACGTTGCTTGCGATTTCTTGCGTCTAAGATAAACCCCTTTTTAGTAACTGAACATCAAGTGCGGAAAGTGATACTTTTCCGCACGCGACTGCGAAGCGGAGTCAGAAAATCACACTTTTCGCACGGGTTCGATATACTTCTACGAGCGTCAGGAAAATTGCGATATGTATGTGATTGTTGATGTATTGTTTCACGCATCGCTGTTGACCACTAGCCCGGAAAATGCAACTTTCAGCACGCATCTGAGTCCGAAAAGTATTTACTTTCGGCACGCTCGTAGAAAAAATAATTAAATGGAATTCTATTAGAGTCTAGCTTTAAATGGCGCGAAGTAATAAATGCTCATTAATTATGCAAAACGCATACCGGGGTATCAAGAACAATTTAAACACAATCCCTTAAAATCTATTGTGTTTACATTAAAGGATCCAAATAATGAGCATTCTTTAGGTAGGTCCACCCTGAATTTATCGCAAGCTATTGTTATATTTGAGGATTTACCATTGTTATTGGGAAAATCCCTTAGCGGGGAACGTGTATTGGAGAAGTTTTTAAATTAACAATCTTAAACATGCCCATTCTCCTAAAACTGTATTATATTTATATTCGTAGGTATTTATAACATAAGAAAACATTAGAAAAACTCGTATTAACTAATAAATAACAATGGGTGGTACTATTGTACAGGGTTATCCAACCAAGACTAGACAAGGCGATTTTTTGACTTTTCCTGTACTTTTATAAAAAAACTGAAATAGCCATCTTAAGTCATTTTCTCCCGCGAATTCGAATATCTTCAGCAAAAAACAATTGAACATCAAACAAAAGTACTAGGGGTCACTTTGATATTTTTTTAAATGGGATGCCGTATTTTTAATGAGCTTATCCGATTTCTCATATAAATTTTGATCTAAAATGTTGGATTTTTAATTTTTTTTTTTTTTTTTTTTTATTTTTAACATTATTTTCCGAATTTAAAACTGAAGAAAAAAGGCGTTTTTGAATTAAAAATCCAACATTTTAGATCAAAATTTATATGACAAATCGGATAAGCTCATTAAAAATACGGCATCCCATTTAAAAAAATATCAAAGTGACCCCTAGTACTTTTGTTTGATGTTCAATTGTTTTTTGCTGAAGATATTCGAATTCGCGGGAGAAAATGACTTAAGATGGCTATTTCAGTTATTTTATAAAAGTACAGGAAAAGTCAAAAAATCGCCTTGTCTAGTCTTGGTTGGATAACCCTGTACATAATATAATTACAAAAACAAGATATATTATACAATCTTACAAGCAAAGCATTTTCAGAAGCCGAATAATACTTTGTCGGTTATGGCTTAATCATATTCCGATTCGGAAGATGAACTTTTATTAATATCGTTTATAATAAGCGGTTCAACCATTTCTTCGATTATTATATCTACCTGCCACATTTTGGCTTCTTCTATCACATGATCGATACACTTTTTCCACTTTTCCGCACTGATTTTACCCATAGCTTCATTAAAGAGTCTTTTTAAATCCACCATTTTATTAGTCGTGTTTTTTTCTGGCGACATCTGTCTATTTGAGCCCATATAAGTTCGATCGGGTTTAATTCGCAGTGGTAAGGAGTGAGCCTGAGCAACTTTCATCGACTACATATTTTTTGAATGCATTTTTATGTTAATTGGCTACTACCAATAGTTCTTTTTTTAAGGAATCTAATGGAAATTCTATTTGTCTTGAACTGTTATTTCATTTTTACGACACGCACTTGTCGGTAATTTCTCCGTTAGCCTAGAGTGATAACTTACATTATCCAATACAATTATTGCATCTATTAGACTATTAGAATAAGATCCAACATTTGCTCGAACCATTCTTTAAAGACATCGGCATTCATATCTTCGTGATAGTCGTCCGTATTTTTAGATTTGAACATCAGTAGACCACCTTTAACGAAGCGTTCAGAACTTCCAATATGGGTTATGATAAGTCGATGTCCTTTTCCAGATGGCGGTCTTAATCCTGTGGACAATCCTTCCAAAAAAGCTTGCCTTGAAATTTTAATTTCATCCTGCCAAAATTTCGTCACAGTGTGGCCTTTATTTAGCCAGGTTTCGTCTAAGTAAAATATTTTTTTGTTTTCTCTGGCTTTTTGGATGCTTCTTAAGTAGTTTCTTCTCCAATAAACGATATCGCTTATGTCTATTAAAATCGATGCCTATTATGTTATTTCCACCAAAACCCATCTTTTTTAATAATTTCCAAAGCGTATTTCTACACATAAATGGGTAGGCCTGGTGTTCTCGGATTGAGGGCAAAATTTTGTCCAGCATGGGAATTTATTTTTTTAAAAAGAAACTATGAACTTTTAGCCTTATTCTCTGCATTAAAACGTCATCCAAGTCAAGTTTTGGTCGTCCTGGAGAAGTTTTTGGAGGTTTGACGCCAACACTTTTTCTTTCTTTTAAAAGTTTATATATTGTTGTTTTCCCAACGTTAAACATATCTGCTGTAAATTGCACTGCATTGTCAACACTCAAATCCGCATCCTTACTTTTAATAAAATCGTAACAGTCAATTAATTTTTTTTATTTACTGTACATAGACCGACTCTAGGACGTTTAGGCAATTGTTGAAAATTCTCCATATTTAATTAAAAAAAAAACACTGGCACTTCACACTTCGACTAGTTTCACTAAGAAACAAACACCCAAGGTAGGTATGTACAGATATAAATAGGTCTTATTCCAATAGAGGCATCCATAAAGGCATAATATCCACATAATTACCAAACAGGTAACCAGCAGGGTTCGTAAATATCATGATATTTATTGAAAATATCAAAATATCGGATATTAACGATATATATCGGATATATATCAAGAAAATTGATATAAATCAACTTTTTTGATATTTTCAGACTTTTAAAATAAAAACACATTTAGTTTTAAAATTAATTGTTTAATATAATATCAAAAATAAAAATACATTTTAATAAAGCAAAACAACAACGTTTTTTTAGGTTATATTTTATTTTAATGAATTATTTTAACAAATAAAGCTTAAATCATCAAAACAACGGCAAATGTCCTCGTTTTAAAAAAATACTAAATACACTAAATTCGTATGGATATAAAAAATATATATGGATATAAAAAATAAAAATAAAAATACAAGAACTTAGGAAAAAAGCAAATACATTTCTTCTAAACTAAGTGGTAAAACTAAAAATATCAGAACTTTAGATTAATGTAATAATGTAGCCAGTGGCACATCATCTTCTGCTTCAGAATCTGTATCTGAAACAGCAGATACAATACTAAGGGTTGCATCAGATCCAGATGCTTTTGTTGTCTCTGCTTCCCAGACAAAGTCCAGATTGACAGCTTTATCTTTAGTATTCTGGTTAAAGTGCCTAAACAAAAACGTTAGTTTGCCAGCTTTTTCATTCCCCAACTTATTCCTTAGTTTGCTATGAACAAATCCAAAAGTCGAAAAAATTCGTTCAAGGCCTGCTGAGGCTGAAACTGCTATCAAATGCTTGCTGCACATATCCAGAAATCCTTCTTGGAGCTTGGCCCAATCAAAGTACTTTTCTGGCTCAATCAAACTTACAGACTTCCGCCATGTCATTGTAGGTGTCGTTTTAAAATTATTTCCAAACATATAGGAAGGAAAAGGCTTTGAGCCCGTACTTAAAGCCATTACTATAGGAATAAACTCGTCATTGATGTTCTGTAAATATTCAAATGCTAATTGCTTTTCTGCATTACTTAATTGATGTCCTCGAAATCTGTGATCCAATAAATTGGCTAAATAATGTGCTGGTGTCAAAGCCATTTCCTTTCGCTTCTTAAACTGTTTTAAAACATTTTCAGGCTGCCCCTTAAGATCCCCACCTAACTTCCTCCATATTTCAACTGCCACTGCTATTGTCGAACCATCTCGTTGCATTCTATCCAGCGCAACTGCAATAGGTTTCATTCGAAGCAAGAAATCTTTTGCGTTGTTTGTGATGTTTATGTCATTGACAATTCTATAAATATTACTGTCAACTAATTCTTTGTTGTCTTGACAGACCTGAACTAATATACCCCGGTTTTCCAGGTAGCATTCTATTGCATCAGTTGCAGTGTTCCAACGTACTTCTTGTGGAATAACTAACCTTTTTCCGTTGGCTGCCTTATACCAGGCTGCTGGAAGATGTGTATTTCTAAAATATTTTATAACCTTAATTATATGCTCCATTAGTCCTGGAATCTGTATATCGAAAGCTAGCAAATGTAGAATATGAGCCGAACATCCATACTGAATAATATTTATTCCTGGGACGATCTCTAGCAATCTTCTCATTTTTGATACATTTGCTGCAATATCAGTGACTAAACTTGTCACCTTAGCATCAAATAACTTTTCAGATTCAGTTATTGCCTCAATAGCTATATCTTTTAAATAGTCAAAAGTATGTGGGTGGCCAGATGTGTCAACAGTTTTTATTAAAAAAGAATCTCCATACGCTGTCATAACGGAGCAGCAAATAATTGGTTCATTATGAACATTCGACCAACCATCTAAGGACATTGACAAATTCGTACCTTTTAGAATTTCTTTGGTTTCCTCCAATACGGTCTGATGTACTTGATCCAATAACTCGCCAGCTATTTTTCGACTTGTAGGAGGCTTACATCCAGGTCTTAGAGTATTACACATTTTGTGGAAATGGGAACTGTCCGCATGGGAAAAAGGGGTATTTGTGGCGTAAAAATATGTTGCTATTTTTAAATTAATTTCTTTTAAATAAATAATAAGTGACCTCGAAATCTCAACTGCATGCGGCACCCGCAGGGGAATCACACGAGATCGAGCATGTAAATCCCCGACGGCCGCAACCGGCATCATACGTCGTTGCCGTTTAATGATGCAGTGTAGCCAATTTATCGCGGAAAATTAATAATTTTTTCGTCTTTGATATATATCACGAATTTTGATATTTATTGAAGTGAAAATATCATGATATATATCATGATATATATCACTTGATATATATCAGCGAACCCTGGTGACCAGGATTAGGTACAAAAAAAGGAATAAAATGATTAGAGCAGAAACGAAATGAGTACCTAGACTCTAATTAGTTTTGATAAAATTGCTTTCTAAAATTCCAGTTAAAGGGTACGGCTGTACATAATTTTAAGCTTAAAAAATTTAATATTAAAATATATATTTAAAGACAAAACTTGAATTTAATGTCGATACTTGTACTAATTCTTAAATCTATACAATACATGCCAAAAAATGTTGCACGCCCATGGAGAGGACGGTTTTGATTGATTTATTACTTCGCATTATTTAAAGATAAACTATATATGCCGGGGGTCCGGGACCCGTAATGAACGGGTAGAGATATGTGATATGATAAGAGTGTCCCAAAAGATCATGTTCAATTATTGACGGTTATAAAAATTTGGTGAAAATACGCCTTCATGTTTTACCAATTTAAAATTAATATATTACAGATCTGAAATCGCTGAAAAACAGCTACAACTTAGAACCAAAGCTATGAAGGAAAAGGACGAATTGCGGGAAATTCGGAAGTATAAATTCTCATTGATTAGGGTACGATTTCCAGATGGTATTTATTTGCAGGTGAGTTACCATTTTTTTTTAAATTGTTGGTTTTGGTTTTGTTATAAATACCCACCACGGCAAGAGCTTACCCCATATCGATAGTCAACTTTAGAACACATCGCTAGGCAAAAGTAGGTTATGCCGGTATTACACCCAGAATTTCTTCAAGCAACAAGCATTAACAAAAACAAAGAAAATATACACCACGAACAAAAAACTTCGCGACTTTCTTTGAGGTCAAAGTTGCCGTTTTACATTAGAAAATTTCTTGGCAAAGGTTCAACTGTCGATAGTTCTCCACCACATAATATCCTTCGTCTTCAACAGTTAATCTGATTTTTAGGGCACATTTTCTGTCTACGAAAAACTCTCAGATGTATTAGATTTCATCAAGGACAACCTAGAACACGAAGGTCTCCCCTTTATCCTCACAGCGCCCACAGGTCACAAATTCGAGGAAAAAGACGACGACAGCTTTTTGGCGGATCTCCGACTAGTTCCGGCAACCATCTTGATTTTCCAGTGGGATCCTGCGGTCGACGAGGAAATAAAGGCATCGGGCAGTACGTCTTACCTCAAACCGGAAGTTATGATTTTGATGCAACAGCTTTGAGATTTTCGGTAACTAAATGTGATAATGCAGTTTTAGGAAATAAATTTTTTTGATTATAAAATGTAGATGATGATTTTCAACAAGAACCGGTAAAAAGTCCGAGAAATTTTGCTAAAAATATTTGGTGTTCGAGAATTTCTGTCGTGTGTTTTACCGATTGGGATTCGTTTTTTCAGCGTGTTCTAAAGTAATTCATTGATACAAGAAGTTTAAGGATTTAGAATTTGATACTAATTGTCGTGACAGTTTAAACGTCTAGTTCGTCAGTGATGTTTTTTATATGTGGGGGGAGAGGAGGTTCTAAGTTGGGCTGGCCCACTGTCTTCTTTCTTGCGTTGTTATCTCTGATTAGAACCATCAGTGGAGTAACATTGCTCTGCCACTTTTGACGAGAAGTAGAAAGACGCGCGCATATTATTAATACGTTTTATTTTGATGAATTGTTAAATTTTTCGTAATCCATACATTTTCCTGAAATCATTATTAAGATAAGCGAACAAATTCGAGGCTCATTATTGTCATTTAATTTGGATTATTGGATGTAAATTAACTTCTCTGGCGTCTCGTTCGAATTATATTTTTATATAGCCAATACAAAGCACATGGATCCATTTTTGGTTCATATTTTGTCAGATAGATTGATCTGATTTACAAATTTTATTTAAAAGCGGCACGCGACGAGGAATGCTTGAACAAAAGTTCATCAAAAACGCCGTGACTACGACAAAAATACGCGTGCATAAAAGAGGCCTGAAGATCGACCTCCACTTGCGATTTTTAATCCTGGCGACCAAGAAATCGTTGTCGCAGAAAATCTGCAAGGTGCACGCACATTGCGATAGATTAATCGCTAAATAACAGTTTTCCAATAGATCTTGTGTGTTTATACCATGTGCAAATGGGTGCCATTGAAGCAACTTTTGTGATGGCCCTTTTTTTGCTTCGGGCGAGAAGTAATAATCGGCGGAAGCATCATTGGGTACATCCAATAATAAGTCAAGGATTATTAAAAGGGCAGTTTTTCAAGTTATTTGTAGATTTATTGGAACATTCTGCAAAGTTTTTTCAATATCAGCCAAATACTATTAATATTTGTCCATCATCGCCCCAATAGAGTCGTTGTTAACATATTTTAAACGACGCACAGAATGAGACAGCTTCAGAATTGCAACTATACTCCGGTGCCAAAATAATTGGCAGCGACTCATTTTTACCGGGGTGTGCAAGACGTAAGGGGAACGCCAATTCCAGATCATAATATAAATTAAACGGCAAAATAAATTAAGCTTCTACATTTGTTGATCTAATGAAGTAATTAGAGAAACTAAATTACTCAGGTATAAAATCCAAAAAGAACAATAAAGCAACGTTACCTATATGTTATTTTCATAATGTTTTTATTATACTACATAATAATAGAAAGATATAATAGTGGATTAAGGGCCTAAACCTAAATTATAAATTTCCTAACTATTGTTCTTACCTATTGAACACTAATTGATAATAATTTGACAAATTATATTCCACGCACATCTGACGATGAAAACATTTCATTACTGTCGGCAGAATTTATAATAATAGGTTCTACCATGACTTCAACGCGTACATTTAAGTCCCACATTTTTTTCTACGCCCTCGACATGTAATACGCACTTATGCCAATTCGCTATTGCCGTTTTTAACAGTTTTTTAACATCTTTTAATTTCAAAGTTTTGTTTTCACGCGCCACTTTGTCTTTTATCTGTGCCCATATAAGCTCGATTGGATTTAGTTCACAATGGTAAGGCGGTAAACGTAATATTGTAACACCTCGTTCACGGGCCATTTCATATACTATACATATTTCGTATATTTTTTTTGTAAAGTCTCGCAAGATTGAGCAACTGCACTTTTACCATTTTTTTCGCCAAATGCAATATTTTTTATTCGAGCCAGTCAACAATCTTTCCTTTTCGCCACGCAGAAGTTGGCAAAGCTTCCACCCGACGGCTGTGGTATGATGCATTATCCATCACGATTACCGACCCACGTTCAATACGCGGGAAGATGGATTTAAACCAATCTTCAAACACTCCCGAGTTCATATCCTCATGATATTCACCGGTTTTACGAGATTCGAACACGTTTAACCCACCTTCAAGAAAACCAGAATCTCTCCCGATGTGGGTATAATTAACCGACGACCTTTTCCTGAAGGAACTCTCAATCCAGTGGACAGTCCATTGATAAAGGCGTTACGTGCACTTTCCGACGAATGACTAACTTATTTGTTTGCTGATCAATAGGAATCTTTTTGTTTCCTTCTGATCGGACACTTTAGTATTCCTATTGTCCTTGATAGTTCTATAAACAGTACGGCAAGATGTCTTAGTCAACGTGGCACAAAGAGTTCTGCTGCATCAGTGAATGATATTCCACTGTGTGTACTTAGAATTCCCTCATACACATTTTTTACCATTGTACGCTTTCCAGGTTTTACATGACGTCGTTTTGTAACTTGTTGGTTACTATCACCTGAAGAACTCGCCTGCATTATATTATTTGCTATTTTGAATAACCACCAAAATAATAAAACTGAATTGCTAATATCCTCTTGATTGAAACTTGTCTACGACACTGAATGTTGGTTAGAGGCGATAAGAAAGCGTTTTTAGACATGGGGTTTCCTAACTGCGTTGCCAAATTGAGTAGACCAAGTACCGTAGGGTGTAAAGGCCCTTAATGACATGCTGATTTTGGTACCTACATTTTATGAGAATTTAAATGAAATATTTTAAAACCTGGCAACATGTAACGACTCTTCCCAAGCGGGTTTGAATGCTTTTATTTCAGTTAAAAGTGTGTGAATCGATGTTAATTATTTTCTTCGCACACCGTCAATAGTGATAAGAACAGTTTTGCCAATTATTTTGGGATCGTAGTATAGACTATCGCAAGTGTATGGGTAGAGCGGCCAGCATAGGTGACCGCGATTTTAAAGTCGTGGCATTACAACTTTTAATCGCGCTATTTTTTACAGCTTTAAAATCGGGGCAGTTAATTGTTACTCGCGATATTTTTCCCGTATGTCAGCGGAAGGCAACATATTTCTATGCATCACATTATTTCGGCGACAAAGTTATTGCTCGATTAGAAATCGTAGCGCGCAGTCAACTTAATACTGTAGGTCTGAAAATGTTAATATTTGTCATGAAAATTAAACAACAGGAGGTATTGGCTGCAGAAATCTTTTGAAATCTTAACGAAATTGTATCCTAATTTTCTAGCTTTTAATTGATAAATTTTTATACAGTGTGTATCAGCCAAATGGAATAAATTCGATAATAAATACATGGGGGCGTGTCCGAAAAAACGCTCGGACACGTCGATTGGTATTTCCAGTTTGACATTTTTTTCAATAAAAACTTTTTATACAGGGTGTGTCATGTAACAGTGGCCAATACTAACTTTCTTATTTTGATTGCAACACCCTGTATATTATTCAATTTTTGGATTCTTCAGAAAAGTTTAGACATATTTCATGTACAATATCCTATACGTACCTATCTTTAACTGTTTCGGAAATAACAAGTGTTTTCAGATTTATTGCAAAAATCAACAACACACTAAAAAACTAATAGGTAAGTAATACTGTTTATCTCTTGATAATGTAAGAAACATTAATGTAGGATATGTTGAAAATGCTCACCGCGAACGTCTTGGCAACATCCTAATCTTAAATAGAAATTTCTTCTAACGTTACTGAACATCTCAGGCGTGACCGATCTAATCGCAAGCGTTATTCGTCTTCTTAAATCAGCTAAGTCGAGGGGTTTAGTTTTGTATACAATATTTTTGACATAACCCCATAAGAAGTCTAATGGCGTCAGATCAGGGGATCGTGCTGGCCATTCCATCGATCCACGCCTACCTATCCACCGATTTGGAAATATTCGGTTGAAGTACTGCCGGACATTGATTTGGTAATGGGGCGGTGCTCCATCTTGCTGAAACCATATCGTATTCGCTGGAAGTTGTGGGTTTGCTGGATCAGGATATAAGTTTCTCAAAGTTGGCAAGACATTATTTTGGAGCAGTGCTAAATAATTATCGCCATTAATGAAAAAGGGACCTATGATATGATCTCCAACAATTCCTGCCCAAACATTTAACTTTCTCAGGATATTGCGTATGTTCTTCTCTCATCCAGTGAGGATTTTCCGTAGACCATAGCGGCAATTCTGACGATTAGCATGACCGTGAAGTGTAAAGGTGCACTCATCAGAAAACAAAACATGTTCTAATTGGATCACATTGCTATCTAACATTGCCATCATTTGTTCACAAAAATACGTTCTCCTATCAAAATCGTCTTCCATGAGCTCATGAGTAGGTATCATTTTATTGAGATTCATTTTATTTTCTTGTAATGTTCGAATAATCAATGAATGGCAAACATCGAACATTATGGGGCTGTTCTTCGACTAGAAGTATGTGGGTTTTTCTGAAACTCAAGCATAATATGTACCTAGATTGGTATCGTCACTTATTGCATTGGCAGCTACTTTTTTTTATCTGCTTTACATCCAAGCTGGCGAAACTGCTTTTCTATTTTACTAATTGTCCCTCGAGTTATAGGCGGCAAATTTGGAAAATGTTCATGAAATAAGCGAGCAACTTTCATTTGTGTCCGTGTTATAACCAATCATCTGTAGAATTGTTATTTCTGGTAAATAAACAATTTTTCTGATATGTAGTTAACGAAATTTAAACGACTATAACACTGACAACTACTACGTCATGCAGACAGACAACAATTTGCTAAGGTCAGACGTTTTAAACAAAAGTAAACAAAACTATTTATACTTTTTTTTTTATTTCATAGTAAAAACATTTTAACATCAATTTTCAATATCTCCTACATTAATGTTTTTTTTTTTATTTTTTACATTATCAAGAAATAAACAGTATTACTTATTAGATTTTTAGTGTGTTGTTAATTTTTGCAATAAATCTGAACACTTGATATTTCCGAAACAGTTGGAGATAGGTACGTATAGGATATTGTACAGGGTCTTTGATTATATTTACGTGAACTCTAGAGCCTTTATTATTAGAGATGGAAAAAAATCTTATATACAAAAGTTCTAGGGTTTTTCTTTTAATATCTTTTGAAGTTATCAGAAAAAACAAAGTCGCATCGGAAAATGAAAAAATATAGGCAACTTCAAGTTTTTTAAATGGAGCACCCTGTATATTATGCGCTAAAATGAAAGATCTTTTTTCCGTGATTCTAAATATATATATATGTTGATGACATTTGGGTGAGCTATTTTTGACATATCTTAGCTTAAAATATAAATAAATTGAAAAGAAGGTTGATAAACTTGTCAAGCAAACCATGGAAACAATTCATAAAGCGTAATAAATAACTTAACAATTGTTTCCATGGTTTGCTTGACAAGTTTATCAACCTTCTTTTCAATTTATTTATATTTTAAGCTAAGATATGTCAAAAATAGCTCACCCAAATGCCATCAACATATATATATTTAGAATCACGGAAAAAAGATCTTTCATTTTAGCGCATAATATACAGGGTGTTCCATTTAAAAAACTTGAAGTTGCCTATATTTTTTCATTTTCCGATGCGACTTTGTTTTTTCTGATAACTTCAAAAGATATTAAAAGAAAAACCCTAGAACTTTTGTATATAAGATTTTTTTCCATCTCTAATAATAAAGGCTCTAGAGTTCACGTAAATATAATCAAAGACCCAGTACATGAAATATGTCTAAAATTTTCTGAAGAATCCAAAAATTGAATGATATACAGGGTGTTGCATTTAAAATAAGAAAGTTAGTATTGGCCACTGTTACACGACTGTTACGACACACCCTGTATAAAGTTTTTATTGAAAAAAATGCGCAAGTAGAAATGCCAGTCGACGTGTCCGAGCGTTTTTTCAGACGCGCCTCCATGTATTTATTATTGAATTTATTCCATTTGGCTGATACACACTGTATACATTTTTAGGGGAGATACTCCGATTTTGCAGCAACAAGTTTTTACATTAAAACATAATATGTGAAATTGTAAATGAAACAATGCAGTCTTCCTCCATGAATTAATAATTGTAAAAACAAATAAATGGTTCCCTACATGTTTTGAACGCTTAAGCGTTCATCCTCAGGAGATACTAAAAAGGACAATACAAAGTTAGGATTGACCAATGAATACAAAATAAAAGTTTAAATGGGACTTACCTAACATGGAGTTGAGTGAAACTATTATAATGTAAGTTGTCTCAAATTAACACTCAACTCGATGTTAGGTAAGTCCCACTTAACCTTTTATTTGATATTCATTGGTCGTTCCTAACTTTGTACTATCATTTTTAGAATCCCCTGAGAATGACCGTTTAATCGTTCGAAACATGTATGGAACTATTTATTTGTTTTTACAATTATTAAACTGTGGAGGAAGACCGCATCGTTGCATTTACATTACTTTGACTTCACTCAAAGGATGGAATATTGCTTCAATGTGAAATTGTATTATTATGCGGTATTTTGGTTCGTAAATGTTGCTCCCTCCATACATTTTTTTTTTTAATTTGTCGAGACTAGGTAAAATCTTGCACATAAAGCTGGATTTGCTTGAAAGATAAAGTAATACGTTTTTCAGCCATAAAAAAGGATTGATATGTTGTTGGTATAGACTACATTGGAAGGATTTTAAATTAAAAACCGCTTCGCTTAAATCATACAGCTCAACGAATCGTTGGGAAATTTTTCGTCAACCTCCCTTATTTAGATGGTTGTTTGAAGATTATGAGACAATGATATTATCATGAATGATATAGACGTGCTTTGGACTTCCAATGCCATTATTTATTTTATATTCCGACGTGTCATAATGACAATATTATGGATTTCATATTCAGTGTCAAAATGACATACTTTATAGGACTGAGTACTATAATGATTTCATTATAGGACTGAGTACTATAATGAAAAATAGACGCAAAAATGAAAAAATTTATTTAAAACAAAATGGAACAAAATTTAATGATTAAAATTAAAAGTTACATTATTACAATTAGACTTTTCGGGCAACAAACCATGAACAACTGCTTTATTGGCCAATTCTTCGATTTCTGATGGCAAATTATCCATATTATATTATATAAACGTTAAAATTAAAAATTCAATTCTGACAATGACAATACAAACAAATATTTCTATAGTTACCTGGTTTTATTAAAATCAAGCTATTAGTTTACTGACGAAAACTTAAAATTCATAAAAAAAAACACAAAAATCCTCGAAATATAAAATATTGTATGAAATTCGGATCATAAACAATCATTATGGTACACGCCGTGTTATTAGACTCGGCCGACGCCTCGTCCAATAATACTCACGGCTAGTACCATATTAATGATCGTTATTATGATCCTTATAACATAAATATCTATTATAGCAACGCTTCAACTGGTAACAACTTCAGGTGAAAGTAATGACAATGGAAGTCCAAAACACGCACATTATCATCCATGCAAAGGTATATTGTCCATTTTTATAATGAATTGTTAATATATGTACGTTATGACTTGCCTCTATACTTACTCCTATCTCTTTTAACTATAATATGCACTTTTTTTAGTTTGATATACATAATATATGAACGTTAAGTTTTATTATATAGTTACCTACTGATTAAATTTATTAAGGATGAAGCTGTAATGTAAGCACTGAGTATGGCTGTTAAAAGTATCCAAAGTTTTAAACTGAAAATAAATTATTATGAAATACCCATGTAGTGTTTGTATTTTATTATTTAAATACAGTGGGGAATAGAGCTGTGCGTAACTTATAAAACGTTAGTTCTCAGATATTATCGAGTATCTTGGATGCTTTGGAAGTATGTGTAATAGTCCATACACCACAGGCAGGTCTGCCGTTCTTTTAGTAGTAATACGTAAAACACGTTCATTTGAGATAGTACTAGTAAGTGAGAGAAGGCTCACAAACACGGTAAGTAGACCAAAGGTGATCCTTTTTACCTACCCCTAAGTCTGACACTATCACTGACATTACAACATATGGACCGGGCTTCGCGGCAATTTATTGACTCCAGCGCAGTGCGAGAGAGAAAGCGAGAGAGTGACAGAGCTAATTACGGCAAGATTGTCTTGTTTGAACGTTGTGTTTATAGGATAATAATTCCTGTTTATTTTTTTTTGTGGGTAGTCTTGTAACATTAAAAGATTTGTTGTTATATTTGTATAAAAACTATAAAATATTAATATGGTTCACTCCTGTGCGGCATGTAACATGAGATGGCAGAAGGACGTAAAATTGAAATTTCACAGGTAGGTGTTGGTTGTTATTATATTGTTAATGCACTATAATAATAAAATGGTTTCTATTTTATTTATCTTGGTATTTATTACCTATTTCAGTATACCTACAAAAGATACTGAGCTAAGAAAGGCATGGTTGCAGGCTCTAAAAAGAGTGAATTATAACCCAAAACGTGGATTTGTTTGTGAAAAGCACTTTTTAGAAAGTGATTACATATTAAATGCACATGGAAATAAAGTGCTTAAAAACAAGACTGTTCCTTCAGTCTTTGATTTTCCCATCTACCTAAAAAAAAAAACTCAAAAAAGAAGAATTTTAAAAAGAGTCAGCGCTATTGAAATTAACTCGGAAATCGGTAAGTTTAATTACTTTAAAGTTATAAAAATTTATATTATATGTTGTTATTAGATCAAGGAAAAATGGTCAATGTTGGTTTTAAGGAATCCTCCCATGAAACCTCTAATGAACCCTCTGATAAGTCCTCGGATACGCCTCATGTTTCTGAAAAAGTTGAGAAAAAACCCGAAATATCATTTTCATTAAATATTTCAAATAAAAGGTGAAGTCGGGAAGTAATACTTGGTTTGCAAAAATATATGTGTTGCCCATGAGACTATCGATAAACATAGAAAGCTTACTAAATACTACCAGTGCCGACTTAGAAGACAAAAAAATAAAATTAAGAGCCTTAATGACTTACCTACTTAATGTGTTAAAGAAAAAACAAAAAATAACATCATCTCATCTAATGGTATTGCAGGTGGGTAATTTGTAAATACCTAGATGGTAGTAAAACCACTTTGTAGAAACGTGAATCTAAAACTACCTTTTTTTGGTAAGATATCCCAAGGTTTTGCATGACTAGCAGTTGGTGTATTTTTAATGTTTTTTTTTTTTTATTTTTTTGTAAATATGACAGCATTCCCGAATTAGAACAGCAAAAGAAATTATTTAAAAAAATCAAAAAGGGTGGATGTGTCAAATTTAGTCCCGAGCTAAGAACCTTTGCTTTGACATTGCACTTTTATTCTTCATCAGAGGTATATATTTTTTAAAATTTTAAACCAAAAATGTTCTTTTGTAAATTGTAAAAAGATGTTATGTAATAGTAACGGCCCTTAAATAAAAATATTTGTTTCAAAAACTTTGTTTTAATAAAAACAACGCAGTAAAAGATACCTAGTTTCCGGCTGAAGTGTAGTTAACTAATTGTAATATTATTATTACGGCCAATAAAACGTTTAAAAAAAATATTTACACAACAATTTACATTATTGTTTTAAAAATTTCCCACAGTCGCTTAAGAATTATGGCTAAATTTAATTAAAACGCTACATTATCATTTAAACTCCATGTATTCAGCACAGTTTTTGCCGTAAATAACTCCATCTCTCTCTTTGACCTCTCTTACTAATGGTGGCTGCACGCGAGCGCTATACGAGGATACGGCCAGGGCCGGTCCATATGTTGTAATGTCAGTGGACACTATAAAGGCCAGGACGTCGTTCCAGGCAAGGGTCCTAAATTCCTCTGGTTGAAACGTCACTGTCCCAAAGAGTTGACGCCCGAGTCTTCCCAGATCCTCACGAGCACATAGGAAGTGCAGCAGCGTCTCTTCTTCCTCAAAGCATCCCAGACAAATCGAGTCCTCCTCCACGCCCATTGCAGGTAGGTGCTTCCTGCATTTAATCCACTCCGAATTTGCCAAGCAAGAAATCTTCGGCTTGCCTGAACCCAGGTTGACATCCCACATAAAATGTCACTCATTTTAAAGCGCAGTAGCGCAAGTAGCCACTTGTAACATTAATTTAAAGAATATCGAGATCTTTAATATGATTATAATAAATACTATTAAGACTAGTTACTGATTCACTCTCGCCTGGGCAAAAGGCTATCTAACAGACCCTCAACCCAGACGGCACCTTTCCCCTATCTGCCAATAGGCCATATTTTGCAATATGCACTGAATATCTCAAATGTATCTTATCTGATAAGAATATTCCATATCTATGCCATTGTAGATATGCCGCGGGTATATTTATAGGATATGCATTGTGAAATATATTCAATTATTTTTTTTTAATTCTTATTGATAATATATATAAATATCTATACAGAGTGATTGCGGTCTTAAATTCTATTTTTACATAACTTGATATAGGTATAGGAACTATTTATTTATAGATAATATAGAGGAAGGTGCATATATGTATGCACCTAATTAAAAAACAAATTTTAATATGAAAATGTTTTAGACTTCATAGTTTTTGGGTAGGCATTTTCTGCATTTTATTAGTATTTTGTTAAAAATGAAACTTGATTTTTTTTATTATATTATTTAGTCAATTTTTGGATTTGAGCGGTGATAAACAAATTTGGCGTTTTATACGGTGTTGCTAGATTCCGCGTTTTAACCCTAAATTAAATTCTAAACTAACACATATTTTGATTGTAAATAAATTTATACTGAAAGTTTATATTTTATATATATATGCTTAATTTAGGACTGCTCTTCTAGAAAAAAATTAGCAATCGTTATTTTTTAATAACAATTCTTTTAACACAAGTTTAAATAATTTCTGTTGCGTAACTCGGAAACGCTGCCTGTATGTCACAGAACTGACAGAACCTGATTAAGTTAATTTTTTTTTCACCTTGTTTTAAAGAATATCTAGTTTTTAGTTTTAATTTTTTTTATTTATAAAAATAAAAAAAATATTAATTTTAGTGATGTTTTATTATACCAAATTTGTAACTCTACGTACTAAACTAACTGACCTGACATTAAATATATTTATATGAAAAAGAAAAAAATCAATATTCTTAGCATATGCCATAAATATATTTTGGCAGATTAAAAGATATTGCAGGCATATATTTCATGGTGACCTGGCATATGCATACAATATGCCAATCATATGCCCTGGCAGATATGGAACATTTATGGGATATTCCAATATGCCAACGGAATATTCATGGAATATGTATGCAATATGTTTGTGCCGTCTGGGAAGGCCCTAAATTTCAAATTTTCTGACCAAGTAGTTTTTTTTCAATTGATTTTTAGAAATCAAAAAAAGTGACCATTTTCCCTAAACATATATTAAAAGAAATCAAGATATCTTAAGAACTACTTACACTAGACCAGTGAGTTATATCTCATTTAGAAGATCTTAAAAATACCTTTCAAATGAGGTACCACATACTAGGTGTTTAGAAAAAAAATTCAAATTTTTCAAAATTATATTATTTTTGTCAATACTTTAGCAAAATATTCACCAAATTTCGAGATGGAGGAATGATAGGTTTATAGGGAAAAAATATTAACAATTTTAAAACAGCAAAAATTAGAAGTGTTCTTTCTTTAAACACCATTTTTCAGAGTTTACACAAGGTTTGGTTAATTGTTAACTTCCTTTCGTGTTTTTAAAGTAAAGCCTAAACAAAAACCTAACCATCACACCACCCATCCCCCTCCACTTTCCCCCCCCCCCCTCCCAGAAAAAAAAATCAACACGACCATAAGTTTCAATATTTGCTATTTTTTTTTCAAGCAGTAACTTGTTAAAACTTGCTGACACGCGCGCATCTAATTTGGTAAATACCTCCTAAAGAAATGTTAAATTCCTCAAAAATTGTAGAAAAAAAAAAATAAAAGCTAAAATCTAATTTCAATTTATTGTGGATTTTGGATTTTTTGTAAAATTTTGTTTCTATTAAAAGTAATAGGCGTTTTTTGTAATTTTTCCTGTTTTCCAATTGTTAATATTTTTTTTCCCTATGAACCCATCATTTCTCCATCCCGAAATTTGGTGAATATCTTGCTAAAATATTGACAAAAATAATAAAATTTTTTGAAAAAAATAGAAAATTTTTTTTTTGAAAAATTTGAAATTTTTTTTATTTCAAAATTTTATTTATTTATTTTTTTTTTTAAACACCTACATATATCGAGTGGTACCTCATTCGAAAGGTATTTTCAAGACCTTTTAAAGAGATATAACTTACTGCTCTAGTATAAGTGGTTCTAAAGATATCTCAATTTAGCATAGTTTAGGCAAAAAGGTCATATTTTTGATTTTCAAAAATCAATTAAAAAAAACTACTTGTCAGAAAAATTTTTAGTTTGGAAATTTTCAGCTACTAGATGGGTAGAATGACTACCAAAAATTATCAAAATCGGAGAGGTCACGACCTGCCAAACCTCTGGTCGATTTGATATGAAATAATCCATGTGTGATTTGTTGATGTTTTAGAGCATGTCCTATGGGATACTAGTATGTCGGATAGACGCAGCCAGAGCTGTCGCTATGTGATAAGGAAGGCTATAAGAATCATGACTAGACTCAAATATAGGGATGACTATACAAGCGGTCCTATGCTGACCTTTACTTATTTTACTACGCAGAGTGCACATTATGGAGATTGTCCCATACATATTATGTCCCGAAATATTGGTACCAACTTTTAAGTTATATACCGGGTGGTGTAATTTTACTACCCTCAAATATTGGCTCCCCTATTAATCTTACATCAAAATTGAATTATTTCTTTTGAAGGTCCTTGTATGATGGACTCGTAGACCAAATCTTATGATTTTCTAATAAGCCAGTTAAAAGTTATTTCGTTTTAAGCACTTGCGTTTATTAAATTAATACTTTTAATATTTTTTCTTGAATTGAATTAAGCGTCTATACCCAAAGTTAAGAATTTCTGTCAATGACTTATTTAATGCCAATCACCAAATCTACGAAGCGACAGAATAAAAATATTGTATAAGTATTTACTTACGTATCATTTGAAAAAATTACGTAAGCTAGGGTTGAAGATACGATTTTTCTTTAAAATAAAAAATTATATTCATTCAAAAACTCAAGAAAAAAGTTTAAATGTCGATGCTTAAATAATTATGAAAGGGTCCAATTTAATAGATTTTATTACTATTTTCCCCGCATCAATTGCATTCGTTGTTTTATAGACGCCATTTTGAATTTGGTAAAATGGCATACGCAAGCCGCCATTTTAGAAGTAAATATCACTTTGTTGTATGTCGTTGAAAAGGCAATTTTGAGAAGAACTCGATTGGTCAATAAAGAATACAGGTTGTCATTTAAAAAAGTAAAATGGCGTAACTTCCGGTAAAACCAGAAGTGATATAATTTGGTTTTTAGGTAAAAATTAAGATCTCGCTCAAACATGGTAGTAACCAGAATTTGATTAAAATATCTTTTAACATGACGCTGTGGTGCTTTGTACAATGATTTCGTTGACACCCGGTATATTGTTTGATGTAAATATAGTTATTAAACTTTATTTAGTGTTACTAACTGCCTTTTAATTGAGTAAACTATGGATATTAACGAACCTCCAACTAGTTGTCCGCTAATAAAAACAATAATAAAAAATCAATTAACATTAAAAAAAATAAATAACAGTTAAAAACGTAGGTATACCATGGAATTCGGGAACGAAATCCTGAACTAACCGCATTGGATGCTGCAGAAATATGTGGCACTTTAACGAAACTTTCCTCGCGTAGTACTGTGTTTTAATGTGTAATTAAAAAATTACGGCGGAAATTAAGGACACATCTTTACCTAAAATATCACTAAGAATAAGAATTTTCAAACGAACTTTATAAAACAAACGAATTTTAAGTCTATTAGACAAAATCGAAAAAAATTTAATTATGGTATAGCGGCGAGAATACTTGAAAAAAATTCGGGAGTTTTGGAAAAAAATTGTATTACACCGACGAAACATGGCTCAATGAAGGACAGACAGTTGAGAAGGTATGGCAAGATCTAATCCGAGAAAAGCAAACAATGCTTTTCTCGGATCTAATTATCAAAAGTTCAAGGCAGACATTTATGGATGGGTTTTCGCAGACTAAGAAATCCCAGTGAAAAAGGTCGTCGTCTTATAGGATTAAGTTTGAAGGGTAAATAAAATAAATTTAATTTATAAAAAATTATATGACGTTCCGACGAAATTTGATATTATTTTTTGAAATACACACGCCACTGGAATTTATTCCCCTGATGTCGGACAATCCGGAGTTCTCTATATGCTAGTGGTGAGTAACTGACAGAAATTGTGGACTTGGAGTATTGTAACAATATCATAATAATTATTATTACTGATGGCTTCGTTGAGGTATTGTGAAGTTTTTTTTTAACTTCTAATTGGCTAATTAGAAAATACAATTTTGATGTAAAATTAATAGGGGAGCCAATATTTGAGGTTAGCAAAATTTACATGGCATTTCCTATGCCCAGTTTGGCGGTGCACTAACCCTATAGTATGATTAAAGTTCTAGTGAAAATTCCTTTTGAAAAAACACAATATGAGTTGTATTTAAAATAAGAATTTTCAAGTTTTTAAAAGTATGTTGATAAGCCTAAAGTATTCTTGAACCCTGTATAATTCCAAATATATTTATATTGTGAAGTGAGCCACCGTGTATGCAATTTGTTCGTCCGAATTAGGACAAAACTGATGTAAAAATATAATATTAATTCATAGGCTTTTGTTTCGGTGTATTTCAGAGCTACAATTAAAAACTGTACTGTCAATGTCGATTTTGTCTTAATTCCGACGAATACGAAGCCCATATAAATCTTACCGTTGACCACTGGAATTCATTCCCCTGACGTCGCATAACCCGCAGCTCTCTATATGCGAGTGATAAGTCACCGACAGAAATTTTGTACTTGGGGTATATAGGGTGTCCGGGTGTCGGATTCAGATGCAAAAATAAGATCTCTCGTATTCAGATAGAACATGAAAAAATAGAATTACGATTGGCGAGTTACTATAAAAATTTTTCTTACCGGCCCTTTCTACGGAGATATGTGCCTCTAAAAGACGCCGCTGGTTTTTATTGAATAACTTCTAAAGTATTTAATATAATTTAATAAAAATTAAATGTAATGGGCACTAGTAAGGACCTATTAATATAGTGTCTTTAAAGCCTCTTTAGTTTACCAGAGGCGAACTAAGCTTTACAACTTAATGCTTAAATTTTTAACACCCTGTATGATACGATTCTAAAAAAATTAATCCGGGTAGCTTGCACCTTACGACTAAAAAAAAGGTACTCTTGTTTATTGTCGATAAAATGATAAAATTAACTGTTTTCGAGAAAAAGAATAACAAACAAAAACTTAAAAAAACGCGGTGATGTAATAGGAGGCACCTTAACTTCAGTTCAGCATGGGCTTCGTGAAGTCTGATACACTGCTGCTGTACCCGCCACAATAAATCAGTCTTGGTGGGCGATTCCAATTAATAAGGTACCTAATACATATTATTGTAGGCAAGGGCATAGCGACACTTAAAACACCGGTTCCCGTCAGATCACCGAAGTTAAGCGGTGTCGAGCGCGGTTAGTACTTGGATGGGTGACCACTTGGGAAACACCGCGTGCTCTTGTCTTAGGGAAGAGTGTAAAATGAATCGACATCAAAACCATCCTATTCACGCCGGACAGGCCGGATGAGATCGGATATCTCGTAGGATGAAGGTGCCGTTTCACACTCCCCAGTCGGTAGACCGCACGATTAAAAACCGTACGGTCGATGACCGGTTCAAGATGGCCTCTGATACGCCGACGACCGTAAAAAATAGTAAATAAAAAAACATATTATTGACTTTCTTCATAATTTAAGGAAAGTTTAGAAAAAATAGTACAGATGCTGGTCCGAGAAGAACGGTACGTACGCCGCAATTAGAGGAAAATATTTTAAATGCTGTAGATGACACTCCGTCGACGAGCACTCGACAATTATCAGCACAGTTTAATACATCGAAAACAATAGTACATGAAGTTCTTGAAGAACAGCTATTATATCCATATCATTCTCAAAAAGTACATGAACGGTTCCTTAAGACTTTTCTAGTAGAATGCAGTTTGCAAACTGGCTATTGGATCAGCAACGAAATAATGTAAACTTCATTAGCATTATTCTGTTCAATGATCAAGCAAGGTTTACCAAAAATTTACACAACACACCTGTATGGGCTGATGAAAATCCTCATGCCACTATTACTTTGCATCATCAACATCAGTTCCAATCAATTAATACCTGGGCAAGAATCCTTGGCAATTTCTTGACTGGACCATTCGTATTGCTGGAACACTTAAATAGACAACTTTATTTGGAGTTCCTCCAGAACACTTTTCAGGATTTAATAGAGCACTTACCACTTGAAACTCGCCAAAAAAGATGTACTTCATGCACGATGAGGCACCACCTCATTTCAGCGTTGGTGTGCGGAAGCACCTGAACAACGTCTATCCAAACCGTTGGGATAGGTAGAGGACCTATTGCCTGGCCTCCTCAAACTCCCGACCTAACGTCATTGGATTTTTACCCGTGGGGATACCTAAAAAAACTTGGTGTATTCCACTCCGCTCGGCACTAAGGAGGAACTTCTTCAGAGAATCACGTCTCATTGTGGCGGGTACAGCAGTCCTCAATTCGTCATGCCCGGGAGTGTATCAGATTTCACGGAGGTCATGTTGAACCCTCTTATGTAGTTTTTCAATAATTTCGTTAAGGCGCCTCTTATTAGGTTTTTCTAAATTTTTGTATTTTTTTGGATTAAACAACTTAAAATGAAACTTTTCGGTTGTTTGAATGACTTTCGTATAACACTTTGTTGTCGAGAAACAAAATAGAAAGCATGGTGCTTTTTATTAAAAATAAACCATGAACTCGTTTATTATTCTTTTTCTCGAAAAAAGTTAATTCTAACGACAATAAACAAGAGTACCTTTTTTAGTTTCAGGTACAGGGTCTTCCAACGAGGACTGAACAGGGGCTCATTTTTGAGCTTCCTTGTATTTAAAGAAAAATCCAAAATAGCCAATCGATGTACTTTTTCCTGCAGAATTCAAAAATGAAACCAAAAATTTATTTGAACCAGAAACAAAAGAGTTACGCTATGGATAAGGTGTTTTTTAAATGGAACATAGCTTTTTTTATACGATTTTTGGAACGAGTGATTTTTTTTTTGTCCGTTCTGATTAAAATATTTAATATTGTGACAGCTATTTTTATTAAATTTTAATGTTTTATCCAGTATAATTTAACTTTAACCTGTTTGAAACATAGTACACTACGTAATAAAGGTACGTATAATCACCTTTGAATCCTTCAAAGTCAAAAAATTTGACAAATTTACTATATTATTGCCGAAATGAAATATTCTCTTGCATTTTCTTGGCATTTGTAGAACAAGATAACAATCTGCAATCTCTCATCTAATGAATATTTCATTTCGGCAATATTATAGTAAATTTGTCAAATTTTTTGACTTTGAAGGATTCAAAGGTGATTATACCTTTATTACGTAGTGTACTATGTTTCAAACAGGTTAAAGTTAAATTATACTGGATAAAACATTAAAATTTAATAAAAATAGCTGTCACAATATTAAATATTTTAATCAGAACGGACAAAAAAAAAAATCACTCGTTCCAAAAATCGTATAAAAAAAGCTATGCTCCATTTAAAAAACACCTTATCCATAGCGTAACTCTTTTGTGTCTGGTTCAAATAAATTTTTGGTTTCATTTTTGAATTCTGCAGGAAAAAGTACATCAATTGGCTATTTTGGATTTTTCTTTAAATACAAGGAAGCTCAAAAATGAGCCCCTGTTCAGTCCTCGTTGGAAGACCCTGTACAAGCTACCCCGATTAATTTTTTTAAGTCTTTATCATACAGGGTGTTAAAAATTTAAGCATTAAGCTGTAAAGCTTAGTTCACTCCTGGTAATCTAAAAAAGCTAAATATATTTCAAAGACACTATTTTAAGAGGTCCTTACTAGTGCCCATCACATTAAATTTTCAGTTTGAAAGTTATTTAAGTGAAACTGATTTCCAGCGGCGTCCTTCAGGGGCACATATCTCCGTAGGAAGGGCCGGTAAGAAAAATTTTTATAGTAACTCGTCAATCGTCATTCTATTTTTTCATGTTCTATCTGAATACGAGAGATTTCCCACATTTTCCCGGACACCCTGTATAAGAGGAAAAAGTTTTCAGGTTAGTTAACAAATTAATTAATAATTAACAAAATTCGATAAGAATATCGGAAAAAATAATGAACTTATGTTTTTTATTTCATTCCAATTATGATAGTATAGACTAGGGCTCGGAATTTTTAAAATATAAGTATTCGAATAGTCGTTTGGTATGTTATTCGAATAGTCGAATAGGTAATTCGAATATCTTTGAATAGTCAAATAGTCGAATATTCGAATAGTCGTCTCTTTAAATATCGAAATACAGTTGTTTAATCACGGTAGAAGTGGTTTAACTGCTTAAACATAATAAAGGAACATTTTTAAGTATTAGTCATTTTTAATATCTAAATTATCGAATAATAATAATGTGCATTTTGTCGAATAAAGTAAGATGACAAATAAATAATTCTGTTAAATTATTTTAAGATATGAGAACTTGAGAACTCTGTAATAAATAAAAAACTCTTAAACAAAATGATTATTTACTGAGCACAAAAAATCAATAGAATCAATTGAATAGATACTTGAATAGTCGAATATTCGAATAGTCAAATATTCGAATAGTCGAATATTTGAATAGTCGAATATTCGAATAGTCGAATTTTTTAACTAACAAAAAATTCGAATTTAGAATAGTCGAATTATTCTAATACAATTCCGAGCCCTAGTATAGACTATATTAGCTCAACCCATTTTTAAGATAAGATGTACATATTCATCATTCTAGTTTAATAGATCTTGGAAAACAAGAGCCACATAGTGATGCATTCAAATTTCAAATAACGTCTTCGTGTAGGAGACGTTGGAAAATAAATTAACAAGTTTCAAAATGTCTACAATACCTTGGTAACAAATATATTTCATTAAGTAAGAAAGTAATGCTAAAAGATAAAAGAATTATTTGATTTCCCAGGCATTCTAGACACATTGAAAATTCTTGCATTTTTTTTTATAAGTAATTAGTTTTCGCTCTAGGACTGTACTGTACGTATGTTCAAGTGACTCTCATAAAAAAATATTTCCAGATTTTTTATCAAACTTGTTTCATGCCCCCGGTTGTATAAGAATTGAATCAAATTTTACAGTGTCTTTTTACCAAAATGGGCCAAAATAGGATAGTGAGGACGATGCAAATTTGTGGATGAGGCGTAGCTGAGTTCAGCAAGCGTCCGAGGGCGAGAATATGATTTTCCCTATGAGGTGCGCATACTATTTTTTCTGCGACCGAAAATAAAATATAATTAATTGTAAGATTGTATGCACGTACGATGGAAATAAACGAAATTCTGGCCTAGGTCGGGAATATAATATTCTAGTACTGTTATAATAATATATTTCATTGCTTAGCATGGGTTAACAATACTGGAATGACTTTCATGGCGTCAAAACACCCCAGAAAGATGTCAGTTTGTGGACGATCGCAGAAAAAATAATATTTTTCAAAATATTAAGTTCAATTTTACCCGCTTGGTTTATAAATATTTAGAACCCTATTACCAAAGGAGTATCCCAATATTTTTATTCATTTTTGTCTATTTAAGGGACTGTGCAGTAATAAATATAAAAAAAAATTATATCAATAGTTATAAAGATGAAATATAAACGTGGATTTTCACAATAAAGAATTTGTTAAAAACTCCAACCAATTGTATTTATTTAATGTAGCTATGAAATGAACATACTACCATGGTGTAATTATTGTAAACTACCTTTACTATTATTATTATTAGTATTGTCAAAATTTTGCTGTAAACGCAATTAACGTTTCAGAAATAAATAAAAAAAAATAATATCTTTTCAGTCGCGCATGTTAAGAGACTTTATAATGGTGTAGTCACACGTAGGATTTATATATTCCCACCTGTACAGGGTGATTGTTTATATTTTATTTTTATGGACATTCAGAATCCGTTATTAGAAAAACCAAAAAAGCATCAAAAACTTAAAAATTTTATATAAGCTGGTATTTTTTGAATAAAACACCCTTTATTTAATTTGTTTAATAACTATAGGGTTCGTTCTCCTGATTTGAAATAATATACAACGTGGCCAAGAAAGTTCTACACAAATGGGAAACTTTTTTATTATGCGTTTTATGAAAAAAATCATCTCCCCCTAAAAAGCTCTGCTTGGCAAGAAACTAATATATACCAAGAGAAAAATGTATTATATTATACAGGGTTCTCAAAAAGTACAAGAATGTAAAAAGGTCCAAGAACTACTATTTTTAAAAACACCTTCACGACTTGATCAATCATAAAATAATTTTTCAGCCCCCCTTGTATAAGAAAAATTATGATTGATTAAGCCGTAAAGGTGTTTTTAAAAATATTTAATTTAAATTTTGTATTTCTACTCCTTTTACAACTATTTTATTTGTCGTTTTGCTTAAAAATTAAAAATAGAGGTAGTTCTCCCTTGGACCTTGTTCTACATTCTTGTACTTTTTGGTATAATATATTTTTTTCTTCGTAAGTCTTAGTTTCTTGCCAAACAGAGCTTTTTAAGAAGAGACACTTTTTTTCATAAAACGCATAATAAAAGTTTCCCATTTGTGTAGAACTATCTTGGACACATTGTATATAGTTAATTCTGGGTATTTTTGTTAATATTTGAAAAAAAAATAGATTGTTTTCATATAATATGGCACCACCTCATACTTATTTATATTCAAATTCATTTATTTATGCTTAAAGTGGATACAAATTACAGTGTAAATAAAATACATTTTGAACCTGTACACCCTGCTGAGAACATATTATGTTCTGTTTGCAGGCTTAGCGCGTGAAAAACAATACACCATAATCTTAACACCTCTATAATAGGTAACTAATTAAATTTAACAACAGCGTTAAATAAAGTATTTAACAATAATAAACAAAAAAAAATAAAAAAGCTACCATGGTTACAAAAAACAAAAAGAAAAACAAATCAACCTAAGTAAGTTTGAGTAGTGGAGATATTTTATTAACATAATTTAGTGTTCTGTAATAAATTTTAATTTCTAAATTTTTTTAACATATCCAGGATTTTATTTTGCTTTTGAGAGTTTTTGTTGAAAATGTATAATTTTTAAGATCATCCTTAAGTAAGTTATATATTTTTATAGCAATCCATTTTGTACATTTTTTGCCTACTTCTAATTACGTTTTAATTACCGGGATGTGCCTATTTTTAGTGATTGGATTTCTATGTAGGTATTCGAAATTTAAGATATTTTAGTTAGTATATGAAAATAATCTATTTTTTTTTAAGAACCATAATAAACTATATACCTATATTTGAAATCAGGATAAAGAGCTCTAAGGATTAAAGAAATTAAATTTTTTTACTTACAAATCTTTAAGTTTTTGATTTTTCTGATAAGGAATGTCCATAAAAGAATACTTCAAAATTGCTAATTTAAACCTTTTTGGAAAACCAATATTAACGGAAATATCCATCGAGTAATATAAACAATCACTCTACAAGTGCATTCAGCGCCATCGAACAAAAACGAGAGTTTAAACAGCAATCTTTCATGTCAAATAACTTTTTTTTTTAAATTTAGACTTCTCTGAAATTAACACAAAAACAGTTTGCCTATAAAGCAATATAATTATTATAGACACTTTGTTTAGCCAACCTGGAAGAACTTGCATAAAACCAAGGTTATTCTTTTATTAGGCAGCATTTTCTGTAAAAAGTAAAGCTGAATTTATGCAGACCATGTTACCTTTAATAAAAAGTACACCCAAGACATAAGAGCATTTCTAGGCTTTAAAATCCTGAGTAAACGCGCAATTCATGAAAACCAGAATGAGTTTGAAGGGGGTTGTTATTTTTCTTTGTCTTTTGACTGAATTTTCACTTTTGATCTTGTTTCGTGGTGAAAAGATTTACTTGGCTGTATACATAAAATATGATTAAGTAAAGATTTGCAATAATATCAATTTAGCACACATACAAATGCTATCTAGGTGCTGATAAGACAGCATTTTGTAGAATATTTAAAATACTTTATATAGAAACTCTTTTGTGTTTTAATGTACTTACTAGTAATATTTTTTTATGTTTTTAATAACTTTTATATATTTTTTATTTTTATATAATATTAGAGTGATTAATGGATCAATAAAAAATTACACACAATTTGAGATCAACTTAACTTTAATTTAATTAAAGAAAGTAATAAATGCTCTTATGACATGCCAGGTTACAAACTTGTACCAAATTAAGTTTAAATTGTTTTGCACAAATCCACCATAACTTTCCAGCAAAAAACGAACTTGCCAAGAGGCCAAAGAATTTTTCTAATTTCGGAGAAATATATTTTAATAATACTCACTTAAATTGAGATGTAAAGGCTCCAGTAACCAGCAACAATTATTGTAGCCTCTTGGTCCTATTGGTTTAGGCAAAAAAACCAAATATTTTTATTTTTAGCAGTAAGTGTTTTTTAAAGCGAGGAGGATTGGAATCACTAACAGTAACGGATCCAAATAGTTCAATTAAACCAACCACAAGCATTTTTTAATTTTTTTTTTTATTGAAAACTTGCTTACAATAAGACTTAGGCAAACCACGATTTAGACCACTTTAAATAATTCTATTTTGACTACCACTTGCACAATAACACCCCAATTTTTAAGTCTTTAGATCACAAACAGAAACCCACTCACTAAACTGCCTTTAACTCTGAATTTTGACTCACCCACTAAACAAAATTTGACAAAACCACTGCATCTACTGGGAACTGAAGAAAACACTTTTTTTGAAAGAACTTTGTATTTGTCACAACACTACAAATTTTGCCTTTTCAGACGTTCATATCTTACTAACGCTAAGTAAAATATAAACGCTGGATTAACCAGTACCAGTACAAATAAGATTCACCAAGAACTTAGCACTACATCACAAGGTCTGTATTACTTTTGTTCAAACATAAATTTTTAGTTAACTACACCATTACGTACACTACCTATATAAATTACACTGCAGATTGTCAAATAGCAGTTCTTTCACATCATTTTTGTGAAGATAAATCTGTTACATTTATACCGAAACAACCACTTGGTCAAATTGAAAAACCAATGAGAAAGAACTGCAAGCCACTCTTCACTTCACCAAGTTTACAATCTGGCTCCTTCAATATGACTTTTCGATTTTTAACACTACAGAACATGTTACACTAAATCAATGGGTTACAAAATTTATCGCTGATCTCCAATTTCCTGAAATAAAGACAATTCATATATAGACAACTTACCTAGAAAATGAAATTGACCCAAAAATGACAATCACATGATTTTAGTGGCTTTTTGTAAATAATATTTAGGCATGTCATATTGCAACTAAATAATTACTTTATATAAAAATAACTATAATATCAATATATTTTAGGTCAATATCTACAGACAATGCAAAAATTGTGTAAAAAGCTTAAAATAAAAAAGTACCTACTTTAAAAAATATTCTGACGAAAAAAGCAGGTAATATAATAAAGAAAAACTGTTTGGAGATCTACAGGTGGTATTGTTTAAGTGTTTGATAGTAAAGTTGTTGGGGTTTGGAGACATTTGCATTATTTTCAAAACCGGTTGGGACCTTTCCAGACATGTCAACAAAAAAGCTGTGAAGCCATATTATGTCAAAAAACCAAGCCAGATAGAGATTTAGCATTTGGGTTAGTACAGGTAAGTTGATAACCTTGGGACCCTGAATTTATTACAATAAAAATAAAAAAGAACTCTTCCATTAAAAAAAATTGAACTCCAAAATGTATTTTAAATCTCAACTTATATTCAAAAATAATGTTAAAATAAATTTAATAATTTGATAATTTGTAAAAAAAATATGTTGTGTAGGTATGTTTCATACTGTAAATGAAGGTGTAATTAAATAGGTTGTTACCTACTTCGGGGAAAGAATATTTTCAGGCTGTCAATTAAATTTAAAACTTATGCAGTATGCAGGTAGGTGAAGCTTATATTGTTCTGTAAATGTGTAAGTTGTAGATATAAGGAATTAATTAATTAACAAATACTTGGTTAGCTTTTATTAGTCTTTTTACTGTACTACTTAAATTGTAAAAAAATATTAGGCAAATATATATTTTTACTAAAAGTGAACATATCTATATTATGTGTAACAATGTAATTGATATCATTTAAATAAAATATTTTACTTAGGCATATTTATTTTGTAAAAAATATCCCAATATACAGATGACTCTATTTCAAATTAATGATATTATACTTACTTGAATTAAACCCATTAAAACATGTCCTCCTAGTGGATAAATAAGACAACACAACTTGTAGACTACCAAACATTTGCAGAATTAAAGCTGCATAAATATAAAAATAAATAAAAGTAAAAGCAGTCAAATCAAAAATAAAGCAAATAAAAAATAAAAGTTATTTTTAAAGGGCTTAGTTAACTGACAATCAGTTAAAATATTGCATTGTCAGTAAATAAATTAAACCCATAGCAATAATATATGACTATACCTTAAAAATTACTAAAAAAAAAATAGTGTAAAAGATAAAGGTGCAAAAATAACATAAATAATTAAGCAGTACCACCACGTACCACTACAATAATCAGATGGTCTTCCTTAATGGCCTCCTCAGAAAGGTTCGGACAAGAACGTTTTAAAAGCTCAGTGGAGAATGGACAAGGAGGGAAGGAATACAACACTCCCGTAGCTTCAGTTTCCTTGTTTAACAAGGAAATAACACCAGCGGCTTCTTTTTGTTTAAGGTACGACACTAGGTTACGTAAAGGTCTTGTTTGAACAGAACTGTCTTCATTTGTAACCGAAGTTGTTGAACCTGCAAGACCCAAAAATATTGCATGGGAACTTGCACTTTGTATCCTTTTTTGCACATCTTCTAATTTAGGTTGATCCAATCTAAGTCTTTGGGTGATTCTCAGATGATGTTTTCCCTCCTCATCCTTCATCAGACTATCAACTATATCAGAGTCTCCATCCATCAGATGGAATTTAGCAGGAAAGAGGGAGTTTTTCAAAATTAATGCCCCTTGCCAAACTGTGGTACATTTCCTGGCAACTTCAGGTAATGTACGACTAGATGCAAGTAGCCCTGCCCTACGAGAACCAGTGTCTGAATCAGAGTCAGGTGATCTTCTAGGCGACCGAGAGCGAGATCTATCAGGACGAGAAGTTGATCTTCTGTAGTCACCATCTCTAGTTCGTCCCCATTCATCAACTTCCCCTTCTGGAAAGCGATGAGGACCCCTGCTCCCCGCTCTTCTTTCTGGGTAGGGTAAAGGTCTATCCCTGTAAGCTCCATAGCCAGCACGATCATAGTCATAATCAGGGCCATAGTCTACACGTTTATAATCATCACCACCTTCCCCAGCAGGATAGGGAGGTTTTGGTTTGTAAGGCACCCCCGGTGCAACATCAGAAAAATCAGTTCTCAACCTCCTATCAGGCCCTCCCAAGGGGAAACCCCTCATTTCTTTTACAGCAGCTTGAGCTGCATCTATACTGTCATAAAGGATAAAGGCCTGATTGTCTCCTTTAACATATTCAATTTTTTTAATAGCTCCAAATCTATCAAACTCCCTTTCTAGTTGTGGGATAGAGGTCCAAACTCCTAAGCCACCTACCCAAATTTTGGTTGTAGGAGTAGCTTTACCATATCCGATCTTGCATTGAAATTTGCCAATATACTGTCCTGAAAGCTCTACCTTAGCCCTATGTGCCATATCTAAAGTGTGAAAACGTACAAAAGCAAAGGCATTACCAGTTCCAGGTGGTGGTCTTTTTATGTCAATGTCTTCTACCACACCATATCTGCCAAAGATTCTACGTAACTCTTCCTCAGTAATATTAATTTCCAAGTTGCCACTAAACAATGTACGTGTGGCCAAAGGATCATCTTCAGGTTGAACATGGTGAAGATAGTTAGGAAATTTATCTTTTTTATTCTCATTCTTATCAAATGGGGGTCGTGGGGCATGTTGTCTTGGGGGTCCATAACCATGGGCAGGGGGCATGTGGGGTGGACCATGATGCATAGGAGGTCTAGCCATATACTCATGATGCGGAACAGGCATAACATCACGTCTGTAATCTCTGTGGATAGGTGCCCCTGGTGGGGGACCATAAGCACGGTCATAACGATCTATAGGAATCCGACGTTCTGGAGAACGAGCATAGTGATACCGGTCAAATTCAGGAGTGATTGAACGTGGCCTACCTCTGTAAGGATCAGCAGCGCGAGGAACTTCGTAAACGGCTTCAACTAAGGCCACCTTATCATAAATTATAATACGCGGTTTAGCATGCTTGGCATCCCTAGCATCTTCAGAACTTCGGAAACAAACATACGCGACGCGCTCGTCTACATCATGAGAAATTCGAATGGTAAGATCTCCAAACTTTTTGTATTCCCGATATAAAGTGTCTTTGATAACTTCATCACTTGCCTTGGGGTGCAATGCACTGACACAAAGAACCTTGTAGGGGTAAGATCTTTCAGTCGGGCGGACATATTCGTCACGGTGAGGTGATATGTACCTGCGAGGACTAGGAGATCTTCCGCGACTCCCCCGACGCCGGAGCCGGTCCGGGGTAATTCTCTCGTCCGAACTATCGTCGTAACGTCCCATACTAGATCTAGATCTTTTACTTCTTGGCGGTGTGTCCCTATCACTACTTCGTTTCATGCTCGTATTAGGAATCCTTACTGTAATTCGGTCCTTCCCTTTGATCATACGCACTCAACACATCAATTAACGGAGACACAATGGATGACACGGCACTCCTTCCTAAAAACATAATGCAAAACACTTGCTGTATAATACAACATACTGCACTCAAAATAATAACAAATAAACAATAATAAAAACAACATACTTTACAAACTACACAGCACAGTCGAAAAGGTCTTTTTCGATCAGTTTTTCGTCAAAATTCTACTACACCAACGTCTCGACAAATAAATTGGGAAGCAAAATGGCCGACGGCGATGCGCTTTTTAACGAAATGAATACGAGCACGTATTTGACTAGTCGTTTGACCAATCAGAAGCATCCAAACGTATCGATTTTGGTCGATGCCCCTTCCTCATCCAATGTTAAGACAGCCAACAAAAGGTTCTTGCAAAAAAATTCCCTATCAAAAAACGAGTCTCGTTATACCGATATCCCGAAAACTGAAATTTCATTACCGACATATCGACTGAACAAAGAAACTAACCTTGTGCTGAACAAAAGATAGTTCTTGCAGTGGGTTCTTGTAAAACTGTATACTGTAATAATATATTGGAAACTGAAATACCGCAACGCTATAACATGTTTTTTCAACTTTTACAAGGTTCGCGATCATAATTTGAAAGATGTGTTTCTATTAATTCTTTAACACAAATGAATATTTACGAGAACAGTTAAAAGATAAATAGCGTTACGGTAATCTTCTAATCACGATAACTGTCCATTTTTATAACCTTAAATTAGTTCTTCCAAAATAAACCATAAAAATAAGGAATTTTGTATTATGTCGGTTTTAAAACGAGTCCAAGTAAGTTTTTCTGCTTGCATTTTATTTGGTTCATTAATCTGATTGTTTTTTTTAGCAATGGGCGACTTTTGCTAGGATCTGGCATATTTACGATGCAGCTTGGCAAAATCCTTTTCATTCTTCAGAACTTATCAAAAAGTTCCTAATGGGCCTACACAAACCCATTTACCATCCATTGAGTAAGTACTATTCAGCTTGTATACTAATGGGTTTTCAAACAACTGGCATTAATGTGTTGACTGCTGCGAGAAGCACATTAAATTTTGCATCTCATGATGCAGAGAATTTTAGGAGGCAGGAGAAGCATGATGGCACTCACTACTTTCGGTTATTTTGGCTACGTAATACAGCTTTTTTTGATACTTCTATATGTATACCTTTGCAATATGTTGACTGTTTCAATGATTTGGCCATTGGCCCACCAAACCCATTTGAAACCATCACTGCAAAGAGTTGCTAAGTGACATTTTAATCTTTTTTGGAATAGATATTACGTTTTGAATAGACTTTGATGTTTTTTGCACTTAAATGGAGCAATACTGAAATTTACAGTAGAGTTCAGGCCTCTGTTTAGAGATGGAACAACCAAATAATGGACTTCATGTACTAACCCCTTCAGTTATGGAGCCCTAAGAAATTTTTTGGTATATTACAAGCTAATCAAATTACAGAACAAGTACCTACTTTTAGTGCTTGTACTACTGTTTGTGACTCATTTAAGCTTAACTTCCAATATTTGCTTTTGATTCTTGATTCCATTTTTATTTATTTATCATCCATCTAAGGGGTAGTAAACCCACCCAGGAACATTAGTGCAGAATATAATACAGAAGTTAAAGTATTTTAAAGTTGTACTAAGTAATTCAACTGTACCTAAATTAAAAAATTATACCAAGCAATGCAATTTAATTATATTTTGTTTTTTAGATGATTGTGGAGACCATGTCATTGTAATAAATAGTGCTGACATAGCTTTACCTGGCGATGAATGGAAAAAACGAGTTTACTTTCATCATACAGGTTACCCTGGTGGTGCTACATGGACTTTAGCATGGGACTTACATAGTAAAGATCCAACAATGGTAAGTTATTTTTGTTAATTTCGTTTTTATAAAAAAAAATATTTGAATACAATGTCAACAATGTTACTTGCCATTTTATAGACCAATTAATACATGCCTGCTGATACAACCAATACTTAATCTACAACTAAAATAAACAACAAATAAAAGTTATGGTAGCCCTAGGCCTGAAAACTTTTTTATTAAATAGAAGAGAACTTTTATATCTTTATTCTGCCAAATTACAAATTAAAGGTCTTTTTGTGTCTATATTGATAATTCTGGTTGAAAAAGGTAACTGAGCTAGTAAATGAGGACTATCAACACTGGTTTAAAACTAAAAATATACACCAATATCTTGATTCTTTGTTTTTCTAAAGGCAATTGCAAAGATATTAAGCAATTCTATATGGTGCAAAACTACTTCAGGATAAAAAAAAATCTGTTGTCAAACAAGTGACTGTGACTATGTAATTTATGTAATACAGCCATATTCCTTGGGCATAAAAATCTAAGACACACCTTCTCAACATCGATTTTTTTTGCAGGTCTGATTGCAAAGCCCTCGGCAAAGCCTATACCTAGATTTTTTTATGCAACAGCAATTTTAACTAAAACATGGTCAACAAAGTAACACCCAAGTTTTTGTGAGGTGTAACTCTTTCAAGAATGTCATTAATACAATAACCTCTTAATTGTATTTTACTATAGGGTAATTAAAACACATTCAGTCACATTAATCAATCGACTGTAAACAATTGAGATCTCAGAGTAACACTTTGAGGAACTCCGATTAATTTTTGTACAACCCTTTCTGCATACTGTTTCCTGTTTATTAGGTATGACAATATCAAAAATATTAAGAAACTTTTTAAGTTTACTCCATGTAGTGCTTTGTTCTGATGATACTAGAACGTTGGATACACATTATCCCATATACAGGTTGTCTATGACAGAGAAAAATCAATTGTACATGTGCATAAGAATATTCAATAAATTGCCTCACAATATAGAAATGCTTAAAAACTTAAAGCAATTCAAACAGAAAACAAAGCAACTCTTAGTAAATCTAGAGCCTTACAGGCTGGAAGATTATTTTAGTATGTAGGATAAGTATTAGTAGAGGAATTATAGTAGAAAGGAATAAAAGTTGAAGTGACGCTATTTCATTTAATGCTGCTCTATTGTATGTACAGGGTGTCCAGTTTTCGATGGTTTATCTCCGTTATTAGGAAAGATAGAAGGATACGGTTTTCGCAGCGATGTGCTACTTTTTGTGAAACAAAAGATGCCGCAATCAGAATTTTACTAGTCCTCCTTAATGTTTTTGATATACGGGATTTTTTAGAAAATTTAACATTTTGGGACACCCCTCATATTTAGGTTACCCTGTAGCTTATCAAAGAGAAAACAAATGTCTTTTTTGTAGTTTTTTACGTAGAATCTAGCGACTAAGACTAACTTAAGACCTTTTACTTCACTAATTTTGAGTCCATCATTAGATATGGTATCATTCTCTGGGGTGGTTCATCTGCCGCACAACGGGCATTCTCAATGCAAAAAAGAGCGATTAGGTCTATGTTTGGTCTTGGTTTTAGGGAATCATGTAAACAAACATTCGAATTTAGAACTCAAAATATATACCATTGCTATGAGACAAGATTTGGGAGTGATTTGCAGTATGACCTTCATAGACTTGAGTTATATAAATCAAATCCCTATTATATAGGCGCAGTATTCTATAACAAAATTCCTATTAATATTAGAGAGTTAGGTAATGGGAAGTTCAATTGTAAAATAAAAGAAATACTACTGGAAAATGCTTTCTACTCAGTGGATGAATTTCTAAGGTATGTTTTCACTGTAAAGTAATTTAATTTATTTAGTTTAAGTATATATTATGTACTATGTTAAATAATATGTTGACTTGTCCTACATCGTATTTGTGATCTGTTTCGGATTAATAAATTCATTTCAAACTTAGATTTTTTCTACGTTCAGTAGTTTCCGAGAAAAAAAAATTGCTTTTTTTTTAACTAGGTCACCCTATATATTCTTTAATAATATAATTTAGTTTATAACAAGCTTCTCAGAAATATATAATACCTTATTTTTATTTCTAATATTAAGCACGAAATTTACGTTCTATTAAAAAATATACATTTTCTGTTAGTAGGCCATGACAGGTATTTAAAAAAGCTATTACTGGTATGATAATTACTGCAGAAGAAATATATTTTGGACTCCTTAATCTAATTAGCAGTTATATTTCAGTAAAAATAATAGCAATGCATACATCGAGTTTTACTACTTAAAACATTAGAAACTAAAGCTGAAAATTTATAGAACTTTCTCATAAATTTCTCTCAAATTGTTCTCCATTGTGCCTTAGACATGTTTTACACATAGTTCCTATTCGCCTTAATGAATTTGAAATATTAAAAGGCCGCGTTTGTAACTCCCTAAATGTTCTTTCAGTGGCATTTCTTAAATCTGCAATTGTTTAATATTGAATAGAATAAATTTTATTTTCAAGGTATCCCCACGAGAAGAAATAATAATAAAATTCTTTATTGTAGGACAAGCCTAATATACAAAACATTAATTACATTAATCTTAATATAAATATCTGCCAACATTACAAATAACGGCATAAACAATTACCATAAACACAACATTAGGTTAAGTTACAAATTGCCTTATATCATCATAATTTATCAAATCAAATCAAATCAAATCAAATCACTTTATTGATGCCAATACAAAAAAACATGTTTACACAAGTCATATTCTCCTTAAGCGGCTGGGCGATATTGGGGTGAGGGGAATTCCTAACGACCTAATAAAATCATACTTAAAAAGAAAACAGAGAACGAAAATAGCGGGCGAGGAAAGTGGGAATTTAGAAGTTGATTGTGGCGTGCCGCAGGGCACTGTGCTCTCGACGCTCCTCTTCAATATTTATATAGATGGCTTATTATCATTGCTGGGGGAGGAGGGAGTTGTTTTTTGTTTTGCAGACGACTCGGGAATAATCATTAGTGGGGAAGACTGGGAAGTAACAAAGCGGAAGGCTGAAATAGCACTTCAAAAGATAAAATTTTGGTTAGATAGAAGTCTGCTGTCACTTAATGTGGAAAAGACGAATTTTGTCACTTTCGCGCTCTCGCCTCGATCTTTGCCTGTTTTTCGGACTATGAGACTGCATGATCCTCAATGTAAAATGGAGCATGATTGCGGTTGCATTAGTCTGATAAATAGAAAAACTACTTTAAAGTATTTGGGAGTTTACATTGATGAATGTTTTACTTGGAAAGATCACATAAAATATGTTACTAATAAAATCCGGAAATTGATTTTTAAATTCTATGAATTACGAAATATATTAACTTTCTCAACTTTAAAAACGGTATATCAAGCCTTGGTAGAATCTATAATAAATTACGGGATAGTGGTTTGGGGTAACGCAGGACAGACTGTTTTGAGAAAACTTCAGGTTGCACAAAAGTGGGTAATAAAAATAATATTATTTAAAAAAAAAAGATACCCTACTGAGCTTGTTTTCAAAGATAGCGACTTACTAACACTAAATCAACTATACATTAAAGCTGTTGTTAGATTTATGTTGACATCAACCTATTACAGAGAGGGTATTAGTCATGGTATGTGCACTAGGGGTGCGACTCAGAATGATGTTGTCCTTCAAAATCCCAAGCATTCCCTTTGTCAGAGTAGTGTCTATGTTGTGGGACCAAAGATTTACAATAGCTTACCACTTGCAATTAGATCTAAGCCTTATAAAAAATGTAAAAGTGAATTAAAAGCGTGGTTGCAAACCAGTAATTATAGTGTAACTTTTATTGTTTAGAAATAGCATATGATAGTGAATATAGTATTTACATTAGATTAAGAGTTTGTATAAAAGAAAAGAACTGTTATTTAACTTAATTTATTACTTACTATCATAGAACCTCAATGGACATCTTAGATATAAAAAAAGGTGCACACACAGCATCATTGATGCAATTGTGCATGCAGAGGCAGTGGGATGTATAGAATATATTATACAAAATTATTGTATTATTAAAATTGTTAACCTTTGTATTACTGATTACTGCTAAATAAATAAATAAATAAATAAAGTCAGAATTAAAAAACGAGAACAACAAAAATAATCACAACACTAGAGTGGCAATTAAAATAAACGAGAAAATAAAAAAATAGTTACAATACTCAGTTAAAATATCACATTGAGGCTATGATACTAACAACCAGCAACCCAACCTAGGATACATAATCCCGGAAAGAAGCATATAGATAGTTGTAAGGACATGATAACAGCATAGTTAATAATGGTGTGTTCGCATAAATACTAGAATATGTGTCATAATATGTCAATCAAATTATAAAGTCATAAATTATATGTGGAAGTCAGAATGTGTATGTGTACTGTCAAGAAATGCCTGTGTGGAATAAAAACATTTAGAAGACAGATAATTCTGGATCCGTTTCTTGAACTGAGATGTAGGCAGTTTCCTAACCTCTGCAGGTAGCAAATTGAAAGCTTTTGGACCATAAAAATCAATGGCATTTCTTGTTTTAGATAATCTTTGGAAATCAGGCCTCATATCAGTTCTAGAACGAGTATCATGGTCGTGTACATTTTCATGTCTAACATAACAGTGTTCATGTTCTCTCACATACATTAAGGCCTGCAGCAGATACAGACATGGCAGTGTAAGGATGTTCAGGTCTCTGAAAGCCTCTCGACAATCGTCCCTGTAATTCAGGCCCGCAAGTATACGAAGGGCTCGCCTCTGTAATGCAAAAACTCTGGCTGCGGAAGCCGCATGACCCCATACAATGAGTGCGTAAGACACTAGGGATTGAATAGTGGCATGATAAGCAACAACGAGAACGCGTTGTGAAACATGATTTGCTAAATTTCGTAGTGCAAAAATATTTTTAGTTAGTTTTTTGGACAGAAATTCGGCATGGTGATGCCAAGTCAACTTAGGGTCGAGGTATACCCCCAAGAAACGCACCGATTCCAAATTACTGACCGAAGTAAGGTCTCGAAGAGAAAAAAACATAGTCTGAGTCTTTTCATTATTTAGTGATAACTGGTTTGCCAGGAACCAGTCATCCAAAGTCGATCGCGTGTGTTCCAATCCGCATTCAGCCTCCCTTATAAGGACACTCTGATTTATTGCTGTAGTATCGTCCGCAAACAGGATCATATCGGTGGTAGGATCGGCGCTTCCCAGATCATTAATATAAATCAGGAAGAGCACCGGTCCTAGCACCGATCCCTGTGGGACTCCAAATGTTACAGGACGTATATTAGAATTAACATTATTTATGGAAACCAGCTGATTTCTGGGAAATAAATAAGACTCAATCAGTTTAACCGCCGGGGGGGCAAAATTATAAAATCTGAGCTTGTCAAGTAATCTGTCGGGGCAAACGCAGTCGAATGCCTTCGACAGGTCACAAAAAAGTGAGGCGGTGTAAGAGCAACTCTCAAAGCCCTGATTTATAATATCAACGAGCTCCTGAATGGCCATGGTAGTCGAGTGGCCCTGTCTGAAACCAAATTGTCTTGCATTGAAAAGACCATGAGACTCAAAATAATCCACTATTCTGGCCTTAAGGGCCTTTTCAAATATTTGACTAAAGATCGGTACTATAGAAATAGGTCTAAAGTTTTCGGGCCTGTCAGAGGGACCCTTTTTGTGTATCGGTTTAACTCTAGAGAGTTTTAGACATGTTGGATATAAAGGGGATCGAAGACATAGATTCAGCAATTTGGTAAGAGGGATATAGATTTCATTTTGAATACATTTAATAATTTTTGAGTTAAGACCATAGACGTCCCTACACGCACTATCCTTCAGTCCACTCAGGCTGTCCCTGATCTCAATAAATGATAAGGGTGAAAACTCAAAAGGGCTATCAGGGATTTTCTCTCTGTATATAAAATTATTATGATAGTCCGTACTTGATCTGCTCGGCTCTGGGAGGTCGTTTATTATATGTTCGTTTATTATATGTTTAATACAACAGGGCACAACATTTGTAAACCTCAAAGAAAATCACTACATTCACAGGAATTACCATCCATTCAGAACCAATCACACTCGACCCCTGATGTGTTTTTAAGTCTTTGCTTAAATTGACCAACGCTAATCGACTCTTTAATAAAATGAGGCAGCTTATTAAATTCATTCAAGGCCTTGTGGAATAAACTATTTATTCCAAACCTTGTATTTGTTCTTGTTATATAAAAATTCGCACGTCTTTTAACATGATAATTGTGTATATCATGATTTCTTACTACAAAATCTCCAAAATAATCGGGCAGTAATCCCTCACTCAGCCTATAAATAAAAACTATACTCAATAAAAAAATTCTGCTATCCACCGGAAACCAATTCAAACAATCCATAAATAAATCTAATTGGTGTATATCGATTAACTCCCAATACTGGTCTCATCCCCCTGTTCTGTAGTTTTTGCAACTGTGAAATTTTATTCTTGCTACAAGCAGAAAGAACAATGTTGGACAATAGTCAAAATGTGGTTGTATGAGACTGTTATAAAGAGTCAACCTTGCATACATTGATATTTTCTTGCATATTCTAGAGAAAAAATATAACTTTGTAGCAATCTTTCTATAAACATATTCAGCATGACTATTCAACTTTAAGCATCTGTTAATTATGTACCCTAAGTATTTAATCTCATTAACAAATTCAATTGTACTGTACTGTCATCAATTCTGATTTCAATATCATTCCAAACAATCAGGTCATACTTATGTGAAGATGGCAAAATCATACTTTTAGTTTTACTAGCATTTAATTTAAGTTTGTTCTTGAATAAATATTTATCAATACTACGCAATGAGTTATTCATATTCAAAACAGCATTATCCAAGTTATCACTTGAACAATAAACTAGAGCGTCATTCGCAAAAAGATTGATGGAATGTGTACGTTCAACATGATTAATATCGTTTATATAAATAATAAATAGCAAAGGACCAAGTACACTCCCCTGAGGAATTCCATTTTCATTAAGAATCTCATCAGATATTCCCAATCCATATCTAGTCACCTGCCTACGGCCAGAAAGATAACTCTTAAACCAAGAAAGAGAATTCCCTGACACACCATAATACTGTAGTTTCTCAAGTATAATCCTCCTGTCAATAGTCTCGAATGCCCTTTTCAAATCTAGAAAAGTTGCCACAACATACTGATTCATATCTATGACATTTTTCCACTCCGTTACGATAAATTGAAGGGAAGTTTCACATGAATGGTGTGCCCTAAAGCCCGATTGCCTACCCAAAAATAGCTCCAAAACCTACAAGCCGGGTGACCTTGGTGGCCATCTTACAGGTTGATTAGTTCCAATCCAGTGGCCTGGAAAATTGTTGTTTAAGTAGGCCCTGATAATTAGCGCATTGTGAGCGGGTGCTCCTTCTTGTTGCAGATGCAAGTTATTGAGACCCGCACGTTTTCTATTATTTCCGGCACAACGATTTCCAGAATTTCCAAATATTTATTTGCATTAAGGCTGCCTTCAAATATATTATAAATTATTTTGCTTTCTAGTATAAAACATGAAACGTTAAAGCCAAACCTGCCTTGCCGTTGGGAGTGGAAATATTACATGCTGATTTTCCTGAGACCAAAACCTCGTATTGTGCCGATTAAATATACCAGCACTGGTAAAATGAGCCTCATCGGACCATATAACGGTTCTTTCAAAATTATTTTCCCTGTTGATATTTTGTTAATAACAATTACAGAACTCTATACGGCGCTGTGCATCACCAGGATGTGAAGTTTTGTACTAGATGGAATTTATATGGCTTAAAATTGTGCTTTTTAGGATTGTTTGAACTCTTGATTTAACTACTCCGACCGAACCTTCAACCGTTCTGCAAGAACTAGTTAGATTTGTTTCAATTAAAGCTAAAACATTTCTTTCATCAGTCTCGCGGTTTTCCTTGTTGTAGATTTTACGCCGAGGTTTAAAAAATAAACCGTGTTCAATGATTTCATCCTTAGAAAAATTCTTTTATCCGGCTGTCGCCTTTCGGGATATCTACAAGTAATTTAAGAAATTTAATAAATCTTCATAGAGATACTACAAAAAGGCGTATATTTACCTACTGAAATACACTTCTAATGCTTCATCTGCATTTTTATTACAATGGACATAACAAACGAGCATGTCGTATTTTTCATTATTGTCACAGTCTACATTTTCTGTCATAATTAGGAAAAACTGATTTTTACTATTAGTTAGATATTTTAAAACAACTTAGAGAACCTGAATACTCTGACAGAAACTAAAGAAGTTTTTAATATGACATAAATGACTGTGTTCTTTTCTTTTTTTAAATACCTGTTATGACCTACTAACAATTTTTTAATAAAACTTAAATTTCGTGCTTAATATTAAAAATAAAAATAAGGTGTAAAGATTTGCTTCTTATTTCGTAATCAAACACACTTTTCAATATATTTATTTCCAATGTTTTTTGACGTAAATCACACAAAATACTGACATGACGACAACCTCACCTTTCTTACCAGTCGCTAATAAAGACTGGTAAAAAAAGGTGTAACTAAACCTTTATGTATAACAAAATAAATAATCTAAACATTTCTTCCATCTCCCGGAGAGTTAACGTCTAATTTACAAATTTTATTGACTGGTCTTCGGTATACCGCTCCGTTTCTAGTCTTTATGTCGACGACCCTAACTTTGCCATCTTTCCCTGGAAAAGTGGCAACGACTTTGCCCATCGGCCAGTTGTTTTGTGGGAGATTTCCATCAGCAATTATAACGATGGCACCAATGTCTGCATTTTTGACAGATTCGAACCATTTTGTCCTTTTATTTAATTGCGGTAGGTATTCTTTAACCCATCTTTTCCAAAATTGGCTAGTCAATAATTGAACCTGCCGCCACTGTTTCCTAAGGTCTACATTAGTTGATTGCAGGTTGCTTCCTGGTATTGACCCACCTGAGGATCCCAGTAGAAAGTGATTTGGTGTTAAACATTCTGGAGCTTCTGGATCTACGGAAACATAAGTTAATGGTCTGGAGTTAATCAAAAATTCAATTTCTACTAGGGCAGTAGACAAAACTTCTTCTCTAGGACATTTCTCTTTAAGCATGACCTTTAAAGACGTTTTAATCGATCTGATTAATCTTTCCCAACTGCCTCCCATGTGTGAGGCCGTTGGAGGGTTGAAGTGCCACTTTCTTCTTTGTGCTGATGTGTCGTTAGTAATTTTGGATTGATCAAAATTCTCAACTCGTTCTATAAGTTCTCTATTGGTACCGTGAAAATTTGTTCCATTATCTGAATACAAGTCTGAAACAGAACCTCGTCTTCCAATGAATCTCTTCAGGGCAAGAATAAATGAATCTGTACTCAAAGATGAAGCTATTTCAATATGTATCGCTCGTGTTGTTAGACACGTAAAAATAGCACCGTATCTTTTTTCTTTTCTCCGTCCAATAGCTACATCATACGGTCCAAAATAATCCACACCAGTTCTTGTAAAAGGTTTCGAAAATACGTCATATCTGGCTTTTGGCAGGGGACCCATTTCTGGAGGTATTGGTCGAGCTCTCTTATTTTTACAATATTGACATGCTCTTGATATTTTTTTTACTTCATTTCTCAAACTGGGGATCCAAAATATCTGTCTCATTTCATTGATAACGAATTCGTGTCCTTGATGTTGTGCTTTCTCATGGTACTTTATTATTAGTAATTTAGTGAAACTGTGTTTTACTGCCAAAATTAAAGGAGAATTTATTAATGAATAATCCATTATTCTGCCTTTCATGCGTAGTAACCCTTCTTCATCTAGGTATGGAGCCAACTTATAGATGCTACTACATTTTTCAACTTTTCCATGTTTTTTTAAGTGGTCTATTTCTGTGCTGTAACATTCTCTTTGTACTTCTTTGTACCATTCCTTTTCCGCATCTTGCAGTTCTTCTACTTGTAAGGGGCATTTTACTTTATCTTTAGTTCTCAGATTTTTTAGCCATCTTAACACTGTTGAGGTACTACTTTATTGTTTATTAGATGGTAAGGTTGGTTTCGAAAGGGAGACTAATTTTTTAGTAAACAATGCAAAAGTAGCCCCTTATAAGCTAGGTTCGTGGTTTCCTAGAATTCGATAAAAAGTGGTTGGGTTGAAATAAAGTAAACAGTTCTAGATGTGCTTTTTATAAGTTTTTCTATTTTAAAAAGTACAAACAAAAAGGTAAATAGTTTACAATAGGGTAGACAATGTTATGGCGAAAAATATGTACAATTCTTCTTCCCAAATGGATCAATAAATGTGGTTCACTATAGTTAGGTTTATAAATTTCTGCACAGTTTATACGGTAATATACGGTGGTATGTAAATAATAGTTTCAATAATTTTTCTACTTACAAAGGCCAATAATGATTATTGAAGCTTGCATCTCTTTTCCGCTCACTGATACGTAGTTAGTAGCCGCGATGTCTAACGTCTAGACATCTATTTTTAGATCGGAATGGGTTGATACGTCACCCGTAGTTACTCGGGGGACGGAATTCCCTTTTCTTGATAATTAAAAGGCGGATTTGTTGATTTAAGCACTCGAAAGTTTAAGTTTATATTCACCACTAGTTCACACGATTTTTCCTACAACTTCTTATTGAAATTTTGAGTAAACAATTAAAATTGTAAACTTTTTGGTTACGAAATCACTGTACTTTGCCTAAGCGAACTATTTTGACTTTATTTGGTATTTAGAGGTTAATTCCGGGTTCTTTAACCTATTTACTTAAAAATAAATTAGAATAATTTATTTTAATAATTTTAATTTACTTTGCCCCTTTTTACTTAGGATAATTTTCACGTAAGAGTATTTTCTTTAAACAGACTGTCGGTTAGTCTTTACTTATTAATTTACTGGAACTCTTTCTGAGGACTGACTGATTCACTGATCGATTTACTGATCGATGGATTGATCTTAGGTGATCTGAGGTACTGATACTGATGACTGATACTGATTCACTAATTTTCGGAGCTCTGCTTGAGTTTTTATGTCCTTGCTCGGTTTTCGCGTAGGTGTTGTCCAGGCTACTTGGACACAAGAGATTGGTACTGGTGTATAAGACCCGCCTAAAGTTAACATGGCAGTGTAAAAAGAGAAGGGTTATCCAAGCTTACGTTTCCTTGAACTAGTGTGTTGACCTCGCATTCCCCGCATTCCAAACGGGTTACCTACCGGATATCGTGGCGTAAAAAGCGTTTAAAACTATAAAATTTTCTTCGAAGCTAAAGAATTCTCGGTAAAACGATTATTTTAATGGTTTTGTTTTCAGTTCTAAGAAGATGATGTAATAATTACGTCGGTTTCTATAGGCGTATACCTTTGGGTCACGTTCATTCACTTCGTGAGATGAAACCAATAAGAGTTAAGCTTATCCTTCTTTAGTGAAAGGTGGGCTGTTGATTTAAAGAAAGAGCGGTCGCTGGGCGTTTTCAAGAGATGCGCACTTTGGCTAATTCTACATTATTTTTAGACAATGGTTCAGGAACTTAATTTCGGCTAGCTCCCGACTTATACTGCAATTGTGATCAGATTCATTTTTATAATTTAAAGTTTTGGTTTATTGCTACTAGTATAATTTGCTAGCAGGAACTTCGTTCCGTCACATACGTCATATCCTCCCCAAAAAAAGAGATAATTACTACTATCTTCTTTTTTGAAGAGCTTAATTTTATGTCTACACAAAACTTTTTATGTAACAATTATAAAATTCCTATAATTAAATATAGCACTGGTACAAAATTCCTTTTGTTATACCTATAGTGTCCTAGCACATTGTTCTCCCCGTCGGGATATTAAATACAATGTAATGAATATTGGTTCTACTTTGACACAGAATTTACCTAAAACTGTACTAGATGAAAAGATAATATTACAAATTCAAAATAACTGACCGTTCATTGAGTAAATACCGGGAGGCATGTGTACCTGTCCAGCTTAAAGGTCTAATGTTCTACGCATTACCTTAGAATAATTAACTCGACTATTATAATTTTCGAGGATATTTGGGTAAGATACTTATTTCTTAAGTCTAGAAATGTTATGTTAGTTAGATGTCTTTTATATTCTACTAAGGATAGTTAGTTAACCTAAATTATACAGTAAGTAAGTATTACCTTTGGTCCTTTACGGTGCACTTTATTTATTCACTATCGCTTACACGTTCACTTTTTACTCTTTTAGGTAGTGGCATCACAAAAGTGTCATGCCGAGTTGGCTCACTTTCACTATTTTTAGTGTCTGTAGCACTGTTTGAGGGTTGCACTGGCGAAGGGGCAATGTTGTTTAACATGGCCACTAGTTGAGGGATCGGTGCTGGCTGCACCGGAACTGCTGCTTGAGATGATGGCTCTGATTGAGGTGGAACAATTCTGAGGCTAGTGGGCCTCATTGGTGCCGGTCCACTGGAATTCGGGTGCGTCGCTGGACCTGGAGCCTCAGTGGTTACTTTAGATGTTCCTCGGATTGGTAGTTCATTGTGGTGTTGAGTCTTCCAGTTTATAATAGTAATCCGTCTGCAGAAATCACACTGGCAGGGCAACACTAATTCCGCCAGCATATTTAAAGCGGTGGCTCTTTGTGTTAGTCTTCTAAGGTATTCAAAATGCACTAAATGTATGTGCATCAGATTTAAATTCCTGAGTTTTCGAATCATATCACACTCAGGTGGAGCTGCTCCTCCTAATCGTTCATGGATATTGACTAGCTCCTTCAGGGTTGCTTCTAGCAGGGGTAGCGCTAAGCTATAATGAGCTAGGCTACTAATGTAAAATAGAAAAGACTCGATCGCGTTATTAATCATTTCCACGGCAGAGAATGACACTGACTGGTTTCCCATTTGCCTGTGTTTTGGTTTTTATAAACTCTTGTTTCCCTTGTCTCTTCTGGAATATGAAAAAAAAATTCTTATTCTCACGATAGGGGAAAATTTGTTTGTGTATAATAAAATTCTGATATATTTTTCTCTTCGTGTGGCTGTATGTTTGTTTTCCTTTCCTCTCTATATTCATGTAGAAATTTTAAAAATAGCCCCAAGTTATTTTTTGGTGTGTGTCTGAGAAAATGTTGTATTTCACACGCTTTGGCCTTTCTCGTTCTATATTTAGGCTATAATGTTTCGGGTTCTCTCATGACTTATAACCAGGGCAGGACTTTCCGAAGGTTGTCCAATTTCTTCATACTGAGTTTCGGTGATTGTATTGAGTTGACTAGTATACGATGACTGTTTATGATGTATATTTTGATAAATAATTTTCGATCTTTTAATTATTCGTATTTATCCTTTAATATTACGGTTATATGTGTATCTCTATATCTATATATTTCCTTAATTATCTAGCTGACGTAGTATGTTTATTTACATTTTAATGGTCGCTATAATAGTCTGGTCTACGTATTATACGTCCACTTCTGGTTCGCTGTAGTTGTCCGGCTTCTTCTTCTTCATCTTCGGAACTGTCGGGACTGTCAGAACTATCAGCTGATTCGTTTGCCGAACTCATATGTTCTGGTGGTATCTCATCTTCTAACTGGTTAATTCTTTCCTCGATTTCGCTATCAAATAAGTCGTGTTCCTCGTTTCTTAATTGTTCTTCCGTTCTATGACCTTCTTCAGGGATGTGTTCTGGTTCCATCCTAGTCTGTCTTTCTACTGCGCCCTGATTTACTCCGTATTCTTCGGTTACCTGTGGTTCTGTGAGAATTGGTTCTTGTTTTTCCTTTGTTGGTATTTCCGTGGTTGGATATACCGGGGTCGGGGTATAATAATAGTCTGTGTCTGACTCTGGGTCATTATGGCTATCCGGCGTTTCGTCCCTTATTTGTTCATCTTCAGGGTTTATTTCTTCCAATTGTTTTTCAGGACCTCTACATAATTTTAATCTATTTGAATGTACTATCTGTTCTTTTCGTCCGTCGATTTCTTTAATTTTATAAGTTACTGGTCCTTTTATTTCGATAATTCTATACGGCCCTGTATATTTAGGCTGAAATTTTCGTGCAAGATTTGATCTTCCTGGTATAGCTGGTGTATAAAGATATACTCTATCTCCTTCTTTAAAATGTTTTTGTTTTGCTTTTCTATTATATCGTGTACATTGTTTTTCGGCAGTTATCTCGAGTTCTTCTCTTGCTTGTGTAAGTGCGTAACGCATTCTTTGTAACATTTCCGTGGCGTAGTTTTCGTCTAGATCATATTTACATGCTGTTGGTCTGATGCTTACATGTTGTGGAAGTTCCATATCCCGGAAATAAAGTAAGTAAAATGGACTTTCTTTAGTTGAAGAGTGTACATTATTTCGGTAAGACATGAGTGCAAAAGGTAAGAATTCATCCCATGAATCTTGTTCATTAGTTACGTAATGTTTAATTTTACTTTTTAAGCTACCATGGCTTCGTTCAATAGCTCCATTTGTTTCTGCGTGATACGGTGTAGTTTGAATCTTATCAATATTTAGTATTTTACATATCTCAATAAATAGTTGACCGACGAATTGCTTTCCCTGATCGGTTAAAATTTGTCTGGGTATACCATATCGGGTAACAATATTTTCTACAAAGGTTTTTGCTACTGTAGTTGCTGTAATGTTTGGGATAGGTATGGCTTCGGCAAATCTGGTAAGGTAATCAATACAGGTAAGAATGTATTTATTTCCAGATCGTGTTTTATTTAGTGGCCCAACAATATCAAGACTGATGCGGCCGAATGGAACATAGGGCACCGGTAATTTTTGCAATTCTGCTGGGGGATGATAGTTCTTTTTGTGTATACTACACGAGTGACATTGTTCACAAAATCTTTTTACATCTCTAGTTATTCCAGTCCAGGTGAAATCTCTTTGAATTAAGTCCAGAGTTTTATGTCGACCTCCATGACATGCTAAGTAAGACGAGTGATATAAATCTAAAATTTCTGGGATCATACTTTGTGGTGCTACGACTTTATCGTTTCTTTCATGATCCTTCCTTGTTGCATATAATATTCCATTATTAGCCATATAATAATATCCAGATTCATCCGGTAAGTTCTTTATAATGTGTTGCAATTTTGCGTCGTTCTGTTGTCTTTTTATTATATCGGCGCGTGTCCATATTACACTCGCCATAGGGCTTCCTTCGTTATGACTTGTTATTCTTGCTATTTTTGGTGATGAATTTTCTATACTTGTTGGACTTGCTTCCATTTCTACTTCTCGTAATCTAGTTAGTGCATCTGCATTTGCATTTTTGGTGCCTGGACGATATTCAATTGTAAAACTGTATTCCATCAGAAACATAGACCATTTGGCAAGCCGTGAACTGCTGTCTTTTAAATTCAAAATATATTTAAGTGGCTTGTGATCGCTGTATATAAAGAAATGGGTTCCTGTTAAATAATATCTGAATTTCTTTACTCCTTCCACGACTGCTAGAGCTTCTCGTTCGATTGTTGAATAACGTGTTTCCGCTGCTAAAAGTGAACGACTGTGATAGTGTATAGGGTGTTCCATATTATCGTATTGTTGACAAAGTATCGCAGAGATACTGGTACCACTTGCGTCTGTGCAAAGAATAAAAGGCCTGTTAAAATCAGGATATTTTAAGATTGGTGGTGTGACTAATGCTGTCTTTAAAATTTCAAAGGCTTTCTGTTGTTTTTCTGTCCACCTAAATGGAGTATCTTTCTTGGTTAGTGCCGTCAGAGGTTGAGCGATTTCTGAGAACTTTGGTACAAATCGTCGATAAAATCCACATAAGCCTAGAAATGCTCGTATTTCTTTTACTTTCTTGGGTACAGGATAGTTATCAATGACCTGGGTCTTCTCGGGATCCGTTTGGCATCCTTCTGAGGAAATAATATGCCCTAAATACTTTGTTTCCCTTTTCAGAAAGTGACACTTCGTTGGCTTTAACTTTAAATTACTCTGCCTTATTACATCGAAAACTTTTCTTATTTTAGAAATATGTTCGGGTATCGAATCTTGTGAATAGATTATTAGGTCATCTAAGAAAACAAGTACGTCAGTACCTATTAGTCCTGAAAAAATACTGTTCATAAAACGCATGTAGGTGGCTGGTGCATTTTTCAGTCCCATACTCATACGCGTGAACTGGTACGTGTTATTAGGTGTTACAAAAGCACTTTTTTCACGATCTCGTTCATCCAATTCTATCTGGAAGTATCCACTGGCCATATCTAGGGTGGTAAATAGGCTTGATCCCGTCAGCTTATCCAGAGTTTCCTGTATATTTGGTAGTGGAAAAAAATCCGTTTTAACCACGGCGTTAAGGCGTCTGTAATCAATCGCCAGTCTAAATTGGGGTTCCTCCCCTGGGTGGAGTTTCTTTTCAACTAATAAAGCCGGAAATCCCCAAGGACTTTGACTTTCTTCTATGATTTCTTCATCTAAAAGCTTCTTGATCTCGCTATCTAAAATTTTCTGCCGTTGATACGGTACTCTATATGGTTTCGTACAAATTGGAGGTACATCCTCCGTGATTATTCGATGCTTTACCCTAGTGGTACAGCTTAACTTTTGATTGGGTGCTTTAAAGATATCTATATATTCTTCTACTAATTTTCGTATTTGCCATTCCTCCGATGTAGTGGGCTTCTTTAAATGTAATTTTTCTAGCATTTCTTCCATGTCTTGTGTACTAATTTTCGCCACTTTGTGCGCTCCTTTTTCATTTGCTGTCTGTTTCTCGGTGTCCGCTTCAAAAGCATAAGCAATTACCGCTTTCTTGGGTAAAAATACTTCATATGGATTTACATTAATAATTCTTACGGGTACTTCTGTTTTATTTTTGCATAATACCCTTGCAATTAATATTCCCGAAGGATTTTCATCATTTCCTTCAATTACTAAATTGTTATCCTCCCCGCCTATGGTTTTCGGTAACCTGCCTTTACCTAATAATTGACTTCTTGGGGGGATCCGTAAACTTCCGTGTAGCCTCACGGCTTTACCTTGAAACTCGGTGTCGTCGACCGGTACTGGTGTCAACGAACTTACAGTCTTAGAGTCCGCTGGTATTTCTGGTGTTTTGATTGGCTTGTTCAAAACTTTATTTTCTTCAGTCTTCTTTCCTTTGTTCTTTTGTTCCCTTGACCTCTTCCTGTGGGTTACTGTAGTTTCCCTCACTTTGCCTGCATTACCATTATCCTTCGGAGGTTGCTCCGGAAAATCCAGATGACTGCAATCCATCTGATTTCCTGAGTCCGTCGCTATTTGCAGTAACGAAGAACTCCCAGTATAACTGTTTTCTGGCAAGGTTTCCTTCCTGTCAAAATTACTCTCAATTTGTTTAGGGAATGATTTAAGGGCGTCTTTTACCCCGCTTATCTCCTTCTGAAGTATTATTATTTGCTGCTCAAGTACCTGTACCGTACTATTTTTTGAGTCTTCTGCACCTTTGTGCCCCTTGGATGAATAGTTTTTCACCGTAGTTATAGTATCAATACTTTTTTCTTCCTCTTCTAAGGGTATAATTTCTTCAAAAATATACATTACACTTTCTCCCCAGTCCATCTTTACACTGTGAATCGTGAGAAAATCTAATCCTAGCAAAATGTCTGCGTCAACACTCACCGAATCCGTTACCACAAACTTTTGGGTAATCGTAATGTGAGGTCCTATCGTAATAGGTATGTCGGCGCTTCCAAGTTGGGGGATTATTTCTCCTTGTATATCTCGTAAGTAATTTTCCTTTTTCCTATTTATTTTGAACCCCTGGGCAATTTCAGGTGAAATTAAGGATACTGCTGCCCCCGAATCGATAAACGCTTTTATTGGCTTATCATTTATTTTTACTGTAATAATATTTCTTAAGGTATTATAATTACACAGTATCCTCACCTTATTCTTTGGCATTACCACTGATTGTCTGTTGCAGCCGCATTCTGGGGTTGAGATGAGACTGCGTTGGCATTTAAATGTGCCGTAGCTGAAGTAGTTGCATTCTTAGCGATAGGCTGCCTGTTATCATTATTGTAAAGTTGATTGTGATTCTTATTTACCCATGGAATCTGTTGATTTTGGAATTTGGTTCGTTGACCCTCTCGAGGTATGAACTCGTTTCTTGACCCTGTATTTCGAGGTTCCCATCTACGGTTGTGATTTTCGCGGCGACCTTCTGGTTTTAATTTTGGGCAATTAGCTTTAAAATGGCCTATTTCCTTACACTGAAAACAGTGTTGATCGTTCCCCGTTATGTTATGATATCCATTAGAAGAATTATGGTTAAAATTTCTTTTCATTTTCCTACAATCCCTCATATCATGTCCCGCTATATCACAATAGCCGCAATGTTGAAGTAATCTTCCTATTTTCCTACAATTTTGGCTTTCATGACCATTTCTGTTACAATAGTTGCAGCGCCTCATTTGAGTTTCCATTTTCCTCACATTTTTTCCTTGTTGTTCACTATTGGTTTGATTGCTGAATTGTCTTACTTCATAATAAGGCATTTTGATTTTATTTAAATTATGAATCATTTCTTCTATTTCTGCTTTTTCTAGGGCGTCCTTAATATTTTTAGGTTGCGCTGATAACACATTATTCCTAATGGGAGGTAATAATCCTAACATAAAATGTCTCAATAGATCTTTTTCAAACTGTGTATCTAATGCTATTTTTGCCTGTGCATCTGTAGATGTTACTTTTATTTTATTCCCTAACAATTTTATTCTAGTTAGAAATATCCTACATGATTCACCCGATCTTTGTTTGCATTCCACAAATTCTTTTAATTCCTGGCCTGGTAATACTTTTTTCTTAAACTGGTCCCTTAAAGTTGTGGAAAAACATGTCCATTCTTTTGTTCCCTTTAGATTGCTATCTGCATTTAAATATTGTTTTGCGAGTCCCCTCAGTTTTAATTTAGCAACCGCTACTTTTTGTTCCTCCGACCAATTTGCTACAAAACCCGTTGTCTCGACATGTTCAAGAAAATCCTCTATATTTGTAGTGCCGTCATAATTCGGAACTGTTTCTAATCCTAGTACAATGTTACTGCTAGTGGTAGCCATGCTAGTGGTCGCCATTATATTTCGCTTCCCAAAATATATTTTTCCTATTTCCTGCCTTCCTTTATTTTTTTTTCAATGCCGACAACTTTTCTCTTATTATTACTGAAAATCTGACCCATGTGACACCACTGTTGCGTCTATACTTTTCCCAGCGCCAACAAACTTTTATCTTATTCTATCAATGAAAACCCCACACAACTGACACCACTGTTGAGGTACTACTTTATTGTTTATTAGATGGTAAGGTTGGTTTCGAAAGGGAGACTAATTTTTTAGTAAACAATGCAAAAGTAGCCCCTTATAAGCTAGGTTCGTGGTTTCCTAGAATTCGATAAAAAGTGGTTGGGTTGAAATAAAGTAAACAGTTCTAGATGTGCTTTTTATAAGTTTTTCTATTTTAAAAAGTACAAACAAAAAGGTAAATAGTTTACAATAGGGTAGACAATGTTATGGCGAAAAATATGTACAATTCTTCTTCCCAAATGGATCAATAAATGTGGTTCACTATAGTTAGGTTTATAAATTTCTGCACAGTTTATACGGTAATATACGGTGGTATGTAAATAATAGTTTCAATAATTTTTCTACTTACAAAGGCCAATAATGATTATTGAAGCTTGCATCTCTTTTCCGCTCACTGATACGTAGTTAGTAGCCGCGATGTCTAACGTCTAGACATCTATTTTTAGATCGGAATGGGTTGATACGTCACCCGTAGTTACTCGGGGGACGGAATTCCCTTTTCTTGATAATTAAAAGGCGGATTTGTTGATTTAAGCACTCGAAAGTTTAAGTTTATATTCACCACTAGTTCACACGATTTTTCCTACAACTTCTTATTGAAATTTTGAGTAAACAATTAAAATTGTAAACTTTTTGGTTACGAAATCACTGTACTTTGCCTAAGCGAACTATTTTGACTTTATTTGGTATTTAGAGGTTAATTCCGGGTTCTTTAACCTATTTACTTAAAAATAAATTAGAATAATTTATTTTAATAATTTTAATTTACTTTGCCCCTTTTTACTTAGGATAATTTTCACGTAAGAGTATTTTCTTTAAACAGACTGTCGGTTAGTCTTTACTTATTAATTTACTGGAACTCTTTCTGAGGACTGACTGATTCACTGATCGATTTACTGATCGATGGATTGATCTTAGGTGATCTGAGGTACTGATACTGATGACTGATACTGATTCACTAATTTTCGGAGCTCTGCTTGAGTTTTTATGTCCTTGCTCGGTTTTCGCGTAGGTGTTGTCCAGGCTACTTGGACACAAGAGATTGGTACTGGTGTATAAGACCCGCCTAAAGTTAACATGGCAGTGTAAAAAGAGAAGGGTTATCCAAGCTTACGTTTCCTTGAACTAGTGTGTTGACCTCGCATTCCCCGCATTCCAAACGGGTTACCTACCGGATATCGTGGCGTAAAAAGCGTTTAAAACTATAAAATTTTCTTCGAAGCTAAAGAATTCTCGGTAAAACGATTATTTTAATGGTTTTGTTTTCAGTTCTAAGAAGATGATGTAATAATTACGTCGGTTTCTATAGGCGTATACCTTTGGGTCACGTACATTCACTTCGTGAGATGAAACCAATAAGAGTTAAGCTTATCCTTCTTTAGTGAAAGGTGGGCTGTTGATTTAAAGAAAGAGCGGTCGCTGGGCGTTTTCAAGAGATGCGCACTTTGGCTAATTCTACATTATTTTTAGACAATGGTTCAGGAACTTAATTTCGGCTAGCTCCCGACTTATACTGCAATTGTGATCAGATTCATTTTTATAATTTAAAGTTTTGGTTTATTGCTACTAGTATAATTTGCTAGCAGGAACTTCGTTCCGTCACAACACCCATGCTGATGTACGAATCAGTTTTTCATATTTCGAAAATCGTATTATATCTGGTAGAAAAACATTCTTTTCTTTTTCTACAACGAGTAAAACTGTATGTTTAATTTCTAAATCTTTTTCATTTACGCTATCGAACTGGAAGTCACTAATATAGTCTGAAATGTCGATATTATTTAGAAAATCTGGGCCATTAAACCATCTGTTCATAGAAAGTTCGTTGGGTTTTAATATTCTCGTACCTTCGTCCGCGACATTTTCTTTCGTATTTATCCAGTGCCATTCTCTTCTTTTAGACAAATCTAGAATCTCCCCAATTCGATTCGATACAAAACTTTTATATTGAGTCTTGTCTGATTTTATCCACCATAGAACTGTTCTTGAATCTGACCAGTAAAAACTTTCTTGAATAGAAATTTCTAATTCTGCTAATGTATTATCCATGAGACGACTTAACATAAGTGCTGCTTGTAGTTCTAATCTTGGGATGCTTGTCGGTTTTAATGGGCTAACTTTTGTTTTTGCAACGAGAAAGGATACTCCACAACTTTTTTCTTTAAAATATCTAATATATATTACTGCACAACATGCTTTCTCACTAACATCACAAAATCCATGAGCTTCAATTTTTGAAGAATTTGCTAATTCGATACCATAACATCTAGGAATTTTTATATCTGGTATGAGTTTAAGAGAATTTTGAATCCAGGTCGACCAACATTCATTAATTTCATGAGTTACTTCGTCATTCCAATCAATTTTTAATCTCCAAATTTCTTGTAAAATGATTTTTCCAGTGACAACCATTTTAGCTAGGAAGCCGAGGGGGTCAAATATAGACATAACGACTTTTAGAACGTCTCTTTTGGTTGGCCTTTTGTTTTTGTTTAAAATGTTCTCGTAGATTTTTTTGAGGTCGAGAGAAAACGTAAATATGTCTTGTATAGAATTCCATTGGATGCCAAGAACTTTCTCTGTCGGGTTTATTTTGTATTCTTCGAAGTTTTTAATTTTTTGCATTTTTAAGTTTTCGGGAATATGGTGTAAAATACGTTTAGAATTAGAAATAAAATTACAAATTTCAAACCCTCCGTTTATATGTATTTGGACAACTTCTTCTATTATCTTTATAGCTTCTTCTTCACTTCTTCTGCTATCAAGGTAATCATCCACATAATGTTTGGTTAGGATCGCATTACAGGCGTCTTCTGATTGATTTTTGTGTTGTTCAGCGTTCTTATTTTTTACATATTGTGCCAGACTAGGTGAACATGTAGCCCCAAATATCATTGCTCGCATTTCATAGACATCAGGCTCTCCAGATCTCCTCATACCCCTCCAAAGAAACTTTTGAGCTTGTCGGTCTTCTTCTCTTATTATTACTTGGTGGAACATTTCTTTGATATCACCAGTAAAAGCAAATTGATATTGCCTGAATCGTAACAAAACACCCACTAGAGATGTCAGAAGATCTGGACCTGGTAAAAGCTCTGTATTTAGACTGACTCCATTCACTTTTGAAGCTGCGTCGAAAACTAAACGAAGTTTTCTTTTCTTTGAATTAAATACTGCAAAATGAGGTAGGAACCATTCGTTCTCCGTCCTATATAACTTTTCTTCTTCATTAAGTTTTCTGGCATACTGTTTCTTTGTATATTCTTCAATTTTAGAACAATATTGTTTAGCAAATTCTGGATCTTTGTCCATTTTCCTTTCCATGCAGTACAATCTGGACAAGGCATTATTTTTACTTTCAGGAAATCTAGTGAAGTCACTCTTCCAAAGTAAACCAATCTCGTATCGACCTTCTATTTTTCTGCATGTGTTTCTCATTATTTCTTCAGATCGAATCATATCTCTCGTACTTTCAGATTTTTCCTTTAAACCTACGCCAAAACTATCAATTTTAAAAGAATTTTTAACTAGTTGATGTAAATTTTCATCATTATTTTCTGCATCACAGATGTGATATAAGACATTTGATTCATTTCTTCCTATTTCAGATATTTTTCCATGTAGTACCCATCCTAAAGCTGTTTTGGTCATAAACGGGCCATTATTGGAAAATTCAATTACCTTTTTGTTAGCTACCAGGTGGTAATTATCTTGTCCGATGAGGATAACAGGTCGTTTATTAAAGTAGGGTGTTAATAATTCTATTTGACCAATATTGGAATACTTCTGCTTGATAACTTCGATATCTAAACTTTGAAGAGGCAGTAGCATATTTTTCACTGATCTTACGTTCACAAGTTTATTAGTTTTTGCATTTTCGTACAACCCAGAAATGTTAATATTCATTTTTTGTGATTCCTTGTCTTCGTGGATTATTCCATTCGTCCACTGATAACACAGAGGTTGATTCTTACCAGATAAACCCATCGTCTTGGCTATTTCTTCATCAATTAAGGATACTGTGGAACCTTCATCTATAAATGCCAAAACAGTTAGGTTCTCGGTTTCACCTCTAATTTCAACAGGCAGCATTTTCAGAAGAACAGTGGTGTTTACATTTTTAATAAAGTTTACTTTTCCGTTTTCAGATGAACATTGAGAGGCTACCAAATCTTCGCTGAGTCTTCTGGGATGATGCAAAAGTTTATGGTGGAAAAACTTACATTGCTCAGTTCCACATATCTTCTTGGAACGACATACTTGCTTTGAATGATTGCTTTTTAGACAGCAAAAACATAATTTATTTTCTTTTACTATATTCCAACGAGTATCTATATTCTTTCTTTTAAAATCTTCACATTCATCTAGTTTGTGGTTTTCGTTTTTACAAAATACACATTTTTTGAGTGTTCTCCTTTCATTGATGGAAAAAATAGTTTCTTTCTTTCTTTCTGTATAATTATTATGACTTTCAAAACGTTTACTAGTTTGGAAGTCGATAGTACAAGAAATTCTTGCTTTTTCTCGAAGCCATTCACAGAAATCTTTTAAATTAATATTGTTTTTCTTTTTTAATACATATGCGCCCCATTCCATTCTTAAGAAATATGGTAATTTACGTAGTAGTTCCTCTAAGAGTTGTGGGTTATACATATGTCCTGTATTCTGTAAAGATTCCATGGTTGCTGTAAGATTAAACACGGTATTGGAGAAAGTGAGCATTGCATCAGGCTTTCCGCTTTTCGGAGGTGGAGCTTTTCTGGCCTTTTCTACTAGCGTAGCTATAATTACTTCTGGCCTTCCAAAAGTTATTTCTAAGGTTTCAATTATTGTCGCCAGATTAACAGGAGACAATAATAGGGGCCTAATCGTTTCAAGTGCTCTGCCTCTTAAACACTTTTGAACCCTAAAAATATTTTCTTCATCAGAGAACTGACATATTTCAGAAGAACGTTTTAATTGCATATAAAAAATTGGCCACTCTTCAGGATCTCCAGAAAATATAGGAAGTTCTTTTACAAAGGTCTGCTTCAACAATAGATTATTTAAATCGGAGTTAGGACGACTAGTTTCTGGTATTGGATTATTTACTGTATTGTAGTCTACACGCTTTGGCATCCTAAACACTACATTTTCATCATTCATATGTTTGGATTCATCTTTATGACATTCAGGGTTACATGTAAAATCGTTTTTATCTAAAAATCGATTTACCTTGCTAGTACAACTTTCCTCTTCAAAAGGTGATTTACTGCGTGAGTCACTAATGTCACTAATTGATGCGTTTTCTATCTCTTCTATTTGATATTTTAGTTCTAGTTCCATTAGCTTCTTTTGTCTAGCCATTTTTCTCTCTTCTCTCTGGCGTTCTCTTTCTTCTCTCTGGCGTTCTCTTTCTTCTTGTTCTTCTTCTAGAGCCGCCAATTTTTTTTCACTTACTAGTTCTAATTGCTTCAATTTTTGCTGTCTTATAGACGAACTCGTGTCTTTTGTGTTTTTAGAAATTTGTGATTTACTGTTTTCAGTCGTTTCGTTAACGGTTACCTCGACTTTAGAGGGAGTCTCCTTTTCCTTATCCTCTTTTTGAATCAAAGGCTTTTGCTTTCTTAATTCTTCTCTGAAACAAAAAGGCACCGTATTTTCTCGTTCGGGAAATCCTCTAAAATCGGACAGGCTGCTACTTCTTCTGTTCATATTTTGACTGTATTCCAACGTGCTGTTCTTATTGATGAAGGACCATGTAAAGAATTGCTTCTTATTTCGTAATCAAACACACTTTTCAATATATTTATTTCCAATGTTTTTTGACGTAAATCACACAAAATACTGACATGATGACAACCTCACCTTTCTTACCAGTCGCTAATAAAGACTGGTAAAAAAAGGTGTAACTAAACCTTTATGTATAACAAAATAAATAATCTAAACATAAGGTATTATATATCTCTGAGAAGCTTGTTACAAACTAAATTATATTAGTTAAAAATATATAAGGTGACCCATTTAAAAAAAAGCAAGTCTTTTTTTTCTCGGAAACTATTGAACGTAGAAAAAATCTGAGCACGTCACTGGATTCTACGTAAAAAACTACAAAAATAACGTTTATTTTCTCTTTGATAAGCTACAGGGTAACCTAAATATGGGGGTGTCCCAAAATTTTCAAAAACATCCCGTATATCAAATTCACAAAAAAGTACTAGTGCTGCGAAAACCGTATCCTTCTATCTTTACTAATAACGAAGATACCCCGTAAAACCATCGAAAACTGGACACCCTACTGCAAGGATATGTTATGTTATGTTATGTGATTCAGTAAAAAGTGTATTCCAAATTTGTAAAAATATCATCTACCTATATTTCATTATTTAAAGTCTCATGTAAAAACTAGTTAATGCTTGGGATAAAATTAAAAATACTACTAATAATTCACTATAATCTTTAGATTCTCAAGAAGGCTGTATACAACAGTATGGATGGAAACATACAAAGACGCTATACAATGCAAAGGTTACACATTTTCCCAGATGCCAATGTGCCACAAGAGTTATTAGCAAACGTATCGAATCAATTAAGGCAGCTAAGGCCAATGCCAAAACGTTTAGATCATTACAGTGAAGATGAAGTTAAAAGTTCTCCTAAGATCATTGATTACCCCAAAGATTATGTTATACGATAGGCTTCTGATATTTTTCTAAAGTAAATTAGTTTTAGTGTGTATCTTTGTTTATTATTTAACTATACCAGTCCTTGCACTTTTTTTTACTGGAAATTATTGAGTGGGCAATGGGATGAAGATGTATTATATAATATAATTAAGTCTAACCTAACCTGAACATTTTGCTTGATCCCCAGTTCAGAAACTGACAGGATGTTGAACAATTTTTCACAGAAATAAAAAATAAACTTACAAAATCAGACAAATACCAGTAATATTTGACAACAATCCGTAATGGCGCATTTACAGAATGTGGTTTTCTGTCATTGCTATCCGTGATTGACCATAGCTTCTATACGAAAAATGATTAATTTTACAAAAAAATGTTAAAATTATCCCTTTTTGAAATAAATAAATATGGACTATTATACATGTTTAAAAAGCTCTTAAAAAGAGGGATAAGACAAACAAATAATATATAGGGTGTCCCGTATAAAAAAACACAAGTTTGGGTCGTAACTCAAAAACAAAACTTTTAAGAAAAAAAAACTAACTACGCCACTGAATTCTACATAAAAAATTCTATAATAACCCATTTTTACCTTATTGATAAACTATCAAATAATTGAGATACAGAGGAGCGACAACAATAAAAACATTTTTTTTGTTATTGATTGCAAAAAGTGATTTTTATATATTTTTTTCAATATCGAAGCAAGATACGAAAAAAATGCTAAAAATAAAAAAGTTGTAGTTTTAGTTGCCTAATGCGGAAAAAATACAAAAATTGCAAAAAAATCAGTGGCGTACATTTTTTTTTGCCAAAAATCTTAGTTAAGGTGTCTTCCGGGACGCCTTACAATTTTTAATCTTAGGTTAAATTCCCCTTACTACCCTAAATAACACTGCCAAGTTTCAACAAAATCGGCTAAAGGATTATTAAGATATTTACGAAAAAACGATTTTTTTTTAAAGTTGACTATGTTTATATAAACTTTTCGTCTTAGAACCACTCAAAGTATCACCCCTTGAAGTTTGGCCACATACTTAAATTACATCCTGTAAATATTATTATCAAAATTACGCTTTATCGCTTAGTAAAAATGATCCCTTATTATTGGGTAAGGAACAGGGTTGGGCTGATTTAAATCACTTGATTTTTTTTTTAATCATGATTTAAATCACTTTATTTAAAAAAAAATCATGATTTAATGAAACTATTTATTTTTAATTCAGAACAATGAACAATATAACATATTAAAAAACTATTTACTTCCACTCCCTTGAACAATCAACATCAAAATACGCGAGACACTGGGCCACGGCAATTTATAGATCGGGAAAGAATCGAGTCGCGACAGGAATTTTCTTGCAAGAAGCGCGTTCTGACAATATTTTGGGTAGAATTTAGACCTACTATATTGTTAGACCGACATTAAAATAATTTGTATTAATTTGAAAGAGAGAAAAATGTTAAATTTTTAATAAAATCAATAAACATAAAAAAAATCATAAAAATCAATGATTTTTGATTTTTTTAATAAAAATCAAATTTTGCCCAACCCTGGTAAGGAATCACCGCACGAGCGAAAACACATGTTTTTTGAAACACCCTGCGTGTATACAGGGTCCTGCAACTCAGCTGCTTTGGTCTCTAAATTCTATTTCATTAGAGATACAGATTTCGATCTGCTACAGGGTAATACCTGTGATGGGCGGGACTACGTTTGGAAATTATTTTTAAATATACAAAGGGTGTTTCACAAAAGAGGGACAACTTAAAATTAAATACTGTTAAATGGGACACCCTATATTTTTTACACCGAACTAGTGTCCCTCTTTATTGTGTATGTAATCCTATTTTTTTTTTCCAATCTGTTGCGGTGTTGCCAAGTTATTAATTATTTTCCTATTTTTCCTTGCTTTTGTATCATCGCAATAAATATGCCACAACTTACTTATTCATATTCATTTGATAAAAATTTCTTGCAGAGAGTTGCGTCAGGGTTATATGAGTACTTTTTATATGATTTTACGAGATGTATTTATACAGGGTGCTCTAATTTTACCTCCAAATTTCGGGAAGTTTGGATTAACTTTACTCAAATTTTTTCAAAAGATCACCCTCTATATTTTATTAAAAATTGAAACTTCTACTCTAATATTTTTATTATTGTCTGTGGCGTTGCCATATCATGATTATTTTCTCCAAATTCTCGGTAATAATTTTTTAATTTGATGTCATTGTGTAGTTAAGATAATGGGGTAGGGATGAAGCTCGTTTTGTCGAAGTGAAACTGTCACTGAAGATTTTTTGATTGTCGAATTTAATTTCTCGAACAACCAATGACGGATCCTCCGCCACTGACATTAAAGCGATGGCATGTTCATATTTTTCGGTTAAACAGTTTATCGGTTTTTTCATACTTAACACTACCTGTACCCTCAAACCATTCTCTTAGTTCCTAGAGTAGAACTTATGTGATAAAGCCAGCAATCTGATTAGGTACAGTGAGACTTAGCAACGGCGCGCGGCGGTCTTAAATAAAACAACAATTTTAAATAAATTAATAAAATGTATCAATGTATTTACCAATATACACCACGTAGCAACAATATACATTATATTATATAATAATTACGTAGCAACAAAATACATCATTTGATTAAAATAATTATATGTAACAAAGATAGATAAAAACAATAAATTTGGTCACCATAGTAAAAAAAAAACACAATATCAAATTGCATTATAAAATAATTGTTTAATATTTTTTTTTGTTATTTTATAAAACTAGAATAAATTTAAAATACTTAATGTAAAAAACGCGCCAGACAATGCCAAAGTCAATAGATATTTATTTTGCGGAGGATGTAACGATATCAGTGGCGTAACTAGCGGCTAGGTTGAGTTAGGCTTCATCAACGCCAGACCCTGAAATCTTGACAGCATTACTATTTATTTTTAGAAGCTAGATGAGTCCCTAAAATAAACTTTTTCTACAAGCGTGTGGAAAGTGACTAGTTTCAGCACTGATGCCAGTGCAATATTGAAGCTTTTAGTGCTTACTGGAGCTTCTTTAGGATCAGATGGTGCAGCCTATCCCACAGGCTGGATGCTAGGTGAACTCTTGATTAAGTATATAGAGCACTTTATCAAACACGTGCGCTGCTCTAAGGAGCATCAAGTAATCCTTGACAACCAGCCGTCACAATGTTCGTGTGTTGAATATGTGTAAAGACAATGGAATTATTCTGTTGACATTGCCGCCCCACTGCAGTCACAAATTACAACGTTATAATGGAGGGGTTCATGATTGGATGCGAAACCATCCAGGTGCACCAATAACAATTTATGATGTTGTTAGTGTTGTTGGTACTGTCTACCCTAAAGCATTTACGTCTGTCAATATTATGAAAGGATTTCACCTTCATCCCTGAATTCACAAATATATTCAGAGTGATTTTATGTCCTTCTATGTTACTGACAGACCTAAAGAAAATGAAGATGGAAATGGTGACGAAGGTAACATTGACGGAATGTTCAGAATGAAAAAAACAATAAAGGTATAGAAGAACCACAACATATCAGTTCCATTCCAGGTCCATCTCATACTATAGTAACTCCACAGGAAGTCAGGTCCCTGAAAAGACACTTGGGAAAGTGAGAAAAAAGCTACAATCAGCGATAATAACAAACCAAACCACAAAAGAAGCCATAGTGGAACAGCATAAAGAATGATGAAAAAAGCAATTGCAGAAGAAAAAAGCAGAAAGCTAAAAAAGTTAAACCTACAATTTTTAATGAGGATATTAGTTCGAACAGTGATGTCAGCGAAGACATTTACAACGATTCCAGCGATTTAGAAAGCTTTACATTAGAATTTGAAGATTCATCCATGCAAGAGAAAGACTACGTTGTAGTAATATACATAGCAGGAAAAATCTCTTTAAACATTATGTTGGTTAGACTGTGAAGATAAGTGGAGAGGAATACAGTATTTCTTTTTTGAAAAAAATTGTGGCTGAAAAACTTGTCTTCCCGGATAAACGCGACGAGGATACCTTAGTGGTAGAAGATATTATGTTAACCTGGCCCCTCCTTACATTTCTGGAAGTACGAGACGGACCATTATGAACCATATAGTGGTTCATAGTGGAACAACTGATATATAATGGGATTCATTAAATAAAATGTAAAATACCTTAATAATTGGTTTAAATTAGTTTGCTTCCTTAGATGCATACCTTTGTTTACATATATTCATTATTAATAAAAGTATTTTACAAGATGAATAACATATTTTTTAAAATGTGTCCCACTATGAACCACTTTACAAAGATTTTTCAATGTTCACTGTGTTCATGTTCATTTTGATAACACCAAAAACTAGATAAATTTCCTCACGCTCGTAGAAAAAAACATTGAACCTAACACGTGCTAAAAGTGTCTTCCGCACTCGATTGCTGACCGAACTCCGCTTCGCGTCGTTCGATGAACTGAGCGGAAAAGTGTCACGTTCAGTACTTGTTAGGTAAATAGCTATTTAATCGACCGGCAAAACATCTGACCTTATAAGCACGACCGATCCCTTTATTCGTCAATATGTAAGTCCTTAGCCAAAGTATAAGCAGACACGTGCATCATATTCTGCCTGTAAGCCTTGAAATTATCAATGGCTCTCTGACGCGTTTTTTCCCAACCGTACAAATCCCTATATAAAGGCCTTACAAACTTCATTCGTCCAATCACGTTGATCCAACTGAAAACCGGATCGATTTTCTCCTCCCAGTGAGCCTTGAGGCATATCCTCAACCAGATAAATTTGATTTCGGAATTTTTGACATTGTCAAAGTCGAAAACGGTGTTCAGTGCTTGGAGATTTGGAATTTTTTGAGCCGGGTTTTCGGAAATCTTCTGGAGAATGTAGATTATTTGGTAAGCGGATAATTGTTCCTTATCGGTGGTCGTAAAAGGACACAGGTCCTCGCCGCTCCAATTCAAAAACGAGTCGACTTTTGCGTCGCAAACCACGGCCATCGATTTATCGTAATCGGGAATAACTGGTGGCATTCCCGGTGTGTACAACCAACTTTGCCAGTCGATTTGGGAAATGCAGTTGTTTCCGCAAAAGTACTTTTCGAAGTAGGATTTGAATATGTCGGTGTCTATCGATTTGTATTTGTACTCTTCGAAATAGGAGCGCAGAAAAGGTTCCATTTTTTCTGAAAAATAAATAAGTATAGCAGCAGCTACGAATAAGTTTTAAATACATACACAGTGACAGTGTATGTAATCGATTAAGTCCCGCGTAAGAATCTTTACAGGGTGTCCCAAGTTCGAGGGTAACTATTGGGATCTTGCAAACTATAAGAGATACAAACATGTTCAAATTTTTCGACATGATATGAAGTGGCCTTAGCGTCGTATAACAACAAACAACACTGCCAAATTTCACCAAAATCGGCAAAAGGATCTTTGAAATATTAATAAAAAACCCATTTTTTTTTAAAACCTGACTTTTAGGACACTTGTTTATATGTTAGTAACACCCTGTATAGTTATTAAACTTTATTTAGTGTTGTTAACTGCTTATTTTAATTGAGTAAACTATGGATATTAACGAACCTACAATTAGTTGTACACCTACAAAAAATTTTCAATTAATATTTAAAGAACGAATAATAGTTAAGAACGTCCTGAACTAACTACATTGGATGCTTCAGAAATATGTGGCACTTTAACAACTTTTTAAAAGAAATTAATTAATTAAATTATTATTAATTAAATTAAGGTATGTAAACGAAATCGAAAGAATGAAATTATTGTAAGGCAGCGAAAATATTTTGAAAAAATGCGAGTTTCGGGAAAGGGGGAAAAAATTGTATTACACCGACAAAACACGGCTCAATGAAGTACACACAGTTGAGAAGGTATATGGCAAGATCTAAATATTAAAAGTTCAAGGCAGGCATTTATGGATGGATTTTCGTAAGGACTAAGAAATCCCAGTGGAAAAGGGCTTATACAGGTGTTGGAGAAAGGTTCAGTTGTCTAGTTGCTTAATTTAATTACAACAAAAACAGGTATCAAGTCAAAGTAGAGAAAGCACGGCAACGCCGCCGTTTACAATTCTTTAATGCATCTACGGTGCATCGGGGCGAAAAATCCACATGGAAACAAGACAAGACAGTTGAGTTCTAAAACATAAAACCAATAACAATTTCCTAGAATACGCCGTCTTCAACGCCCAGACTAAATTCCCAGAAAGCAAGCATCTAGCGTCGCTGAAGGCGGAATAAGCCAATGTGACTGAGCGCAAGGTTTGAAAAAGCATGACAGAATGTTACTGTGTACGAGAAAGTAGGATGATATATCGTAAGTAAGACTTGACGTGTTTTAGTTTTTCGGGCGGACAACAGAGATCTGTACCAGCCTTCGTGAGAAGCAAAGGGGGTCCCTCGCGGTTTACGCGAGTTTTTAGTTTTTTATGGCACTCAAGCCAAGTAATTAAGTCGGTCAGTTCCCGGTGTTATCCCGAAGATATACTAATGTGATTGGTATATCCAGACTACCTTAATAGACAGGTAGATTTCCGTATCACGCCTTGCAGAAAGCACACGGTCTCCTCGCGGCATATTGCGCGGGTTTAGTTGATTTTATGGTATTCAAGCCATGAAATAGTTTGGAAAATTCGCGGTATTGTATCCCTAAGGTGTAACTAATGTGATTATTACAACCCAACTCAAGTCCTGTTTTCTATTGTAAAAAGCAGTGTTGTGAACACAGGGTTACCCTGAACTTATCTGGAAATACCAGCGCTAGTCAACTCTAAAATAAAAAGGTAATTTTGTCAATATGAAAGTGACTTTAAAACCAAACGTCACGTGCGCGATCGTGTAGTTAACGAGTAATACTCCTGGATAAGTTTCTATGTTAGATCTAAGTACGGCTGTGTAACTGCGTTGTAACAGTTTATAAATTCCATCTTTATTTCGAACCCGGTGTCTTATTTTAGACGGGTAGTCTTCTATAAGAACCGACAAGCAGTCTTAAGTTCGTAGATACGATAAAATCTCGGAAGGTTTAAGAATACAGTAGTGTATCCCGATATTATTGCTTGTTTAGTGATGTAAAAATGTATAGCTGAACAATGCAGTAAGTAGTTACCATACTAAGTTGTAAAACTAAAAAGCATTTGCTGCTACGCATAACGGATGTGAAGATGAGTAAATGAAATACCAGAAGTAAATAGATATATTTTGTGTGAGAAAAAAGCCTTTTATTTCAACTGACATATTTTGAACCAAGCAACTATGGAAATACAGTAAACAATTTATGTTTGGCGCAAGCAAATAAAGGCGGCGTCAACAACAGGGTTCTTTTTTTCAACTTGACATAGGCTACCTTTTTTTATTTGAAGAGATATATCTATACAGGGTCGTTGGTATATATGGAAACGGTCGATTATTTCTTAAAGTAAAACAGCTAGCAAGAAATATTAAAGACAAAAGTTTTAGGGTTTTTTAAAATCTATTAGAATTTTAAGAAATTAAGTATACAGGATGAGTCAGAAAGCCGTAGGAAAACAAAGTTATCTTTTTTCTAATGGAACACCCTCCGTGTTAAAATATTCTTGGAATTAGCATAAATTTACAATAATTTTTTAATAAACGCGTTATAAGTCTAAACCTAATATGAAATAAAACAATGCAGTCTTCCTCCACAGTTAATTAAACTGTTGTTTGATTACATTGACTTCACTGAAAGTATGGACTATTTTTTCAACTCTAAACCTAATAGTTTCCGAGATATCGACTTTTGAAAAATTACATTTTTGAACTTTGACAGCTTCCGGTTAAATCGGATGTAACTCAAAAACCGGAAATATAGTACCTACTTCCGGTTTAACCGGAAGTTGATATTTTTGGGAAGATAATGGAAAAGTAAGATAGGGATATGGAAGCCATTTTGCTCAATGTCAATGGAATACCGTTAGAAAGCTAGAAGCTGTCAAAGTTCAAAAATGCAATCTTTCAAAAGTCGATATCTCGGAAACTATTAGGTTTAGACTTATAATACACTTATTAAAAAATAATTATAATTTTATGTAGAATCCAAAAATATTCTAAGATATAGGGTGTTCTATTAAAAAAAAAAGTAACTTTGTTTCTCTACGGCTTTTTGACTCATCCTGTATGCTTACTTTTTTAAAATTCTAATAGACTTCAAAAAACCCTAAAACTTTTGCCTCAAATATTTTTTCCTAGCTGTTTTACTTCAAGAAGTAATCGACCGTTTCCATACATACCAACGACCCTGTATATTCTGAAGCAAAGTTTTAGGAAATAGTCCAACTAAGAAAAATATGTAGAAAAAATAAACGAGTTGTTGCCAGATTGGGCGTTATCTCAAAAAAACCTTATTTTCTTAAATGGCAACACAGCATTTTTTTGACAGATTTTGGTACATCTTGAGATTCTAGACAAAACATAAGGAATGCAAGTTTTTGATTAGAGTGGCGGTTTACGAGCTAATATTTAAACTTTAATTTTGGTCCTCTTGAAGTAATGTAAAAAAATTGTTCATGCTGTCATAAGATAACAATAAGTTTTATGTAGTCTTGGATTAAAATGGATATTATTACACCTCAAGAGAAAATTGAATTAATTTTTTTGCATGTTGGTGGATTAAGATTAAGAAAAGTATGTACTGAATTCCATGTTAGGCATCCCGACAAAACTCGTCCTAGTCCAGAATATTTAAGACAAATTTTGGTAAAGTTGAAAGCTACTGGAAGTGTGCATTGAACAATAATATCTCGTAAACCGCCACTATAATCGACAACTTGCATTCTTTATATTTTATCTAGAACGTCAAGATGTATCAAAATTTGTTAAAACATATGCGGTGTTGCCATTTAAGAAATAAGTTTAAATAGCACTCAATCTGACAACAACTCGTTTATTTTTTCCACATATTTTTCTTAGACTAATTCCTAAAACCTTGCTTTAGGAACTATAGGTCTATCTTTTCAAATAAAAAAAGTTAGCCTATGTCAAGTTTTAAAAAAATAACCCTGTAGAATCAGGTTTTAAGTATTAATGAGATAAATTTAAGTTATAAAGAATTATATAAAAATTTCATCATTTATTATTTTTTGAAATATCCACGCCACTGGAATTCATTCCCCTGACGTCGCACAACCAGGAGCTCTCTATATGCTAGTGATAAGTCAGTGACTTGAAATTTGGACGTAAAGTATAGATTCATATGGTTGTAGTCACGTGGCAGTAAGGACGCACCGGCTCTATGTTTCTTTAAAATAAAAAGAAACTTAAGAAACTATTTTTTATTTGTTTGTCTTTCTTTCCCCTTTCCTGATTCACATAGTTTGAACTTTGTCTCATTTTATGACAGTAATAATAGCATACAAAGAAAATGGATACTTGTCATACATTAGTAGGTACACTAAGTGCCGGTACTTTTGACACTGATTAACTCATTTGATAGATTAAAATAACCAGGGTTTTGAATGTGCCAATGTCAATATAAATTTGAAGCTTTTAGCACATTAAAAACCATGATTATTTTAATCGCCTATGAAATGAGTTAATCAGTGCCAAAAGTAACGGCACTTTATAGAACTTTAATTAGGACCCACCCTAAACTAGAAATTATGACAATTTTGCCGAATTATTGGATGGAAATGGAATATTTGAAAGACATTCGCGATATATTTGAGGAAATAGTGGGCTAGGTAGAGAAAGACTTGTTCAACAAAACCCTCAATAGCACAAATCTGTGACAATCACAATGGCAGGAGAAAAATTTTTTCGGCATGCATGGGTGGCTTTTACTTTTTTCTCGAGAACGAAGCAAGATACGAAAAAATATCAAGAGACAAAAAAGTTGTATGTTTTGCTGCTTAATTCGAAAACAACATAACGTACATTTTTGTCAATATTCGTGAGAAAAAATTTTTTGACGTGCATGGGTGGCTTTTATTTTTTTTCTCAAGAACGGAGCAAGATACGAAAAAATAGCAAGAGACAAAAAAGTTGTATTTTTAGCTGCTTAACCCGAAAACAACATAACGTACATTTTTTGTCAATATTCGTGAGAAAAAATTTTCGATATGTATGGGTGGCTTTTACTTTTTTCTCGACTACGAAGCAAGATACGAAAAAATAGCAAGAGACAAAAAAGTTGTATTTTTAGCTGCTTAACCCGAAAACAACATAACGTACATTTTTTGTCAATATTTGTGAGAAAAATTTTTTCGACATGCATGGGTGGCTTTTACTTTTTTCTCCACTACGAAGCAAGATACGAAAAAATAGCAAGAGACAAAAAAGTTGTATTTTTAGCTGCTTAACCCGAAAACAACATAACGTACATTTTTTGTCAATATTCGTGAGAAAAATTTTTTCGACATGCATGGGTGGCTTTTACTTTTTTCTCGACAACGAAGCAAGATACGAAAAAATAGTAAGAGACAAAAAAGTTGTATTTTTAGCTGCTTAACCCGCATATAACAAAACGTACATTTTTTGTTAATATTCCTGAGAAAAAATTTTTCGATATGCGTGGGTGGCTTTTTTTTTTTCTCGAGAACGAAGCAAGATACGAAAAAATACCAAGAAAAAAAAAAAGTTGTATTTTTAGCTGCTTAATCCGAAAACAACATAACGTACATATTTTGTCAATATTCGTGAGAAAAAATTTTTCGACGTGCATGGGTGGCTTTTATTTTTTTTTCTCGAGAACGAGGCAAGATACGAAAAAATACCAAGAGACAAAAACTTGTATTTTTAGCTGCTTAATCCGAAAACAACATAACGTACATTTTTTGTCAAAATTCGTGAGAAAATATGTTTCGACATGCATGGGTGGCTTTTATTTTTTTTCTCGAGAACGAAGCAAGATACGAAAAAATACCAAGAGACAAAAAAGTTGTATTTTTAGCTGCTTAATCCGAAAACAACATAACGTACATTTTTTGTCAATATTCGTGAGAAAAAATTTTTCGACATGCATGGGTGGCTTTTATTTATTTTCTCGAGAACGAAGCAAGATATGAAAAAATACCAAGAGACAAAAAAGTTGTATTTTTAGCTGCTTAACCCGAAAACAACGTAACGTACATTTTTTGTCAATATTCGTGAGAAAAAATTTTTCGACATGCATATAGGTGGCTTTTATTTTTTTTCTCGAGAACGAAGCAAGATACGAAAAAATACCAAGAGACAAAAAAGTTGTATTTTTAGCTGATTAACGCGAAAACAACGTAACGTACATTTTTTGTCAATTTTCGTAAGAAAAAATTTTTCGACATGCATGGGTGGCTTTTATTTTTTTTCTCGAGAACGAAGCAAGATACGAAAAAATACCAAGAGACAAAAAAGTTGTATTTTTAGCTTTTTAATCCGAAAACAACATAACGTACATTTTTTGTCAATATTCATGAGAAAAAATTTTTCGACATGCATGGGCGGCTCTTATTATTTTTCTCGAAAACGAAGCAAGATACGAAAAAATACCAAGATACAAAAAAGTTGTATTTTTAGCTGCTTAATCCGAAAACAACATAACGCACATTTTTTGTCAATATTCGTGAGAAAAAATTTTTCGACATGCATGGGTGGCTTTAATTTTTTTTCTCGAGAACGAAGCAAGATACGAAAAAATATCAAGAAACAAAAAAGTTGTATTTTTAGCTGCTTAACCCGAAAACAACGTAACGTACATTTTTTGTCAATATTCGTGAGAAAAATTTTTCGACATGCATGGGTGGCTTTTATTTTTTTTCTCGAGAACGAAGCAAGATAAGAAAAAATACCAAGATACAAAAAAGTTGTATTTTTAGCTGCTTAATCCGAAAACAACATAACGTACATTTTTTGTCAATATTCGTGAGAAAAAATTTTTCGACGTGCATGGGCGCTTTTATTTTTTTTCTCGAGAACGGAGCAAGATAAGAAAAAATACCAAAAGACAAAAAAGTTGTATTTTTAGCTGATTAATCCGAAAACAACATAACGTACATTTTTTGTCAATATTCGTGAGAAAAAATTTTTCGACATGCATGGGTGGCTTTTACTTCTTTCTCGACAACGAAGCAAGATACGAAAAAATAGCAAGAGACAAAAAAGTTGTATTTTTAGCTGCTTAACCCGAATATAACAAAACGTACATTTTTTGTTAACATTCCTGAGAAAAAAATTTTCGATATGCATGGGTGGCTTTTTTTTTTCTCGAGAACGAAGCAAGATACGAAAAAATACCAAGAGAAAAAAAAGTTGTATTTTTAGCTGCTTAATCCGAAAACAACACAACGTACATATTCTGTCAATATTCGTGAGAAAAAATTTTTCGACATGCATGGGTGGCTTTTATTTTTTTTCTCGAGAACGAGGAAAGATACGAAAAAATATCAAGAGACAAAAAAGTTGTATTTTTCGCTGCTTAATCCGAAAACAACATAACGTACATTTTTTGTCAATATTCCTGGGAAAAAATTTTTCGACATGCATGGGTGGCTTTTATTTTTTTTCTCGAGAACGAAGCAAGATACGAAAAAATACCAAGAGACAAAAAAGTTGTATTTTTAGCTGCTTAATCCGAAAACAACATAACGTACATTTTTTGTCAATATTCGTGAGAAAAAATTTTTCGACATGCATGGGTGGCTTTTATTTTTTTTCTCGAGAACGAAGCAAGATATGAAAAAATACCAAGAGGCCAAGAGACAAAAAAGTTGTATTTTTAGCTGCTTAATCCGAAAACAACGTAACGTACATATTCTGTCAATATTCGTGAGAAAAAATTTTTCGACATGCATGGGTGGCTTTTATTTTTTTTCTCGAGAACGAGGAAAGATACGAAAAAATATCGAGAGACAAAAAAGTTGTATTTTTAGCTGCTTAATGCGAAAACAACATATCGTACATTTTTTGTCAATATTCGTGAGAAAAAATTTTTCGACATGCATGGGTGGCTTTTATTTTTTTTCTCGAGAACGAAGCAAGATACGAAAAAATACCAAGAGACAAAAAAGTTGTATTTTTAGCTGCTTAATCCGAAAACAACATAACGTACATTTTTTGTCAATATTCCTGGGAAAAAATTTTTCGACTGCATGGGCGGCTTTTATTTTTTTTCTCGAGAACGAAGCAAGATACAAAAAAATACCAAGAGACAAAAAAGTTGTATTTTTAGCTGCTTAATCCGAAAACAACATAACGCACATTTTTGTCAATATTCGTGAGAAAAAATTTTTCGACATGCATGGGTGGCTTTTATTTTTTTTCTCGAGAACGAAGCAAGATACGAAGAAATACCAAGAGACAAAAAAGTTGTATTTTTAGCTGCTTAATCCGAAAACAACATAACGTACATATTCTGTCAATATTCGTGAGAAAAAATTTTTCGACATGCATGGGTGGCTTTTATTTTTTTTCTCGAGAACGAGGAAAGATACGAAAAAATATCAAGAGACAAAAAAGTTGTATTTTTAGCTGCTTAATGCGAAAACAACATATCGTACATTTTTGTCAATATTCGTGAGAAAAAATTTTTCGACATGCATGGGTGGCTTTTATTTTTTTTCTCGAGAACGAAGCAAGATACGAAAAAATACCAAGAGACAAAAAAGTTGTATTTTTAGCTGCTTAATCCGAAAACAACATAACGTACATTTTTTGTCAATATTCCTGGGAAAAAATTTTTCGACTGCATGGGTGGCTTTTATTTTTTTTCTCGAGAACGAAGCAAGATACGAAAAAATACCAAGAGACAAAAAAGTTGTATTTTTAGCTGCTTAACCCGAAAACAACATAACGTACATTTTTTGTCAATATTCGTGAGAAAAATTTTTTCGACATGCATGGGTGGCTTTTACTTTTTTCTCGACAACGAAGCAAGATACGAAAAAATAGTAGAAGACAAAAAAGTTGTATTTTTAGCTGCTTAATCCGAAAACAACATAACGTACATATTTTGTCAATATTCGTGAGAAAAAATTTTTCGACGTGCATGGGTGGCTTTTATTTTTTTTTCTCGAGAACGAAGCAAGATACGAAAAAATACCAAGAGACAAAAAAGTTGTATTTTTAGCTGCTTAATCCGAAAACAACAACGTACATTTTTTTGTCAATATTCGTGAGAAAAAATTTTTCGACATGCATGGGTGGCTTTTATTTTTTTTCTCGAGAACGAAGCAAGTTACGAAAAAATACCAAGAGACAAAAAAGTTGTATTTTCAGCTGCTTATCCCGAAAACAACGTAACGTACATTTTTTGTCAATATTCGTGAGAAAAAATTTTTCGACATGCATATAGGTGGCTTTTATTTTTTTTCTCGAGAACGAAGCAAGATACGAAAAAATATCAAGAGACAAAAAAGTTGTATTTTTAGCTGCTTAATCCGAAAACAACGTAACGTACATTTTTTGCCAATATTCGTGAGAAAAAATTTTTCGACATGCATATAGGTGGCTTTTATTTTTTTTCTCGAGAACGAAGCAAGATACGAAAAAATATCAAGAGACAAAAAAGTTGTATTTTTAGCTGCTTAACCCGAAAACAACATAACGTACATTTTTTGTCAATATTCGTGAGAAAAAATTTTTCGACATGCATGGGTGGCTTTTATTTTTTCTCTCGAGAACGAAGCAAGATACGAAAAAATACCAAGAGACAAAAAAGTTGTGTTTTTAGCTGCTTAACCCGAAAACAACATAATGTACATTTTTTGTCAATATTCGTGAGAAAAAATTTTTCGACATGCATGGGTGGCTTTTATTTTTTTTTCGAGAACGAAGCAAGATACGAAAAAATATCAAGAGACAAAAAAGTTGTATTTTCAGCTGCTTAATCCGAAAACAACATAAATTACATTTTTTGTCAATATTCGTGAGAAAAAATTTTTCGACATGCATGGGTGGCTTTTATTTTTTTTCTCGAGAACGAAGCAAGATACGAAAAAATACCAAGAGACAAAAAAGTTATATTTTTAGCTGCTTAACCCGAAAACAACATAACGTACATTTATTTACTTATTTTAGTTATCAGTAATACACTCAGTTCCAAAAAAAGTGACGCACCTAATTTTTGTTGCAACTTTGAAGCTTTGTCATTTCTGAACAAATGGACCGATTTTTATTATCTTTCCATTTGTTGGTAGGTAATTCCGTTACCTTTAAGAAAAAAATAAACTGGTAGACATTTTTTCAAAGCCCCCTGGATGATAGTGGAAAAACTCAAGCCATGTTATTTTCTTAATTTTTGACTCACCCTGTGCGTTAATCAAGTAAATGTTTAGAAAGCGCTTACACTCTATACGAAAGTCGCTTCTCTTTTACGAGCATTTTGATTTTTTGTTCATTAATTTATCTCTAAAATTGTCCGAATTACAGCTTTTTTGCTAAAACCTTGCATATTACCAACTTTATGAATTTATCGAAAAACAGTTTTTAACAGATACGAATTTTAAAAACATTTTTATTAAACACAAAATTATAAACTAAGATAACTGCTTAATACCGTGTATTACCTCCCCTAGCAACTCTAAGAGCTTCTAATCTACGCGACATACTAGAAATCAGGTTTCTTATCGTTTCCATTGGTATACGATTCCATTCTTCCACTAATGCATATGCTAATTCTGCGAGATTTTCAGCAGGCCTCTGGCGAGAACGTACCTTTCTCCCTAGTTCGTCCCACAAATGTTCTATAGGGTTCATATCGGGGCTTCTGGCAGGCCACTGTAATGTGGTGATATTCGTAGCTTCTAAGAAGTTTCGAACAATTGCTGCGGTGTGTGGTCGGCCATTATCCTGCATCAATATAAAATTATTGCCCACTAACTCTGCATGAGGTAAGACATACTGCTGTAAAATGTCAATATAGATAAGCGCTGTCATCGACTGCCTCAATGGAAAAACATGGAGGGGTGTCTTTCCACTCATCGAAATCCCTCCCCACACCATAACCGACCCACCATTATAGCTTTCACATTCTGTTATTAAATTCTGATTAAACCTTTCACCTGTCCTTCTCCATACTCTTTTCCTTCCATCCACCATGTTAAGGTAAAACCGTGATTCATCCGTAAACAAGACATTCGACCATTCACGAATATTCCATTGTCCATAATTTTCAACGAAGCACGATGTTGTGGCAATAATTTGGGACCTTTTGCAGGTCTCCTAGCTTTCAAATTAACTTTGAGCAGTGCTTCCTGTTTGTTCGTACTTGTGGATTGCTCTACGAGCAGTTGCTTCATGGACACCCACTGCACGAGCGGCGTAACGTTTACTACGCCCAGGGCACAAAAATATCATGATATTTATATAAATATCAAAATATCCGATATATATTGATAATTATCTGATATATATCCAAAATGTGATATTTATTGATATTTATTTTTTTTTAAATTAAGAAACTATTTTGATAGGGATTATCGGGTTACTGACTTAAAATATATGACATATTTTTTTATAACATTATTATGATGTAAAGTATGAGAAGAACATATTTTTAAAAAACTATTAATAACTGAAAACGTAAACTTTAATTTTTAAAACTAAATTGTTATCAGAAAGAACTTACATAAAAAGTACTGGAAACCTTTTAACTACCAATTTTATTCAAACATCAGACACAACAAAAATAACTTATATTGATGTTTTTTAAATAAATACTAGAAAGGCCTACGTGATTAGTCGAGATAGTGGTTCATCATCTGAATCTAGTTCTGCTATCGCTTTATTTCCCGTAACATTTTCTGACTTCCATATCCACTCAGTGCTATTATCTTGCGATGGCGGTCCACTGTTTAAATATCTAAACATGAAAACAAGCTTACTAGCTTTTTCGGTACCCAGATTATTACGCAATTTGGAATGGACGAGTCCGAAGCTTGAAAAACATCTTTCAATACCTGCTGTTGAAGCTACTGCAGTTAGTAATTGGTTGCATAATTCAATAAATCTGTTTTTATATGGCCAATCTGACTCGTGAATGGTTAAAGATTTCCACCATGTTAGTGGAGCTGTTTTTCGGAAATTTGTCACAAATAAACACCTATTCACTTGACCTCACCCTGACCGTTTGCCATTAAAATATTCACGCAGACCGAGCAGCTAATTTTCGGGAAATCGGATATTCCCCGAAAACCAAACGTATTTTAGACTGGGGTTACTTTGCGCCATTGTGCCAAAAGAGTTTAATTTAATTTCACACTCAGACTATGAGAAGCGTCTAATTGTAGCCCAAATGGAATACATTGTTGCCACTTTTTTGTCATTTAAACATATCTATATTATATAATTAAACAGCACAAAATAATTTAAGATTTTTTAATGGAATATTTAAATTTTCTCTTAAAAATGGAGCAAAGTAACCCCAGTTTACGGCGTTCTGTTGCCATTTTTATTAGCAAATTATTTAAGGACATTTTGATATATATCTTAATATATATCGGATCATAAATGTCGTGATATATATCAAGATATATATCGACTGATATATATCCTCGCGCCCTGACTACGCCCATCGTTAACTAAAGTAACTAATGCTGCTACTTGTTCTGAACTTATTTGAGGCATTTTATGTAATTTTAGCCACTAAAACTTTTATAATAACATTGATTTTTTTAAGGACACAACGACAAAGGGTCAAATATGGAGGAATTGCCATGGCAAGGGCAATTGTTTTTTTAAAGGCAATGTGACCCTACAATAAATTACATTTGTGGGATAAACGTAAGGTTTCAGCAAAAAAGCTGTAATTCGGACAATTTTAGAGATAAATTAATGAACAAAAAATCAAAATGTTCGTAAAAGAAGCGACTTTCATATAGAGTGTAAGCGCTTTCTATACATTTACTTGATTAACGCACAGGGTGAGTCAAAAATTAAGAAAATGACATAACTTCAGTCTTTCCACTATCATAAAGGGGGCTTTGAAAAAATGTCTACCAGTTTACTTTTTTCTTAAAGGTAACGGAATTACCTACCAACAAATGGAAAGATAATAAAAATCGGTCCATTCGTTCAGAAATGGCAAAGCTTCGAAGTTGCAACAAAAATTAGGTGCGTCACTTTTTTTGGAACTGAGTGTATTTTTGCTTTAGGGGTTAATCTATCAAAACATTTGAACTCATGACAAGCCTGGGCAGAAAGGAATTTAGTGTTTGGCAGCATTTTATAAAAAAGAAAGTGGTGGACAAACTAGGTTGTAGAGAAATATGTAAAAAGTGTGGTAAAGAATTGCAAGGTCTAGTGGACAGACTAAAAAGTCATTGGGAAACCTGCAAAAGTGAAACTAGTGATATCAGCAGTGGTCTTGAAACTCTGCATGGTGATTGTCAGTCACAGCCTGGAACTAGCCAGAGTGAAATTATCCAGTTGGCAAAGAAACAGAAAAGCGATAACTGTGAAAAGGGAAGTGTAGGTGGAAGTGAAAATAGTGGAAGTAGCGGTCATTTGGATTGTTTTGTTGTGCGAACTGGACAAGATAAGAAAAAAGAATTGGACAGACAAATAGCCAAAGCCGTTTACGCAACAAATTGCAGTGTTAGAGCTATAGAAAATAAAGAGGTTCGAAAGGCCATAGAAATGCTAAGACCTGGTTACCTTCCACCATCTAGATTTCAGTTATCATCAACGCTCTTGAATGAAATATTTGAAGAAGAAAAATTTAATTGTTTTAACAAGTTATCTGGACAATCTGTTTGCATGTCCTTAGATGGATGGTCCAATATACATAATGAGCCGATAATCTGTGTCGTTTTGACTGCAGAGGATGGAAACAGTGTTCTTTTAGAAAGCATAGATATATCTGGTCATCCCCATACAGCTGACTATCTTGCCGAATTAACTATTAACTCAATAAATAAGTGCAAAAATGTTGTTACAGATAATGCGAACAACATGGTCAGTATGAAGAAAAAAATTACCGAGTCGTCCAATTTTCCTATAATTACATATGGTTGTTCGGCACACTTACTTAGTTTGCTCTCCAAAGATTTAGAAGCATCGCAGATAAAAGAACATATAGTACATATTGTGAAATACTTCAGAAATACTTATTTGCCAAATGCTTGGTATAAAGAAAAAGGGGACAAGAAATTGGTCTTACCTCAGGATGTTCGATGGAATACACTTTCAGATTGTCTTAAGATCTATGTAAATGAGTGGCCAAAATTATTATTAATATGTGAAGAGCATAAAGATCAAATTGATCCAGTGATTTTTAAAAAAGTTTCAGATATCTGTATTAAAAGGATGGCTGAAGATTTTCTACAGTTGCTAAAACCAATTTCTATAGCACTGGATGCAATGCAACAAAAAGGTGCATTTTTATCTCAAGCAGTTTACATATGGAAAAAGTTACTGGCTATTTTTGACAGTTTTGAATTTAAAGAAGAAAGAAGCTTGCGTCAATATCAATTATTTAGGAACAGATATGTTCAAGCTCTAACCCCCTTTCACTTTTTGGCGTATATTTTGGATCCTACAATAAACAAAGAAGAATATCCATTACTAGCTAAAGAAAAGAGAGATGCTCTACATATACACACACTACATATTGTTTCCAAATATTTTGCAGACACAGGATTATTACCATTACTAATTAAGTTGGAAGCTAAGTCGGCCCCTTTTCACAAAACTCTGTTTTCAGAGGAAATAATCCACAATGTAACAGCAGTACAGTGGTGGAGATCTTAAGAAGATGTTTCAGAAATTAAGCAAGTGCTCCCTATAGTAATTTCTGTTTTGTGTGCCTGTGCATCGTCTGCTGATTTCGAAAGGATGTTTTCTACTTATGGATTCGTACATTCAGATATAAGAAACAGACTTGAGCAGCTAAACTAGTATTTCTATTTAAGCATTATAACACTTAGGTTTTTTTGTTTAAATTAAGTATTTTTTGTATTAAAAAGGTTTTTTTAGTTTTAATTTTTTAATTTTTTTAAAGTTGTATTTTTGTAATAACCAGCTGTTCTCTTCGATTATTATAATAAAATAATAAATAACACCACATAAAAATGCGCCTGGGTTTTATTTTTTGTATGAACAAATACATTTTCAGTGTTAAAATTTTAAAACTCTTTCTTAAATTAATCATGATTTAAAAAAAAAATCATACTGATTAAAATCGTGATTTCAATCAATTGATTTTAATTATCTCAACCCTGATGAGGGCAACAGAAAATTGTAAAATTTACATTTTTGATAAACCAAAGATTAACCTTTGGTAAAGTCGCCCTTAATACATATTGGTTTATCAAAAATGTAAATTTTACAATTTTCTGTTGCCCTAATCAGGGTTGAGATAATTAAAATCAATTGATTGAAATCACTATTTTAATCAGTATGATTTAAAAAAAAAATAGTATTATATATATGGTTAATATACATGCAAAGCTCGCGATTTTTGAACATTAAAGAACATATCTTTAGTACATAGATAGATTGCACATCAAACAATTCGTAAGTGTACAGCAGTCCAGTTGAGTAACGCCTATTCTTCTTATCTATTACTTTAAGGATATAGTTCTGTACAGTACTTAGATGCTATTCAAGTATTTATCATTGTATTTTGTGACACAGTCTAAACTAGTAGTTCTTCCAGATATTGTAGAAATTACTGAATATAGCAACAATAAATACCAATTATTGTAAAATACAATGGATAAATAAAAATATTTTGATTCGATTTAAAAAAAAACAAAAACTACTTTTCCAGAATTTTAATACAGCGCTGCAGCCTTATCAATTAGTCAGGAATGCTTAGATTTAGACGTAATTGCAGTGTCGTCGACAAACAGATAGAGCCTGTACAGAGCCTGGGTTTTAAAATCCCCCTCTCAGCAACAAAAAGTACTATTTCTCCATAGGGTGATTCACTGTTTCTTTTTTCTACTTTCACTCTCAAGAAAACACTTTTCTTCACAAAAGCATTTCTCTTTTCTACCAAATTATGCCATTGGAACAGATAATGTCAGGTGTTTACATAATTTGTGAAATCATACTACTACTTCACATGACTTATTATCGATTAACTAATCAATGGCTAGATTGACTAATCACACTTAAGGGGGTTCATGTAACCCGCAACAAACTATTATACGTTTACTTCAACAATTTATGCAAAAGGTTGAAAACTCACGACTACTTAGGCCCTGATGCCCCAAGATATCTGTGGGGAGAAGACGTTCCGCCACGAAAAGAATCTGTAACTCGACTCACTGTTTAAAAACACTCAGCGCTGCTGGCCGAGAAATCCATGGGGAGAAGACGTTCCGCCACGGACAGAATTCTAAGACCTACTGTCACTAAAAATGAAAACATTCGCTTTGTTGATCACCCTTCCCACGCGAAAACCATTTGCAACACCGCAACACCGCATCCCCTTAATCATTCTTCATCTCGCAACCCAGAACAACTCACTTTTCAACACGTACGCAACGTCTACAACGCTCGCCGGTCGCCGTTTGTCATAATTGGAAAAGCCTTGCCGAAAACTGATCTTTACCGCTATTCAATTGAACCGCGTAGTCATATATCTACTGATTACCAGCTAAACGCAAGGTAAAGGTCTATAGAAAAGTAAACAAGCTGTGTTATTATGGGTTTTCTATTGTATTATTTTACCGAAAGGATTATTAAATGCGACGTAAATTCGCAGTTAAGTTTGTATAATATATTAAAAGATGAGTTTTATTCATTTTTTTAGAACAGTATAACATGACCCAAATGCGGCGTTGCCGATCATTATTAACTTTTCACTGAAATGCGATTATGGTTTTGGTCTAATTATTAAGTAATATTAGGAGTTTGAATTATGTTAATTGGTCTAATTAAGATGCATATGCATGTTTCCCCAACAGAGCCTATCCTTCGGTATATCACGAGTATAAATATTATACAGCGCCTGAGCTAGGGCTGAGCGACAGTTAAGTTTATGCAGATGCAGACCTACTTAAATTTAATTTATCCTCAAGTTAATTTGGTTCAAGGTAAATGTACGCGAAGCGATAAGAGCGTTTACACACAAACTTAAGATAGTTGTGTATAGACGCTCATAATGTTCATTAACGGGCACTTAATTAAATGTAAAGATAAACAAATAAATTAAATTGTTCTGCATAAACTCCCCTTATAGCCAGTAATAATTCTTGTCACTGTCACATCACTGGCTCCTCCACTATATCCATATAAAAGGGTGACTTAAATATGAATAATTCTAAAATATCAACATTACCTGGTCCCCCAACGATGTTTTCTAAATATCTTAGGAATGTTTGTCCCTTTTCATATGGTACAGTTGAAAATGCCTCGTCTGGATGTACACCGGCGAGGTCGACGACTAGTTGTGTCAGTGGATTAGTCTTTCCCATCAAATTAACCTAAAACATCGAGTCATTTTTAAAAGAGAACAAAAACAAAAAGTCCTTGCTTCTATAACTTTCAAAACTCGTTTACACGTCTTACTTACTGAAGCTTGCACTTTTAAAAAATAAATAAATATACTTGTCGAAGACAAACTGACAATACTTACAGCCTCGGCAAGTTCGCCGATTCTGACGAAGGCATCAAAATCTTGACATTGCGCCGATTCCAACCTCCCTTTTATTTTTCGTTCAATAAATACGGTGAAACCTTCGTTCAACCAAAAGTGTTCAAAATTTCGATTTGTTACCAAGTTGCCAGTCCAACTATGAGCTATTTCGTGAGCTATAACATTTGCCAAACTTCTATCGCCAGCCTAAAATGTATTTAAGAAGTGTTAAACTATAACCAAATTTCGTAACAATTTGCATATTTATGATAAAATTATTAAAAAATAGAGAATAAGAAAAGCACGTAAGACCAAAACAGAAGAAGATGAGAAAAAAATCATATACAAAATTCAAAATCAAAACCTTTCAAGATTGTTATCGACAAGATATCTACAACAAAAAACAAGAGCAAAAGACTGATGTCTGGCGCAAGAAAATTGATTATAAGATAGGAATAAAAGTCTGTCTAAACCACAAATACATTTAATACAAGAGGGGGGGGGAAGAAGATCTTTACATGACAATTACTGATCTAGGATATGTTTCGACCTTAAAAAAGCTCATCTTCAGCAATGAATTTTTTAGAAAATTATATTTATAGTGCGGGGATTAAGCTTTGACACATGAGATACAATCAAAATGAAGGCCAGTTATAGTTTTAATATATTAATATACAGGGTGGGATTTTTAAAGTGTTACAAGGCGATATCTCGCAACAGTTTAAAATATTTTCCTGAAATTTTAACGAGGCAATAGTAAGATGGGGGGACATATTTAAACATATATTTATCATATACCCCTGTCCCCATTTTGAGGGGTGGGGGTAACTTTGAAATTTTAAATAGGATTATGTACTTTTGTTTATTAATTTCGAATCTACGTAAAAAACTACGTATGTGTACAAAAAAAAATTAATTTGCTCCGCTGGTTACGGAATTATGATTTATTAGGTTATAAAAGTGGCGACCGCAGCCTAGTGGTTAGTGTGTCCGACTACTAAGCCGAAGGTCCCCGGTTCGATCCCGGGACCATGCGTCGATCTTTATTTATTCGGTCGTCACCTCGTGGAAGGCAATGGCAAACCACCACGTAGTAATTTGCCTAGTACAACCTCTCAAATAGTGCCGTTCGGAACCGGCGATAAACTGTAGGTCCCATATACCTGTGAAAAATCTGAAAAAAGGCACACATCACAGGTATATGCGAGAGGTCGCCTACGCTCGAATGAGCATGGCACATAAAGAAGAAGAAGGTTATAAAAATTAAAAAATATTATTTACCATTTAATTTCTAAGTACTTATTTACTAAATTTCTATTGGACTTAAAAAATAACTACATTTCACCAATTAATCAAGTTCACTTATTTCAGAATTATTATTCGTTTACATGGAAATGCGTTGTTTTGACTTTTGTCAGTTGAGAATTTTTACGTATCAACGATTATTTCTCAGTTTGGTCAATTAAACATGGAAGTGAATTTTAGTGTGCAAGTTGATATGTTGTTAATGTTGGGGGAGTGTAGAAGAAACTACAGACAAGCTTCACTAATGTGAACCGAGAGGTTTCCTAACAACCCGAAATCTCATATGGCATTTAAAAGGCTGGAAACAAGAAGTTGTACTACTGGCAGCCTAAAGTCAAAACCACGATTTCGGAAGCGAACTAAAACGGATGAAGATAGGGCGGTTGGAGTTTTAGGAATGGTAGTTATTAACCCGTATGTAGGTTCCAGGCGGCTTGCTGCAGATGCTGGAATGAGCCAAAAATCGGTTGTGACCATATTGCATATGTACAAATCTCATCCATACCACATTAAGAGCTTTATGGGCAAGACTTTGAAAATCGAGTTACATTTTGCAATTGGGTACAAAGGCAAATGCAAAGAAATAACAGGTTCCTAAAGAATGTTATTTTTTCTGATGAAGCTACTTTCCATAATTGTGGCCAGGTAGGATTTTAAGTTATCCCTTGTCAGTTAAAAATAATTGTTTTTTTTTGTTTGTTTTCTTAAAGGTAAATAGACACAGTATGCACTACTGGGCATCGGAAAATCCCCACTGGATGAGAACTGTGCCAAATCAACATCCTTGGTCAGTTAATGTCTGGTGTGGTATAATTGGAGATAGAGTTATTGGTCCGCATTTCTTTGAACGACATTTAAATGGAGAAATGTATACAGATTTTTTAAGGAACCAATTACCACAATTAATAAACCAAAACATAAATCCTGAGATGTGGTTTCAACAGGAAGGAGCTCCACCGTATTATGCAATATAGGCCCGTAATCAATTGAACGAATTGTTTGAAAACAGGTGGATTGGTCGAGCTGGTCCGATCAATTGGCCTGCTAGGTCCCCGGATTTGACCCCTCTTGACTTTTTCTTCTGGGGATTTATAAAAGACAAAGTGATAGCGACTGCACCTACAACTGTAGACGATATGAAAGACCGAATCCGCTTTGCCTGCTTATTAGTGACACCTGAAATGTTAAAGCGGGTACGAAATTCATTTAAAAAAAGAGTGAGAAAATGTTTGGAAGGGAGACATTTCGAACATCTCCTGAAACATGACAGGCGATAAATGGTAAATAATATTTTTTAATTTTTATAACCTAATAAATCATATTATGGGTTAACCAGAAAAACTACTAGTTTGACTTAGTAAACTTCCACTATATTGACAAAAAATTATTTGACATGTTTCGCTACACTGTAGCTTCTTCAGAATATGATTTACGAATGAGTGATGACTAACAATTGCAATAATGTAAACCTCTGAGGTAATTAAATAATATAATAAAATAAGGGTAGGTAGATTAGTTAATCTGTTACATTTGGGTTTTTCTAAAGCTTAAGATGAATAAAATAATTTATTTTTACAAAGGGGTGTTGTCATACAAAATTTAATGAAGTAGAATTACTAATAAAGCCTATAAGATGCATAAAGTATTTTATTTTTACAATGAGGTATTGTTAAACAAATTTAATAAGGTAGAATTACTAAGCTCTATTTGGTCATTAAGAAGTACGTTGGAATTTTTAAGTTTATTTATTTCCATGGATTCTAGCAAATTCAATTTGACACCTTTATTTTCAATATGTAAAATTTTGTAATTCGGATCAAAATTATGTTGATTTTGTAATAAATGGCAGGCATAATTAGAGTCTTGTTTATGTTTAGTAAAGCTATTGTGATGTTCTTGTATCCTTTTACCAAAACTTCTACCAGTTTGGCCTATGTACGTCTTCGGGCAGTCTTTACATGTTAATTTATAAACACCGGATTTTTTATTTTTGTTTGTTTTAGTTTTACTATTTCTAATGAATTTGCCTAAAGAATTATTGGTTTTGTAAGCGACGTTGATATCATGTTTATTTAAAAAATTGCCAATCTTTTTAGTAGGCTCTCCAACAAAAGTAATAAGGTTAAATTTTTTATTAGGGTCCTTGATCTTAGGATAAACTAAATCAATGGCCTTTTTGTATGTTTTTTTCCTTAAAATTTGGTCAATTAAGTTAGAGGTATATCCGTTATTAATAGCAATTTGTTTTATTATGTTCAATTCTTTCAAAAAATTTTCTTCATTTAAAGGGAAAGTTACAAGTCTATAAATCATGCTATGGAATGCTGCTAATTTATGTTGTATGGGGTGGCAAGAAGTATTAGGTATATACCTAATACTTCTTGCCACCCCATACAAAATTTCAAAGTTACCCCCCCCCCCCATCCCTCAAAATGGGGACAGGGGGTATATGATAAAAATATGTTTAAATATATCCCCCCATCTTACTATTGCCTCGTTAAAATTTCACGAAAATATTTTAAACCGTTTGCGAGATATCGCCTTGTAACACTTTAGAAAACTCAACCTGTATAAAAGAAAAGGTGGGAAGAGCATATTTCGTATCATTAAGAGAATATAAAGTAAGTTAACATTAGAGAAAGAATTTGGTGAAGAATCACATCATTTTATACATCAACTAACTTTGCTTACAAAAGATAAACATTTCCTCAATCTGGGTCCATAAACTCTACCTATTCCAAATTTCAGCTATATTGCTTTAATAGAACGGGCTATAGCAAAGCGTTAAAAGTTTAACATGTCGAATCTTATGATCCGCGTAAAGAAAACGCACTGTTGCCCTATTACGATGTTGATGATGCTCTTTTGAACCTGTGCATGCAGTTGGAATTCGAAATTTTAGAAAACTAAGTAAGTAAAGTCTATTTCAGCGAAATGTGTAAAGTCCAAATGATATCAAGCAACTGCAGGCAATTTTTAATTCAAAAGTCACTATATGGAAAAACAATTGCGATTCCTTGAGGTTAATCATCTAGCCAAAACGAATTTTTTTTTCTATCTTTATTACATTTACACTTTTACGAATCGATATTCTGACACTAAAAGCTATTCAATTCGTTAAATGTTTTGGAATCAAAACGGACTAAATATTGACAAGACTTGTCAGTCACCATTAAGAGCTTGGCTGAAACAGACGTTAATTGTAAAGACCGATTCATAAAACTTTTCGTCGCTGTTCCCGCTCGTCGCCGCCGTTCCCGTCACAATTTAACCTAAGGGGAAACAGTGTATACGTTCAGAAAAGCCGCCACCGCTCCCGTTGGTAGTTCTGAATTGGCCAATTTTTAAATCGCGTCGTTCCCACTGACCTCGGTCGTTCGTCGTTCCCACTTCTGGCCAATGAGAAGAAAGAAATTTTCGATCATATGGTTTGAAGTATTGAAAGAAGAGATTTTAGGGTTAGAGTACTTAGAGTGTTTTGCTGTTTTGTGGATTTTACTACAAAAAAAAACATTAATAACATATAATAAGGTACTAACATCACGCTTTTGAAAATAAAATACAATTCTTAACTTTGTTTACCAACCTCAAACCCTCTTTTGTTATTGCGGCGCAGTTCGTAGTTCGACTTTTTTATAAATACCTATCCAACGGCGGCGACGAGCGGGAGCAGTGACAACGAACGGGAACAGCGACGAAAAGTTTTATAAATCGACCTTAAGCAGTCCATCTTTTAATTGATGATACAAAAAAAATTAACAAGAAGCACTGTAAATGTAAAATGACTATTATATCAATAAACAACACTGTATTAAAACTTTGTGCATACATTACCAGTAAAGTCGGAGTAACAAATGTCAGACAGGGATTTTCCATACCCCCATATGGAAAACTAGGCGGTAGAACAAGCAGGTCATAAATTCCCCAAACGTAGGGCCCACATAATTCTTCTGCAGTCTTAAGTTGGTGTTCGGTATTAGCAAATTCATAGGCACATTCGTCAATTATTTCCTTTTCCGCCCTAAAAAATATCCCGTTAAATAAGAGCTAAAATGCGAGTAGGATTCGACAATATTATTATGAAAGAAACGTGTCAGATCCTGTAGCCGTTTAACGAATGGAAGAAGCGGGAACGTAATGCACCAGTTGTATGAAAGAGGAAATGCCATGTCGCATCTTAGAATAAAGAAAATAAATGTACACAGTACTATTTCTATCAAATTGTACTCGAGTATTTAAAATGACCTTTAAATTACTTTAAATCCACAAAATCCACCTTTAAAACGCTCTGGTAATCTATTAGTTCCTGATATAAAATATTTAATAATAAATTGGTATACATAAAACTATTTTGTGGAAAAGATGGAGATAAATTAAGGATAGGCCTGCGAGTTTAAGCATTTAAAAAACTTTTAAAGGAATTGCAAGAAATGTGATTTGAAAACATTGACATAAACATACTAAACATAGAGTTAAACAGAATGTGAAATTGTCGTTCTGTTGGCCCCGTAGAACGAAAGCGTGCTTCCAGACAAAACCCTCGTACACGTTCTTTCAATACGCTTTACCATATGACCCCAAAAAAATGTACTAGCCCTACAAGAGTATGTCTTAAGTTTTTAGTAAAGGATCTAGGAGTTACAGAGCGAAGGGTTGACACTGTGTGTAAAAAAAATAATAATAATGCTGTTCATACGGAGCGCAGAGGTAGTGACAAAATATCTCGTAAAACCGAAAATAAAAAAGGAAGAATCATCGAATTTATATAAAATTTAAAAGGAAGTGAAAGTCATTACACTCTCAAACTGTACAGACGTTCAAGATTATTGCAGTTTAACTATGTTCAATGTACTATTTAGAGCACACTTTAATATTGGGTTTTCATCGCCAGCGTCTGACTGTTGTGCCTTATGCAATCGTTTGAAATACAAAATTAAAATGGAAAAGAATCCTCAAGACAAAACTGACCTAGTTGTTTAATATCGAATTCATAACAAAGAACAAAGGCCTTTTAAGAGTTAGGTAGAAAAATTCTGTCGAATTCACTAACGTTCTGTTTTAATATACAGCAAGTTCAGCCACTGCCACGTACACCAATCAACAATGCTTATTACGCCCAGCAAGTAAGTTTTTATATACTCTGTTGTGTCGATATGCAAGTTAAAAAATCCACTTTTCCTGTAAAAGGACTTAGTTTTTTACCTGCCGATTGGGTATTTGGCAGAGTAGAAAAGGTTTTAAGAAAATACACAATCATTAAGACTAAAGAAGGGTATGATGAAATATACCGCAAATTTGGAGAAGCAAAATGCCTTGGGCAAGATTGGCTGCTTTAAGACGTCAAACACTTGCAGACCTTTTTAAAAGAGACTGATGGCATATCGGATAATAAAACTTTAGGTAGGAAAGTGTAGCTGAAACTCCAAAAAGTCTTGTCAGGAAAGGTATAAAGGACTCCCAGTTAACAATGGACCTACTAAAACTTGGAAGAAGGAAGAATAGCAAAAATCGCTGAAACATTTATTAACTCAAGAGTTTGGCGATGGGTAGGAATAAGAAGATGATCTATTATGGTAGAAAAATTTGTTAGAAGGAAGTGAAAATGACGTAATCGAAGAAGAGCAAGATAAGGTTAAAGATTCTTGTGAATGCCTGGAAGAAGATGTGGGATTGCGTATCTAATTTCTTTCATAAAATATTATGTTTATACAACAAGCCTTTTATTGGTGTTGTAATTTATTTTTCACCTTATAAATAATGGAATGCGAATTAATTTGAACAAACCGCAATAAATGCAACTAAGAGTTAAGCAAAAAGAAATAAATCCACAATAACTGGGTGGAATGCAATAAAGCCACATTCAGGTTGAGCAAAACGACATAAATACATATAAAAAAATTACATCTATTGGTAAAAATACCAAATTTAGTTGGAAATATTTCTTTTAAAAATGTATTTTTGGAGTTATTCTGAAACAGATAAAACTTTTAGTTTATGCTATATCTCTTTTTACTATTTTTATTTTTTTTTAGAAAACATATTATGGATTAATTGCCTTTTTCTCAGTTCCTCCTCAATTCTCCAAAAAAAAAGGTATTTTGTGTAAATTTTGGATATCAAAAACAAGTCTGTTTTTACAATGTTTCAACAGATTTGGCACCGTGACTACTTGTTTACTTTAGAGGCATTGCGTTTTATTATTTCAAATAATTGTTTTGAATGTATGGCACTAAAAACACTTAACTTTTGCGGAATCCTTGAGTGGTATCCACCGAACCGCAGGGTTCCGCGTAACACAGTTTGCGGTTTACGTTGAGTATTAGTATTGTTATTGTCAGAGAAGTATTATTACAAACAATTTAAGATTCAGTCTTCAAGCTCGAAAGTCTTAAGTTTAAAATTATTGGATACCGATATTGATATCGGCAGTTGTTGTCGATTCACTGGGGAACAGCAAAAATGTTTCCGAGACCAAAATAGCAAATCTTACTTATTTTATTATACTAACTAACAATCTGTCTTGCAAAAGTCTGAGTTAGCTCCGGCTTTATAGATCCATGCTAATTATGACAATTGCCTACCTGCCCGTAATGTATGGGAAAATTCGACTATGAAATGAGATGTACCTGGATATATTATACCAGGTGTACTTTATAAGGGGTTTAAATACATATAACACAAATCCTAAATTATTGTTAGTTAGTTGTATTTCAACCACCAGTTGATTGAGAGCTGTTCGTATTTGAGAAATTAGAGAGTTTTGAGCAATATGTCGCGAGTTTGTTTAAATAAGCCGGATCATCTTTGTTATATATGTGGTAAAGTGACTTTTGTGAAACAAAAACGTACACTTAGCACTTTATTACAAAAGGCTTACCACTTGTATTTTGGCTGTAAAATTGGAGACCAGGATAAAAATTGGGCTCCCCATATCTGCTGCTACAAATGTGCGTCCAACATTCGCGGCTGGCTAAGTAGAAAAAATCGTACGATGCCCTTTGCTGTTCCTATGATCTGGCAAGAACTGAAAGACCACGTACGTTACTGACTCTTACTTTTGTTTGACACCTTCCATTAAAAAGCCTTTTTGGAGAAAAAAAGGTGTGGGATACAGTATTCAAATTTACAATCCGTCATACGCCCGGTGCCTCATAGTGACGAGTTGCCTGTACCAGTGGCGGCTGGTGGGTGCATAAGGGGTGAGGCTACAAAATAGCGCCGCAGGCGAAAATTTTTCGCAATTTCAAGGTCATTGGCTTAAAATGAATAGTTAGGAATTCAACCAGCAATATAATTATTTTGAAATACTAGGTTTCACGAGAAAAATATTCATTGCAAGGTCAGGGTCAATTTCTCTCAGTGCATCCGCTATTGTGTCTCTATTTTGCTCTTGTAAGAACTACTACAGAAAAAACGAAATATATCAGTGATATAGTTTAATAAATTAACTTATTTATGTACGAATAGGCTCAAACATCGACAAATACAAATCTTAAGGCGTACCCGACGAATGTCTAACAAAAACTGCCGTTTCTAACGGTACCCTTCAAAATATCTAAAACTATGCCCTATTTAAATTCTAAGCATCTATATGTTTACATTAACACCATAAAAACTAATGGCCTTATGCCAGTCAGTACTTTAACCCGCAGACCCGCCTCGAAAATCTAAAATCACGATAGGTTAACAATCACAAACGCTGTTTCCAACGATTTAATTAAACCTAATAAGCCGGCACCTGATCCTCCGAGAAGAAAAGATAGATGAGTCTGTTAACAATAAAACATTGCCAAGTTTCAAATAGGCACTAGGCACCCACCTGTAATCTTTAATTTTTATCTGTTTTTTACTTTTTTGTTATTGGGATTTAATTGCATATTTATTAATAATATCTTATAGAACAATGAAAACATTTATCAATCATTTCTAACTTATTTTTTTATGTTTTTAAAAATAAAACATTTAAATAATAAGTAAATACGTCAATAAGTGTCCTTGTTCAATCAACATTTGGCAACATGCAAGCCATTGCAAGCTACTTTAAAAATAATACGATATAGGCCCAAATAAGTGGGCCTCACTCGCCTGCAATTTTTCCTGTTGTGCGCGATTAAAGCGGTGGAGGTGCCGGGTTGGAGAGCATAGCGTTTTATAAGCGATTTGTGACGTAAAGGAAGCTCAAGTTTTTGGGATTACAATTTTCTTTTTATGCGGTCGGGCAACGATTTCAGTTTTTAAAATTAATGTTGGATGGGGTGCGTGCTAAATTTAAAAGATAATATGTTGAACTTTGATGGTAATTCAATGTTTTATTGTTTTGATACTTTTAATGATTGGAAATTAGTTAAAAAACGTTTTATATTTAAATAAATAATTTATTAATTTTACATGTGAGGCCCGGCCTCAGTTGCTTTATACGACGAGCCGCCACTGGCCTGTACCTAATTCACCTTAGGAATATAGCCCAGATTCTGATGATGATCCAATGGATTCAAACGGTAGTGTATTGGAAAATGTCGCCGGCCCATCAACCTCGCAAGACTCTGATTTTGTCTGTAAACTTCCCAGTAAAAAGCCTTACAAAATAAGTCAAAGTGAATTAAGTGACCTTATAAGGAATTTGGAATTAGGAATTAGGCATGGACATTGAGGGATTAATGGCAGCTTTAAATCTCCACTGTGATCTAAAAGACTGGAGATTTTTCATCGATTCCTCAAAAGTAAGTATTAAAGTAGTGTTACTCCATAATGGAAACAAGTTGCCCTCAGTCCCAATTGGTCATGCAGTCCACATGAAAGAAACGTATAGCAATTTGAAATTGTTGTTGGATACCATACAATATGAAAGATATAATTGGCAAATTTGTGGGGATTTAAAAGTTGTGGCGATTTTGCTTGGAATGCACCTAGGTCATACGAAACACTGCTGCTTTCTCTGCAAATGGGATAGTGCAATTCGATTCCAAGCTTAAAGGCAAGGAAAAGGACGCTTGGAATGCCTTTAAAATGGTTGCAACACATTTTATGGGAAACATTAAAGCAGAAAACTATAAAGACCTGGTTGCCCAACTTCCTTTATGTTATCAAAATCTAGGGTGTAATATGTCGTTGAAAATTCATTTCCTGGATTCTCATCTGGATTACTTTCCGGAACATTGTGCTGCTGTAAGTGACAAGTACGGTGAGAGGTTCCACCAGGATATTTCAAACATGGAAAGAAGGTATCAGGGAAAATGGAACTGTGAGATGTTAGCCGACTAATGTTGGGCTATTACGAGAGATGCCCTTGAGGCTGCTTTCAAAAGACAGGCTAAGTAGCGTAAAATGAGTGTCTAAACTTTAGACTTACTGATAAAATGTGCTATTGTTGAACCAACAACATATTGTTTGTATGTTCATTGTAAATGCCTATAAATTAAAATGTTCATTGTATTTTTTAGTTAGTTGGGTGTAGTTCAATAGAAAAAAATAGGTTTTGTTCGGGAAACAAAAAAAAAATTGAAATTTGTTCCCCAGTGTAATTGATCGAAACCGGCAAAAATATAATTTAAAAAAGAGAACCGTGTGCAAATATTCTTGTTTACATAATTAAAATAATAACATATCCTCTAGTACAGATGGATTAGATAGAAGGTCCTTAATAATATTTCCTTAATCTTACCACACATGTGATCTTGGTCCGATTTCTCTGGATTCCAATACACCAACGGCTAAGGCAATGAGGTAAGATGGCATTGGTATTTTCTGAACGAAATGGGATAGTTTTCCGCCCTGCAACTCTTTGGTACCATCGCCAATTGCGGACATGAGCACTGTGAATTGTTGAGGAGCAGAGATCTAAATAATAAAATTTACATTTAATAAAATACCTTAAAATTATTAGGTATTTATTTTAATAGTGCATTGTAAAAAATTCAGGATGTATTCTTTGGATCATTTTAAGACTGAAAGTATATATATACTTCTTGGCGAGCGCATCAGTAGACTCATTGCCATCTATGCTGTGATGACCAGGAACCCAACACAGAGTGACTCGATGCCGGGCACCAAGTATGCAAAGATCGTTGCGACATCGCCTTACTAGTTTTAATTTAATGTTGTTGGAACGAGCGATTGACGCAGCTGCTCTCAGGTATTGACGTTCCTGCAGGATTTTTACTGCTTTATCTACTGTCATCACATCTGCTTGAAAAATGCTGCACTAGTCCGGAAGTCTATATGACCTCTGAATCTTCCTGCTCTCAGAGAAGATACCAGCTCCGACTCCGACGTCCATTTTTGAACCGTCTGTGAAAATTGAGTGACCCGTCTCCATTGTTAACTGATTACCCTCCCACTCTTTCCTGGTCGGAATGAGCACAGAAAATTCCTCTCCGAAGTCTGTTAGTGGAACGATGTAATCAGTCGGCTCTTGCAAATTTTGAACTGGATATGTCCTGAGTATACTGCTGTGCCCGTAGTTGGTGTCGTTAAAGCACTTTTTTAGCCATACTTTTTTCATAAATGTCCACGGGCAGCAGGTGTAACATCACTTCTAAAGCCGCCGTAGGTGTGGAGTGAAGGGCACCAGTGACTCCTAAACAACCTGCCCATTGTATCTTTGTTAGTTTCTTTGTGTGTACTGCCTTTTCCAAAGCAGTCCACCAGACCAGGACCTCGTAGGTTAGTATAGGTCTTACAATGGCCGTATAAATCCAGTGTACTATATGGGGGTTCAATCCCCACTTTTTACCCATAACTTTTTTGCAGGCATAGAACGCAACTGACGCCTTATTGACTCGTTCTTGTAAGTTCATGCTCCAACTTAGCTTGGAATCAAGTATCAGTCCCAGATACTTTACTCTGTCTTTCAGAACCAAGGTACTGTTGTCCAGGACTGGGAGCCTGAAGTTCTCGATCACACTTATGCGTGTGAATAGAACTAGCTCCGTTTTTTCATGGATAATTTGCAGGCCACATCTCGAGGCCCAGCGTTAAAGATTTTGTACCGCTGTTCCTGTTAGATCGCTGATGGTGTTTAGAAATTTGCCTGACACCAGTACAACTTTCCATATTATTAGCTCTGGATTGATCTTACTGGATTGTTGACCTGAGTAAAATATATCTATCTCAAGTGTCATCGATACAATTAAGTTCTGGAGATAACATCATTGATGCCGCATCTGCTTCTCTTACAAGAGCAAATTCGACGAACCGAATTATTGTCAAGCACTCTATTTTATAAATTTGGCCTTACATCATTTTAATGCATCAATAATTATAGTCTCTGGTTTATTCTCATAAACAATCGACTTTAAATAGCTCCACAAGAAGTCTAGTGCTGTCAAATCACAGAATCACAGCTTCTTGTAGGCCAATCGACAGGTCCATTTCCGGAAATAATCAACTGACCAAACTTTTGACGCAGCAAACCAATTGTTTTACGGACCGTGTGGCATGTGGCATCGGCGCAGTCTTGCTGAACCAAATGATAGTTAAATCAATATCATTCAGTTCAGACCATAAAAACTTAGTTATCATCAATCTGTACCGCTTCCCAATGAGAGTAATGACATCTACATTCTCATTTTGGAAGAAATAAGGACCGATGACGCCACCGTACCATAAACAACACCAAATGGTCACTTTTGCAGAATGTAAAGGTCACTCGTGAAAAACTTATGGATTACTTTCAATCCAATAACGACAATTCTGCTTGTTCACCGTTCTAGAGGGATAAAAATGGGCTTCATCTGAGAATGTGATTCTTTTTGCCAAAATCACCATAATTTTAAACTTGTTCCTAGGCTAAATCAGCAAATTCACGGCGCTTGAAATAAGGAAACCCCAAAGGTCGCCTTGAATCCTCAAAATATTAAACCAAAACAATTATAATTTCTGTGCCAAAACTTCCTTGGCATGCAGCATATGGACTGTGTTGTACCAAAGAGGATAGGACGGTTGTACGAGCGATATGATGTAGGGGTCCACCTTGGTCAGTGATCTCACACGGATTAGAAATATAATATATCCACTTTTTTACTGCAACCCGTATTTCTCTTTGAGATAAATCATAATCAGTTCGTAAACAATTTAGAAACCCAAGCGATTGATAAGATCTTAGCCTTGTAGCCCTTGTAATTATAAATATTAAATCTATCTACTGACAAAAATGAATTGTATTATATGAATCATTTACTTGTATTGTTATGAAAAACCGTAGTTGTACAGATAAGATTATATTAATATAATTTTAAAAACTGTAATAAGTAGTAAAGCTGCACTATGGGGATGCGAGCAGTAGCGTTGCAAACTTTTTTTACTTTTAAGCAGGTTAGCTTTCAGCAATTAAATATGACGCTTTAGCTGACAAACGAACATTATGAACGCAAGTGCGTATTGGGATTGGTACTTATTAAATAAATAAATGAAGAACGAAAGAAAATTATTTTTAAAGGCACCAGAGATCAGGGAAATGATCTCTGGCGTAACTAATTATATACTTACTGTTGCTGTGTACGGCGTTTTTACTCCGGGGGTATCTTGACAAGGAATAACTGATCGAGCATGTGTTGGCTAAAATAATAAAAATACAATTGTGTATATTTAGGGTATTTGGTAATAAGGATTTTAAAGTCTTTAGCATTATGTTCCTGGTCCTTCGTCCCAGAAAATGGTTTTCCTTTATTTACTATAGTTGATGCAAAACAAAAACCGATGCACATCATCAATCAGCTGCCCAAGCAACACTGAGTCGTATAATAAACGTTAAAAACGATCTACTACCATCCGTCACGTTGACGTATACGTAAAACGTATTATAAACTTCAAAATGTCCGCGACTTCAACGTATATATACAGGTTTTTATATTTCCTTTATAAACGTATTTATATATAGATGTATTTATATGTAGATGTTAAACGTATATTAACAAGCTATGATATACCAATTTTACATAATGTTTTAACTTCGTTTTTAAACGTATATCAAAAACGTTTAAGTTTTCATTTCGTTTCGTGATTTATATGTATACCAGAAACGTGTATTATATGTTATTTTATTTATAAAATAATATGTATATCAAAAACAAATTATAAATGTTACTTTTCTATATAAATTGTACACTATATTGGTGTGTCCAGAATTTTAGATTGATATTATTGTTATTTCGTCAATATAAGAGTTAGAGAGGTGGTTAAATTAGTAATGTTTTGTGAAATTGACTTTCAAAAATTTGGAAGTTTTGGTAGTTTTTGAAAAATTTGAAACGATGTCAAAAATGTATAGTGTTAAACTATCAAAAATTTGAAATTTTTTAAAGTCAATTTAATATAGGCATACAAATACGCACAACAATTCTAATTTAACCATCTCTCTAACTCTTATAAACTATAAAGACTACTAAAATTACAAAAATAAAAACTTGTTTATAAAAAAATAAACAAAACATTTATTAAATTCTTTAAAATAAACAGATTTTCTATGCCCAAAAAACCCCGCAAGAGATTTATGGAAAAGTGGGCTTGGTCAAGTTTGATAATATTTTAGTATTTTATAGTTTTCGACATCCTGAATAAAAGTTATGTTTAAAATTTGACCCAGTGCACTTTTTCCAAGAGATTCATCAAAATAAAATAGCAAGTAAAAAATGTTACATTCTAGGATAAAAGATTCTTACGGTTAACAAAATAAAAGTAAAAAGTAAAAAATATTACATATTGGAGGATATTACGATTTTTCTGCGTTATAAAGATGACGGTGTTTGGCTAATTTTAGCCAGTCTTTTATAGCTTGCGCTATAACCGAATCGTTTAAATCGGGTGGTTCTTTTCCGGAATAGGAAAGTTTCACGGCTTCTGTAAAAATGAGAGAAAATCATTATTACTACCTATTACCTTATCAAATTACTATAGTGGACATATAAATATTTAGTACTTACCATTGATAGCAACAGATATTTTGGTACCCTTAAACGGTCGTTTATCTCTCCCACTCCAGTTGAAATTCATTGCGACCTTATTGGATATTAAGAATTTTAACATATTCATCACAGAATTTCGTACCGTGGAGCCACCAACAGCAGCTAATCGCCGTCGCTGGAAAATATGGTTGATATGTTATTCAATAAAAGAAAAACAAGTGTAATGGTAGTGTAATGGTACATACCATATAGAGAAGGTTGACATCTTCGGTTAAGAAATTTTCGAACTCCTGAAATTCCTTTTTTGTGTTTACTGGAAGAATAGGAACACTTTGTGGGCGGGTCAGTTCTTGCACAGTAGCTGTTTGGTGCAGTCGTTCTATTTGTTCTAATCTTATTGCATTCTGATCTTGAAATTCACGTATGTATATAACATGTCTTAAGATTTCTTCCAGGAGTTGGCTAGAACTATTATTTGTCACAGGCGCAGCTGGTAGGCCATTTTCGTTTATGAATACCATATTTGCATTTGTAATATCGACTTCAAAAAACACTTACCCTCAATTGCTTGTTCAAAAGGTAAACATCAATTCTAATACCACATTGACCGAGGCAAAATTGCTTAGTTCCATACACGTGAATCACATTGTATTTACGGAATATTATAAGGACACAGTAATAATACCTTACACTTTGGTGTGAACACTGATAGCGCTATTTCTTTTCTGAATAAAAACTGTTTGTTTAATATGCTGCATGGGGACCATCCGCATGGCGTGGCGTCTCTTTAATAAATAGAACTAGCTGTTGCAATTGCAAACAAGACTAACAAGACGCGACCTGATTGGTTAGACCAGATCATGTGACAATATTTTGCAGTGTCAAGTATACGTATAAAACAGGTATATTCTATACCGCTAGACACCATTGCAAAAAGGCGCGAGACGTAATGGACCGCATTAGTATTAGTAAGGTCACAATTTCTGTAATTTTACCCTCCTATAATGGCAAAGAAGGAAAGCTCTCACTCATGGGGTCAAATGGAAGATCCGATTATGTTATAAGATTTTGTAGTGTAAAGTAATATCATTTAAGTATACAGGGTGTCCCAAATTGGAGGGTGACCATTGGGATCTCGGAAACTATAAGAGATACGAAGAAGTTTAAATTATGGCAAAGTTGCATAATTTGGTCCTCAATCTAATGGCATTTAGAAATTTAGGAAATTCCGAATACTTCCGGAGATATCCGGAAAAAAGCGAAATTCTGAAAATTGATTTTTATTTTTTCCTACGGTTATTTAAAGAGCAATTATGAAATAAATTGCACTTTCTCATTGACACTTTTTCTCCTTTACAAAATGGCATTAACAATTTTTGGGTCTGACGTTTCGATGATTGGGGCCCATCATTAACTTCATTTTTTTAAATACGGACCTGGATATTTTATTTCGGATTTCGAAAGCGCTCGTCATTCTAAAAACAAATATATATCATACTTGCTATCTCATTGAACGTTTCGATGAAAAATTACATCATCAAACCTGTATATTATCTGCTTTCATAATACGGGCAAATAAGCCAGAATTTAAATAATTTTAAAGGTGGCTATGAGACAAAACATTTTACGTTAAACCAAAATGGCCGATTTGTTTGGATATTTTTGTTAGTTGTGGCTATTTTCTTCGTGTTTAATATTATATTAAAAATATGTTTTCAAATATGGAAAAACGTGATATGTTACGCATTTATTATAGTTCAGATAGAAACAGTAGAATTTCCGGTGAGCGATATCTAATCCAATATCCCGAACGAGTGCAACCGCATGAAAATATTTTTGCTAAACTGGATAAAAACTTGTTGGAATTCGGAAGCTTTAGCAAGCCTAGAGATAAATACGGTCGTCGAATTGATCCGGATGAAGAGGAAAATATTTTAAACACGGTACGATTTTATATTAATTAACGTTACTAATTTAGCTAATGACATTTTTTTTATTCAAAGGTTAATAATGCTCCTCGCAGTTCGACTAGAGTTTTTGAAAATGAATTAGAAACACATAGAATGCGAATATGGCGAACATTGAATTCTAACAAATATCGACCCTACAAAATCCATCTTAGCCAAACACTTAGACCTGGTGATGAAATTCGAAGGTTGGATTTTTGCAATTGGCTTCAATATAAACTTTTAGAAGACAAACATTTTTTGTCAAAAGTAATCTGGACCGACGAGTGCAATTTTTCAACAAACGGCTTATTTAATCGGCATAATAAACATTATTGGTCAATAGAAAATCCCCGGCAACATCAAGAAGTCAGACCACAGGGGCGAACTTCTTTTAGTGTGTGGGTCGGCATGTGGAGGAATAAAATTATTGGTCCTATAGTATACGAGGGTAGCTTAACATCCGAGAGGTATAGAGAACTAATATTAAATAATATTTTCGAGCATCTCGGAGATGAGCCTCTAAATATTCTGCAGCAGTTATGGTGGCAACAGGATGGCGCTCCTCCTCACAATGGACGGGAAATAACAAATTATTTAAATATACTGTTTCCAAATAAATGGATTGGAAACCAGGGACCTGTGCGATGGCCTGCTAGAAGTCCAGATTTAAATCCTCTGGACTATTTTTTGTGGGGATATTTACAAAATCGTTTATATCGAGATATACCAAATGACATACATGAACTGCAGCAAAATTTAATCCGAGAAATTAGAGAAATTCCTGCTAGGTCCATTCAACGTTCGATACTAAAATTACGACGGCTTAGTGCAAAATGCATTGAAGCTGAGGGCTTGCAATTTGAATATCTATTATGAGAATATTTTAAGTTGTTTAATACTATTTGAGTTTTGTTATTTGCTCAATAACTAAATAATGACAAACTTGTTGTATCAGTGGTTGTTTTTATTTTTGATTTACAGTTTGTTTTGTCAAGTTGTATTGTTTGATTATATTTCTGCTTCATAATTTTTTTATAATATATAAGAAGTAATTTCGCTAAACGATCATTATTATACAATGGGATTATGATCTGTAATACCATACCAAATAAGTATAAAAACATAAAAAATTAGTACTATTTAAAAAACAAACTAAATTGCATTTTTTAACAAAATAAATGATTAATTTTTTTTTCTTTTGATAATTTATTTAAAAATTGAATAATATTTGACTCTTTTAATAATTTCGTTAAATATATATTTATGTATTTTTATAAAAATTTTTAATTTTTAAGTTTGCTATTGTTTATAATTTATATTCCCTGAATCGTTTTTTTTTTTGTCGAAACGTTCAATGAGATAGCAAGTATGATACATACTTGTTTTTAGAATGTCGAGCGCTTTCGAAATCCGAAATAAAATATCCAGGTCCGTATTTAAAAAAAATGAAGTTAATGATGGGCCCAAATCATCGAAACGTCAGACCCAAAAATTGATAATGCCATTTTGTAGAGAAGAAAAAGTGTCAATGAGAAAGTGCAATTTATTTCATAATTGCTCTTTAAATAACCGTAGGAAAAAATAAAAATCAATTTTCAGAATTTCGCGTTTTTCCGGATATCTCCGGAAGTATTCGGAATTTCCTAAATTTCTAAATGCCATTAGATTGAGGACCAAATTGTGCAACTTTGCCATAATTTAAACTTCTTCGTATCTCTTATAGTTTCCGAGATCCCAATGGTCACCCTCGAATTTGGGACACCCTGTACAGTATACCATATAAATACAAAATTTAAACACGTTTTACATACGTTTTTAAAATCCAGTTCTTTTGATAACTTTTTGATTGTTGTTAAATTTAATCAAAATTCACAAAAACAGATTGGTCGGTGCTCACAATAAGCTCTTAAAGTCGAAACGCAGTCACAAAATTTACTTGCAATTAACGTATAGAGCCAAAAACGGATTAATATAAACCTATATTATATATGCTTCGGATAAACGTTAAAAAACCGTATATTTATATGCTAATAATAAACGTATAGGGTAAGATGAACTGGAAAAAAATTGTATAATATGCGTATATTATACGTTTCGTAAAAAAAAACAATATGAAAAACGTATATTATTTATACGATTGAAATGTTATACCATTTTTATACGTAAAATACGTTTAATTAACGTATATATTACGAACCCGTGTTGCTTGGGTGATAATTGTAAATCCGTAAGAAAACACGAGGAAATTAAATTCGGGCAAAGTATTAAAACTTTATGCGATATTGAATTTACTACAAACAAGTATTCTTCTTTCATACGAGCCCACTTATAGCAAATATTTTGTTTATTTAAGCCCGTAAAAACTAATATAATTTGAATTCTATTGGCCGATGGTTGGCAACACAACTTTAAACGGTGCGGTGGGGCCAGCTCGTTCGTTGACTTGGTTTGACGTTTCATGCAAAACCAACCTTAATTATTCTGTGGTTTCGTGTTGAACGTCAAAACTCCTGATCTTTTCATAAATAGCATTAAAAAACTGTTCTATTAAGAAAATCAAAAGTGCACATACATATCTCTGTCGATTACGTTGTTTACTATTTGTGAAAAATGCCGAAGCATTCAAATAGTCGGTGCAAAGAGCTAATAGCTTCTCTATTTTTTTGGAGGAAGAACTTAACAACAATTGCCTATTGTTACCCTTGACAGCAGTTAGAGCAGTATATTTAAAGAATATGCTAAGGTATAGATATTTTATTTTTACTTTACTAATTTTTAGCGTGTAGCAGCTGCCCTAAATTTGAATATCTCCACTGTAAGTGCAATTTCAACAACAGTTAAGGAAAATAAATTATTAGAATCACCTTAAAACAAACGTTCTAATTCAAAGAGAGTTGTAAATGTGCGAAGATTGGATATAAGTTCTATCCGTGAAACTATTTATGGAATGTACAAAACAAGTGAGTTGTATTATTTCTAATAATTATAATATTTTACATCAAAATATGCTTTATTGTCTAAATACCGCGTATTTGTTGACAAAGCCAGTATTAGTCTAAGTTCTTACAACTATAAAAATAAAATAATAGTAGTAACACAATCTTAAATTATCGTCAGATACAGTAGATGCAAAAAGGATACAAACAAAACAATTAAAAAATATCACAGTAAAATTTGTTTAAGTCATAATACGCCTTAGTCACTAAAAGTTTCTTAACTTTCGTTTTAAAGAGTCTCAGAGAAGGAATGTTTGATAGGTTATCAGGTAAGTGATTATAGATCTTAATGCTTTCATAAATAATAGATCGTTTAACTAAAGTAGAATGGGGTATGGGCAGTTTTAAGCTAGAAGCATTTCGCGTGATGTAATGAGCTTCGTGAGAGGCGAATCTATGCCGGTATTTGTGAATCAGTGATACAGTCTCCAGGATAAAAAGACTGAACAGAGTAAAAATTTTTTCCCTTCTAAATAGGGGCCTGCAATGATCTATTTTCCCAGCACCACAGATATACCTAATAGCCCGTTTCTGCAAAATGAAAACAGAGTTCATCAGGGTCTGGCCACTCAAACCCCAAAAACAGATGCCATATCTCAGTCTTGACTCTATAAGGGCAAAATAGACGGATCTGGACACGGCATGTCCCAGTTCAACGGCCGACAGTTTCACAGCAAAACACCCAGATGAAATTTTCTTTGAAAGGCTATGGATGTGAGATTTAAATACCAATCCAATGTCGACAATAACTCCCAGGAAATTAGTCTCTGGCCGACATTCAATGAAAACATTGTGAACCTTGGGTAATTGTAGATCATTTCCAAATGACAAGATATTTGTCTTGTACAAATTTAGCCGTAGTAGGTTGGAATCGCACCAGGATCTAAGCTTCTGAAGATCGGCGAGAATACTTTCTTTTAGTGTGATTAGGTCAGCACTGTGCCATAGAACCAACCGTGGTATCATCTGCAAACAGAGTAAATTTCCCAGCAATGTTAAGTGATGTGAGGTCGTTAATAAAAATCAGGAATAAGACAGGTCCCAGAACAGACCCTTGAGGAACGCCCCAATTGTTCTCCAAAATTTCGGATTTAGATGATCCAAAATTTCGGATTTAGATGACCCAAAATAGACCCTCTGACAACGACCGGACAAATAGGACTCGAACCATGCAAGGGACACCCCCCTAAAGCCATAGTGAAACAGCTTTTGTAGCAGAATGCGGTGATTGACGCAATCAAAAGCTTTAGATAAGTCGCAAAAAGCCGCTGCGCTTACTCCACCACTGTTAATCCCTGAGTAAAGACCTTCCAAAAACTGGAAGATAGCATCATTTGTATTGCGATTTTCCTGAAAGCCAAATTGAAGGGGACTAAGTATATTATTTGAGCTAAGGAAGGAAATCATCCTGCTTTTTACCAATTTTTCCACAATTTTAGACAAATTAGAGAGTAGCGATATAGGTCTATAATTAGAAGGATCCTCCAAATCTCCCCCTTTGTGAAGAGGAATCACTTTTGCCAGTTTAAGGCATGAGGAAAATACACCTGACTCCCAAGAAAAGTTCATGGCCCAAACCAAGGCATCCAGAGCATGGTCAGGCAGATTTGAAAATATTTTCATAGATAGGCCATCCTCCCTAGAACTATTTTTGTTTTTAATATCACGTATGACCTGCTTCAGTTCTTCCAGGTCGGTAGGAACAAAGAAAAAGGAACCATTGACCCCTGCAATATTTGTTAGAAATTTAAGTGAGTCAGAATGTTGAGGAATATCCTTTGTAAGGTTTCTTACCACAGAACAATAAAATTTGTTTACTAAATCAGGGGACAAATCGCTGTCATTAACACCTGAGGAGAACTGGTTTTTTTTGCGAATATCATTTATAATTGACCAACTTTCACCTTTGTTTGTTAGTTGCGTTTGATAGACGACTATTATAATACCAAGTTTTTGCAAGCTTTATAAGTTTTCTGTAGATGGAACGGTATCTCTCAAAATAGGTGTGAAAGTGTAAATTATCTGTAAACTTCCTAATTTAATGGAGGGATCGAAGGTTCTTACAGGACAATTTAAGACCTCTGGTAAACCATGGTTTTTTATTTTAATCTTTATAACAGGAAATGCCGTATGAAATATTTGCACTATCATCGTGTGAAAGACTTTTATAGGATCTGGGGAATGAAAAATACTGTCCCAAGAAGCATTATTACACAGTTGATAAAACCTATTATAATTCGAGGCCATAAGCTGTAACTTTTTTTAGAACATCATATAACTTTGACAACTTTAGGTAAGAAATTAAAAAACAGACAACTGTTTGATGGTCGTTTTAACTCTTTAAGAAGCCTCTTAGAGGAAATAGGCTTCGGATGAAAAAAGGATAGACCGAGGCGAGGGCTTATGGAACTTTCCCATGTAGCTTTCAAACGACTGGTATTTTTGAAAAAATATATGAAAGAAAAAGAAGCATTCTTGTACCACATCGTTTACTTGGATGAAACATGGATTTTTCAGAATGGTACCATTGGTCAATTTTGATGAAAAGAAAAGAAGTGTTAGATCTACTAAAGTTGATGGTAAAAGGTATAATGCAGTAAACTCAAGGGGTATGACGTGCATCGGTTTTTGTTTTGCATTAAGCATATTATCTTTTTAAATTTATTATATTAATTCAATAAAAAATACAAATTTCTACAATAGCAAAATCATACAGGGCCTTCATTTCAAAACGAACCCCCCTAAATATCTCTTGATTTTGAGGGACATAAAATTTGACAAAAAACCCGTCAATTTTAATATTGAAGGGAAAGTCTAATTACACATTTGATAGAATTTTACTACTGAACTCCACACCTTCGGCTAACCTCACTTTCAAATACCAAATGGCACTACCTATCGAGTGATAAATTGTTGCCAAGGGCATTAAATTGCCTATCCAACCTTGCCAAGAAAAATAAAATCGGGTTATCGAAACTAAGCAGCTTTACCCAAATTCAAATGATTGCCCATATATGTTTTGGTCATTCATCTATTTATTCTCTAAATGCGCCCTAATCGGAATTCAAGATGCAAAAATTATAACAAATTACAATCATCATCATACATTTCATCGATCTGGCAAATGCCTTTGACACAGTGTGCCGTATAGGGGGTTATTGTCAAGGCTACATGCAGTTGGAATACGCGGATAAACATATTCTCTTTTTAAAAGCTATTTAATGGACAGGACACATATGTATTTGGAAAGACTATGGAGAATGTTCGGAATTATTCCTCAGTAAAATTAGTTATGAATTGGGAAGGACGCTATGGGGCCGAAGCTTTAATATCAAAGCCTGAATTTAAAACATGTACTATAATAAATGAAAATCTTGTAATTATCGAACTTGCAAAGTCAAAAATGTATTTCAACAAGCCTATCTATGTAGGAATGTCTATTCTAGATCTAGCCAAAACTACTATTTACGATTTTCATTATAATTACATGCTGCAAAATTTCTCTAATTGCAATATCCTTTATACCGATACCGATTCGCTAAATATATGAAATTAAAAATATGGATATTTATCAAGTCATCAGAAGAGATTGCCAGCAATACTTTGATACATCTGATTATTCTGAGGATAACATATATGGAATTCCAAACGTTAACAGGAAATATTTAAGAAGTAGTCCATGGTCTGTGGTTATGTATTTTAAAGGGAAATGAAAGTCTGTCTTTACCACCAAAATTTTTTTAATATATTAACTACACTACACCCTAGATTTGGGTATCGAGGGCATATATATGGGAGGGATTCACCATATGAGTTAGATGTTCAATATACATTCAAGTTTGAAAATTGAGTCGGACTAGTTTCGACCTTAGAAAAGATCAACATCAGCAACTCTATATAATTATAATGTAAACAAGGTAAAACACAGTAGTGGATAGTTCAATGAATGTGTGTGCCTGCCTATGGACCTGACTGGGAACGTCCCTTTGGCTACACAAATAGGTTAAGAATAAGAGGTTAATTGGAACACTTGTTGAGTATTGAGTGTATAGGTTTTATATTTATTTGACGTAAGCTAATAACTGTAAATAGTAGGAGAAATAGGTCTTAAACAAGTTTGTTTTTTCTCTTGACCCATGCTAGTAGGGAAATGATTTTATTTATTTTCATTAAATATATTATTGAGAGAAAAGGATTAGGATTTTGAATTTGTGGTGGTATTCTTTATGGAATAGACTTTTTAAATTAAGGTGGGTTTTTTATTTTTTAATATAACATTTTTAGACGTCAGATAGAACTAAAGGTTTGTTTTATGTTAAATTTAGGTAACTTTAAGTTCGTTTTTTATTTGTATTTCTCAGTCACTCAATAAAGATGAGGCTTTTCTCTTTTTTCTTTTGAGAAGGTAGAACATATTAATTCGGTAATATTTAATCATCAGTTTAAATCACTCTAAGTACTAGTACTAAGTACTAAGTACTACTGAATTCCTCTGCTAGTACTTAGAGTGATTTAAACTGATGATTAAATATTACCGAATTAATATGTTCTACCTTCTCAAAAGAAAAAAGAGAAAAGCCTCATCTTTATTGAGTGACTGAGAAATACAAATAAAAAACGAACTAAAAGTTACCTAAATTTAACATAAAACAAACCTTTAGTTCTATCTGACGTCTAAAAATGTTATATTAAAAAATAAAAAACCCACCTTAATTTAAAAAGTCTATTCCATAAAGAATACCACCACAAATTCAAAATCCTAATCCTTTTCTCTCAATAATATATTTAATGAAAATAAATAAAATCATTTCCCTACTAGCATGGGTCAAGAGAAAAAACAAACTTGTTTAAGACCTATTTCTCCTACTATTTACAGTTATTAGCTTACGTCAAATAAATATAAAACCTATACACTCAATACTCAACATAGGCAGGCACACACATTCATTGAACTATCCACTACTGTGTTTTACCTTGTTTACATTATAATTATATAGAGTTGCTGATGATGATCTTTTCTAAGGTCGAAACTAGTCCGACTCAATTTTCAAACTTGAATGTATATTGAACATCTAACTCATATGGTGAATCCCTCCCATATATATGCCCTCGATACCCAAATCTAGGGTGTAGTGTAGTTAATATATTAAAAAAATTTTGGTGTTTAAGACAGACTTTCATTTCCCGTTAACAGGAAAGTTCTAGGAATAACGAAAGATGAGAATAATGGGCGAATTATGACTCATTTTATAGGACTTAGATCTAAAATGTATGCTACAAAGGTGCATTTCACTTTTGATGAAATAGAACAAGAAAGATTGAAACTAGAGGTGGATGGTAAACAGCGACAAGAAATTGAAAATTATCTTTCTAAGAAAGGGCTAACCAAAAAAATAAAAGGTATTAAGAAGTCTGTTATTGAAAATCAAATAACATTTGAAGATTATGTCAAGTGCCTGGAAACATTTAGGGAGAAACATGTTTCGCAAAATTTAATAAGATCCAAAAATCATGATATATATATAGTGTAAGACAAAATAAGATTGGTTTATCTCCTTATGATGACAAGAGACAAATTTCAAAATCATCTGCTGACACAATTCCTTGAGGACACTGGTCGATAATGGAAGACAAGTAAAAAATATCTGGAAAGGGGAAAAACAGTCAAAAAGTCTTTCTCCACTAATTTAATAGTGAGCTGTTAAAGGCTCAATTTTAAAATTAAATTGTCTCTACATGTTTCGAAGGTATAGTAACCTTCATCTTCAGGAGACCAAAGTAGTGCTGCAGTTATTATTAGCAGTAGAGAGAAAACTGTTGGTGGAAAATGACGTTGATGGAGCTTTTTTTATTTAAAAATATTTTGACAAGATATTAATAATTGAATGTAATCAGCATGCTAAAATTGGAATTGAAAGTGGAATGTTATATTTAATTCAAAGTTTCTGAAGTTTCTGAACAGACACTGTCAATCTGTGGTCGAATTTTTAGAAACTTTGAATTAAATATAACAGTCCACTTTCAATTCCAATTTTAGCATGCTGATTACATTCAATTATTATTATCTTGTCAAAATATTTTTAAATAAAAAAAGCTCCATCAACGTCATTTTCCACCAACAGTTTTCTCTCTACTGCTAATAATAACTGCAGCACTACTTTGGTCTCCTGAAGATGAAGGTTACTACCTTCGAAACATGTAGAGACAATTTAATTTTAAAATTGAGCCTTTAATAGCTCACTATTAAATTAGTGGAGAAAGACTTTTTGACTTTTTTTCCCCTTTCCCTATATTTCAACTCCACTTCGAGAATGGACTATTTCTTTAAATTAAAAAATATCTATTATACCTGACAAGTATCTTCAGTGAGTTATATATGTGGATGTGGATATGTCAATGTAATCCAGCCAGAAAGGGGATATTATGTTGTATAATTTATATTTTAATAATAATAATAATAATAATAATAATAATAATAAATGTCTTTATTTAATTAAATACAAATATACAGTTTAAACATTAAGAAACAAATTAGGCCGAAGTAGGGCGCAGTCTAGTCAATAAGGCTACTCTACTGAACCCCCTTCCGCTCATTTTAATTAAAAAAATATCTATAATATATTCGTAAAAGTAAAGCAAGTCCATAAGGTTTATAAATGAGTAGAATGATAAAATAGATAATGCTTGGTTTGGAGGCAATAGAAAAAAATATACATATGATTAGCATTATACTAAATTACACAGAACAATCAAGATAATACAATAACTCAAGAATTTTGTGAATTTAATAAAAAGTTTTTGTACGTATCTTTAAATTTCCTTGAATCGAGCATAACTATTTCGTTAGGTAACGAGTTATATAATTTAATAGCATTAAAAGTAAATGTTCTCTGAAACATGGCTGTCTGATGATGGGGCATAGTAATCTTGTTAGAAAACCTAATATTACATGGATGAACCGTGTTTCGAAAGATAAAATTATTTTTTATGGATGAAGGTAGGGCTGGGTTGTTTAGAATTTTGTGAAGAAAATTTGCTAAGTGTAAAGTCCTACGATTGATCATTGTTAGCCAATTTAATTCTTTAAATGTATGTGAAATATGATCAAATTTTCGAAGGCCAAACACAAGACGAGAGCATGTATTTTGAACTTTTTGAATTCTTCCTTTGTCTAAAGCATCTAAACACGGTCCGTAAATAAAATCACAATAATTGAAATTTGAGAGAACAAGAGATTCACAAAGCATCTTACGCAATTTAAAACTTAAGATATGACGACTATTGTACAAAACTTTTAAAGATAAATATGATTTTTGGATAAGTTTTTTGACATGCTCCTTGAACCGTAATTTGGTGTCCAAGATAATGCCAAGGTTCTTTGCAAACTTGACAATAGGTAGGTTAACTCCATCAATAATTACATTAATATTATTAGCCAAAAAATCTATATTATTCTTATTACCAAAAAGCATGAGAGTAGATTTTGATGGATTTAACATTAAATTGTGATCTGAAGAAAGTTGTTTAAGAATATTTAGGTCTTCGTTAAGCAGATTTGATGCAGTTAAATAGTCCTTGATATCAAAGTGATAGTAGATCTGCGTATCATCGGCATAAGCCCTAACTTTGCAATGGTTCAATGATTGTAGTATATCCGATGTATAGATAATAAAAAAAAGTGGCCCGAGAATAGAACCCTGCGGTACGCCTGATAATATTTGAACTTGGTCTGAGTATTTATTGTTACAAAGAATTTTTTGGAAGCGGTTTGAGAAATATGATTTAATAATATTCAGCGCAGGTTCCGAAACACCATAATATTTTAATTTTGAAAATAGCAAATCGTGTTGAAGAGTGTCAAAAGCTTTTGAAAAATCCAAAAGAACAAGAATACTATTTAGTCTTTTATCAATGGACATCATTATATCATCAACGACTCCGACCAACGCAACAGATGTACTAAAGTTCTTCCTGAAACCACATTGACTATCTGGAATAATACTATTAGTAACACAATAATCAAATAGCTGGCCATATAAAACCTTCTCAAAAACCTTAGAAAGAATTGGAAGGATACTTATAATTCTTATGTCATTAAAAGTTACAGGATCTCCAGTCTTGGGTAATGGTTTACCTATGGAGGTTTTCCACTGATCGGGGAAATAATTTGTCTCTATACAACAATTAATGATATGTGTAATATACGGATCTATAAACGGACTACAGTATTTTACCATTTTAGAAGTTAGGCCATCAACACCGGCAGCGTTAGTCCGAATAGATTGAATTAGCTTATGAACTTCCTCAACCTTAGACATTCTAAAAGAAAAACTTAATTGGTTATTAAAACTATTACTATTATAAAAGTTAACTTTAGGTGTACAATCTGAAATATTTTGTAAAAGTTGACCAAAAAAATTACTAAGGTTATTTGGATCAGCTAAGTGATCAGGGATGCTGCCGTCCTTAGTTGAATTTATATTAAAGGATTTTAAAGAATTCCAAGTTTTCCTAGGATTATTTTCTAAGCAAATAGAACTTAGGTACCTCCTCTTCTCCCTTCTCACTTCAGAAACAGTAAAATTTCTTATTCTTTTATAATTTTCCCAATCATGAACGGCTCTAGTTCTCTTAAATACTTGTAACGCGCGATCTCTTTGTTTCATAAAGAGTTTTATATTAGGTGTAAGCCAAGGTGCCCTAGGCTTGGTAATTTTGGATTCTCGAAAAGGAGCATGCTTATCAAAAAGTGAAAAAACAAGATTATTGAGGAGGGTTATTTTATTATCTATATTTTGCTCATAAAGTATATCATTCCATTGAAGGGAGTGAAGATCGTTAAGAAATAAATTTAGGTTAAAGTTGTTGAAATTTCTGTATTTAATTATTTTTGGTTCTACATAACTTTTTTTTACTTCCAAAGTGCAATAAACCAAACAATGATCAGAGATGTTTGCAACCGACAAGGTACCGAAGTCACTAACTAACGAATTATCAGTAATAAATATAGGATCCAATAACGTACTGGAGGTTTTAGAAATTCTAGTAGGTTGATTTATTATCTGAACAAGATTGTAATTATCAAACAATGAAACAAGAGAGTTGTCGACTTTAAAAAGATTAATGTTAAAATCCCCAACACAAATTATTTCATCCACCGTTGGATATAATGCAGCAAAAATATTATCAAAATTTTGTTTTAACTGTTTTAAGAATGTATTTGTATAGCTGTATAAATAAACCTATATTTAAACTTTGTGTTTGTGTTTAACCTCTAGTATCAATTTCACTAATAATATAACCAAAAAATGTAGACAGCGTGGCGTGGTGCTTTAAAGTGTAGAGCACTATACCAATAATCGCAGGTCCGATCCTAGAACAAAAAAATATGCTTTTTCGAAAGTGATGCATCGCTACCTCTCAGAAGACTGAGGCATATTATGCGCTAATTGTTAATCAATAATTTGGCGTCGAGACGCCTTCGTTGAAGAGGGGTTCAAATGTTTAGTACGCACCTGGGCGTCGGTGACCTTGAAATGCAGAACGGACCTTAAATTTTCTTATGGAGATTTACATGTAAAATAGCTCAATTCTAATCCGAAAACCCCATAGCTTATCTACTACTAGTAGATATAGACGGAGTTTTAAGTAAGCAACAACTTATAACCCACGGGATACCTCAAGGCACAGTTTTAGGTCCAATTCTATTTATAATTTACTTAAACCCTATACTGAACCTGGAGCTACCAGGTAATATAATATCATTTGCTGATGATACAGCGTTGTTTGTACAAGGAAAATATTGGGTTGATGTCGAGCAAAAAATTTCTAAAGGATTAACACAAATAATTGAATGGTTTGATAAATATCCTCTAACAATAAATATAAACAAGACATTCTACCTGCCCTTTTCTTCTTACAAAACAAATTTGCCCAATACTAACTCCATAGATATTAAAATTTCATTGAGAAACAATCAAAATTGGATAATACAGCGCAAAAATAATGTTGGAATCTCTATAGACTGTAGCTTAAAGTGGGACCAGGATGCTTTCAATTTAACAAAAAAATTTAGATCTTTAATATGCATTTTTTAACAGCTATCCAAAATACCTAATAACACAAATATGAGAACCGTTTATTTTGGACTTGTACGGTCCCTGCTCTCGTATGGTGTCATTGGATGGGGTGGACTGCATGAAAATACATCACGACCATTAGAATCGGTTCACAAAAGAATCATGAAATCAATGTATAAACTGAACATATTATGTAGTACAGAAAGGTTATACCTATATGGATACAAAACTCCTTAGACAGTTATATTACAAAACTAGTCTCTTGCACCTAGTAAAAATAAAGACAATAACTGTAACATCAGGTCATGCGCATCCCCATAAAACTAGATTTAAAACTAGTAAAAACTTGAGACCGCCTAAACCAAAAAAGACAATAGGTGGGCGTGCATTTGTCAGTGTCGGATACAGGCTATTCAACGTGCTGCCGCAGGACATGAAAAATAATATTTTTTTGTATAACTTCAAGAGAACGTTAAATAACTGGCTTATTCAGAATACTGTTAATATATTGTAACACAGCAGACAGTAAAAAGGATTAAAAAAAAAATAATAATAAAACCATTATCATAACAGGACATAGGAGGAATCTTGTGTATAACTTTTATATAGGAACATGGAATACTACAGTAAAATTTGTTTACTCAGTTTTTCCTCTATGTTTTTTTGGAACACATGGGGTAAAACATGTCTGGCTACTTGCTGTCAAGTTTTAAACTTAGCGACTGCTAGACATGATGAATCCTTCTGGGTTTACCAAGATACGTTACAAAGATAATTATTAGTACCATTAATTATTTAATGTTTTATTATATTATATATATTGTAACGCCATTATAATCAATAAATAAATACTTACTTAAAACACAAAAAACAAAAACAATCAAAATTCAAGTATAAATAAAAGGCAGTTTTTGTTTTAACTACTTAATGTTAGAAATGTACGCTTTTATTTCTAAATTCTATGAGAAAGTAAACAAACTTTTTACTTTAATTCCCCTGTATTTGAAACCTAGGAATTATTTTTAACAAAATTCAACTAGTTTCGCTATTACTGTAGCTTCTTCAAGAATGAGTGATTTCAAAGTAAAAATGTATAAATTCTGGTTTTATCTAATTATCTATAAATAAGTTAAGAAATACTTACCTGGAACTGACTAAATAGATAGGGATGTTTTTTGCCTGCTGTGGCTTTAGGAGAAAGCCATTGAAGCCCAGTAGCCCGTGGGTCAGTCTCATATTCAATACCAATTTTATAACTGTAAAAAAAAAGTTGATATCACAGAATTAATTAGAAGAACAATCAATCATTTCAAGCCATAGTTATTTGTAAGTGCTTAACACCAGACATAAAAAAAAAACTTTTATTTAAAGTTTTTACTGTTACCTGTCGTGGCCATCACTGGGTAATTTAACTGTTAATTTAGTCCCATATTCAGCTAGAGTATCAGTCAATTCATATTGCAATTTTTCATTGTTTGCAACATTGAAAACTGAGGATATGTTAAGTTTTAATGTGTCAAAAATCTAAAACACAAACAAAAATATAGAAAAGTTAAGATACATATTCACTAGCAAGGTTAATGGGTTAAGAATAGTTTGTATATTACATTAAAAATAAATTCGTGTGTTACTTATGTAAACATATGTAATAATGAAGGGCAGGAATAGCTTGCAGAAACTTCACTAAACGTGTCTTCGATATAGCTATAATGTTTGTAAGTTTGATCACATTACCCCTTCTTTGAATGAGTCTAGGTGAGTATTATATTTGTGAGAGTTCAAAAAAAAGTCACTCATTCACTCATTTCACTCAATATGCTTGAGAGTTCAAAACAGTTATCTCACTCCCCTTTCCATTATTATTCCCTTGAGAGTGCATACTCTAACTTTACGAATTTCACAACCACTGCGACGTCTAGTCTACCGGATCAGTTTTCACACAGACCGCGAAGATATTACATCAACATGACCTCGATTAATCATTTTAATGAAATTATGTCACAGTATAATTTTGGGACTTAATTGTATTCTTCCCAAAGACATTAATGTCTTCGATTCTTCCTAAATATTTAATTAATGCTCGAATTTAAAATATTAGGCTTAAAAGAAAATATTGGTTTAATTCGAAATTATATGACTAAGAAAGAGTAAATGATTATGTTTTATGTACTTACTGTATACTGTATAGTAAAAAAAGAGAAATAAAAGATTACAACACATTAAAGTAATTTGTTTTATTACCATTATATCTATATAATATATGTTGTATTTCGAAATTTTCTCCTAGCGGGCTTGCTCATTTTGGGTGGCATCTGCAGGATCTAATATTCGAGGGGATCGACATTACAACTATCATCCACTGGAACGGCAAGAGCGTCTCAACTATGGTTGGTGCAAGACCTGGTCGATGGGAGTGACTGGATCGTTCAAGATTAGACCAATGGGAGCGGCTGACTCATCACAGTTGGTTTAGAAACTAAAAACTTGTTCAAATTTAGAATTAGCTGATCCGTTAGACGTCTTAGCGGTTGTGAAATTCGTAAAGTTAGAGTATGCACTCTTAAGGGAATAATAATGGAAAGGGGAGTGAGATAAGTGTTTTGAACTCTCAAGCATATTGAGTGAAATGAGTGAATGAGTGAACTTTTTTTTGAACTATCACAAATATAATACTTAGGTGGCTTACTATTAAAGAAAGATTTGAACTCCATCTTTTACATCTTATTTGTAAAATTAGGCTTAATCAAATCCCTAGATATCTTTTTGATAAGCTTATTAAGGGTTCAGATTTACATAATCTTTCCACACGCTACAGATACCTGTATACTGTACCCATGCATTCTCATACGTTCTTTCAGCGTTCGTTCAGTTACATGGCGGCATCGATTTTTAATTCCTTGCCTGATGACATTAGGAATTCTCCTAGTTCCGCTACATTCTGCAGGGCTGTAAAGGGTCATCTATTGGGGGGTCGTGCCCTCCGCTAAGGGTCGTATGTATGGGTATATATACAGGGTGTTCCTAAATGTCATGTACATACGAAAGGGGGTAATTGCCTGGCTTATTTTATGACTAAAACCCCATGTTACCGATCTACAGGGTGTTCAAATTTCAAGATTTTTTTTAGTTTTTCTTAATAGCTCCTGCAGTTTTTAAGATATTTTGCTCAAATTTGGAACACAGGTTACGCTGTAGGACTTACATCATTGGGCATGACAAATGGTTCTGAGAATCTACAGGGAGATTCCGGGGTTGTGCCCCCTTTTCTCCCCCTGAACTATTTTGTGGTGCGCCGTTGGTAGAGTCTAAAATATGAAGTGTATTTTCTCTTTTGTTTATAAGCTTTTTAGTCTCTTGTTGGGTTTTCGTATCTGCGACCGATATCGAGAAAAAAAATAAAAAACGATTTTCTGTATTGACAGTTTATTCGCCACTACCTGTTTATTTATTCATTCAAGTATCAACAGCAAAGGCCAATTACAGATACGTTACATTAGCTACTATAACTAGATTGATACTATAAATACCATATTACAAGACAAATCATATTATCCACTAACCAATCTTAAATCTATCAATTTTTTAAAACCATTAACACTTATGGTATCTAGGTACATCAATATTGGAAGCATAATCATTAAAAAGGTTACACATTTGATAAATTGGTGACATCTTATACAGGTTTGTCCTTGGGAAATCCAAGTAAAACACTTTTTTTTTTGATCTGGTATTGACGCGATTTACAGAGAAAGGAAGTTGACTCAAAACATCAGGATTGTCTATATTTCCTTTTAACACCTTAAATAGCGTAAGTAAACAAGTTTTTATATGTCTCCTCTCCAGGGACATTCTACCAAAAATACCAAGCAGGTACATGTGATCAATTCCTCTATCTGGATAATATCCAAATTTCTTAAAAAACATATACTTCAGGAACTTTCTCTGTACACCCTCAATAAAGTCAATCCACACATTGTAATACCGAGACCATATAATACTTCCATATTCTAACTTTGGTAAAACCAATACATCAAAAAGTTTTAGACAGACATTAATGTCAAAATTTTTTGTGTTTTTGACAATAAATCCCATTATTCCTTGTGCTTCTCGAACTTTAGTCACTATATGTTTATTAAAAGAAAGACTACTATCAAAGAGAATACCCAAATCACTCTGACTCTCAACCCTCACCATACTCTGACCTTCTATCTTGTAGGTATTATTAATAATATTATGGTTTAAAGAGAAAGACATACATGAACATTTATTAACATTTAGAGTAAAGCCATTCACATTACACCACTCAATCACACTAGCTAGATCACTCTGTAACATGTCACAGTCATCCTTAGTAACAACCTCCATATATAACTTAAAATCATCAGCAAATAATAAAGCCTTTGAGTGCTTTACGACATCAACAATACTATTTATTGCTATCAAAAAAAGGGCCTAAATTGGATCCCTGAGGCACTCCAGAGGTACTCCTATATTTTGCGGATTTAGAACCTTTTAGCTCCACATATTGTTCCCTTCCATTTAAGTATGACTGAACTAACATAGTTATATTATTTGTTACATTCATACTTTTCATAGCACTTATTAGGACACAGTGCTTTACTTTATCGAAAGCCTTCTCCATGTCAGTATATATACAACATCAACTTGGTGTTTATTTTTTAAAGCTTCATGAATGTATTGACAAAAGATAGATAAGTTAGTAAAAGTTGACCTCTTTGGCAGGAAGCCATGCTGAAAAACAGATATATTAGCGGCAACTTCATTGTATATTCTTTCAAACAATATGAGCTCATATATTTTGGAAACAGCCGAAACTATTGTTATAGGGCGATAATTCTTAATTTCATGCCGAGCACCCTTCTTAAATACAGGGATAACTTTACTGGACTTCCATAGCACTGGATAAGTGGTCGTTTTTAAACTAAGGTTAATTAACAGAAATTTAAAAAAGTGGTTCGTCCCAGTTGTTCGTTTTTTACAAATTTACGTGTTAATTATTTTACATAATATGTTTTTTACATTGTGCTGTTGATGGCCTATTTGAAAAAAGTAAATTTTGTCAATGAAGTTTCCTGTTTCCTGACAAAGAAGCACTGAAGATGGCCTAAGGCCGAAAGCGCTCTGCTAATTTAAATTAATTTTCAAGATTATTCGCTTAATACAAAAAACGACTGTTGTTCCCTCTTATTTCACAGAAGTGTACACAGCCCTACCTCATCAATTTTATTTTTATCTAGCAAAATACCGAAAATCGTTTTTTATTTTTTTTCTCGATATCGGTCGCAGATACGAAAAACCAACAAGATACTAAAAAGCTTATAAACAAAAGAGAAAATACACTTCATATTTTAGACTGTACCAACGGCGCACCACAAAAAAGTTCAGGAGGAAAAAAGGGGGCGTGACCCTGGAAAAAATATCTTCCTGTAGATTCTCAGAACCATTTGGCATGCCCAATGATGTAAGTCCTACAGCGTAAAGGTAGACTTTCGATGGTCGCGACCAATGCGACCCTTGCGACTGATGCGGCCGGCCGTGCGTGTACCGGTTTAATGCATTTACATATATCTCCTTTAAAGGCACCCGACCGCGACGAGTGCGATAGATACGACAAACGCGGCCGCACGACTCGACTGCTCTAGAAGCAGTAAGGTCGTGTTGGTCGTGTTGATTGCACGTGGTTTTATACTATTTATAAATAATTGTAATTCAAAATGACTCCGTTTTTGAGTGAAGACGAAAGCAAATTAATTTTCAATAAAGATGTTATATGAACCTTTACGAGTACGTGGTATAGTTCCTTAATTGATGTTTTCTTTGTTTCAGTCAACAACGTAAAATTAAATCGTCATCATCTCGTTTCTCCTCCAGTAATAACTTGCAGTACCTTAACTTTTTAGAATGCATTATAATATACTTTTAATAATCAAACCCTACAATGTCGCGAAACAACAGATAATAAACCATAATCGTGCGGGTCGTGACCGCACAAAGTCGCATATCTCGGGAAGGTGGTACAGATGCGACAGATCGCATTGGTCGTCAGCCGCAGCCGCATTAGTCGCAGTCGCGTCCATCGAAAGTCTACCTTAACCTGTGTTCCAAATTTGAGCAAAATATCTCAAAAACTGCAGGAGCTATTAAGGAAAAACTTAAAAAATCCTTATCAATTCTCTTTTTCATTATATTTTTGTAATATAAATATGTAATTTATAACAGTATAATTTTAATTTGTCAGGTACTTTAGTTTTAGTAATTATCTACGTTTTCTATTTCCAACTTCTTCTTTATACATTTTTAGCGGGGGTGGTTGTATGAGCAGCATTAGTTGGATACCGCCACCCGTATTTGATTTTTTTTTGTACTGTTTGCTCAATTTAATGAATAAAGGCATTTATTATTATTATTATTATTATTATTATTATTATTATTATTATTATTATTATTATATAAATATAAACTATAAAAAATGTACCCATTGCTGGTCACTTTGCAGTACTTCATATTTTCACTCTTTTAACTTATTACTAAGATATGTGTGGCCAAAGGATTTCCACACGGTATATTTATGTTACTGTTAATATTTATTTAGCAATAAACACATTTTTACAGTATTTCTTGTTTCATTAAAAATATAACACTCATACATAATCTGAAAAATCAGAACCTTAGAGACATCTGCTGATTTTCCTCAGAAAATCAAACCCTACCTCATTCTTGACTGGACATATTAAGTATGGGAATTTATTTTATTTGTATAATTTTTTGGCCTTAGACAAGACAAAAAAAGAGGCCAAACAGTCGGGGAATTTTATTTTTAACATCAGCTACCAAATTATGTAATTTGAAAAATTCAAGTAACTAAAAATAGCAATAATTATTTGTAAAATGGAGAGAAGAAGTTATTTATTTATATAGATACCCCACATCTTTTGGAACCTTCAATTTTATTCAGTGATTTTTTATTTGCTGATTTGTTTTGTGTAGTTATACTTATATTGCTGAAGTTATTTCTTATGTTAGTGGATATTTATTACATTGTATTCTGAAATAAATATAGGTTATCTTAATGATAACATAATATTCTTTCAAGAATAAATTATAGATTGAGTTTCAGGAACAACCCATCGTACCTCTTACATATTGGTAACTGTTTAAAGAAAAATGTACAATTATTGACACATTACCTAATAAAACCAAATAGCCTTACATGCCATTATTCTGCAAGCAACCTAAAGCTGCAAAAGATCATCAGCAACAGTTTAAAACAGCCGCACAATTCTATTTTTGAAAGAAATCGATTTGCAATCAATTGACATCTTCATACTTACCAACATCTGTACAGCTGTAAAGTAAATATTCAGGTATTTTTTGTATTTGTTGTCAAACAAAAAAAATGTTTCAAACAGTCTTGTTCTTCTAAAAGAAACTAAAGTTTAGTAGACCAAATAGATCAGGGCAATCTATTTGGTTTGTGAGAACTTTATGGGCAAAAGAGAGAGTAAATTTGACTCTGCACCTTTCTAGTCCAGACCTAGAGTATTTAAACACTCTGGGTAAGTGTCACCCCCGGTGTCACCTTATCAATCTTTATGATGAAGCAAAGTTCATGTATTTACCTCAAGATTGTATATTGGAAATTTCATGCAAAAATGTTATATTTTGTATCTTTTTTATTTCCTACAAGTGTAAATTGTAATTTAATAATTTTTGAATTAAGAGATAGGAGATTTCCAACTGCTTTGACTCTTTTTTGGTTACCTCTCATGCAGAAAATTCAAAAATCCTACAAATAAAAATACAGGGTGTTTCAGAATAAGATGCTGATCCTTAACGGTGTGAATCCTTAGGTGATTTTAAGAAGAAAAGTTCATAATATGAATGTATGTCCTAAACGTCTTATTTTTTGAGATACAGGGTGTTAAAGTTTTCAAAAAAATAATCTATTTTTTAATAATAACTGTGTAACTATTATAATATCTTTATGAAATTTGGTACACATCTTCTATGCATTGGGAAGCATTTTTTGATGTACAAACAATTTTATTATTTTTACCAGTGGCGTCTGTACAGGTTTTGCATTTAATAGTTTTGGAGAAAATAATGGTACGCCACTGCTTTCTTCTTAAATAAAAATTATTTTTAAAATCTTCATTTATTTCTGAGCAAATTTGATCTCTTGATTTTCTTTCGTCCGACGCATAGTTTTCTTATTAGGTACTGAATTAATTAACAATTAATATTAAACAAAGTCAATAGCTTAAAAAAGAGAAAAAAAAAACGATATCAGCACAACAGTCACCGCTTCAGATTTTCAGCGATTTGACCCTGAAGTAAAACGATTTTTATATTTTTTAAGCGAAAACCATGCGTCGGACGAAAGAAAATCAAGAGATCAAATTTGGTCAGAAATGAATGAAGATTTGAAAAATAATTTTTATAAGAAGAAAGCAGTGGCGTACCATTATTTTCTCTATTCATTTCTCTAAGGATTCACGCCGTTAAGGATCAGCATCTTATTCTGAAACACCCTGTATATCTACATTGTGGTGGACTTTTTCAAAGGCACTGTATAGGCCATCGTTATAGTCTGTGTCGGTCAAAACTATTTAAATTATGTGTAGACAAAAATAACACGCCTATGGATCGTCCCTGTTGAAGGAGCTTAACCTATGGCTTTGCTTTCCCCTTACGGATACCCCATACCTACAGACTAAAGTACTTTATATTATATACCCACTTAAGTGTTTATAAAACCTTAAAATTACCTTCGAAATCAATTTTGTCTCTAATTAACTAATCTAAAAATAACAGAAAATTATACATACAACTTCATCAGCACTTTTGTCAACTTTTTCCACGGTTAGTTCCGTGCTTCCAGACAGTACTTTCCTATCAAAGCTCACATTAAGATTTAGGGCGATATTAGTAACTTTTACCAATTCTAAAAATTTTAATTTAAAGCTATTAGTATTAAAAACTTGTTGCTAAATACGCGGCTTACCCGGTCTGGAAAAAGAACTTGGGTCTAAAGGACTAAGACCTGTTTTTGTCATGATAAACGGGATGAAATCGAGGAAAATAAAGGTCGGCTGTTCACTATCGACTAAAATAAAAAATCAACGGGCAAATGTAAAGTACCAATAATAAAGATAAGATTAATTAATAAAATCTTCCTGTACTGATTACTGATTGTAACTTTGCCCCGGCTTTTTTGAGGTTATAAACATCATTTGACAGCTTCTGATGACACGACAAAAACAGTCTTGAAGTCAAGAGTTGTACTTACTCGATCGACAACGTGAATTGGATCGATCGGTTCCTAAAAATGAAATTAGTGATTGAATGCCAAACACTTTAACTTTCTTTCTAAAAAAAGTTAAAATTAAATTTATAAACGTAGCAGGCTCAATAGCAAAACATCCAACTGAAACGACATGAATTCTAGTGAACCTGCTTTGCCATTAATTCAAAAATTACCCCTTCGGCAAATGTAGCTGGATGGATCAAAAATCAAAAATCACTGTAGACCGGCTTATATCCATAATCCATGTCAATATCCTTGTTCCTGTAGTCCTATTAGCTCTATTAGAAACATGTTCTATAAATATAATTATTGTTTTCACAATGATTTCTTTTGATGATTATATCAAGATATTTTTAAATACGATTGTTGGAACAATTGTTGTCATATAATTAAGTTATGTGACTATTATTGCCGTTATCCGCTTAAAGGACATTGATAAGACTGGTTCGATTGAGTCAAAAATATGATGGGATTATCAGGACATTCATATAGCCGCCCAATATTAGTTTACTTTCAGCTAAATCAGTCCAACCAAACCGGCCAGCCCTCAGGTCAATCAAATAAACGAACATAAAGCTCTTGGACCTTAGGTGGAATAACGAACGCCCTTTATCGACGTATGTCAAGTCAGAAGTCAACCAAAGTCAAAACGCAAATGTGTTTTTGTTGACTGTCTTTAATTTCAAGGAGAACAATAATTTGTAAATTAAAGGTAAAAAGGAATTTACTGAGACAAAACTATGTTTGAAGCTCAAGAAATAAACGCAGAGCACAAAGATTTGATACACGATGTGGCGTATGATTATTATGGGGATCGAATGGCCACATGCTCCAGTGATCAATATGTAAAGGTATGTAGGTAGTCTAATGTAAACAATCAGATTTTTATGGACAATGCTTCCTATTTTTTTGCCACGAAAATGGTTAGTATAGTTCTAAACACCTTTTTGTTATACTGTGCTATGTCCAATCAATTTTCCTATCCTCAGCTAATCCGGGAGAATATATTTTTTTGCTTAATACTGTTTTGTTGTTCTGCATAGTACTGCCTTGTAGGTACCTACTACCAGTCTTCCTTGTTGGTTGTTGTACTACTACCTTATACTCATAGGTATTCAATAAATTCTCGGGTAAATTAGTATAGTAGGTACTAAAATAAAAGTAAATAAATAAAACTAACTTTAAGAGACTATAATTGTAAAATTATGTAGGTACCTACCTATTTGGTTTGATTTTATATTGGGTATTCTTGTTTTGTTTTTATCATTTTGATTGGGCAAGTACCCTAATTCAAAAATATATTGTACCCTTAGGTATGGGATAAAACAAAGGAAGGCAAATGGGCTCTAACATCGAGTTGGAAAGCCCACAGTGCTTCTGTGTGGAAAGTAACTTGGGCTCATCCAGAATATGGACAAGTCTTGGCTACATGTTCTTTTGATAGGACAGCAGCTGTATGGGAGGAAATTGGTAAGTTTCAAAAAATGTGCTAAAATACTTGGCTTACATTGACATCCATGCACCTAAATATATACCTATAGTATGTAGGTATCCCTGTCATCCACCAATCCACTCTACATCTTAAGTAGGTAATTCTAAAGTTTACAGGATCAATACTGAGAGTGTAATATCGACAAAATACTCAACTGTTCTATATCATCCATGATCCTACTTTTACCAATTTAATTGTTATTAAACAGTTTAGTTACTTTATTTATAGTGTACGCTAGGAGGGACTATGGTGGAAGGACTTAAGTTGCCTTTTCTATAAATTCCTCGATAAATCCTTTCTCTGCAATAAAAATCCAATATTTGGATTGTATTACAAATTTATCTCAAAAAAGGTGCTTGATTTTGTTATTTTAATGATATTAATAGAGTGTAAATTTCAGTTGGAGACACCCCAGGACCGGGTAAAAGGGGCACAAGACATTGGGTGCGTAGAACAAATCTGGTTGACTCTAGAACTTCTGTAACAGATGTAAAATTTGGTCCAAAAGCGCAAGGGCTACAGTTAGCAACCTGTTCAGCAGAAGGTATGGAGTCATTTTGCCTACTAATACTGATATACTTGATAATTATTAGGAGTCAGCAAAATTTCCAACTTGTTTTTTTTTTCATCTATGGGAACTTTTCCATTATTATTATTTGTAGGTACTATATTCAATACCTTACTTTATTCTTATCAATTTAAGGCTAAAATTTCTTTAAAAAATGGTTTAAGATTTTATACTTGAGTAACCCTCTAATTTCTACTGATAAAATGAATTGAAATATTTAAAATAGGTGGCTTAAGTATAATGTATACCTACAGTGTTTCAATAACTTTTTTACTATTAAGAGTACGAAAAGAGGTTATTCTTCATTAAAAGTTCTGTCTGGTCTAAACCTAAAATGAAATAATCAGACATTAAGACGAGCTTAGTCTAACAACACCAAAAACCACAATCTCAATTTCTCTCTTAGGAAACTCAAACCAGAATTGCCCTATGATGACTCTGTCAAATTTCTGGAGGTCCATCTGGACCCTGGCTTAATGTGGGCTGTGCATACTGATGTTCTTAAATAAATAAATATTTATTTTAGCGCTTGACTACTGCAGCCATTTAAAAGACAAATATTATTTGCAATATATATTATTTGTACCAATCATTCTTATCTATACCTAACTAATACCTGAAAATACAAAGGCAGATTTTGAAAAACTAATTCAATGCCTTGTTATATGCTTCAAATAGTATTTTTTAAGCTTCTTAAGAGGCTTTAGCTCAGTGGGTAGAGCATTAAAAAGTCGCAGTGCGCTTCCAAATACATGTTTTTGCATATAAGAGTTTCGCTTAAATGGAATATCAAAATTATCTTTAGAGCGGATATTGTAAGAATGTTTTTTAGATCTCGGGATTAAGTAATTTTTTAGATAATAAGCTAAGGCATTAAGTTATTTTTTACTTTAAGTATTATCATTATATTTGACATTTCAATGTTCTGCTCTATATTAAGCCAATCTAAAGTATTTAACTTTAGTTTAATGGGGGTATACTTGTTACATCCTAAGATAATTCGCATTGCTTTATTTTGCAATAGCTGTAAAAGATTTATTTCCTCTTAATTACAAGCCATTAGTAAAGAATTACAATAAGCAAAGTGCGGATAGTATTATAAATTAACAGTTTACACCAATGATCCCATTTTTTTTTCAATTTTTTCACATTTAAACTTGATATGAGCTGAAAAAACCAACTGAGGATCAAAAATTACCCCTAAATATTTTATTTGATTTACCACGTCAATCCTTTCTTTATTAATGAGAATATTATAATTCTTATCTATAAAAGATTTACATTGAGCTTGCTACCCAGAATCATATTATTTTGTTTTTTCCGAATTCAACTTTAATTTATTTACCCAATGCCAGTTATATAACAGGGATAGTTCTGAGTTTATATCATTTACAATCTGGTCATAGTCCTTTCCTGTAATTGATAGAAACGTGTAGGGATGATGCTTTAGAACAGGATCTGTTTTTTTTAAACATGTTTTAATATGGAACAGGTATGAATCGATAGGTTTTCCTGTTCTGATGAAACAGTTAACTAGTTGCGATTGTGGTCTCGTTTAGTTGTTCCCGTTCCAGCGGTACTCTTCTGTTGCAGCAGTCCAGTCGGATCTTTTACCTCGTATGCTGCGGCGCTTGCGACGAGAATCTATTCTCAATTCTCGGGCTGCGTTTCTCGGGCTGCGTCGCTCGGTGCATAAACGAGAACCCGTGGCTTGGCCTGCGCTGTGTTGTCGATGTTAATTATTTTTTAGAAAATACACAAAAATAGAAACATATTTATTACTTTTTATAACAAAGATATAAAACAAAAACTATTCGGATAAAGTTCATAGTATCAGTACACATTAGTACACAATAGAAATATCAATAAAAAGAACAAACAAATAAAAAAAAATCATCTTTGCAACAATAAAACTATTAAGTACATTAAGTTGTACCATAATGATAAAAGCACATATCACACTCCCAACATTAAACGGTGAGGCTTTGTATATTCCTCGAGTTAGGTTATTTCACTAGTTCGTTTTATATATTGGTTAGGTGAATTAAAATGGTTTTGGACACTTAATAGTCATACACCAATACATTTTACTTTTTGTAAAAACAACATGTTACCTATATTGTAACAACAAATTCGTAGAAATGCTCTCATGAGCCGAAATCTAATATAATACGTTAAATACAAACGTAGCGATACATATTATGATACCCTACTATATACAACATAATCATTAATTTTCCTTGAATATGATACATTAAAATAAGTACAAACGTAGCGATAAAAATGATGCCCTATTACAACATAATCATCAATTTTCCTTGAATATGATACATTAAAATAAATACAAACGTAGAGATACATATGATACCCTACTACAACATAATCATTAATTTTCCCTTTTACCGTACTCAAGTATGGTAGGTACAATCAAAGAACAACAATTTCGCATCTGACGTGCGACCCTGTCTTATTTGCACATGAGAGCAGCTAACCACGACGTGGATTCGCCAACGCAAGTGGAAGTGCAAGTTGTAAGCTTGCACCTCCCTAAGTAGTAAAAGCCGGTTTACATTAGGAAATTGCACGTGCAATGCAATAAAAAGTTGCCTGTAGGCATGCGCACTTTTGGGACTTTGCAATCAGCTCTTGCAATTTTCTTAATTAGAACACGCGCTATTTTTATGTCACATGGCATGCAATTTTTGTGTGAAATCACAGGTACCAACATAAAAAATCAATTCATCCATTGATCCATGCGGAGCAAAGCCAAGCCAAGATAAACTAATATATTTCGTTATTTGCAAACGTGCTTAGTAATTAGTACAACTGGTTATTAAAATGCTTTCATCCTTTACTTGCATGATATGTAAACGGTTACGCAATGCAATTCTTTGCAGAAGCAATACTTTGCATGACATTTTTTGCACCTAATGTAAACACGCTTTTAGTAATTTGTACGTATTCTACACATTAAAGAATATTGGCCACAACGTGACCTGAACATGTTGCCATTCACCCTTAGTGAATGCAACCAACTTTATATTTGACTTGTCGCCCACCATTTGAGTCGACCGCTCCGCTCTGATGCAACAAAAAATTATGTTTACGTCCGCAAGTTCTGCATGTATAAATTGACGTACACTACGCCACACTATGTCTTCCGAAACAATTAAAGCATAATCTTTTTAGCTGCACAATTCTATTTCGTTCCTGGACCGAAAGTTTCAAGAATTCATCGCATGCGTATAGTTTGTGACCTGCCGTCGCACCACAAATGTCACAAGACTTATTATTTTGTTGATTACCCGTAAATAACACAGCTCTATCATTTCTAGCACCCCTTGCTTGTGAGGTAAATTCGTACTAGATAAATTTTCAAAAACTATGCATCTTCGCTCCAAAAATTTAAAGAAATCGTTTACCGACGGCAATTCATCTAGATCGCGATCCAGCTCAAATGCTCTTTTTGTCGCGAAATCTAATTTATTTTCCAAAATAAATACCAGTAAATATTCCAAAATCTCTGTGTTTGACAAGCTTAATTTTTTTAATGACTCAATTGTTTTTCTTTGATTTGCAATAAACTCTCTTAAATTTCCCGCGTTCGGCTTTGCAGGCTGAGGGGTATCTAAAATATTATTTAAATAACTATTCATGACACAGGTTATGTTTTCATATCTTTTCTTTAAAATATTAAACGCAATTTCAAAGTTTGAACTTGAACCTATAATCTGTAACGAATCGACCAGCTTGAGCGCTTCTCCCTTTAAAGTTGTTTTTAGGTAAATTAATCTCTGAATATCTGTTAAACTTGTATTATTTAAAATTAATGCTGTGAACAATTCTACATAACCTCTCCAATTGGCTACATTTCCGTCAAAGGGTGAAATTTTCAAGTCTGGTAATTTAATTCCCGATGTGACGTGTACCGACGGCACACTTTGCACGCTACATACTGAGTTTGCAGCACTAGTTAACCTCAAGTCCTCAATTTCAATTATTAGAGCACAATATTTATTTTCAATGCCAGTACGGTCGTCATCGTCGGGGTTTAATTCCTCGATCTTATCTTGCGCCTCTGTATAGTTTTGAAATGGTTTTTTTAATAGTTCTTCCCTTACGTAAGCTTATACTACTCTCGTTTTATCATTTAAACTTTGTTCAATCCATGTTTGAACTCGCGTTATAGCGGCTTTCGCAACAGCTCGTGTTTTCTTTAAAGGTTTCTAAATCCATTTTTTTTGTATTTATGTTATTTAATTAACCAATCGTTCTGACTTTGAAATTAGCTTGCGGCTACAACCTACTCTCAATGCAAATAGTATCAAACTGTTGGCTACCAAAGCATGATTTTGCTTAACCAAAACATTGACAATAACAACAAACAATACTATATACAAAAGTACAATGACAATATCTTATGATTACTCTACCTTCCTTGTTTCCTTGATGCTTATTGCTTTGCTTATTGTTCCCTGATGTAAGTACGCCTCGTTTTGTGTTTGCGTAGACACTTTTCACTACACTGTATTCCCCCCATATGCAACATTATTATATCTTCGGGATGTACCTCCGCGAATTGACCGAACTTACTTCAACAGATAAACGGGACTCGAGTTGGGATGTAGTAATCACATTATTACACCTTCGGGATAGAACTTCGCGAATTTACTAACTTATTTCATGGCTAATACCATAAAATCAACGAACCTCGCTCTAAACACCGCGAGAGAAACCGTCTGCTTCCCATAAAGCTTAAAAAACTATTCTGTCTAAAACAAAGGAAGTGTAGCTATGAAACCGAATTCAATAATCTCGAACCCCTATCGGTTTTCCGGTCTAGAGCTTTTGAGAACGTCGGAAGGGGACGCTGTTTCAATTTACACGTAAGTATATCTAGTTGCCTACCAATAAAACCTTTCTTTACCGCGATTGTGCTACTCAACTAGAAAATCTACATCTGTTTCAAACCTTGCTTTTTGTCACGTACGCTGAACCACGTTGTTTTTGTAGACGGCGAATATTTTCGGAAAGACTGCAGACAGCGGCATTGCCGTACTTTTTCTACTTTAAATTGATACTTGTTTTTTCGTTATTGGATTATGCACTAGATAACTGACCTTTCCCCAACACCTGTCTATACATTAAGCGACCCTGTGTTGATAGTTAACTTCTCGCTTGAAAAAGGGTTACAATATAGTATCATAATAATGAAAGTTATGTTTGTTAACAGGTCCATTTCTGTGAAATCGTATATTTAGTGATGAGGCTCACTAAACATAACATTCTCGAAAAACCGAGGTTCTTGCTGAAGCATATCTTGTGCCCACTAACAAAAAACAATCTTCTTTCATAATCCTGCGGATCTAATTCCTGCGGTAATTCAAATATTTTATCAGAAAGTTTTTTTTTTTACTTATCCACCTATAATAAATTGTTAGGTCATGTGGCAACAAGTAAGATTTAAATTTTTTTTGTTCTGGTCGTTTTAGACCTATGACCAAAAACGTTTATTACTCACGTCTAGGTGCCGTAAAATAAACTAATTTTGGCAGATACAAGAAAAAAATGTAAAGTTTCTTAGATATACAAACGAATTTTTTTTTGAACCACCTTATATGCAGATGAACGTACATTGTATATCCCTTTTTATGTTGTTAAGTACAGTTCTTCTAGACTTTTTATTTTATTTTTCCGTCATTGGACTAAACTAATAACTAATCAATTTTATTAGTATCGGTAGTATTTCAAAAATGCTAGAAATTGTCAAGAGAGTATGCCAAAAGATTTCGTATAAGTTTCAAGGAATGAAGGTGGATTTATGAACTCGAAAAGTTGGTGAGGTTTAAGTTGGTGAGGTTCGATATTCGACAGTCCAGAATATGGCAATTATGAAGTCAGTAGCGAAGTTCGAAAAGTTTTTGTTTGATTGGTTGAAATTTTTGTCCAATAGAATGATACAGAATACTAACATTAAATTTGACTTTGAAAATTTTGACAGATTGTAAATTATTATTTTCTTTGTTTATAATTTTGTTCGGTTCCAAATAAAAATGAAATCGTTTTTGAGTTCCGTGCTGTGGTAAAAATGTTATATTATTACACCCTGTTTTCGGCGACATTTTTATTTTGCGCGGCTTATAGGAGAAGGCGTAGTAATCGCCGCTTTAAAATACAACCAATAAATGTGAGGAGAATAGGGGCATGTGGATATGATTATTTTACAAAGATGAGGTCTTGGGATGCACCACAGTTTTTTAAATATACAAGAATGTATCATTGTATGTAATGTTCCAGTTCTTAATAAATGATATTATATTATATTATATATTACTGTTATAATCTCTATGGCCTAAGTCGCAGATAAATTCATAATTTTAGATTAACTCGAGTAACAATAAATTAGTGTCATCATTCTCTATACTATCCATTTCTGGTTTTCTAATTTCTGACACAAAACACAATACTAAGCTTACAACAAACAGAAAATCCAAATAGAAATGACGTAAGGGCGACGTAAACACCGAAGAGCCCAAACGCGACAAATAAAAGACATTTGACATTTCGCTGTAACCACATGACTTTAAAATAGCGTCTTCATTGGTTAAAACGAACCTCTCGAACTCCAAACATAAAAATTGGTTATATCGAACTGTTCGAAACTTTCGAACTTTGCACGAACTGAGTTTATAAATTAAACTAAGTGTTCCCTTTAGTTTAAATTGAAACTCTTATTTCCAACGCCAACTGAACCTCAACCTCGCCAACTTTTCGAGTTTTTAAATCCAGCTTATATCTTGCAAACACTCAATACAAAAGAAATAGGAATTGAGAAAGTAAAATTGAAGATTACAATAAACTCCTAGATTTAAGCATATTTATATAAACCTGTCAGCTCTTTGGTGAACCCGAAAATTCACCTATTTCGGCCGCGCCGTATTGTTTTATTGGGTCTAGTAATCCCGCAATAAGCAGTCGACAATTAATAATCCTGAAGACTATAGTATTATTATAATGGTATCCGTTGCTTCGCAGCTGGAAGTACGACAACCCTGGACGTGCATTCGGCAAAGTCCGGCCGCTTAACGAAGAAGGATCCCCGCTTTGAAAACCGGGATCCATCAAGAGGTCGAATTATTAACATTACATCGAACTTCTATTGCGTAGCTATAATTTTCTTTGGTACCACTAACCAAAATGATGATTGAGTTATCTTGTCATTAAGGATGCCAATCCATATCCGATAATATTACCATATTTTAAGTTTCACGGTTTTTTTTGTTGTGTGTAGGTATTATAAGAATCTACGAAGCTCCGGATGTGATGAACCTAAGCCAGTGGACGTTACAGCACGAAGTTCAGTGCAAATTGCCTCTAAGTTGTCTCGATTGGAACCCCAGCTTATCCAGAATGCATCCACCGATGATAGCCGTGGGAAGTGACGAAACGGGTGCAGGAGCGGGCGGCAAAGTTTTCATATACGAATATAGTGAGAATAGTCGAAAATGGATTAAATTGGACACTGTTAATAGTATCATGGAGCCGGTGCATGATATAGCTTTTGCCCCGAATTTGGGTAGGAGTTTTCATATCTTGGGAGTGGCAACTAAGGATGTGAGGATTCTTAACTTGGCGCCAGTCGAGTAAGTACCATTCTCAATTTCGAATTAGATTAAGTTTCAAGTTTCAGCTGTATCGATACAGTAGAATAGGTCCAAATGTATGCTAATGACAAATAATTAAATAATTATTCACAATAAAATAAATTACTTATGAAAGAAATAATTTAAAAAAAGCATTAGGTAAACACTCTTATTAAAATATTAACAAATTACAGACACCACATAAAGTATATACAGAGTGGCAAAAAAGTCGCGCATAATGCCTGTAACTTTTGAATTACCTCGTATACGAAAAAGTGACCTTTATGAAAGTTGTTCAGTAAATTATTCCCCACATTTCTTGCCATAGAGACCAACTTACTTTATTTTAAATGGAACACCCTGCATATGATTGCATATTTGGATTCTGCTGGAAAAACTCTGAATTTGTTGTACTTCACAAATTTTTATTTATTTAAAATTGTAACAAACTTTATAATAACAAAATAAATAGCCTAGAAAATTGAACAACTTAACATCGGAATAATAAACAAGTAAAACCTTTTCAGTGGATCAGGTGTTCAAAATGACCACCATTTTCTGCTAAGAGCGCCAGTCGATCCCTGAACCCGTCTACAACGTTTAAAAGGAATTCCTCTGGAATGGCCCGAATTTTAGCACTAATTCTGACTTTTAAAGATTCTTTAGTCATTTGGATGGTTAATGTAGACTTTGTTCTTTAAGTATCCTCACAAAAAGAAATCGAGCAGGGTTAAGTCCGGGGATCGCGCTGGCCAGTCAATAGCACCTCTTCTGCCTATCCAACGTCCTGGAAATTGTTGGCTTATGTATTTTCTAGCATTTGCTGCATAATATGCAGGTGCTCCATCTTGCTGGAACCATACCTGTTCGTTTATGCCATTTACACCCGTTAAAACCATTATGTGATTCCTGAGGAGGTTCAGATATTTTTCGCCATTCAAATTACCATCTATGAAAAAAGGTCCCACAATATGTCTACCAACTATGTCCGCCCAAACATTAACTTTTTCGGGCCTCTGAGTATGACCTTCCTGGAACCAGTGAGTATTCTCAGCAGACCAATAACGATAATTGTGTCTATTATAAATGCCATTTAAGTAGCTTTATCCGAGAAAATAATATTTGTTGCGAAGTTATTATCGTTATTGCATCTTTTCATCATCAGCTCACAAAATTCAGCTCTTCTATCAAAACCGTCCTCGTTTAACTCGTGCACCAACTTTATCTTGTAGGGATGCAACTTCTCCTGCTTAAACAAATTTTTAACTAAGAGGGAACAACAGTCGTTTTTTTTTTGTATTAAGTGCATAATCTTGAAATTTATTTAAATTAGCAGAGCGCTTTCGGCCTTAGGCCATCTTCAGTGCTTCTTTGTCAGGAAACAGGAAACTTCATTGACAAATTTACTTTTCTTGAGTGGGTCATCAACAGCACAATGTAAAAACTTATTATGTAAAAAACAATTAACATGTAAATTTGTAAAAAGACGAACAATTGGGACGAACCACTTTTAAATTTTGTTAATTAGCCATCGTTTTTATTTTTCTTTTTCATAACTAAATTTTAACTACACGTGGAACGTGTTCATCAGTCGGAATGTGATGGTTAGTTATAAATTTATGCCAAGCTTTCGGAAATCATTTATTTCATTCCCATCTTCAGAAAGACTACAAATTTATATAAATTGAGGTTAGGAAAATTGTTGTGAATAATAAATCATTAATTTTACATTTTAATTTTAATTAAACAAGTTAAATTCGATTTTTATTTTAAATTGTATGTTTCTTCGTCCATATACAATGGTTTTAATAGTATCTCCAAACGTTGGCTTTAATTGCAATTGACTTTGATTTTCAACACGTTTTCTTCTCGCATGTCTCTTATTTTATATGAACATCTTTATGAACAATCTTAAGAAAGTTGTAAGTAAACATTATGATTATTAATCACAACAATTTTCCTAATCTCAATTTATATAAATTTGTAGTCTCCCTGAGGATGGAAATACCATTAATAATATAGGTATGTTCAGCTACACTCCTATTAAAAGTAAGAGACATAGCAGAACATTTTTGCCATTAAAGTTCAATGAATTTGCATTACCTATACCAGTCTACAACATTGTTCAAGCTTCTCTGCAAACAAACGCAATCCTCTATAGAACCAATCTCCATAAATATTTTAGAATCGTCGGCAAAAAGTAAGGTTTCTGAATTACCAGTAACAGAAAGTATATCGTTAATGGAAATCAAAAATAACAAAGGTCCCAAATTAGAATCCTGGGGAACCCCAGAGGCACTGACATAGACAAGGGATATGCGCTTATGGTAAGGATAGATAGGCAACTTAACATACTAAATTGGTTCCCTAATAGCGCCATTCGTGACTGGTTGAAGAACTAAATGCAGCAATGGGGGAGAGGGGCGGGGGGTCGGCGCCATGCATGACAATTTAAATTTTACAGTTTTGAATTCAAATTTTCGCACTTCTAACTCTGATGGAAATGTTAGAAGCGCAAACCTTTTGAATTAAAGTCAATATATTTTGGGAGAATAAAAGGAAGTTGTAGCAACGTTTCTGATATGGCGACAGGCTTTATTAATATTAGATATTTACATAAATTAATATAATAACAAGGCAAGTTTTACCTAGGATTGTGCTGTAAAGAATTAACATAGGAACAGCGTTCAGCTTTAAACATGATCCTCTTCTGCCATGCTCAATTTTCTGGTCATATCCAAAATGTGTGTGACAAACTCTATAAGTTGTTTGATGCCAATCCTATCTTTGCCACAGAGGAATGGATTTTGAATAGTATTTACCCAAAGTTTATGCGTCTAAAAATACACGGACATTATACTAAGATCGTAAACTGTCATAACTCTAAGAAAATCAGTATATAAGTAATATTTATGATTATTCAGAATTAAAAGGTGTCCTTCATACATTTTTTTTAGATAGCAACAAATACATTATAGGCGCAAGGTGCCTTATTGGCTCTTCACGATACACCCGTTTTATTACTTTGCTAAAACAACAAAATACTTACCGGGTCGCTTTTTGGAAACCTGTGCATTTTCACACGTTTCCCACTTTGTACTTTACATCCGGAAACGCAACAATAAATCACCATTTTAGCAGAATAAACTTATACGCCGCGCCGCTTCGTTTAAAAATTTAATTTTAAAATGTCAATGTCGCTTGGGTACGACTCCGGAAAATATTTTTATTATAGATCAGTCATAAGTCATATTTTTATCTTTATCGCACCTTAGCTGGTACGGTCGAATGCAGAGAGAGGGAAAGATACAGAACGTTTACCACGCTCATTCTAAATACATGTTTTGTCGCTACCAACGTTAGGATATGAATAACCTTATAAAACAAAATCCCTACAATAGCGCCATCAGCGTCTGGTTGAAGAACTAAACGAACGGGGAACGATCTTCACCATTTAAGTTATCCTAGCCTGGGCACTGGTATAAACATAAGACCTGGCACCCTTGACCTCAACATACTGCTGCCCATTTATCAAATAAGAGATAATTAAGTTATTTAAATTATTGGTTACATTACTCTGATACAAAGATTTTACTATATGACTATGTTTTAACCTACCAAATGCCTTCTCCATATCTGTATAAATTACATCAACCTGCTTTTTGCAACTAAATGAGTTATGGACAAACTGACAAAATGTAATTAAATTGCTCAATGTGGACCTATTTGGCTAAAAGTGCTGTTCAGATGTATTATACTCTACCTCATCATATAGTCAATCAAACAATGCTATCTCAAAAACTTTGGACTCTGCGTTCAGGATAGTAACAGGTCGATGATTCATCACTTTATGCTTGGCCTCTTTTTTAAACAGTGAAATTATCTTACTTACGTACGCCAATCTATAGGATATGTTTGATGTGCGCAGACTAAGGTTAAAAAATGTGAAGAAGTGGTTCCACTTATAAATTACCACAGCCCTTAATTATATAACCAGGCAACCCATCCGGTCCAACTGATCTGTTACCCTTTAACTTTCTAATGGCATATCTAATCTCTTGTTCTATTACAGAAATAATCTTTGGGAGAAAATGTGTCATGATACACAGGTATGTCAGTTATAAAGACAGAACCAAAGTGCTGAGCCACCATGTTTGCAATATTTTTTGTGCCAGATCCTGAAAGATCATTGTAGGAAACTTGGACAATGGGCTTGTATTATATATAGAAATTAAATTTCTTCTTTTTTTTTAGTGATGAACAATCTGCCCAAAGTGGCCTAACAAAATTAGATATCCAGACCGCTGCACAATTTGATGATCACGGCTGCACCGTATGGAGAGTTTGCTGGAATGTGACTGGAAATATTTTAGCTTCTAGTGGAGACGATGGATGTGTCAGAATGTTTAAAAGTAAGTAAGATCTAATAATATAAAAGTTAAGGAATTTGACAGCGCAACATAATATGCTGTATATTATGCAGGGTCTCCCACTTTAACCTCCGAAGGAATTTTGAATTTTTCAGCGACAAACTCTAGGTTTTACTGATGAGTTCTTTACAAGTGTATCCCAAAATTTTTTTTAACAAAATTAGTTTGCAAAACAACTTAATTTCCTTGATTTTTTTTTAACTTAGCCTGTACATGAAATCAAGTCTATTGAGTAAGATTAAATTATCTATAATTTAAGTTATCATAACCCATGCCAAATTTTCATTTGTTTTTGAGAAAAAAAAAATTATTTTTTACGGATTATACCATAGTTGCTTTTTTTTAAACGAGCCATGAGGTGGTAAGTTTTGACCACATTTCTCGCACTGTCATTATACAAAAACAAAATAATAATTGACACATTAAAAGCTTAAATATGATTAAACGATTTCCATGTGTTTTTAACAACACATTGAAAATAGAATCCTTAAGAATAATTTAAAAAATAAATAACCTAAAGTCCTCTTTTTGCGTAATATACTTTGTCAGGTGCAGTTACCAATTTCACAATAATTGAATGATTATGCTGGAACATGGTATTTTTTATTTGAGGAAATAACAAACATTTTATTATCTATTAATTGCTTTAACAAAAAAAGTGTCTTTAACCTTGATTTTCTTTAAGTTGGCCCTATTCAGAATTACGATTTATGAGCTTAGTTGCTACATTTTGATGAAACAACGTTGTATAATAATCAGGTCGGTGAGAATGTTGTTTTGTGGAAACATGGTGGTTAGAACGTTGTTAGTAATAATGTACATAAAATTGTAACTAAAAAACTTATTTATTAAACTGTGTCTTATTATAAAATTTTAATTTAAGTCTTAAAGATTATTCATTCTTAAAATTTGTATAGAAATTTACATATTTTAGTGGAGTATAATCACCCATAATATGTAATAAGCTGGCAAGCTTTTCCTTCTTGTTTGATAAAGACCCGTCATATGCTATATGCTTTCGTTAGAACATCAAGAGGAATACTAATTGCTTCAATCGGGTTTTTAAGTGATTTTATCGAACAAACCATTGTTGAATAGTGTTGTGGATTTTTCACAATCGGATTGTGTTCGGGTCATCCGAGGTAATTTATATCCACACTGACTCGGATATTTTCGTAAAATTTTTAAAAAGCATTTGTTGCATGTAAATAACTCTAAAGGGATTAAACAAACTTAAAGAAGTTAGTCAACATTGGCAATTACTTCCCTAGCTTTGTCTTTTATATATATATATATTCATTTTACTAACAGCTGCATTCGTTTAAATTTAATTATGTATTAATTATAAATTATATAATGTAACTCCAAACTTCGCCAATGCCTCTTAAAGTTCTGATGATGTCATGCCGTTCCCACTAATTCAATATTATATACGATAGAAATGAGATAAAATAATTATCAAGGCCGAAGTGATAATTTGTGGCTCAGGAATCCGCGCTGTATTAGACGTGGGCTGCCAAATTTACCAAAATAAATGATTAATTATTATTTGCTGAATATTATCTTCACCGTTTTAAGAATATAATAAATTATATTAAGCGATTATAATTTGCAGTGTAAGGGTTCATTTTTTCATTTTCACCCAATGCGATGTGAACCGTTACCATTTTTTCACTCTCATCTCCTTTTTTTAACATGTTTAAAAAAATATGGTGTTAAAGGTTGCATTGTAAATTGCAATGATAGGTTTTAAAAATTCCGTATTTCAGACCTACACACCCCGAATCGGTCCTAAATAAGGGTCGCCCTAATTAGCATACAATAGAGAGACCAGTTTGGTGAATGAAATGAAAACTACCTACAGTAACAGCAGCGTTACTACAGGTAGTTTAAATATTAATATTTATAAAAAAAATCTACTATGTACAATAATACAACTTAATTTTTAAATTTTAGTCCCCATGTTCCGAGTAGTCTGATGAACTATCGTCGTTGGGGTCCAGAGAAATAATAAGGGGATCTACAGTGTTTTCTAGCATGTTATCAGTTTCCCACATTCTTTTTTCTATTTCAATCACATGTTCGACGCACTTACTCCATTTTTCGTATCCCACTGTTTTTATTCCTCTTGCGAGAGGTTTCCAACGTCCCTCCTTTTAAAAGTGGTGTTACGCCTTGCTACAAACCCTTTTAGTTACGCCCCCACCAATTCTATGGGCTTTAATTCACAGTGACATAGCGGAAGGCGAGGTACTGTTATATTTCGTTTCAACAAATCCATTTCTGCTACCAATGTAAACAATTATTAATCTTTTACCTTTTCCCGAGGGTGCTTTTATTCTAGTGGACCATCCTTTCATGAAAGCTTGCCTCGCGATTTTTTTATGTTTATCCTGCCATATTTTACCAACGGTATAACCTTCATTTAACCAAGTTTCGTCCATATAATGGATATTCCTGTTTTCCCTTCGAAACTATCTTACTGCCCTCAAATATCGTCGTCGCTAGCAGATGATTTCGTCTTTCTCTATTAAAAGTGATTTTCTGTTTTGAATTTCTTCATAAAAAAAATTAATTTCCTTCAAAGTTTTCTATGGTTTCTTCTTACCCATGGGTGGAATGAAATCACCCTTTTTTATTTCAGACAATATTTTGTCCAAGGTAGGTATTTCTTTTTTTAAGTACAACGAGTGTATGATTCTTCTGATGGCAGTCTTTTCATCCTTATTTATTACAGTTTATTTTCTTCCTGAACTTCTCTTTGGCGACCCGATGGAACCGCATTTATCCTTGTGCACAAGTCGGTATCTTGTTGACTGTCTGACTCCAGTCATATTCGAACAGATTTCAACTATCTTCGCAACTCCGAATGTTATATGAAATAATAATTGGACTACGTCTATGAAATACCGCAAAGACCACTGGGTTTTATAGTTCAATAATGATTTATTACTCTCTCGCATGAAGAAATAGACTATAGTCAAGGCTCAAAATCAAAAACATGTTAAAGAAGCGGCGATCAAGAATGCTAAAATCGTGTGTAACTTCATTACACAGAAAGTTTTTCATTATTTATCTAGGTGATTATTTATTATCGTTTCCCTGGGTAAAGAAATTTTACTTCTCATTAGAGAAATGGAGTAAATAATTTGATTTCTCAAGTTAGTAGTATAAACAATATTTTATATTGCGTTTCAACTTAAAATTCTTTCTTTTCCTTTTTAGTGTTTTGTAACACGTTGAGGGCTGTTTATACTGTTGTGTTCTTTCCACATAAACGTAAAACGGTTAAAAAGGTTATTCAAAAATCGAAATTTAAAATGTAAAAATGATAGTTTATGGTAATTTGTTCAGGCCCACGAGCAGTGTATGTTTCTAAAAATATTCATTCCTGCGTGTCGTATGTCTGTATCGACACTGTGGTTTATAAAGGATTTCGAAATAAATGGTTCTTAAATATTTCTAGTAACTGATTTGGAAAATATGTCGAAAACATGTGCCCCGGCACAATTTTATGATTTTAATCGAAAATGTTTTAAATGCAATAATGCAAAGAACTTTTGTTTGTCCAATTTGTATCTCTTAGTTACTTCTACTGAATTTTTATTTTTCCAAGGCTGAGCGTACTTACTTTTCTTGTTTAGTTTCTTTAAAACAAAAATGTATTTGCAACAAACATTTAAAATAATTTTTTTCGCATCTCGCAGTGCATGGCATAAAACTCTGGAAACCGACGGCCACCCTCAAAGGCGACGGCACCCAAGTACCCACCGCAGCCGAAGCGGCTCGCAGCACCTCGCAAAATATACCCCAAGGAACCCCGGTGTCGACAATAGCCTCTCAGACGGCGAGATATATCAAATTAGGTTCCATATCGCAACCCAGCAGGGAGCCGTGGTACTAGGGTACTATAACAGGTCCATTTTTAAAACCTTTAGTCGGCGTAGGTGTGGTAAGTCAACAGGAGGATACGGAACGACTGGAGAAAGGTAATCAGGAGGGGATAAAATACAATTCTGCCACGACAAGTAGTAATTCAGCTGCTGCACAGGCTCCGGCGCAGAAAAAGGTTTTACACGTGGTTACGAGTTCCGACAGTTTAAGTAGCGCTCAGGAGGTTGACGCTGCTGAGGAGAAAAGTTCAACTTCTGAGAATATAGGGAAGAAGCCATAAGTGGGAATATGCTTTTTGTCCGGTTTTTATTAAGAAAAACAAAAATACAGACATTATAAACCTAGAACTGCTAACTTTAGCGTATTGTAATTAAAAGTTTAATTTTAAGTGAAGGGTCGCCAGTCGAATGGGTTAACTAACATATTAAAATAATTTCAAGACAACGCGACGCCTGTGAAAAAATCGTTCCCATTTTTATTATTCGTGGAATTTCGAAAATCGAATCACGTACATTTATAGGGGGTTTTCACATTACTTTTGTCCTGTCTCTCAGAAAGGAGTCATTTGCGTAGGTATGTTAAAATTAACTTTTTTCGCGTTTTAATAGGTAGGATCATATCCCTTCAAATTTCGCGGCACAGTTTCCTAAACCGCCCTTATAATACACTGCTTTAACACATTTTATGGTTAGTTGGGGTAATGGTAAACGATTTTAATGAAATCAACTTTAATATAATGTAAAATTTTGATTTGTATAATTATTGTGAATGTGACATTAAGGGAGGGTAATTTTCAGTCGGTTTTTGCTATGGATCATCATCTGCAAAACTGGAAAGGCATACTAGATACTAACTTATTTGATGTTTACAATTCCCCAGAGTAAAATATTTTCACAACAAATTTTGGGGCAAATGTGGACAAACTTATATTACTAATATAAGGTTGTAGTACTTTTAGTAGGGGTATTTGTGAACAAGAACCATCTAAACATTTTTTAAAAATATATCAGCAGTCAAAGAAAGGATGTTTACATTTACCCCCTGAGGCATCATAAGGTAAGTATATCCAAATAGAACATTTTATTCTTTTATTCTGCTCAACACAGCATACAATTAAACGAAATATAATATTAACATTTCAAACTTTATGGCTTCTCAAAAATGTCTATTTTTCCTGGAAACGAATAAACTATTTTTCGTCCTAGTTTCAGGATCTGGGAGAATAGCTTCTATCATCTCAATTGTAATGTAAGAAGTGGTTAACTCATTAATGAAGAAGTCTACGAGCATCGTCTAATAACCTTAGCCCTACAATCCCTATTTCACCATCATCTTCATCTTTTTGTTGAATTACACGCACATATTTATATGCAGTGGCGTTTTCCGTTAGTCCTTAGAACTTAGCCAGAATAAAACTACTGGACTGCAGATCATCCCACTTCACCTCTTTGTACCCTACAGTTTGCTATTTTTCAGGGGAGCGTTTATTATTAATTGATGATAGTGGTAAGTTATCTTCATCTGAGTAGTCTTCATTTTAACTTGCTTAATTTTTTTTGGTTTCTTGATTATATTTCTGTTAACGGCTTTTTTTTGCTCAGCGTCTTCGAGTTTTTTTTAAATTTCTGTAGTTGTTAAAACTTCTCCATAAGTAGATTGTCTCAGTCGGGGAACCACTCTTTTGGGCAGCGTTCCATTGTCAACATCGGCTGTAGAACTACTACAAGCTGCTTGTAATTTTTGGGTAAAAATATGGAGGATAGGTATTGTTTATTCATCGCCGTGCGGCGAGCATCGCGGCAAGATGAACTACTCCACTATGTGTATATTTTAATGTTTCACAGCGGCGAGTGCCGATGCATGGCGAGTAGCGCGGCGAGATGAACTACTTTACTCTATGTTTATACACTAAGACTTTCGCGCAAGTACCAACATGTTGCAAGCATTCAGAGGAGTCTCAGGGTGAATATATTTTGTTTATAGACTATCTAACGTTATCGGAGCGCGGAATATTGTTTTCTGTATACGATGCGGCGATCCTTCAAATATTGTAAAACTCGAAAAGTGCGACCTTCAACCAATCCAACGGCGATGATTTTTAGACTTGTAAAATGATCCTAACCTATCCCGATGAATTCTATTACTATGGAACACTGCAAGGATTATTCTTTTTGCCAAAATTTTAAAATTTAAATACCATTAATACCAAACTGAAAGTGCGTGTTAATTTTGTCATCTTACGCGTAAAAATCAAATATGAATTTTTTACTGTGCAGTTTCAAACTTAATTTTTATGAATTCCCCAAAATATCGATCTTCGTTGTTGCTTACAATGTGCCTAATTTAAAAATGGTGTATATATTTATAAGTTAATCTTAGTACCATAGTTAAAAATGGTCGAGTTTTTATTTAGTAACAACCCTTTGAAGTGTTATTTGGGTATAGTGTCATTTTTGTTGTACAGGGTGAGTCAACCATAGAGTCAAATGTTAGGGTACACAGTTTAAAATTATCTTTGAGTATACAGGGTTGCTCAAAAAGCGTGGCGAATATAACATAACTTTTTTTTAAATGGAACACCCTATTTTTTAATTTATTTTTAGATTCTACATGAAGTTTTATAACTTTTTTGTTAATGGTGTTATATACCTAAACCTAGTAGTTGTTCTTATATTTTAATTTTTCTAGAAAAATATTAGTTTTTACTCTTATAAAAAACTGACAGTTCCGCCATTGTTTCTGAAGGTGGAATACTCATATTTGGTACAAGCGTTCTATTGGGATGACAAAAAAGAACATGTAACGAAATGTGAGTTAGATGCTATAAATAAATTTATACATTTCGACTAATTTAAATTGAAAAATATCAACTTTTTTAAATGGTATTGTTAAAGTTTGAAATGTCAATTAAGCAAGTAAAAATAGTTAAATTTATTGTGGTAAGTATCTATTAAAATAAAATAGTTATGGATATATTGAAACAACCACTATGTTTAGGTATATAACACCATTAACAAAAAAGTTATAGAATTTCATACAGAATCTAAAAATAAATTAAAAAATAGGGTGTTCCATTTAAAAAACTTATTGCTGCATATTAAAAAAAAAATTTTAACTGTTCATCTTAACATTTTCTAAAACTTTTGTATTTAACGTTTTATAGTTAATCCCGAAACAAATGAGATAAAGAACTTTACTTTATGGTTGACTCACCCTGTACATGGGCAAGTGAGAACCAAAACATTTTTTTTTCTAAAGCTCTAGGAATTATGGCTTCCTAGATGGTGGCCAACCTTATAAAGACATCCGGTATAATCGCAAAGAAATACGAAAACCCGTTTTGATTTTTAGGGGTTCTGGTTCTGCACCTAAAATTTGTTTGCATGTGTTCGGTTTCGATTCCGGCTAAAAACGGTAACCTGAACTAACCTAAACAAATTGCAGTCAATAATGGATATAACGTATCTTTAATTAAAAAATTAGTGAAGAAAAAACAGTATAAAAAGCAAGAGACTTAGTATTATCATCATCATGGACACCTGACGTGGAATGTGGAATTCTTATCTTTTAAGTGTGTCACACATTGCCACCATGTACTTTCAAAATTTATAATGGTAACGCCAATACATGACATTTTTGACAAACTATGGCATCTGATATCCTCCAATAGACAGACAATCACTTACAGCAGCGGGTTTTACACAAATGTGTGAAGGCCGCTCTTGTTCTAATTCTTGTAAGACATTTTTTATGAATACAACAGTACCTAGACAGTGCCTACAATAAATCGTATACGTTCAGCATAACCTTTAAAACGCCATATGACTTTGACAGATACAGCACGTCTAAGTGGTGCGCTCTACTGGCCTCCGTTAGTCTGTTAGCCCTCATCTACCAATAACAAAGACGGCCTTTGGTGGCATATTTGAAAATTCTGTGCGGGCGTCCAATGACAGCACGTCTTCGCTTTTATTATGTAAATTAATTTTAAAAGTCAGGTAACCCTGTCAGTATTATTGGCATTTAACATTTTCTAACACACATGACAAACGTAGTTTTTTAATGAACTGAATGATTTGTTCATTTTAAAACAAAAATCAGTTTACAAAAGAGGCGCGTTCTCTTTCTCTCTCCATTTAGATGGTTATTATTTGGTATTAATGCCAGGCAACCATCAATTCTTTATTTGGTAGCAATGGCCTAGGGTTCGACCAACGAGGGAACATTTATTCATTATTACTTTAAAATTATCAAAAATATAAACAATTGCACCCTGTGGTTGGCTACCGCCTGCCACTGCCACTAGAGGTCGTGTTTCTTATGCCTTATGGTAAATGCCAGCAGTAATAACTGTATTAATTAATCAAAGACAGTAAATTCCCATTGGGATGATCGATCTCTCATGCACGTCGACGAATCGCACTTTCTATGGTTGTTATTAAATAAGAACCATTCCTTTAAAAGTAAAGACTGTCCGAATTAAGAATAACACTTCTGGTATACTGCCATTTTAGTGCAAGGTAACCAAGACCTGTTCTAGGGTGAATCAGGACCTTTGACATTGAAAATGGCCACTGTTTTACCATCAATGTGCCATTTTCAAATTTCATCATGCATGAGATAATAGAAGAATCCGTGAAGGCATATCTTAGCCCCTTTAGGGGTTCAATGATATAAAATTGGAAAATTATTTTTTTGGGTGTATGCCTAATGCCCGGCATTATATGGTACAGTTAACTTCAATCTTAGGTTTAAATGGTGGAATGAACACACCTTGAAATAATCCGAACCTATAATATCTAGCATAAGTAACCCCTATAAATATAACCTAAGAGATATCTCATTGTGTATAAGAAATATTGAAGAGGTTATTCGCCCTCTAAGGGATTGATTTTCTGATTTTTCGACTTCTTTGTTTTATTCGAATTTTTTAATCCTATAGGTACTCTTCCAAATTTTAAGTTTCCTTTTGAACATTACCATTTTTCACCTCTAGGGGATGTAGGGAGTGACTTTTTTTAGAATTTTCGATTATTTCCCTTGTTAAGACCTGTACTTGTGCTGAACCGAGTTAAAGTTTCTTCATGATCTAAAAGTGTCCAGGAGTTTTGGATATAATTCATTCAAGCATACAGTCGGCACGGTGGATCTTTGCTGGTGCGTCATTACTTCCGCATGACTAAAACCATATGAATCTAATCAAAACTACGAGATTCTAAACGTCGAAACAAAGTCTAAGTTCATAAACGTCAAAATTTTCGTGGCTAGCGCTCGGACTTAATTATAACAATAAATATCCATAATTACTTACCGCCAATACGAAAGTGAGATAAAAATAGGTTTGAAAAGAACGGTTTATAGGTGTACGGAGTACTTGTCTCGGTGCACAACGGGGGTGTGAGATGTTTTATGCTTTACCTTTTCTGCATAGGAGGTTGTGCTTCTATTCTATAATATACAGTGCGTCCATAAAGTCTTGCACAAATTCATTTAAAATTCAGGTATTTACTTTTTAAAAACGCTCGGACACGTCAATTAGTACTTTTGTTTGCGCATTTTTTAACGTAAAATGTTTTTATACAGTGTGTCGCACGTATGAGGTATGAGGTCATCAATAAATGTGTTTAAAATAAATTTTCAAACGTCAATATTTCGGAAACCGTGATTTCCAGAGGTGTTAAGTGTTCATCATAGAATTCAAAATTGATATAATATACAGGGTGTTCCATTAAAAAAAATCCTTGATGACCTCATACCTCATACGTGCGACACCCTGTATAAAAACATTTTACGTTAAAAAATGCGCAAACAAAAGTACTAATTGACGTGTCCGAGCGTTTTTAAAAAAAGTAAGCCCCTGAATTTTAAATGAATTTGTGCAAGACTTTATGGACGCAGTGTATTTAGATAGCACTAAAGCAGATTCCCTACAACGGCTTGGGATCACATTTGTTTGAGCACTTAACACTAAGCCTAAATCGTACAATGCACTTTGACACAACAGTTGACAGGTTGACAAAACACTTGAAACTTATTCTAGGGCTAGTGCTACCCAAAATGCAGAGTCTCTTTTTGTTCACTCGCCGGGGTCATGCCGAGATGCAAGTTATGCAATTATTACTATACGGGGTCTTGTACAAATGCTAGCTAACTGTGGCACTGGGTCTTGCCCAGTGCAAGTACTAACTTACTTTTCTATTCCGACCATTTTTGAATTCTATCGAGATTCTGTTGAGTACTTTGGTACCACCTCTACCCTTGCTGAAAATAAGACAAACAATTAAAGTGCGTGACGTCACTCACCCAATTTACACTATTGGTCAAAAATCCGTCAGCCATGCCTGCTTTGGATAACAAGGAGGATGAATAAATTGTCTTAGGAAGGGTACGTGGGAATATCCTAAACCGTTTTAAGAATGAAGCCAATAAGCCATGTAACTAATGATGTATACAAAACAATCCAGTCTTTCTCCACGATTTAATATCCGTAAAATATAGTTCCCTACATGATTCGAACATCCTCAGGAAATACTGATATCGAGTTGAGTGAAATTTTAAAGGATGGTTGTCTCAAATTATTGAGTACACCTTAACAAAGATGATGAATATAAAATTGAAGACATAGTGTAATAACTAGTCATTATTATGTATGTTAACATATTAGGAAATCTTTTATATAACTGAAATTTTATTTAATAAAGAAACAATATGGATAAATTAAGATTATTTTAGAAATGATATTGAGGATAACATTATTGGAGGAATTTTTTTTTATAAAATATTTCTTAGACTATTAAAAAATTGAAAAGTATTAATAAGAGTTGAAATCAACTATCATGAAGATATGGGACTATGCCCCATAATATTAAAAACAGGTGAAACTTTAAATTTTTAAAACACGCACAAAGTATATGGTTATTAAAGAAAATTTAAATATAACCTGTGCTAACGACAACCGTCAATTACTGCAAACTACGATGTTAGTATCTCCTGAGGATTAACGTCTAGACGTTCGAAACATGTAGGGAATAAGGGAAACGGTATATTAAACTGTGGAGGAAGACTGCATTGCTTCATTTACATTACTTTGACTCCACTGAAAAAATGGACTATTTAAAAAAAAAAACTTTTTCGAGAACATTATAATTTCAACGAGCATTAGTAATCTAAATGCTAGCCGTTTTCTTTCGTCAGACCCATCTCCAGATCATGGCTCGTCAGTGAGGCTAAGGTCTGACGAAAGGGAACGAAAGAACGACACTGAAGAGCCTATATCGCCCCAAGGTGTAGACGACGGTCATTAATTACAGGAGTCGCAGGTAGCAATTTAAAACCCATTCAGTTACGCACCGAGGACCAACACAATTATAAATCTAAAGGTTGGTCGTTTCCTTTCGTTAGACTCATCACCAGACGCGTTTCGCCTCACCGACGAGCCGTGATAAGGTCTGGGAATATATTTTCTGTTTGGTGTTCTTTTATATATGATTTTTAGGTATGATTATTCCTTTGACGGACAAAACATGTAATCAATTTCTTTTTAAGCAAAAAAATTTTGATACTAGGACTTTGAGTTTTTGTTGCTTTTTGCACGAGTGTTTTTGTCTTATTAGACAAAGTTTATTTTAATGCTTTGAGCTATTAATATCTACGCTAAAATAGAAGTAAATTGTTCGAGATTTTGTAAATTTCATACTTTCAATTTTAAAACCTGCAATTTTTTTTTCAAAAATCGTGTTTTCTTGCCTTTTACCTGTTTTTAATTAATTTAATCGTTAACACTGTAGTTATTATGTCTTATGTGGTTTTTCTATTGCTTCGGCTTGTATAATACTTCCCATTTAAATTATTGTCAATTGATTGTTACATCAAAATTTCGGATTTTTGCATGTTTGTAACAATTTTTTTTTTGCGCCATATCTTGGAACTTAAAGCTGATTAGACAGAAGAGTGATTCAATATCCCTAGAAAAGGTTCTGGTTACCCTGCACTAACAAAATAATTTTTTCTTGTAGGCCAGTGTAATAATGTTAAGTTTAATTTCTATTTTTACTAAATTATATTATTTTGTGTTTGCTGTAACCGACAAATGTTTTAAATTTTTATAATATGAATATTACTTTTTGTAGAAAATAAAATAAATATGTTTATAATATACTTAAATATCTTTCAATCTTGCTCGGATTATAAATACTTAGTAGGTATAGTTTGGGATGGCAATATTGGTATATTTTATGATTACTACTACCAATGACGATAAAGCAATTATCGTCATTGACTACTACTATGATCATATTATTATGTGACTTGCTAAGTAAGACGATGGTCTTTAACCTCTTTTTCTTCATAATGATGCTGTTCAGTAGATCTTGTCTAGAATAAGGTTCGTCGGTCGCTGACAGCAACAGCTTTTAATACAATGAACCGGTCAAAGTAGGTTTTGAGCTTAGAGGCCGCTGCATTTTTTTTTTTTAGTAAATGACTCAAAATTCGGTGGATGGAACATTAGATGTTAATTTATGACAGACCAGTCACCAAGACGACCCAATCATTTACTTTTTTGCATACACGGCTAAAATGTTTTCGACTCCAAAGTCTACAAATTCTGTCACTAAATCTAGTTTTTATCTATATAAGGAACATTGCCGCTACAATTACAGTGAACTTAAGAGGCGATGCCGACGTTGTCGTACAAGCCGAGATCAGCTAAATGCATTTAAAATAGCATAGTGATTCCGATACTGGGATTTTGATGGCGAAATGTGGCAACGCACAAAGATCGAATTCACAACGTCTAAGATGTGAAAATAAGCGTACCGGCATTGTTTTGGCACTGCTTGATTGAAGTTAATTTGTGTTTTTATTATTAATTTATGGATAAATTTTGTGACTTTTTTCGGTCTTCGTGGTATATGGGTAGTTCACGTAGACATATTGTTTTGTGTAAATATATAGTTATTTCACTTTATTTAGTGTTGTTAACTGCTTATTTTAATTGAGTAAACTTCGAACATTAACAAACCTTCAACTAGTTGTCCGCCTACAAAAAGAAAATTCAATTAACACAAAAAGAACGAATAATAGTTGAAAACGGATATTCACACACTTTTGACACAGTAGATCTGCATTGCAGTGTTTGGCGACATATTTAAAAGTATTAAAATATTCCTGAGTGTACACGTTTAATACAATGACTTATGGTTATTTATTTTTATTGCCGTTTTGGGTGTTGCGGTGGTGTTTTGCCTGTTTGTGCTTCGGGATTTTCCTGGTTTGTTGTAATGTGTTTTGCAGCTGAGCTGTAGTTTCTCTGGGTACCTATTTCCAGTGCCTGATATTTGACTGGTAAAACTTGTGTTAGCCACTGTTTGGGAAACACTCCATATTTCTGTCGTGACCCAGTAGGAAAATAAAGTAAAAATGTTTAAATCAATCTTATGGGATAAAATGTGATGTAATGTAATACTAAGCCAAGTGGCAACGTCGCCTTCGTGCTAAAGTACTATGTTTTTCTTCAACAACTAAATGCTAATAAATAGAAAAGTACATTAATGTAAAATGCAAATAAATGGCAACACCGCATATCAAAGTGGTTGCATCGTTGCACAAATCTATAAAATATACGTTCAAATTAAGTCCTATAATGTAAAAAAAGACTGTCTGCTGTTTTAAATCTAAAAAATATTCTCTAAAACTATCAAATAATATTAGCTTCCACGTTGTAATTCTGAGAATAAGCCGCAGTTGGCGAAGCAAGCACAAAAAAGAGTCGGCATCGGCACGTTACACCTTTGCCTTTGGCTTAATTTGATAGCGTCTCGCGACGCAATTATAACTACGACACAAACCTACGTGCGTAGCAACAAGAATAAGCTGTTGATTGGCCGATCGATAGTTGACTGACGTAGATACGTTGCCTCTTGGGTTCGACGTGTTAATATTTGATTGGTCAAAGTGTTTGAATAGGGTTATTATGATATTCTGAAGTGTAAACAAATCAGTGTCAGGTAGAAATCTAAAGAGATAAGTCGTCGCTTCGTGAGGGAAGAAAGACATCACGTTAAAAAGTTGTTAATTGTTTTCAACAGTGTTTTAACTAACATGTCTTGTTAGTAATGTTGTAGCCCATGCTAGGGTGAAGAGAGGAGGAATATTATTAGTCTTTTAATAAAGAAATAATGCAATAAAGTTGCAAAAAGAATTTTATTTTCCAATTTTTTAACAAGTTTGAACCAGTCGACTTGTGGAGATACAGGTTAAAGTTTTGTGTACCTCATTGTTACAAGCGTGAGCCGCACAGCCACTTTTTCTTTGACTGGTGGAAGTAGCTGATGCGTAGGTTTTTGCAAAATATTATTTTCATACTTAAGCTGAATGGTGAGCTTGCATGCAATTTTCCTGTTTGAGTCGACCAAGGCTGTAGGCCAGTGCAATTCCTAGCATCGCCCTTTTCTGCATATTTTGATAATTAAGACTTTTTTATTTTGTTTGGCGACGTTGTAAAAAGAGTAAAAACCAAATATAGCGTCATATGGATAATTTTTGTGTGGAATCTAAAAATGCTAAAATATAAATAGGGCGCTCCACTTCAAAAAAAAAAAGTATTATCCTACTTTGCTGGGCCAAAAAAAAAAAAACGCAGAATTCCATAGTATCTAAACTACTAAACTATTTAATACTTTTCAGAAACAGAGTCATAGGGAGGCATTAGGCCTACAATTTAAAATTATTGTGAATTATACAGGGTCTCCCAAATAGTCAGGGCACATCAAACATACTCTTTTTTTTTAAATATATCACCCTGTATATTGTGATAGTTTTAGATTGCTTGATCAATTCTAAGACTATTTTGTATAACATATCATATGCTTAAATTCAATAGTTTTTGAGTTATAAACGATTTTTCAGAAACTTGGTGTTTTGTAACACTTAAAAAACGTGCACCTGTCGGTAGTACAGAGAAACAGTAATACATTAAATTTGGGTTATGGAATATGATTGATAAGTAGCGACAAAAGCATATATTAAAAAATAAAAATATTTACCAGAGCCTTTTAAAATGACTTTCTAAATATAACAATTTTAAAAACTTAAAACGTCCTAAAAGTCTGATATTTTAAATACAACCCCTATTATTTTTTATGCCTAGTAGAAAGGCTTTTTTAATGCAATTTTAATTATACTAGGGCTGCCTATACCTATCTTTTACGAATTCCCGTAATATAACTAATTTTCTCTTTACCACGTAAACTTAATGCTAATTTTCTCATAGAGTGCGTTGGATGCTGCACCTTGTCCGTACATCGCTCTTTCTCTAGAGTGGCATGGACGCCAATTCCATGGAAATTATAACTAAAGTCTGTGCGTTTTAAGAAGTCCGATATCGGATTAAATCACCAAGGGATGTTATCGCTTTTAAAACAGTAAGTCGGTTAAGTTACAATACCTTCGCATCTTGATCACACCGAACATCCCACTGGTTTACTGTATTCTATTACTGGGCGAAATCAGAGGTTTCAAAACAAAATTATCTTAGAATTACGCGTTGAGCATAAATAATAATTAAATAGATAATTAAATTATTTTGCTATTATTATAGTTAAATCTATATAATAATCGCTATTTTCCAAGAACCAATTAAAATTTGCTCAAGTGCGGGATGGTTAAATATGTTAAAGATTTTGTCAGGTATATACTTTTCCGATAATGACATTATTTTGGGATTATTATAATTAAATCTTCATAATAATTACTATTTTCCAAGAAATAATTAAAATTTGCTGAAGTGCGGGATGGTATGTTCTACTTTATTTTAAATAAGTAGTTGTGCTTTTCACTTTTAGTTTGTTTCTCATTGTGTGTGAATTAAAATCAGTTATTAAGCAAAGTTATGGAAAATGTTCAGCAAGGTGGCACATCGCCTAGAAGGCATTTATCTCCAGGTGAACGCCGTTTGGTATTACAAGTGGAACGTTATTTTACTTTAGAAAAAGATAACTCGGGCCCGTTAGAGTCTGTTTTGGCAGTGCAAAAACGAACGTCTGATGCTTGCGGCATTTCAGAGAAGACCTTAAGAAGACTTCGAAAAAAGAGTGAAGAGGATTTGGACAGACCATATAAAAGGGTTCGACTCCATTCAAAAACCTTGGATTTATCCCAAGGGATAAAACTCTCTATTATGAATATTGTTTATGATATGTATAAAGCCAAGGAATATGTTACCCTCAAAGCTATTCTTGAAAAGATAAAGCAGAAAAAACTTTGCGATATTGGAACTAACAGTTTGTCCATCATCTTAAAACATATGGGTTTCAAATATAAAAAAACGAACAACAGAAAACTGCTTTGCGAGCTGTCCAATGTTGTTTCGAAAAGATGGCAATTTTTAAGGGATTATTTAAACAACAAAAAATCGGAATTGTCAAGACAAGTTGTTTTTCTTGACGAAACATGGGTATTTGCAAACGGAACTTCAACAAAAACGTCTTGGCAGGATGACTCAACGCATTGTTATTCAAGTACCCGTGCAAGTAATGGAAAAAGGTATATTATATTACATGCTGGTAATGAAGAAGGTTTTGTTTTAAATGCCAGTTTGATATTTTCATCAACAAAAAAAACTGATGATTATCACGGCAATATGGATGCTGAAATTTTGAAGCATGGGTGAAATTTCAAATGCAGAGGAAGACTACTTTTAGTAGTACCTATCTACAAGTAGGTACGTTCTGTCGCAAGACTACAAAATCGGTTCTTTTTAGAACCAAAACTTTATAAAAAAGAATTCGTAAAACTAGTTTGTCTGAATACTACAAAAGCTAAAAAATTATTATTTTTCTTTACCTAAACTAATTTTTTATTTACTTTAAATTATTTTATTTAGAAAATGTAATTCATCAACATCCAAAATCACCTTCAAAATAATTTATTGTTTGAGAGCCACCGACATAATGCTCAAGAGGTTTTATGGCTTAGCGGACTTCTTAAAACGCACAGACTTTATTAAGTCATTCTAAATTGGTAAATTAAACAAGTTATTTTTAATTGAGAATAATTTTAAGAATGAAAAGTTTTTCTTTGGAAGAAAGAGTTAGCATGATTCTGATATTGGGCGAGTGCGAACAAAACTGTTTTTTAGTAGAAATAACGTATGCTGCGAGATACCCCGATCGAGAGCCTCCCGACCGGAGAGTGTTTGAGAGAAAGAAGAAGATTTGAATTTGTTTTGGTATGTTATTTTTTCAGACGAATGCACTTTTCACGATACAATTATGTAAATAGGCATAATTTCCACCACTACGATAATAAACATCCACACGCGGTTATACCAGTGGAAAACCAGAGAAGATGGGTAGTAAATGTTTGCGGGAATAATAGGACATAAATAGAAATAAAGGTCTGTCTTTACCACCAAATAACTTTATTTGCCCCTCTAGGGTAGAAAACAAGGGTTATAGAAATACATAAAATGACGATGAATTAAATTAAATTTCTTAATGTATGTGTTGTACTAGTTTCGACTTTAGAGAAAGTCATCCTCAGCAACTAACCATTTAAGAGATTTTAATATGAAAAGAAGTTAAAACAGTTGGGGGAGCAGAGAGGTGATTCAATAATACAATACAATATAATGTAGGTAGATTATGCAACCTTTGGAATCGACAGGAGTTTAGTATAAGAACGGTGTATCTCCATGTAAAGGTAGGGGTTGATTTATACGCAAGTGGAATAATGAATAATCATAGTCGAGTGATTTAAGCAATGTTGAAGTCAAAAAAATTTTTGTAAAAGAAGAATTTTAACCTATCAATTCATTCTTTTTTAGTGAAACCGAATTAGTGAGGGGACATGCTTAATGTTATGGTGGATTGGATATTTGTGAATGAAACTAAATGAACTTGCTATTCTAAAAAACTTTTGTCAAAATGAGACTATGTCATTTCAAATAAAATGGGAATACATCAAGTGGTCACTATTCACTTGTTATATAAAAATAAAAATAAAATAAAATTCAAAAATTGTTAAGACATTGACATCATCAAATAATAGGACATAATTTAATTGGACCGTTTTTCTTTGAAAGGACCCTTACCGGGACAGAATTTTTAAAATTCCTTCAGGAAAACTTTTGGGATCTTTTAGATAAAGTTCCTCTTATTAAAATTAGAAAAATGTGGATGCCAACAGGATTTAGCACCCGCTCATTTCAAAAGGGATGTAAGAGCACACCTAGACAATATGTTTCCAAATAAGTGGACCGGTAGAGGCGGACCGCAATGATGGCCACCACGTAGTCCCGATCTAACAAGTTGTGACATGCTGAATAATGTAATGTAAGACTGTTATTTGAAAACCGACTGAGAAAATGTATTCAATGCGGCGGCGGATTATTTGACCAACATCTCATGATATTAGTTTCTAATCTCCTTATGTTCTACCTACCTACTTTGAAACTAACTTTTGTTTCATTAAAAATTAATTTATTACAGTTGTTTTAAGTGATCACATTAATTTTTCCCTCTAAAGAATAATTTAATTTACAAAAACTTTATTAAGTCATTTGAAATGACTTATTAGTACTAAATCAACAAGCCCAGGGTATGTACCTAGATCGGATGAGAATAAAATATAAAATCTTTAGAGACTTCACCAATTTGGATCAAGAATACTTTGTCCGCATTTTTTATTAAAAGAAAAATCAATTTTTTTAACAAATAATATTTTACGTTTATTTAGGTAGTAGGTACCCGAACTGCGCCCACCGCATACAGTTAGCGCTGCTATTGCCGTAATGTTAAAGTTGTTCATACATTTGTACCCTTAAATAAACAGAAAAGATCCGTATTTTATCGCATAAAAGCCATAAACACGTGCAGCAATGGCATTTACAATCCGCTCGAAATAAAATTAGCTTTAAATTGGACAATATAGAAGTAGGCCTGCCAATAAAGCTGTCTTCCATCGCAATGACACGGTAATACATGGCGGTACATTTATCACATCGTAGGGAGGGAGCTCGAACGAAATGAACGATAAATAAATCGCGCAAAGTCCGGCCCGCTGCCAGTCGATGCTGTCACACATGTGCCGAAATATAACCAAGCAAGATACTTATTTATGTATATTGGGTACGTGGGGACAGGAGAACGTCTGAATGTGGGTCAAGTCTTGGAAAGTATGGAGGGTCTTGCATTTTGTCTTAATTAATCCTTGATGTAATTAGTTCTTTTGACGTCCAAAGTAGGCAGGTATTTTTTCATACGTAAAACCACAAGAGCTTTTTTTTACGGATAAACTTTTATTTTTTACGAAAACTAGATTGCTTAGAAAGTTAACGAGAACAAACGTTTTTATCTATTACCATTTGTTCGAGTTTAAATTGCTAAAAAGTGGTCTAGTTTGAGTTTAAAAAATAAAAGTTTATCCGATCTTAAAAAAAAGATCGAGTGATTTTTAGCTAGAGAAATTCACGAATTTTTCCATGAATAGAAATTGGTATCTAGGGCTTTTTGGAAATGCGAAATTCGAATTTGATGTTAGTACAGAAAAAGGTAAAAAGGCATCGCATACCGACGTGAATTAGTAAGGTGTTTAGTTGTCAAGATGTCAAGCCTTTTAAAATGAATTACACAAGTAGTGAAATGTGCGCTATGCATTTCGTTTATGGCCTGGCTAATGGTAATTCATTAGCAGCCAGGCGTCTTTATGAGGAAAAATACACTAATGGTGGTATCACACATCATACGATGTTTACCAGTCTCCATTAACGTCTTAGTGAAACTGGAAGTTTTCAAAAACAAGCCGCTGGAACATCACATCAGCAACTCCACAAGTAGAAGAATATGTGCTTCATGAAATTAAGGAAACCCCTACAACAAGTACCAGAAAGATTGCTTTAAACGTAAATGTAAGTTCTACAGTTTTAATAATTTTAAGGACCAATCTCTTATACCCTTATCACATCAAGCAGGTACAGGCACTCTTACCGACTGGTTTACCATTAAGAGTAGATTTATGTCAATGGATGCAACAAGAAATAAGGCAAATTTCTCCAGAGTTGATATAATGAACTTCCACAACAGTATGGGCGGTTGAGAACCCACATGCAATGTTGGGAGGCCGTCATCACCATCTTTCACTTAACGTATGAATATATACGGGGTGTTCATTTGAAAACTTCCCACCACGGATTTATCGAAAACCACTGATTAAAAGAAAAAACGCCGAGACACGTCAAAAGATTGGCCAAAGGGGACAACTTTTTAACCAAAAACTACTTCACCCCCTTTTACCCTCGGTCCCCCGGGGTCATCCCCTTAAAAATTTTAAATGACAAGGGGTATCAAGTAATAGCTTGTTTAAAAGGTCTTTCAAAGTGCTTTATTTTGACGTTTGATTTTTTAAAATCGGTCGATTCGTTTTCGAGAAAAGTAGAAAAATCTATTTATAAACACAGATAACATGGGCGAACTGTATTTATTCTTATACCTTTTAGTTTTTTATAGTTGCTAAGGAAAAGAAAGAATTTAATTTGCTGTCAGCATTTATTTAGATATGTTGGAAAATACCATCAATCCGCTTATCACTGAGACCATTGAAAACCAAATCGAAGACGATGGAAACCCTATACTTGATAAGGCTGAAATATATTTCCAGCAAGACGGCGCTCCTCCTCACTATGTTCTTCCGGTTCGGCAATGGCTAGACGACGAGTTTTCAGATAAATGGATAGGGCGAAGAGGGCCTATAGAATGGCCTGCTAGGTCTCCTGACTTGACGCCATTAGACTTTTTTCTATGGGACCATTTGAAATCTATTGTGTTCACTCCCCAACCTGAAAGTTTGGATGAACTTCGTCAACGCATCATCGAAAGCTGCCATGATCACCCACAACATGTTTTTAAAAATGTCCGTCAGGAATTTGAACATCGCCTATATCATTGTTTGGCCAATAACAGGCAACATTTTGAACACTTATTGAAATAAAAAGTGATATTTTCGTGTGTTTTTTTTCTCTCTGAACAAATTAAGATAAATAAAGATTTTTCTACTTTTCTCGAAAACGAATCGACCGATTTTAAAAAATCAAACGTCAAAATAAAGCACTTTGAAAGACCTTTCAAACAAGCTATTACTTGATACCCCCGGGGGGCAGAGGGTAAAAGGGGGTGAAGTAGTTTTTGGTTAAAAAGTTGTCCCCTTTGGCAAATCTTTCGGCGTGTCTCGGCGTTTTTTCTTTTAATCAGTGGTTTTCGATAAATCTGTGGTGGGAAGTTTTCAAATGAACACCCTGTATATATTAATTGCCCATACTTTTCGAAGATATCCCATTGCCATTGAGGCTGCAAATGTATTTCATGCACGATAGGTCGAAGAGATGTTTATAAATAAAAGAAAAAAATTCTGTTTTTGTTTTCTGTCTTTTTCCGAAATGTACACCGAAAACTTCTACCAAATATGCCTTTCTGACGTAAAATTAATAGAGAAATCTATTTTTCTGCTTAAAAATGTAATACAAGCACGTATAAAAAAGTCTACTCCTCAAAAAAGTAAAAAGACATGTAGGTGGCGTCCTCTATAAGTGGGAACCCAACATCAAATTCGAATGTCGCATTTCAAACAACCCGTAGATAACAATTTTAGTTCAAATATCGACATTATTTGAAAAATTATTCAGAAAAAACAAAAATTAAAATAAAACTGTAACACCCTGTATCTCCGAATCCAAGCATTTCCGGACATATTTTTAGCAGGGAAACTCATCCTGAATTTCTTGACAATATTAATGAAACATCCTGTATAGTAGGTCCCACTACTAACATACATCAGCCTTAGTTACAGTACAAAGACTAATAATAGAACAGAAAACGTTCTCTTCAGCAGTTTTCTCCTCACTTCTTGACTTATCCAGCGAGTCTATAAAAGCGGAGGAAGTACCTACACTCTCTAACCAAGTCAAAATCTTTCTGGTGAAATATTGCGATCAGATAGCACCATTCTCTTTACATTTTTTGGGATATACTTTTAAACTGAAAATAAAAAGCAGTCTAACCTCATTGACCTATAACTATACAGGCTATCCTAAAAGGTATGGTCAATAATTTGCGGTTGGGTAAATCGGGGCAAAAGAGGGTCCAAAGGTCATGTAACATTTGTTCTTCCATGTCAGAGCTACAGCCTCCCAAAGGGAGACTCTAAAGATGATTTTTTCTTCTTCTCTTCATTACATTTATATAATTCTAAATAATAAAAACATCGGAAAATTAAGCCTTGAATATGGACAATTTGATGACCTCAACTTATTCAATGACGTAAATGGTTTTAACTCATTTTAATTTCCTCCTCCCCCCTCCTTTTTACTTTATTACTTTTCTTATTAAAATTCTGACCCACCAAATATAAATCATGTTCCCTATCGGAGTTGACTCATGAAACGTTGATTTTATTGAATTTTCATTATAGACATCTATACATCATATCATAACTATAAATGATTCCATTTGGAATTTTGTCCTGTATTACAATTTTTACATCTAATATCCTTCATTGCTGAAAGTAGCATCATGTTAGTGATTATCTTCTGTCGAGTCCATTGGCTGCATAAGGTACTTCGTTCCCTCTTTTAATTTGTTTTAGTTTGTTTATTTAGATACATCCTAAAAAACATAATTCTTAATTACTTGGTTGCTAAAGATGACTTTGACTAAAGTCGAAACTAGTACAACCTAATGTCAAATTAAATTATGTACACTCTTTAACCCTTATTTCACCCTAAAAGGACAAATATATTTTATTTTGGTGGTATAGACAGACCTTGTTCTCTTTTTTCTTAATGTTTGTGAGACTAATAAAGATACAAAGATGAAATTTAGGTATTTTAGTAATCATTACACGAACTATTGTGGTTAAGATGTGAACAATCTAAAAGTGATGCCAGAAATAGGGGAGGGCCGAGTCAAAATATACCTAACCTTTTTATGTATTTATTCTTATACTTTTTTTTATCGTAAATTGGAAAACTCTAACAAGTTTTGCGATAAAAAGCTACTCCTAGTTATGCACGATTTAATGCACCATTACGAGATTTCGATTTCGAAAACACTAGGAAAAACCATCTATAGGTTCTAATATTTGCGAGGCTGTAGCTCGGTTATAGGGGGATATAGGACAAAATATTACATGGTATTTAAACCGTAATTTGGCCCGATCCATCAGATCCCTTATTATTGACCATTGATTTTAGATGTTGTAAGTTTAGGTTAAGATTTTTGCTTAAATTATGTAGGTATAAGATTTCTTTTCTACCTCAATAGTAACAAGTTTTTTTCCAGATGAAAAAAAAAATATGATTTCTAAATTTTGTTGATATAAATACTTGCAACTTGCAAGTACTAGGGTACCATATCCATATTTTACATAAAAGAAAAATACATCTTATCCTCCAATTACTTTATTTCCAAAAATAGTAGGCACTATAAAAATTTATTTTATATTACATTATTATTGACCACATTAATTTTTACTAAAGAAATGCTCAGTTCGTTAATTTCCAGATTATTTGGCTTTGACAATTTATTATTGTTAAATTTCTTTTTGGTGTTTTTAGTTTTAAGTAAACGTCTTGGTGAAGGAATATTTTAATTACTGGATGATGTACATTGCGACAAACAAAAAGTTACAGCCAATCAACATAAACATTAAACATAATATAAAGTTAGGTTAATCATCAACCGATACAATAGGCACGCTCACGCCTGGGAGCCATCAAATCATCAGCCATCTGTCATGAATCGAAATAAATGTTTCAGACGAATCCTACGTATTTTTAGTTATAACATCCGAATCAAAATAAGGGTCTCTATTTAAATTTTTAAACTTATCCCCGTTTCACCTACAAGGAGGAGGGGGGGGGGGGATTATTTAGGCACTAATGTCTTTCCTCCGCTGAATGATTAAATTTTGATTATGGATATTTTCTCGTGATATACAGTGACCGGCAGAAAGTGCGCAGCGTATGAGAAAATTTTTTATCTATGAATTTAGTCAATTTATTTTATTTCAGAAAAATCCGGTAAAAGTCTTATGGTATACGAGGGAGAGTCAAAAATTGTAAATTCCGCTAAGAGTAAAGTGTCTCCAATTTTTCAATTTAGAAACAAATTTTATTAAGAAATATTGTTTCAATTTCGAAGATATACTCAAATACCAAATTTCACTTAATATAAACAAAAAATATGATTGAATCGTTTTCTCTGAATTACCCTGTATAAAAAGTATATCACAACCATACAGTACGCAAATTGTATTTTCTGTACACTTTGTTAGAGGTAACCCTAAACAGTATGTTAGATTAGTTAGTTTTAACCATATTATGGCTTTTTAAAATAAAAACATAAAAATATGAAATATTTTTGCTGCACACCGTATTTTATATTTTGAGGAAACAATATAATTTAATCTAACCGATATTTTGTCATACACTTTAATTAAAGGCACTTCCCAAATTCTATATTTATACATAAAAGTACAACATTTTTTCTTTATTTAGATTTTAATTGTGATCGTCATAAGAAAAAAATTAAAGATTAAAAATATTTATTATACGGATTTTATTTGCCACGATAATTAATAATATTATAATAAAGATAAATATATTTTTGTATACTTTAACTCGAAACATTTCAAATACGTATATTCTATTTAAAATACAAAGGAATTTTTCTTTATTTCCGAATTTGAAGCCTAAATAATAATAATAATACAAATCATTTTTCTTCTCATCAAACAAGATAAGATCAACGCATCCATGGAAACAAGTTAAGCATTGAAATTAAATTAGTGACATTTAGTTAGTTCTACTGTAAAAATAGAAGTTGAAAGTTGTCTTTATATGAAAAAATAGAAGTAGTTTTGATTCATGGTGACAATTATCACAGGAAATGGCTAAATCAACAATTACCCCACAAATGGATCGGACTTTTTCCAGAAAATCCCTGGCCTGCAAGATCACCGGACATTACTCCTCTAGACTTCTTTTTCTGGAGATACGTAAAAAATCAAGTGTAAAAATATCGGCCTTTTAAAAATTTAGGCCATCTGGAAAATATTATTGGACAGTGTATCGCTAGAATAAATCCTACTTTTTTAAGGAACGTAGAAAGAAAACAATTTAACGAAAGAACCGTAAAATGTATAGAAAATGGAGGAGGACATGCAGAAATATAAAGTTATAATTATTGTTAATGGAAACAGTCTTAATTAATAATATACTTTATTTTCTATTTTTGAGTTTCAAAGATTTATTATTATCAGTTGGATTATGCTTAATTTATGCATAACAAAATATCAGTTAAATGGAATTATTTTGTTTCCTCAATAAATAAAATATGGTGCAAGAACAATATCTAATATTTTAATTTTTTTATTTTAAAAGGCCATACTATTATTAAAACTAACTAATCTGACATACTATTTAGGGTTATCTCTAACAGAGACTACAGAAAATACAATTTGCGTACTGTATGGTGGCGATGTACCTTTTATACAGGATAGGTTAGAAAAACGATTAAATCCTATTTTTTGTCCAAAATGAGCAAAATTTGGTATTTGAGTATATTTTTGAAACTAAAACAATATTTCCTAATAAAAATTTTGTCTAAGATGACAAATAAAGGAACTTTACTCCAAGCAGAATTTCCAATTTCTGACTCTTCCTCCTATACCATAAGACTTTCATCGGATTTGATGGGTGTTATTTTGGTTTGAAGATATGCAGAACTTTTCTGAAATAAAATAAATTTTTTAAATTCATAGATAAAAATTTTTCCCATATGCTGCGTACTCTCTGCCGGTCACTGTATAAAAGCTTCAGGTTAAAAAAATCACACGGTATATTAAGTTAAAAATTTTAAGCAGGATATGCAATGAAGTCAACGAACCATACACGAGCGGACCAATAATAGTGTACAGTACAGTCAGCCAAGTAAAAATGCTTCTGGCGAAACAATCGAATAAGACCATTTTCTTTAAATTTCTTGGAAAACCCTTTTAGGCCAAAAATAAAAAGAAGTCTAACCTCATTGACCTGACTAGGCGATTTGGCGTCCTCGCAGGCGGAAAATATTTCTTCTTATCACGTAAGCAAAATCGCATTTTCGAGGGTCCGTCACTCGACGCTACTCGCAAACCCAATCTGTGTCATAAGTGGTCCCCGACGGCCTAACGCTCCGAGGCAATGCACCTCCGCGACAAATTGCACATTGTCAGCATCGATTTTCCATCCGCCGTCACGTCGCATACAAATGTTAAGTGGCGCATTTGTCTACGCCGCCGGTGGGCTTTGTAATTTAAAATGCTTTTCTGTTTTACACTCATATTACCCTACATAAATCCTATTCGTGCCATTTAAAGAAAAGCGGCGAGCTCGTTTTTTTTAAACCGAAACATTTTTAAACTTACTACGACAATTTTTCTACGACGTCATTGTGTCATTATCTTGAAAGATGTAAGTAGATACAATTAAATAATTATATTGTGTTGGTTGCAGTTGACAACATGATGTAGTATTACATGACATACCACTTTTAGAGCACGCGCCTGTTTAGGACACGAGCCGCGTAGCGGGGAGTGTCCTAATTAGACGATTGCTCTAATATGTCTTATGAAACGAATATTTTAAATACTTTTTCTATTTGGGCCATTTTAATTTTTTTTGAGGTTGGCAACACTATGTTACAGAAGAAACAGTTGGGCTCCCCAGCCGCCATTATTTGAAAAGTAATACATATTTTTAATAAATTGTAAGTTTTGCTATATTGGATCATTAAATATTTTTTTAACAATTTAGGAGTAAAAACGTATGGAAATAAGCCAAGATGGAAGATATATCCCACCAGAACTACGAGAAATCGCGGAAAATAATTTAAATAATCTCATACCGAAGAAATCTTGCAATGTCTATCAAAAAGAATATGCAGGTTTTGAGCTATGGTGTGAGCAAAATAGTGTAAAAAATATTTCAGAAAATATCTTGATAACATGTTTTAACAAAGAAAGTAAAATTAAAAAGGCTTCATCGATGTGGTCCAAATACTCAATGTTAGGAAGTTGTTTAAATATGTATACAAATATAAATATATTAAAATATAAAAAATTACAGGCATATTTTAAAAAGGCTTTCGGAGGGTTACATGCCAGAAAAACTAAAAATTTTAGATGTTGAGCAAATTAATCGCTTTATTGGACAAGCTGATGATAAAATATATCCAGCGATCAAAGTAAGCCTTATATTATATAAGAATGTAGTTAACAAGATTGGAATGATTCCTAAATTACAAATTACATTGTCAGCATTAGCAACGATATACTTTTATCTCAAACAGCAATTCAATAGGTATCAACAAAAAAAACTTAAAAATTTATAGCAATGAACTTATTTCCGTAAACTTATTTCCGTGAAGAATATAGGATGTTTAAAAATATATACGTTGCCTTATCGAAGCATCCTGTACAGTGACAATACTTTTCGATATATAGCAACAAAGTAATTTTAAGATTCAAGAAGTAGTCTATTTTCTGTGGCGAGATAATGAAAGAAAACAAGGTCTGTCTATACCACCAAAAAAGTCATTTTAATTTTTAAATTTTTTCAAGCTTACGAGTAATATCAAACAATTACACATTAAATGGACAACCTGTATAACATCGTATTACCACAACCCGCTAATATGATCACTTTTTCATTAAAACATTAAAAAGTACTTCAGTAAATTTTATTTTAATTATACAATATTCTCTGATATTTGTGAGCAAAAAGCCATCATAAAACCATTTACTTTTCAAGTCAACGAAACTCGTCTCATAAAAAATCTTCTTTATAAAAGGATACCGTCGTTTTGCAAAATTAAAATTTCGCTTTAAAAGAGAATTTAAATTACAACGTTTAAGAGGATTTTCAGATTTATATTCTTTTACAAGTGCAAGGACGATTTAAAATAAAAACAAGATTAGCCCCTTTATCATAAAGTCCTGGAAATGGTAAATTTTTTATTTTACTTAAGCGTTTTGTTTTTCACAGCTTCGTCCGGTTTTGAAGCTTTAATTGTATCGTCGAGAACGGATAAAATAAGACTTTTTAGCCCGAGTGTTCTTTGATATCGGAATTCATGAATGTAGGCGTAATCACAAAATACACATATCAGTACATAATATTGCGTAATTTAGGCCGTATATTATGAGAAAAATTTGTATCAGTAGGTCCCGTCGAATAACGAATGTATGAGAATCTACCTTAGTAACATACCAACATATAATATTATAAGTAATTATTTATATTTTCTTTAAAGAAAAGTAAGTTATAAAATAAAATAAAATAATTGATGGGTATCATCAAAACTTGATGATATAGAATTGTTAACGAATGTTTAGATAGCGTACATATAAGATTTTTTTTTTATTACATGCTACATCATCAGGGTGGAAGTATATCAGGTTTTAATATATCGTTTAACAATATTATTAGATAAGTGCCATTTGACAGCTTCTAAAAACTTAGTAGGCGCATATCTGTCTTTTCTGCGCCAGCTTCATCGATATTAACAAGGTGACCTTATGCCCTGTGGGATATTGCTTATTATGCATAAAATTAAACTTACATAGGTGGGAGCAGCGTGCTTTCTACTTAATAATTACAGTAGCAGTTATACTTCACCTGTTCTTAAAGGTATATCACAATCTTTAAAAGTACGATACCTTTTTTCTCATTGCTGCATAACTTCTATGGTTTTGGTAGACATTTTATTATTCCTTTAACACTAAACCATTATCACTTATGGTGGTTTTAACTTAACAATAATAAGAGTCAGTGACACGAAGTCGCGGTCTCACTTAAAAAAACCTTTTTAATTTTTTAATCTTTGAATTTGGTTACATGTTTTCAAAATATCATTAATCATTTCAATTGCTACACTTCCAAGCTTTCATATTTAGCACATTATGTTAAATTTAGAAAAATGAACGTCGAATAGTCTGGTTCTCAGGCGACGAGATGTCAAGAAGTCCTTCAAGTCTTCCACGTTCTCATTCCATGCAGATGTCATCGACATACCTTTTATCAGGTATTAAGAATAATAAGCAAGCCTACTTTTCATTATTCTACTTTCCAAATAGTTCATGAAGAACTCACTTAAAAAAGGTGAAAGGTTTTAGCCTATCGCTGATGCCGCCTTTTGTCTGAAAAATCAATTTAAAGATATTCTGACCTAAGACGGTAGATAGCAGGAGCAGTATGCAGTCCGTCTTTACGACAGGTCCTTTAGAGTAACGTGGACTACTTCTTGTGAAACAACACTCGGCAACTGCATTTCTTTAAAGAAAATTTCATTAATGGATCGACTGAAGCCAGGGTCTCTAAAATGTCTGTACAAAATCTGAGCACATATTCCTGAGGCCAGAATAAGGCGATTTAAAGCAACTTACTTTAGTCCGAAATTGCTCCGTTTCCGAGATACAGGGTGGTAAAGTAATAAATAAAAATCGAATTTTTTAAAATGAATGAACATTTTTTAACGTATTACTTTAAAACTTGTTACCCGGGGTTTTTTGGGATGCGAAATCCGAATACGGACACCTTTTCCCTGTGGCCATTAGAGAGCGCTTCACAATGCACTTATTATGGTTTAGAATGGCCATAACTTTTTTATCAGTGTAGTTTTTTTTTCCTTTTTTTGTTAAGGAACTAATTCTTTGAACATCTTGAAACAAAAAAGGTACTCTTATGAAAATCCGCTAAAGTAAGCCGTTTTTGAGATATTTCGGTTTTTGGTGTTCGATGCCGCACCGGAATATTTAAACTATTTTGAATAAAAAATTCCGCTACTAGTAAATTTTCGGCAGGAAAAAATGTTTCACTTGGGATATGCAGGAAGAATTTGAGTATGGATTTTTTTTTTAATTAAATGAGGAACAATTTTATTTTAAAAGTAAATTCAATTAGCATAAACTTTTAGTAATTGTTCAAAATGACCTCCGTTAACATAAGGACAAAGATTAATACGTAAAAAGTTTAAATTTACTCTTTACATCAATTCCGCATCGTTCTTTAATGTGTTGACTGCATTTTCAATTCTTCCCCACAATTCCCCTTCATTATTAATCGGTCTGGAGTATACCATCGTTTTTAAAGACCCGCATAAAAAATAATCCAACGGAGTCATATCCGGTGAGCGTGGCGGTCACTTTACAGGAGGGTCATTTCCTCTACCGATCCATCTGTTTGGATACTGTCGATGCAAATAATTGCGGACATTTAAACTAAAATGTGGTGGAACAGCGTCATGCATAAACCACATAATATCTCGTCGAAGTTGTAATGGCAAATCTTCAATTAAATGTGGCAGCGTATTTTGTAAATGTTCTAAATAATCCACACCATTTAGTCGTGGCGGTAAAATGACAGGACCAATAATGAATTTGCCCATGATTCCTGCCCACACATTAATTTTAACTCATGTTGATAATGAGTTACTTTCGTGGCATGCGGGTTTTCAGCAGCATAAACATGTTCGTTATGTAAGTTGGTTACACTACTTCTTGTTAAACATGCTTTGTCAGTAAATAAAATGTGCTTAGCAAAATTCACATCTTGTTGTCTTTGTTCGGTAATTAATCGACAGAAGTCCAATCGTTGATCGAGATCCAAAGCCAAAAGGTCTTGCACCTCTTGGATATGGTATGGATGAAGCTGCTGTTCTTTTAATGTTCTATGAACTACATCCTTGGATACTCCTACCTCTAAACCTAAGCGTCTGGTGCTTAATTTTGGATATTCAGCAATTATTTTCAAATGTTGTTCATCAACCTCAGGAGTCCTTATTGCACGTTGCCGTCCATAATTGGCAGTTAAAGAGTGAAGCTACCGGTTTCGCGAAGGGTTCTCTTAATAGCAGCGATTTGGTGTTATTGTGTGCTAAATAGGACGTACAAAATAGATCTTATTGTCTGCTAAATTGGATATTTAAAACTATAATTTTATCCTAACCTTGATTGGTTATAATCCTAGTGACACAATATGCAAAAGTACGATAGGTCGCCATTTAATTTTACACAATCTTTGATGTTGTGATTATCAGGAATAATCAAACACCTCTTGTATTTGGTTCTTAGACGCGATTTGGTGTTATTGTGTGCTAAATAGGACGCACAAAATAAATCTTGTTGTCTGCTAAATTGGATATTTAAAACTATAATTTTATCCTAACCTGGATTGGCTATTATAATCCTAGTGACACAATATGCAAAAGTACGATAGGTCGCCATTTAATTTTACACAATCTTTGATGTTGTGATTATCAGGAATGATCAAACACCTCTTTTATTCGGTTCTTAGAGGCGATTTGGTTTTATTGTGTGCTAAATGGCACGCACAGAAAAGATCTTGTCTGCTAAATTAGATATTTAAAATTAAAATTTTATCCTAACCTGGGTTGGTTATTATAATCCTAGTGACACAATATGCAAATAATGATAGGTCACCATTTAATTTTACACAATCTTTGATGTTGTGATTATCAGGAATTATCAAACACCTCTTTTATTCGGTTCTTAGACGCAATTTGGTGTTATTGTGTGCTAAATGGCACCCTCAAAAAAAAAAGATCTTGTTTGCTAAATTGGATATTTAAAACTAAATTTTTATCCTAACCTGGGTTGGTTATTATAATGCTAGTGACACAATATGCAAAAGTACGATAGGTCGCAATTTAATTTTACACAATCTTTGATGTTGTGATTATCAGGAATTATCAAGCACCTCTTTTATTCGGTTCTTAGACGCGATTTGGTGTTATTGTGTGCTAAATGGCACGCACAAAAAAAAATATCTTGTCTGCTAAATTGGATATTTAAAACTAAAATTTTATCCTAACCTGGGTTGGTTATTATAATGCTAGTGACACAATATGCAAAAGTACGATAGGTCGCCATTTAATTGTACACAATCTTTGATGTTGTGATTATCAGGAATTATTAAACACCTCTTTTATTCGGTTCTTAGACGCGATTTGGTGTTATTGTGTGCTAAATGGCACGCACAAAAAAAAGATCTTGTTGTCTGCTAAATTGGATATTTAAAACTATAATTTTATCCTAACCTGGATTGGCTATTATAATCCTAGTGACACAATATGCAAAAGTACGATAGGTCGCCATTTAATTTTACACGATCTTTGATGTTGTGATTATCAGGAATAATCAAACACCTCTTTTATTCGGTTCTTAGAGGCGATTTGGTTTTATTGTGTGCTAAATGGCACGCACAGAAAAGATCTTGTCTGCTAAATTAGATATTTAAAATTAAAATTTTATCCTAACCTGGGTTGGTTATTATAATCCTAGTGACACAATATGCAAATAATGATAGGTCACCATTTAATTTTACACAATCTTTGATGTTGTGATTATCAGGAATTATCAAACACCTCTTTTATTCGGTTCTTAGACGCGATTTGGTGTTATTGTGTGCTAAATGGCACCCTCAAAAAAAAAGATCTTGTTGTCTGCTAAATCGGATATTTAAAACTAAAATTTTTTCCTAACCTGGGTTGGTTATTATAATGCTAGTGACACAATATGCAAAAGTACGATAGGTCGCCATTTAATTTTACACAATCTTTGATGTTGTGATTACCAGGAATTATGAAACACCTCTTTTATTCGGTTCTTAGACGCGATTTGGTGTTATTGTGTGCTAAATGGCACGCACAAAAAAAATTATCTTGTTGTCTGCTAAATTGGATATTTAAAACTAAAATTTTGTCCTAACCTGGGTTGGTTATTATAATGCTAGTGACACAATATGCAAAAGTACGATAGGTCGCCATTTAATTTTACACAATCTTTGATGTTGTGATTATCAGGAATTATCAAACACCTCTTTTATTCGGTTCTTAGACGCGATTTGGTGTTATTGTGTGCTAAATGGCACGCACAAAAAAAAGATCTTGTTGTCTGCTAAATTGGATATTTAAAATTAAAATTTTATCCTAACCTGGGTTGGTTATTATAATCCTAGTGACACAATATGCAAAAGTACGATAGGTCGCTATTTACTTGTACACAATCTTTGATGTTGTGATTATCAGGAATTATCAAACACCTTCTTTATTCGGTTCTTAGGGGCGATTTGGTTTTAATTTGAATAAAACAAATTAACACACGCTTTGTTTCTACTTTCTTTCTATATTCCATTTAGTTCACACATACATACTAGGTATACCTACAAACTTTAAAATACTAATTAGGTCAAATTATAGAAAAGTTGCCATTTATAGGGAGAATAAACGATATCATAACAATAATAATAAATAATATATATTTCTTCAAACAACAGGCAGCATTTACAATCATAAACATGTTGCTACAAAATATAAAATAGCTATTAGTAAAGGAATAACTAATTAAAAAAAGAAACTGATCTGCAAAGTTGTTGGTTGTCCAGAATGAGTACCTATGTTATATTTCAGTGAACATTCCACACTGACAACTTTCGACCAATGAAAAGCCTGTTTCTTGTATCGTAGCAACTAAAAAAAACTGCAGGAAATTTTTCTCTTCCTTGGGGCAAGTTGCATGAAGTTATACTGAATATTCCACTCACGTGTAAAAAATCCCATAAGGCCAGTGGTATTTTGGAAAACTTACAGCGGATATACAAAATCGAAAACACCAAAACGAAAATACCACTTGTCAGTGTCACTTAAAACGAAAATACCAATTGTCAGTGTCACTTTGTTGACAAATTTCTATTTATTATTCCAAAGTTGACAAAATGAAAGTTTTTGGATTCGTGAAATATTCCTTTAAATACCATGCGTGCTTTAAAACTAACCGGATAATTTTTCACTTATACGTGTTTTCTTTACAAACTAAAAATTAAAGAAAACACGCATTCGTAAAAAATTATCGGTAATTTTAAAGCACTCGTGGTATTACACCCGAAATTTTCACACCTTTACTTTAATACAGCAAGCAGAAAAATTTCCGCAAAGTTTTTCGAGGCGAGGCGATATTTAAGTGGAAATTTTTTGACAGTTGAGAAGGTAAACATATATGATCCACACATTGCCGTCTTATCTATTTTCTTTACAACCACTAAATAATGTAGGTACTTGTCAATAATACGATATTTCTAAGAATTAACATTTTTATTTATTATTCCCTATAAAGTTTAATTTAACGTAAAACACAAATTGCACAATTTGCTTAATTGTGCATTAACAAATTAAATTTGAAATGTAGGATTTACATACATTACAAGATTTAAATCCTTATTCCTTCTTAATGGTGAATAGGAAGGTGACGAATTAATAAGATATCTGTGTTTTAAGACATATATACCGGGTGTTGCATCGTCGAGCGGGACATAGAAAATCCCATGTAATTTTAAATGGGGTCAATTATTGGCTTCCCTAATTATTTTAGAGAAAAATTCTATTTAGGTTTATTAAAGAGCACTAAAACCCACATTCAAAAGAATAACTTTAGATATTTTTGATGAGCCCGTTTACGGGTTATCGCCGATTTCTTTTTAACTATTTCTCCTTTTTATGGCCCCGTATTTGCGGGCACCAGTCAAGGTAAAAGATGACTGTCAAATAAAGTTGTCATTTTGAAATGTGTGCTTTATTGTTATAAAAACTCGTACATCGAAAATATTAAAGGTGTATTTATGAGTACAAATTAATCTGAATAAAACTAAAATAAAGTATCCAATTACAAGGTTAATTATGACATTTTACATCTTTCAATATTTTACTCATTAATAGGTAGGTACTATTAAATTGTTAGAACTTTAGGATTTAAGAAGATGTTCAAATATTCCTCAAAATGACAACTTTATTTGACAGTCATCTTTTACCTTGACTGGTGCCCGCAAATACGGGGCCATAAAAAGGAGAAATAGTTAAAAAGAAATCGGCGATAACCCGTAAACGGGCTCATCAAAAATATCTAAAGTTATTCTTTTGAATGTGGGTTTTAGTGCTCTTTAATAAACCTAAATAGAATTTTTCTCTAAAATAATTAGGGAAGCCAATAATTGACCCCATTTAAAATTACATGGGATTTCCTATGTCCCGCTCGACGATGCAACACCCGGTATGTAATATTATGAAATAATTTTATTCAAATTTCTTCTAGGCATAAGCTATATTTACTTGACATCTGCAGCAGACTTTCTAGCATTTTCTTGAACATTCTATTCGACTCTAACACTCTCTGTTCACAATCGTTGATAAAATTCGTTAAATATATTAAATTGGGATGGCATATTTGCACGTGGCTCAACTCTTTGCAATATTTACATGAATTTTACTTTTCAAAGTATTCCATTTTTCTCAAATTTTTTAATGCTAATGCTCACAAGAACTGTTTTACAATTGTCTCCGTTTACGGATTGCATCAAAGGCATGGCTGCCTAATTATTACGGCCACCTACTGCAACAAACTATGTTAATCAAATATTTTTTTTCGATTAGAAGTGTTGTGAATGTCTTTTGAAAAAATACATTTTTGCCACCTTTAGTGAACTAAAATTGCCAAAGGGCTATAGATTGAACTACTACCCATCTGAGTTTTAGCATTTGGTGTAACTAAAGTTCGTAATTTTCTTTTTATATAACGAATTATGATGGATATTCCTACATTTAAATTTCTTCGAAATTGCGTGATATTTACTTATAAAAATATATTTCTACCATCTTAAGTGACCTAAAATTGCCAAAGGGCGATAGATTGAACTATTATCCATCTAAGTTTTAGCATTTGGTGTAACTAAAGTTGGTATTTTTTTTTTAATTAACTAAATGTGGTGGATATACCTGGATTTTGAATTTATATTATTTATTAATTTTAAAACACAATTATTATAAATAGCTGTGGGTTGGCTTGAACTCGTAGTTTGGATCTGGATACTTTCTGTTTTATCTTGCGTTGTGCTCTGATCATGATTAAACTTGCTAGTAGTTGGTAAAGTTCTCCTCGTGGCTTCAATCATCTCTTGATGATGTTTAACGTCCATTTGTAAGTAAGGTTTGATTGATTGGCTATTACTACTGTGTCCCGTAATTTTAATGAGCTGCTGTTCAACAACTCCCTCTTTGGCCAAATTTGAAACAGCTGTTGCTCTTGCAGAATGGTTTGCGATTTTAACTTTTTTAGTGTCATATATATCAGAGACTGTTGATTTAAACCATGAAGATATGATGGTCTTACCAAATAGACTGTTCTTGTACCATCCTTTCGAATTGGGTTGACCAGCATGGATTTGGAGTTAAGAACAATTTGTCGGTCTTAATAATATTTCCCCTTTTCTCAATCAACTTCTTAAACAAGTGAACGGGACATATCTGTGGATTGTCGAAATTTCTAATCAAAGACAGTTTTTTAGAAACACCTGGTGTAGTTTTAGAGAATATTGGATTATACTCTATCCGACCTGATGGGTTTCCCAAATTATCAGTTTCAATGTCAATCAATGGGTCAGTGTTTTGATAACTTTATAGCTGATACTTTTGTCCTTCAACAAAAATCAAACAAATTTCGTACCTTACAAAATGTAATCCAAAGTTGCTTTTAACTTTAGAGTTGTTAATATTCTTCATTCTACTTTTTATAAGGACTAGGATTGAATAAAACAAGTATTTATTACAAATATAATTTAAGTGTGTTCCTCCATACCTATTAAATTATTAACTATCCGCTAGTGTGAGACGTTTTTGTTTAACAAGGACTTGATTCTATTTCAATCATTTTATATTTAATTACCAGAAAAATAAAATTTTTGTGCTTAATATTATAATTTTACAGTATGCCTACCTAAATTACTAATACACACAATTTGTAATCCTTTGTGCCTTCACCCTTCTCTTTATTTTTTCTTTCTCAAAAACCTATTACGGCTGTCCCCAAACAAAAAATGGGCTTAAAGGATTTCTACGTCAAAGAACGAATAGTTTTAAAAGTTTTATTTTACCAGCCAACAGCGAGTCGCAATTTTAAGACCGGATAAGGGCACCAAAGACAAAAGACTAAAATAAAACAAGAAAAAACGTTTTCAGGACTTTATGACGAAGTGGCTAATCTTGGTCTTATTTTAATTTGTCCTGGCACTTGTAAAAGAATATTAATCTGAAGATTCCCGAAAACGCTAAATTTAAAATGCTCTGGAAGCAGATTTTTAATTTTTGCCAGTGCAGCATCTTTTCACAAAAGGACTCTTTTTGATTATGGCAAGATTGATGGTTCAAAATTTCTTGTTTGATTTTGGGCTATTGTTCTCGGTGTGTCGCTTTATTATAAAGTTCAATGGAGCGGGAAACGGGGATATACAACATTCAATATATTTATATTGACAATATTTAAGCGCTTGTATGACGAGTGATTATTAATTATTTTACTCAAGGGCGGCTGTGACCCAGTATACATAGTGTAGCAGTAGCGCGTAGATTAAATCATAGGGCGAATTTGCAAGAAAGCAGCGTTGTCACGTTGAAAACCTAAAATAATGTTTTTTGACGGTATGTAACATAAAATCCTGAGCTATCTTACTTTGAAAGCCTACTTTATATGGCCGCCTCCTACTTCTAGACACCTTCTGATGTTTCTTCTTACCCTCAGAGACACATTAACCAATACGTTTGGAGAATTATTAATTTCGGCAATTTTTTCTGAAATCCTTCGTTTAAGATCATTTATATCCTCAATTGGTGTTCGATAAATGGAGTTTTTTATAAAAGGCCACAAGAAGAAATCGCAGGGTGTTAAATCGCAGGAACGAGGTGGCCATATTTGTTGCGTATTTCGGCTTATAACTCTGTTTTCAAAAAATTCACTTAAAAAATTTAAATTTTCTCTGGTTACATGAGGTGTAGCGCCATCTTGTTGGAAGTAACCTTCCCGCAATTCATCATCGTGAAGCTCATTAATAAATGTTGTCAGAATTTCGATCCGATATCTCTCAGCTGTAATTGTGCCATCAAAGTAAATTGGGCCTACTATTCTTCTAGAACTAATTGCTGCCCACACACCAACTTTTTGAGGATGAAGAGGTCTTTCTACAAAAACATGCGGATTTTGCGTATTCCACATTCGCATATTTTGTGAATTAACAGCCTGATAAATAAAAATAAGCCTCATCGGTAAAAAATGTTTTTTCAAAAGCACCACTATTTTCTTCTTGAAAATTGTTTAAAAACCATTCACAAAAATTAAGTCTTTGGGGAACGTCATTGGGAAGGAGTTCATGAATAGCCGTAACACGATAAGGGTATAGATGCAGATCCTTTTTCAAAAGTGTTTGACATGTACTGTAGCATAAATCCGTTTGCTGAATTTGTTGAGATAAATGCCTAATAGAAGTTGAAGGATTATTTTCCATAATTTGCCGCGCTTCTTCAATAACCTCATTCGATCGTTTCGTTGGTCTTCCAGCCCCTTTTTTATGTTGAACAGAACCAGTCTGACGAAATTTATCAATTAGGTATTGTGACCCAGTACGAAAATTATGAAAGGTCACCGCAACATCAGGAAACTCGGTTCGAAATTCATCAAAGCAGTCATGCATAGAGTAATTCCACACACCGCCTATTTTGTTTTCATTTCTAAAAAAACTTTCAACAATAAAAATTTTTTGTGCTTCACTAAACATTTTTACTGTAGAACTTTCAATCCGGCAACAAAGCTTCACCAAAACTTGATACGCTGAAAAATAAAAAAAAAATAAAAAATTAAATCATATCCTGCAAATAGCACTTTATAATAGTCAAAAGACGACTCCCCGGAGAAATATTAGTTAAAGCAATAGTAACCTACCTTCAAATAACTGCAAAAATTACAAAATTTCTCCAATTTTTAAACTTTACAAATACACAAATTCAAATAAGACGTAAATGTCATAAAACAATCATGTCATCTTATCTACGCAGTACGGCCATGATGATTTTAAAATGCATGGCCTCCCTTGAGCAAAATAATTAAAAATCACTCGTTATTAAAGTAAAATGATGGCAAAGGTAGATGTTCAGGGTAAAAAGGTGACCGTCCGTATTGTCGACCAACTAAGAAAAATGTCGAAGTTTCATAAATTGTGAAAGATAGAGATAATACTAAATTAATATTATTTTTTGTCATAGGTGTATTGTATAAGGAATAAAAAATTAGATATGAGATAGAAATTCCTTAATCAAAATATGTTTAAAAAAACAACATTTAAGATGATTAAAATTGTACTCTTGTCCTATTATCGACCAGCCAAAATTTTCAAATTTATTTTGACCCTATTATTGAGCAACGTATGTTCCCTATATGCACAGGGTGTTTCAATATTATACCGACTAATTGAAACAGGTGATTCCTTGACAGAAAATAATGAAAAAAGTTCCCATTATTGGAAGTCCAGAAACCCCTCGTTTGTAAGGTACAGGGTTAAACTTTTTTTTTTCGGTTTTTCCTATTTATTTTATGCGTGCTTAAATATTATTTATTCAAATTCTGTACTTTTGTTACATATTAAAGTATCTAAAGAACTAACATATTGTCATTTAAAACTATCTACAGGGTGTTATTTTTTTTGGCGTCACGACCACTGCGACTCCCCCCCTCAACTTTTTTTTGATACGACAGTGACTATTCTTTAATATAAAAACAACTCTTTTGGTTTATCATTTACCTTTTTTATTTCTTGCACTATTTTGATATCTTATACGGTTTGACTGATACTTGGTGAAATTTGATTTAAAGCAGGGCTACATTTTTAATCTTCTTGGGATCTCTGTTTTTTTTTTTTTAAGTTAGGAATGCTCCTGCGACTTCACTTGAATCCTAGCAATCTGTTTAGGTTTTATCACTTGTGGAAGTTTTGGAATTCTTTTGTCTTGATTATTCTTATTTCTACTTGCTTAATTTAAAAACTTTTTATACTGCAAAATTTTGCCGCCTGTTCTATTAATTCTTATATTGATAAGGTGATTAGTGGTTGATTGATTGTGCCTCACTACTGTCAGTTCCTCTCTACTATGGAATTAGACCAACGGAGCCAGTCTTTCGGTAGTTTGTATGTATTGTTTGGTATAGATCTCGTGTGCGAGTCCGTGATTAATGGGTTTGTCGATACGTCCGTGCGTCTATAATAGTCTGTAATAACTTTTGTGAAATATTCATTTATTGTCTGCATACGAAAGTCTTGATGAAGTATGCAATTCATCGTATACCTGGGTACATCCGCGATAATTTTTAGCGCCCGGTTTTGTATTATCTGAAACTTATTAAGCTCCGTTCTGCTTATGTTGCACCACGAAGGTGTGAAGAAGTGAGAACTGGCCTGACTTACACCAAAGAGGTTGACCTTAGTCCTATTACCAAGTCTACTCCGCCTGTGAAGCAGGGGGTAGATAGAGCGTAATTGATGCAATGCTAGCTTTACTCTATTAATTGAATTGCGCCTCCAGTTCAGTTGTTGGTCAAATATAAGTCTTAGGTATTTTACCTCCTGGCACCAGTTCACCTGGACTCCGTTGATACGAAGCCTTGTCTCAGGCCTACTAACATTGCTTTTCGAAAAATAAATAGCCTTCGTATTGGAGGGATTCAAGTGAATCTTCCAAGCCGACAGCCATTTCTCTAGCTTGATTATGTGGCACTGCATCCGGCTGACGACAAGTCGCGGCTGTTTGGAAGTTGAAGTGATTACGGTATCGTCAGCGAAAAGATAGAGTTGCGTAAATCTATCGCGCGGAATTTCATGAGTATAAATTATTTTATACAGCATCGAAGAGCGGTACTCCCGCCCTGATGTGTTTATTCAAAGAAAGTGCATTCTCTGACGAGACGGCAAAACTTCTATTATCCAAAAAAAGAAGCTACCACATTGATCAAGTAGTTCGGAGCTCCGAGTCTTGCTTACGTCAAAGAAAACCGATCCCGTGTGCTTTCTCCTGTTAAAGCATTTTATTATTTTTGATTTTTAATCTGGTCAAATAAAGGGATATTTGTACATTAGCTTACACAGTACAAAGTTTAACACACTGTATCTTACAAACGAGGGGTTTCTGGATCTCCATTAATGTGAACTTTTTTTATTATTTTTTGTCAAGGAGTCACCTGTTTCAATTTGTCGGTATAATATTGAAACACCGTGTGTAGATCAGTCTAATTATAATTGTTCAAGAATAATAAAGCTTACAATGAGAACTTTAAAAGAGTTGTTTAAACTATCATCTGTAACAGTGCTGTGATTCTGCCTTTCCACAGGCTAGCTTGATATTCTTCTTTGTTGGGCATATGCTCAACTATTAATTATTACAAAACTAGGCTGACGATGGTCATTTCTGTGTTCACTTTATCCTTCTCCTAACTTTTGGAAGACTCAATAAAAGAATTTGATAAGAGTTTTATTTGTTTATTAACACTAACGCAATAGATATGGACTTCTTCCTAAATTCTTATACTTGTTGTTGCAAAACCATTTCTTACAAAAATGTATTTCTTTATTTTCAGTGGTACCAACAAAGTACCTAAATCAAAACATAATTATATTAGGAACTTGGCAAGTGCCCATACACAGCTCGCGTGCCAAAAGCATATGACAGTGGCAACCCTTTTCATGGACAACAGGTTGTCACTATCTGCTGACGGTAGCTCTTTATGTGGAGGCACTACGTCGTGATCCGTATACTTACACCTTCCCTTCGTCGTTGGATTGCCTTGGGCTCCACCTAGTTTGATCGAAGTCCAAACCAGGAAAATATACCGAATGTCAGTGCTTTTGGAAATCTATGCAATAAATAAAACTGAAATACTTCCCACACAAATATTAAAGTTTTTATTATCAAAAAAAGGTGTATGCCAGCTTTGTGATCATCAAATTGTTTAAATTTAGCTTGAATTATAAAAAAAAGGAATGAGAAAAAGACCGGCCTTTCCGGACGCAAGGATTTAAAATAAAATTTGTGTACCTATAACCTCGGGGAAGATTCTAGAACCTTGTAAATCATTTTGATGGTGTATGGTTATAAAAGGGTTACCTTTGTCAAGATGGCTTTACATTTGAAAAAAGTTATTAATTAAATAGCAGTTAATTTAAATGTTACGACGAACTAATTAAATTAAAATGGCTAAATGTATTAAGTTAAGGTTCGCTTTATACATGCCTGTTAATTCCTCGGTTCTGCTGGGGCAGCTATAAGGGGCATGGCCCATGTGGTTCCTGAAAGCTATCCATAGTCGGTCAGGTGGAATTTAGTCCATATATAGCTTATCAATTAATTCAATTCAACTCAGCGTGGGCCAATTGGAACCTGGTTGCTCAAGGGCTATCGTATGGCTGTTAAAGTCCCATTTGGTTCTCTAACTTATTTAAATGACAAACAGCAGGAAAACGGCAAATCAGCCGAACCAACAAAAACCCCTAAAAATAATAGAAACGAAGAATTACCCACTGAATTCCAACAAGAACAACAACCCAAAAAAAAAAGAATAAAAGGAGCTTACCTCTAAAAGGGAGGTAAGACCTCGTGGCCTTTTGCCAAGGAAAATGGCCTAACGGCGGCTGGCTTCTTCTTCTTATCTGAAGGATTTTAGGAAAGTGAAATTAAAGGCCCCGAGAACTCTAAAGAAACCCCCTCCCCTCCAACAAGCAGCTGACACAAGGTTTTGCCAACAAAAAAAAAAGAAAGAGAACAGAGACACACTACAAAAGACCAGAATGATACGAGAGTCTGGGCTTTTACCAGAACCTAAATTAAATAACGAAATGAAGAAAATAATTCCAAACAACTTTGTTTATACCTAAAATTGCTAATAGTGAAAAATGGGCGTTCTGCGACTTGACGGAGATAAGAAACGGAAATACATGGTAACCACAGAAAAGCAGAAGTAGTGCGTTCGCCACAAATGTGACTAAGGTTCTGTAAACAAAGATGGTACAACTAAATAACAATTTTTGACTCAAATAACTATAGAAGATGCACTTTGTGATAATGTGACTGTAAGAATCAAAGGTAAATCTACATTCCCTACAAAGTCAATAGTGGCAATTTTTAAATTGCTACAAGCAAGCTGAAACTAGTGCCTGTGGCAGCGAGGACGTATATATCAACCGATCGATTATTTATTGACCAAAATTATTTTGTTAGTAATTCGATTTTATTATCAGTTTATTTATATTATAAAAGAAACTTTGAAAATGCAAAGAACAAAACAAGAAAAACCTGGGAAATCATTAATAATTTAAGGGGCAAAAAGAACATTACGAAAAAAAGATAGATCCTAATATTTTAAATGATTTTTACAGTACAATTGGGGAAAAATTAACTTCACATTTAAGACCTAAAAAAGCTCCTCTTGAGTATCTAAGAGGTGTTCATATTAGTGATGGATTCTTAATTGATGTTACTGATGCAAGCAAAAAAAGCAAGTTTTTAGGGAATTAAAAAATAAGTGTTCTGCAGGATATGATGGAATTTCTGTAAAAATAATGGAGAGTTGGCCTGAGACGGCCTTGCAAGCGCTTGCACACTCCATCAATGAATCATTCGAGACGGCCGAGTTTCCATTATGTCTTAAACGAGCGGTGGTTATTCCATTATTAAAGGGAGGTGATTCTACCGATCCTTCCAGTTTTCGACCGATTTCTCTCTTGTCAACACTTTCAAAAGTAATTGAAAAACTAGTCAAAAAAAGAGTAATGATATTTTTGGGGATCGGGGCATTCTGAGTCCTGTTCAATTTGGCTTTGTATCGGGTAAAAGTACAAATGACATTATATTTTCCTTGCTCCACGATATTTACCTTAACATAAATAGTGGTGAGGCGTTTGGGGCTATATTTTGTGATTTTGGAAAGCTTTCGATTGTGTGGGCCATGAAATATTGCTGCAAAAGTTACATCGCTATGGCTTTGATCAGCTGACAGTTGAGTGGCTTTCTTCCTATATCCATGAAAGAAGGCAAGTGATAAGGGTAGGCTCAGCATGCTCTGATACCTCCATCGTTACGAGAGTGCCTCAGGGCTCGGTGTTAGGACCAGTTTTGTTTCTCCTATATTTAAATGATTTAGCATTTTTGGATATTCTGGGCGCGTTAACATTATTTGCAAATGGCACTAGTCTCCTGTGGCATGGTGAAAGTAAAAACGATTTAAGGTTGGTTATTGACAGTGATCTACGTGAGATTATAAAGTGTTGCGATACAAACCTATTATGTTTTAATATTAACAAAACAAATGTAATAACTTTTGGTTTTAGTTTTAGTGAGATAAATCTTGATGATCAACAAATTCAAAATAAAGCACTTTTAGGTCTAACGTTAGATAATAAACTAAAATTTGAGGAATACATAAATTTTAATGCATTAAGCAAAAATATTAGCAGCTGGCTGTTATGCAATAAGGATAGTTTTTAATAAATTTAGTAGCTCAACCGCTAAAACGGTATATCGTTCCTTGCTTGAATCGGACGTGTGCTACGGTATTGTTTTTTGAGGATTTGCAAACAGGCAATTGCTAAACTCCATATTTGTGTTGCAGAAAATAGCAATTCGACATTTGTGCAGAGCAAATAACCGTGACCACTGTCAGCCTTTATTTAGCACAGAAAGAATTTTAACTGTGCCGTCTTTATTCATTTTGGAAATTGTTTATCTTTTGCTTTGCACACCGCCATATCATTGCGATCTAAATCCTATAGAACTTATATGGGCGCAAGTGAAAGGATTTGGAGCAAGACACAACACGACATTCAAAATGAAAGACGTTAAGCTACTGTTTGATCAAGCCATTAAGGAAGTGACACCAGAGAACTGGCGAAAGGCAGTCTATCATGTCATTAAAGAAGAGGAGAAAATGTGGGATCTTGACCACTTGATCGATCGGACCGTCGACCCGTTAATTATAACGTCAAGAGGAGATGACAGTTCCTCAGATGACGAAGAATATTATGATTTTTTATAATTTAATTTCTGTATAATGTATTTTTTGTATTTTGTATTTTTTTTGTAATGTTTAATAAAAAAATAAGTGTACCTAATACTATATACATAATGCCTAATTTTTATTCTGTTAAAATAAAGTTCTTTTCTTTTTACGAATATCCTACCGGCACGCCTTTGTCACACCAATTTCAGTGTTTGTGAATGGATAACAATAGGCAAAACCCATAAATTGACCCAAACCCGAGTGGTACTACCTGCACTTGATGAAAAGAAAGAATTTTGCAATGAAATCAATGCCAAATTATGAAAGTGGCTTAAATATTCGTTGGGTCAGTCTATAGTCCCTTTGCATACCTAATAAGCTTTTATTACTCTACACCATTTTGAAATAGGGTATAGAACCAGCATACGAAATTTTCGACTATCAATTCCTAAGACCACTCTTGTTAAACAGTCGGTTAGTATAAGAGAGTAAAAAGATTTTTAATCATTTAAGTAATGAGCTGAAATCAATTTTAAACTTCGGCCAATTTCGAAAAAATGTCAAAGATATCTTATTGCAGAAAGCCTACTTACAGTCTGGATGAATATTACAGTGACGTTTTATAGTTGGTTTGTGTTAATTTTATTGTTGTTGACAATGTATTTTATGCTTGTATGTGTGTATTGTATATGTGCATACATGTATATATGTGTATGTGTTTATACATATGTATGTTTTTGTTTTTATTTTTACTTATTAAGGACTTTTGATTGATTGATTGGTAGGGAGGTCGTTCCAGAGCGATGACCTTCTCCAGATGAAAGAAAATTTAAACAGTGTCGTTCAAGGGACACTAAGCTGAACCACGTAGGGTGAGCTGCAGTGGCTCGTTGTGCATTTGTACCATGCACCGCTCTGGGTGGAATCAAGCGGGCAACCTCAATTGAGCATTTGCCATGAAAATATTTATATAGACTCAAGTCGCCAATCTGCCTTCGATTATAAGAATATCAGCGATAAATATGCGATCTTAACATAGACTTCGTAAATATTTTTTGGATAGCAACATCTTTATGACTTATTATATTAAATATCGAAAAATTTATAGGCGAGTAGATAGAATGGCCAAACAAGATTATTATTCTAATCGTTTAAATCATTCAAGTAATAAACAAGGAAAAACCTGGAAAATCATTAATGATTTGCGTGGAAGAGACAGTAAATTAACCCCGTCATCTATCAGCGCCAATCAATTCAACTATTTCTACTGTTCCGTGGCCTCAGATCTTTCTAGTCAAATCCTTCCGAGAGCGAATGCATTGGACTATCTGCGTAATGTGGCAGTGAGCGATTCGTTTTATTTTTATCCCACTGATATTGACGGAAATTAAGCAGGTATTTTGCGAGATAAAGAATAAAAATGCAGTGGGTTGGGATGATATTTCTTTAAGAGTATTTCTTGCCCTGCCGGATAACGCGTTGAGCTCACTGGCGGAAGCTAATACCTTATCTTTTATTTCTGGTATTTTCTCACCTTGTTTAAAGATTGCCAGAGTCGTTCCACTTTTTAAGGGGGGAGATCCTGAGTCCCCTTCTAACTTTAGGCCAGTGTCGCTACTTCCAACGCTATCAAAAATCATTGAAAAACTTGTCAAGAAACGTATTACCACCTTTTTTGGAAACACATAACACACTTTGTAGGTCTCAATTCGGATTCCAGGCTCAGAAAAGCACTAATGATGCGATTTTCTCTTTTTTAAAAGAACTATATATTTGCTTGAATGAGGGAGAGGCTGCCGCTGCGGCATTCTGTGATCTCACTAAAGCCTTCTATTGTGTGGATCATGGAGTACTGCTCGGCAAGCTTGAAATATATGGTTTCCGAGGCGCATTTTTGAATTGGGTAAGATCGTACTTGACCGATCGTCATCAGTCGGTCATTCTTGACAACGAAGTATCATCCACTTTAAGACTAACTTCCGGTGTCCCGCAAGGGTCTGTCCTTGGGCCGTTGCTTTTTTTGATTTATATCAATGATATTGTAACTTTGAATGTATCGGGCTCATTCACTATGTTCGCGGATGATGCAACCATTTTGTGGCATTTCAAAGGTAATGCCCATATGGAAGATGTTATTAGTGACGATTTGGTAAGTCTTAAAAACTGGTGCGACGCAAATTTCCTAACTATTAATATATCAAAGACAAATATTGTTAGTTTTAAATGTGAGATGGAGCAGGTGTCTTTGAATGCAGAGAGGATAGGGAGTGTAGGTTATTGTAAGTTTCTGGGTTTATTTGTGGATAATAAATTAAAATTTGATCAGCATATTCTGCAATTGTCCACCAAGCTGTCTAGAGGTTGCTATGCTTTGAGGGTCGTTTCTCAGGAGATGGATGGTCCAACTACCAGAAGGGTTTACTTCGCTCTAATAGAGACTCACTTGAGGTATGGCATATGTTTTTGGGGGGCATGCTCGGGTTACTTGTTTATGACTATTTTTCTTCTTCAGAAAAGAGCTATCAGATTCATGCTGAAGATTAAACGACGGGAGTCTTGTCGGCCTTTGTTTGTCCAGAATAATATTTTAACACTCCCTTGTATTTTTATCCAGGAGACAGCCTGCCTCATTCATAAGAAATATATGCATGAAATTCGAGCCACACCGTCCTACTCTGTGCGAAATACTCACACCACGGCACTTCCTATACCAACCTCTACTTTAGTTAAAAACTCTTTTGTTTATAATGGTAAAAAAATATTCAACCACCTTCCTCGACAAGTTAGAAAGATCATGTATGCTGGTGAGTTTAAAACAGAAGTCAAGAGAGTGCTTCTAGATAAAGCATGTTACTCTGTCTCAGATTTTTTTGCTGATTCCTTCTGAGAACACTTTCTGTACCTTATTCGTGTTATCTTTTTTAGTATTATCATGTATTGTTTATGGGTAAGGTTGTATCTTTTACTTTTTTATATATTATGTGATAAGTTGTTGTTATTAGTTAGGATATTGTTTTATTTTTAAGGGACTGTTTTATTTTATTGAACTTCCCTTTAAAACATTTATAACGGTTCCCCATTACGATTTGAATGGTCTTTATAAGTATGTTTTATAGTTGTATTGTATTTGTATTTGTAGTTTGCTTTGTCAATGAGATTGTCATCTTATGATAATAAAGCTGTTTTTGATTTGTTGTTCACGGCTTTCCAGGTTGCCAGATCATGGCCACCGATCAAGCGAATGGCTTTTCCTTGAGTGAAACCTAGCAATCTCAGGGTATGTTTAGGAGCAGAGCCTCAAATATGCGAACAGTACTTATAGAGCATCAATAGTTGTTGGGGTGAATAGAGGTTCTCAGTTCGAAAAAGTATTCCAAGCTCCTGCGAGGCCGCAACGTGACTAAGCCAAGACATATCACTATCCAAATTGACGTCCAATAAATGAACTGATCAAGCCAAGAGAATCGAGTGTCCCGCCGTGACTATATCCGGTTCCCCAACATTAACTTTTTTAGAAAAGGCTGTCGCCTGGGTGTTCTTAGCGTTAACTTCTGTTATTTATTCTGTTATTTATGTTAAATTGGTTGATGTCGCCCCAAGACATTTCAATTTCTTCCTGGTCTTTGTTGCTATGTGAGAGTTTGCGAAAAGTCGATAGTACTAGCAAGTGAGGAGAACAAGTCTCTCTATAATGGGTATCGCTGGGCGGCCGGTAAAGGCAGCAGATGAATTTAGTAATTCTCTGCATTGATATTTTAAAAAAACATTACATCAAAGTCGTTAGGCTTGAGTATCTCCTCTCATTGACAAGAGATATCACTGCGGACAAAGAGACGAAGCCCAAAATTGCGCCAAAATCGGTGATGGAAGTCGTACCCATGCAGGATATAAATAGCTGACTGTACTAATGGATAATCTGACCTTTCTTTCGGTTAGTGCGAGTACATGAGGTTTGGTAGATAGTATATGTTGATGGACTGCATTGATGTTCGAGTTCAGTTCTCTTATATTGTAAAAGTCAATTTGGAAGCTGCTAATTTCGGGTCTTTTAACAAATTCACTTTTTACACCATTTCCATTTTGAATGTTTTTCGGAGGACTCGGCTGTCTATTGAAAGTAGTGTATAAAGTATATAATTGAAATAAACTAATTTCTTTGTACTTACTGCAAGTTTATACATATTCGAAAAAACTAATGAAATTTAAAAGTTTTTTTTTTAACAACCGAGCGAATTTATTTTTACAATTAGTCAAAATGTTCCAAGTTCAGTTGAAAGACTTTTATGTAAAAGTTAAAAAAGTTAAGAAAAGTAATTAAAACTGGAAAGCCCGTAAGTTTTGTAATAAATTTAGACATACTTGGAAATCAATCTGTTTTTTATTTTTTAAAAGTATTTTTAATTTTAAAAGAAAAAAACAAAAATTGGTTAAGTTTCTCCATGAAAAAATATGTATACAAAAAGTACATACACAGTAAACAAGTTGATTTTTGTTTACTTTTCTGATGGATTTAATGTAGGTTTTGAGGTTAGACAGACCGAGTAATTATAGGTAGTGAAGCACCAAGGGTATTCTAATATTATAAGAATAATAGCGCTTAAGATCGACATACAACATAGTATACATCGTTATTATAATAATATAATTCATTAAGATCATTTAATATTAATAGAACTGGCGTTCAATTATAAAATTTCTGATAAATAAATTATAGAATCGTAGAAATATTACGGGTTTAATTAAAAAAACCATTTTGAAAACAGTTTGGTTTCAGAGAGGGTCAATGGGCTCAGGATGCAATGGTGTATCTGACAACTAATATCTATAAGGCTTTGGATAGCAGAACACCATCCAATGCACTCTTCGTTGATCTAAAAAAGGCCTTTGATACAGTCTCTCATGTGAAACTTATCGAAACTCTTGAGCCGATTGGTTTTCGGGGTCTCTCTCGTTAATGCAGAGCTACCTATCTGAAAGACCGCAAAAAGTAAAACTTAAAACTGCCTTCAGCAATTTTAAAGAAATAGAATGTGGTGTTCCATAAGGAACCGTACTAGGTCCTTTATTATTCAATATTTATCTAAATGATCTCTTTAGTCTGGATATAAAAGGAGAAATAATAAGTTTTGCTGATGACGCGGTCGCTTTCTTTAAAGAAAAAAATTTGGGACTTAATAAAGGGTACAATAAACACGGAAATGAATAAAATTTTGCATTTTTTCAAGCGTAAGTCTCTCACCATAAATTTCGATAAAACCAAGTACGTGCCATTCACATCTCTACCTATAAATGTACCAACTTTTAATGATATTCAAATACAAACCCCCTGTGAATGTGGAAATATAAGAATCGAAGGGGTGAGTAGAGTGAGTAGCATTAAATATTTAGGAAGAATTATAGACTCACACCTTCGATGGGATGCACATATCCAATATCTTATCAAAAAAATTAGATCCCTACTTTGCAAATTTAAGTGTTTCAAGCAAATATTTCAAACAAAGCAACTGCGCATGCTGTATCATGCGTTAGTTGAAACACATCTTAGTTATGGAATTGTTACGTGGGGAGGAGCCCTTAAAAATTATATAACTCCCTTAGAAAAAATACAGAAGTGGGTAATCAAAATTATATATAATAAAAGTATTCTTTACCCAACGGACGGACACCTTATTTAAAGAAACATCAATCTTTGATATAAGGCAACTTTTTTGTTTTGGGATATTAACTAGACAATACTTTAATAAGAGAGAAATTGCCAGCTTAGGTCATATTTACCAAACTCGAAATCGAGACTTAACGGCGCGCACCCCAAAAACTGACAAAATGATTGCCCAGAGGGGCTATTATTTTCTGTGCCCGAAACTCTATAATTCTCTACCGCACGAATACAAAAATATACATTCAAAAAATCTATTTAAAAAAAAAGTAAGGACTTGGATGAATGGTCGAGCACGTTTAGAAATACATAGCTTGACAGATTTAAAAAATAATTACAAATTCTAACTAAAATTTCTTCCTTTGATATTTAAAACAAATAACCACCAACATTAACTTAAACAAAATACCAAAGGACGATTATATACTCTTGCTAAATTATTATCCTTCTCTGCATTGCTGCCTACGGATATGCTCAGCCTCCCCTTTTCTTCTGCCTGAGCAAAATAGGATATTTCCCTGAATGTGAATTAACTGAAAAATTTTTTGTTTTCTCGTTTTGGTTATCTTCCAGAGACATAATCAGTATCTTCCTTTGTTACATGATATAATTTACAAATGTATTTTAATAGTTGTTTATGTTTATGCTTATTTCTATTTAATTGAAATACTGCGTATGCATGTATAGATTTATTGATTATCTTCTTATAATATGCCAAAATGTATGCCAAGGGAAAATATTTTCCTTTCCTTCTAAGCATCTTATTTATTTTTTCTTTATTATTAATTGTTACAGCTGTAAATAACATCCCCTTAGTAAATTCCTCATATCCGTTTTTGATGCACAAGAAGGACAACATATCGCTCAAGAAATTTTACTGACTCACTTGTTATTATGTTAAAACAATTCATATTACGCGACTAAAATTAGCGGGATAAGCTAATCCGTCTTCTGCATCTAAACCCGAGTAATCCTTTATTTTTGTGTTATTTTGCTGCAAAAGCGCACATATATTTTTATTACATATTGCATACCTACTACTTGCTTTTAAATAGGTTATATTTCTTTACGTACAGGTCTATAAGACCTAACGCTTAGGATTATTTATTTATCTATTCTTACAGATTATTTTTTTTTGTATGTAACTCTTAAATGTAAAAAATGTAAATAAATAAATATTTATTATTATTATTATTATTAATTTATTAAGTGTTCAAAGAGTTCATATAAACATAGGTCCAAAACCGTTTAATTTTTGAGATATAGGGTGTTACAGTTTTTAAGCACAACAAAAATATGTACACGACTGCCATTTTACTTTTTGATAGCACGGCAATACAGACAATTTGTCACACAATGTCTAATACAAAGTACTTTTTGATATAAGGAATAGTCCATTCTCAAAGTAGAGTTGAAATTATAGGGACAGGAAAGTCAAAAAGCCTTTCTCCACTAATTTAATCGAAGAGCAATCAGGCACAAAGCTCAATTTTATATTAAAAGGTCTACATGTTTCGAAGGTAGTGACCTTCATCCTCAGGAGACAAAAGAAATGTTGCTGTTAGTATTAGCAGTAAAGACAAAATGTATTGGTGGAATTTGACGTTGATGGAGCTTTAGAATTTGAAAATGTATTAAGCAGTGAAAGCCATCAGCATACCAAAGTATTAGATACAATTTTTTAATTCAAATGTATTTGTATAAGGTTTGTCACATTTGGCAGGTTATGAAGAAAAATGAAGTTCTTCCTATGAAGGTTTTAATGAAGGGGTATATATATTTGACTCTTAAAAAAACCTTTACAATGGCAACTTGAAAATAAAATCATAATGTTCCGTAATTATGATTATTGTTGTTGATATCTCCGGATTGAAAATAGATAATAACTTGCGGTTTTCGCTGCCTTCTTAGACTTTTAATCATCCTTGTAATCAGGTAAAATTGAATATACTATTATATTTACAATTATGGAAAAAACGCGCAATGTTTGTGAAGTTGTAAGACAGCGCCCCCTAGCGCCTAGTGTAAAACACATATTGCCGTAGTTCATAAGATGATATATAGAGCGAGAAAAGCCCTTTTTAACAAAACTAAGTTTACTAAATTATGTTAAGCCAGACCGGAGTTGTCAGCATTTATTACAAATACACTTTATTTGAAAAGTGACAAACACGTTCTATAAGTGAATTTTATTAATAAATCTTCGAAATATACAAAAATGTTATTTTCGGGATACCTTAACTAGGCGACTTTTGAGGAAACTTCGTGATTCATATTTACCGTTACTGTTGCGCACTCTAGCGCCAGTCTGAGAAAGTAGAAAATAATTTCCAGCAATTTCTGATGACCACTTACCTAATATATTTTTTTTCCGCAAGCCATACGACTAACACTTTCTGAGATACAGCCGACAGCCATTCTTAGTGGGACACCCGGTACGCAAGATTTTAACTTAGCAATGTTTTAGAGTTTGTGGAGAAAATCAAATTTATGATAAGTATAGGGTAATATTCAGAAAAGTTGCTCAGAGATACATGTAGAAACTGAAAATTTAAAAATATGTAGGGTGTTATCTGGGTAATCACATAAAAAAAAAACGTATTACCCGTTTTCCAAAACGTCTAACGTTACGTTGCTTTTTCAAAAAGAATAACTGTTTATTACCAATAACTTTTGTTAATTTGTAATTGTATAATTGATAATAAAAGAGTTTTTCATATGTAGAGAATTTAGGTAGACACATTGTAGATTAAACTACCTGAAATTCATTAGCTAGTTTCCTTCGTCTTAGATCCATGCAAAACGACGGCACAAATGAAAAAGTGTCACCGCAGCGTCGAACGTCGTCGTCGAAAGATCGCGGTGCCAAGAAAATGCACGATGAAATACAGGCAAGCGACAGCTCGTATGAATGCATTGGATGCCTCCATCAGATCTGATTGTTCCCGGATAAGAAGTGAGACTCGTAAAATGTCAGACAAAAAGGGTGCTGAATGATGCTTTTGCATAAATAAGCAGTTGTCTGGCTGTGAAGTGCCGCCAGCAGACTCTGGAATAAGTAATTAATTTTCGGAACAGTCTTGAGCGCATACCTTCCTCCGTTGGGGAAACGGTTTCTTAGTTTAAACTATTGTTTGTCTCTGACACAATGTGGGCAATTTTACTTCATCTTGAAACTTATGGTGTCTTTTGTAGGTCTCAGTAATCATTCTCTTCAGAGAATTAGGTGAATTCGCGATACAGGATCTAATATATTTTATAAGTATTTCAATTACAATCGAAGAATTACACCAATATTACGAGGAAGACATTTTATTAGTTAACTTAATCATTTCTTTATCACAAATATTAACTTATGTAATATATACTACTACTGCAATTACTTAGTATAGTGTTTTCATAACTTGGCGTAAGCATTATAGGAAAACCCGTTTTGGTGCTCTGCAAGCGGTGCATGTGCGAAGGAAGCGATTCACGTTAGTATTGAATTTTTATACATTTTACTCATTGGAGAAGACGACCTCAGAAAGGTCGTTCCAGAGTTAAGACGTTCCCCACATTAAGAAACTTTTGAACAGTGTCGGTCGGGGACTACTAAACGGATTAGCTCAGTCATCACTCAAAGTTTCATTAATTAGATGATCATTAAATGTTTTAAATTATTTCAGATATACTTTATTTGCACCAAGATGTACGAGTTCTTAATACCAAGCATCTTTTGTATGGTCGGTAAGACATTATTTCAAGTACTTATCGATTTATTTCATAACATTAAAAATGCCACCATTTCGTATTGAGTAAAGATAGGAAGACTTTTTCAATTCAATTCAAGTCCTTAATTGTATTTAAGAAATATTACACTAATTTCTAATTACAAGGTACACGGTTGAGCTTACATAGTCTATTTTTATTGTAACTTATAGTAAAAGGAGTATAATCATATTATTATGATAAACCTTAACAAGAGAAAAGTAAAGAACAAGAGAAAACATTCAGGTATCATGAAGATAGTTAAGGATATTTACTAATACAAAAAAAAAACACAATAAACTAACCTGAACCAGAGGACTAAGTTTATAAAAGAAATATAGTAGAAAATTGTACTAATGTAAAAAAAAACTTGAAAATATTATTCGTTTAAAAGAAAAGATCGCACTCTCAACAATGGGCGACGAGACCACCGATCTAACAGAGCGCTTTGCAAAAGTCTGAGTCCCACAGAAATAAAAAACTTAAGAAGAGCGGTTTCCATGTAAAGAGAGATACAACACAAAGACATTTGAAACCACAGTTTTACACCGCCATTTGCTGGTGTCCACAGAACAACAAAGGTGAGCTGGTGGCTGTCGAATTAAATTTCTGTTGGCGGAAGCGGGGGAGGAGGGTGAAAGCACAGCGTGAAATTAGAAATTTCTAAATTTTTAGTATTACAGTTATTTTTACCAGAAAAAAGCATTTAATTATATTTTTGTTGGCTGTATCAGGAAAAATTAATTAAAATGCGTTCCGTGGAGGATAACAATATCCAAAAAATACTAAAAATAAAAGAATTTAAATAATGAAACATAATATAAAAATCTATCAAATTGATATACTGATATATTAGCGGAATAAATAAATTGTTATGAATAAAAATGCACCCAAAGTAAATATTATAAAATACTTTATACAATAATAATATATGATTGTAGTGAGGACTTTAGTTTTAGCATAGAGTAAATTCTGTCCTGTCTTTATCGTATACGGCGCAGCATCGGACAACAGGACAAGAATTTTATCTGTAGGAACTGAATTCGGCAAAAAGAAATGTGTTAAGATTTATTGAATAAAACGTGTAACTGTAAGGTTGTTTGTTTTTTCCACTTCTTTTATGGCTATAAGGTAAGCTTTTCCAGGTTCTTCTTCTGTAAGTTTTCCGATTAATAAATTAACTATGTAACGACCACACGAATCAGTTATTTCGTCGACGACAATATACATATAGTTACCTCCAATTTTTTTTTAATTTCATCTACCACGGTACCAAATACCTTTTCAACGACATTTTTTCTTAATTCATCTGCAGCATTACATTTTGTATATTTTTGCAGAAAATCCTTAACTTGCGGGTTGGTTAACTTGTTTAAAGGAATATTAGCAGCCAAGAACGTTTTACATAGATCTTCGTTAAATTCTGACTGGTCATGGTTTCCGTTTTTAAAAATCTCAAGTGACTGCTTCAGCGTTGACTGTATGGGACCAGACTTTATCTTGCTAACCTTAGCAATGTGAGACGGCGTCTTAATGTGTTGGTCTATTTGAAATTTCTTTGAGCAGGAAACAATTTTTGAACAAGACTTGCAAAAAACATGTTCGCCGTCCAAAGCAAGTTCTGGGTAAGGCTTAATCCACGAAATACATCGGATTTTCGACAAAATCACCGCTTCCACTTTCACTTTACTTGCGTTTACAATATTAACTGCGGCTACGACAAATGACAACCTCAATAATACTGACAAACTGTAACAAATGTGAGCAAATTAATAATTATAGAGGCGTAGATAAAGAATTTCTAGTTAAAACATCTTGTCAGAAATACCCACCCACTAATGGAACTTCTCAGTAGAAGGATTATAGTTTATTTTATTAATTTCATCATCATCATCATCACACAGCCCCTGATGTCCACTGCTGAACGTAGGCCTCTCGCATGTCCGTCCAAACGGTCCTGTTTTGCGCCACCTGTATCCAGTTCGATATTAATCTCTTTATGTCATCGGTCCATCTTGTTGGAGGCCGTCCCCGGTTTCTGTGTGCTTGTATTCGGGGTCTCCACTCCAAAATTCTCTTTGTCCATCGATCGTCGTTAGTCCTCGCTACATGGCCAGCCCAGTTCCACTTTAGGGTGGTTATCCTTACAACAACGTCTGTTACTCCTGATCGTCTGCGGATGATGGCATTAGGAATCCTATCACGTAACGATATCCCTAACATTATTCTCTCCATCGCTCTTTGGGTAACTTGCAATTTGGACACCGTTGCTTTTGTTAACGTTAGGATCTCTGCACCATACGTCATTACAGGCAGAATACATTGATCAAATATTTTTCTTTTCAGACTCATTGGAATACTTGATCTGAAAAGGTCTCTCAGCTTTCCAAATGCAGCCCAGGTTAGGCTTATTCTTCTTACTAGCTCGCATGTTTGGTTATCACTACCTATTTTTATCTCGTGGCCCAAATATTTGTAAGAAGTTACTGGCTCGATGTCCTTGCCATCCACAGAGATATTCTTGGCGTGAACCAGGTTGGTCAAGAATTTGGTTTTAGAAAAATTTATCTTGAGGCCAACCCCTCTTGTAGCAGTGAAGAGTCCTTGTAACAATGTCTGTGCCTGGTCAAAGCTGCCAGCGATAAGTACGATATCATCCGCAAACTTGAGGTTATTTAAAAACTTTCCGTCTATATTAATACCCATTTCATTCCAGTCGACGGATTTACATGCATACTCCAACAGGGCTGTGAATAACTTTGGAGAAATTGTGTCTCCCTGACGAACCCCTCTTTCAATACGAAAGGTATCCGTGTCTTCGTGAAGCCTTACACAAGCTGTAGCGTGTTCATAGATATATTTAATGAGGGAGGTGTACCCATAGTCTATTCTACATTCAGCCAGAGCACCAAGCATTGCTTTTTGGTTGACAGAATCAAATGCTTTCTCAAAGTCAACGAAGACCATGATCAAAGGTTTATTGTATTCAATAGTCTTTTCAATCAGTGTTTTGATGGTTTGTAGGTGGTCATTTGTTCCATATTTAGCTCTAAATCCGGCTTGTTCAGGAGGTTGATAGAAGTCTAATTTTGATGTTAGCCTTTTAGCGATTATTTTCATAAACAGTTTGTACAGGTGGGATAACAAGCTAATCGGTCTATAGTTGCTCAACTGAGTCATATCCCCTTTTTTGTGCATTATTATTATTACTGCTTTGTCCCATTTAGACGGTGTTACTCCCTGGAAGAGGCACGCGTTAAACAACAGAGCCAGAGCTTTTAGTAACGTATGACCCCCTGCCTTAATTGCATCAATAACAATTTGGTCATCCCCAGCTGCTTTGTTATTAATTTATTACTTTATTAATTAGCCTATTTATTGCCCGCTTATCTTCAGACCCCGACAGCAAAGGCGACACGGCGGCGTGCAACCATAAAACGTAAGAACACAGAAATCCCACAACATTATTAGATATGCAATAGTTCTTAAAATATGCATTGTTTCATTTAAAATCACAAAATATGCAAAATATGCATATATATGCAAAATGCATCAAATCCGGTCTTTATTGTCACGATAACCTGACACTCATACGTCCATTTCTGTCACATAATCCATAATATGCTTCTAGTATATTATACTAGAAGCATGTCAACCTTCTCGGCGATAGAATAATGTTCCATTTAGACCACGAGGCTATTTTATGTAGTTTTAAAAGTGTAAAAAAAAGGACCAAGATTTTAAAACAGAAGGGTAGGCTTTATACAAGCAATAACTATGCAAGATTTTCACAATTATGTAATGGAAGTGACTGGGATAGTATATTACATTTATCTGATCCACTTGGAATGTTTCACAAACTTTTAAGTCATAATTTTGATATCGCATTTCCTCTAGAAACGTTAAAGAAAAAACATAACAAGCCATGGTTTACCAAAGGGCTCAAAACGTCAGCGAGAAATATGCGTTCCTTGCACAGTCTTCGAGAATACTTTGTAAACAACCCCTTTTTTATACAATACTTTAATGAATATCGTAACATTTATAGAAGGTCAATTAAACTTGCTAAGCAACTGCACTATAACAGACGCATTGATCAATCGGACAATAAACAGGGAGAAAGTTGGAGAATCGTAAAGGACCTAAATGGTGGAGTGGTCACATCTACCAGTTCTAACTTGATCTGTGAACATTTAAACTCCTTTTATTGTTCGGTAGTATCTAACTTATCAAAAAATATAAATCCCATAAGAGGTGCACTTGACTTTCTTGATAAAGCGAGGGTCCGAGACACATTTTACTTCTATCCCACAGACAGTCATGAAACTAAGAACGTCTTCTCCGAAATAAAAAACAAGAGTAGTTCCGGATGGGATAGTATATCTCTGAAAATACTTCTCAAGCTTTCTCATCCGGCAATTCAGGTCCTGGCAGAGGCAATAAATATTTCCTTTCTTACTGGTGTTTTTCCATCATGTCTAAAGCTGGCGAAAATAATTCCGCTTTTTAAGGGAGGAGATAATGAGGTGCCTTTTAACTTTAGACCTATTTCGTTGCTTTCAACTTTGGCTAAAGTCGCTGAGAAGCTTTTGAGACGGCGTGTTGTCGGCTACATTGATAAACATAGAATATTGAGTAATGTTCAGTTTGGCTTTCAGACTTCAAAAAACACCAGCGATGCCATCTTTTCATTTATAGAACGCTTATACATCAAGCTGAATGACAGAGAGGTTGCAGCTGCCATATTCTGTGATCTTACCAAGGCGTTTGATTGTGTGAATCACGAGGTACTGCTGGGTAAACTGGAAATATACCATTTCAGGGGGGCACCACTGACTTGGATAAGATCTTATCTAACGGAGCTGATTCAGAGTTTGGCTTTTAATAACGAGGAATCGTCAGGACAGGAAGTTACCTATGGTGTTCCACAGGGATCAGTTCTGGGTCCCATTTTATTCCTACTTTTTATTTTTATTCCGTCTTCAACTTTAACGAAAAAATCTATTATATTCAATAGCAAAAAACTATTTAATCATCTGCCTTTAAATATCAGAATAATTGAAAATCCTATTAAGTTTAGAAGTCAAATAAAAATGCTATTGGTTGGAAAGGCCTACTACTCTGTTGAAGAGTTTTATAATGATCGTTTGGATTAGTTTTTACTCGTGTTGTACATTGAAATTTTTTTTACTTTTTTGACGTTTCGATTCTCTACAACTTACCGTTTCTGGTTGTTGTATATATTATTTTTTGTACTCTTTGCAACTATAAAATAGATTTTATTCTACCTACTATTGTCTAGACCCAGGGTCTGACCAACGTTATGTCGACTAAATTAGATTAACTCGCTTTGTAAATAACATTTTGTTTTATTACAATATAGCTGTTTTTGACTTTGACTTTGACTTTGAATATTAACTATTTCATTTACAATAAACTCTAATCCGCTCAACACCAACAACAAGTAAGCACCATCGCTATATCAGATTAATTTTACTGTTGCCTAGTAGATATCGTAAATAATTTCTTGGAAGAGAAACTGCATATCTGGTGAAAATCTTACAACAGACAAAAAAGTTTCAAAATGAAGTCAGCTAATGTCGGACAGACAATTGAAGTCATTTGTACAGGGGGTAACATAAATTTAAACTTATATTAATGAACATTGCGTTATTTTTAAATTTCCAGGCAGGAAAAAAAGATCGCGTTTTCGTCAAAACACGCCAATAATAGTAGTAATTCTTAGTCCCAAAATAAGTAAAAATCGATAAAGGCGTTTAGAAATTATTCCGAAAAAACTATATTAATTTGAGAAATTTAGCGCCCTGTAGCGGAAAAATGAAGCAACATTGCATATAGATAAGTTTGCCTAGATCGCCTTATTTTTGGTTAAGGAATTTGTGGTTAAGCGTTGGACAGTCATTTGAAGGACACCATGTATGTAATCTAAATTTAATTGGATTGAGGTATTCATGCCCTTGTATTTAATGACCTAAAATGTTTAGCTCTGGTAACAGACTTCCTTTTTCAGAATTGGATTGCAATTTAAAATTTAATTTGCGGTCAATCGTAATTTCAAAGTATTTAGGGGATGTAGGTATTGTTGTTCTATTGAATTGTCTTATGAGCGGGATGTTATAACAAGTCAAACTTATATAATTTGGTATTTAAAAAAATAGCTGCGTACTCGCAGTTTTACTTGTTGTAGGAACATTAAAAACAGCAATAAATTAAATTTTATACCGCCCGAAATTCTCAGGCCTCAATTTCATTTCGGAGTGGCCAGATCTCTCCCGGTTCATGCCGCCAAACCAAATTAGAAACTGTTTCGCTCTCTTGACTGCAGGCGTCGAGCAATTTGGCCCCATTAGGACTTGACAAGATTGTGTTGTTTAAGAAAACAAGGGCACTAATGCCCCTTAAACCCAACAGGACGGTTTATAAGACTATCCCACGTCCGAATTCTCGAAACGGTATTATATTTGGACACGTAATATAAGGCGATTAAATTTTTGGACGGGTTCTTTTTAGGGGGACCGCGACGTTCCTTTTAAAGAAGGATAAGCTCCTTTAGGAACATCTTAGGAGACAGATTGATGTGTTTTTTTTTAATTATCAAAAATTACCTTTTTATTTTTTACTAAATAACATACTACAGCTAAAATATCAAACATATTTATTGCTGAGCAAGCAAAAAAGGAAAATCCGTTTTTTGGATCTCTTCAATATACTTGATGCTAGTCAATTCTGCACTTTCTGTTGGCAAATCGTTATCAATACAGGCAAATTATTTCAAGTTCACAAATGTGTCCTTAAAGTTAGGAAACAGCTGTGCGAGCGGAATATTATCTTCTTCTTCGAAGTCGTCAATATTATCTGTATCACACATAAATTCGGCTTTCAAAAAGAATTTTTTATTGTCACTGGGGACAAATTGCGCCAGGCCACCAAAACCCATATCAAAGTGTTGGTTATGGTAATATTGATTTCGATTTCTTGCAGAGGACAACCACTGTTTATACATGTTAAAAGCGTCTTAATAAGAGCATTCTATAATTCTGAATAATGCCTTGGTCCAAAGGTTGGCAATCAGCCCTATGATCAAACACACAAGTTAACTGTTAACGTATCATTTCCACGATAACAACCGAAAAAAGTCTACTTATTAACTTTTCACTCTGGTTGAAAAACAGGTAATTTTAAAGTTAGCGTCTAGAGTTAACTTATGTGTTTGATCATAGGGCTGACAAACAAATAACCTATTAGCTCTCTATGATTTACATGCTCTACTTCGTACTAATAATAAACGAACCCGTCCTTTCGCGCCGCGGATAACTGATAACATAAAATTAATGCAAAAACTTAGAGATCGCGCTCTAAAAGTATTTAAATCTACTAAACTGCCTGCTAAATGGGCTTATTATAAACAATTGCGAAATCTCACTACTACAGCTATTAGGTCCGAAAAAAAAGCTTATTACAGTCAGAAGTTTCGAACGTCATCTGGTAAGAAAAAATGGAAGGAGCTTAATAGGTTGAAACCCTCAAGGGCTGTAGATATTCCTGAAAAGTTTCAAGATGCTAACAAATTTAACTCATTTTTTTATACAATCTACTAAATCTTATATCAAGCCTAGCAATGAACTCTTAAATTTTTATCTATCCAATGTTAAAGATAATATTACCCAATTACTCTTATTTCAAATAGCCACTAATTTCGAAATTGAACAAATTATTCAGGGCATCAAATCAAAGGCATTTGGATCAGACAAACTCAACATAACTTTAATTCACTTGTGTTGTCCGCATATTATCAAATTTATTACACATATTATTAATGAATGCATTCTAAAGTGTTATTTTCCTCAATGTTGGAAAAGTGCTGTAGTCACTCAATTGCCTAAAGTTAACAACCCTGGCGAGTTTAGCCAATTCAGATCTATTAGTATTTTACCCACTTTATCAAAAATTCTAGAAAGGGTGATAGAAGAACAAACTAGGGTTTTTATTAATAATTTTAATATATTACCGTTAAAACAATCAGGGTTTCGACCTGGATTCAGCTGCGCTACGGCACTTGCTGATATAACGGATGACATTATTTGTGATCGAAATAATAACAAGATTATTGCTTTAATTCTTTTGGATTATACAAAGGCTTTTGATTTCTTAAATCACGAAATACTTATCTCAATTTTACATTACGTGGGCTTCTCAGAAAATGCAGTAAAGTTAATTAGTTCTTTCCTATCAGATCGCACACAAAGAGTAATTATTAATAAAGATATTTCTGACTGTCTCGAGTGCCACACTGGAGTTCCCCAGGGAAGTATTTTAGGACCTCTGCTTTTCAGTATTTACACATCAAATTTTTATGCCTGTCTTAAAAATTGTCGCTACCATCTGTACGCTGACGATACGCAATTATATTTGTCATTTTCTCCTCGTGATTTCGCTATTGCTGAAACCAAAATTAATACTGATTTAAATGCACTTTTTAAGGTATCCTCGGATCACATGCTTAAATTAAATCCAACTTAATCTTTAGTACTTTTGTTAGGAAATGGCGCTGCCATCGATAGCCTCAACAACCGTATGCATATTAGAATTGAAAATAATGATTTGCCCTTCGTGCTAAAATGTAAAAGTTTGGGCTTAATTTTGGACTCTGAACTACGTTTCAAAATGCATGTTAATTATATCTTAAAAAAAGTATATTTTTCTTTAAAAGCGTTGTACCCACTTCGGCACTTTCTCGACAGGGAGATCAAAAAATTATTGTGTGACTCTTTAGTTTTATCGCATTTTAACCATTGCGATAATGTTTATGGTCCTTGTTTGGATGCTGCTGATGTGCACAGAATACAGAAAGTCCAAAATAATTGTTTACGTTTAATATTTGGAATCCGCCGACGTAACAGAATATCACATAAGCTTAAAGACCTCTATTGGCTTAACATGGTTAATAGGCGTAATCTGCATGCAACTTGCCTCGATTACAAAATTTTAAAATTTCGTTCTCCTCCCTACCTCTATAATAAAATTACTTTTCGTACAGATGTTCATCACTTAAATTTACGTAGAAAAAACATAAACATTCCTAAACATAAACATGAGTTTTTTAAAAGATCTTTTTCATATAATGTTGCCTTATTAATTAATTCATTACATCTGGATTTGGCTCAAGTCAATATGTCATGTAATTCCTTTAAAAATAAATTAAATAAAATCTTGTTTAACAACCAGTGTCATGTTCAGAGAATATAAGTAGTGGAAATTTTTCATTTATCTCTTTTCTGTTTCTTTTTTTTTTCTTTTCTCTTCCTATCACTAGTAAATCTAGTAGGTATCTTCGGGATATATATGTAGCAGCGCATTAATGACATAAAGTATTATATTATTTAAGCTTTTGGCCTCATGTTAATAACAAAATCTGCCGAGTGCAGAAGTCTGAAATGATGGCCATTTATTTGCTCGTATTTATAGTATAAACATCATTTTATTTCCAATTTTTTTATAATATATTGTAATGCTGTGGATGCATGGGTAAATAATAAACAGTTATTTATTTATTATTTATTTATTTATTGTGAGGTAGTATTGGGTGGAAGAAAATAAGTTTGATATTATCCAGTGTAATTTTGGGATGAGACGTTGCATTATCCAGAAACAATACCACTCTTCTATTCTGCTTCTTCATCTTGGTATCAAATATGTCATGTTGTCATGATGTCTGCTGTCATCAATGCTTTTTTGTTCAAAACCCTTTGGAAAGGTAACTTATCGATATGTACGCCCTTTCAACATCGAGGATCTTTGCTTTTGCCTATTATAAGTGGTTCTTCCTTCTCACCTTCCATACTTGCACAGAGTAGAATTGTAAATCGTTGTTTTGCTATTTCTTTTCCAGTATACTTGTCATCTTTCAATGCATATGTTTTGTTAGCAATGCACGATAGTAGAGACCTGGGGCATAATCCTTTAATATGTTCAATATCCTTTCTTTCCACGAAGTTACATCTTCGATATTGATATCGGCTGATGCGCCACATATTTTCTTGAAGGTAATATCGTGCCGATTGCGGAATTTTTCTAGCCATCCATTTGATGCCTTGACATTAAGTAGATTCGAGGGCTCTTGCTTGAATTATGGGCCCGGATATTAGTAAGTGCTTGTTTCGCGTCTTACAAAACTAGTTAAAAACAACTTGGTCCACTGCCAGTCATTCGGTTTTGGGAAATTTTCTTTTTGTTCACCGTTGCCACCTTCCTGAAACCGAAGAGGAAAGCATTTCACTACATTTAGTAGCCTATGTGAGCAGTGAATGAATGTGGTATCTACATATTCGCACTGGAAAGTAAATAGGCAACAATGACTTTATTATTACCCATTACAAATAAATTAACAAGTATGGAAAAGCAATGTAACAGGCTTGTTTTTTGAAGGCCCATGCCGGAGACATTTTTAGGTTACTCGGTGATTAGCTTTGCTTTTCTACTGGTGGGAGCTCAGTGGTTGACATGCTTGTCAAATATCGGAACGCTATCAACCTCTTTATTCTCGATTTTCAACTAAAACGCACTCCTTTCAAAACTCTAATGCGACCTAATTATGGAGAATACTATTCTCAGGAGAAATCTGGAAGGAATTACCACGCAACGCATGAAATGGTATTTTTACTGAGAGAACTTGCTTCTCCTACTGTTTTTGCAGGGAACAAACTGGGGAAGTGAATTACTCATGTGATCATTCCCGTTCTCTTACTCACTGGCCCCTAGTTCCCCGGTCCGTTCTCTGCAAAAACAGTAGGAGAAGCACGTTCTCACATTAGGCAGTAATATGAATGAATGATTCCGGCGTCGGGTATTCAAAAATACCATTTCGTGCGTTGTGTGAAAATTCCGTTAACATTTCTACTAAGAACAGTATTCACCAGTTTCGAGAATTAGAACCCTGGAGTTGTCCTGTACCTGACTATTTACTATAATTTCGTAACTATTTGTCTTAAGCTCGCCGATCTTCAAAATATTTGCGAGAAAAATTCAATATATGCTGAAAAACAAGTGACAGCAACGAAGAGAGATTTAAAAGGGACAAGGTGCATAAAACAAGAAAAGTAATTGTATTTCCGATCCACGTCAAATATCATGGGTTTTTGCTTACACTGACATTTCTATACACAAATATTTACAGTTGAACGTTACACAAACATCAAGTACTATGCATATCTAAATTAAGGTAATATTGGCATTCCTTTCAATCAAACACAATCCGATCGGAGATCGTGCGACGCCTTGTTTGCCAATCCGGAGAAATTCCGGGCCCTTCAATTATACATGGACTCTAATAACGCTGGGATTTTCCCGACGGCTGTGTGCACGTCTACCCGAAGCACTATATTGCGACCTATTTGGTTTTATTATTTGCCTACGTCCCGCATACAGAGCGCATTCTACACGTTTGCGGAGAATCTGTAAACATACTTGACACCGTTTCTGTCATTATTATTTTGTTTAATATTAGAAGCGAGTAAATACGAATAGTGTTGCCTTAGCGAAGTAGATATTGAGCTGAATAAAATAGTTTGACGCTGAGTTTGCGGAAATTAAGTTTCGGAGTTGACTTTTAGGACTATTTGTAGACGACTTGGGAAACTTTATTAAAACGTTAGGTTTTAAACTACTAGAATTAAGAAATACTATATGTAAGAGAAACTCCACTCTATAAAAAAAAACTAGGGTTTGGTTGGTAACGTTCCCCTACAGGGAAGAAGAAATAGGTATCTGGTTTTATCAAGATAATGGTCCTCCACATAATATTATGGCCGTTGTTTTTGTTATTTCAGAACATTTAAATACGGTTTTTAGACACCCATCTTATAGGCAAATCGGTACCTGCAAGATGGCCAGCAAGACCGCTAGTTCTAAATCCACTGGGTTTGGTTTGTGGGGCTACCTAACGAACTTTGTTTATAAAACTCAATCCTACGGCGTGGAATATTAAGACTATTATAAGCAACGAATTCGTAATGGACGTAACCCTATTCGACGATATACTCTTTTAAGAATTGCTGGTGGCGAATTAGTAAAGAATTAAACCTCTTACTCTTCTCTTACTTTTTGTTTCGGTTAATATTCAAAATTTGGAGTAATATTATCATAACTGGGTTATATTCAATGTATATATGTATAATTGGTTACCAGGAGGAAACCCAGCATGTCTCATCGGGGCGCCGTCGAATTCAAAAGTAATACTTACTTTATCACCTTACTTTATCATGCCTCGGAGGATTGGAGGACCCAGGAGAGGGGCTTCTGGTCGTATGAGAGGTAAGCAGTCGGAAGGATAAAGGTGCCGTGTCCACCCAATGCTCGAGTATTTATAAACAAAGAGAGATCGAGATTATCCCTTTGCAAACAACGGATAGATGGCAGCTTGACAGTCTGAAAATCCCCATTGTAACTTATTCTGTCTGCATCGGTCAATAAAAAAATCTACCCTTGTCAGGACAGAAAGTAGTAAGTAACAGACAGTAAAGTATTAACCTGCCGTCGATGCTCTAGGCTTTCAAGGTTGTGTGTCAGATCATAGACACCGGTCAAGGGAATGGCTCTTTTTTAAATGGAATCTATTAGTTTCGGGTATCTTTGGGAGCAGAACCCCAAATGTATGAGCACTATTCCAGCGATGGCCAAATTTGGGATATACAGTATGTCCACGGATGGGGTTTACAAGAGGACAAATGGACTAAAAATTGAAAGATACGAAAAAAAAGTCACTCTTAATAAACGTTTTTGCTTGTCTAGAAAATACGATTCAACATAAGAGACTTCAATTTTTTTATACAGGGTGGGTAAAAACTGCAAAAATGTTATTTTGCTTAAGAGTAAACATACTTTATTTTGAAAGATACGAAAAAAATCCACTCCTAATGAATGTGTTTTCTACACAACAAACCGAAGTAGAACAATTCAGTAAAAGGTTTACCTATGTAAAAATTATTTCCTAAATAGTATTCGCTGGCACACCTCTGACTGGTGAACCTAGTTAAAATAATAATGACACTTAAGGTGGTAGGTACTTGTTGTCAATTTCTTTATTTAATGAAGTTATTATTTAAGTAGAAATAGGAAAAGGGCAAAGAAAGTCAAAAACTGGAGAAAGACTTTTTGACTTTCTTTCCCCTTTTCCTATATTTCAACTCCACTTCGAGAATGGACTATTTCTTTAAATTAAGTAGAAATGCTATCTACTGAACAAAGAGTTTTTATAATACAATGTTATGGGGATGGTCAAGTTTCATACCGCTACGTCATGGAACAATTTACCAAGAAATTTGTAGGAATCCCAATAACTAGGATGACAATCTGCAAGTTAATAAAAAAGTTCAAAAAAAAAAGAAAAAATACGACCATGATGATGCTGCTACAGTCTTAGTTCTTCAATCTGTTGAAGAAAATCCTACGACGTCCCTTAGAAATCGTGTTACTCAGTTGGAAGTTGTAAAAAAAGTCAAATTTAGAAGATCCTTAAAGCAAATAAATTGTATCCGTATAAACCGCACTTTAATCAAAGATTGGAAGAGGGAGATGACGCGAAACGATTTGATTTTTGCTTGTGGATAGGAGACAAAATTTGAAGTGGAAATGTTGACTTTTATAAATATAACATGTTTTCTGATGAAAGTACATTTTCTACCATTGGAACCGTTGCAACCCAGCACGTTAGGTACTGGTCTTTAGAAAATCCCGAATTCAGAATTATGACGAGAAGACAATATTTCACAAAAGTGAACGTGTGGTGCGCGATATCCATCCATGGCATCATAGGGCCATATTTTTTTGATAACACGTGCAATAGATTATCATATTTAGAAATGCTGGATACATTTTACAATGATGAACTCGAAAATCTACCATTAAATTTTCGACAAAATATGTATTTTCAGCAAGATGGTTGTCCAGCCCATTTCGCTTGTGAGGTTAGGAGAATGGCTTGACCACAGATTTGGTCCAAGGTGAATTGGCAGGAATGGCCCAGTTTTGTGGCCCCCAAGAAGCCCCGACCTAACCTGGGCGGATATGTTTTTCTGGGGCCGTTTAAAACAAATTGTTTTTGCTACCGCAGTACCAAACGATATTGAAGTGCTGAAGGGCAGAATTATCCAGGCTGTCCAATCGATATCTCGGAAGAAATGTTAATAAAAATGTTCGTATTATTACTATAATTATAATTACTTCATTAAATAAAGACATTGACAACAAGTATCACCTATTCATTATTGAAGTAAAAACGTCTATTAAGAGTGACTTTTTTTCGTATCTTTCAATTTTTAGTCCATTTGTCCTATTGGAAACTCTATCCGTGGACATACTGTATAGGGCGTCAAAAGCTGTTAAGGTTATAAAAGTCTGTAAATGACTATATCTATTATAATACCTGAGTAGTACTCAGTAAATATTACCAGAATTAGATAAACGACTGAGATGAACAATTATTTTCTTTATTTAATGTTAATATTTTATAATGTCATTAAAATCGACTCAAACTTTCTTCTCTTTTTTTTCTTGTACATAATCTCTTTCTAAAACGTCTGTCAACTTTAAATAGGATTAACCCCTTCGGGATTTTGGCAACTTTAAATATGGATATAACCTGTAATGTAACCTTTGACAAGTCTAGCCAATGATTTTGAAAATTGATAGTAAGTGACTGTGAATAAAATAATATATAACTCTAATAGAATGGAAAATCACACTCGTGTCAGGTCACCGCGGGTGTTCTCTATAGTCGAGCTTCAAAATGGAATCTCGCTGTGTTTAAGGTACAGGTCCAATAACAAGAATCAAAATTCTCTATGATCCTACTATAAAGGAGAACTATGCTCGTGTCGGGTCACCGCGTATATTCTCTTTAGCTGGATTTATAGAAAATGGGGGCTCCGCTGTTATGGGGTACCACTCTCGTGTCTGGCCTCCGCAAGTAGACTCAACAGTAGAATATTTAACCTTACTATTATGGAGAGTTATACTCGTGTCGGGTCACCGCGTACAATCGCTCTATAGCTAGGTTTATAAAAATGGGGTTACGCTGTTTTGGGGTACTACTCTCGTGTCAGGTTACCGCGAGTAGACTCAACAGCAGCAGGAATGGGAACAAATTTTAAATATTTATCGCCCTTAACCTTAAGGATCTCACCTATCAGGTTTCAAAGTTTTTGCTTTCTTCGAAGCTCGATCTCGAATGAATCTTGTGTTGGTTTCTTAAGTTAGGAATCTCTCCTTTAACTCCTATTCGTTTTTCGTTTTTCCTTTTCGGTTACACCTTGGAAGTTTTTGTTTTTTGGTACTATTTTATCATTCGAGTTGTTTTCTATTGTTTTGTAATTTTATTCTTCTTTTATAGTCGTCGGTAACTAAGCGAGTTGTTTGTTATACGAAGGGATCAAAAATATGAATATTTTATTAATTACTTTACGTCAAATAAAAGGTTAAAATAATGAATACGAGGGAAATAAGATTGCAAACAATAACAACTTAATGAAACAATTTATAAACTACCGTTACAATGTGTACAGAAGTTCTAAGTTCGGAAAACTTATGCCCAGGCTTTAAGGGTGTGATAAAAATGGTCGATGACAATATTTAAAAGCGAATTCAAAAATAGATAAAAACCTGAGAAAGGAAATTATTAAAAATCTGCAAAAAATCTAATACAAAAATCGAGACAAAAATATTCTTGCAAGTACGAAACCCACAAGTACTTCCTGGTAAAAGCAGTCTGAACATAATTTTAGTTAGGGTGCCCAAAAATGGAAAAATATTGCTTCTGCTTTAATTTGGCGTTCAAGGACTTCACCTTCGTCTCATACAAAAGGTCTTATCCCAACAGTATTGCCGTCATCCACTCTTAGATCAGTGGAACTATGGTAACTAGTAGTGGTTCAGTGGTCAGCATGGAAAATCATTAGGAATTGGTAAATCATTCAAAATCGCTAAAAATCATAAAAATTACCCTAGTTTGGTAATCAATGTACAATTCTTTTATAGGCGAGACACCACAGTTAAAGGTAAGAAGAAATTTTCCATTCCAATAAATTGTGGATTGTTATTTTTTAAATAACGCCAAATAAACCCAAAAAGTTTCCCATTCTAAAAACTTTCTAACACGATTTCATATTGCTGTTCAGTCACCCAATCCGCAGTGTCAGTTCTGTTTTAACTTTTAAACTTTCCTTTCATCTTTTGAAATGAAAATTAATTATGATTATAATTATTTAACTCCTTCACCAAGTTTTATTAATAATAACAACTTTTTCGTCCAACTTCGGAATAAGTTATAAAGTTGATGATTTCAGCCCCTAAAAAAGTATTTCAGGCTTTATTAAAATAATTTTAACTCGAAGCTACTTTGCGCCTGGGTTACACGTGCTAATAAAAGTTCTGGAACTTTCTTCGGAATCTTTAGCGCTTGTTTGAGTTTCTTAGTAAAGCGTAAAGTCCTTATTATTATTTGCTTTTATGAATCATATTCTTGAATAGGCTGGTTTTAGTACCTTAATTATTTTACTTTTCGAAATGATGTTTCTAAATGCCGATTATGACTGTTAACTTTTCTTCAATATAAAAGGTATCTGCTGTGTTTGTTTTGCAGAAGCGAGCAATTCGTTTTGTCTGTAAGGCAAGGGCCCGAGATCACTTCACGCCCTTAATCATCGAACAGGGGATTTTAACCTTGCCCTGCCTGTTCATGTTCATACTGGAGACAGTGCTTCTTATTCATAAGCGTTTTGGGGACAGGCGATCCACTCATCATTATCTAACGCGAAATAGCAATGATCTGCCGTTGCCTATTCCAAAGTCAACCCTAACCAAGAACTCTCTTATGTATGAGGGCTTGAGGATGTATAATCATTTGCCATCTGCTATGAGGGAGGCAGCTGCTCCGGTGATCTTCAGGGTATGGTCAAGAGTAATCTACTGGAAAAAGCCTATTATAGTTTGAACGACTTTTTTGAGGACAAATTGTAGTATTAGTAATAGCTTACTTTAAATATAGTTAATTTACATCGTTATATTTTTGCATGCTGCCTTATTCATATACTGTATAATATTTGGAAATGCTATAATATTTTGTCTACTAAAACAAATCTTTAATTTTAATGGAAAACTGTAGGTTTGTAAATTTTTCACTGTGATTTGCAAGGGATATTGTGTATTTAAAATGAACCTAATAAATTAGTATTATTATATTGTTCTGATAGGTACTATTAGATTTTGTTATTGTTTTCAATGTATTTATATTCTTGTAGTTAGTTTAATGTGTTTATATATTTTTGCCTATATTTTTATTTGCTTTGTATATGAGAATAATGTTCTTTTTACAATAAAGCATATTTTGACTTTGACTTGACTTTGACTTATTAATGGTATGAAGCAAAACCACAGATAATAATATATTTAAACATAAGTTTCATAAGACACAAATTTAGACCACGCGTCTGTTTAGGACACGGGCCGCGTAGCGGGGAGTGTCCTAATGAGACGAGTGCTCCAAAATGTTTTATGAAACGAATATTTTATAATACTTTTTCAATGTGGGTAATTTTTAAGGAAATTTGAAAAAAAAAATGTTGTTAATAATTTCCAGGCAAAATTTTAGTTTTTTTTTTGAGGTTGTCAACACTATGTTACACAAAAAACAATTGGGCACCTCAGCAGCCAATTATTTAAAAAGTAATACATATTTTTAATAAATTGTCATTTTTTGCTGTATTGGATCATTAAATAATATTTAATAATTTAGTAGTAAAAACGAATAAAAATCAGCCAAGGCGGAAGACATACCCCACCAGAAGTACGAGAGATCGCGGAAAATAATTTAAATAATCTCTTACCGAAGAAATCTCGCAATGTCTATTAAAAAGAATATGCAGATTTTGAGCTATGGTGTGAGCAAAATAGTGTAAAAGATATTTCAGAAAATGTTTTGATAGCATTTTTTAACAAGGAAAGTAAAGGTTTCATCGACGTGGTCCAAATACTCAATGTTAAGAAGTTGTTTAAATATATATAGAAATATTGATATATCGAAATATAAAAAATTACAACAAGGCTTTCGGACGGTTACACGCCAAAAAAATCAAAAACTTTAGAGATTGAGCAAATGAATCGCTTCATTGGACAAACTGATGATAAAATATTTTATGGAATTTAAATAAGTATTGGATTAAATGAGAATGTAGTTAACAAGATTGGAATAATTCCTATAATTTTTGCTTCAAAATAACTTAGGTTACAAATATGTCAGTAGATGATATTGAATTAAGAGACGATATAATCATTGTACATATATAGTATTTGTAGAATTATATCGTTGATCTTTAGACTGCAATAAAACCCTCATTATCCCTTTGACCATAAAATAAATAAGGAAATCCCAAATTTTAAAACCTTTTCGAGTACAGCCGGACCAGGTACAAATTCAATTTATACCTGTTATCATTATTTTACATTTATTATAGGTACCTAAAACTAAAAATACCTGTCTATTTATTTTAAATTATAAAAATAAATCATGTGGTGTAGGTACATTTTTAAGCCGACCCTGATCCCATTTATTCAGCTTTGAAGAGGTTGAGGCGTATACAATAGGATTTATTCAGGTAGATTATTTATGGCAGTAAGAGTCAACGGTATAATTCTGCAAATATTATACCCAAAACTAGAAATTACATACCCAGGCAGTTTATAATTACAAATAGTGACTGGGTACAAATGGTAACACAGTATTTTAGTCTCAGACCAAATCACGCGACAAGTCGCAGATTTTTCTCGACTTATAGAAGTAGACACTGCATTAACACTCCTATTGGTCTTAACACAATTGGCAAAGCGCCTATTGTTTTTGCTTCTTACTTAAAATTACCACCAATTTGACTTAAATTTGGATTTGACCTTGAACTCTCAAGGTCAAGTTGAATCTCAAAACCAAGTTCAAGGTCACTTGACTAAAATTTGGATTTGACCTTGTATGTGACGTTGAACTCTCAAGGTCACGAACAAGGTTAATTCTAATAAACCAAGTTCAAAGTCACTTGACTAAAATTTAGATTTGACCTTGTATGTGACCTTGAACTTTCAAGCTCACGGACAAGGTCAAGTTAAATCTTAAAACCAAGTTCACAATCACTTGACTAAAATTTGAATTTGACCTTGTACGTGACTTGAACTTTCAAGGTCACGGACAAAGTCAAGTTCAATGTCAAGACCAAGTTCAAAGACACTTGACTAAAATTTGGATTTGACCTTGAATGTAACCTTGAACTCTCAAGGTCAAGTTCAACATCAAAACCAAGTTCAAAATCACCTAACTAAAATTTGGATTTGACCTTGTATGTGACCTTGAACTCTCAAGGTCACAACCAAGGTCAAGTTCAATGTCAAAACCAAGTTCAAAGTCACTTGACTAAAATTTGGATTTGACCTTGTACGTGACCTTGAACTCTTAAGGTTACGAACAAGATCAAGTTCAATGTCAAAATCAAGTTCAAAGTCACTTGACTAAAATTTGGATTTGACCTTGTATGTGACCTTAAACTTTCAAGATCACGGACAAGGTCAAGTTGAATCTCAAAACCAAGTTCAAAGTCACTTGAGTTAAATTTGGATTTGACCTTGTATGTGACCTTGAACTTTCAAGGTCACGGACAAGTTCAAGTTCAATGTCAAAACCAAGTTCAAAGTCACTTGACTAAAATTTGGATTTGACCTTGAACTGTCAAGGTCACGGACAAGGTCAAGTTCAATGTCAAAACCAAGTTCAATTGGATTTGACCTTGTATGTGACCTTGAACTTTCAAGGTCACGAACAAGGTCACGAACAAGGTCAAGTTGAATGTCAAAACCAAGTTCAATGTCACTTGACTAAAATTTGGATTTGACCTTGTGTGTGACCTTGAACTTTTAAGGTCACGGACAAGGTCAAGTTGAATCTGAAAATTAAGGTCAAGGTCACCTGACTAAAATTTGGACTTGACCTTGCATGTATTTTATAATAAATACTTATTTATTTACATCTGAATCTCAATGCAAATAACATGTTAATATGATCAGTTCGTACACCAAGTCTTCAACTTTACATTTCTCATCCTGTTGAGTTGTACTCATCAATATGAGACAACTTACATTACATTTTCGCTAAACTCGATGTTAAGTAAGTCCTACATAAACTTTTATTTTACATTCATTGTTCGTTCTTATCTTCGTACCATCCTTTTTAGTATACCCTGATGATGAGTGCTTAAGCATTCGAAACACGTGGGGGTATTTTTATTTACTTTTTAATTATTGAACTGTGGAGGAAGACTGTATTGTCTCATTTACATAAAAAATATAATTTACATATTATTTCAAATTGTAAAATGTCTTAAATTTCTTCCCAATCTTGATTCTTTTAACGCTAAAATTTCTATGTTCTCTTGGACAGTTAATAACGATTATAACTTTGCTAGTCATATTAGCAATAACAAGGTTTTTATGTCCAACTTCTTAATTATTTATTAAGTTAATGTTTTATCTCTAGCGAAGTATTCCAAACTTTATTAAAATATCTTGACTGGCAGCTGTTTTATGCTGGGTTTACACGTGCCTACAAAAGTTTCTAAATTTCTTTTCGAAATCTATTAAGGGATGGTTTGATAGATTGGATGAAATTGGAATACGGGGTGGACCACTTAGTCTCATAAAGAAATGTCTGGCAAACAATAAGTCAGTAAAATCTTTATTGAAATAATGCATCATTATATTATTAGGCGGATTATATGGCTCAACATTTATTAAGTGGTTTTTAAATTTCGAAGTTAATTAATGGTGCAATTCGACCAGGACAAAGCTCGCAGCTATGTCACAAACAATGCTTTAGCCGCCGTTCATTAAGTATGTTTCGAACTAATGGAATACCCACCACATTCGCAAGATTTAGCCTACAGTGACTAAATCTATTTCCAAAATTAATTTCGTGTTTAAGGGGATTATGCGGAAAAATAAAAAAAATCTAGCTTTATTGGAAACGGGTTTCTTAGTTGCTAAGGAGCATAGGGATCAACCTACGTATGCGGGGCATACACCCTGAAGAAACTTTCAAGCTAGGTCCCCTGTACATAAAAACAATGAACAACTTCATTCTCTAATACTAAGTTTTCAAACTTCGCTAACAAATCTTTGCGAAGCCGTCCTTTCGCGTTAAATTAAGCGAAAATACTCACGCACCCCTAAAGTGCGTAATACGAAATTCATCTGGAAATGTTCGGGAATGAGATGAAAATTTTAATTTTAAGTCCATTGTGAAAATATCTCTATCTCCTCTGAATATTCAACAGCGTTTTTAATAGGCCCATGGAATAAATAATACAAATGGGTCAAATTGCATAACAGCTTAAAGCGGATGCTTTTATATAGGTTGTATTTCAACCTATTATTGGTAGAATGAAATTCGTTTTTTTATACAATTAATAGTGGACTTTTTAAGGTAAGTTTAGGTCAATCACATTTTTACAATAAAATTAGCAAAAGATAGGTAATTTTTCAACAAGGCTTTAAAGGCTCGTTTTAGTCATTTTCACGTGACAGTAAAAATATTGTACTTTGTTGTTACGACATTGTGACATATTGCAAACGTTTTTACACAGTAACGTCTAGTACTGTAAGTAAGACTTGTCAGCTGTAAATTTACGTTAACCCAAAAAGTGGGTACGTTTTCCATACTGATTATAAAATATATACATTTATATCAATACGTAAAATTTCTATTTTGTCTTCCACGTTTTCCATGAAACATCTTAGAAAAGAAAATATTACAATATTGTCTAACTTAAAGGGCCATCCGCTCGCTATATCGCCTTCGGCAGCGTGAATCTTGCAGGCAAATATTTATCTCTGAAAAGATTCTAACCCTGGCGTCACTTTTTATACTGGAAACTGTTACCTTGATCTTTAAAAATAGGACAAAATTTATAGATCCGCAACCTCACTATGCTACGCGACAGGGTTTAGATATTCCTCTCCCAGTACCAGCACTAACTTTAACGAAAAGATCAATTATTTATGAGAGTAAAAAGATTTATAACCACCTACCCATGGCTACCAGAGAGGAACAATCTCTCAGTGTATTCCGTACAAAAGTAAAATCGCTTTTAGTTGATAAGGCCTATTATACTCTACAGGAATACTACTCTGATAATTTTTGATTGATGTTTTTTGATGCTTATTACTTTAATCTATAGAATTGTTTTGTTTCAGCATGTTATACACTTACTTGTTTTACTGTTATCTATTACTATTTTATTTTTTTTTACTATTATTGCTCTAATATAAAAAGTATAGAGAGATGTTTTAAATAGTTAAGTTATATTGTGTTCCTCAGCTTTGTCAACAAGATTTATATCTTTGATAATAAAGCATATTTTGACTTTGACTTTGACTGACTTTGAAAGGCCCAGGTAAAACAAATTAGAATTCAATATAGTAACAATCCGACAATCATGTTTTCACCAAGTATTGTGAGTTGTGTCCCATTTACAAATACTTTATGTTAAGTTGTTCCGCTTTTCTGAAATATCCTGTATACCTGAAAATATTCTGAAACCATAATATTATAAAGTTGTAATTTTCGGGTCTGTTTATATCATTTTATTGTATCACATTGTCATTGCCGTAGAACCGCAAGTTCGTGATTTCACCTCCTTGTGCGAAACCGATCTTCATTTCAGGCTATACTCTGTTCCTTAATGCGAGATAGTAATACAATTTAAATTTGCAATTTTGCAAAGGTTGCATTGTAAATTTCAGGTAAATTGTAATGATAGTTTTTAAAAATTCCGTATTTCAGACCTGCACACCCCGAATCGGTCCTAAATTAGAGTCGCCCTAATTAGCATACAATAGAAAGATGAGTTTGGTGAATGAAAGTAATGTGACAGCGGCGTTACTACAGGTAATTTATTAGAATAATAAGTATACTAATAATTAAACTTGATTATAATTATAGAGATAGGCAGGTAATTGAGATAATAATTATTCTAATACTAATGCCCGTATTCTCCGTAATGTTTTAAGCTGGCTTAAAAAGAAAGCCGCTTTAAGATGCCGTTTTCTTAAGCACCGTTAAGCTTAAGAACCGTAAGCTTACTTAATTTTAAGCCCACAATAGTGGAGGCTTAATATCGGGCTTAAGATTTGCATCTGCGCAGTGGGTAGCTTTGATGACAGAAATCGAAAGGGTGTTTTCTAACCTCTTAAATTTTGTGGTGTTTGTACTTGGTTTGTACTGTATGTGGAATTGTAGTTTGGTGCTATCGTATCACAAAAGTATTGTTGCTGAGATTCTACGACAATTTTTTTCATTCTAATGGAGTTTGAAGACGAAATTTTCCTAGATGATTTGGACCTTTTAGACATCATTGACATGGGATTTCCCAGAAGGATTTATGCACGTCAAAACCCTTTTGAGACGGTCAGTTTTTTTATCTTCTAAAATTCCTCCATACTTTTCGGCGATTAATGTAAATAAAAACGATTTTTCTGCATAAGTAAAATTAGATGATCTCTTTTTCCCATCCATCTTTTTATAAAATTAAAAAAACAAACAGTAAAATCCAAAACTTTTAACAATTATTTTCAAACGCAGCACAAAGTGTAATAATAGATTTTGTAGGCTTTAATTAGCAGAACTTGGCTAAAACTATACTGACATGACAGTGACTTATAAACTAATAAATAGATTACAAACAGGTTACAATATATAACACGTAAATTAATAAGGTATCAGGTAATATACATATACAAGTAATGCATACAGCAATTATATTACACAAAGCACATGAAACGAAAAATAAGGTTACAATGTTACAAATTTCTTCCTCTGTACTCTACCACTAGACGGCCTCAGTCTCTGAGCAAAAAAGAAGAGAAAAATGTGACGTTGCCAAATCTTAAGGAGGGTTAATTAAACCCGACAATAATTGTTTCGGTGCTTACCTTAAATTAGTTAAGCCAGTTTAAGAAATTAAGTCTAGTTTAGTTAAGCCAGCTTTTCTACATAACGGAGAATACGGGCATAAGTAGATAGAAACATATAAAAGTAAGAATAATATGAAAATAGATAAATTGGAATAAATATTAATAGATATTTATAAAAAAAATCTACTATGTACAATACAACTTACTTTTTAAATTTTAGCCATCATGTTCCGAATAGTCCGATGAACTATCGTCGTTGGGGTCCAGAGAAATAATAAGGCGCTCTACAGTTCTTTCTAGCATGTTATCAGCTTCCCACATTCTTTCTTCTACTTTAATCACGTGTTCGACGCACATGATAGTCTCCAGACCGTTTTGATGTAAATGTTAGTAAGCCGCCATCGACAAATTCATTTTTGCTACCAATGTCAGTAATTATTAATCTTTTACCTTTTCCCGAGGCTGCTTTTATGCTAGTCGACCATCCTTCCATGAAAGCTTGCCTCACGCTTTTTATATGTTTATCCTGCCATATTTTACCAACGGTATAACCTTCATTTAACCAAGTTTTGTCCATATAATAGATATTTCTGTTTTCCCTTCGAAACTGTCTAACTGCCCTCAAATATCGTCGTCGCCAGCAGATGATTTTGTCTTTTTCTATTAAAAGTGATTTTCTGTTTTGTGTGGAGAAATTAATGTTTACTGCCAAATCATGAAAAACCGTAAATACTCCTCCTACGCAGGAAAAAATCTTTTTTTCTCGGAAATAATTCGGAATAATTGATGACGACCTCAGACGTAGATTTTTTACAAACCGAAAACAAATAAGCCTAAAACACATAAGCAAATGAAAATAAGGGCGAAACGACCTGACCCTTCATTCTATTAGATCAACGTTATCAGGTTAGGCACAAAGTTTTTTTCGTAAACTGAAGCGGGCCCTTATGAAAATTTAATCGCCCCAAAGTGTGTCTCTAACGATAATTAAGAGTTAAGCGAGAGAAGAGAGAGGGAGAGAGAGAGAGAGAGTAAATTATCTAATATAATTGAGGCTGGTAATTTAGGGCCTTTGGGCCGAAACTGCGCGGTTCAAAACAACTTAAATGACTTACGAAAATGTCGTTAGGCCCGACCTTTTGGAGTCTTTTTTGTAACATGGCTTAATAAGGACATACAAATAAGCAAAGTATATTAACTAGATGTTCTGCGAAAGAATATTAAGTAGTCTAAAATATACGACAGCATCAGAAATAAAGTGTTTTTGAACGCTCGGATAGAGTTCAATGAAATTGCACAAAATATCTAATACAAACCAATAAGCATAACTATCCAACACTGACTTCCCTAACAATAAGAAAATAATCCTAATCCAATTAAAATAAATAAAGATATATTTTATTGCGAATAAAATAAACTACAAGAAAATATCGTTGATATACAGGGTGTCTAGTTTTCAATGGTTTTAAGGGGTATCTCCTTTATTAGTAAAGATAGAAGGACACGGTTTTCGCAGTACTGTGCTACTTTATTGTGAAACAAAAGATCGTAATCAGAATTTTTCTAGTTCCCCTTGTCTTTGATGTACGGGATGTTTTTGAACATTTTGCATTTTGGGACTCCCCCATATTTAGGTTACCCTCTAGCTTATCAAAGAGAAAACAAATGTTCTTTTTGCAGCTTTTTACGTTGAATCCAGTGACTTACTCAGATTATATCTACGTTTAATAGTTTCCGAGAAAAAAAAACTTGCCTTTTTTTAAATATATAATACCTTATTTTTATTTTGAGTATTAAGCACGAAATTTGCGTTTTATTAAAAAATATACATTTTTTGTTAGTAGGGTTGACGGGTATTTAAAAAAAAGGAAAGAACACAGTCATTTATGTCATATTAAAAACTTCTCTAGTTTTTGTCAGAGTATTCCGGTTCTGTAAGTTGTTTTAAAATATCTAATTAATAGTAAAAAATTGGTTTATACTAATTATGGCAGAAAATGTAAACTTTAAAAATAATGAAAAATACGACATGCTCATTTGTTTGGTCCATTGTAATGAAAATACAGATAAAGCATTAATAGTTATTTATGATGTGAGTGTTAAAAGTGATGTTTTATTTTGTGAGTGAAAAAGTTTGTGAAATGAGCGGAACGTAGCGGAGCGAATTGAACAATTTCACGAACAAAATAAAATTACTTTTAACACAAATATCATACAATGTTTTTTGGATAACTGCCCTATTTCGATAATAAAATAGGGGAATTTGGAATGACATTAAACTTCAAAATGCATTTTAATATTCAAATAATCACAAGGTTGTTGTGAATGACAAACGTTGCCAACGCTATGGTTACTAACAAATGGTTGTTTACAAATAAGAAAGATGCTGTCATTTAAATAATTGCGTTCTTGTCCAATTTTTGTCTTTGGTTCTTGACTGCTTAATATGTTTGTCAATAGTGGAATAATTAATAAAAGTGTTGATTTGGTTGTTCTCCCAACCTCTAACAACTCAGCTGATTTTGAAACGTCATCATCCAATATTGTACTTCCGCTTTCTACTAGTTATGATGGCACTGGGGATTCTAGTAATGTGTTGCGAAGCTCCCTAAAGTCGCAAGCCATTAATGTTAGCAATTGTTCTAGTTGTACAATTAATATTAATGTTCATAAGTAATCAAGTAAGTAATGATTGTTAAATATTGATAATAAAAATTTGCACTTCCTAAAATTATTATTATAATTTTATTCGATTTCATTATAAGAAAATGTAGTGTTAAAAATATTTTTAACACGCTTCCACGTAAGCATTTTAACACTGTCATTAAAAGTGTCGCTTTTAATGGCAGTTGTACAAAAAAGTGTATTTTAATAGGTAAATATACGCCTTTTGTAGTATCTCTATGAAGATTTATTAAATTTCTTGAATTACTTGTGGGATATCTCCCGAAAGACGACAGCCGGATAAAAGAATTTTTCTAAGGATGAAATCAAATTTATTTGAACATGATTCATTTTCTAAACTTCGGCCTAAAATCTACAACAAGGAAAACTGCGAGACTGATGAATTAAAAGTTTCAGCATCAATTGAAATAAATCCAACTAGTTCTTGCAGAACGGTTGAAGGTTCGGTCTAAGTAGTTAAATCAAGAGTTCAAACAATTCTAAAAAACACAATTTTTGCTATATAAATTCCACCTAGTACAAAACTTACATCCTGGTGATGCACAGCGCCGTATAGAGTTCTGTAATTGCAACTTACAAAATATTAACAGGGAAAATAATTTTGAAAGAACCGTTATATACCAAAATACGAGGTTTTGGTCTCATGTTAGCATGCAATATTTTCACTCGAACGGCAAGGCAAGTTTAGCTTTAACCTTTCATGTTTTATGCTGAGAAGCAAAAAAAAGGTAAAAAAAGAATAGAAATCCTACCACATTGAAAACTAAGAACCCTAATATTATATCAAATGGCGAGGTTTGGAGTCCTTTAAAACCATTGGCTTCTAATGAATTTACTGTCTAATGGTACCCTAACACCTAACCATACAAGAAATAAATAAAAGTGAAACAAGATTTTATTAATACTTTCTTAACATCACTAATTGATTGGTATGTTCCTCCACATTTTTCTGAAGGTGTATAAAAAAATGAAGAATATCTATAATTTAAAAACTTGTATTTTGTTTCAAAATTAATGAAAGTCTCGGTCAAAGTACTTTTGTAGTCACCATTGTTTAACAAATCATAAAACGGCTTTAATTCCATTATTAAACAGCATGTCGAGCAATTACTTAAGAGCGGTCGCTTCGCGCTGAAAACTTGGCCCATTCATATTATTTCGCTTCCATCTTTTACAAAGATTGTTCAAAAAATGCCGTTGAATATTCAAAAGAGATGTGAATATTTTAACAATGGATTTTAAACTTAAAAGTGTCATCCCATTCGCGAATATGGCATAATAAATTCCCTGCTCTACGCACTTCGGGGGTGCGTCAGTGTTTTCGCTGAATTAAACGCAAAGGCACGTCCTCGCGAACTTTGTTAAAGAAAGTTTTCATGAATTCAGTGTCGTAGAAATTAGTCGTTCAAAGTAAGGGCATTACTTATTTAGCCTTATTGTCTTTCAGAGAGACATTAGATAGCTGGCTAATTAACACAAAACTGATTTCGTCCTTGAAAAGTGCCTCATACAGGTATACAGGGTGGCTTATCGAAAACGTACCGCAAGGCATTACATTAGCAAAACCTTCAATCCCCTAAGTGGGGGTGTCATCTCCCAAATTTTTTTAAATGAGAATGGGGGTCAAGTGACACCTTATTCAAAAGGGCACTTAATTCTCTATACATCGCTGCTTACTTTTTGACAATCGCTCGACTCGTTTAGAAAATATGAACCTTTGAAATACCAACAATAATACGTTTGACGCAAAACGCAAAAATCGATTTAAAACTTACCGTCTTATTGAAAATTCAAAAAGAATTCGTTGTTTTTTGATCATTTGCAGATTCTTTAGGCTCGTGTTAGTGAGATAACAGTTATCGGGTTTTTGCATCGCATTGGGCCAGGTAGTTGCTAGATAGTTGTCTTGTGACTTGTGGTTGAATTGTTTCCAAATTATTGAACCTTTTAAATTTATCAATTGCAGAAAGAGTAGAAATTATTGAGTTTTTTTTCAAAAACAATGAATGCGGAAATCGGGTCGCCGAGCTATTTAACCAACGCCATCATGACAAACATGTTTCTGGAAAAATAGTTCGGGAATTGGTGGCAAAATCTCGCGAAACGGTTCCATTCATAACAAAAAGAGGCAGCTTGAAAATCTGGTACTAAATGAACCTTCGGAGATAGCAGTATTGAGGCAAGTTGTAATGGAATGTACGCCAAGTACAAGACAATTGGCCATTGCGACGGGCGTGAGTCGTACAAGTGTCCAACGAGTTAAAAGAAAAATACAAGTTCCATCCTTATAAGATTCGGTTAGTGCAAGAACTAAATGAAGACTTTGATCGTCTCTCAATTTTGCGAAATTATGACTGAACGAGCGATTAATAATGGTAACTTCCTATTTAATTGTATTTTTCGGACGAGTGTATCTTCTTCTTAAATGGTTTAGTGAATCGTCACAATTGTTACTGGGCCGATACCAGTGTCCAACGAGTTAAAAGAAAAATACAAGTTCCATCCTTATAAGATTCGGTTAGTGCAAGAACTAAATGAAGACTTTGATCGTCTCTCAATTTTGCGAAATTATGACTGAACGAGCGATTAATAATGGTAACTTCCTATTTAATTGTATTTTTCGGACGAGTGTATCTTCTTCTTAAATGGTTTAGTGAATCGTCACAATTGTTACTGGGCCGATACCAGTGTCCAACGAGTTAAAAGAAAAATACAAGTTCCATCCTTATAAGATTCGGTTAGTGCAAGAACTAAATGAAGACTTTGATCGTCTCTCAATTTTGCGAAATTATGACTGAACGAGCGATTAATAATGGTAACTTCCTATTTAATTGTATTTTTCGGACGAGTGTATCTTCTTCTTAAATGGTTTAGTGAATCGTCACAATTGTTACTGGGCCGATACCAATCCAAGGATTTTCCACGAGACATACACACACACAACACCCCAAGAAGTTGTATGTATGGGCTGGTATTTTTGGAAATTCCATTATAGGCCCTTTTTCCCCTCCTGGAAATTTGACACGCGATATGAACCTGGATTTACTAGAAAATGCCATCGACCCAGCTCTGAAAAATATCATAGAGAACGACCCTGCACACAATGAACAGGAACTGATTTCCCAACAAGACGGAGCTCCTCCACGTTACTCGGTACATGTGCGTAATTATTTAAATGGCACCGTTCCCAGAACGCTGGATAGGCCGAAGGGGTGCAATTGAGTGGCCCCCTCGGTCACTCGACTTAAGTCATTTAGATTTTTTTTGTGGGAGCACATAGAAAGCAAAGTTTACAGCACTCCACCTGACACATTGGAAGTTCTGCGAGGACGAATCATTGACGTATGTCGCGAACAACGTGACACCACAAGTGCTCCAGAATATACGGCAACGGTTTGAAGATAACCTGTATCACTGTATGCACGTTAGCGGACAACAGTTTGAGCATTTACTTGACTAATACGGTAAGATTTTAAGTAAAATTAAATCGATTTTTGCATTTTGCGTCAAACGTATTGTTGGTATTTTAAAGATCCATATTTTCTAAACGAGTCGATCGATTTTCAAAAAGTAAGCAGCGATGTATAGCGAATTAAGAGCCCTTTCGAATGAAATAAAAAAATTTGGGAAATGACACCCCCACTTAGGGGGTTGAAGATTTGTTATGATTTTTCCCTCAAAAGTTGTCCCCCTGACAAACAAACTTGACGTGGTTTTGGCTTTTGTCGAAAAGTCCTTTTCCAGCCTGTAATGCTTTGCAGTACGTTTTCGATGGGCCACCCTGTATAGTGCATGTCTCCCTTATTTTTTTTGCAGGTTTACAAGTGACCTCTACTATTTGAATAGTTTTTATTTGACTAATAATGTATCTAGAGTTATCTGTTAGCCAAAAGACCTATTCCTTAAATGGAAATTGGGAACCAAATTTTATATTTCACCGGCAAGACCCGGCTTATTTTTAGTCAGGCTATTGCTAAAATCGGTCAAAGGAAAATGTCAAGTGTGATAATATTTGTCTTTTTGTGATTTAAAAAATGTTTGATAGTTTTGTTACAGAACGAATAAAAATACCTGTTGAGGAGATTGAAGGATTAAATGCAGAAGTGCACTAATTTCGAGACTATTTAGAAATATAAATAATATCTTTATTTCTACCAAGTACTTGTTTGTACTCGGGATCTTCTTTGGCTTCTAAGTCAGGCAGTACCTTTAACTTCTTTTAATGTTTGATGCTTATGTCGGCTAATCTTCGTATCATTATTTAGTCTGGGCAGAGCCCTAAGTTGCTTATTGTGTCATGTGTAGTTCTGGAGAGCTGGGCTTGTTGAGGCCACAAGCATTAGTGCCTCTCGACAATAGGTGGGGGCAGCAAATTCTTCGGAAACTTGTAGGTGGAACCTGGCGGGGATTGTACGTAAGTCTGTCTAATGAGTGGGCTTGTAGCGACGTCCGTCCGTCTGTAGTAACCCGTTATAATTTTGTCATAAAATTAAGTCAAAATGTCAAAGTCTCTGTGAAGTACCCCAATTACAGCATACCTTGGGGCATCCGCAATGATTTTTAAAGCCCTATTCTGCAGTACCTGGAACTTGTTGTGCTCTGTCCTGCTTATTGTGCACCATGTTGGTACATCATAAGTCAGAATTGGCCTGACCAAGGCTTTGTACAAGTTAATTTTGGATCTATAACCAATTTTATTTTTCTTGTGAAGCAAGTAGTAAATTGAAGATAGTTGTTTGGCAGCCTTCTTTCTTCTAAGTTCGGAGTTTTTCCTCCAGTTTAACCTTGCGTCAAAAATCAGTCCCAAGTACTTGACATCCTGTACTCATTCACCTGAATGCCATTTACCGATAACCTTGTCTTAGGTCTTCTCACTCTACTCTTCGAGAAGAAAATGACTTTCGTCTTGACGGGATTCGAGCGAATCTTCCAGTCCGAAAGCCATTTTTCTGTAGCTCGGATCTACTTCTGCAGTCTTGTCACTATCAGCCACGGTTATTTTGACACCGAAGTGATTGCAGTTTCGTCGGCGAATAGATGCAGCTCATTTTGTCTGTCCTTCGGCCTGGTTGTCAGCCTAGTTATCTGTTTTACCGTGCAATGCTTTTCCCTAATACCAACGAAATTGTTCATCAGGGAGATCATTGCGCTCAATGACAAAGTTGACCAAGCGACTCAAAATCATTTTTTCAATTATTTTGGCAAGGCTGGACAGCAGGCTTATCGGCCTGTAGCTGACAACGAGGGTTAGATCCTCATTTTGTTTGAGAGTAAATACTGACCCTTATATTTTTAGGCATATTGCGTAATGCTGCATTTCGGGCACTGTCTGATGTTTAAATTATTTAGGATGCCAACCACCTCCTCCGTCGTGACATTTGCCACATTCTGGATCGGGTGGTCAATCCCGTGGTATACTTGCACCGCCTGGAGAACCTTGCGTCCTCCCTGGATCGGCAGATGGATTTTCACTAAACTGTTCGGAGAGCTTTTCCGCGAAAAATTCACCTTTTTCTTTGCAATCCGAGATTATTTCATTTTCCAGGGTTCTGACGAGTGACGTCGCTTACCTGGTGCCCTTCGTCAGGACTCTTGACATTTTATAGATACTGCCATCATCCATGTTTAAATCCTTTATTCTGCCTTCCCAGAGAGCGGATTTGCGCTCATTAAGTCGTTTAATAATATTACCAAATCTTTGCTCTATTTTTAACCCTGTTTTTTTCCCTGATTGCATTTTTCAAATTATCAGAAATGGCCCCGAACTTTGAAAATTCGGGCACTCTCGTGACCGACGCGCTTGCCAGAGCTAAAATGATATTTTTAGTCAGTTTTTCGACTGCCTGGTTAATTCTTTGCGACCAATCTCCAAGGGAGAAGCGGTCCAATTTCTTTCATAAGTGTTTTATATCGCACCCAGTTGGTGCTTGTCTTGGATTGAAACGTTCTTCCCTTATTACGAGGGTCTCCAAGCTACACGATAAAATTGTTGGCTGAGAAATTTGCCCTGTGCTTTTAATCATAAAGATATCCAAAATTTTTGAGAGCCCACGCTCAAAAAGATGAGTGTGGTTCTCCGGCGGTAAGATATGATAGTTTAATATGTCCGAGTGGACGAATAGTAAAAGACCTCTTACTTCCGTGGTTCTACAGCCCCAGACTCTATTTTTGGCATATAGGTATCCCCCTATTATTGTTGTTTTGTTGTTGTCAAACATTTTCTGCAGGCAGTTGCCGCTAAAGCTGTGGGCTGCCGCAAGGCTACAGTAAACCGCCCCAGGCGCAATCGCTTACCATTTTTCATGTTTATTGTGACGTACGTTCGTTCGATGTGCGTGCAGTCCAGACCTGACACCGCTTGAGCAATGATGTGCTTTTTTACCAAGATCATTGTTCCTCCACCTGGTCTACTTGAACGGTCGTTCCTGAAAACATTAAAATTCGGGAAAGTAAATCTTTGGACCTTAAGCCACGATTCTTGAACGAAAAGCACATCAGTGCTATTATCTTCGGCAAATGCGATATATTCAAGTTTCTGACCAACCATGCTATTACCTTAACAAAATATCTAGTCAGAAAAATAATTTTCATATATTAATCCGTGGAGGAAGACTGGATTGTTTTATTTATATTTACTTAATTCAATAATTCATTTTAATAATATTTATTTGTTTAATAATAAGATGCTTACATATACTGTAGGCATAATAAATAAACATACATAGATATCTCAAATTAATGATTACAAAAGTGAGGACTATATAGTTAAAGATAAAGTGTAATAACTAGTAATACGATTTATGTTAAAATTTTGGTTCTATGAAGGATTTAATAAAAGTACAATATTTTTTCTTGTTTTCAATGTCGGTGCTAAAAATTATTTTCTTGCAGAGGCGTGCAAGAAACGGAATTACCTAATGTACGCTTATGGTGAATTAAAAACAATTAATTGTAGTCTTTAGATATTTATTAGTGTGTGTCAAGATTTGATTAAGTAGATCTTACTATTCAGAAAATACATAAACAAATTTAATTGTTTTCTGTTATGTTCTCAATGCTTTTTTTTATACATTGCTAATTTCCTACGAACTAAGTGCGGAAAATTCGATGTTTCCGCACGTAACTGCCGTTGACCGTACGACACATAGCGGGGTTTGGTCAAGCAATTAGTGCGGAGAAAAGGTTTTTTTCCGTAGGTGTTAGGAACAACTGTTCCTCTATGAGCGTGAGGAACCGTAACCAACCAAAACTGGACGAATAATAGCTATATTCTAAAATATGCCTCCATACCATGGACAACACGATGAACTATAACTTATAATATCCAAGTATTTTTTTAATTTGCAATTTCGGCGCTGCTAAATTTTTGCAACATGGTGCGGTAAAAGTCGATTTTCAGCAGTAAAATCGGTGCAAAAAAACATATTTAAATCACGATTCTAAAAAAAAATTCTATACCTTGAACGACACTGCTCAAAATTCCTTCATAAGAAAATCGTCGGCACTACGAAACTCCGGTCTTGAGGTCATGTTTCCCGATGAATATAACCTCCAAATATTAAAGACCAACGTAAACCACATTCTTCGCACAAGTATTTTCGCAGAGTAGCATACACGAGTTTTCCTCAAAAACAAAAAAAAATATAAAGCCACTTTATTATTTCTTACATAACATGTTATTTGATTTTTTGGACCGCCGCTGGACAACTCTCGTATTGTGTTTCTCCATTAATTAAATTCTTGGTCATAGAATTGCTTTCCCATCTTATTGTCCCACAAATCATAAAACAAGTTTAATTCCATTATTAAACAGCATGTTGAGCAATTACTTAAAAGCGTCGGTTTCGAGCTTAAAACTTGGCCCATTCATATCATATCTGTCCTATCATTTTCGCGTATCTTTTATTTTAAAACGTCGCCGGCATCGTCGAATATGCAAAATGCAGAGACTATTTTTACAATCATAGTTTGTAGTTCTAATGTAAGAAGGTCATGAAATAACAAGTAAAAACGTTCAAAAGAATTCAAAGGGTAATAACGATGAGCGTAGGGAGGGAAGGACAGGGAGCGCTGGCCTACCCTTATTCCTAAAAGAAGTAGAAAATATGTATATTTAACAACCGAGACATTGTCTTTTGTTATTCTGCCCCACAACGTTTTAACTGATTAACATCTTCAGTCAGGTGAATATTAAATAAGTTACAAGAGCATGTGTAACTGTATGGTCTTAATCTAAGCTTACATTTACTTAACAAGGGCTTCCAAATATTCGTTATGTCTAAAGAGGGTGTACTGAAGCAGTCAGGATTCTGGGAAATGACAGCCGCTTCTTTGAGCTTCCTCTTTAGCCAATGTTCTTCTTTGAGTATAATTTTGGCTTCTGATCATTGCAAGTGGTGGCCGTGGGTCCAATCGTAATCTTTGCACCGGATCTGTTTGATTCTCCTTTCAGTATATGGTTTCGTTGTTCTTTGATCTTTGTTTCAAGGAGTCGTAGGGTTTCACCAACATAGGATTGTCCGCAAGGTATTCTATATACACAATTTTTCATGTCCTTTTGAGTTGTATGCTTTCTCTTCGTCAAATACCTTCCTAATCTTCGAATTTTTTTTGAGATCCCTTTGACATATGGCACATTTATGGTGGGTCGAGCTTTGACGTCATCCTTCTATCCATTTGTCTGATTCTGACGCTTCTTGATGGCCTGATCCACAGAACTAGTCTCGTGGGATAGCTATTTGTATTACAATTTTTTTAAACTTGGTTGAGTTCTTTTGATGCAGCTTTCTGGGTGTTGCAGAGAGTAAATGTCCTGAGTGTTTTTACTATTCCATGTTTGGTGCTAATAGAATGATTTGAGACATAATTAAGGTATGGGGCTTGCTTCCTGTATATTGATGTTTGGATGGTATCGCTGTTTTATTACATCTATAAACGGAAGTTTGTTGTTTTCTTCTTTCTCCATAGTAAAGTTTATTGTTGGTGCCAAGTTATTCACATGATGTGAAAAAGCTTAGAGTTCGTATTCTCTTCCATTCCAAATAATAAATGTATCGTCTGCGCAAAGCCATAGTCTTGGTTTTATATTTGCGTTTTTTAATGCCTGATTATTAAACCACTCCATATACATATTAGCGATTACTGGAGAGAGGGATGATTCCATCTCTAGTCCGTCCAATTGCAAAGGCAGCATTCCCATAGGTCCAATACGGCGATGATGGGTAGGGATGTTCGTACCTCAAGGGCTTGGTCCTCTTCAAGTTTCCTCCGGGTGAACTGAGGCATTTGTGTAGGGACTCTCGACATCGCAGGGGACAAATCGATCATCTGGTTGTATTTTCTTTCCACTTATAATCTCAACGAAATATTTTTTAAGTTTTATAAGTTTTTACAAATGATATGCTTGTGAGTTTTTGGTAAACCGCATACATGTGGGGGTTTACTGTGATGCTGTGCTAAGCGTGCTCGTGTTCTATCTGGAATGTATCGTTCATGCTTCTTGAGTGTACAGTATATTCTACCTTTAATTGTGGTAGTGGGGTCCCTTGTCAAATGTAGGTAACTATATGCTGAGAACAACGGATTTGCCCGGTAAAACGAATGAAAGAAGTTTTCATGATAGGCACCATGCTACCTTAATAGTTCTGGAGTCAGTACAAGGAGTTCCAGAATTGTCCTTATAAGGAAAAGAACAGATAACTTAAATAACGAAATTGATAAATACCAAATTTCCTCTTTGTTTTAAACTCGCCCTTCTTGAACAGCCAAATATAAACTAATTTAAAAAGGCACAACTATGAAAAGCCGTTTAGTCCGAGAGTGTATGCTAAATTATTTATATTTTTTCGACTATAGCCTTGTTCTAGTTTTCCATGGAAATTTAAAAGGTCTTAAAAAGGATATAAGCTGATTTAAATATTTTGTTGGGAACAATGCATTTATTTTATTGTTTATTCCCAAGGTTTAGAAAATACCTAAGCTTCTACATATCGGCATTTCGTGACAAAATATCAGTTCTTATGAGGATTTTACTATAGTTGACTTGAACTATATACCTGACTTGACTTTCTTTCTAGCTGCAATAAAACTTCAAAAGTAACAAAACGATTAAAAGAAAAGAAACAGAAGCATAAGCTAAGTAGAACGTTTAAAGAAAATTAGCGGTTTCTTATTCAGAGCACATTGAGGAAAGGATTCAATCAGACTGCAAAGTGCATTATCGAGCTGCAGTTTCGCCTCGACTCTGTCTGCGAACGGATTGCCGGCTGTGCTGGTTACAGATGGCCCTCATCTTTTAACTCATGTTTTAAGTGGGACATTTCTTCCAACTAAAGCTGGAATTGTTCGAGAACTGCGGAAAACTTTGAGTGTTTTCATTCTAGAGCGGTTATTCGGTTAATCCTGAAAGTTATAATTATAATGTAGTTGTACACAGAGTGGTGGTGGTAGTGGGATATAAGATTCGACAATTAGGTTATCGATTGGCAAAAATATTACTGTGTGTCACATTTCATGCAATACTGAAGTCCATAGGTGTGTTAATCATGATATACCTAAATTATTGCTGTACGGAAATAAATTACTTTACTGAGAGCCAATGTGGATTTAAAAACAACTTTAGTACTTCCGTAGCTCTCTCGTAATGTAAAGGACCATATGTGAAATGTAACACGTGGCGACATCTCCTGGCAATCGAGCGTGTCAATGCGTAGTTTTCTGAACAACTTCACAAACAAGCTTTTTCCACCACTAACTCCACAAGCAGGCATTATTGATGACCTTTTCCTCGCGTGAGAATATGCTTTTCACCACTGAGGCATTGGGTTTACAGTTTAAAATTATTTGGAAATTTACAGGATTTTCCAAAGATTTCGTGACTTATTAACGGGTTTTGAAAAGTTTAGGGTTCAGCAGCACTTAAAAAACATGCATCAGATCCGGCTTTAAACTTATTTAACTTAATTTGTTCGAATAGGTATTGATTTATAAAAAAAAAGCAATTATGGTAAATCTAGGTATAATATGAAATATAAGAAGATGTAAGGCAATAATTTTCCCTAAGAAGCAATACACCGCAAAAAATTATGCATATTTTAGGACTTGCGTTTTGGTGTGTAGATATGCAAATTGAAATTTCGTATTACAATTTAGCTTCTGGCATAGTAATAATGGTTACTCTTAATACCGTAACAGGTGCCCTTTGTCGCCTGGTCTCCTATAATTTTCTATACAACACACGACGAGAGTTACTTTTTTTTAACAGATTAAAACAAGTCGGAATGAAGGTTTTTAATGTTTATAGTAGACTTGTCTTGCTGTGGCACTTTGCAGGCAAAAAAATGAATATTTGTTAAGAAGCATTTAATTGTGGAAAGCCTCAATGCAGCGCACTGCAACTGTAAACCAGTAAAACAAACAATTATACTACTAATATATTCATTTATATTATAAAACTACAGTTAAGGTCTTAGTAGAAAAAATATGAATGTTTAGTACACTGAAATAAATGAATTAATAAACAAAGCAGCGATAATAAAAGTAGTATTTTAATGTAGTATGTGATCTTTAAACAAAAAGAAAGTTTTTTACGTTTAAATATGGAGGCAACAGTGAAATAGCAGCCATATTGACGTAACACATATTATTGATATACTGTAAATTATTTTGTTAGGGTGGCAAGAAGGAAACGCATTTTTAAATATTTCACTAACGTGTCAAATAAATAAAAAAATAAAGATAAGTTGGATACGAATAACACATTATTATTCTCACAACTTGGGGGTAGGTTTCTCTAACGGGGCGTGAATGAAAACGATCCGGCTATAAAACAATATAGACTTTTATTTATACTCACCAATCACTTACCAGGTAGCCTGGAGGAAACCCAATACGTCTCCGTGGGGGTGTGGACCTGACCGGCACTGTCGATGGGGGCTCTCAAGAGATGTGCCTAATGAGCTTTGCGTGGTTCCGCCTCCAGGGGACGAGAGTAGCTCAGGGGCCCAGGAGAGTGGCCTGGAGTCTTTAAGACACATGGGCGCTCCTGATCTCAGGGAAGGCGACCAGTTGTTGAGACGAAGGTACCGTGCCCACCCAATGTTCGAGTATTTGCTACGGCTGAATGAAGCAACTAAAAATACAACTTTTTTTTTTTTTATTGTAGTTCAACTTTAACACTCTGTGTTTTAAAAATAAATCTTTAAACATGCAAATTTATTAGACATAAATTGTTTACTTCAATGAGTTTTATACGTGATTCAATTTATGACACTTATTTCTAGGATAACCTATGGGCCTTTAAATTTATTTTTGCCCTATTTCTTACTTTCTTAGGTTTAGCCGATAAACTTTAGGTCAACCCTCAAGCTTGTCAAACAACTATCATCCAGTCGCATCTCTTCCGGCATGAGGAAGGCTATCAATGAAAAATTATTAAAGTACCTGGAAGGCTTCAACATTATTAGTCACCGCCAGTATAGATTTCGTAAGTCTAGATCAACAGGACACTCTCTCGTTTATGTTACAACTCAATAGAACTTCATGGGGAGTCCCGGGTGGTAGCACTGGACATTTTCAAGGCCCTGACCGAGCATGGCACGAGGGGCTCCTAACTAAAGTGAGAGCATACCGAATGCAGATTTAATTAGGTTCTATATTGTCGCCCACCCTCTTTTTACTATACATTAATGATCTTTTAGAAAAAATAGAAATCCTATATATCGCTTCGCTCCCTTGGCTTCATCAATTAATTTATTGAGCGTCAATTTGGATAGTCATATGTCTTGGCATAGTCACATTGCTGCCATTGCTAATGCAGCTTCCTAGAATCTTGAAATACTTTTCTGAACTAAGAACCTCTATTCGCCCCAACAACTTTTGATGCTCTATAAAGCTCAAATTCGACCATTGCAGGAGTACTGTTCGCATATCTGGGGCTCTGCTCTTAGACATACCCTGAGTTTGATAGATTTCATTCAAAGAAGAGCCATTCGCTTGATCGGTGATCACGATCTGACAAACAACCTGGAAAGCCTTGAACATCGAAGGCAGGTTGGCGACTTGAGTCTATTTTACAAATATTTTCATGGCAAGTGCTCAACTGAGGTTGCTCTCTTGATTCCACCCAGAGCGGTGCATGGTAGAAATACGCGACGAGCCACTGCAGACTGCAGCCTACCCGTACGTGGTTCAGCTTAGTGTCCCTCGAATGACACTGTTTAATAATTCTTTCATCTGGAGAACGTCATCACTCTGGAAGGACCTCCCTGATGCCGTGTTCCCCAACGAGTATAATCTCCAAAGATTCAAGACCAACGTGAAACATTTTCTGCGCACACGCACCGCTCGCAGAGCATCATAAAAGGTTAATCCTGCAGTGCTGTGTATAAAAAAGAGGTTTTTTTACCTAACAAACAGAAACAAAATAATAACAGCGTGTCGGTATGAAAGATATGTACCGTAACCCATTGCACAGCCGGAGTCGATAACAAGCAACGAACCAATAAAATATATATCAACTTCAAAACATGATAGTAGTCCAGGTTATGCCACCATTAAGGCAAATATGATAAAACAGACGCATAAAGAAAAAATGAAATCTCTACTTTGCATATTAAATTTAATGCCTAAAAAGGGAATAGTACCATCTGAATTCAAAACCTTAATAATAACATCTATTTATGAGTCAGGTTCCAAAACTTCTATAAATAACTATCGGCCAATAAGTTTGATTACTAATTTTGCAAAGCTTCTTGAAGAATGCATTAAGGATAGGTTAGATAACTTTTTGAAGAAAAAACATGTTTTATCGGGAAATCAATTTGGATTTCTTGAGGGGTGCAGTACAGCGGACGACATGCACACTTTAGTAACAGAAATTGTTAACAACTTAAATAAAAACAAGAAATGTATAACTACATTTTTGATCTTGCAAAGGCTTTCGATACTGTACCTCACGATAAGCTTACGAATATTTTTCAAAACTATGGAGTCGCGATAAGCGATAAACAACAAATTAAAATTGACATATCACAGGGAACAGTTTTGGGACCTATTCTCTGTATAATCTATATAAATTCATTGTTACAACTACCTATTGATGGTTTAGCGATCTCGTATCGGGAGATAGCTGGGAAGAGGTAAAGACTAATCGTTTCGTAACGAATTATATACAAGATTTTTGTGAAAGCGGAGAATTTGATAATTTAAGCTTTTATTAGTATTTTTAAACATTTTGAAAAGTAGGCAGGCAATCTCTTTCTAAGGCATTGTTTATCCATTATTTAATGTCAAGTGTATTGTCAAGTTCGAATGTCGCGTTTTGCCTTTTTTTCCCGCAAAGTTTTTCGAAAAAATTACTTCAAATGAGTGATATTGACGAGTCTTTGGATATTGAACAAGCTGCTGAAGCTGCGCTATCTACGTTAGTACCCGAAAAATCGAAACATTTATACGAAAAAACCTACGACAACTTTGAAAACTGGGCCAAAGAAAAACATATTGAGAATTTTACAGAAAAGGTATTACTAGCCTATTTCCTCAAGCTATCCACCACCTTAAGGCCGTCAACTTTGTGGAGCAAATATTCGATGCTCCGCACCATGATTTATCTGAACAAAAACGTAGATATTTGCAAATTTACAAACCTTATTGCATTTTTGAAAAGGAAAGCTACCGGATATCAGCCAAAGAAATCAAAAACATTTACAAAGCTGGAAATTGAACGCTTTATAAAACAAGCTGATGATAAAGAATTCCTGTTAGCCAAAGTTGTTTTAATCGTTGGAGTATTTGGAGCATGTAGGAGGGAAGAAATCACATTTTTGAAATTAGATGCCATCAAAGATTGTCAGTCGTTTATCAGTGTCAAAATTCCGAACACAAAAACTCATGTTCCAATAATGTTTACGATTACTGAGGGATCAATAGATGGCATTAATTTTTTAGATCTATATCGTAAGTACGCAAAACTTCGTCCACTGAATACGACACATCAGCGATTTTTCTTGACATATCGAAGTGGTAAATGCTGTACCCTGCCAGTTGGAATTATTACAATTGGAGGTATGCCAAAAAAAAATAGCAGAAATCCTTGGACTCCCCAACACCAATGAATACACTGGCCATTGCTTCCGGCGCAGCTCTGCAACAATGTTGGCAGATTCTGGAGCGGACATGACACTTTTAAAGCGTCATGGAGGTTGGCGATCAAGCTCAGTTGCCGAGAGTTATATAGAAAATTCCATTGAACAGAAAAACGAAATAGCAAAAAGAATCATAGGGCAGAAAGATACGCCAAATACAAAAATAAAAGTAGTTCACTCAAAAGCAGAAGTTAGCATTGTCAGTAGGTACTAGCAGTTTATACATTCCGACTACTAATAATTACATTGCTCTCAAAGAAGAGAAGCTAGATGCCTCTAGAATTCAGTTCAACAGTTTACATAATTGTACATGTCAAACTGGAGGACAAAATATCTAACGAATTAATCATTACTACAGGTGTACCCCAGGGATCTATTATCAGTCCACTGCTGTATGCTGTATACTCTTCTCTCCTCCCAAACTTCATAAAAAAATGTAAGTCTCACCATTATGCTGACGACACCCAGGTATACTTCTCCTTTAAGGGAGACGATGTCGATTCTGGTTGTGAAGCTATTAACGCTGACCTCCAGAGTCTTCAATCGCTTTCTTTAAGACACTCGCTATATCTTAATCCAAAGAAATGCTGTATAATGATATTTGGGAGAAAGAATGATGTGGACAGCGTAAAAAACTTAATAAACATAAAAATCGAAAATTCAGTTTTACCAATTAAGGACAATGTCAAAAACTTGGGTGTCGCCTTTGATGGTGCATTACGATTTGATCGGCATGTATCCCATTGTATTCAGAGGGCTCATATTAGATTAAAATTTCTTTACAGTTATCGACACGAGTTGTCAACTAATCTGAAAATTCTACTGTGCGACTCCCTCGTCCTTTCCATATTTAATCATGGAGATGTTGTGTATGGAAACTGCTTGACCACCATTCAGAAAAAAAGAATTCAAAAAGTTCAGAATTCCTGCCTACGGCTCATATATGGAATTCGTAAGCGCGATAGAATATCTCACAAACTAATAGAGGCAAAATGGCTGAATATGGAGAGTAGGAGGAGGTTACACGAGGCTTGTTTCTATCACAAAATATTGTACTATAAAAGTCCCCAATATCTTTACAAAAAAATTATCTTCAGGTCTCATGTACATAACATAAATATACGATTTCGGGGTATGATAACTCCGCCCCTGCACAGGTCCTCCATGTTTGAACGCTGTTTTACATTTAACGCGGCTAGATTATACAACTCTCTTCCCAACTTCTTCAAGACTCTCACACCAGCCACTTTTAAACAAAATATTCTTAAACATCTCTCTTCTAGACAAGCCAACTTATAAACAAAGACGTGTTAGGCTTTTTCTTTCCTTTTCTTTTTCCTCTCTTATTTACACTCTGTATATATATCATTAACAAAACTAGGTATATTTATGGTTTATTTATTAGTCGTCATATTAAATCAGCATTATTGTAATAATTACTTAGGTTAAGTTGATCAGGGTAGATTCCACGTAGGTGGCATTTACATCTGGACTTCGCCTTTTCGTATACTATGTATTTAGTATAGAAATAAAGACATTATTATTATTATTATTATTATTATTATTACTATTTAACATATATAATAAATAGATATTTTCATTGATTTTAATGTTTCATTTTTACTTTTAGGCACTAGTGCCTAAAACTGTCACATTTAGACACTAGTGCCTAAAAGAGTGTCATTTCGAAATTCTAATCAATATCGAAATATGTCTATTTCGAAACGCTTTCACAAAAACATGTTTATTGAAAGTAGAAGATGGAGACGTTTCTCATGTCGTTTAATGTTATAATTTGTAAATTCTCTGTTCAGTTTTTAAACTCTTTATTATGCATTAACAATGACAATAATGAAATTTTCTAAAAATAAAAACTTTAGAACTTGACTGTTCTGTATTCTATTTTTTTGTTTGAAATGAAACGTAATAAAAACTTGAAACAAGTCAAGTACCCACCAAACAAAGTGCCTTGTGAGCGACACTCGAAAACTTATATTGTTAAAGCGTGTCATGTGGCAAATACGTCCTTCCTTACAAAACAAACTTTGGGATGTTTACTTTAACTTGTTTAATGGAAACATGAAGGGTATCTTCTTTACCATCTAATATACAATGATAAGACCTAGAAAATGCCGCTGGAACTAGGGTTTCCTATAAAATTCATCAACATAGTTTAAAAGCGACGTTCTATTAGCTTATATCGTATTTTGCACTTGAGCTGTCAAAGGAAACAGTTTCCGAAAGTACGCGGTGAATAAGATTAGAATGGGGTAAGACAAATTTAATGTAAGGAAATTTCAAAACAAATTTAGACAAGAACGGCTTGCATAATATTAACTTGATGGAACTCTGTGCATCATATTATAATAAGCATTAGGAGAAAGACGCGTGTCATAGAATTATTAACTATAAGATAAGAATAATGCTGGGACTACACTAACGTTAACCTAACGTCCATTATCGCAATAATTAACGCATCAAAAAATATAGATTAAACTATGCGGCAAGTTGAATGGCTACATTTGCATAATAATACTATGACGTTAACTCAATGAAAAAAAATATTTTTTATTAACACAAGTTATCTCGTGGTCGGTAGTCTGTTGACAGACGCCCACCATCTCTCGTTTTTGGCTGACTGTTTTGCGGTGCTTATCACGGCTTAACTCGTTATATTTGCATTGAAATTTTGGGTGTTGGGCGTCTGCCATAGACCAATCAAACAAAAGGTGGCGTTAAAAAAGACACTTAATATTTTTCTTAGATAGAATGTGGAAACAGGGCGTAAATTAAAAAAAATGCAAAACTTACACTAAATCTTAAAAATAGTTCAGTATAACTCTTGAATTGTATAAGAAATAAGAAAACTAAAATAAAAATGCGAGAACCGCAAAAATAATCTTAAAAGTAAAAAAAAGTGGTTAACTATTTGTACAAAGCCTGGGTTTTAAAATCCCAGTCTCAGCAACAAAAAATTATATTTTAATTACTATTTTTCGATAGGGTGATTTACTGATTCTTTTTTCTACTTTCACTCGCAAGAAAACACCTTTCTTCACAAAATCATTTCTTTATTCTACCAAACTATGTCTTTTGAGCAGATAATGTCAGGTGTTTACATAATTTGTGACATCATACTACTACTTCACATGACTTGGTATCGATTAACTAATCAATGGCCACATTGACTAAATCACACTTAAGGGGGTTCATGTAACCCGCAATAAATTATAATACTTTTACTTCAACAATTTTTGCAAAAGGTTGAAAACTCACGACTACTTAGGCCCTGATGCCCCTAGACATCTGTGAGGAGAAGACGTTCCGCCACGAAAATAATCTGTAACTCGACACACTGTTTAAAAACGCTCAGCGCTGCTGGCCGAGTAGTCCATGGGGAGGAGACGTTCCGCCGCGGACAGAATTCTAAGACCTACTGACAGACTGACACTAAACTAAAAATGAAAACATTCGCTTTGTTGATCACCCTTCCCACGTGAAAACCATTTGCAACACCGCATCCCCTTAATCACTCTTCATACCGCAACCCAGAACAACTGACCTGTCTAGCACGTACGCAACGTCTTCAACGGCCGCCGGCCGCTGTTTGTCATAATTGGAAAAGCCTTGCCGAAAACTGATCTTTACCGCTTTTCAATTGAATCGAATAGTCGAGGCGTCCAATTCCAAAACTCTTTAGATCCATTCTAGCTAATTTTACAGGAGAAACAAAAAACGTATGTTGGCCTTTTGGAACAAATTATTATGGTTTAAAGTAAATATTTAACATTTAGATACCTTTCTCATTAGATATATGTTACCAAAAAGTAAATTTGCGTAATATAAAAACAGTTATTTGCAAAAATAATAGGGAATTAAAGAGTATTGCTGCCGCACTATGGAACTAAGAAGTTTTGGAAAAGTGCCTGTGGGATGTAGGGAGTTTTGAAACAGTAGAACTTAAAATTGTTATCAACTTATAAACTATATTTTATTACCTACTTTTATTTTTCAAGAAACAAAATTATCAGAAACTTATATTTTAAGACCATCATGATCTTCCTCGATGTGCACGAGTTCTTCAACTTCTGGATAATCAGATAATTCAATGACATTATCAATGATGTTATTATAAAACGTCAAATTAACATTTTGAAGATCTCTTCAGTTTAACTCATAATATTTTTTTAATAAAGCGTCAACATCCTTAAGTTTTTCTGGCTTGACCGCGCATTGCTTAGGAAGAGGATCCAGATTAAGGTGGGTAAGATTTTGTCCTTTTTTCAAAACGGACTTGTACATGCCGATGTCACTTTTGTAATTTATTTCCCCCTTGACAAACACCGCATAAGATTCTTTTGAGGTCAGTTTCTTCAATATTGAAATCCGTTTGGCTGTAGCGAACTGGAAATGCCACTGTCCAGGCGGCTTTATGATCGATTGAATAGCTTTTTTCTAGTTAGAAACTTGACAGTCCATTTCTAAATCAAGGATAGTTGCGTATTCGGAGAAAATCATCCTATATTTATCGGGATGCACTATAACTTCTTTTTTCTTTACCTTTTTCTCTATTCGTCCAATAACGCGGTCGGCCGGTAGAAATGAGTGTCCAACTACCGGGAAAGTAACAACAATTTCATTCACTGTAGAATTAGTGTGATGTAACTAATACATAAGCATATCCATCAGTGTTACGTTCTTGTTTTGACCAGGACAGCCGTCACAAAAAAGTTTGATTGAGGTAACGTCGGTCAAGTCTAACATTGAGAGCTTGTGGTTTACCATTGAACATATTTCGTTGGATCCCTTAGCGCATACATTTTCAGTCCACGTGTACGAAGTGATACATTGTTTGGTCTGTTTATCGTTGGAATTTCCCTCACATATCGTAAAATTGTACAGGTAAAGCTGCCTAAAATAGTAAGCAGATTGATCTGGGACTCGGGGAAGTAACATATTTTTTTGACAGTCGAAAGATAATTTTATAGTGTTTTCCACTGGTATTTTAAGTGCATCGTAAAAGGCCTTAGCCTTCAGTTTATGAACTCGTAACATGCACATAAGCTGACTCTTTTCAGTGTTAGTTTCACCAGTAATGAAGCCTTTAAGTTTGATGCATTCTGAGCACCATCGGTGGCAGGACTCTTAAAGCTAATGTTGAAATCTCTTGTAAATATTTCTCGGAAATAGTCATATTTTACGGGTGTGTTAGTATTTTCATCGCAGTATGATTTCCATAACTGCCTGATGGATAGATCACTTGTCATATATTGTTGTTCCGATTTGTTTCTAGTATAATGAGACTGGACGCATTTTAGCTTTAAAATAAATAGTATAACTTTCTCCCTTTTGTCGGCATATTGCTTACTTATCTTATCACCTCCTCGGTTTTCTGTTGGTGGTAAACCATCAATCAAATAGCGTTTTGATATATTTTGAACTCTTAACCTTGAAATTCCCAAAATGAATATGAAGGCTTTACTGCAAATTGATACAAATCCGTTTTTAGTTTTGATAAAATATGTCAGTGAAACGGAATTATTTCGAGTACCTTTTGTGGGACGGCGTCTTTTTGGATTATTCGGTGCTGTATGTTTCAGTATAAAGTTATCTTATCCTGTTCTATTTTGGTGGTTTTATCGTAGAAATTTTGGTGGAACCTTCGAATATCTTGCATAGACAAGTCTCCACAGGCAAAAGTACGTTTTCTATGATTACATTTCGGATGGCTTGGAAAGTTCTTAGGTCTATATCTAGAAAAAAAGCAGTTTCAACTACCTCTAAAAAAAAGTGCATTTAAAATATTACCTTTCTAGTTTACATTTGGTTTTCTTCCATTTTGACGGGTCTCTTAATCTTTTTCGGCCTTTGCCAGGTGTAGCATGGACAACACTATCTTCCATTATTGAATTAATAGCACAGTCTGTTTATTAATGTATTTTAAAGTACAATAGTTAACCCAAAATAGCACAAACAAAATCAAATTACCTACTTCTTGCTAGAAGCGCGTTTAAAACAAGACTAAACAACCATTTTAATAAAGTTAACATGTCAGGGAAGAAAAAGTTTTGATTCCGCGCGTTACCATTGTGGTACCAGCGCAATGGATGGAAACAGTTTTAATACCTTTGTGGGGCAATGGATTTAAACAGTTTTGGAACAATATTTACTTAGGATTGAGTAAGTTTTGCTTCCGTCATTATAATTTGTAATTCAATTTCTTGGGGATTTAGGAAGTTCTGTAGCCATATAGTAATGCTGTCATATAATTGACATTTTAGAGAAGGCAGTGCCACCAATAACTAATGTTTGACTAAAAGTGGATTTAAACAGCCTTCTGGATAGACGCAAGTTGAAGGTGTATGAAAACGTAAACAAGCTGTGTTATGAAGGGTTTTCTATTGTATTATTTTACCGAAAGGATTATTAAATGCGACGTAAATTCGCAGTTAAGTTTTTATAATATGTTAAAAGATGAGTTTTATTTATTTATTTAGAATAATAGAACATGACCCAAATGCGGCGTTGCCGATCATTATTAACTTTTCACTGAAATGCGATTATGGTTTTGGTCCTATTATTAAGCAATATTAGAAGTTTGAATTATGTTAATTAGTCTTGAAATGCATATGCATGTTTCTCCAACACTATTACTATTATACGTGGTAAGTCTTGAAGTCTTAAAGCACTCGACTACATATAAAGCAGGCTTTCCTTCGCATACAGTACATAGATAGCGTGTTACTCGTCGAACATTATTTGAAGTACATACTCGGCGAGCCCTTATTGGTCTTTCTTTTTTTTCTGTTGGTGGTATAGTTTCCAAGTGACGAAAATCTCTCACAATTTTAAAGATTTTATTTTAATTTATTGCCTGTCGACTTGTGTAAATACATTTCGGCAATGTGTAATGCAATTTTTTTCGGCTATCTAATTGTTTTTCTTAGAGCGTTGTAGTAACTGCTTAGCATTTGATCCGACTGATCGATATCTGACATTCCAGCATTGTAGTCCTTGATTATATTCGGTTTCATAGACGCTCTCCCATTTTAGTTGCGCACTTCGACCACTTCTACGTTGTGCATGTTGAAATTGTTAACACATCTCGCTTATCCTTCTACTTGCACACAACTACTGATTTTTGTCTCTGCCATACACACTCCCCTTTTCTTAGTTTTTTTGAAACCACATATTTTGGATTTCCTTTTCGATTACTATGCAAGGTGCCGCAAATGTAAGTATTTCTAGATGTCATGTTATTAGTTAGGATCACTAAATTATAAAAATTGTCAGTGTAGAGAGCATAACCTTTATTCAAAAAATTTTCCATCAAATGCAAGATCACCCCTGCAGCATGCCCAATATCATTTCCCGTAGGTTCTGATTTACCGCAATATATCTTTATTTTTAAAACCATACTATTATATTCACATAATTCATATAATTTACACCGTTCTTTTGCTTCTTGCTTTTAATATATTGTCTAAAGAATAATCTGCTACGCCATAATACTATAGATTCATCAATGCATAAGTTTTTATCGGGAACATCAAATTGTTGAAATGATCGAGGACTGGTCAAATGTTAACCAATCCATCTTCTGTGCCCTCCGTGTTGTCGGCAAAATGCAAAAAACGTAACAGTAATTGGAATCTGTTCCTGTTCATTACTAGGCCCCAAAACGGCATTTTTTCACATGTGTTTTGAGACCAGTAATGCTCAACAGATGGCAAACTGCATGAACTCATATGTAAAAAAAGACCAAAAAATATTCGTAATTCATTTGGGGTTGTTTTGGTCCATCTGGTCAATCTCGAGGATCTTGTCGACGGGTTCTTTTCGATCTCCTGGGTTGCATATAAATTGTTGGGCCAAATAGGTTAAAATTTATCGGAAAAAAACGAATTAACTAAATATTCCCTAGTTACCGGCCCTTATCCCTTTAGTCCAACATCATTTACCAAAAATTCAAAATTTGGTGGTTCATCCTCAATGTTAACCCACTGTTTATCTAAATTTGGTTCGGTGGGTTGCTGAAGCCGGTCCTGATTATCTTCAATTGTTGAACTCTGCTCGCTTGACATTTCATAGTCCAGATCGTCGTCTGAATTATCCTTTAGGAAACTGTCCTATTCAGACTCTCAGTCATTTCCGCATATTCTTTTCGACATTTTTTAGTAAACAAAACAAAATAATTTTCGCTTAACGAATTTTTATATATCATGATTAGGTATGCCGAAATTAATAATAAGAAGTGGTTCTGTCCTATTATTTTTAGCATATTCTTACAACGAACCGTGTTCTAAAATGATGTAGACGGGCCCCAACCCAAGCAGATGCATGCGCCTAAGTAGTTTAATGTTCAGACTATGTAAGTTTTTCACATTCACTCTTTGTTATTTAATAATAATAATAATAATAATAATAATAATAATAAATCGTCTTTATTCAGCTTTTTTGAAATATTATAAAAACAAAATTAAATTACTAGAAATATATGCATGTTCTAGCTGAAAAGGCTAAGTGTCGTCCATAATGGGCGTTTTTCTACTTAAGCTTAAAATTACACTAAAATTTATATTTATATATTTACACATATAGGTATATAATGTTATATTAATTTATTAATTTTAGGCTGACAATCATACATTTATATACATACAAACAATACATTTAAACCATATAGAGAACGTAAAGTTCAAAGAGTATATTACAGTGCTATTGATACAATGAAAAATAAAAGTATGATGATAGCTTATGATATAGATTCCAAGGCGATAGCAGTTGTACAGTCAGCATTGGTCCCTGTTAAATTTAATGCTATAGTTGGGGAATATTAGTGTGTGCTCTTTATTTAACTCTTTAATATTATTATCTGATGCTATCTGTCTCTGTTGCTGGGTATATTTTAAAACATATTAGTGCCCCCGAGTGCAAAATTTGCCATGAAAATATATTCATCTCCGAGGTAACTCCCTGACATTTACGTCCATTATTTAAGGAGTACTCTGATATCCCTGGCAACTCAAAGCTGCCCTATGCGAGCGAGAAAGTAATAGAGTTGGTAGATAAGGTGCATATACTTTTATACAAATTTCCGGACGATCATGCCCTTGATAGTAATTTGGAAAATACCTTTAAGTAGTTTAAAAGTACAGTTTTGTGCTATTCATAATGTTAATGGCTAAAGTACATTAATTTGCCAAAAAAAGCAAAATACACCAAGGGGCATGATGATAAGGACGACCAAATTAAATTAAGTCAATTAAAATAATTTACTTTTTGGTACGTTTTATAATACAAATTTATTGTTCCTAATATAATGCCAAAGATAATCAGTATTAATTTTAATTAGGTTAAGTTTAAGTTTCCATGTACACTTTTTAATTTAAAAATCATGTTTTGTTCATCAGTGTGAGGGTCATGTCTAGTCTTATTGCATGAACTACTCGTGGAGCCAAAATACCCAAATGTGACCAATAAATTGGATGCGGCATTATACCTACACCTGGCTACGACATTTTTGCCTGTAGGCGATGCTTTTTACCTGGAAACTACATTTTACACCTGGACACAACTGGAGAGTAAGTAACTAACCTATGTTGTCTGTAGTTCTACAAATCATCCAATTTGCTATCTTTTATTAAGAGTTATATTTTTGTTTTTCTTTACAGAGAATATTTTAACTAAAGTTTTGCTTTTGGGGGCCACTATTATGGGTTACGATTAACCTCAAGCTTTACCAGTTTAACTGGATAGGATAATCCGAAGGTTAAAATATAACTTTTAAAGTAATCAGTGTATTTTTTACGCAATCGTTAATAACAATGTTTGGGTTCTAATTACATTTCTTGTTTTCTCAATAATATATAATAATAAATCTCAATAATAAACCACCCTGTGTGCATAGTATACCATTATAAAGATCGTGGATATCGGTGTTGAAGCAAATGGTTTTTAGAAGGAATATTTGAGAATTGGAATACATGTTTTCTCCTTGGTAAAAGGTACTTTAAATTCTTTCTTTTAAAAATTACAATATTTACTGGCGTCCCCATCCGGGAAATCCACGCAACGTACCTATTTCCTTATTAAAAAAATTGCCAATTTTAAATCCTTTATTTTTCAAATTTCCTGAAAAGAAAGTGGACAAACTTTCTTGTATATTATTTTGTTTAAAAGAAATGATCAAGAGGATTAGATAGGGTATGTTATAGTATACCAGTATTATCTAGATATGTTCCTCCAGAGATTCAAAAAATGCTGTACTACGCGAACTTTGAATCGCATATAAGGTATGGATTCAACATGTATGGAAGTTGCAGAGACATGAGAAAGGTTTTTATTTGTCAAAAACGAGCCCTTCGAATTTTAATGAATCTAAATTATCGAAAGTCATGTAGAGGAAAATTTAAAGAGTACTTATAGAGTTTTGCCTGTGTCTGCAATTTTCATTCAGGAATACACACTCTTCTTCTTTAAGAATAAGTTTTTTTTTGTAAATAGTGAAGAACAACAAATATATCCGACTGTAGAGGAACTGTAGAGTTCACCCGCATATCAACGTAGAGTGGTTGATGTCCATACAAAAACCAAGCAATTTTATGGGCTGGTTCAAAATCTATATTTATTTTTTTTACTTGAAAAATAACACAAAACTTAAAAGTTTATTCCGTTGAACCTTCAATTCATTTTCAAACAATTTTACAAATATTGAAAACTTCATAAAAACTCAAAGAAATATCAATCTTAATGAATGAGGCACTTAAAAACTAAATTAAATCTAAAATGAAAGGAAAAACCTTACTTTAATAACAGTTAAAGAACTGGGTTTGTTAGCTCAATTATAGTACATAACATTAACGTTATTTAAATCACAGTATCAATAACACGCAACGAAACAAAAGCAAAAAGTAAATAAATAACTTGTCTACTAAACTAAAGCACTTTGAGTTCGGTTTAAAAACTGCATAAGAAAGCAAAAATAACTTGTAACTTTTCGCTCATTAATCCTAATTATCAAAGTTTTTATGGCGAAGAACAAGAAGAAAAAACAAGACCTTTTCTTATATTCTAGTTCTTTTCTTTCTAACAGTACTTAATTACCAGAAACATACAAATTATTGTCTATTGAGCGCTTCATTAGGCTATGTAGGCTGCTTGTATCGTAAAAACAAATAATATGGTTTGATCCTACCTTCTTCGTAGCTTTTACTCAACTTGGAGTCAATCATTTCAGGATCTTGAGATTTACATTCTTATACCAGCTAGTGATTGCGGAGGAGACAGCAACTTTACGTCATCTTTTAACTTCAGAAGCAGTGATAATAAATGCCGCGATCGACGTGATCAACAAGGTTAAAAAATATAGACACGGTGAACGACTTCGATAGAGCGTGTATGTGTTGGAGAAGGGTACCGGCCGTCACATCACAAGAGAAAATTGTTAACTTTAAAAACAGAGATACGATGAAAGGCTTTGATAGAGCGAAGAATACTTGCCGTCACGACACGAGAGAGAGAGACTTGAAAACTAATTTTTCGATAAAGCGAATATGTACAGGCGAAGAGTTTAAAACTAACTGTACAGGCGAAGAGTTTGAAACTAACTAACTTTACGGGACTTGCCGTCAGCACACGAGAGAGACTTGAGAAAACTTTTCTATAAAGCGATTATGTACGGGCGAAGAGTTTAAAACTAACTGTACAGGCGAAGAGTTTGAAACTAACTAACTTTACGGGACCTACCCTGTTACCTCAAATTCAGAGGATCCTGATTAAAAAAAAGTAGGACAACCAATTAGAGCGCGTGTAGTCACTCACCCAATTTACCATTGGCAAAATCCGTCAGCTAGACGTTTGACCTGGCCAATGAGGAGTTATTGTCTATATTGTAAAGGGAAGGTGGGAATACCTTAGGGTGTTTCTAGCAATGAATCATTTTTATGGCAACATGCATTAATGTTTGTTTTGCCGATTTAAATTAGATACTTTCTAATCCTATAAATTTATGAAATGTCACGTACATGCCGGCGACACGGTCTTTCTTAGTAAGCTTATCACTTTGGAAATCTATTAAAAACAATCTTTTAGTAGACCGATGAGAAAATACAAAACATGGGCTGTAATGTAAATAAAAAAGTACCGAAAATTCTTGCATGAGTCACTTATTATTTTTATTTTTAATAATCTCCCTAATTGTTAGAACTAGTTTTCTAACACCGACAACAAGTCTAGAATATACATATCCCAGGCATAGATTAGCCATGACTGAAAAGGGTGTATACTATCTATGCATTAAACTTTATAATCATCTACCGTAGGACACAAAACCAATAGATAAGTTGAAAAAACTATAGAATTTTATTTTATTTACTCTTTTAAATAGAACCCTACAATGTGCATGAATATTATAAATATTTTGGTAATGAATAGAGATTGTTTTCATTGTATTCATTGATCTAGGCTAGGCTGTAGCATAGGGAATACACACATATATTATACAATGCATTAGGTCTTTCAAACATATTTTTCTTTCTTTCTGTTTCATACTATTTAGCTGTATTTACTCTTAAATAAAAAAAAATTTATTATAATAATAATTTGTTATTAATATTGAACCGATAATCTTACAAGAAAAAATGTTACCTGTTCCGATTTTTCTTGGTTAATTTTAATTTCATGTTGTTTTTCTATATTTTCTATTAATTATTGTTTTTGACTTTTTAATATTTATATTTTTTTTCTATGGAAGTTATTTAAAATTGATAATATTTACGTGGTACGTAGGTACTATGCTTTTGGTGTTATCTTATCCTGATAGCACAGTTCGGCTAATTTTCTTACCCCCATTTTTTAGCAACACCTGATGTTCTTTCATTTTTCACTTTGCTTTCTTAACTAAAGATGTATATAAATACAAGAATCCCCAAAATAAAAATAAATGGAAACAAGCGTCTTGTTATTTTGGAAAAATAAAACTCCACAGACTCTCACAATTCGAAAACCTTCTCGGATTTCAAGCAAAGAAAAATGTAACTTACAGACATAAGTAAAAAAAATATGTGGCCATCTGTAACCAGCACAGCCGGCAATCCGTTCGAAGACAAAATCGAAACGAAGCTTAGGCGAAGCTGCATCCTGATAGATACACTTTACAGTCTGATTGAATCCGATCAATGTGCGCTGAATTTGAAACCGCTACTTTTGTTTAAACCTTCGACTTAACTGACATTTATGTGTCCTTTGCTTTAACCCTTTTAAAGTTATTTCGCAGTAGGACCAGTAGCGGGTTGCTACATTTTTCGTAATGATATTTCCGTGGATATTTTTTCAAAGACAATCTTTGAAGGTATTTAATATAAGTAAGTATGCATCGGCAAATATTTACCCGGATAAAGCTGGCCAGTTGGTTTAAACCAGTGCCAAAAAACTCAGATACACACACACACACATGAAATCTAAGTTCCAGATGGAGAATCAAGTAAGAATTTAATATTTTCATAGTAGGGGATAGTCTCAAACAGTGGCCACTTTTTTAGAAAAGCATCAAAAGAGATAGATTTAACATTTTCTCTTGAATCTGATATCATTGAATTTTATTCTCTATTGTATTATATCGCTTTTTAACACTTATTATACAACTATTTATTTGAAAAAAAAGGATTTACAAATTTAACGACAGCGTTGTCTATTATTTTGTTATTGGTTTATTGGTATTTAGCAATTAAATCATTTTTCAGAAAAGTTTCTAAGCATTAAATACCTTTCATTGACGAAATTTCACTCTGGCATAAGACCGATAGTTGGCCCGCGGATAGGGGGTGGTGCCTGAATAGTGCCTTACTGCATGATCTGGAAGACTTCACCTGCAGCTGCCGGACTTCCTCGCCGGGGCAAGGCCTGATCGGCGTCAGGACATCACATTGGACACACCTTGCATAACCACCCCCTAAACAATAATAATTTCAGATGGAAGACATGGGCAACAAAACATGCCAACCATTGATAAGGAGAGAACGCCCCTAGATTTCTAGCAGAGGTAGAGACGTACTCAACGCACTCTGAGATTGATGCAGGCAGACACTCTGCCAAGAAGGAAGCCATTTTAAGGTCTTCCGACAATGTGTCTCAGATGGAGCTAGAGGCTCTGTCGAAGATATGTTTCTGAAAAGGGCTGCTAGCTCTGCGGTCAAGACGGATTTAAAACGATCTGCTCAAACGGAGCCGTAAGGCACTGCCAAAGGGGATCCACAAGGACCTGTTGAGGCCCTGAAAGCTGGTGCCAGCTCCGGCGAGTCGTTCAGAGAAGAGTTCGCCAGGAAGCGGACGGAAAAGAAAAGAGCAAGAAACCCAGGGAACTGGTTTCCAGGAACGCCGCGAAGGACGTGGCTTACTGTGCTCGAACCATCTCGGGAACAGGGCATTGGGAAGGAGTGAGGGAAAAAGCGAAGGTGTCTTCAAATCTTCGGGTCCAATGGATAGAAAGTTTAGGCGTACCATCGAAAGCCGGCCTGCTGTCCTTTCCTGAACTCCGATCTCGGTCCAGGGTGAGGCGGGGAGCTCCATGGAGCCCCCAAAACTCGTCCGGCAGATAGGAAGCTAGGACCAAAAGGTTAAGGGAGACCCAGCAAACTCTTCCAGGTAATGGGAGAACCCACAAGAAAGCCAGAGGAAGCCGTCAAATCCAAGGGAAACAACACAATCGTTCCCCACTCTTGCGGCTGGCTTAGAGGGAGAACCAGGTAAGTCATCTGTTCTAACTGGACTGACTGGCCTCATCGTCAGTGAGGAAGAGGCAGAAAGCATCCTGGCCAGCCACAGTCTGGTGGTCGAAATAAAGAATCTGCATCATGGCGTCCAGAGAGATCAGCGTGGTTCCACTGCCTCAGCTGGGAACGAGGGACGCCACAGCACCAGTACTCGAATATAAGGTAAATCACGCTGGTAGAGCATCCACCTAATTGGGTTGACTGGGGCGTCTACGTAGTCAAGAAGAGATGTTAATAGGGAACTTACCGCAGGAAAAGGAAAACCTATGGAGAATTTGATTCTTTGCCGGAGGCCACCCGACAGACTAAATTCCTCAGCCGTGAAAGCCAAGGAATCATTGGCTTGGAAAGGAGAGGGTGAAAAGGGAAATTTCAATACTTTCCTTCAAAGCAATGCCAGTCGAAAGAGTACTAAGGTTAAATAGGAAGTTTACTCTCGCGATCCCTAATAAAAAGCAGTGTGGGGAAGAGCAGGTAGCGGTGCTAAAGATGCTCTCGTGTGCCACACTTATACATCGTGCATAGCAGGGACTGAATCATCAGGGGCAGGAGTATACTTGAAAAGCATCAACATACGAAGAAGCTACTTACTGGGAAGGTTCACGACGGGTTTCCAAGCGGTGGCAAGTATCAGTGCAATCATGGACCGTCAAGGGCAGACTACATATATATTTGTTCTGATAGCCAAGCCGCCCTCAAAGTCGTCTGCCAACCTAAAAGCGGTTCGACACTCGTACTGGTTTGTGCGGACGCACTGGGGAGACTTGCAGAAAGGAGACAGGCTTTCTTGATCTGGGTTTTTGGATATTGCGGAGTGCATGGTAACGTGACTGCCGACGAGCTCGCTAGACTTGGAGCTGGGGCTCCTTAGCTAGGAACCGAACCAGCAATAAGCATATCTAAACAGAAAGCAGGGGCAGCTGTGAGGGAATGGACCCTCAACCTCTCCAAAGATGAATGGCAGCAGACGATCAACATTTACAATCTACCAAACCTCATGTACTCGCACTAAGGCCAAAATTACCAACGGCCTGTTAGTAGTAAACAGCCCTATAACTTTTATGATAACAATTGTTCCAACAAAGATCACGTCATCGTTAAGTACGTTCAGCTATTTATATCCTAGATACGACTTCCATTATCGATTTAGGCCTAACTTTGGTCTTTATCTCTTCGTCCGCAGTGAAATTGTTTGATACTCGAGCATAAAGACTTTAATGTAATATGATTTAAAATATTAATGTTTTGAACTTCATCTGCTGCCTTTATCGACCAACAAGCGATACCCATTATAGAGACTTGTTCTTATCACTTGTTAATACTGTCGACTTGTGCAAGCCCATCATCCCAATTCCGAAGTGGTCATCCTTGGCGACTTTAATGTTTATAATGCCAATTTGCTCAAATACTTGACCGTGAAGATGAATCCTTTACCATCAGCTCTGGTGTCACTCAAACCGTAGGCGAACCAACTCGGATTCCAGATCAGATTTTGCTGGATCTATTTCTAACGTCAAACCCAGACTTGTACAAGGTCACTGCACGGCACTAACAAACCACCAAGTGCCGAACAGTTTCCTAAACTACGCAAGATTTGCCATCATAAATCATCTAAGTGGGATGACCTAAATGACTATTTCCTGATCATTCATTGACTGAACGTTTACTTCACCTCTAACGATCCTTCCATTGGCGCTAGCGATATATCGGATTCAATTCAGCTCTATCACGTTCTAGTGAGTATAATCATAACCAACTTACTTATTAATTGGGTATCTCTTAGACTAATATCCAGTCGAAAAGTCTATATAAATATACAATATTCTAATATAATTGGTTTTCGATATAATTAAAGGGTACCAAAATTTGTATTTTTTGAGATATTAAACTAAATATTTGATACAATACTGTGATATAAAAACACCCATTTGACCTCGTTTTATTTTTATTTAATCATTAGCGTAGATACAATTTTAACCAAAAAAATGTTACGCCGCTGATTTTCTCAAAATGATTATTTTACTATTAATAATCATTTCATTCTGAGCAAAGAGGATTTCTTGTTCTTGCATTTTTGTCGTAAAATCTACCGTTTCCAGGAAAACAATAATATTATGATAATACTAATAATTAGAAACTTTTTTACGATACCGGCAACTCGTTATTATGCAAGAATTGTTTACATAAAATCAAGTTTGCTATATTTTCCATTGCTAGTCGTCTATAATATCATTACTTGGTTTAGTTTGTATTGTGCAGTGATAGTTTAACAAATTAAAAAGGAAAACAAGGTAATTTCGATATTTTAGTCCATTTCAGAATACTTTCAGATATTACCAGATCATATCAAAGGCCACAAAACAAACACAGTTAATTGGCTGGAATACGTGCTCTGTTGTATTTTTGTATGGTCCTTTTCTTTTTAGCATCTTGTTATCGGGGTTATTTAGGCGAAATGAGATTGGTCTAAACAACTTCTTTAAATCCAAGCTCCCATTTTAAATTTTATTTGACCATAAAACTCTTTCATTGCTTCTGCAGTCGAAAATTGCGACTTGACTGTTAAATTGCGTGGAATTGCGAAGTGGTAAAAAAGACTGCAAGATCAATTAAAAAATAAATATTATCATTTGTTTAAATATGCTGTGGTGAAAAATTATTGGATGGAGGATGTATTATCATGATCATATTATATTGATTTTTTAACGATAAACATTTTGAACGAATAGTAAAGTTTAAAGAATCTCATCCTTATTCAGGTAATGCAGCTAAACTATAGAAGATAAGGAAACAGTTTAGACAATTTTATTTTCAACTGAACAGCTCTTAGCACATGATTTTATCTTTCTTTGACTCTGAGATATTTTGAAAAAAAAAAACAAAAAGTTGTTCTTAATTAGATGACAGAGATTTTTAAAACCATCAACAGGTCAGTTTTTATAGTACAAGTGATAAGTAAAAAAAGTACCTTTTCATTCCTAACAGAACGAAAAATGTATGTTAACGAGACGATTGGGGTTTCTTTTAGGACAAAAGTAATTTTAGTGCTAGTTAAACTACACTGTTACATTTTATCATAGGGGTTTTACTTCATTATGTCGTTACGTACAAATATCTATATTCTTTTCATCCTATGCGCAAATCTAAACTAACCAAAATTTTTAATTTTCTGAGCAATTCTAACAGGACTGGCCGATCAATTATTTTATCCAGCAAAATAATTGTATAGTATTTATTAACCTTCTAAGTAAGTAAACGGAAAAGGTTTTCTACAATGTCCTTATTATTTACCAATCGCCATGTTATTAGGCTGGTTCATTTGCATCTGCATATTTAATTCAACTCAGTATTATAAACAAATATCATCTATGTTGGATCCATGTACACCCTAATCAAAGAACCAAAGTTACGATAAACTGGCAGAGAAAGAATACTACTTTTTTGATTAAAACACTGTGAAAGCATAATGTGATTTTACTGGAGAATTTAAATATATAAGGCAGACTTATAATGTAAAAAAATATAATTTCAGTACACATAAAAAGGTACTTATCCGCAAGGTTCTCCTGGGGGTGGTGTCTGGTTCTCTTAAGAGATGGCCCCTTCTTGGCTGAATAGTAATGTTGGCCCTCCAAAAATTATTTCAAAGTAACTACTTCTCTGCTGTCCCCCCTTTAAATTAACTATTAAACTATCTTCAGCCCCAAATTATATCCCGCCGAACAGCATCCTGTAAAGAAATAGAAGTAATAGCCAAAGACTCACTTAAGAAACAATCATGATCCATACTCAATCAAATCTGATTTGGCCGAAAAAGTCAGAATAATCGGAAAAAAACATAGGTGCTTTAATCAAGGCTAGGCGTTGAAAAAGATATTCCTTCTTTTCTCACAAAGGCTTTAGTCTGTGACCAGTGACAAAGTAGAATTTCACCGAATGACCCAGATGACGGTTTTCCGTTAATCTTAAAACAAACAGCAAATGCAACACAGAATAATTAAAAAAAAAAACTTAAAATGAAGATTGATGTCGCAAAAGGACGTAGGATCACTGAGTTGTGGTTGTATGACAGGTACAATAAAATAATAAGCATATACCTGGAAGGAATAGTGTTACAATAGAATTGTTTAAAATGATACCTTGGTACTTTCTATTACATAATATCAAGGTTTCCTTTATCACTAAGTTTGGAAACCATGACGCATTTTACTTCAGGATAAAACATGTTTTAATAAAATATTAATTGTAAAATAATAACGAACAATTGGTTTCTTTTTCTTGTTTAAAACTTAAGGAAAATGCCTCATGACTTTTACTTTAGATCAACCTTGATAGTAAATAATGTAGGGGATACCGTATTATTTAAAAAATTCTGCTAACTAGGGTTGAAGTTAAGAATTTAAAAAAAAATAACAAAATCAACTTCTTGATAAAGGATAGCAAAATATTCAAATATCAGTCCCTCAAAAAATATAAACAGATTTTGTCGCTACTGTACTCACGTCAATCGTAGTTCTGTAGACGCCATTTTGTTTTGTAAAATGGTTCTTAAGCCGCGCCATTTGAAAAGTAAAAATCATTCTGTTGTATGTATGAGAAAGGTAATTTTGAAAATAGTTCGATTGTGCAGTAAAAACACAGATTGTCCTTAAAAAATGCGTAACTTTCAGTAGTTGATCTATGTTTTAGGTAAAAATTAAGATTAACCATAAAAGTAATCCAAATTTAAAGAAAATATTAAACATACAATTATTTCATTTACATGACATTGTTGCAAGAACAGTCTCATATATACAGGGTGTTTTTTAATTGAATGTCAATAATTAAAGGGCGATTTTTGTGTTCATTTTAAAAAGAAAACTTCATATGAACGTATGTCCTAAACGTCTTTATTTTTGATATACAGGGTGGTAAAGTTTTCAAAAATAAATAGTTTTTTAATAATATCTGTAATACCACTTTAGATATTTTAATGAAATTTGGCAGACATGTACTACGTATCAAGATGCATTATTTACCGTACAACAATTTTTTTTATTTTCACCAGTGGCGTTCGTACGGAATTTCACCTGCCTATTTTGGCGGACAATAATGTAACGCTACTGATTTATCGTAAAAATAAATTTATTCCTAAAATCCCCAATTATTTCTAAACAAATTTGATCTCTTGAATTTTTTCAATCCGATGCACGGTTTTCGCTTAAAAAAAAATAAAAACCTTTTCTCTGCATGATCATAACAATATCGTTAATATGACAATATCACCATGCACAGAAATAGATTTTATTTCTTAGATCAAGTTTGCTTAGAAATGAATACGGATCGTCTGTTAATAAATCAACAACAACCTTTGTGAAAAAAAAGAACATACATAGAAACTAGATAAGTTGTTGAAAATGCCCTCCACCTTGAAGGATACACGCTTCAGCTCTTTTCCTCATATTGTCGCACACTCTTTGAAGTATACCTTCAGTATTTCTTATTAAATCGAAGGAAGCTCTTATACGATCTTCCAGCCCTTCTAAAGTATTCAATGGATGTAGCCGTTACTTGATGAAGATCCATTATAGAAACTTGATAGGAAAAATACAAAATGTATAAATCTTCACTTATATTATTTATTCAGTTTCTACTATCTGACGAAGACACTGTGTGTCGAAACAATTGTTATAGTGTGGAATAAGTAATATTAGTGAAGATTTATACATTTTGTATTTTTCCTATCAAGTTTCCTTCTAAAGTGTTTACTGGGGTGCGGTAAACCAGACTTTTAAGATGCCCCCATAAGAAAAAGTCCAAACTATTTAAATCTGGGGACCTAGGCGGCCATGGATGAGGTCCGCCACGATCAACCCATCGGTTATTAAATGTTTGATTTAAATATTCTCTTGCTACAACACTAAAGTGAGCGGGCGCACCATCATGCATGAACCATATTCTGTTTCTTATTAAAATTGGTACTTCTTCTAGCAATATGGGCAAATCCTCCTCTAGAAACCGGCGATAATTATGGCCATTTAGCCTTTCTGAGAGGAAAAAAGGTCCAATTAAATAATTTCCAACAATTCCACCCCAGACATTTACCGAAAACTGTTCTTGCTGGTTATATTCTACAACTGCGTGGGGGTTTTCGTCGGCCCAAATATGGTTATTGTGAAAATTTCTGATTGCGTTTCTGGAAAAGTTAGCTTCATCTGTAAACATTATTTCATGGTCAAGCAAGGGATTATGCGCAATTTTCTCCAAAAACCACTGACAAAAATTAACACGCAAGGGAAAGTCTCGGGGAAGTAACGCTTGGACCCGCTGAATATGATACGGGTACAATAAAAAATCGTGCAAAATTTTCCAAACCAGGACGTGCGAGATATTCAGATTATGTCCAATTTTTCTAGTACTTATTTCAGGATTATTATCAATATAATTTAAAATTGCTTCTTCAATTTCTGGAGTTCTTACAGTCCGATGGGATCCTTTTAATTGATTATTTGCCATAAAAGTACCTGTTTCAGTCAACCTTCTATGTACATTTGCAAATGTTCGCCTATCTGGTATGACTCTATTAGGGAACCGCTCTTGATACAATCGCCTAGCTTCCGGCGAACTGCCATCAGCCAAACCATACATGTAATGCATATCTGCCAACTCCTCATTGGTAAACCCGACCATTATCTTTCAAAATAACAATACTCGGATATTTTAAACACCAAATTAATAAGACACGAAAAACCGAATTTAAATATTGATAAACTGTCAAACAAAATAATGACAACCGCCCTGACAACAGAATTAATAACTCTTACAGACACACAGCCTACTACAATAATAATTTTTGAGATCCTTATTCATTTCTAAGCAAACTTGATCTAAGAAATAAAATCTATTTCTGTGCATGGTGATATTGTCATAATATACAGTGCGTCCATAAAGTCTTGCACAAATTCATTTAAAATTCAGGTATTTACTTTTTAAAAACGCTCGGACACGTCAATTAGTACTTTTGTTTGCGCATTTTTTAACGTAAAATGTTTTTATACAGGGTGTCGCACGTATGAGGTATGAGGTCATCAATAAATGTGTTTAAAATAAATTTTCAAACGTCAATATTTCGGAAACCGTGATTTCCAGAGGTGTTAAATGTTCATCATAGAATTCAAAATTGATATAATATACAGGGTGTTCCATTAAAAAAAAATCCTTGATGACCTCATACCTCATACGTGCGACACCCTGTATAAAAACATTTTACGTTAAAAAATGCGCAAACAAAAGTACTAATTGACGTGTCCGAGCGTTTTTAAAAAAAGTAAGCCCCTGAATTTTAAATGAATTTGTGCAAGACTTTATGAACGCAGTGTATTAACAATATTGTTATGATCATGCAGAGAAAAGGTTTTTATTTTTTTTAAGCGAAAACCGTGCATCGGATTGAAAAAATTCAAGAGATCAAATTTGTTTAGAAATGATTGGGGATTTTAGGAATAAATTTATTTTTACGAGAAATCACTAGCGTTACATTAATGTCCGCCAAAATAGGCAGGTGAAATTCCGTAGGAACGCCACTGGTGGAAATAAAAAAAATTGTTGTACGGTAAATAATGCATCTTGATACATAGTACATGTCTGCCAAATTTCATTAAAATATCTAAAGTGGTATTACAGATATTATTAAAAAACTATTTATTTTTGAAAACTTTACCACCCTGTATATCAAAAGAAAGACGTTTAGGACATACGTTCATATGAAGTTTTCTTTTTAAAATGAACACAAAAATCGCCCCCTTAATTATTGACATTCAATTACAAAACACCCTGTAGAATGTAAACTCTAATTGGACGAAACTATAAACAACGTAATGCCGATACTTTTATCCATTGAAGCACCTTCAAATATTGGAAGATTATGCCAAAGACCACATAACAAACCGATTTAATTGGCTGGAATGCATGCTCTTATGCGCTCGTTTTGTTTTTAGCATCTTGTTATCGAGATAATTTAAGCAAAATGCGATCGGTCCAAACGACCTTCTTAAATTCGTGTTTCAATTTTAAATCGTAGTTTGCAATAAAACTCTTTAGCTTCGTCTGCCGATGCCGTCGCGAATTGCAAAGTTACTTTTAAAACTGGTTTTAGCTCCTCTGAATGCCACAGAATATCTTTATCGTCTCTAGAGTAATAGATTTTATTTAGGAATTTTAGGAATAGTATATTCTATAACAAGTATGGAATGGATAAATTTTGCATGAGCGAAAAGTTTGTAGGCCGAGCCGCAGGCGAGGTCTAAGGTTTGGCGATGGCGGAAATGTCCTTCCATACGAGTTATAGACTATACTTTCTCTAACACTATTGGAGAATAAATAATTTATTACGTTATAAAATCAATATTTTATAATAAAACTAACCTACCTTAAATGATGAAGCGTTGTCAAAGTCGGATTTATAACCTGACAGCGTAAAATAAGTAATCCAAGGCTACCATGGTCTTCAAAATAATTTGGTTTCCCCATGCAATTTAGATGGACGAATTGAAAATCTCGTTGGCTTTCACTAGGTGATACAGAATGATTTCATTCTGTGCTAGTGTGTTAGAATGAAGCCATTCTATAAAAACATGTTTCTCTAACACTATTTTAGAAACAACATATTCTTAACTAAAAAAGTGTTATAGAATGGCTTCATTTTAACACCCTAGTACAGAATGGAATCATTCTGTATCACCTAGTCAAAGCCAACTAGATTTTCAATTCGGCCATCTAATTTGCCTACGGCTCGGCCTATAAACTTTTTGCTCGTGCGAATTTTAGCCATTCCATACTTGTTATAGAATATACTATTCCTGTTTCATTTTTTGGTTTCATGCGCTCATTATTTAAAATTTTTTGGACTAATATTCTGGGATATGGAATGCCAGGTCTTAGTTACCTTTCATTGGAGTTTCTAAAACTTGTTCTCCCGATGTATAATGCACACGATTGTGTTTAACGTTATAATTAGATGGATGCGAAGCCAATATTTGTTATGCTGCCATCATATATCAATTATTTAGCCCTCGAGGAAAAAGGGCAGATATCTTAAATATCAAAATTGGTAAATTCCATAGTCAACGGATTTTAGTCAGCAACAATCTTCACGTGAACCGACCAAAATTTACCAACAAATTGCAGAATGGAGATGATGTTCGTCATTTGAAGTGTCCTCTGATAATGGAAGAAAAATATTTTATTTTCAGGCGAGGCAACTTATACGACCAACTTTAGAATTGCCATTGATAGTCAAAGATTGTACATAGTTAAGGATAGGTCTTGCATAATATAAAAGAAAATATATACAGGGTTCACCAGTTAAAACGAAACAGGGAGGGTGGGACCAACCCTTACTATTTCAAATAGAACAAGGGATCGAGTGATACCTCTTTCAAAAGGGCATTTAATTCTCTTTCAAATGACATCATCTCATTCGTGAAATTCGGTCGGATAGTTTCAGAGATAATAATCAAAATTAGTTAAAATGTGCTTTATAAATCCTTCTCCGGCGGGAGAGAAAAAAGAGGTCTAGCGCCGCTACTGCATCGTAAGGAAAACCAATTTTTTGTGCATGTGCATTTTTTGTTTTGTGTGTTTTGATAAGAGAACCAAAAGTATTTGTTATTTTTGAACATTTTCAGTCTGAATTAAATATTGATTTAAATATAATTGATTTAAATATAACACTCCACTTTCAATTCCAATTTTAGCATGCTGATTACATTCAATTATTAATATCTTGTCAAAATATTTTTAAATAAAAAAAAAAGCTCCATCAACGTCATTTTCCACCAACAGTTTTCTCTCTACTGCTAATAATAACTGCAGTACTACTTTGGTCTCCTGAAGATGAAGGTTACTACCTTTGAAACATGTAGAGACAATTTAATTTTAAAATTGAGCCTTTAATAGCTCACTATTAAATTAGTGGAGAAAGACTTTTTGACTTTTTTTCCCCTTTCCCTATATTTCAACTCCACTTCGAGAATGGACTATTTCTTTAAATTTTCAGTCTTGACTTAGTGTAAGTTGTGTTTGAGAGTGGAGATACTGTGATTAAAAATGGTTTACTCTTTAGAAGAAAGAAAAGAACTGCTAGAACTGTATTATCGCAACAATGATTGCGCTAGAGCTGCTGCTAGAATTTTCAACGCGCAGTTACCTGACAAAAATGTTCAGACCAAATACGTGATGGAACTTGTCAGAAAATTTGATGAAATTAGCTCGGTGCAGAATAAAAAACACAATCCTGTCCGGACGATAACCAATGACGGTATGCAAATAGAGGTTCTTGGACTTTTAGAAGCCGACCGTACTCAATTTAATAGCATACCATCATTGTCAGAAGGATCTGGGGTGTCTAAAACTTCAGTTCAATGAATATTAAAACTTGCAAAGTATTATTCTTATAAAATCAGTCTTGTTCATGAGCTCAACGAAGATGACTATGATCGCCGGACAAAATTTTTCGAACTTATGTCAAACCGGATATTGGACAATCGCATTATTGTCTACAATATCTGTTTCTCAAATTAATCTACATTTACTCTTGCCGGGGCAGTTAAAAAACATAATTACAGGTATTGTTCCGATGAAAACCCTCATCTTTACAGGGAACATCATACTGAGAAATTAAATGTATGGGCAGGTATTCTTGGCAACCATATTATTCGTTTCATTTTCATTAATGGAAACTTGACTGGAGAAGTTTACCATGAAGTATTACAAAATACAATAAACTCTATTATTGTAAGAGTAGCACACGATGATGAAAATCTTTTAGGACAGGAAGTTATTTTCCAACAGGATGGGGCTCCTCCACATTATTTTGTACGGGTAAGAGACTTGGATCAGATATTTCTAGGAAGATGGATCGGCATCGGAATACCAAAAGTTTATGCAACAAAGCCCAACGATTTAGAAGATCTAAGGGAACGAATTGTACAAGAATGCCGACTGATAACACCAGAAATGTTACAGGCAGTTCGTGAAAAATTTGAATCACACCTTTATCCTGTGTAAATAATAACGTTAGTTTTGTATTACATTTAATCATTAGTATTATTGTTACTCAAATAATAGATTAAAAAAAACCATTACACAATTAGATAATTTTCTCTGAAACTATTTGACCGAATTTCACGAATGAGATGTCATTTGAAAAATAATTAAATGCCCTTTTAAAAGAGGTATCACTAGATCCCTTGTTCTATTTGAAATAGTAAGGGTTGGTCCCACCATCCCTAGAGGGCTGAAGTTGCAATGTTAAAGATGGTGACAAAAAACTTCCCCCTTGACAAACCTAATTACGTGTACGAGCGTTTTTTTTTTAAATTAACGTGGAATCAGATATTTAGCCTGTTTCGTTTTAAATTGTGAACCCTGTATAGGGAGATGCCCTGCATACTAGTACATATTGTACCATACAAGTTTTCAACTGACAATTTACTTCCTGGGTCAGTGGATTAACCATTTTAGATGAATGTCCTGGACTGATCGATCCCCTGATCTAACAACATCAGATTATTTTCTATGGGATCATCACTTGAAGTAGAAATTCTACAACTCGTCTGTGCCATTTGCAGGCAAAGTTTAAGCTGTCCTGCTTTTGTGAAAGACCTTGTATAGTTAAGGATATTTGTACTAAACTAATTTTTACAATAATTTCACAATGATCAGTAATTTTATTTTAGACATGCTCTTCCGGTTACATTTTTCGCTTTAATCTGGCTATTTAAATTGTTTTAGAGCGATACTGTGGTTTGGTTCATTTAACTTTGGTTAAAGTTCTTAAAACTTTACTTGAAACTTACACTTCAGATTTCAGCATTTATGCAAGATAGTTGAGTTCTAAAAGGCGACAAGGGAAAATTATTATTATATCTTTATAAAGTTCAAGGAATAAATATAATTTTTAAGAACTGTCTTTTATATTATTGCAATAAAGTTGTAAAAATTACCTGTTTTAGTCATTGAACGGAGTAGACGGTATTCTTATCTGCCGTACCTTATCACAGTATAAGGCTGGCTTGTTTATACAGGATGTTTCGTTAAGGTAGGCCACCAGCTATATCTCGGAAAGTACTGGGCATAAAAATTCAGGAAAAAGATTGTCATGACTAAAGTAGTTTTGGAAATTATTTTTGAGTTCCACATTTTGCTGCAGAGGGGCACAATTGAAAAGTATATATTAAAATTTTAAATTTCTTCTAAATTTCCACATTAAGGTTTACGTCTGGTATCTTTTTGGTCTACGGCTCATTGGTGTATAGACTTTAGTACGTGTTGAAAGTTAAATCATTTAAACCGCTGTTACTCCTAAACGACTTATCCTATCCAATTTCAGTAACCTCAAGCCTGTTAGACAGAGAAATGAAGGTACCTATAATTATCGTGCGTGGTACACTTTACCTTCCAATAAAATTGCTATAATTACAGTTTTTTTTTTTTATTTTATCCCGAAAACTTAAAGGTTTAGAATGTTCATTTAATGATAGCCAATCAAATTTTATTTATTTCTGTCTTTGACTGATTCAGCATAGTAGCTACTACAGCTAGACTGCGCCACGATCCAACATCTATTTTCTGATTAATTTATTGTAAATTTTATGGTATATTGAAATAAAATAAATTATTATTATTTCAATGCTCCTAGGGCATCATGGATTTTGATCCCATGCGTTTCGAGTTACGGCTAAATTTGAATTGATATGATGGCCCGCTGATCTTAATATCGTTTTATGATTGTGTTACATCAAGTCCACTGATCCCATCTGCAGTATATTGTATTCCCATCCCCAATCCTAAGATATTTTTCATATATCTATATTTAATATTAACATTTGCTTGCCCATTTCTATTTCAGTTTTTAACCGTAATAATCCAAGTTTAAGAATGCCGCTTTCTTTACTAAATAAATAAAGCTCTCCTGGAAGATCTCGGCAGGTCTTGTCCTGCAAATAACACAATATTTCAAATGAAAGTCAGCAGAAAAGCAACCTTGTGCATACAAGTTTCCTCCCTTGAGTCAGCGAAAAATTGTTTGCGGCGCTTTACATGTGTGTGATAAAACCTTAGAAGAATATCTTACATAAAAAGATTTATTAGCAAAGTTTAACTTGGCTGGTTTATGAACACTGTTAACAGTTGAATATTATTATATTCAGCAACGATTAGAACACGAAGAAGATCTTATAAAAAATATAGAATACAGTAAAACTTCTCAATAGCGGCCACTAAAAATTTCATTACAAATTGACCGTTCGAGGGGGTGACCGTTTTTGAGGGGAAGGAAAGAAATAAATTACACATCTACATAAAACATATGTGTCATTAACTTGCGTTGGGCTACATTCTTGGTGAAACCGTATATTATCCATTATGGGTAAAATTAAAATTGCTTGTTATGTTTCACTATTTATGCTTATTGTGCTTCTTTGAAAATGACCTGAAAGGGTCGAAACACGCGTGTCAGGTAACTGAATAAATAGTGAAACATAACAAGCAATTTTAATTTTACCCATAATGGACATATGTGTCATGTGAATAAAATTCAACTTCATTAATTAATAAAAGGCTAATTACAAACACATACGTTATTATGTTATATGAACTGTAATTATATAGACATAACTATTTATTTCATAACTCCTACATAATATGTATACATAATAAGGTTTCAAAATGTGCACTACATACGAAAAAAAATTATGCTTTGTGAAAAAAAGATTCAATGGAAGTCTGTTTCATATTTTTAATTTTAATTTTTGCTGCTTCATTTTCACATTTCATTAGGATATTTGAAATATCAATGGCCAAATTGTCATTTTCTTTGCCTAATAAAAAATTTTGTAGGTCTCTTATTTTTTCACAAACTTCACTCATGCTTTTTAAAGACGAACTAAAAACCTCCTGGTTTTCTTTACTTTCACAGTCTTCATTTTCGGTAGTTTCAGATTGGCTGGGAAACTCCTGAATTATTTCCTGCATCTCCATACTGGGATTTTCCGTTGAAATGTTTGAGTCGATTTGAAGATAATTTTCCAGGTTTGGATTTCCTGGGATACCGGAAAACAACTGACTTAGTGGAATGTCGTCTTCTTCTTCAAAAATCTCATTCTCTTGGAGAGTTTCTATAAATCCAGCTTTTTGGAAACATTTTTTAATCGTTTTAGATGAAACATTTTTCCATGCTGCAACAATCCATACCATAGCACTTGGCAAATTTATGGTCTTTTCTGCTTTTTCAAACGCATCCTCGGTAGCGGTGTTAGTAAAAGTTAAAAGTCTTTTTATCAAATATTTTCTGTATATCATTTTAAAATTTTGTATGATGCCTTGATCTAATGGCTGGCAGTAAGATGTAGTGTTTGGAGGCAGAAAAACAATTCGAACATTTTCCAGTTGTATTTTCGGGTGAGAACTTGCGTTTTCCAAAAATAAAAGTACTTTTCTTCTTTGTTTTTTTATTTTGGTGTCAAATTTTTTTAGCCAGGAAATCATTATCTCTGTTGTCATCCAAGCTTTTTTATTGGAGACCCATTCTAATGGTAATTTGTCTACATGTGCTCCTTTGAAACATCGCGGATTTTTGCTTTTTCCTATAACTAATGGGGTCTCCTTCTCACCATCCATGCTACTGCAAAAAATAATTGTCACTCGTTGCTTAGCTGATTTTCTTCCAGCACATTTGTCACTCTTTAAGGCAAAAGTTTTGTTTGGCATTGCGAGATAATAAAGGCCTGTTTCGTCTGCATTAAAAATATCTTTATCATCATAATCCTTGATAACTAATTTTAACTTAGTGAACCAATCTTGAACACTCACTTCATCCACATCAGCAGATTCACCAGAAATTGTTTTAGAATTGATGTCATGTCTTTTGCAGAATCTATCTAACCAGCCATTTGATGCCTTAAAATCACAATTTTTCAAATTTTCTGACACTTCCAGAGCTTTTTCCTTTAGTAGTGGTCCGGATATTGGAATGTTTTTGTTTCTTGCTTTGCAAAACCATTCATAAACCATTTGGTCAATCGCAAGTCCGTCTGTTTTTGGAACTTCCGTTTTTGATCTGCATTAACTCCTCCTTCTTCTTAAAGTTTTTTCAGTTCAATTTTACTTTTTAGAATATCATTTACTTGCGTTCTTCCAATACCAAACTTTTCCGCTATCTTTCGAGCACTGATACCATATTTTTTACTATCCGCGATGATTTCGAACTTTTGTTTAAAAGATAAACGTTTACGTTTCAGAGACATGATCGACTATTGTGCTGATAAAATGCAACTGAATAAAATTTTACCTTTTATGAAAACATCTTAAAATTTAACAAATTATATTTGTACGTACTTAAAAACCCATTTACATAATTAGGTTTTATCATTCTCCGGTATTTCCAATAGTACCAGTAATAAAGTACCGGCTGGGTGCAAACATTCCCAGAAGGGTCGAGGCGACCTCAATTAAGGGTAAAAATTCAAGGTAATTTTCTTAAAAGTTACGGATTCATGTGACCGTGGCCGTTTTAGAAGTGTTTCGGTATTCGAGGGGTCTTTTATTATTAAAAATGCTATAAGATTTATTTTAAGAAGCCAAAACTGACCGTTCAGAGGGGTGACCGTTTTTAACGGGTGGCCGAAATGAGAAGTTTTACTGTATTTCATTTCAATCAGTCAAAAATTAAGAAAATAACATGGCAAGAGTTTCTCCACTATCATCCAGGGGCTTTGATAAAATCTCTACCAGTTTATTTTTTTCTTAAAGGTAACGGAATTACTTACCAACAAATGGAAAGATAATAAAAATCGGTCCATTCGTTCAGAAATGGCAAAGCTTCAAAGTTGCAACAAAAATTAGGTGCGTCACTTTTTTTGGAACTGAGTGTATTTTAATACGAGATATTTTCTTTTATTTACAAATTTGGACAAATAAAAATATATTTTTTTTTCACTTTGAGATCCTATTTCTTTGCCACATATGAAACTCAATATGCTTTTGACTAGAAACCAACGGCTTTACGTTAAGACTTTATTTTTATGTGCGCAGGTTTGTTGCAGATCATACAGCTACACATTCAGTTATCGTATAAAGCGCCCGTTATAACTTATGCAATTAATATTACATGCTTTAAAGTGCAGTTTTCCTTACTAAATAAATTACGATCCCACGCAAAAATCTCGGGAAGCATTGTCCTGCATATAACACAAAATTTCAATTTCAAGTCAGCAAAAAGCAACATTGTGCATAAAAGTTTCCTGCCTCAAGTCAGCAGAAAATTGTTTACGGCACTTTACATGCAGTGTAGTAAAAGGTTAAAATAAATATCATAACGCAAACACATTTAAGTGTTATTTTGTTGGTTTATGAACACTGTTAACTTGTTAAATATATTCATGTCGTAGCTAGAATCAGGACACGAGGAAAATTTTATGAGGAACATAAAAGAGTTCACTGGTTTGGCGCAGAAGGAGAGGGCTTTAAGAGCATTTTTATACTTGGCTTCGTAAAGATAGAGTCCAGAAGGCAAGAGATTAGGCATGCAACGCTTTATAATATTCAGCAAGTTTGAATCTGTCCATTAGTTGCTGATAAGAAATTTAACTTACAGCCTGAGCAATTTTCATAAAACACCGTCGTAAATCTATATTTATCGTTTAAAAAATTACGGCAATGCAATAAAATTAGGCCTGTCTTTAAATATGTAGTGCAGGTAGGTATAGTAGAGTCTACAATATACCGTTGATCTTTTGACTGCCATAGAACCCACTGGCCATAAAATGATCCAAATGTCCATCTTTTATGCAGTTACGACGCGCGGTGGTTATTTTAATTGATTTATGGGATTTAGCGTTAAAAAAAAATTCAGACTTTTTGTAGAGATATTACTTAGAGGGTCCTCTTTCAAAATAATAAATTTAAAAAAAAAACTGCTACCACCATTTTAAGTAGATTAAAATACCTAATAATACATAAATAGCAAATTGTTAGTTTCAATTTTAATGAACTTCGTTATATTAGGGTTTGGTTTACTGGCGCGTGATATTTTTCGTTATACTGGTATTAGAATGTGGCATCCGTGACATTGTGCTAAGAGTGGACCATCTTGTAGTGTCTATATATCTCCCGATGTTAAAGGAAATGTGTACCAATTTTTGCTGAAAGGAAATTTTAATTCAAGTGATGCTTTAGCGAGACGTCTGCTTTTACAAATACTTCTTTATCCTCGGTAAAGGATATAGTACTGAAACCTTTCATTCCCAGAAAGAAGGGAAGCGACTTTGGCACATTTAGAAGTATTGACCAGTATGATTCAAATATATTAAGAAGGAAAACTTTGAAATGTTGAAGACTATCTGTACTTACTCTGGTTTTCCCAAAAAGACGAAACAAACATTTCTTGTAGCATTTCAAAGCTAAGGAAAATTTTGCTTGAAGTGGGTTTTAAATATCACACAATTGATAAAACACAAACTTCAACGTTTACGGGAATGGGGTCATAAATATTTAACGGCTATTAAACAATATAGAGCAGAAAATCGATCAACTATTGTGAATGATTTTTCAAAAAAATATCAAACCAAGGCTCCTTGAAATAAAGGCATAAGAATAACAATTCACTCAGGTTCACAAAATAGATGTGTTCCAAACTGTCTGTCGCTTTCAGCTAAAAACATAGCAGATTCTTCTCTAGATTACCACAAAAGATACTGACGCACAACTTTCTGAAGATTGGTTTGAACAGCGACTTCTTAATAATATACACAAAAATAGCGTTATTGTAATGGACAATGCTAGTTATCATAGTAAGAAATCGTTTTTTTCTATTTTCAATAATAAAGTGGTGGGAGAAGGTCAAACTTTTTTTCTTTCAAACGCTGATATCTCTGCTTTTGATAAACCGATTTTATTCAACTTGATCTTGAAAAAAAGCCCTTCTTTTCCTCTACACGTGTATCTATTAACTATACCATATTGATTCTGATGGTGGCCACTAGATGGCGTTTTTCCGTAATTCTTCAATGAATAAGGATTTTCTCAAAAAAATCAAATGTTATGATATGACTTTTTTATCATATTTTATTTTAGGCTTATAAGGGCTATTAAATAGTGGAATAAAAAATCTAGGTCCTTATTTAAAATAAAAAAGTTGATGATGGTCGCTCGAATCCGAAACGTCGGATTAAAAAACTAACCCCATCAGCTTGTAGAGGAGGAAAAGTTACTATAAGGAACTGAAAACCGCAACGTGATATATTTGTTAAACTAGAGAAATTAGGGATAATAATAATTAATATGGAAAAATAGGCCATTTTTTAAAACATTAATAATTAATCAATTAAATCTCTGGTTTAACAACAGATATCACGTTGCGGTTTTCAGTTCCTTATAGTAGCTTTTTCTCCTCTACAAGCTGATGGGGTTAGTTTTTTAATCCGACGTTTCGGATTCGAGCGACCATCATAAACTTTTTTATTTTAAATACGAACCTGGATTTTTTATTCCACTATTTAATAGCCGTTATAAGCCTAAAATAAAATATGATGAAAAAGTCATATCATAACATTTGATTTTTTTGAGAAAATCCTTATTTATTGAAGAATTACGGAAAAACGCCATCTAGTGGCCACCATCAGAATTAATATGGTATAGTTAATAGATCCACATGTAGAGGAAAAGAGGCGCTTTTTTTCAAGACTAAGTTGAATAAAATCGGTTTATCCAAAGCAGAGATATCAGCGTTTGAAAGAAAAAAGTTTGACCTTCTCCCACCACTTTATTACTGAAAATAGAAAAAAACGATGCCTAACATAAAGTTGCATAATTTTATGAAGAATACAATGCTTATATTTTTAACATATTTTTATTAAGAAAAATCAAGAGAAAATCGGCATTTCTATTTTGAAAGTTCTCTTACGCCCCCTTGCGGTCATTTTTCGAACTTGAAAATAATTTCCAGCAATTTCTCTTGGCCGCTTTTATCGATATATATTTTTCCCAAAGTCCTAGTGATATTACTTTCTGAGATATAGCCGATTACCTCCTTAGATGGAACACCCGGTACAAAACATTCGAAGGGAAAAAACTTGATTTGTGGGAAAAATTAGAAATAATAGATGTCAAAAAAACGACCTGTTTAAATGATGTGAATGATATTTTTAATATTTAACCAGATTTAATTTTTAATATCTTAAGAAACGATCCAGATATATAACTTCTAATTCCTTTCTAGGAATGACTCCTGACTTCTGACTACTGACACCTTCAAGGTACCTGATTCAAATCTGAGTTGTAAATGTTACTTTAAGTTTTGCTTTCCACTAGAATGACTAAAAGGAAGTAAGAATGGACTGCACTACTGTGATTTAATACATACGATGTATTGCTTTATATCGAGAAAAATTAACGATTGAGTCAAACAATAAATATTTCATTCGACAGTTTTTGCACCTTCAATACAAGCAATGCTTTTTAACAGTTGAATGAACCATTCAAAAATGTTACATTTTATTGCTTAAATTAACAGTTGTGTATTAAAAATCCGATGATAGTTACAAGAAACTCAAATCCTGTTTAATTCAACATGTTTAAAATGTTGATTTGAAACACGAGATATATTGGCTTAACATTTTCTAACTTTTCATTTACACATTTTAGTTAATTGAACTGACATTCTCAATATATTGTAAGGAAAATTTGTGGCTTTTGATCCAATACAATAACATCGTAGATTGCAAGTGTTTGGTTGTTAAATTTAAAAGTCGTTAAATGCCGGATTAACAGTTTCAAAATATTGACCGATTGGTTTAACATCTGTGAAATATTGAAACGAAAGTTTGATTTATTGATCCAAAATAAATAAACTTGTTGAAATAGTATTATTTTAAAACAAATCTACAAAATCTACTATAAGCAAGTATATATTGAAAATGCTATTAGGAACCTGCTTTTATATCCGTCAAAATGCGAATAGATCTTTACAGTTAGATCTTTATAGTTAATTATTTTTAGAGCGAACTATTTCAACAAGATCATATAGTCCTATTTAGTTTAAACCAATACCTACTAACTCTACGTAGATTGTACTTGTCTCGGTACACAACGGGGATGTGAGATGTTTTATTCTTCACCTTTTCTACATAGAAGGTTGGTAGTGAATAAAAAGACTTGTGCTTCTATTCCATAATATATTTAGATAGCACTAAAGCAGATTCCCTACAACGGCTTGGTTGAGCACTTAACACTAAGCCTAAATCGTACAATGCACTTTGGCACAACAGTTGACAGGTTGACAAAACACTTGAAACTTATTCTAGGGCTAGGGCTACCCAAAATGCAGAGTCTCTTTTTGTTCACTCGCCGGGGTCTTGCCGAGATGCAAGTTATACAATGACTTTACGGGGTCTTGCCGAGTGCAAATTATGCAATTATTACTATTCGGGGTCTTGTACAAATGCTAGCTAACTGCGGTACTGGGTCTTGCCAAGTGCAAGTACTAACTACTTTTCTATTCCGACCATTTTGAAATTCTATCGAGATTCTGTTGAGTAGGTACTTTGGTACCACCTCTACCCTTGCTGAAAATAAGACAAACAATTAAAGTGCTTGACGTCACTCACCCAATTTACACTATTGGTCAAAAATCCGTCAGCCATGCCTGCTTTGGACAACAAGGAGGATGAATAAATTGTCTTAGGAAGGGTACGTGGGAATATTCTAGACCGTATTAAGAATGAAGCCAATAAAATTATCTGTTGTTGATATAAAGATCAAAGGCAATGTACCGACATACCTAATTACTTTCTAATAATATGAATTTAAGTAATGTCACGCACAGGTATGTCGGCAAAGTGGTCTTATCCAGCTAATCCGGTGGGAAGCTTATAAAAACACAAATTATCTAAATTTTCTTTCGCCGACCGATGGGTTAATGCAAAAAAGGGAAACCCATTGTGACTAACAGGGTACAATAAAGCCGGTATTTGTTTTTTTGAGTCATCTGTTATTGTTTCGATAATCTAATTCATATTTACTTTAAAAAGAAATGTTATGTGTGAAAAAAAACGCGTCGTGGTAAAACGTTGATGTTTTAACACCTACATTATTGTGTCAATAGCTCACAAATGGTAAACCTTATTTAATTCTAAGAGCATAACATTTTTTTCAATTAACTCAGCTTAAAAAGGGCATTACAAAAACACCTAAGTACAAAAATTATCAGTACTGAGAAGAATATCTTCACTTAGCATACAGTTTCATCAATACATACAGGTACATTACAGGAAAGATATTTTGAAAAGCTTCTAGTAGAATGATATAAGCATCAGTATAACCGATAGGATACACCCTTAAGAACTCCAATGGCCAATGCCGCCATATTTTCGATTTTAAACGAAATTTCCAGTTAAGTTAAAAGGATAATCCAGGAATCCTTCTGATTCTTATGTCTATAACTAAATACAAAATATTTTGCAACATATGTTAGGTATAAAGTATCAATTAAAATTGAAACAAATAAATTAGGTACATATTATGACAATATAAAGTAAAATATTAATTTTTTATTTTTAATGAACGCACGCTTATTATTATCATTATTATATGATATTTATTGTAATTGAAAAGGAATTATTGAATCAAATATTTAATTTTTGTTCCAACAGTTAAAGTTTAACAAATTTAAAATATTGCTTTAAACCTGTAAAAATAATAATTCCAAACGTTTTATTAATTAAAACAAACATCTCATCGTTGACAGTCACGTGGCTATTGAATCAACCAATTCAGTTTTCACAGTAAAGGATGGCAATGCTTACTTTAAAGTTGCACGTGAATACTGTATATAGTTAGTTGCTTTTAGTTGATTAACGGCAACTTTTTGTTTAATGAAAATGTTTACTTTTCTTGTAAAATTGTTTATCTAAGTCTCTCAAGAACTTTTAAGGACTCTAAAATGCATTTTTTATCGTTCCAATTTAAATGCATCCAAAGTCACTGATTACCATAAAACTCTTTGCATACCTAATATCCTGCTTTCAAGACCCGTTTGTTTAGGAAAGAAGTATAAAAATGCCATCAAAACCTGTACAAAACATGTAGATAAAGAAAAAGTAGAATTTTATGTTTTTCCATAAAATAGAGCTTGTGTCCTGATTCTGGTGGCGCGACGACGACGACAGGAATATGTTTAGGATTTAACAGCGTTCATAAACCAACAAAATTATAATTTCTAATTAAATCGGTTAAGAAAAAATGTTTACAGTATCTCGATATACGTTGTAACTTTTAATTTTTAGTGTCCTGCTAATATTTATAATAAATAGGGAAAATTAATTAGAGAAATATTTATTGGAAGTTTTCACACTTCTGAAGTAAATTTTTATATCAAAATATTGACCGTAAACTTTCATCACAAAATTTATCGAGCACTTGGTTAATATTAAGAAATAGTGCTGCACAGCTACATTTTTATCATCGAATGTTCTATTTATAGTAAAGTTTACATTATACCGTTGAGCTTTTGACTGCCATGAAACCCTAATTATGCCTCTGACCATAAAATACCCAAAATTTGAATATTTTTGGGTTGCAGGAGTACAAATTACCTGCATCCCTATTTGCTATACCATTTTAAGTAGGTATAAATGCCTAATAATATACAGTGAGGACAAAAAGTATGGAATAAATTCATTATCTAAAAGACGATTTATTTTATGAACAATCGCTCGGACACGTCAACTTTCTTTTTATTTTCTACATATTTTGAAAATATTTTTCCTTATACAGGGTTGCCCAAAAAAGTAGGACACAAGTCAACTTAATTTTTTTAAATAGAACACACTATATATTATTACATTTTCGAATTCTACGTAAAATTCTAAACAATTTTTGTGTAACATGGGATATACCTATGTCGAATAGTTTCAGAATTACACAGGTTGAAAATTTATTTGTATTCTTATTATTATATTAAAATTAACAGTATTAACACTAATAGTAAGTAATGCATAATATCGGATACTCTCAAGGTAATTTAATGGTATTTAATTAGATGTTCAAAATGTTCACCATTTACTACTTGGCAATATCCAAGTCTATTTACAAACTCAATTTGATTGTTATGCACTACATTAGGAGGTATTAGTCGAATTTCATTTCGAATGCGAATTTTCAAGTCCTCAAGATCTATAGGTTTTGTTTTGAACACTTTACTCTTCAAATAACCCCATAAGAAAAAGTCCAAAGGTGTCAATTCAGGCGATCTCGCTGGCCACTCAATAAACCCCCTCCTCCCGATCCACCTGTCTGGAAAAACTAGGCCCGCACTTCAGCAGCATAATGAGGCGGAGCCCCATCTTGTTGAAACCAAAGCCTGTTATTTGGTAGGTCCGGATTTTCTGGGTTGGGATGTATTGTCGCTAAAGCTGGAACAAGGTCTTCTTCCAGGAATCGCAAATATCTATTACCTGTTAATGACTGTTCAAAAAAGTAGGGTCCGATAATTATGTTATCAACAATACCCGCCCACACGTTTATTTTCTGTTGATATTGGGTATGTCCCTCACGTATCCAATGGGGATTTGTATCCGACCAGTACCGATAATTTTGTGTATTGACATTTCCGTTGAGGCAAAACGTAGATTCGTCCGAAAATACAATATTTTTAACTAAATATGGGTCATTATTGCACATATTTTGGAGGCGCTCACAAAACTCTAACCTCCTGTCAAAGTCGCCATCTGAAAGTTCTTGCACAACTTGCATTTTATAAGGGTGATATTGGTTTCTATGTAATATATTTAAGACGGATGCTTTTGCAAGACCTAAACTTCCAGCCAAATTGTTAGTTGCTGCATGGCAGTCTTCTTGGACACTTAGCAGTAAGTCTAATTCTTTGTCTTGATTGATACGGGGACGACCCAGTTTAGGAGCATCCCTAACGTGACCTAACTGTCTAAATTTTTGTTTCATTTTACTCACAGTTGATTGCATAATCGGCACAAGATCTGGATATTTTTCATTAAATAAATGACAAACTTCTTGTTGGGTACGCACTCTATCCCAATAACCAATCATCATTAATATTTCAATTCTTTCTGTTTCGGTTAATTTCATTTTTATTAGATGAAATTAATTCACGCAATTTTTGACTAGAAAAAATTTTGATGTTTCTTTTTTGACAGTAAACTTTAATGAAATTATTTGCTGGCATTACATTTAACGCTTTGTTTCTTTTCGGATTTCCAAAGCCTACTTTATTAATAGGTTTTACAAATAAATTTGTTTTAAAAGTCAACTATGGTTCAGCCTTTAATACTTATTTTATTATTACTGTGTATCCGTAGGCTGAGTAGCTGGCTCGTGTGTAGATCTGTCGATTTAATAAAACACTGTATTTAATTCCAACAGCATTTTATTCGTAAGGTAGCACTAACGTTTTATTTACAATATTCACTTAATAACTTCCCACTATCTGAGAATACACTACATCAAATTACTAGTTACACTTCAAATTGCATTCACACATACGTTTCCATAATACTCAATACTTTCATATTGTATTAACTTGTTGAACTTTGTTTTTGTTAACTTTAACTACGTAGTACAAGAAATGTGGACAATTTCCATTCGGTGACGTGCTTTACTTTTTAAAAGCAGTCATGCGACATGCACCGCCGAACTTTCGGGGAACAGTCCTCTTGATAAACTTATATTTTATGCGTTTAGCCAAACTCTGCTTGGCGACCGTCTGGAGGCTGCGTTGCCTCATCCCTTCTCGCGTCTGTCTCCCTTCCTCACGCAGCTTGGTAGGTGATTATTTTTGGTGAAGCGGCTGATTACATATGACAACAATGCCGCGCTGTTACTATGTGGGTTTTATGATAAATCTTGGATATTTACGTATACGTGAGGAAACGAGATGAACTAATAAAAACGCAGACAGCACAGCGTTTGTTATTGCATCGTGCGATAGTTACATAAGCGTTATATATACACTATATACATCAATTAGACTTCCAAGAATGCCATCAGTGGCGTACTTTGCTTTAACACTCAGCGTGTTCTCAACAAAATTTTCAACCTGTGTAATTCTAAAACTATTCGACATAGGTATATCACATGTTACACGAGAATTGTTTAGAATTTTACGTAGAATTCGAAAATGTAATAATATATAGGGTGTTTTATTTAAAAAAATTAAGATGACTTGTCTCCTACTTTTTTGGGCCACCCTGTATAAGGAAAAATATTTTCAAAATATGTAGAAAATAAAAAGAAAGTTGACGTGTCCGAGCGATTTTTCATAAAATAAATCGTCTTTTAGATAATGAATTTATTCCATACTTTTTGTCCTCACTGTATAAATAATAGCAATTTGATTTTTATTAATTTTAGTTCCCATTAGTTTCCGACCAGTGAATTTTGTTATATTAGTATTTGGCTTACCGACGGGTGATATTTTTTGTTGTATTGGTGTTAGAATGTGGCGGCCATGGGCTTGTGCTGAGATTGGGCATCTTGTAGTGTCACTTTCAGAAGAAAGCATTTATCTCCCGATGCTAAAGGGATAATTAAAAATGTGTATCAATATTTGCTGAAAAGAGATTTTAATTGAAGTGATGCTTTAGCGGAGACGTCTGCTTTAACAAGTACTTCTTTATTTTCCGTTAAGGATATTTATAGTACTTAAATTTTTCATTCCCAGAAAGATGCTAAGTGACTGCGGCATATTTAGAAGTACTGACGAGAATTATTTGGATTTATTATGAAGGAAAATTTATCAAATGTATGAAGAACAATCTGTGCCTACCCTGGTTTTCCTAAAAAAGAGGCTTAGGTACCAACGACGAAACAAGCATTTATTGTAGCATTTTAAAATTTTGCTAAAAATGAGTTTTAAATATCACAAAATTAATAAAAGCGAACCTTAATGGAATCTCAACGTTTACGGGAATGGCGTCAAAAATATTTAGGGCTATTAAACAATATGGAGTAGAAAAGCAACCAATTACCTACCTTGACGAAACATGGTTTGATACACACGACACACACGGAAAAGATGGATTGATCTTTAGAAAAATGTCAAACCAAGGCTCCTTTAAATCAAGGCAAAACAATAACCATAATACAAGCAGATTAACAAGATGGTGTTCCGAACCGTCTCGTCTATTGCTTTCAGCTAAAAGCAAGATTTTTTTTTACATTACTACGACAACGTTTTGGAGAATGGTTTGAACACCGATTTCTTAAAAATATATCTAAAAATAGCATTATTGTAATGAACAATGCTACTTATCATAGTCGTAAAAAAATGTCTCCTAGTTCTAACAGTACAAAAGCAGAAATCCAAAATTTTATGATAAATAGTAACATATATTTTGAAGAGACTTACCAAGAACGGGATCTTCTAGAAGCATTACAGACTTTTTAAATTGTTGAAGAAATATGTGTGATAAACTTGCAACAGAAAATATGAAGTATATACAGTGTGTCCGCTTAAGTTCTCTACATATGGGAAACTTTTTTAATATTAATTTTACGGAAAAAAATTACTCTTTATAAAAAGTTGTGCTTACTGAAAAAATAATATTAGACTATTCAATCTTGAGATAGTATGTACAGAATGATCAAAAAGTAAAAAAAATGAAAATTGACCTACGAGAAAAGTACCCTTAATTTTAATTTTAGAGCAAAATGGAATAAGAAAATGTCGATTGGCATTAAAAATTATATCTGTTTCTACTCTTAGTAGACTATTATTAGAAATAAATTTATAATTAATAATTGTGTTTATTAATGTTGTGTAAATATTAAAATTCGAAAAAAGTCAGTGGCGTACATTTTCTTGTCAATAATATTCACTAGGGTGGTCTCCGGGACGCCATTGGACTTAATTTATTTAATCTAGTTAGGGCTAATTAAGCCCCTTATCATTATTAATAATGGTACAAAATTTCAATAAAATCGGAAAAAAGATATTTAAAAAAATTATAAAAAAAACGATTCCTCCTAAAAAAAAACTTTAACACCCTGTATATCAAAGACGGAGCAACTCCGGACAGATGTTCCAGTGGCGGATCCACGGGGGGGGGGGGAATTAGGAAAATTCCCCCGCTAGAACTTCAGAATTCATAGATTTTACCAGTAAAGTAGAAAAAAGTTATGTGCTTGTAAAATATTTAAGACAAAGGTATCTGTATCCGCCACTGTGTTCATGAATCTCCTCCTTAAGTTAAGTATGGTACTTCTGAAACACCCTGTACGGTGAAATCGGTTAGTTTGAGTTAATATAGACCAAAAAATGCGATTTGGTTAGGGTGCGAAAAAGGTACACCCTCCTGTTAAAATGTGCGAAAATCGCACTTAAGTGGCAACACTGGTAATAACATTTAAGAGACTGCGTACGGTGACATATAATATGGTAATAATTAAAAACTAAAGAATATAGAGCACACAGACAAATTATAGCAACATGTGTGTAATACGTGCACTTACCTTAATTGATATCGCAAAGTCAAAGGGCTTCTCAATTAAATGACGTGGGCTTTTAGAAATAAAAATTACACAGCGTTTCCCAACACTGTATTTAAATGCCACCCTTGGCGCTAACTTTTAAATTACAACAACAAAGCGTAACCCTTATAATTAGCCATGTTTCACCGAAAGTGCGTGTGATGTAGAGGGAACTTGCCAAAATTTAATCATGAACAGGTTGAATGATTTATACTCTGTAATTTGGGTTCATTTATTTTCATTTTTGCGGTAATGTCCGCGTTTTCGGTTATTAGCATTCGTGCTTAACGGAGAATAAATAATACAGGAAAAAATTTCCTGCTTAATTATAAGAGCTCGGTGTCAAGAATGCGTAAAGAATGGTAAACAACAATGTAATATCATTTTATGTTTTAATACTTCGAAAACGATGATTTAAGATATTACAGTGACCTTTGGTATGTATACTCCGTCTATCTATCTTACAAACTCATTATAAAATGCTAATACCCAATGCCGATAAGACTCAGCGGGTGATCGAGTGAAAGTAGGGATGCACTCGTTGCTGATAGAATAAAAGGTTGCGCTGCTCTAAGATAATAATATACACAGTGTGTAAAAAGTGCTGGACCGGTCAATTATTTAGAAAATGGCGCACAATATAAAAAAACTTCCGGTATAAAAGTTGTAGGAATTAAAAAAATGTATAAAACTAGGACACCTGTAATTATACAGGGTGCCTTAAACAGTCATGGTAAACAAAACTTTTGTTTATTTAAATGGAATGACCCCTTTTTAATCACGTTTTCTGATTTCTCTAAACATTTTAAACAACAATTGTGAAACATGCCATATGGCTAAACCCATTAGTTTAAGAAATAATTTCAGTTAAAAGACATAAACACAAGAGGTAAGATATTACCTACATTTTGCATTTTTACAAGCTGGTACCAGAATGCTTTGCGTCAAAACTGTAAAAAAGCATACAAATTGTACCAAATGTTTTGCAAGTTTTGTCAAAATTTTAATAACAATTAAATCAAATACAAGCAGTAAAATTAATAACAAATTTACAAGAACAAAAATAAATTTAAGTAAGTCGTTAGTTAATTAAATGTTGAATATATCCCCCTCCCACAGTTTGACAATGGGCTAGGTTATAATAGAATTTGTCGATGACGTTTTGTAACATTTCTTGGTTAATAGATTCACATTCTTCAATAATTCTTCTTCTCAATTCGTTCAGATCTGCAGGTTTTGTCACATGCACTTTATTTTTTAGTTGTCCCCAGAAAAAATAATCAAGGGGCGTTAAGTCCGGCGACCTAGCGGGCCATTCTATGGGGCCCCTTCGCCCTATCCGGCGGTTACGAAAAGTATTATTTAAGTAAACTCTTACAGCTCCCCCAAAATGAGGAGGAGCTCCGTCCTGCTGAAACCACGTATGTCGTAATAGTGGTCCTACTGTATTGGTTGTTGCTGGCACAATTTGATTTTGCAGCATGTGGAGATAATATTCTGCATTCAAATTCCCCTCTAAAAAGAAAGGTCTCACTAATTTACTGCCAATAATACCGGCCCACACATTTACTTTTTGGGGGTGTTAAGTCTGTGTTTCTCTAATCTAATGTGGGTTCTGATCAGCCCAGTAACGACAATTATGTCGATTGACATTCCCATTTAACATGAATGTTGCCTCATCCCAAAAACCTATTTGATTAAAAAATTGTTATTTTCTTCCTGTTTTTGCATCATTGCTTCGCAAAATTCCATTCTACGTTCGAAATCGTCTTCTGATAATTCCTGGAGTAAAGTTATTTTATAGGGGTAAAAATTACTGTTTTTTGAAATAATTTCAACTGATTTAAAACCTACATCAACTTGGGTAGCAGTTTTTCTCAACGACAAATGTGGACCCTGAACAAAAGGAAGTAATGTCTTTAATTCTTTTCCATCACTAGTTGCCGATTTTGCTCTTCCGGAACGAACTTTATCTTTGCAATTCCCGGTTTCCTCGAATCTTTGAACTGTTCTCACAACTGTAGATTTTGACATAGGCTGTCGGTTTGAAAAAGTTATATTGAAAAATTGTTTTGTTTCGGTAAATGATCTTTGACGGTCTCCAAAACCTCTACGTTCCCTTTCGTTGAGAGACATTTTCAGAAATTAATATAACAGTGACGCAAAACATTCTGGTACCAGCTTGTAAAAATGCACAATGTAGGTAATATCTTACCTGTTGTATTAATGTCCTTTAACTCAAATTATTTCTTAAACTAATAGGTTTACCCATATGGCATGTTTCATAATTGTTGCTTAGAGTTTAGAGGAATCAGAAAATGTGATTAAAATGGGGTCATTCCAAGTTTTGTTTACCATGACTGTTTGAGGCACTCTGTATAATTACAGGTGTCCTAGTTTTATAGATTTTCTTAAGGCCTACAATTTTTATACCGGAAGTTTTTTTTATATTGTGCGCCATTTTCTAAATAATTGATCGGTCCGGGACTTTTTACACACTGTGTATATAAAGCGTGGAAAAAAATATTTTTTTGTATCTACCTGTATGCAACAAAACTGTCGTAATGATTTTTTATGTTAAAAAGAAATGATTTTAAAATTTCGAGCAATTGCTTCTTTGTGTATTTTTCCTCAAAATACATATTATTTTCCGTCATGTACGAGTGGTCCTGGATGGTAACTTTTGTGTCATTGGAACACGGAACTTTATTTAACCTACGACTGTGGTAGCTCGCATTATCCATCACTATTACACTATTTGGTGGTTTATTTGGTAATAATTTAATTTTAAACCAGTCTTTAAATAGTTCTGGCGTAGTATCATCGTGATATTCAACAAAGGAGTCCTTTATATTTTTGGCTCATAAGGCCAAAGCGTTTGGTATAAATACGTTTTTTGTCCCAGCATGAATTATTGATATACCCTTACCTTTATTTGATGGAGCTTTGGTTCTACATTGACCCAATTAATTTAGCCAAACTTTATCTAGAACCTCGTGTGTGTCATACCACGTCTCGTTCAGATAAATAATATCCCTTCCATCCTGCCTATATCCATGGACTGCAATTAGATATTCCATCCTTCATCTTTTTAACCGGATCGATTCAATAACTACTTGTCGTTTGTTAATTTTTTTCATTTTAAAACCGTTTCTTAAAATACATTTCCTTAGAGTCTCACGACAACACTCTATTTCTGTATCATCTTCTTTTTTTAATCTTGGCAATGAGGTTTTTAAAGTGCGGATCATCTGTTCCCTGTACATTTCTACGAATTATATTGACATCTGTCGCGTCCAGTTTCTTAAAAGTGAAAGAGTCTTTCCTCTTTCTTCTCTTCACTATAGGTTTATTTACAACAAACCACACTGTGCTCATTGGACTGCGTGTCAAAGCTGCCGCTTCCTTCACTGCAACAAATTTTGAAAGACCACGTTCAAGAAGGGTGGTGTAAACGTCGAAGATTACTTTCTTGTGTCAACTGCTATAATATCACGCTTCAATTGGTTTTTATCACGACCCGTAGATCTACTTGGCGTACTGGTTTCTTTCCACGGACGAAACATTCTTAGATATCACGTTTAATTGGCAAGAAATAACTTCTACGAACATCTAACTGAATTTCAAAACCAAAAATCGGCATATTTAAATAACTAAAATAAACCTAATATATTTTACCCTAATTATTTTAAGAGGATTTCTGAGAAAATATAATAACATAAATAGTCTTTTTCTTTTTTTAAGCAAAACGAGTGTATGATTCTTCTGATGACAGTCTTTTTATCCTCATTTAATAAAATTCCTTTTCTTCCTGTACTTCTCTCTTTGGTGACCTGAAGGAGTTTGCGTTTATCCTCGTGCACAAGCCAGTATATTGTTGACTGTCCGACTTCAGTCATATTCGAACACATTTCAACTATTTTTGCAACTTCCAGTGTTGAATTTTGGTGGCGAGGAGCGTTGAACATATTGAGAATAATAATTTTCTCATTTTGAGAAAGCGCAGTTTTACTAATCCTTTTCTCAGCAACATATTCAGAAACACTAGCTAATTTCAAGGACGAAGTTTTCCAACAATTTCCGGAAAGTAACTAAACGTTTCAAATTTTTGAAACAGTTAGGCACAGGTAGGTAAATTACTTGTACCTCTACCATTCTCATGACAATAAACATAATAAAATAATAATAATTGGACTACAGCTATGGAATATGGCAAAAACCACTGGGTTTTATAGTTTAATAATGATTTATTACTCTCTCGCATTAAGTGGCAGACCATAATCAAGAATTAAAATTTTAAAAAATGTATCGCCGTAATTTTTAAAGTACAAAACAACTTATTGTAAGCCGTTGAAGGGTAATTTCAAGCTTAATTTGATTGTGCAGTAAAGATAAGGTTAATTTTTCATTTGATTTTTAGGTAAGAATTCAGCTCCTGCAGTAGCAGAAACCTAAATGTCAATAGAACATCTTTAAACATACCGCTGTGGGCTATTTAGGATGATTTCTTTAATATTCAGTATACACTAGTTATAATAATTTAACTTATCACCAAAACTTGATTTTGTTCTCTGTGTTTAATGGGTATTTTTAATTTGCTTTGCACGACCGTTGACTTTTGAGCCTAACTATACATATGAACTTAGATCTAAATTAAATTACCAAAATTCATTTTATATTTGAAGACATAAATTAAAAATACCCTGTATGTACCTCTTTAAATTATTATTCTGGCCGTTTAATTTTGCCAGATTATCTTGTCTTACCCGTGTTGCGAAAAGCATAAGGAAAGAAGAAAAATCCCAATTTACAACCGGCCATTACGCCGTATATTTTCTGTCTCTAACCTGTTTACCCCGCTTTTATAACAGTTATTACTTCGCTCTAGGCCAGAGACACACAAGTCCCCTTTTTCCGTACGCATATTTAATTTACTAGTATAATAAAAACCACCGGGCGGGCCTACGCCGGTCTACATCTGAAAACTCATTTAAAACGCACCGCTGCCAAAAAATTCACTACGCTTCCGCAGGTTTACCTTGAATGCTATGTTCCTAAATACAAATAAGGAAAAGAAAACTTATGATACAGAGTGGCGCAATGGGTATTGACGATTTTGAGAGTGTTATTGTGGCTATACCTATACTAATGAAACGATCAAGGTCAAAATCATATATTTTTATTTCACATATAATGCAGTTTTACAACAAAAATTAGTTTTTAAAAATAACATCTTTTAAATGACCACCACGCTTTTCTAAACATTGTTGAAGTCGTGATTGAAAATTATCTGTAACTCGTAGCAGCATTTCCTGGATTATCGCCCGGATTTCTTCAGTAATGTTGTCTTTTAAAGCTCGTAACGTTTGAGGCCTATTTTTGAAAACTCTAGCCTTTAAATATCCCCATAAGAAAAAATTAGGGCTGGTCAAATCTGGTGACCTTGCGGGCCATTTAAAATCACCATGTCGGGATACAAGTCATCCAGGAAACATGTTTCTTAGAGAAGCCATGGAAATTCGCGCAGTATGGCTTGTTGCTCCAACTTGCTGGAACTATAAATCGATATTTTGTACCCTCAGTCGTTGCAATTCAGTAGGTAAAAAATTTGTAAGCATCTCCAAATACCGTTGAGAAGTTACGGTCAGGTTGTTTGTGAATTTGTTGAGGTTGTTTGACAGCCCAGTACCGAAAATTTTGCTCATTCACATATCCTGATAAGTGAAAATGCGCCTCATCACACATAATTAAATGATTTAAAACATATGGGTTCAGTAAATCAAGAAATGTCCTACAAAACTCTATTCGTGCTGCGAAGTCTTGAGGCAAAATTTTATGAACAATTTGAATTTTGTACAGATGAAATCGTATGTCTTCGTGTGAAATTCGACCCAAACTTCTTCGTGTAATGTTCAATGCTAATGATTGGCGCCTTGCTGAACACGTTGGACTCCTTACTACGGCTTGCCGTACTCGTTCTACGTTGTCTGGTGTACGCACAGTTTTTATAGAACCGACATGTTCATTTCGTACACTTCCAAGATCACAAAACCTTTGCAACTCACAACAAAATTGTGTTACGCGAAGGAATTCTACCACGCCTGAAAACATTATATTCACGTCGAAATTGTCGTTGCACTTCAATAACAGACACCGAGTGGTGATACGCCTTAACACAAAAGCTGCGTTGATTTACCGGCCACGTCTCCATGGCTACTAAACTGCATTATATACGGAATATTTTACGCTATTGATTCTCCCCTCCACTTTTCTTATATTCGAACAGTGGCGTTTCAAAAACCGTCAATACCTATTGCGCCACCCTGTATATCATTCAAGGGTATATTCATGATTAAAACGTATTGACAAGCAACAACCCGTTTTCCTTTGTTCTAGTTCCACACTGAACGAATCAACGACTAATGGAAGAGAGACAAGAAAGAGATAGATCCACATTCTTTACTGGGTAAAATAAAAACCCAGCGTTTCTCCAGGCAAGAACTTATCCGCCCATACACACTGCAACATACGGAAATGCATGAGTCTTAAAATAATTTTATCATTTCAAGATCTCATGCTGCCATGACTGGAGTCGAACTATCAGCAAGCTGCGCCACGGCATTTAGACTCTCGTACTGAATAGTGAAGAGAGATGCGGAATCGATGACTCGGATGCAGGTTTCAGCGTGAGTGGGCGTGAATTGATGCAAGATCTTAAATAGTACAATAAATGTTACATCAGTTTCCTGATGATACATCATGTATAGTATCATCTACTGATAGAGCACTCCTCTCTATAAGATCCAATGAGATCGCAGCCGGTATGCTAAAATGGTGTTTATCTAATAATCTTATTTTAAACACTAATAAAACCATTATGGATAGCAATACCAATAATGGATATAAGGGTTCACCAAAAATGTAGTCCAACACAAGTAAATTACTAATACAACTTCTTGAATGATCTTTCAAGACAACAACCGTGAGTCTCTATATGTTCCAATTATTTTTTTTTTATGATACGGCACAGCACTGCAGGATAAATCCTTTATGGCGCTCTGGAGTCTCGAGTCTTTGGAGATTATACTTGTTGGGGAACACGATCTCAGGGAGGTCGTTCGAGAGTGACGACGTTCTCCAGATGAAAGAATTTTGAAACAGTGTCGTTCGAGGGACCCTAAGTTTAACCACATACTGTTCCTTCCGTCGTATGGTTAGTTTATTGAGTTAGTCAAATTAAGACTTTAACTCCTATTATTTAATTGTATTTTTGTTTTTGGTTACATATTGGAAGGTTTTTGGATTTTGCTTATATTTTATATATATTTTTTTATTTGATTTTTATTAGTTCACTTTCGATTTTTATTGTGCAGACTGCTGTTACTGTTCGTTATCTATTTCTGTACAGTTAATGTGGGAGCCAGTCTATTGGGTATTTGTGTTTTTGGTCTTCAGTGGAGTGAACGTGTGAATTTGTTATTAACGGGTTGAGTGAAACGTCCGCTCTATAAAAATACTTTGTTATTAATTTTACGAAATAGTCGTCTATTTTGTCCATGTGCATGTCTGTATGTAGTAGGTCTATAGACATAAATCTTGGTGAATTTGTAATTATCCTGAGTACTCTATTTTGAAATTTCTGAACGTTAAAACGTCTCGTATTGTTTACGGTGCACCAGGTCGGTAGACCGTAAGTCAGAACTGGTCTTATGATAGTTTTGTAAATTGCTGTTTTGGTTTTGAAATTTATCTTGCTTTTGGCATAAAGCAGTGGGTACACAGCACTCAGCTACTTTTGTGCCTTGGCAATTCGTTCGTCAACGCATGCATTCCAAGCCATCTTTTTGTCAAAGGTAAAAATTACTTTAACTCGCGTTCTTGGTAATTTCACTCTGGCCTTGCGTTTTGTATTTATTTAATTTTAGTTTCCACTTATCCAGCCACTCCTGGAGGATAACAATATGACGTGGCAGACGTGAGGCTACGCTCTCAGGTGCCCCCGAGGTGGCAGTGATCGCGGTGTCATCAGCAAACAGGTATAATTGCGTCTGTGCGTGACGCGGAATATCCGCCGTGTAAATATTACAAAGCATGGAAGAGATTGGAGAACCTTGCTGCACCCCTGCTCTAACTGCTCTTGTCGTAGATATGGTGTTCTCTGATGACACCACGAACGTTCTGTCCTTAATGTATGAAATCAAAATTTTTACAAGCCAATTTGGCATACCTAACCTTATTAACTTTAGGGTTAGACCATTGTGCCAGACCTTGTCAAACGCTTTCGACGCGTCAAAGAAGATTGCTCCCATTGACATGCTTATAACCTTTTAGCACATTGGTTGTCAATCGTGTTGTCTGGCGCACCGTGCAATGAGTAGCTCGAAATCGGAACTGCTCCGATGGTAGAATGTCGTTGTCTAATACAAAATCGATTACCCGATTTAGTATTAGTTTTTCAACCACTTTGCCAAGGCATGATAAAAGACTAATCGGCCTATAATTGACCGCCAATGTTAAATCATTTCCAGTCTTCGGTATCAACACCACTTTAGCTTTTTTCCAGTCGTTGGGAAAGCAGCCTCTTTCAAATAGCTTCGGCTATATTTACTACGCTCATTGTTGTTTTTCCGGCAGATTTTTGATGGCTTTATTTTTGATACCGTCAAAACCAGGCGCTTTCTTTGCATTCATGACATGCATAACAGAGCGAACTTCCTCCAGAGTTATCCTTGGTATTATTTGAGCATCATGTTTCATATTCTTATATATTTGAATAGTTCTAGTGACCCGCGCATCCCTTGTTGGGTTCGTAGTTAGGAAGTCACTGAATTGCTCGGTTAAGTTGTCAGCAAACAGTTCAACTTTTTCTTCAGGATTGGTTAAAATTCTATTATTTGTTAAATCTTTAACATATGACATGGCTTTCCTGGCACCTTTTGTTAATGGTTTAGTAAATTTATATACTGAATTACTAATTACTATAATTACTATAATTGCCCAACGTACTGTTGGGCTGCAGTGGCCCATAGAACCAACTCAAGCTGCTAAATTTCTGGGAGTCACATTGGATACAGTAGGAGAAACACGTTGGTTCTGCTGTAAGTAGAATCTGTAGGACAGCGCATGCCATTCGTTTTTTGCGTCGCCAGGTCGGTGTCAATGTAATAAGAATATTTTATATGCTCAAGTAATCAGTCTATAATTTCGTATAGTATTATTTTTTGGTATCGTGCTTCTAATGGACATGCTAATAGAGTATTTTGTAGCTTAAAAGCGAGTAGCTACGATTATGCTTGGGATACATTACAAAGAATCGTGCAGGGGAAAGTTTAAGCACTTAAATATTATGACCGTGCTAGCACTATTTATTTCTGCTTGTGCTGTATACGTGACATCCAACTTCGATATGTTTGTTAGAAATGATGATGTCTGCTAATGTTATTACTAGGGGTAGAAATATCTTGGGTGCCTGTTCATCGACCAGCTGTTTTTCATAAAGGTTCCCCTATGAGCTGCATGAAGGTATATTATTCCTTGCCCGTTTTTTTCTCTTTTTCTTTTTTTTTATAGGGCAAGGCACTTCAGGGTTAATCCTTTATGGCGCTCTGCGAGCGGTACGTGTACGCAGGAAATGATTCACGGTGGTCTTGAATTTTTGGAGATTATACTCGTTGGGAAACACGACCTGAGGGAGATGATGTTCTCCAGATGAAAGAATTTTTATGCACTGTCGTTCGAGGGACACTAAGTTGAACCACGTACGGGTAGGCTCCAGTGGCTCGTCGTGTATTTCTACCATGCACCGCTCTGGGTGGAATCAAGAGGGCAACCTCAGTTGAGCACTTGCCAGGAAAATAATTGTAAAATAGACTCAAGTCGCCAACCTGCCTCCGATCTTCAAGGCTTTCCAGGTTAAAGTCCCAATAAATGAATTGATAAAGCCAAGGGAATCGAGTGTCCCGCCATGAATATATTCGGTTCCTTAACATTAACTTTTCTAGAGAAAACTGCCGCCTGGGTTTTTTTAGCCTGTAATTCTACTTGGTTAGTGTCACCCTAAGACAGAATTTCTTCCAGGTCTTTGTTGAGATGTGAAACTTCTCGCTGCCTATAGAGATGTGCATTGGCAGTCGATGTTCGAGCATTTAAAGTAAAAGATGAAACAAGTGTGCTGTCATTAGCAAAGTCATATATAGGATTTTTAGTTTTTACCAAAAGATGGTCAATGTATAGTAAAAAGAGGGTGGGCGACAATATAGAACCTTGAGGGACTCTGGCGTTGATGTTAAATGTGTCTAAAAGAAATCCGTTCATCGCCACTCGTAGAGAACGGTTATTAAGAAAGCTTTACAGCCCTGAACAAAGTTGAACCGGCATTCCGTATGCTCTCACTTTAGTTAGTAGCCCTTCATGCCATATTCAGTCAAGGGCCTTGGAAATGCCCAGTGTTACCGCCCAGGACTCCTCATGTTATTCTATTGCGTTGCTACAAACGTGAGTAACATAAGCGAGAAGATCTCCTGTTGATCTAGACTTACGGAATCCATACTGGCGGTCACTAATAAGGTTGAAAATTTTCAGATACTTTAATTATTTCTCGTTGATAGCCTTCTCCATAACATTTGATATAACCAACAGCAATGCGACTGGATGATAGTTGTTTGGTAAGGTCTTCTTGCCTTTTTTGGGCATTGGCTGGACTTGCGCAGTTTTTCAGCAAGAAGGAAATATTCCTTTTTTGTAAGACAAATTAAAAAGCCTACAAAATAAGGGTGTCAATTCGTCAGCGCATGTTTTAATTACGATGACTGAAACATCGTCAGGACCAGAAGCTTTTTTGGTGTCAGGACTCCTCAAGATTCGTTTAACATGGCGGTGCCGAAAAACAATCTCCGGTATTCTCGATTCTACAGGGGGAATGTTCAGTGGAGTTTGTCCCTGATTAACCGTTGAATGTGAAGGAGAATAGTTCCGTTATGGCTATTAAGTACATCCAGAGTCGCTATTTCACTAAAATAAATCAGCAAAACGGATTCTAACGCTACATTTTGGGCTCTATTGTCGATATATTATTACTGAAAGACATTATAATATGCTTCCTCGTAGCTGTACTTACCCTTTTAGGGCATTAAATGCTCTACTATCTTGGCCCCGGCCTCTCGCATTTCCGGTGGTGTGGTCTAATTTTCTTTTACGCTCACAACTTTTAAAAACTGATGGCGCTGTTTATTTGTTAATCGATTGTTAACGCCATAGCAACCGAAAAAACTTGTTGGCTTGATAAGTTTTGTTAGCATCTCAAAGAACTGGTAAACACATTATGCAGCTATGACTTTTTTAATATGCCACTGTGCCAATAAATTGTCAAAACAAATCCTTCTGATGTTTATCTAAAGAAAAATATTACGGTTGTTAATAAAATAGTTTACATACCTCGGTAGAAATTTCATTTCTGTCTCTTGACAGAAATTAAACATTTTCACCTGTGTATTTAATATACTATAGTTTCTAGGAAGTCGGAACGCAGTCGTTGCGTAAACTTACTTCATAAGCCACGGAACTATGCGAAATATTTCAATTTGGATAAAAGGAACCGGAATAGGTGAATTACTCGAATGTTTACAGTACGGATCGTTGCTTCAGAGCTTCGGGCAATAGCCATTCTTTATCTTAATACCATGATCTCTGTTTCGTTTTGTTCCGTTTTACAGTTTTAGTTAAATAAGCTTATTTTGTTTTATTGTTGTTTTCTATTTCGTGTTCTATGGGACGTGGATACTCGCTCTATTGTCTCCGTTGGAAATGGCAACACACAAAGCTTGTGGAGGATTAATTGAATCTGTTTTTAGCATGTTTACATGTATTGTGTTCCGGTCGAAATTAATAGGTCTAGTCAGAGAACTAATCCTGCTACTTAAAAATGATAAAATAATGTTTTAAAAGAGCCTTTCTTAAAAATAAATGAAATAAACTGCTTGCTCCGCAATATATAAACAACTGGTAGTGTAGAATAGAGTTCACGTTATTAATGTGCTTATGAAGGTCATTCGTCAGTGTGTGGTCGCCGAAATATTAAGGCAATATCTATGCAATATTAATTGCTCTCAAAATATGGTCAACATGCTCGCAATATTCATAAAATATTGTGGTTTTATAAAATTGCAATAAAAGAAATAAATATTTTAAAAATCTTTATTTAATATTTTGGTATGGTACTTCCCAACATATTTCGTTTGGCTTAATGACTGCAATAAAACCCCTCATAAACCCGGCTTTCGCTTTCGCAGAGACGTATTAACCCACATTTATTTTTAATGCCAGTTTATAATAGCAATTGATAGGTACATGACTTAATTTGTTATCAAAATTAATAAACTGTCTAATTGGGGTTTTCTAGAAACAATTTAATTATTAGGATATTTCTCAAAACCTTTTAGTTACAGGTACCTGTATATACCGGGTGTTGCATCGTCGAGCGGGACATAGGAAATCCCATGTAATTTTAAATAGGGTCAATTATTGGCTTCCCTAATTATTTTAGAGAAAAATTCTATTTAGGTTTATTAAAGAGCACTAAAACCCACATTCAAAAGAATAACTTTAGATATTTTTGATGAGCCCGTTTACGGGTTATCGCCGATTTCTTTTTAACTATTTCTCCTTTTTATGGCCCCGTATTTGCGGGCACCAGTCAAGGTAAAAGGTGGCTGTCAAATAAAGTTGTCATTTTGAGGAATATTTGAACATCTTCTTAAATCCTAAAGTTCTAACAATTTAATAGTACCTACCTATTAATTAGTAAAATATTGAAACATGTAAAATGTCATAATTAACCTTGTAATTGGATACTTTATTTTAGTTTTATTCAGATTAATTTGTACTCATAAATACACCTTTAATATTTTCGATGTACAAGTTTTTATAACAATAAAGCACACATTTCAAAATGACAACTTTATTTGACAGTCATCTTTTACCTTGACTGGTGCCCGCAAATACGGGGCCATAAAAAGGAGAAATAGTTAAAAAGAAATCGGCGATAACCCGTAAACGGGCTCATCAAAAATATCTAAAGTTATTCTTTTGAATGTGGGTTTTAGTGCTCTTTAATAAACCTAAATAGAATTTTTCTCTAAAATAATTAGGGAAGCCAATAATTGACCCCATTTAAAATTACATGGGATTTCCTATGCCCCGCTCGACGATGCAACACCCGGTATAGCTTATATAAATAGTAAACATAATATTCGAAATAGATAAGTACCTATCTACTTTACTTTGAAACAGTGTGAAACAAGTTAATATTAAAAGTAGGTGGAGACCTTGAGAATCTTCAGCTAATGCGATATCTTGCTACCCTAAACATTCCAGGAATCATTTATCTTCTGACGCCTAAGTGATCGTGAAAAATGTGGAAAATATACCAAATGCATCGAGAAAATGTTGTGCCCACGTTAGATTCTTTAAAAAGACGGTTAACAACTGATGATACGACGATATCATGTAGCAGGACAAGTCTTCACCGCGCTTTGCAAGAGATAGGATTTAAGTATAAGACAATAAACAAGAGACAAATTATTATGGAGTCCGAAAGATTAAGAAAAATGAGATTTCTGTACCTCAGGGAAATAAGAAAGTTTAGATCCGAAAAACGTTCAATAGTTTATCTGGATGAAACGTGGTTTGACACTCATGAGACTGTCATAAAGGGGTGGGTTAATTTCACTGAAAAATGTCAAAGTAAAGCCCTTACAAATAAAGGAAAACGAATAACAATAATTCATGCAGGTTGGGAGAATGGATGGATTCCTAATTGTTTATTACTGTCGACAAAAAATATAAAGGACTCAAGTCTGGACTATCATGACGATACCAACGCCGCTCTTTTTGAAAGCTGGTTTAAAGACAGTTTGCTTTCAAATGTACCAGAACACAGTGTTATTGTGATGGACAATGTAAGCTACCACAGCCGGCAACTGGAAAAAGTACCGAATGCATCGAGCACAAAATCCGCAATAGAGGAGTTCATGTTAAGAAATGACTTGTACTTCGAGAAAACGTATAATAAAAAACAGCTGTTAGAAGTGTTAAAGGCATTTAGTATTAAAAAAGAGTATGTGTGTGATAAAATGGCGGAAGGAATGGGTCAAACTGTGTTGCCACCCTATTATTGCAACTTTAACCCTATTGAGTACATGTGGCATCAAATTAAATCGAAAATGAGAACTGAAAATAACACATGTACTCTTAGTGACAGTGTAATAGAGCTAATAAAGAAAGTTTTCGGTGAAATTCCAGATGAAAGTTGGAAAAATTCGGTTAACCATGTCTTAAAAATTGAAGACTCTTATATAACTACCCAACAAAACGAAATACATCCTCTTATTATAGATGTGGATGATAGTGATAGCGAGACTGAATTAGAAATAAATTAAAATGTTTTTTAATTACAATTAATCCTTCTGTGTATATATGTAAATATATTTTTTAAGTAGGTATATTAATTGTTATTATTACTTTTACCTAAATGCGTGCGAAAAGTTGCCTTTTTCCGCACGCAAAGTTTTCACACTTGTTTTGTACTCATAATAAATTAATATACATATGTATATTATACAAGTAATGGTAAAAATAAACATAAAAAACATTGCTACTATAAGGTACGGCTTTTCATTTAACTACAAAATCCGTTCCTGTACAAAGCAGTACCCCTAATTTTATTTCAGTAATATAAACAGTGATGCCAGCTGGGGTCAGGTAGATTTCGCTGGTTGGCACGCTCATCGACAGTTTTATATAGGTAATTTTACCAAGTAATTCTTTAAAAATGTAGGTTTGGCACTCGAACAGGTAACGGGGTTTCTTTGGGTGTTTATAATATAATAAAACTATTATTGCAGTTATTAGGTCAAACGAAATATGTTCGGATGGACTTTACATCTATTATACATAAATTTATTTTTATTGTGGCGGATAATGTATTTTCAGTATATTCACAATATTGTATAATAATAATATAATATAATAATATTACGTAAATTAAAAAAAAATCTTTACATGACTATACACTAATAAACATAAAGGTACATAACTTATTCACAGTTAATTATCAAGAAAAAAATGGCACCTAACTAAGTGAACAGCTGTATGTGCTAGGAGTAGAGTGGGTATAACTACAAGGCCCAATTTTTTTTTTGGCTCAAAGCCAAAGAGGAAGAATAAACAATAACAATCACGAAATATTGCAGGTATCTAATCAAAAATCTTCTCTAAATGTTTATTTGTGATGAACTTCCTACACTTGTCTTTAAACGTCTTTCCACGATTACAGTTTCTAACATCAAACGGCAATACGTTATAAATCTTAGGACCTATATACTTTATATATTTTAAATTTAAATTATTAAAACTTAGTGATATGTGTAACTCCTGGTTTACCTGAGCCCGTGTGGTATATTCATGATGTATATAGGTTTATGGGTCCTTGTGACTATGAAGAAAGGAGCATATAGTCAACATATACTGTATATTGTTCAGATATTTACTATTTCTTTTGTAAAAAGGAAATTTGTAGGGTATAGTCTATTTTTTTTAAATAATATTTTTGTATGACATTTAGGTTGTATAAGCTGTTATTGTATAGGCCACCACATTGAGAAAACATTTAGCATAATAGCATAATATATCATCTAAGCACATTTCATACACATGTTTTAAATAATATTTATGAAGTAAACTGCTGGCCACTCGAACTTACCGATAGAGATTTTTAGGCAAAATTTAAAGTTTAATATTTTCAACAGGAATGTAAATTTTTCAACGCCGATTGCAGATTTTGAAAGCTGGTTTTTTTCGGATTAAGCTGCATGACGTATATTTATTGTAGGACCATAGGTTTATTATATACGGGGTGATCAATAATGTCATGCAAAAAATCAAAAAGTTTGTATGAGTGAAATTTCCAAAATAAATTTTTTTGGTCGTTGCAATAGGTCCTAAGATTTATAACGTATTGCCGTTACTTAGGTAACATCAATATCTCTAGACGTTTTTGTCAGTTTTTGGATTAAGGACGTTAGGTCTTGTACACACTACTAAACATAAAATGTGGGTAGCAAAATTTTTAAAATGCTATAACTTGACATTGGATGGACGGTTCTTGATGATTTTTGCGGATTTGGAATCCTTATTTCACGTAGATTTTCTACGATCTAAATATTTTATTTGAGGGTGGAAATTTACACATTATACCGGGTCGATAATAGACAAAAACATAGCGACAAGAACAAGTTTATTACATTATATTCTACAATATACAAGATTGGTTAACAACGGCCCAAAGTCAATCCTTACAAAATTTCTAATTCTAAGCCTAATTTAAAGGTTACTGCAATCCCTAAAAAAATCTGATATACTGTAATAACAAAGATTAGGTATGTATGGAAAAGGATACCTAGTGATAATTGATATTGGTAATTTTTAGTTAATAAAAAAAATGGCCTGAAAAACATAAATTGTTTGTCCATTAATTTTTGTTTTCAACCCACTGCGTCAAAGATGGGAATTACAACCTTGCATTTTTGGAGTTTAAAATGAAATTGGGTATTTGTTGGCAATAGCGTGTTAAAAGGACGAGGTCATTAAAAGCAACCGGCAAATATCAATGGAAAAATGCCAAGTGTCCTATCTTTAAATACCTAATCTTTGGTAATAATTTACCCGAAATTAAGTAGGTGCATTATAAAAAAAAGGAACTAATATTTTGTTGGTCCTCCTGCTCGACGTATTACTTCCCGACATCTGTTTGGTAGAGTATCCACAAGATTATTTATAAAATCTTGTGGAATATTCTCCCATTCTTCACGAATGGCCTCATTAAGCGTTGCAAAGGTTGCAGGGGGTACATCACGCGATCTTACTTTAAGTTTTAAATAAGACCAAACGTGTTCGATGACATTAAGATCCGGAGACTTTGCAGGCCAGTCCATCCTATTGATGTTCTGTGCCTGCAAAAACTCTGTGATCCTTCGCGCTCTATGAGGTGGAGCGTTGTCATCCACCAATAGAAATTCTGGACCGTAATTTCGAGCAAAAGGAACAACAATAGGTTGCAAAATTTCCTCCTGATAAACATTAGCGTTAACAGTTTGGTTGGTAATAAATAGCTCGGTTTTACCATTTCTTATGATACCTCCCCATACTGTTACACCTCCGCCACCAAATGCCTCTTGAGGGGCCATGTTTTCCTCCAAATACCGCTGATTTGGCCCTCTCCAAACTAATATTCGGCCATCGGAGTGAATCAAATTAAATCTTGTTTCGTCAGAAAATAAACAATGGCTCCACTCTGCATTACCCCAATTCGCATGCCGATTTGCCCATGCCCGCCTATTCGCTCTATGGTGTCGTAATAACAACACACATTTTGCTCTGCGACGGGCTCTAAAATTTAAAATGTTTGGCATTATGTTGTTTTTGTAAAAATAAATTCTCACCTTAAGTTGTTTTTATTCAATGTTCTTCTTACTGTTCTGTTCGAAACTCTCACCCCAGTTTGTTGCCTTAAAGAGTCATTTAGTTTCCTAGAGTTCTTTGTTCTATTCACCATAGCTTCTCGAATTAAAATTCTTTGGGTTCTTTGGTTTATTTTTTTTGTATGTCCACCCCCATGCCCATAATTATGATCACCAGTAGTTTCGACGCGACGGTTTAAATTATAAATTGTCTTTTGGCTGACATTGTAAATGCGCGCAATTTGCTTTTTTAGCATTTCTTCGTTGAGAAGTCGAATGCAATTTTCTCTTTCTGTCGTGGTTAAACGCCTCATATTAATTAAAATTTACAAAATTATAACATTGAAATGTGTCAGGTTATTTTTAAAATAATGTTAACTATTTTTAATTCCATAGCAACAAATTTGTTTTTGCAATGCCTACTTTGAAATTGACGCGTCGCGTAGAAATTACAGTCGATCATAAATATGGGCATCGGGGTACATATTTTCGACCCGGTATAATGTGTAAATTTCCACCCTCAAATAAAATATTTAGATCGTAGAAAATCTTCGTGAAATAAGAATTCCAAATCCGCAAAAATCATCAAGAACCGTCCATCCAATGTCAAGTTATAGCATTTTAAAAATTTTGCTACCCACATTTTATGTTTAGTAGTGTGTACAAGACCTAACGTCCTTAATCCAAAAACTGACAAAAACGTCTAGAGATATTGATGTTACCTAAGTAACGGACCCTATTGCAACGACCAAAAAAATTTATTTTGGAAATTTCACTCATACAAACTTTTTGATTTTTTGCATGACATTATTGATCACCCCGTATATAATAAACCTATGGTCCTACAATAAATATACGTCATGCAGCTTAATCCGAAAAAAACCAGCTTTCAAAATCTGCAATCGGCGTTGAAAAATTTACATTCCTGTTGAAAATATTAAACTTTAAATTTTGCCTAAAAATCTCTATCGGTAAGTTCGAGTGGCCAGCAGTTTATATTATAGGTACCTACGAGTATATCTAATATTATAAAAACTCAAATACAGTTTCTATATTTGGAAAATATATGTTCAACCTATATTGAAATATTGAAATATAATACGTTTTTAATAGACTAGAACGCAACATATTTAATATTATATTTCATATAGATTTATTTTTTACTGTCAGAAGGTAATTGATTGCTTGAAACTACTAAAAGAAGGCGTTGCCTCTATAATATTGCACGGCTTACGTGGTCAAATGTTGTCGCTTTAGGGGGTTTTTTTTTTTTAACTTAACTGCTTGTATTGACGTGAACCAAAGAGTTCGGAACTGCAGGTTTTATTATTGTGCTTTATCCTTTCTTTGTATAGAACAAAGATAAGATATCATCTGGTCTAGTGGTAGAGCTGGCTAGAGATTACTAGTATTTACTAGTAGGGAACAAATTTATTCATGCATATATATATAATTTTTTTTTATTTATTAGGTAGGTCAATGTTGAATGCTTTAAAAATATATTTAAAAAATATTTGTAGAATATTGTAATGTTATACAAATGCATAATATAAATATAGAAATAAATATTTGTAATATAGAAAAAAACTGTCAAACAAATACTGTGAAAATAGTTGTTAAAATATTTTTCGTTTCCCACCTTAAAAGTCGCTAGCAGACTCACTCAGGTTGTCAAAAATAGAGGTAGTTTGTGATATAAAAGTCCTTTTTTTTTAATTAGTAGTGATGGGTGACCCGTATAGATTTAAAATCGAAAGAATGGTAATTTATTGTGTATATACTTTTGGTGGACAATTTAATTAGACCAGTGGGCGACACTAATTTACTAAAAATTATAATAATTTGCCTCGCTTTCTTCATTGTATTTTTACGTCAGAATGTTATCCTATCGTTTATAGAATTCGGCTCTTGCCTTAATTAATTTTGGTTCGTGCGTTTCGACTTAGTTTTGTCTGCAAAGTTTTGGTGCCTTTATCTATTATATATCATATAGTGCCTCTCTACTATGGTTTTGGATTTAGATTTCAGTTTTTTGATAGTTTGTATGTCGTGTTTTGTCTAGACGTCGTATGAGAGTCTGTGATTAGTGGGTTTGTCGATACGTCTGTGCGTCGGTAATAATCTTAAATAATTATCAAAAAGAACTCGTTTATCGTCTACATTTGAAAGTCACTGTGAAGTACTCTGTTCAGTGTATATCTAGGTACGTCCGCGATAGTTTTTACCGCCTTGTTTTGAATTACCTGAAGCTTATTAAGTTCGGTTTTACTTATGTTGCACCACGAAAGTGCACCATAAGTGAGAACCGATCTAAACAATACCTTGTAGAGGTTGACGTTAGTCCTATTTGAAAGTCCACCTGTGAGACAAGGGGTAGATAGAGCCTAATTGAGGCAAGGCAAGCTTTACTCTATTAATTGAATTGAGCCTCCAGTTTAGGCCTTTGGTTAAATATAAGTCCCAGGTATTTCACCTTCTGGTACTAGTTCTCTAGGACCTTATTGACCCAAAGCCTTGTTTCAGGCCGGCGTACGGCGCCTTTTGAAAAAAAGATGACTTTCGTCTTGGCGGGATTCAGGCGATTTTCCAAGCCGCAAGCCATTTTTCCAGTTCCTTTACGTTACATTGCATCCAGCTGATGACAATGCGCAGTAATTTAAAAGTCGAGGTAATTGCCCTATCGTCAATGAAAAGATAGAGCTGCGTAAATCTATCTCGCGGAATATCATAAGTATAAACGTTATACAACATCAGAGAGTGAGGTGAGCCCTGCGGCACTCCAACCCTGATGCGTTTATAGAAAGAAAGTGCTTTCTCTTATGAAACCGCAAAACTTCTATTCTCCAAAAAGAAGCTACCACTTTGATTAAGTAGTTCGGAGTTGGGAGCCTTATCAATTTTAAAGAGACACAGTCGCGTCGTCTACCTGACTGTGCAATGTTCGGGCCGGCACCCCCAAACTGTTCGGCAGGCAGAACGTTTCGTCTAAATTCAAAGTCATTCATTCAATTTTTTTCCTTCGTCGCTACAGTTGCATTCAGAGTTTGTTTAATACAGAATTTGATGTCGCGTTACTTGGAATATTATTGCCACTGAACTAGCCTGTCAAGTCAAGATTATGTTAAGTGCTATAGGAAAATTGGTGTACTCTAGCCAGAGCTGAATGGAAAATGGAAATATATATACTAGTCCCAACTTTCTTGATTGTCTACTTTTAACCAAAAACATGGTCGTTTTTTAAAAAAAACACTCTTTTTTATTTCGATAAGAGAAATGTAACACATATATTATTTGACTGCTCACCTCTGTGTATATGTAGCGCAATTTTTGTATCCATTTTGCTCTAAAACGGTACCTCTTAGAGAAATAAACCAAGAGTATCTGACAAGATGCACTAGGAAACAAAAAAATAACATTGAAAAAATAAGAAAAGCAGCAGTTATACAATCGGAAAAGCAGCTTAAACACAGTAAAATTGTCCGCATCCATATCCACCCAAGAAGTTTTTCTGAACAGAAGTACCATATACAGTATGTCCGCGGATGCGGTTAACAAGAGGACACATGGAACAAAAATTGAAAGATACGAAAAAAAATTTGCTTGTCGAAAAAATACCATGGCAGGAACACTTCATTTCATTGCCTTCTGTAGATTAAGATGGAAATCGAATATTTGATTTTGATCTGTGTTGCAGCAAAAAGTACCTGTTTCTCTTTAAATATATCAATATTTCATAATTTAGACGTAAAACTAAAAATCTGTAAACAAAAAGTCATGACTTTTATACCCTTTATGTATGTGCCGAATGCTATAACCCGGACTAAATCTTAACAATTTTGACGGTGGTCGGTTACACGAGCATTCAGTATAATATTTGGATATTTTTATTGAATTGAAAAAAAATGTGTGTCATAATAGTATAACTTGTAATGGTGCCAAAAGATTTTTATCGTAATTTTGTTTGGTGTAAATGTTTTTTGTGCATATTTTGCATTCAGCGGCAAACCTATAGAATTTACAAAAATCTCGCATAACAACCGCATTTTTGTACAAAATAAATAAGGGAAATGTGTGTGTCATATAGGTATATATTGCGTTGTGAGAATATAATGTGTATCGTTATCCTATCTAGTAATATAAATAATATAAATGTTTTATGTGCATATTTTGCATTCAGCGCCAAACCTATAGAATTTACAAAAATCTCGAATGAAAACAGCATTTTTGTACAAAATTAATAAGGAAAATGTGTCTCGTATAGGTATATATTGCGCTGTGAGAATAGAATGTGTATCGTTATCTTATCTAGTAATTTACATACTATAATGTTTTGTTCTAGTGAATTAACCATTAAGGAAAAGACAAAAGGGAGGAAAGATAAACGGGGGGGGGGGGGGGGGTTAATTTACTGCTACTCATTGATGTGTGTATAGGTGTCATACAAGGAGACTCAAATGTTGTTTTTAATCCTGTGGAGAAATTAAGTAATTATGAGCTGATTAAGTGCAATCTGTTCCTAGACCTTATCCTTTTCTAATATTTACTTTTTTTATTCAGGAGAATCAAATTAAAAAAAAAAACGATTTAAAAAAAACTTACATGATTATCTTATGTAAATAACTATATCCCCTCCCTTCTAATACTTTTATAGATCATCTTGCCAATTTCTCATCCAAATGATATACAGTTTGATGTCATTGGAAGAATTTATGAATATTGAAGACCAAGTATTACACTAGTAACTTGAAGAGAAGTTGCTAACGAAATTAAGACTAATTTGAATCTCAGGAATGCTCCTAGATTTGGCCTTATTGCAGGTGAAATTCTGAATTCAAGAAAAGACGCTGTTGTGCTGACTTTTCTATTTATTGCAGCATTTAATCTAAAACATGTTCCCAGCGTTTGGAAAGTTGCTAAAATTATTATGCATCCATAGTGATCTTCATATTCTGAACGTCGCTAGTGAAATTAAAAGATTCGCTACGATGGACGTTCATTAAACTCGATGTTTACCGGGGTACTCTGAAATTTTAAAGTTGAACTTAGTTATGAGCAGCATAGATAGTCGTTAATTACTCGATAAATAAACCGATACGGAAATTAGCATAATTTACGTAACAAATCTAGAACCTAATACTTCAGCGGGCTCTTCAGACAAGTAAAGGTCCCGATCTAGATCTTTTAATTCAGCTTGGTCGATTAAATGGGGTGCTTTTCCTTTACTTTGGGGAAAATAAGAATCGTCCTTGTCTGATACATTATCGAGTTCTGCTTTATCATCATACATTTCTAAATCTTCCTCTCAAGTTGCCGGGGGCGCTGAAACTGGTAAACCTTCTCCATGAAGAACCGGTTTTATTGCTGAGGGAATATCCGGATATTCAATATTATGTTTGCTCTTTCTTGAAAAACCAGACAGTTTTGTCATGCAAAAGTTACAGTCGCTAAAATAATTTGTTGGTTCTCGCAAATCATTGGAACTGCAAAAGACATAGAAGGGCGTTCGCCATTTAGTCAGTTACTTAGATTTACTGCACAGGTTTGACAACATATGTGAGGAGCCCAGTCCCGATCTTGATCGCCAATAACACATCCAAAATTCTTATGATAAGCTACTTTGGTCATTTTGTTAATTGTATTATTCTGCGATTTAGGAGTAAACTGACCACATATATAGCAAAAACTATCCGCGGGGTTAATGCAGCAACATTTCTGTACTTTAGTCATTCTTGTACTGTGGTGTACGTCGGTTCACAGATGTGATACTACGTTTACAGGCGTCAATTAACTTTGTTCAACACAAAGATAGCACTAATATAAGGCTCTTACTGTTGGCTTGTTCGCGCACTTTGCTTCTCTATCTAGTGATGACCACTACTCGTGCTAAACCAATACTGATGATTCGACGGATGGCCAGCTGCTTTTATAGCTGTTCCGTACCTCTGGTATTCTCTAGAAATATCGGGTATCGGAAGTTTGAGAAGCGACGGCATAATTCTCGTATACAGGGGCCATGTGCACAATTCCATAACTTGGAGAAAACGTAAATTTCACAACCTCGCGCTCGGTATGTTACATATCACTTTTTAAAATAATGTAATTAAAATACTCATTAATGTTTGCTGAGAACAACCATAACTCAATAATTTTACGTATTAGGAAGCTTTTACCATCATTTTCGAATTTAGAGACCAAAAACTAACAAAAAACTGCCTTTTACATTACAGTTGCAAATTGGCTGTAAACTAGTGTAATCATTTCGGATAAAGAGTTTGTGATTCACAGTCCAAAACATGCTTTTAGCATATTGCAGCGGAGTCAAACTATACGTAATATTATTACTTTTAAATGCGCCATAAAACGTTCGTTTATGTTATTCATTTCGGGTTTGTTTAAGGTTCAAAACAGTTGAGACTTTAGGTTAATAGCTCGTAAAATCTCTTCAGTGTCCGTAGATAGTAAAAGTCGTAAAGTATGCGGAAAATGGGCTAAGGTTAAGTAAAAAGTTTGTTTTTAGTGTTCTTTATAGGACAATACACTAATGGTGGAAATTTTGGAAACAAAGACATCTGGGAAAGGGTAATAATTTACGTAATATACATACATACTGATCGGGTGCTGAAGTATAATCCAAAATATATTTAACGTAGGGTGACACACTAGAAACCTTCTTTTACTTTGCCTACATTTAAGTGGGAATAACAATAGTTTTGTGTATTAAGAGTATAATCTTCTAAAAATTACTAAAGAGCAGAGCGCTTTCGGCCTTAGGCCATCATCAGTGCTTCCTAAAAAGAGTGGAAAGTCCAATTTGTAGAAATATTTATTTGAAAATTTCATTTTCCGAAAAGTAATTATAAAGTTGTGTGAAATCAGTTAAATGTTACCTATTTCTTGTTGAAAAGTTGTTTTTAGAAATAATATAAAAATGGATTTTGGTTTTTACTCAGTTTGTCAGGAAACAGGAACACTTCATTGATAAAATATATTTTTTCTTTAAGTGGGCCATCAACACCACAATGTAAAAACTGATTAAATAAAATAATTGACACGTAAAATTGTACATGACGAACATCTTGGACGAACCACTTTTTAAATTTCAATCAATAATTAACATTTTTCTTTTCCATTTTTTCGCTCCACGTGAAAACGTGGTTTCCAGTCGAAATTTGACGGTTAATAAATTAAAAAGATTGAATCTATCTTGACATTGTTGACGTTGTTGAGAATAAAGAGCGGGCAATTTGAAAATTGTTAAGGTTGTAAGATATTTAAATTTTAAATGTTACTTTAGAAGGCGTCTTTGTAAGGGAATATAACTTTGTTTAGGTTAACTTCAATTTGCCTACATTTGGTGGTTTAAGGGTTCCGCACACCGACGTGAAAGTTTCGCGTAGCGCATTTGCCGCAGCGAAGAATTCGCTGCAGCGAAATTTCATATTCATTGTGTTTGTTATGAAATATACTATTATAATCCCTTGCTTAATGCGAGAGAGTAATAAAATGTAAATCTGCAATGACAGGGTCCATTAAGCAGGGTGGACAACTTAAAGGTTGCATTGTAAATTTCAGGTAAATTGCAATGATAGTTTTTAAAAATTCCATATTTTAGATATTTAAGACCTACACATTCCGAATCCGTCCTAAATTAGGTCACCCTAATTTGCATACAATAGAAAGACGAGCTTGGTGAATGAAAGTAATGTGACAGCGGCGTTACTACAGGTAGTATATTAGAATAATAAGTATAATAATAATTATACTTGATTATAATTATAGAGATAGGCAGATATGAGATATTAATTATTCTAATGTTAAGTAGATAGAAACTTATATAGAAGTAGAAATAATATGGAAGTAAATAAATTGGAATAACTTAATATTTATAAAAAAAATCTACTAGAACAACTTAATTTTTAAATCTTAAACGTCATGTTCTGAGTAGTCCGATGAACTATCGTCGTCGGGGTCCAGAGAAGTAATAAGGGGCTCTACAGTGTTTTTTAGCATGTTATTAGCGTCCCACATTATTTCCTCTATTTTAATCACATGTTCGACGCACTTAATCCATATCTCACAATCCACTGTCTTTATTCCCTCTTGTAAGAGGTTTCCAATGTCTCTCATTTTAAAAGTGGTGTTATGCCTTGCTACAAACCCTTTTACTTGCGCCCACACCAATTCTATGGGGTTTAATTCACAGTGGTATGGCGGAAGGCGAAGTACCGCTTTATTTCTTTTTGAAGCGATTTCGTTGACAACAAATTTCGTACAAAGAGGTTTATTCAACTTTACAATCTCCAGTAGCTCCTTTCTCAGCATACCTTTATGAAATGGCTTCTTATTTACAGTTAGCCAATGAATGATGTAATTTTTTTTCCAAGAAGACGTTGGTATTTTTTCGGATTTTCTTGAGTGGTAGCTGGCATTACCCATGACTATAACAAGAACTAGAAGGAATAAGATCTGGCATTTGCTGGAAGTATTCTTCAAAGATATCAGCCTTCATGTCTTCATGATGGTCTCCAGTCCGTATTGATTTAAATGCTAGTCAATCGACAAATCCATTTTTGCTACCGATGCGAGTAATTATTAATCTTTCACCTTTTCACGAAGGTGCTTTTATTCCATTGAATCATCCTTCCATGAAAGCTTGCCTCGCGCTTTTTATATGTTTATCCTGCCGTACTTTACCAACGGAATATCATTTATATAACCAAGCTTCGTCCGTATAATAGATATTCCTGTTTTCCCTTCGAAACTGCCCTCAAATATCGTCGTCGCCAGCAGATGATTTCGTCTTTCTGCATGAAAAGGTATTTTCTGTTTTTAATCTTTTCATAACAAAAATTCATTTCTTTCACAGTTCTTTTATAGTTTCTTCTTACCCATGGGTGGAATGAAATCATCCCTTTTCACTTTAGACATTATTTTGTCCAAGGTAGGTATTTCTATTTTAAGTTAAACTGCTGATGGCAGCATCCTTATTTACTACAGTTTCTTTTCTTTCTATACATCTCTTTGGTGACCTAATGGGTAGATATATTGTTGACTGTCCGAGTTCAGTCATATTCGAACACATTTCAACTACTTTTGCAACTCCAAATGTTGAATTTTGGTGACGAAGAGCATTTAACACTCGCCATTTTCAAGAACGAAGTTTTCGAACAACTGCCGGAAAGTAACTTAACATTTGAAATTTTTAAAACAGTGAGGCACGGGTAGGTAGACTACTCAGCGAAGAATATAATATATTTAAAATCATAAGGTCTGTAATCACAAGGACTAACATATTCTCCAAAAGAGTAATCACTTAAGTTTCACGTAACTCTTTACCAGTTATAGTGTCAATAGGGGCAAACAAATATCAGCATCATAAAATGTATACCATTTCATTGTAAAATGCAAGCAACAGCATACACACACAAAATCAAAGTTGAAAAATACAATCACAATAATAGATTCAAGAAGTAGTCCATGATACCCGGAAATACGAATTTTAAATAATATAAAAAAGAAATTTATAACGAGTGATTTTTAATTATTTTGCTCAAGGGAGGCCATGCATTTTAAAAGCATCATGGCCGTACTGCGTAGATAAGATGACATGATTGTTTTATGACATTTACGTCTTATTTGAATTTGTGTATTTGTAAAGTTTAAAAATTGGAGAAATTTTGTAATTTTTGCAGTTATTTGAAGGTAGGTTACTATTGCTTTAACTAATATTTCTCCGGGGAGTCGTCTTTTGACTATTATAAAGTGCTATTTGCAGGATATGATTTAATTTTTTATTTTTTTTTTATTTTTCAGCGTATCAAGTTTTGGTGAAGCTTTGTTGCCGGATTGAAAGTTCTACAGTAAAAATGTTTAGTGAAGCACAAAAAATTTTTATTGTTGAAAGTTTTTTTAGAAATGGAAACAAAATAGGCGGTGTGTTGAATTACTCTATGCATGACTGCTTTGATGAATTTCGAACCGAGTTTCCTGATGTTGCGATGACCTTTCATAATTTTCGTACTGGGTCACAATACCTAATTGATAAATTTCGTCAGACTGGTTCTGTTCAACATAAAAAAGGGGCTGGAAGACCAACGAAACGATCGAATGAGGTTATTGAAGAAGCGCGACAAATTATGGAAAATAATCCTTCAACTTCTATTAGGCATTTATCTCAACAAATTCAGCAAACGGATTTATGCTACAGTACATGTCAAACACTTTTGAAAAAGGATCTGCATCTATACCCTTATCGTGTTACGGCTATTTATGAACTCCTTCCCAATGACGTTCCCCAAAGACTTAATTTTTGTGAATGGTTTTTAAACAATTTTCAAGAAGAAAATAGTGGTGCTTTTGAAAAAACATTTTTTACCGATGAGGCTTATTTTTATTTATCAGGCTATATGTTAATTCACAAAATATGCGAATGTGGAATACGCAAAATCCGCATGTTTTTGTAGAAAGACCTCTTCATCCTCAAAAAGTTGGTGTGTGGGCAGCAATTAGTTCTAGAAGAATAGTAGGCCCAATTTACTTTGATGGCACAATTACAGCTGAGAGATATCGGATCGAAATTCTGACAACATTTATTAATGAGCTTCACGATGATGAATTGCGGGAAGGTTACTTCCAACAAGATGGCGCTACACCTCATGTAACCAGAGAAAATTTAAATTTTTTAAGTGAATTTTTTGAAAACAGAGTTATAAGCCGAAATACGCAACAAATATGGCCACCTCGTTCCTGCGATTTAACACCCTGCGATTTCTTCTTGTGGCCTTTTATAAAAAACTCCATTTATCGAACACCAATTGAGGATATAAATAATCTTAAACAAAGGATTTCAGAAAAAATTGCCGAAATTAATAATTCTCCAAACGTATTGGTTAATGTGTCTCTGAGGGTAAGAAGAAACATCAGAAGGTGTCTAGAAGTAGGAGGCGGCCATATAAAGTAGGCTTTCAAAGTAAGATAGCTCAGGATTTTATATTACATACCGTCAAAAAACATTATTTTAGGTTTTCAACGTGACAACGCTGCTTTCTTGCAAATTCGCCCTATGATTTAATCTACGCGCTACTGCTACACTATGTATACTGGGTCACAGCCGCCTTTGAGCAAAATAATTAATAATCACTCGTTAGTACTGATATCCGAGGTACCCTCCATTTTATTTCGACATTTGCTTCGAACAGCATCAATCTTAAGTCATATTGCTAATTTGTGTTTCAATTGCCAAAAGGAAAAAAAAGAAAATCGCAACATAGGCTTCAGTGAATTTATTTGAACAATCTAAAATATAAATTGATTGAGAAATTATGCTATGAATATTGACAATTTGGTGAGTACATGATAATTTTACCACATACAAAACTAAAGTCTACATTGTAAGACCACATATTATGATATTTCCTCGGATATTTCCGTAAAACAATTTTATATGGAAATAATTTTCTCCTTTCAGATAACTCCCAATTTTTACTCAATGACATAACAGGTTTTTAAACTAATTTTAATTCCCCCCCCCCTCTTTTTCTTATTAAATTCTGACCCACCAAAAAAAATATAAATCATGTCCCCTCACTGAGTTGTTTCATGAAACGATTATTTTATTGAACTTTCTTAATTTAACATGTTATTGACATCTATATAGCATAACATAACTATAAATTATCCCATTAAGAATTTTGGCCTCTATTACTTATTCACATTTAATTTCCTTGATTGCTTAAAGTAGCATCACGTTCATAATTATCTGCTGTCGAATCCATTGGCTGCCCAAGGTACACGTTATGACCGTATATTGTTGAACCACTCTTCCCCCTTTTCCAATTTGTTTTAGTTTATTTAGGTACAATGGTACATCCTAAAAAAACATATTTCTTAATTACTGGGTTGCTGAAGATTAGTTTTTCTAAAGTCAAAACTAGTACAACCTAATGTCAAATTTAAATTATGTATACTCTTCAACCCTTATTTCACCCTAGAAGGACAAATATATTTTATTTTGGTGGTATAGACAGACCTTGTTTTCTTTCTTTCAATCACAATAGTAGTTTTAAAAATATTTTGTCCTAATTCTAACTCCATTCGGTCCCAAAGTTTGTTCTTATATTTTTATAATTTTTATGATTCAGGTCATAACTATGTAAGATGTCGCTTAAGAATTTATATGATGCTGATATAGACCAATTTTTCACTAGGTTCGAAAGTCTAACTAACCTAAACGCCTACTTTTTTCCACCACACGACATAATTCCCTTATTTATTAGACCTATTAATTGAAATAGCTTGATATAACTAAAGTTCTCGATTTTTGTCTAGGTTTTTTGAGATCCTGCTCAACTATACATTGCAGAGATAATTTAAATTCGTCAATTGCTGCATTCATCAACGTGCTGAAAAATATTCCTTCTCGAGGTGAAATGTAATAAATTTTGTTGTAGCAGGGTGTGGACAAAGATACCCTGTCTGCCCAAGATGTAGTCTATTGTTATTGTATTGACAGCTAATAAGTCACGATAATTAAAGAGATATTTACCCGCAACATGGAGTATTCTTTGTCGACCAATTAATTACATATACCATTCGCTCGGAATGCTCATTTCGAACAGGTATGTTTTACGCTTGTGCTGCAAACATTTATACTGGTGGAAAATGAGTATCATTCCGTGCTTGTTCACTCGTTGTATAATATACTATTGTGACAATAAATACTTAAATTTGAGCTCATGTTTGTAGAAAAGTATAGCATTTTACTAGCAAGTAATAGCTATAATATGATATCATTATGCACATAGATTCAAAAGTTTTGCATCTATTGGTTTTGGCATGTTAAGATAATTTCAGGAAGTAATTTTTTTTTTTCTAAATGTTTATTTATGTTTATCAGTTAAAACAATACCATTTTTTGTAGCAAACAAAAATGTTATCAAGATATTTGTTTAAGATAACATTTTCAGTGTTGTGTTTTGTTGGCGCTGGCCAGTTAAATTTTTCGGTTCAGTGTGTAAAAATGAATCGCCGAGTAATATCTGAAATTGATCGTGCAAGAACAGTAGCTTCAGTTGAAGAAGGGCATTCCCAAAGAGAGAATAGAGGTCTCTCGCATATGGAATTGCAATTTAGAGACCAATTCTCTGCAAGACAGACCACGAAGTGGTAGAAGGCGTGTTACTAACGAACAGCAAAACCGCTATATTACGTTAACAATTCGGAGAAATCGTACTATGCCAGTCTCACAACTTCAGAGAGATGTTACGCATGCAACTGGAGTTCGCGTATCCGTCTCTACACTAAGGAGACGAATTTTTGAATCCGGTTTGAGATGTCAGCGATCAGCAAGAGTTCCCCAACCCAACTACTGACTGACCACCAAGTTCGTCGACTGCAGTGGGCTGAAACGCACGTTAGCTTACCCGAAGAATTTTGGAATTCTCTCCTATTTTCCGACGAGACCAGAATTTCTCTGGTCAACGATAGTCGCCGGATTCGTGTTAGGAGAGAACCAACAAGAGCTGCTCAACATGCTCATGCTCGCCCCTTGCCTCGATTCGCGGGAGGAAGCGCCATGCTTTGGGCAGGTATTATGTCTGACGGGCGTACTGAGTTAGTCCACGTTCAAGGCAAAATAACTGGCGACAGGTACATTAGGAATATTCTACATCCTTATGTTAGAACGTGGAGAGGGCTGTTGGTAACAATTTTGTGTTTATGGACGACAATCCCCGGCCCCATCCTACTAGAGCTGTGGATGAATACCTAGAAAGTGAGGGAATCAATCGCTTGGAGTGGCCTGCTTTGTCCCCTGACATGAACCCGATAGAACATGCTTGGGACATGCTCTCTAGGGTTGTTCGCATTAGAAGAAATCCCCCTAGAACTCTCCAGGACCTTGTTGTCGCTGCTACCGAGGAATGGCAGGTTATTACATAAGAACGGATTGCTAACCTTACGCACAGCATGCGGCGTCGTCTTCAAGCTTGCATTGGGGCCAGAGGAGGAAATGTACTTTATTAGAAGCTATATTTTTTAAATTTCTCAAATTATACAATACACATAAATTTTACTTTTTTTTAATTTTTTTTTTGGAAGGTTTAAAACGTTGTGGTAAAATAAAAAAATTTCAAACACATTGAATTTTGTTTTAAACTTATCAATGAACTAATATTTAGTCTATTTTCACCATGACGTAATTAATTATTCGAGAATCAGAGTGATGCAAAACTTTTGAATCTATGTGTATAAATAATACATTATTGTAATTATTTTATTATTAACACAATTAATATAATGGACTACTTGCTATTTCATGACATTCGACGATATATTGTGTAATGTGGCTAAAAAATATAAACTATTTATTTAACAAACCTACTTTTTTGATGAAAAATGTTCGCTCTTTGTATTTTGTTTAGAATCACAAAATGTTTAATGTGTTTTAATTGCCCTGAACTGGAAAAAATAAGTACCCAACGTTAGTTCAGGTTAGTTGCTTAGCTGGTTTTATCGGACTTCTACACAAATATTTTTATTATATCTGTATATTAAAGGTTTCATCATTTTCAACTTTCCTGGAATATGTTGCAACAAATTATACGATACAAAATATCAAGATCAAAAGGATGCTTCCTTTGATGTACATTTTCATATTTGGTTAATTAATATTAGCAGTATATTAAAACTGTTTACAAGTGAAACAGAGCAGAAATATATGTAACTCTAATAAAAAAAAAAAACGGCCGCTTATTTTTGTTTGCTAATTAAAAATTTCTTTGTAATGACAACTTCAGTTCCAAATAAAAGCAGGTACTCTGGTAGAATCTAATTAATTTTTATTTTAAGCAAACATTGTAATATTAACATAACATTACAGTGAGAAAACTGCTTTTCATGTACCAATTCGTGACGTAATATTTAAAAAGGGTAATATGGTGTCCACCTTAAATAACTGTGCGCCTAATAGGATTATGCACATTCATCTTTGTAAAGCGTGGATAATGTGGACTGAGATAAAGAGCTTAAAAATCGATAGTTTTCGAAGTGGTTGGGATAGTATGATCTGGAAACATTTAAGTATTTCAATTTTTTTGGTAGTCTTGAATGATTTTTTATTCTCGACTACCGAAGTGGTTTAACAAGTTGAATGAAATTCTCATATCAAAATAAACTCTATTGTCAAAAGTTCGAAAAGCACGACTTGCTGACAAAGCAGTATAAAAAGATTAAAATTAAAATATCCTAAATCTAAATCGCAACTATATATGATTGTTACGGCATGAGCATATAACATTAAATTTAGGCATACAGGCAGACAAAGTCGCTTATAAAAGATTAAAATAAGATCAAAAATATGTTACTAAACATTAACTAAGTCATTCATGTCACAACACATTGTCAGTAATACGAAACTTCCTCTTCAGACGGTGACACGATTTCGAGAATTGATAGGGTGGATACTACCACCCTATTTAGTCTGACGTTAAACGTAGATTTGCTCGGTGCCAGCGTGTGCGACCATAGGCATCGTAACTATAGATCAGACACGCCATTCATAAATGCTATAAAATTGTGATGCCAAAATCGTTTGGTGGCGAGACGCTGTGAGGAGCTAGGTGGGGCCGGGAGTGGGGATTACGCTGCCTTTACATTTGCATACGACAAAACTCCAGGAAAACAACATCCGCTATGCCGAGTATTGTCGAGTCGATGCGGCTGGCCACGAAAATGATGAAATCTAGGCGGATCCGTTATTGCTGCGTTGCCATACTACAGATTTTTTACAATGTTCTAGGCAATGTTATATATTTCCTACATCACGTTAATCTAGTTAAGCATAGAAGTTAATACTTTTAACAGAGTAAGCCCAGAAAACTACGTTTTCTGTGGGGTAAGTCTGGCAAACCAAGTGAAGGGGAGCAGCTTGAATGTTGATTTACTTTACACTGGAATACATTGATGGCAACACGTTTATTTGTTATTGTTTGGTCTAATAGTTACGATGTCTATGTGTGCGACCGTATCGGTGAAATAGATAGCAAGCAAATGCTACTAATGTATTGTTGCGTTAACTTTATTGTGCTGTAATTTATGTTGTGGTGTAATTTTAGTAGAAAAACGATATAAGTACTTTAGTATTTGTTAATAAAATAGTTTTTAAAGAAAATGTGCTTATTTTTGAAAAATATGAAAATATATAATGTATAAAACGTAAAGATATTACATTAAAATGTAATTTTACAACTTGTTGGATGATAACTATCAAGGACATTCAAATACTATGGGAACGGCTTTCTAAAGTAGAATTTAAATACATCACAGCTAGAAGAAGATTTTGTTTAGAAACCTTCCCCAAATAGGTTCATAAAAAGTTTTCGCAAAATCTTTTGTTAAAACTTTTTACACTTTGAATAAATGAATTGTGAAGATGACTTGGGAGTTTTGCTTTTCCTAGTTAACTGTAGTGAAAGTCCTCTATTCGAAACAAATACTAACTACAACAATTAAAAATAAAATAGGTGTTATTGAACTTTCAGATTACGATTATCGTAGTGAAAATATAACATTACAGAATAGTGTTAGTTATCTGGCAGACCATTCTCCTGGATGAAAGCCATTGACAACAAGAAGAAGACTTGTTAGTTATGCATGAAGATATTTAATAAGGAAAGCATTATAAATTCGCAAATGTGATATATACAATAATATACTTACCTTTTGGTAATGAATAGAAAGGGTTAGATCAATTTACTAATCTACTTATTTATTCACGTAAAGCATACGATAAAGGTAGTTTTTTGGAAGTTCAAAGACTCCTAATAGAAAATTTATTTACTTTAAAGATATAAGCTTGAAAAAGTATTTCACTCTCAATTTGACAAAATTTCTGTTAAAAATATTATAACTAAAACATATTTTGAAATAATGTATAGAATACCATTTACCAAACATTGTGAAGATATCTAAAGATCTAATATATTATATGTAATTAAACGTTTTATAAGGTTAAGAATATTTTATGCGCTAAAGCATATAAGCAGAGAAGTTAAAGTTCAAACAAAAGCCTAAAAACATTTAAAAAATGTATAGACGTTTTGTACCTGCTTAATGAAGCGGCTCTCTGGACTGCCCGTGTCCTCAAGGTCACGAAATGGGGAATTTATTTAGAGATTCGTATCTAGTAGGAGTAATCTGTGACATTGTCCAAGAATACTCCTTTAAAGTGTAATAAGCTTTTGCCATCAGAAGCTTTTTTGTCCTCCGCCTAAAACACTTATATTCTGTAATTTTCTTAATAGCAATAGGTGAATTATTAAAAAGTTTTTTACTATTATAAAAAATGGAATTCTAAGGCAGTGTAGAAGTAGGGATCGGTAGTTTTATGACAAACGAACTTCTGGTGGAGACAGTAGCTGGTGAGTGAATATGAGAGGAGTATTTCTTATGCATACAATACACCGTCTCCAATATAAAGATGCTTGTCAAGGTTAAAATTTTTCTATTCACAAAGAGTTCTGCAAGAATGACGGGACCCGACACCACACATAAATCTGACGGAACACTTCAGCAGCACAAACACACAGAGTTAAATAAGGGGTTTGAACAACTACCCTAGAAGCAGATACCATAGCGCAAATGTTAATCTATTATAGTAAAATATGAGCTTCTAGTTATGGATCCATTCAACTCATTTTCGATGACTCTCAAGGCAAAATAACCCGACGAGATTCTGCTGCATAAGCTTTTAATGTGTACATAAAATTTTAGCTTTCTATCAATAAGTTAGTCAAGAAATTTATTTTTCGATAAGTAACTGACAGCTAAAGAGACACATTCTTAACAATGTTAGGGAGATCACTAACATACAACAATCAAAACAAACTTAGTAAAAAAATATTTTGTTACTCAGTTATCCAAACGCTACCGGTGGAAGTGGACAAACTCTGATTAGGCACATACATTCCTTTTTGTGCCAGGATAACGCGCGTCAACATTGAATTCAGTATTATAAGCATTTTCAAGTTTCGCTTAGAAAAAATTTTAGAATAAAGTTTTTATTTCGAAAGTGAAAAATGTACGTATTAACAGGAATTTGTGTCCTAAAATATCGTAAAACACTATACTCTATATTGGATTAACCTCCTTTAAGTATATTAATTAATACAAAAGGAGGGCCCTTAAGAATGTTACACATTTTTATTCAGATATTAGTTTATTTAATGAGTATAAAAATTTCTTTCGAAATTATTTTAGTCGTAAATATAACGTTTCAAGCACGCTTTAGGAAATAGGCTAACTAAAATGTTCTTTTTAAGTGTGCAATAAACTACACTTTGATGTCATTCATTTTACTTTATTGCTGGTTAGAGAAAGTCAAAAGATTTGAATTATAGGTCTTAAAGAATGCTCCATGTCAGTTGATAGCATAACTCGTAAAACTGAGAAGAGCTAACTTAAAAAGTAACTTTGCAATTGCTTAAGAGTTAATGAAATTGAGAACCGGCATTAGTAGTAAAAATATTGCCTGGGTTGAAGTGCAAAATAACTTTTTATTTTCATATTATGCTTACATGCGTTTAGCGGATTAACCAGGTTTTGCTTTAAATCGAATTTAAAAAAATATAGTTTTATTATATTTCCTATTGGCCGACGTCAAGTTACCCTTATTATAAATGCATAATCCAAATTTTGGGTTATAGTGTGATTATATTATATTATATATATATAGTGGCAAAAAAGTCGCGTATAATGCCTGAAACTTTGAAATTACCTCGTATATGAAAAAGTGACCTTTATGAAAGTTGTTTAGTAAATTATTCCCCATATTTCTACCTGCATGAATTTTTCTGTCATTTCTGGTTTGGTTGCCATAGGGATCAACTTACTTTTTTTAAATGGAACACCCTGCATATGATTGCATATTTAGATTCTACTGGGAAAACTATGAATTGTTTGTATTTCAAATTTTTATTTATTTAAAATTGTAACAAACTTTATAATAACAAAATAAATAGCCTAGAAAATTTACCAACTTAACATCGGAATAATTAACAAGTGAAACCTTTTCATTAGGATTAGGTGTTCAAAATGACCACTATTTTCTGCTAAGCATAGCGCCAGTCTATTTCTGAACTCGTCTACAACGCTTGAAAGGAAGTACTCTGTAATGGCCCGAATTTCAGTACTAATTCTGACTTTTAAAGATTCTAAGTAATTTGGATGGTTAACGTAGACTTGTTGTCCCCACAAAAAGAAATCGAGCGGGGTTAAGTGCGGGGATCGCATTGGCCAGTCAATAGCACCTCTTCTGCCACAGCCTGGAAATTGTATATTGTCTAACATTTGCCGCATAATGCGCAGGTGCTCCATCTTGCTGGAACCATACCTGCTCGTTTCTGCCATGATTTACTCCCGATAAAACCATTTTGCAAGACGGAATTAAGTGATTCCTGAGGAGGTCTAGATATTTTTCGCCATCCAAATTACCCTATATAAAAAAAGGTCCCACAATATGTCTACCAACTATGCCCGCCCAAAGATTAGGTTTTTTGGGCCTCTGAGTATGACCTTCCTGGAACCAGTGAGTATTCTCAGCAGACCAATAACGATAAAAAACCCCCTGTATTAAATAAAGGATTTGAAAACAAAGCTAGTGTGCTCATAAACAACAAAATTGAAATCAATCTTTGGTAATCATACAGTGTGGCCCAAATTGGGCCTACATGTATGGGGATCTTGGAAACTATAGAAGATAGAGAAACGGTTAAATGGGGAAAGTTTTTGACTATTATATTTCTAACTGAAAACCGTTTAGTACGCGGCCCTATCTTTTTTGGTTTTTGAAATATGTTGAAAAAACCAAAAAGATGTATTTTCGAAAATATGCTGTAGATTTCTTATTATTCACTATTTTGGCAATCTGTAAAAACTTTTTAAAGCAACTTTTTAAGTAGATTTTAGTTCTGCAATTTAATTTTGAACACGACGTTTCAGTTATTTTATACCATCATCAGGTTCATTTTTTCTTATGGGCGCCATATTGTATTTTATACTTAAAGGGTAGCTTATGACGTCAGCTTTTCAACGATGTATTATTTGTTGGAAAATAAATGAAATTGACTTGAAAAATAAAGAAAATTAATTTTCGCAACACGTCAAATTTGAGAAGAACACATTAGGCAGGGTTAAATTTGTTTAAAATATCATAATATTATAATACATTATTTTATTTTTTCCTTATGGTTAAAAATCTCATATTAACATTTGAAATAAAGAAAACTAAAAACGCAATGAATAATAATTATTGTTTTGAAAAGAAAATAAAAAAAAATATCTAACTTACTATACTTATTCGAAATGTTGGCCGTTTTTATTAATACATTTTTGACACTTTTTTAACACAGTATTGATGACCCTGCGAAGCGTGTTGCTACTTATGCTCGTAAACACATTCCTCACTCTCTCTTCTAATTCTTGTACAGATTCCGGGGGTTCAAACTCATATACTTCATTTTTTACATTACCCCATAAATAAAAATCGAGAGGAGTTATATCAGGGGATCTAGCAGGCCAATTAACTGGTCCGCCGTTTGAAATTAATTTGTCATCAAATATCTGTCTTAAGAGAGTTTGAACTTCCCGAACATTATGTGCGGGACAACCGTCTTGTTGAAACCAAATATTATTCAATTGATCTTGAGGAACTCTTGCTCTAATTGCCGGTAATATTTGATCTTCTAACAGCTCCAAGTATCTTTGGCCATTCAACGTATGATTATAAAAGAATGGTCCTATAAGTCTGTTGTCTAAAATGTAAGGAGAAAAGTAAAGCTGGGTTACTTAATACCTGCTATGTATTTAGCAAGCTAGGTGACATTACTTACCATACATACCACACCATACATTAAAACCAAATCGGGTTTGCAGTCTTCGTTGAGCCAATTGGTGAGGGTTTTCTGTTGCCCAAAAATGATGGTTATGTCTATTAAATACCCCGCAGTTGATAAAATGTGATTCATCGGTCCAAATTACAAGACGACTGAAATCATGATTTTGTTGGCATTGATTCACATACCAATTTGAAAACTGCATTCTTCTTGGATAATCCGTTTCTCGTAAACCCTGAACTATAGTTGGCTTGTATGGTCGATATTTATTTTCCTTAAGGACTCTTTGTATGGTACTTCGCGGGGTTGGTAAGTCTCTTGCCGACGCTCTTGTAGATGATGTCGGAGCGGCATTAAAATAGGCTCTGACATTTTCGTCACGCTCGTTATTACCTGCTTTTTCGTAACTGTTGGGCCGCGGTTTTTCCAAACTTCCATGGTTTCTCAGGTTCATAACAATTTTTAGAAAAAGTCTGACACTTGGCTGCGGTCTTTCAGGAAAATTTTCAAAATACCTTTCTAATGCAAAGTTTGCATTTCTGTTGCAATGAATGTAACATTCTAGCAAATCAAATTTTTCTTCGTGAGAAAAACGCAATGCCATTTTCTTTTAAATTCAGAATACACAAATAAATCGTTATTATTAGATAATAATAATAAAAACTATTATACTTTTACTCGTTCTGACAAGTAATATTTTTGTTTCATTTTCAAACGGTAGTGGTTGGTCATAGGCTACTGGATTTTATTTTTGATTCATAGGTTATTGTAACATTGTTGATTGAAACAATGCAAGCAGTGTTTTGTGAATACTACAAAATGTAAACCTATTAATTGGTATTCAATTTAGGGAGTTATAGTGCAGTGGTCAAATTTGACGTGTTGCGAAAATTAATTTTCTTTATTTTTCAAGTCAATTTCATTTATTTTCCAACAAATAATACATCGTTGAAAAGCGGACGTCATAAGCTACCTTTTAAGTATAAAATACAATATGGCGCCCATAAGAAAAAATGAACCTGATGATGGTATAAAATAACTGAAACGTCGTGTTCAAAATTAAATTGCAGAACTAAAATCTACTTAAAAAGTTGCTTTAAAAATGTTTTTACAGATTGCCAAAATAGTGAATAATAAGAAATCTACAGCATATTTTCGAAAATACATCTTTTTGGTTTTTTTAACATATTTCAAAAACCAAAAAAGATAGGGCCGCGTACTAAACGGTTTTCAGTTAGAAATATAATTGTCAAAAACTTTCCCCATTTACCGTTTCTCTATCTTCTATAGTTTCTAAGATCCCCATACATGTAAGCCCAATTTGGGCCACACTGTATATTTTCTTCATTCGTTTTTAGTGTTAGTTAAATAAATACTTAGTCATTTTTAAATATAAATTGTTTTATCTGTATTTAGAGAGTTATACTACAAGTTAAAAAGTTCTGTCAGTACTAGCGTAGAGAGCTCGGGGTTTTAGCACGTCAGGAGAATGAATTCCAGTTGGGTGTGCGTTTCAAAAAGTAATAAATTATGAAACTTCATCGGAATGTTATATAATTTTATATAAATTAAATTTATTTTATTAACCCTTAAAATCTGATCCCATAAGACGACGACCTTTTCCACTTAGGTTTCTTAGTTATTGCGAAAATCCATCCATAAATGCCCACCTTGAATTATTTAGATCTTGCCATACCTTCTCAACTGTGTGCCCTTTATTGAACCATGTTATGTCTCGGTGTAATACAATGCAATTTCTTCCTTTTTTTCCTGAAACTCAGTGATACTAAAAAAAATATTAAAAAACAGTGCACGAGGAAAGTTTTATTAAAGTACCACATATTTCTGTAGAATCCAATGTGGTTAGTTCAGGATCTCGTTCACGAATTTCATGGTATAAGTTTTTAATTATTATTCGTTCTTTTAATGTTAATTAAATTTTCTTTTTGTGGGAGGACAACCACTTGAAGGTTCATCAACTAAAAGCAGTTAACAGCACTAAATGAAGTTTAACAACTACATATTTACACAAAACAATGTCAGTGTAAATGACCCATATACTACTAAGACTGAAAAAACTCACAAAATCTAACTATAAAAAAATAATAAAAACAGAATATAATCAAGCAGTGCGAAATCCCTGCCGGCACGCTTATTTTCACATCTTTGAAGTTGTGAATTCGGTCTTTGTGTATTATCACATTTATTTTCCCCACGATCAGAATCCGAGTATCGGAATCGCCGTGCTTCTTTAAATACTAAAAATATAAATTGAAATATAAACCCCTATAAATAGTAACCTACTTTCAAGACTGTTATTTAAACCAGTTGTAAACTTTTCAAATATCCCCCATCTAAAGAAATATTGGCGCAAACTTCGTCAATAATGTAAAACAAGGACCCCAGAAGAACTTTAATTATTTCCTTTATTATAATGCATTACACACAAGTTTGTGACGGAACTCTAACGCAATCATTCCGACTGAACGGACCGCCAATATTGTTTCCGGCAAGGATATGTGCCAGTGTAGTTTCGGGAAGTTTCCAGAGACGCAAAGACCGCAAGTCATTCCAGGGCCGATACTGAGACAGCGGCACAGCAACTGGATAAATTGTGACGTCTTGCGTTTTTGTCTAAAGTGCAATGTTTGTTGTAGAATTGCCCTTTCAATTGCGCCAACCGTTTATTTGCTGGAATGTTCAATGCTCAAAGTTTCGCTTTATTATCTTTTGCTTTTAAGTTAAAGATGTGGTCTGTTTATTGGGATATACATTGTACGGGTATTGTATGAGCTTTAGAATGTCGTATTAAATGCTTGCAGTGGGGAATCACGTTGGTATTTGGGAATAAATCTACCGTCTTCTGAGTTGTTGAAGGGTGAATGTTATTATTAATAGAAAGGAGCCCGCTATAAGGCTGTTTCCTGATTTAAGTGGTGTATGAGACATTATAAACATGTTGTCCTACTACTGGTGTATGAGGGGTCACTTATAACTGGGCGTCGTCTTATCTAAGAAACAGTATAAATAGAGTCATTGATACAAAGTCGCGGTCTCCGCCAAAAAGCCTTTCTAATTTGTAATTTTTTAGAAAAAGATTACACGTGTTTCGCACAATACGGGCTTCATCAGACCTAAAAGTACAAGAGCCAATCAAAAAAGAATGACAATAGAACAGGGAGTTTCAATATGATATCAGCATTTATACAGGACATCCCAAAAAAAAGTTCAGGAGAGTGAAAGTGTAGGTTGCGCAAAAAATGTATATTGCTGTATACTGCCTCTTACAGTTTATTATATTATATATTATATATTTTATATTATTTTATTGTAGAGATTCTAAAAACTAACAAGTGTACTAAATTTAGAATAATTTATCTTGGAAAATATGGAAGAAAAACGAGAAAAATCTAAAGCCTTGACACCCTGTATATTAATAATGAAGCCATTTTGACCGCACATTTATAAGTATTTTCTTTCCTATTTTGACGAGCACTATTACTCCCTTAAATATCTACGTGACATTCATTCACACCTTTCAAGTCCAGATAAACAGGAGACCTCCTCGCTTATGTTGCTCACGTTTGAAACGGAGCAATAGAACGTAATGGGGAGTCCCAGGCGATAGCATTGGACATTCCCAAATGTCTTTGGACACTCCCAACCATTGTTTGGCATGAACGGCTACTAACTATGTTAAGAGCATACGGAATGCTTGTTCAATTTTTTTCATGGCTGTTAAGCTTGCTTAAAGACCGTTCTCTGCTAGTGGTGATGGACGGATTTCTTTCAGACACATTTAGCATCAACGCCGTAGTCTATATAGTTTCTATATTGTCCCATATATAGTTTCGCTGATGACAGCACACTTGTTTCATCTTTTACTTTGGATGCTCGAACATCGACTGCCAATCCACATCTCTATAGGCAACATGAGGTCTCAAATCTCAACAAAGACCTGGAAGAAATTCTGTCTTGAAGTGACAATAACCAAGTAGATTTTAATCCTAAAAAATTCCGGGCAGCAGTTTTCTCTAAAAAAGTTATAAAAGTAAAAAGAAATGTTGAACAACCGGATATAGTCATGGCGAGACCCTCGATTCCCTTGGCTTGCGGCCATTATTAGGGCGGCCTCGCAGAAGCTTGGAATGATTTTCCGAATTAAGAACCTCTATATACCCCAACAACTTTTGATGCTCTATAAAGCCAAAATTCGACCATCGCTGGAGGACAGTTCGCCCACCCGTACGTGGTTCAGCTTAGTGTCTCTCGAACTACATTGTTTAAAAATTCTTTCATCTGCAGAACGTCATCACTCTGGAACGACCTCCCTGAGGCCGTGTGCCCTAACGACTATAATCTTTAAATATTCAAGACCAACGTGAATCATTTCCTGTGCACAAACACCGCTCGCAGAGCGCCATAAAGGATTAATCCTGCAGTGTTGTGCCTTACAAAAAAAACTCTGTATTACTTACTTTTTATTACTTTTAGGCGGCTCGCGTGCCTGTTGGCAACATGAGAGTTATGAACCAGGAGCAAATTTCCAGTGATATTTCAAATACAAAAAAAAAACAAAAAAATTGTCAACAGTTAAGAAACAAATCATTCCGCTGTGATTTGAACCATCGACCTCTCGGTGAGAGACTAAGTAACACTGATTTTTACAGTTATGTTGTGAATTACCAAAGTATTAACAATAATTATTATTTATCTACTAGGTTACTAATTGTCAGGGTCTAATAAATAAATTAATATTATATCTTGAATTTCAAAAAAAAAAGAATTGTCCATAATATATTATATATTTTTATCCTACTTACGGTACTAAAACATAGGCTAAGATATATTGTAAATATGATAGGCTGAAGGATCACGGTCAATGGTCTTTGGAAAACCAACTAAATACTCGTAAATAAGTAAATAAATAAATAAATATTTGGGTGGGTTCAAAATTAATAACGTCATTGGCACTCTTTTTCGTCTTTGTTATTCTCAACTTTTTCAAGAGGTCCACCCTGGCGCCCTTACCGCACTCGTGTTTAACGTTTTCCGGCAGTGAAGACCTATGACTAGAAGATAATAGAAGGCTGATTTTGTCTCGGAAATGTCGGAATATTTGTTATAAAAGCTAAGATGTTCCTGGACTCTGGTGGATATTCTCCACCCTGATTGTCCGATATAAATAGCAGGGAATATATTTCAGTGAGTAAATTCCCGATTTTGATAGATTCTCCATTTTGTCCCTCACTATGTGATTGGATGGTTTGTATTTATTTACGAATCTGTAACAATGTTTATCTAGAGAGTTTCTGGAGGAACCCTTGTTGGAAGCATTTTATTTTATCATGTTCAATTCCTTTTTTACGACGCTTGTTTACGGTAGTTTTAAAAGTCCATACAAAAAGGAGTTAAAGGCCGCAAATTTAGGTAAGCATGGGGAATTAGATGAAAATTGGATTATGCTATCTGTCGCTGAAGGCTTTCTGTAAATTTAAAAAGCGATTTTGTTTTCTTTTCCAAAACTGGTCATTTCTCCTGTGCCTCCCTTTCAAGGGAAAAATAACTCTTTATGTAACCTGTTCACACAATACAAATATCATCGACATATCTTTTATACGCTATTAAGAATTAATCCAACATGCTTTTCATTATTTTAGTTTCCAAATGGTTTATGAAGACTTCACCTAAAAAAGGAGAAAGGCATGAGCCCATTGCCAATCTCGTCTTTTGTCTAAAAAATGTATTATTGAATTTAAAGAAATTGTGACTAAGACGGTAGATAGGATGAGCATGAGGCCTTCATTAACCACTTTTGGTAGAGAGGTACTTACTAGTAGGTAAAGATCTAACCAAACTTATGCAATCTCCACGGGACACACTAGGAAATATTTTTCTGACGTCTAAGGAAATCAGAGTAGCACTGAGTGGAATCTCGACGTTCCTGAGATACACGGCAAATTCTTTTGAATTCTTGGTGGCGTAAGTACTCACAAACGCGTTGCTCCCCTAAGGCAGGGATGCACATACCGCGGCCCGCTGTAGATATTTATGCCGCCCGCCAACGAATTTTAAAAGCGATATTTATGCGGCCTGCCAACGAATTTTAAAAGTATTCTACTGGCCGCGCTCCGGTCTAAGCATATTGTTACGAGATTAGAAATCTGTCGCATCAACTAGATTACTTTAAGATTCGCGAAACACGTCGGTAGAATTACCGAACAAAGTGGAAGGTTCTCGATGTTTGGTAACTCGTATAAATACGACGCATCGCCAGCTACCGGGGCAGTTAAGTTTTAACTACGGACAAGCGAACGTTATACTGATTGAGAACTGTAATCTGTGACGAGTAACTATTTCGTCGTTCGAACTTGGCTTCTACCTACGTAACAATATAATATCAAAGAAAACAAGGTCTGTCTATACCACCAAACTATCTTTAATAATCTCGCCACAGAAAATGGACTACTTCTTAAATATAATATCAATTTTGATATGGATAAACCAGGCCCCAGTAAGAAACGTAGTCGTAAGGTTAAAGATGAACATCGACAGTTTCAAAATATTTGGACCGAAAAATACTTTTTTATTTCATCGCATAACAAAATTGTCTGTTTAATATGCAAGAGTAGTGTTTCTATTCAGAAGGAATATAATGTGAGAAGGCACTGTGAAACCCAGCATCCTACTTTTACCAAATTAACTGGCGAAAATCGAACGCAAAGAATTTCCACTTTATAACGGGAACTAATAGGCCATCAAGCTATGTTAAAAAAACTAATTCAAGATGCTGAAACAGCTACTGAAGTTAGCTTTGAAATATCTCGAATAATAGCGAAAACTTGTCGGCCTTTTAAAGATGGTGAGTTTGTTAAGCAATGTTTAGATATCGCCGTAAAAAAAATTTGTCCGGAAAATGTAAAGAAGTTTGAAAAAATTCAGTTAAATCGGATGACTGTTCAAAGAAGAATTACCGCATTAGCATCTAATATAGAAGAGCAATTAGCTACGAAATCGAGAAGTTTTGAGTATTTTTCTATAGCACTCGACGAATCTACAGATATAAGTTCCACTGCTCAACTCTTAATATTTTTACGAGGTGTAACGCAAAATTTTGAAGTGAGTGAAGAACTGATTGGTGTGAGTTCTTTGACAAGTCAAACCAAGGGGAGTGACATGCTCAAAGCTCTTCTGGAAAAATGTTCTATAATGGATTTGAATTTAACGAAAATATCTGGAGTTACGACTGACGGAGCACCTTCAATGGTTGGAAGTACATCTGGGATAGTAACTATGTTAAAAAAATATTTACAAACTAAAAACAAAAATACCAAGGAATTAATGCAGTTTCATTGCATTAAACATCAAGAGGCCCTCTGTTCAAAATTATTAGGATTTGAAAATGTGATGAAAGTTGTAGTACATACTGTAAACTTTATAAAATCACGAGGTCTCAATCACCGACAATTCAAACAATTTCTCGAGGATATTGAAAGCGAATATGGTGATCTCCTGTTTTACACTGAAGTAAGGTGGCTAAGTCGTGGGTTGACACTACAGCGGTTTCTTAACTTGATTGAAGAAATCCAATTGTTTTTTGCGGAAAAGAAAAACGACGTCCCCGAACTCGACAACCCTGATTGGCTGTGTGACTTAGAGTTTCTTTTAGACATCACAAATCACTTTAATGTCTTAAATACGAGACTCCAAGGCAAAGATCAACTGATTTCGCAGTTATACTCTCATGTTTCGTCCTTTCAATGCAAATTAAGTATTTTCAGGACACAAATCAATTCAGCCAATTACAGCCATTTTCCGAACTACAAAAAAATTATGGAGAAAGTCAATAAAACTGACGCCAATTTCGCTCATGTTGAAAAAATTGATATTTTGATGCAAGCTTTTCAAAGTCGTTTTGTAGACTTCAAAAAAGTTAAACCTCTATTTGACATTTTCAGCAATCCTTTCAACATTTCACCCGAAAATGCGCCGGAATCAATGCAGCTGGAATTAATAGACATGCAAAATGATGATAGTTTACGAAACAAATTTAATGGAGGTAATTTACTCAACTTCTACCGTTGCGTTGATAAAAACGCTTATAAAGATTTGTGAATAAATGCATTAAAATGAGCAAGCTTATTTGGATGGACGTATATTTGTGAACAAACGTTTTCAGTGATGAAACTAAACAAAACAAAAACCGAAACCGTCTGGCAAATGAAAATTTGGAAGCAATTTTACGTGTGGCGACAAGTAATGTGGAGCCAAATATACAAAAAAAACCTGTTAGTTCAATGCAATGGCATGCATCAAAATAATAAAACATGAAATATTACATTGTAATGATTAGATTACCTTACGATTATATAATTACAACAAACATTTTTTAAGGGTCTTTTATTTTTATCATTGTATTTCATGCTATTTAAAAATAAAAAATTTTCTGTTAATAATTAACAGAACATTTTGACTTATATTTTTCCCGAGTGGCCCCTGTTCTCTATAAGGGTTTCGTTTAATCATGATAACAATCTCTATATTGGTGTATCCACAAATGACACTACGTGCCATCTTTATGTATTTTAGGCAAGCCATAAAGTGTTGAGGATCTCGGGTTCATTGGATAGGATCTCTCCTTTTTAATGGTAAAATATTCCAGAGTCAAGATTCACTGGTCAAGACATTTCTTAACTTCGGTAAAGAAAGCATTTGTAGGGTCTCTATTAATGTTTCCGATATCCTCAGAGTTCAGGAAATTCAGACACAGAAACAGAAAGTAAACTGTAAGTCAATGTGGCGAAAACTCATGTTGGACGGAGCGATATGGATATTGGAGCCTTGGCATTATATTGTGTTTATTAATGACGAAGAGCTGTGGCAGTTTTGCTGTATTCATATTATGGCACGAACATTTTTTGGTGTCACAAATCCATCTAGTTTGTGGAGTAATAAAGTTTCCCAACAATTTCGTGAGTATAATCAAGTCAATTGGCTAATTTTTAGCTCCAGAAGAACTATTAGAGGTAATATCTTCCCAAAAATTCTAACACTGATTGATAATTAATTAATGGTACAGATCTAGACTTAATATCGACAAAGTGTTTATCTGGAACAATGAAGAGCTGTGTTTTCTTTACTAAATTAAATTTTATATAAAAAAACCATATTGATATTATTTATGTAAAACTTTGTTTATTATGTTTTTGATGAAGAAAAAATGTATACCATCTATTAAGGGATCTTATTTAACACTAGTGGTCAGTCTTACAATGTCACCTCATGTTTTGAACCTGAATCTCATTGGAACAAAGTGTTTACAGTACAGAAAGAGGTAATCAAGTATACAGAGAGTGTATCACCAAGTACTTTGCGCTTTGTGCAGAAATATCTATACAAGCATGATTTATTCTCAATTTCAGGATATTTATATGCTGTAAAACCCCCACAGATCTTACTATTCACTAAAAGATCATGCAACTTGACGATTAACCTTTAATATTAGGTACCTATGTTTATATAAAGCCTTAAAAACTATTTGTATTCTTTTTTAATTAGAGCTACAACATATTAAGAGCGAAAGTCAACAAGTAACCTACTTGTAGAATTGTTAGGTGAACTATTTAAAAAGTTTTCAAATATCGTCTGCTTCTCAAAGAATATTAGCCCAAACTTTATCCAACAATGTATACGCAACAACAATCTTAGAAGACAAATTTTAATTATTTCTAGGGCACACAAGTTTGTTATACAGGATGTTTTGTAATACTTATATTTTGCTGTTTTTATTTCTTATGCATGCAACAGTTTATACAGGGTGTCTCACGGTCGATGGTAGGTTAGACGTTTACGGAAAACGGGACATAAAAAATTACTGAAAATTTGGCAACTTGGGTAATTGGCTTTGCTCTATCGATCTAAAATATTTTTAATAAGGCAGCGTTGCCGCTTATATAAAAAAGTAGCAACATATTTGATATTTTAAACGGAACACCCTATATATAATTGCATTTTCCGCTTCGTTATTGATTTCTAATTATTTTTGTATAATACGTTCCTATACCTATCTTTAGCGGTGTTCGAGAAATTAATTAATTTTCATATTTTTTGTTCAAAACATAGCTCTAATTAAATGTTTATTACTGCGGTATTTGGATTCGTAGACAGCTGAAATTTTGGATGTAGTTTACCTTGTCCTGTGTATTAGTTATGCATAAAGAAATTTGTTCTGTGTTATACAGGGTCGTTCAAAATTTGTCATTTTACCGCTTGATACAAAAATGGTGAAAAGTGCATTTTTTCAAATAGAACACCCTGTATATTATTAAATATCCTGCAAGAAAATTAATGTCTCTTCCAAATGATATATCATGTTCCTATACCTAAATAGTTAAGATGTCGAAATAAAAGCAAGTTTTTGTAAAAATCGGATTATTTGGCATATTTGTCTTAGATAGACATGAAATCCCAAGATGGAACATATCTTTATGTAAATTTGACAGTTAAGTGCATCAATAATAAAAAATTTGCTAGTTTTTAACTTTTAGTAAAGAAAGCGACATAAAAAGAATTAAAATGGAGGGAAATAACTATTTAAATGAAATTTTGATGAAATCGTTATTCTTCATGAACAATGTAACAAGACTAATTTCAGTAGGGACAAATAACATGAATACAGTGAAATAGCAAATAACAATACAAGACAAAAGCATATCATAAAAAGGTTCAAGATTTTTTTTAATAAATGTTCAAAATGACGATTGTTGATTTCTAAACATTTTTCAATCCGTATACCAGGAAATTCAGTTGTGGCCTTCCTTATTTCACTGGCATCAAGCTGTTAAATGTAAGTGATCACTCGTTGGCGAAGGTCTTGTTTGCTCTGTACTGGTATCGTGTATACTTTTTTTTCAAATCACCCCACAAGTAGAAATCAAGTGGCGTGAGATCGGGCGATCTAGCAGGCCAATCCCACGGTCCCAAATGTCTTAGCCAACGATCGTCGAAAATTTGAAACAGCTCTCTTGTTACTGTCCCAGTGCAATGGGCTGGTGCCCCGTCCAGTTGAAACCAACAGGTACGATACTTTTCTAATGATAGATTGTCCAGAAACTCGTTCACACCTGATTTTAGAATTTGAAGGTATCTTTCGGAATTTAGAGATTCCTCGTAAATGTGATACTCTATTTTGTCATCTTTTAGGAGGCAAAAAACGTTAAAACTGAACCTTTCCTGAAATCCCATTTCCTTAACAACATGTGGATTTTGGTCAGCCCAGAAATGCTCGTTCCTTCTGTTGAAAATGCCCTCCCTGGAGAATTTAGCTTCATCCGTCCAAATTATTTTCTTTAGAAAGTTAGGATCTTCTTGGATGCGGATCAGCATTGCTTCACAAAATTGTACTCTACGTTGATAATCTTCCAGTTTCAGGGCTTGAACTTTTGTGAACTTGTATGGGTGCATGTCATGATTATCAAGGATCCCTTGAACAGAGGCACGAGTTATGCCTAAATCTTCTTCTGCACTTCTAGTGGAAGCTTGAGGAAAAGCGTGAATATAGGCTAAAACATTTATGATGTTGTCTTCATCAGAAGTTACAGGCTTCGGTAAATGTCTCCGATTTCAGTTTTGACCCATAATTAACAAAATTATTTTGTAATCGTACAAACTTTCTCTCGTTGATTAGTTGTTGATCGGGAAACATTTCGTTGAACCTTCTGCATGTTCTTGCTATAATTTGGTTACATTGTCCATGAAGAATAAACAATTTCATCAAAATTTCATTTAAATAGTTATTTCCCTCCATTTTTTTTCTTTTTAGGTCGCTTTCTTTACTAAAAGTTAAAAACTAGCAAATTTTTTATTATTGATGCACCAACTGTCAAATTTTCATAAAGATATGTTCCATCTTGGGATTTCATGGCTATCTAATAAGACAAACATGCCAAATTAATCCGATTTTTACAAAAACTTGCTTTTATTTCGACATCTTAACTATTTAGGTATAGGAACATGATATATCATTTGGAAGGGACATTAATTTTCTTGCAGGATATTTAATAATATACAGGGTGTTCTATTTGAAAAAATGCACTTGTCACCATTTTTGTATCAAGCGGTAAAATGACGAATTTTGAACGACCCTGTATAACACAGAACAAATTTCTTTAGGCATAACTAATATACATGAAAAGGTAAGCTAGATCCAAAATTTCAGCTGTCTACGAATCCAAATACAGCAGTAAAAAACATTTAATTAGAGCTATGTTTTGAACAAAAAATATGGAAATTAATTAATTTCTCGAAAACCGCTAAAGATAGGTATAGGAACGTATTATACAGAAATAATTAGAAATCAATAATGAAGCGGAAAATGCAATTATATACAGGGTATTCCATTTAAAACATCAAATATGTCGCTACTTTTTTGTATAAGCGGCAACGCTGCGTTGGTGAAAATATTTTAGATCGATAGAGCAAAGCCAATTACCCAAGTTGCCAAATTTTCAGTAATTTTCTATGTCCCGTTTTCCGTAAACGTCTAACCTACCATCGAACGTGAGACACCCTGTATAAGCAAGCAAAACTACTTGTTTCAGATAAAATTATATACGGAAATAGAAATAGCTTTAATGTTTTAAAATCTATATATTACCAAAAATTTGCTGCGCTTCCACAACGGAAAGAAGGATTCTTCTGTTTTCTCTTCTACTAGTTAAGTAGAAAAGGATAAGCAGCCATATGTGAGTTGCTTATCACTGAACATCGCCATTTTTTACATTGCCCCTGCGCACGTAACGTGGAAAAAAAGACATTATTATTATTATCATTATACGAAAGAGATTTACAGCTTTTCCTGACAGTCTCTAGATTTAAATGAAAATCAACAGCTAACGTTTTGACACGCGGCCTGTGTCATTTTTAGAGCTAGACAATATTCTCCAGTCTAATAACACTGGGGAACAAATTTCAGCTTTTTTTTTGTTTCCTGAACAAAACCTATTTTTTTTTATTGAACTACACCCAAGTAACTAAAAAATACCTATTAAAGACTTTAGTTAGCTCGCAAAAAAAATCTGAATTATTTGTTACAAAGTTTTAATATTTAGGCATATACAATGAACATTTTAATTTATAGGCATTTACAATGAATTGTATAAACAATATATTGTTGGTTCAACAATACCAATTAAATAGCACATTTTTATCAGTGAGTCTAAAGTTTAGACACTCATTTTAAGCTTCTTGGCCTGTCTTTTAAAAGCAACCTCGGGGGCATCTCTCGTAATAGTCTAACAGTAGTAGGTTAACATCTCACAGTTTTTCCCTGATACCTTCTTTCCATGTTTGAAATATCCTGGTGGAACCTCCCACCGTGCTCGTCACTTACACCACCACAATTTTCCGGAAAATAACCCAGATGAGAATCCAGGAAATTAATTTTCAACGACATATTATAGACTAGGTTTTGGTAAAATAAAAAAAGTTGGGCAACCAGGTCTTTATAGTTTTCTGCTTTTATGTTTCCCAAAAAATTTGTTGAAACCATTTTAAAGGCATTCCAAGCGTCCTTTCTTTGCCTTCAAGTATGGAATCGAATTGCGCATCTCCGAAAAGTTTCCTAATCTGGGGCCCATAAATATTCCCTCTTTAATTTTAGTGTCACGGATTCTAAAGAACTTTCCCATTCGCAGCAGAAGCAGTAGTATTTCGTATAACCTAGCTGCATTTCAAGCAAAATCGCCACAACTTTTAAATCCCCACAAATTTGCCAATTAGATCTTGCATATTGTACCGGGTGTTCCACCTGAGGAGGTAATCGGCTATATCTCAGAAAGTAATAACGCTACGACTTTGGGAAAAAATATATATCGATAAAAACGACCAAGAGAAATTGCTGGAAATTATTTTCAAGTTCGAAAAATGACCGCTAGGGGGCGCAAGAGAACTTTCAAAATAGAAATGCCGATTTTCTCTTGATTTTTCTGAATAAAAATATGTTAAAAATATAAGCATTGTATTCTTCATGAAATTGTGCAACTTTATGTTAGGAATCGTCTCCAGTTTTTTGGATCATAGTCGAGATTTAAAGCTGTCATTAATCCCTCAACGTCCCTACAGGCTACCAAACTGTTTTCCATGTTAAAAAATGATTTTTCTGACGGCTTCGGTACACAGAAAATTTTACTTCGTCTTGAAGTAAGTTCCATTGTCGCAATCGAGAGGCCAATAGTTCGAATTTTTCCTTAAGCAATTCCAAATCCCTTATAAGGTCACATAATTCACTTTGACTACTTATTTTGTGAGGCTTTTTACTGAGAAGTTTACTGACAAAATCGGAGTATTGCGAGATTGATGAGCTGGCGACATTTTCCAGTACACTACCGTTTCAATCCATTGGATCAACATCAGAATCAAGGCTATATTCCTGAGGTTGATTAGGTATAGGCAATTCGTCACTATGAGGCACCGGGCGTATGAAAGATTGTAAATTTGGATACTGTATCGCAACCTTTTCTTCTCCGAAAAGCCTTTTTGATGGGAGGTGCGAAACAAAAGTAATGGTCAGTACCGTGGTCTTTCGCTTCTCGCCAGATCATAGGAACAGCAAAGGGCATCTTACGCTTTTTTCCACTTTGCCAGCCGCGAATGTTAAACGCACATTTTTAGCAGCAGATATGGCAGCCCAATTTTTGTCCTGGTCTCCAATTTTACAGCCAAAATATAAGTGGTAAGCCTTTTGTATTAAAGGACTAAGTGTACGTTTCTGTTTCACAAAAGTCACTTCAAAACATATATGACAAAAATGATCCGGCTTATTTAAACAAACTCGCGACATGTTGCTCAAAACTCTCTAGTTTCTCAAATACGAAAAGCTCTCAGCCAACTGGTGGTTGAAATAAAACTAACTAACAATTTAGGATTTATTTTATATGTATTTAAACCTCTTATAGAGTACACCTGATATAATAGATCCAGGTACTTCTTATTTAGTAGTCGAATTTTCCCATACATTACGGGCAGGTAGGTAATTATCATAATTAGCATGGATCTACAAAACCGGAGCCAACTGAGACTTTTGCCAGACAGATTTATTTATTTATTTATTTATTTATTTATTTATTCACGTACTATCTACATTTAACAGTTTTACATATTAATACACCTAGTCTAGTATTGCCGATTTGGCACGATTTTTAAAATGTAAATATGACTTATCCCTAAAGAAGTCTAATTTGTCACAGTACCTGTTAACGCTAGAGGATATTCTGTTGACAGGATTATACAGAAAATACCATGTACGACAGTGAGGCACATGCAGAAGGGCATGGCTACGTGTCTGGTATCGAGGAATGTGAACTTGAAAGCACTGTAGGCATTCAGGACTTTTTATATGATAATTTAGTGTTTTAAATGCAAAACAGACATCGTAGTATTCCCTTCTGCGTGCCAAAGGGGTAAGCCCCAGGTAAGCCATAGTCTGATCATCGTTTAGATTAATTCCATTCATAAACAGTTTAAAGCGGGCGTACTTAACGAATTTATGCTGAACATTTTCTAGTCTAGTTATATGTACAGAATAATACGGTGACCAGACTATACAAGAAAATTCTAATATGGACCTCACAAATGAGGTAAATAACACCTTAATGGCGTCCAGAGATTTAAAGTCTCTACTAATTCTTTTTATAAAACCCAACATTTTGTTCGCCCTTGATACAATTATTTCAAAATGATGGGAGAAACATAATTTAGTGTCAAGATGTACACCCAAGTCCTTAATGACATATACTTCCTTAACAGGTACGTTATTTATAAAATATTGGACTTGATGAATTACGCCTCTAAGTCTGGTAAATCTCATAAAATTACATTTATTTAAATTCAAAAACAAATCGTTTTCTTGACACCAGTCATAGACAGAATTGAGGTCCTTCTGGAGGGTAACCATATCCTGAGTTGACGATACCTGGGCAAAGACTTTCATGTCATCGGCAAACAGCAAGACGTGAGATGACAGTTGCCATCCCAGGTCGTTTATAAACAGCGCAAATAGAAGAGGCCCCAAGTGGGAACCTTGTGGAACTCCAGATGTTGCCAAAAGGGGGTTGATAAGTGTCCATCAATTCTCACCTGTTGACCTCTGCCAGATAGGTAAGATTTCATCCAAGAAAGAAGAGATCCAGAAAACCCATAGTGAGACAGCTTGTAAAGTAAAATAGAGTGATTTACCTTATCAAACGCTTTGCTGAAGTCAGTGTAAATCACATGGGTTTCCCTCCCATTTAGAAAAGAGTTGGTAATGAAATTCACAATAAGAAACAAATTTGTATCAACAGACCTGCCAGAAGTAAATCCATGTTGCTGATTTACTAATATTTGCTGAAATATGACGGATAGCTTCCTCTCAATGCAGGACTCGAACAGTTTTGGAATTGCAGAGAGAATACTGATGGGTCTATAGTTAGAGACATCGTGCTTGTTACCCGATTTGTGAATTGGGGTCACATACGAAAGCTTCCATGCATCAGGAAATACACCTGAGCACAGGGATTGACAAAAAATAAGAGTCAGTGGAAGATATAGAGTATGTGAGCATAGTTTTAATACCCTGTTAGGAATTCCATCAGGACCTGCAGACTTATTGATATCACACTCAGCCAGTGACTCTTCAAGCTCGTAGGGGCTCACAGTTATGTTAGTAATCGAGTCCGAGACCTGTTGAAACAGACAAGAAGGGTAAACATTGGGCGTGATAGAGGGATTAAAGACTGATAGAAAGTGTTTAGCAAACAGATTTGCTATATCAACACCCGTCTCAGCAACGTCATTGTCAAGAAACATTGTTTTTGGAACAGATCCTTCATTAGACTGGGATTTTGCGAAGTTCCAGAACGACTTGGGATTATTACGAATATTACTTTCAGTATTTCTAATATAACAGTTATAGCAATCTCTGGTTAAGCTTTAACAAATGTTACGTAATAAGCTAAATTCATCGTAGTCAATAACTGAGTTAGACAGTTTGTACCTTTTGTGAACTATTTTTTTTTTCAAAGATGCGATTTTTGAGTTCTTGTGAAAACCAAGCAGGAAAATTATCAGCAGATCCGTATTGTTTTAAGGGCACAAACATATCAAAGCAGTCAAATACTAACGAATAAAAATTACTTACAGTTATATCTAAGTTATCATTCAAAATAGAATTCCAGTTAACAGAGAGAAAGTAGTTATTGATTGAATCATAATCAGCACTCTTAAACTCATAGAAGTATGTGTTGGAGGGCTTCAGAAAGTCAACATTAATATCCAAGAATATTAGTAATGGTGGGTGATATGGATCACGGCCCACCAAACCATCACACTTCACAATTGACTCCGGCTGAAAATTTGAAAAGCATAAATCTAAAATAGAATTGCGGTCATTAGAGTGTCCGTTGAACTGTGATAGGTTTAGGTGAGCAGTTGTATCACATAACGTAACTTCTTTCGGAGATTTAACATTACCGGGAACCAATCCTACAAAGTCATCAACAGTTGATCATTTGATTTGAGAAACATTGTAATCGCCGACAACAAGTACTTTTTCAAACATATCACAAGCACTAGCAACAGTCGCCAGATGAGATTCATAATAAGACACATCCATCGTTGGAGGTATGTAAACACAGCCAATGCACACGACCGAGCTGCCAAATGACACAGACACCCATACTTCCTCAATAGATGGATTTCCTATAGATAAATGATGAGACTTGTATGTTCTATTAACAGCCAACAGAACACCTCCTCCACGGCTCTTGGAACTGTTAACATGAGTCCTGTCAGTGCGATAAACCAGGTAGCGAGAATCCAGGAATTCTGAGTTATTTATATCCTGGTCCAGCCAGGTTTCGGCAAGGGCAATTACAGAATATGATTCAGACACCGCAGCACAGTAAATATCTTTAAGCTTTGTCCTGATACCTCTAACATTCTGATATAAGATGGTAGTATGTTCTAATTGGGTTGATTTCCTTCGCGCCCGTTCTGAAAATTTCCAACAGTAAATGTTTTTAATTGACGTCGTTGACGAAATTCTTTGATTGCAGTGCCTTCAGGCCAAAGATTTGGATCAAGCAGACCTTTTAAGAGAGATTCTTTAACTCCAATTTTGAAGGATGCGACATCCTCATTTTTATCAAGCACGAAACATTTGACGTCAGGTATAAGCAGTTGGTCCACCACATACTCGGTCACAAGTTCCGCTGTCGTGTCAGGATGACATCGACCAAGGTATAGCCATTGACGCCTCTCACCAGCACCGAAATGGCCACCATTGGTTCCAGTTCCGATTATGACCTGCGGACCATTTAAGTGCACTGAAGCACTAGCAGAGTTTCCATGGTTACTGTGAAAGTCAGCGGACGGCCTGGTTGTTATCTTTGGCTGATTTCTGCCATGTTGCTGATCGGGTTTATTGGAGTTTTTAAGTTTATCACTAGGTTTCCCAGATGCAATGTTTTTATTAATAATCAGACTAGGGGGCACAACTGACGTAGAGTGTGTGGTGCCGTTAGCCAGACAGACAGTTTTATTGGTAGCCAGAATATCCTTCAAAGATTTTAGTTCATACACTAAGTTATCAACTTTAAGGTTCAGTGCATCATTCTGACGCTGCAACTCACTTATTCGCTTTTCATTAGCAATATTAATGGATGCAGAGTTCCCGATAACATCCGAGGGTTCCTCGGCAGTTGCTTCACTATTTCGTAACATACCGGTAAGATCCTTTATTTCAGTCCTCACATCATCTTGGTTAACAGACATAGCAGTCAGCATGTCACTCAAGTCTGCAAATTTATTCTGCAAGGAAATTACTGCATCCTGGTTAAGAGAGAGACCAGTTATCTTGTCATTCAGATTGTTAGTTAGTATAATAAAATAAGTAGGATTTTGCTATTTTGGTCTCAGAAACATTTTTGCTGTTCTCCAGTGTAATATTGAAACTTAAGGAATAATCCCCCTACCACCGTTATAGTGATACTAAATATAGAAACAAAGATAATGATATACTTATATATTTTTTTGAACGCTGTACGATCTTAGAGACGCTTAGTGGTCGCCTTGCAGGTACTGTGGGTATGAATTCATTAAACTACGAAAGTATAACATTATAAATTGCAGACTTTTTCATACATTGTGTAGGTACCTAAATCACAATTGACGACCAAAACTTTGGCAAAAATCGTTTTTAGGGACTGAAACCGAAACCACAGTTTTGTATTAAAACAATAATTTTAGGCCGGAAAGCAAGAAAATTAATTTTTACGTTTGAAATCCAATTTCCTTTGCTTTATTGTAGGGAACAAGGAGTAAATTGCCAAAATCAAATTATAGAGACACGATAATATTGTATAGCGTGAAAAACTTCCAAAAAAGGAAAGATCTATATTTTTAAGTTATAGTAGATAAGTAGAATTGTTATTTTGAATACCACATTATACTGTGAGATTCACTTTGATATTGGAATCATGTGTGTTTTTTGAGTAAGTCGTTATAGAGTATATAGTACTATACAGAGTGGCAAAAAAGTAATGCCTGTAACTTTTCAATTACCTCGTATACGAAAAAGTGACCTTCATGAAAGTTGCTCAGTAAATTATTCCACACATTTCTGCCTGCATGAACTTTTTCTGTCATTTCTGGTTTGGTTGCTATAGGGACTAACTTACTTTTTTTAAATAGAATACCCTGCACATGATTGCATATTTGGATTCTACTGGGAGAACTCTAAATTATTTGTAATTCAAATTTTCACCTATCTGCAAGCGTTTTCGAGATAATGACAGCTCAAAAATGAAATACTTCCTAATTATAATTATTCCTACCCAATACCCACCAGTTGAGTCAAAGTATTTTCATGACAGCGACCTAAGAGGTGTCAATTTTGAGTTCCTGTTTAATTTTCTGTTGTCTGATTTCTAATTTGTTTACACAATGGTTCATCTGAATGAGAAACAACGAGTTGAAATTTTCATAATGAGCGGTTAAGGAAATATGAAGAGATTGCAATATCAGGTTTGTCAACTTTTAAATGAATGTATGTAGAGTGATAAGGAAAATTCGAGAAAGAGGCAGTGTTAGGAAAGCCACTAAATCAGGTCGACTTAAAACAGCAACCGAGGAGACAATGATTTGGATACCATGCTCTCAATACATGAAAATCCAGGCCAATGGCAATGGATTTTAATGTGCTCATCAGTCAGTGAAAAATGTGTTTAAGCAGGAGAAGTTGCATAAGATAAAGTTGGTGTACGAGTTAAACGAGGACGATTTTGATAGAAGAGCTGATGATGGAAAGATGCAATAACGATAATAACTTCGCAACAAATATAATTTTCTCGGATGAAGCTACTTTCCATTTAAATGGCATTGTTAATAGGACACGATTATCGTTATTGGTCTGCCAAGAATGCTCACTGGTTCCAGGAAGGTCATACTCAGAGGCCCGGAAAAGTAATGTTTGGGCGGGCATAGTTAGTAGACATATTGTGGGACCTTTTCTCATAGATTTTTATTTTGAATGGCAGAATGGTTTTACCGGGTGTAAATATTGGCATAAATGAACAGGTATGGTTCCAGCAAAATGGAATACCCTTGCATTATGCGGCAAATGTTAGACAATATACAAGCGAACAATTTTCTGGACGTTGTATAGGCAGAAGAGGTGCTATTGACTAGCCAGTGCAATCCCCGGACTTAACCCCGCTCGACTTGTTTTTGTGGGGACACTTAAAGAACAAAGTCTACGTTAACCGTCCAAATGACTTAGAATCTTTAAAAGTCAGAATTAGTGCTGAAATTCGGGCCATTCCAGAGGATTTCCTTTTAAACGTTGAAGACGGGTTCAGGGATTGACTAGCGCTCTTCTTAGCAAAAAATGGTGTTCATTTTGAACACCTGATCCACTAAAAAGGTTTCACTTGTTTATTATTCCTATGCTAAGTTGTTCAATTTCCTATGCTATTTATTTTGTTATTAAAAGGTCTGTTACAATTTTAAATAAATAAAAATTTGAAATACAAAAAATTCAGAGTTTTCCCAGTAGAATTCAAATATGCAATCATATGCAGGGTATTCCATTTAAAAAGAGTAAGTTGGTCTCTATGGCAACCAAACCAGAAATGACAAAAAAAAGTCATGCAGGTAGAGATGTGGTGAATAATTTACTGAACAACTTTCATAAAGGTCACTTTTTCGTATATGAGGTAATTCAAAAGTTACAGGCATTATACGCGACTTTTTTGCCACTTTGAATAGTAGTTATATAGACCTCTTATAAAGGGTATCCCAAAATGAACGCACATTTTTGATTTGTTAACAAAACACATTTATTTCTTGAAAGATGTCAAAACTTTACCAGGATTAGAAACAATATATAATATCACGATTAAGTGTGAAATATCCGACAAATGTCCACCTTTGCTGGTAGGTCCTTGCCCTTTTTACGAAACTACTGATAACATTTTCACGTATTTGTGGACGAATTTCATCAATGAGGCGTCGAATTCCGTTCTTCATGTCAGGAATTGCGGCTGGTTTATTGGTGTAAACACAAGATTTAAGAAAACCTTGGAGGAAGAAGTCGCACGGTGTTTTATCGCAGGATCGTGGTGACCAATTCTGATCACCATTGCGAGATATGACACGAACAGGAAATTTCAGTTGTAACGAGTCCATTGTTTCACGGGCAGTGTGACAGGTCGCTTCGTCCTTCTGAAACTATAAGTTTTTCACATTAGTTCGGTCTAATTTAGCCCACAGAAACTCTTCTAACATTGCACGATAACGTTCGTCATTCACTGTTAGTTCAGTTCCAGCCTCGTCTTCAAAGAAGTATGGCCCAATTATTCCGCCGAACCAAAAACCGCACCAAACGGTGACTCGTAGAAGATGCATTGGGTTTTCGTGAATATGACGAGGATTCTCTTTCCCCCAAATTCGACAATTCTGCTTATTGACGTATCCATTTAATTGAAAATGTGCCTTATCACTAAACAGGATTTTCTTCAAAAAATCTCCGGCATTTACCTCGTTTTCCAGAATCCAATTAACAAATTCACGGCGCAACCCATGATCTGCTGGCTTTAATTTTTGGGTCAATTGGATTTTATAGGCATGCAAATGCGAATCTTTTATAAGAATTCGCTGCATACTGGTTTTGGTAATGTTTACTTGCTGTGACCGACGGCGAATCGACGTGCCTGGATTCTCACCGTTGATGAGTGAGTAGATGGCACCTAGTTGATCATTTTCTTCTTTCAAACACTGGTCTGCAATGTGATTCCAATCCAGATAGTTGCCTTTACTACACCAGTCTAGTCTGATATTATTGACTTCCAGTCTGGTTTCGGGGAATTTACATGTAAACCTCGATAAGTAGATGGCTCGTGTTTAAGAGTCATTAAGGCGAATCGACCACGCTTCGATTGATGTGAACTTGCAGTTTTGAGACTACCAACCAGGGCTGTTTGGCGGTGGCGGTGATTGCGGTATCGTCAGCAAACAGATATAATTTTGTTTGACTCAATTTAGGTATATCACAGGTGGATCTCGCTTATAGCTTGCTCGATTCCCGGACTTAAAACTATTACACATTTACAACTTGGGCATGCTTGCTACCCTGCCCATTTTTTTATAATCAATATTTTATGCCCTGATAGACCCCTGGGCGTGAAATGTGTGTGTATGTTCTCCTTTTACCTTACTCTATAATATTTATATGTTTAAGTAACTTAAACTTTAATCTTTAGGTGACTGGCTGAATGACTGATCAACCCATGCCAATATATTAAAAAACAAAACGCCTTTCTATCACTAATAGTTTTCCAGACCACAATTCTCCAATCACCAATTACGGACACACTACATCTACCCTTTTGAAGTCGATTTTATTCCTTTTTATTATACACTGATTTTCTCCCCTTGGGTCCAGACTGTTCCAATTCCATAAAAAAGTGACACGCGGCACCAACCCCCAATAAAAATCTATAGAATTACAGACGTTTTTACTACTTCCCTTAAAATAAGTTTTATGTTGGTAATGTTAACTCTTTAATATAGTTAATGACAATGACAATGATAAAAATTGATAAAGTTTTTACTATCTACTGATACAGAAGATATTTTATGAGCCGTTAACAAACTCTTGACCATTAACAACCAGAAATGTGAGTAAGACAAATTTATAGTTTATTGCTTAAGGAGACGGTATACTATGTAGTTTATTTTTTGTAATTCATAAGTAACTAAGGTGAAAACAGTTATACTTATAGGTTACATAAACACATTAATTTGATGTTGTTAAGCTGTTGGACTCGATCCTCGTCGAAAGGAGATAGTCGAACTTAATGTTAAGACGACGTTATGTGTATCATAAAATAAATAAAATATTAATAAACCTGTTAAACAGTATACCTGCGGATGCGGTTAACAAGACAAATGGACCAAAAATTGAAAGATACGAAAAAAGTCATTCTTGATAAAAAAAAAATTTATTACTATTGGTAACTTAATACAAAAAGTAACCAATGATCACAACCATGGTGGAGATGCAACGGGGATCGAAGTAGCCAAATATATGGAACAAGTTAAACAAGCTAAGAATACAACCCGAGATACAGCGCAATGGATACTGTTCAATCTTTCTATTGCAATCAGTACCAGTACAGTAGGCAAGGTTCCAGGAACTAGGACAAATAAAATGACCATCAGAAATGCCAGAAACAATCTGGGATGCGGACTCTCCTTCCCACTCAAAAGAAGGAAAATTCTTCTACCGGATGAATATAAACACAACGACAGAGGAAAACCGTTTTTGCTGCGTGGCGTTCAAGGTAGTACCCCACCTGTTCTGTCAGCTGTATACTATCCACGACATAAAGGAGAATACTTCTATTCTACTAATATACGCCCTACTGCCAGACAAGACTGAGAAGACGAACATGGAAATGCTGCCAGTGCAAAGTGGTGGATCATGAGAAAGCAATGCAGTTTCTGTGGTTTTTCCAGAATGTCAACAACGAGGTTGCTTCTTTCATTTTTGACAGTATCTATAAAGGAATATTTATGAACGGGGAAAAAAGTAGAGTCAAATTTGCATTATGCATAAGAGTTATGATACATCGAAAATTATTTATCAATATTTATTATAAAGAGCAGATTAAATTGAATTAGCATTAGTGGATAAGCACATAATTTCAATTAGTAAGTTTGCTAATATATTATATATAGTATACATTTGTTTTATTGCTTTGTGAAAACAATTTTCGTGTCGAAGAATTGTGCATTCGAAAATTGTGTTTTGAAAAACGGAGTTCGATATTGTGATTCTAAGAAAGTGTTCGAACAATACACCTAATTTCTTTTTTGGGTGCTATTCAACATCTGTTTGCTTTTTCCTTTTAGGCTCTTGGCGGCTGTTGCGGGCTGCTGCGCCGCATGTAAATTCTTCTTCTTTAGTGAAGATGTCTGTTAAGTGTGCTGGTCACTAGAGGGTTATGGTTTTCTCTCCCTTTTTTAAGGAACTCAAGATGGTTTATGTATTCTGTTAGTGTTTCCATTTCTGTTTCTCGATTAATTTGATTGTTTCTCATGAACCATGGTACTTTCTTACTTTTCTGAGGGCGATGTTTTGTACTGCTTGAAGTTTCTGTCTTTGTTTTGCGGTTATCTGTACCCATACTGGATAGGCAAATGTAATTATCCGTGATGAATATACTGAATAGCAATGTCGACATTGATGAATCCTGTTGCACTCCTTCTGGTATTTTTCTTGTCGTTGATTTTGCCTGTTCTGTTTTCGTCTAGAATGTTTCGTCCTTTAAAAATGAGATTAGTGTTTTTGTTATGGCTGGTAAAAATCCTAGTTTGATGGGTTCGATTATGAGGCCTTGATGCCACACCCTATGAAAAACTTTTGCCAGGTCTAGGACGGCTGCTCCTATTTGGACCATATTGTTGAATTGTACTACTCTCTATTCTGCCAATATTGTCGTTAGGTACGATATCCAGTGCTCTTGTCTGAAGCCAAATTATTCATGTGGAATTGCGTCAAGTTCGTCAGTTGTGTTCTTAACTTTGTTGCGCACTATATTATCGTCACCGGAATGAATTGCAATTACTCCTCCAAAAAAACACCAAACTTCCAACCTTACCTTCCGCTAAAGTAGCTTTCTATTTGCGTCGCTGGTGACGCCGACTTAAATAGAGTTTTAACCAGTATTTTCAAAAACCATGCAGTATATACTGGATCAATAATTGGAATAAGCATAAGCTGGTTAATGGTTGTCTAATTAAAAAATTAGAAAGGGTTTATGGAATAAATTCATTAGGATCGGATAAAAGGGCATACAAAGAACGTGAGTTTAAAATGTCCTCAATTTGCACCAGAAGCATATTAAACTATTCATATATTAAAATGGTTTTACCGATCACTCTGTGTGAATGAATTACCCTTTTTATGTTACTTTTCATTAAATACGAAAATTTGGAGTATTTTGAGAGACTAAATGCCATGTAATAGTTTCACTTGCACAATCACTGACAATTTCATTCTGTGACTCCGTTAAAAGACTTTAATTTGTACATCTATAAAGTTTGATTTTGAACATAAGTGCTTATAGGATTATAAAAAGTGTATGTATGTAATATGTATGTATAAAATTTAGCAGATTTTATCACTACTTTACCTAATTTGTTGTACGTCGTTGAGACGGTAATTTTGAGAACAGTTTGATTGCGTTATAAAAGTTGCAAGTTGTCGTTAAGAAATATTACCGTGGAACCGTTCGTTTGTTTTATTTTAGATACAAATTAAGATAGCACTAGCCAAGATTTGAATACAATATCTCCTAATATAACACTGTGGTGCTACGTAGAATGATTTTGTTGACACCCAGTATACGGTATAAATCAACATATTTTTCTATAACATTTATTTTTCCATCACGGTGCAAAATATTTGTTGGTAACTTTTTGAAAAACAAATTCGAATTGATATTATTAAGCAAGAAGGTCGACCAATCTTTAACTTTTGTTTTTGAAATCAATGGATTATTGCTATAGTTCGGAAAAGATATAAAAACTACGTAAAAAACTAATGACAAAATATTCTTGGTTTAGGGTTATCATCTAATAAAAGTTTCTGAATTAAGTTAGTAGTTAAACAATAGTAAAACTTAGTTTTGATTAGGCATTTTCGGTTTTAAATGGTGAAAGTTGTTAAAAAGATTTCGGAATTTCAAATGTTTAAGAAAATATTATAATAAACTATTTTACACCTTCTACAGTCCATAGAAATCCATTAGAATAGTAAAAGCGAGAAAGATTTGACTTATTGAAATGTATCTGAGTTCGGATTCCAAAGTATGCCCGAAGTTTTAAGTGTTCATAGTTTGAGAAATAAGAACTATCCTGATGATGGTTACTTAAATCCAAAACGTCTTTACAACTTCACTTGAATTGTGTTAAAATAAAACCCGATGTCCTTAGTTTTAGCTGTTATCTCAGATTTTAACCTGAACTAACCTGAACTTTAAAAAAGAAAACGGTCATAAATATCCTTAAACTGATTTGGTTGAAATTTGGTTCAGTTATTTGAAGTAATAAGGCGCTTATTTAGCTCTAACTAGATTGAAATTATTAGGTCCAGTGCCGTCTCAGTTGGTCTCCAAAGGAGGATTGTAAGAGTTATCAGTGGACTAAACTACAGGGATGACTGCAGACACGCTTTTGTGCAACTGGGCATATTAACTGTACCATGTATCTACATTTTGATCTGCACTATTTTCATGCACAAACATTGTAACGAGTATCGCACTCACGAACAAGTCCACAACTACCATACAAGGCACAGAAATTTCATCTATACAGATTTTCATTGAATAAATAGAATAAAATGTGGAATATCCTTTTATGCTCCAAAACTGTTTAATGCTCTACCGGCCGCCCTAAATATGCTACCTACGTCAGAATTTAAGAAAATAACTAAACATTATCTAATATCCAAAAGTTTTTATAACATGGAAGAGTTTTATAATAACGATTTCTCCGATATAGTATGGTCTTAAATCACTTTAATCTAGACTAAAGCTTAAGCTTAAACTCAAAATATTTCGGTGGGTAACCCAAGGTGAATTGATTTAAACTAGTTTGGTACTACTTAAGTATAGGAAATAGTATTAACTTTGCATTTTTTTTTAACAATCAGGAACCAAAAACTGGCGTTTGTAAACACCCTGTGTATTAACAAGAATAAAGTTTATTTATTTATTTATTTGCTTTGGAGAGCAGTTGACAGTGATAGTATTGTCATATTATCAGTAAAAGTTAGAGGTGTCAATTAGCAATGATTACGTCATGAACAATTTTACTAACGCAGAAATGGCTGGCATGCACTTTATTTATGGATTAGCAAAAAGAAATGCGAAAGAAGCACGGAGAATTTACCAGGACAAATATCCTAACAGGGTAATCCCATGTGCTAAAACATTTAGAACGCTACATGCAAGACTATGTGAAACTGGGAGTTTTAATAAAAATACAGGTGGTGGAAGAAACTGTAACAACGCCTGAACTAGAAGAAGCTATAGTTGATGCGATAGAAGATGATCATTCAAATAGTACCAGGAAATCAGCCCAAAAAACATTTAAGTTCTAAAAAGAGACCTCTTGTACCCATATCACATACAGCGGGTCCAAGTTCTACTGCCTCGGGATTTTCATCCAAGACATGTTTTGCGAATGGTTGATTCATAGGATGGCACACAATAATAATTTCTTACCAAATGTTTTAGTTACGGACGAGGCAAGTTTTTCACGAGATACTATTATGAACTTTCACAATGACCATTTTTGGGTCGACGAAAATCCCCACGTTATTAGAGAAAGTCATTTTTAGCAACAATTTTTGCTCAACGTTTGGGTAGGAATTCTTTGCGACATCATTTACCCATTTTGTTAGAAGAAGTACCCCTACATGTAAGAGTCAACATGTGGTTTATGCACGACAGGCTTCCAGCTCATTTTAGTGCTCTTGCTCGTCAGCATCTCGACATCACCTACCCTAATCGCTGGATTGGATGTGCAGGACCTCAAAATTGGCCAGCTTGCAGTCCCGATATTAATCCTCTAGATTTCTATTTATGTGGTCATCTGAAGGCTCTTGTTTATAAAACTCCTGTAGTAGACGTGAATGACTTGAGGAATCGGATAATTGACAATTGCAATGTCATAAGGAATACTCCAGGTATTTTTGAACGTGTCAGAGAATCAATGACAAATCGATTGCATTCGTGCATTTTATCAGAAGGTAGACATTTTGCTCATTTACTGTAAGGTTGAAATTGTTTATTTTTTATTTTTGCTTGTTATTTTATGTTGTCCATGGATAGCTTTTAGAGTGAGTTAAAGTGATTTATATTTTTTTTTGTCGCAAATGTAGCCAAATATGAAAAAAACACAAGAGACCAAAAAGTTGTATTTGTAGTTGCTTACTCTGAACAAATAAATAAACTAGAAAAAAAGGCAGTGGTGTACGTTTTCTTCTCAATAATAATTGCCTGTGGTGCCCACCGAGACGCCACTGGACCTAATAATTTCAATCTAGTTAGGGCTAAATAAGCGCCTTATTACTTCAAATAACTAAACCAAATTTCAATCAAATCGGTTTAAGGATATTTATGATCGGTTTTCTTTTTAAACTTCAACGCACTGTATCTCAGAAACGAAGCAACTTCGGACATATATTCATAGGAACTTTCTTTCTTAAAATGACCTTACGTATCACCTTCTGAAGTTTCGTACCGTAGTTAGGAAACACCCCGTATACTTATCGTCTTAGAATCACTCAAAGAATCACCCCTTAAAGTTTGGCCACGTACTTAAATAACACCCTGTATATAATCTTGATTTTATCTTCAAATGCATAGATACCAGTCGCAACAATTGTTAGGTTCTATTACCAATAATATTACTTATTTGATTACTGGGCAATAAAAATACATTTTTCTAATAACAATGATGCCCCCTTGTTTCATTTTTATGAAAATAAATGTTGTCTGAAAACTTAACACGGCATCCAATTAAAATATAATAATTATGTCGGACAATATTTTATTTTTCCAAGTTGGTAAGCAAGTTTTTTTTTAATCTTTGAGAATAAATGCGCATTAGGTAAAATAAATGTTGTCATTATAATGCAACAATATTATAACTTAAATCTATTTAGAAGTACCTTCCTAAAAAAATATTATTAAAACTATTCAAATTACCCAAGAAATAGTTTCGCAAAATTGCGTTAAAAAATAAATTACAATCTAAACATAATATCTTCTAAAGAAATATATTTATTTTATAGGTGTTGCACGTTTCGACTAAAAGAGGTATATAACTCAAGGACGAGGATAATTTATAGTTCACAAGCGATTTCCCTACTTCACTTAGAATATAAAATCAGAAATTTACAGTTTTGAAGAGATTTTCAGTTTCTATGAAGCCGTCTCAGCTATGGTCGCAACGTGACTATGCCAAAATTGGTGCACAATAAATTAATACTGATAAAGGTGCATATGCGAGATGTTGCACGTGGCGACATCTCGCGGCAATTGAGCAATCCACTCAACTAGGCCAGCGAGGACTTAGAGAAGACCAAACGCTGAAATGGAACCCGTATATGCGGATATCTACGTCAGGTAACCAAGCCTAAATAAGCTTGTCCCTTTTCTTTCCGACCGACCCAATCCTTGGACGTGTTTCGCCGTATTATGGCTCATCGGCAATTTATTCCTGGACTTTGTATGTATGTGTTTGTCGATATGTAAGACTTTGTGATACACATTTTATGTTGATGAGCATTGGGACCCAATGCTTGAGTCTCCACGGTAAATTATACAATTATCTAAAAAATACGGAAGAATAAAGTTTTCAGAAATGGCGGTAACGCTATTGGGGCGTACTCATAATATATATGATAAGAGACCGACAAAAAAGTAGCAATAATCTTCTACTTAGAAGTTTTAAGGTTACTGGAATGGCTTTCTTACCCTTTTGCAAACGCATAACCTCTGGAAATAAGTTTTATCCCTTGCTTATTCATCTGGAAACAAGGCAAATATAAGGGCTCTTTTATGCTTGTTATTATCTTACCAAGGCTCTATACTAAATTATTTTATGTTTATTTAGGACGAAATGTTGATATAAATGAGGATATGCGAATTGTAATGTACTAGGCTGAAATTTGGTTCGCGCCTATTAAAAGTTTATTGTTGTCGTAAAAGGTGTCTTTACATATACACAGACCTGCTTGGAGGAGTTATAAAGAAGGTCGGGAGAAGTTAGGGAAATAATCATATACAGGGTAGATTTTAGCCAGTATTTTTTAAATAACTGGGGATATTGTCGTCTCTAATATTTAACGCTTACTGCTGTGTAAAGAAGTATTTCATGTCACAGAAGATTGCGCCATTGTTAACGGTGAACTAGCGCGTTGGACTTATAGTAAAATTGATAAGATTAGGTATGCCAAATTACTTGATTAAAATCGTAGTTTCATTTCTCGAGGACAGGTCGTTCGCGGTGTCATTAGAAAACGCAGGGTCCAGTATTAGAGTTGTTAGGGTCGGGGTTCTTTCTTGCGCCGGTCCTGCACAATATACAGTGCGTCCATAAAGTCTTGCACAAATTCATTTAAAATTCAGGTATTTACTTTTTAAAAACGCTCGGACACGTCAATTAGTACTTTTGTTTGCGCATTTTTTAACGTAAAATGTTTTTATACAGGGTGTCGCACGTATGAGGTATGAGGTCATCAATAAATGTGTTTAAAATAAATTTTCAAACGTCAATATTTCGGAAACCGTGATTTCCAGAGGTGTTAAGTGTTCATCATAGAATTCAAAATTGATATAATATACAGGGTGTTCCATTAAAAAAAATCCTTGATGACCTCATACCTCATACGTGCGACACCCTGTATAAAAACATTTTACGTTAAAAAATGCGCAAACAAAAGTACTAATTGACGTGTCCGAGCGTTTTTAAAAAAAGTAAGCCCCTGAATTTTAAATGAATTTGTGCAAGACTTTATGGACGCAGTGTATACACTAGCGATATCCCCAAGCACCCACAAACACAACTTTATCTGTTTGCGAACGACACGGCAATAACCGCCACCTCGAGACAGCCTCGAATAGTAATCTTACGCCTGCAAAGACACATAAGCCTTGTGCAAAAATGGCTTGATACTTGGAAGATCCGTCTGAATGACTTCAAAACTCAGGCCATCTTTTTCTCAAAATCGCGAGTCAGATTACCAGAGAACAGAGTCAAAGTAAACAACAAGGAAATACCATAGAAAAGAAAAGTCAAATATCTGGGACTCGTGTTTGGCAAAAAGATGGCCTGGAACGACAATGTTGACCACCGCACCGGCTAGCTTGCGCACAAACTCAATTATGTGCAATGTATCCTGTGATAAACAAGAACAGTAAAATAGGTAACAAGACTAAGACAAATATTTACAAGATAATAGCTAGACCAGTACTGACATACGGTATACAGACTTGGTGATACTGTAAACAAGACAAAATTTAAAAAGTTGCAAATTTTTCAAAACAGAATTTTACGAATAATAACAGACGCACCAAGATACATACCTACAAGAGTACTGCACAATGACATGCACATGGACACAATACACCAGTTTTTCGATAAAATACTCACAAAATATTACGCACGGACAGATGTATCGGACAATATTCTAATAACACACTTACATACACACGCGCCCCACCAGGCAACACACAGACTTCCCCGTGACTGGGTGAGATACTTAGTTTTAGTTTAGTTTGTAGATTAGAATAGGTATATTACATAGACTAAGATTAGATTTGTAAAAAGAAATAGGAGTAATAAAGGAACTTAAAATGGAAAAATGGAATGGCTCCCACACTGAAGATAGTAACCAAGACACCTTTTAAACATTCAAAATTGAAAACCACTCTGCAAGCGAAAGCACACCATGAATTAGCAAAGCTGAATAACAACTGTATAACCAGATATTCCAAAAAAGAAGAACGAGAAAGAAAAGGAGTAAAGAACAATGTTCAACTTAAAGAGTAAATATGTCATCATCAAAACGGTGAACTAATCAACAAATCTGAGATAAACAGACGGCATCGCATGTATATATTTATTTATTCATTTAATCAAAAATTTTCCCATAAGATAATATTATGTACTGATAATTATTGTGAGAGAGCTGTCAGATAACATAACCTACGAAAAATTACTAATAAGCTAAAGTTACATATCGAAAAACATACAAACAGATAGTCAAAAAGTCAAACTCGCTTAAGCCATACAAAAAACATCTTAAATGAGATGTGCCTTTTTTTAAATTTGTACACTATTACAGCCCTTTATATGTCTCCAGGAATACACAAATGCAACAGAGAACCAACCAGTCATTTTAGTGATTCGAGACGATTAAGAAAACGTTTTAGGTTTTTATTTCAAATATTTATTTATAAAAAGACATTTAGAGTAAGCAAACTATTTATAAAAAGACATTTAGAGTAAGCAAACTAGACACGTTTTTATTATTCACGAGTCAAACGAGTACTTTAATAAAAAAAAATAGCATTCCTAAGTAGTAAAAAAAAACACCTGGTTTCCTATTGTTTAATAGGTCGTTTGGTACCCGATCCAAAGTATTAAAAAAAAACATTTTTACAACCAACAGTTTTAAAAACATTTTCAGAGATGCAGAAGAACTTGGTGGTTTCCTAATATAGTCGTCTAGTAGCTTAAGTACACCATTATATCCATCTATACCTTCTGCTATATTTGGATCATCGATTTGTATAGAAAGCATGATCTGCTGCAGGAATAAGGTACAAATAGCTTTGAATATCCTTTAATTTTGGATTAGCCACTAGTTTTAGATCTATGTTACATCAGTGGTTCCAAAAACTGAGAAAAGTTTTCTTCAGAAACCTCCTCCTTTTCTGATATTAATTTCTTTATATTCATTCTCGTCACTGTAGCCTGTCTTGATAAAAATGCTATATTTCTTTCTTTGAGAACCTTAATTTTCTTAAAATATACTGAGTTGACTTTTTCAGCGTCACAACTTTTCTTCCTATTAACAATTATTTTTTCTAATTTCCTCGTGCTTATAAAATCCTGTTTCTAATTCTATTTATATTAATAGGGCGATTTTTTCAACATGTTCTCATTATGTTTGTGTAATATTGTGGGGAAAAATCTTATTTTGTTTTTTAATCGCACATTTAACGTATCCGAAGTCACTATATCATTAGGCAAGAAACTATGACCAGTGGACAAAAATCGCAACATAATACTTTTCAGATGTAGCGACTGCTGTAAAATGCATTTCAGCATGAGCTCTATTCTAATGTTGCGGTTCTGGCCCCCACTGGAATCACTGCAAGGGATAAGATTTTCTACACTTTCCGGGAAGTTATATGCTAAATATAACAATTATACAAAACAAACGTCGTTAAATTTGCAATAGGGAACCAGATAACTCTGAATCCAACACGTGTTAGGAATAGGATAATATGATTCTGTTTAATAAATCCAAGCATTGATAGTACAATTATATTAACAAGTTTCTAGTTTTGCAATTTGGTTCTACTGTCCTCTAGATGACGCTATCAATTAGAATATTTGAATCTTTGTTAAAAGTCGATGGGTAGACCTTTTTATATTCTCACAATATTAAGATCTAAATTTTTAAACAATTGTCGGTTGGTTCCTTATAACGTAACCAGGTCCATTTAACCGTAGAGAATTCTTGACCCACATAGACACCCCGCCACCTCGGCAGGACGACCTACAACAATTGGTAGCCAAGGTATATCCATTAAGTTTAAATCTTACACCTATGTCAGGATTGGTCCATGTTTCCACAAGCTACAAGAACAGCAGACTTATCTATACAGTCGTCCAGGTCAACATTTTTTTCATGAATCTTGGCTTGGACCAAATTACTGATATGATTTAATGGATACACCGGTGGCGCTATCTTCCGAGAGGTATAGAAAACACCTAATATTATCCGGACACAGATCTGCACTCATTGCTTTACTAGATATTTACCTTAAATATAACAGCTTTGTACCTCTGGATCTTAGCGTCAATGCTTTACAGATGACAACAGAAAAATTGGGTCGTAAGAAGTTCTTTAAGCATTCGAGTAAACTGTTAGGTTTCATACTGTAAACATTTTTGCTGCCGTTTAGCATTTATGTAGGTTAACCACAACCACATAGAATTTTAGGGCCCACATCATGGCCTAAGAGTTTGCGGTTCTAGTTGGCCTGTACTATGCCATATTCCACCTGACCTACCAGGAGTAGCCCGGAAGAAACCACATGGGGCCATCCTGACCTAGATGCATAGACTGGTATGGAGGGTGGTAATAAAGTCATATGAATATATTTTTTTATAATTTAATTAATCATTCATTAAAGTCTTTACATTTAGCCATTTCAGTTTATTACTTCTTTTTATATTTCAATTAACTAAAATTGAATGAATAACTTTTTGATTGTAAGGCTTCCTTGGCAAGTGGTAACACTTTAATAACCACATATGATTTGTAGATATAAAGATTCTGTAATCTTCTTCGTAAGTTATACCCCATTTTTATTTTAAGTTCTTGCGTCCGGAAAGGCTGTTTTTTTTCTTTTATGTATTTCATGACTTTAAATAATATAAAGTCAATCTTAATTTTTATAATGATAGCAAGTTTGCATAAACCCCCTTTTCTTCTGGTTTGGACTTCTATCCAACCAGGTGGCGGCCAAGGCAAGCCAACGACAAACGGAAGGTGTAAGTATGTAACGGACCACGACCTAGTGTCTCCACAATAAGAACTAGCGTACGCACTGAGCGACAATTTATTGTCCATGACGAAAGGTTGCTACAGTCATACCGTGAGGGAAAATATTTTAATTGTATAAAAGCAGTTGGATTTTATTACAAAATAAATGATAGCAGAGTTTTAAATAGACCAGCATTGTTTTCTGATCAGGTTCAATTTCTGAGAGCGGTGGTTAGAAGGTGTGTTTGCTGAGAAGCTAATTTCAGAGTAATGATGTTCTCCAGATAAATAAGTTCTTAAACCTTGTATTGTTTGAAAAATACTAAGCAAAACGGCTCAGAGCATCAGTGAATTTTAATGAATTTATACCAGGAACCATTTGAGGTGGCATCAAGCGGACAATGGCAGTTAACCATTTGACATGAAAATATCTGCAATAGAACGCAGCACTTTCAGAATAAGTTTACGAGCAGTGCTTCAAATGTCTGAGCAGAATTCCAGCGATGGTCGAATTTGGGCTTTGTTGAGCTTCCAAAGTTCTTGTTTAGGGGAAGTACCTAAATTTCTGCCAAGCTACCATAACATCATGGCCGCAACGTGACTATATTTAGAGATTATCATCTAAATTGACCCCACATAAATTAGCGTTTTTTTAGAGAAAATTTAATAAAATTGATAAAGAAATATACATTTTTTTGCATTGTTTCTAAAGCACTCCATTAAAATTTTAGCCGCAGTAAAAAAATATCAATTATTTAAATATAACAGGGTGGGGACTTTAAATGGAACGCTGCTTATAGCTGATCTGAGAATGAGATTTCACTAAAATACAAAAATACGTTCTCAAAGATTTTTTATGGGCTTCATTTTTGTCAGGTAAAAAAAATGTGGGCTCCAAAGAGGGGGCGCAGCCCTAACCAACTTTTTTTATAAGATTGGAAGACACCACTTGTGACACCTTTTTGGAAAGCTCATTGAAAAAGGAGTTTGTCAATCAATTTTTTTTGACATCTGTCAAACCATGTGCCAGAAATTTAATAAAATCTAATTTTAAACAATTATATTAACCGTAACATTAAAGCTGTAATGTCATCTTTTTAACTTTATAATAATTATCTTCCCTTTTTAAATTCGACCACAGATTGACAGTGTCTTTTCAGAAACTTTGATTTAAGTATAACATTCCACTTTCAATTCCAATTTTAGTATGCTGATTACATTCAATTATTAATATCTTGTCAAAATATTTTTAAATAAAAAAAGCTCCATCAACGTCATTTTCCACCAACAGGTTTCCCTCTACTGCTAATAATAACTGCAGCACTACTTTGGTCTCCTGAAGATGAAGGTTACTACCTTCGAAACATGTAGAGACAATTTAATTTTAAAATTGAGCCTTTAATAGCTCACTATTAAATTAGTGGAGAAAGACTTTTTGACTTTTTTCCCCTTTCCCTTTATAATAATTGTTGAAAATGTGCCCCATTAACCAGTTGGCACAAACCTAACCGATGGTAAAACTCTTCCCTTACTCTTCCCAAAACTTCTGGCGTGATTAAACGTATCTCTGCCCTTGCCTTCAACTCTTCCAAATTGTTATGTCTGGTAACATATACCCTTCTTTTTAAATCCCCCCACAAATAAAAGTCTAAGGGTGTAATATCCGGTGATCTGGGCGGCCACTCTAAAAATCCTCGCCACCCTATTCACCTATTTGGAAATGCAGTGGTTAAGAATTTTCTTACAATCCTTGCAAAGTGGGGAGGGGCTCCATCCTGCTGAAAAAATATCCTTCGATCTAGATTTCCATAATTTGGGAAAAACATTCACTTTCCCTTGGCGTTGAGAGTGACATTCAACAATCCAATGAGGATTTTCGTCGGCATAATACCGGCAATTTTGACGATTAACCTAAAATGGAAATTAATTAATAATCGGTTTAGAAAGTAAGACTTTGCCCAGTGATTGTCAAGAACAATGGTTAATTCCCTTTAACTTTCAAACTTACCTGGCCCTCTAAAGTAAATGTTGCTTCATCAGAAATAAGTAGCCACTCTAAATCAATGTGTCGGTTGTCCAATACGGTCATCATAACTTCGCAAAATTCTACCCTTCTATCTAAGTCACATTTTCAACAATTATTGAAAATCAAATAAAACGACTTAAGTCTACCTCCACATAATTTTATTATTAAGATCGTTATCCAACATGTTTCGGACATTTAAATGTCCATCTTCAGGGATACAGCAATTGATCTTGGTGGTTCAGTTTAGAAAATACGAAGTTCAAAAATGATAAGTCTTTGAGACTGAATCTAGACTTTGGTTTAAGGTGAAAAGGTTAACATTATAAAATTAAATAAAGTAATGAATTTGAAGGTAGAAAAATATTAAAAATTGAACTGAGGAGAAAGAAAATTTAGTATTTCGAAAACTCACATCCCTCGTTGAAGTAAGAAACCAGGTAATAAAGATTATTGGGCCAATGTGATTGTCAGTGAGGTTATTATGTTAGCTTTGAGCTATTTAGAGGAAAATTGGGAAATCAGCTGAAAGAAACCTCATGCAATCACAATTGCTGGCGGGAAATGTGATTTCACATGTTAAAGTGTGAAGGTTATGGAAATGACATATGAAAAAACTGGTACCGGTTCTTAAAAATTAAAAGCTTACTAGACAAAAGGGCATTGGTCAATGAAGTTATTAAGTAAAGGTATAGGCCATTATGAGGAAAAAGTAAAAAAGGGGGCACAAAGAAACTTCACTGAACCATGCTCAAGAGTACACATTTTTCTACAGTTGAGCATGGTTCAGTGAAGTTTCTTTGTGCCCCCTTTTTTACTTTTTCCTCATAATGGCCTATACCTTTACTTAATAACTTCATTGACCAATGCCCTTTTGTCTAGTAAGCTTTTAATTTTTACATTATTTAAGAACCGGTACCAGTTTTTCATATGTCATTTCCATAACCTTCACACTTTATCATGTGAAATCACATTTCCCGCCAGCAATTGTGATTGCATGAGGTTTCTTTCAGCTGATTTCCCAATTTTCCTCTAAATAGCTCAAAGCTAACATAATAACCTCACTGACAATCACATTGGCCCAATAATCTTTATTACCTGGTTTCTTACTTCAACGAGGGATGTGAGTTTTCGAAATACTAAATTTTCTTTCTCCTCAGTTCAATTTTTAATATTTTTCTACCTTCAACTTCATTACTTTATTTAATTTTATATTACCCTTTCACCTTGAACCAAAGTCTAGATTCAGTCTCAAAAACTTATCATTTTTGAACTTCGTATTTTCTAAACTGAACCACCCAGATCAATTGCTGTATCCCTGAAGATGGACATTTAAATGTCCGAAACATGTTGGATAACGATCTTAATAATAAAATTATGTGGAGGTAGACTGAAGTCGTTTTATTTGATTATATCAACTCCACTGAAAGAATGGACTACTTTTACAAATTATTGAAAAGTTAAAAAGATGACATTACAGCTTTAATGTTACGGTTAATATAATTGTTTAAAATTAGATTTTATTAAATTTCTGCCACATGGTTTGACAGATGTCAAAAAAAATTGATTGACAAACTCCTTTTTCAATGAGCTTTCCAAAAAGGTGTCACAAGTGGTGTCTTTCAATCTTATAAAAAAGGTTGGTTAGGGCTGCGCCCCCTCTTTGGGGGCCAAATTTTTTTTTACATTACAAAAACGAAGCCCATAAAAAATCTTTGAGGACGTATTTTTGTATTTTAGTGAAATCTCATTCTCAGATCAGCTATAAGCAGCGTTCCATTTAAAGTCCCCACCCTGTATAATAATATGTAGTACATAGGGCCATAATATATTTCCCCTTTATCCCTAAGAATAGAAATTCACAATTTTCTCATATTCCAAGGAAGGCTCTGTTGTAATATATTTTCTGTTACCACCGAAGAAGAATCGCCCTCAGGAAATAAGTTTTTCCCCTTGTTAACTCATCTAGAAACAACGCAAATATAAAGGCCGTTTTATTCGTCTGTAATTATCCTCCCTTCCATACCACTTTGTTTGATGTTTATTTAAGATGAAATTTTGATGGAAACAGGAATGCCCGAATTTTAAGTAAGCATTTACCTTTTTAGATGTTGCACGAAAGGTAAGGTCTAGCTCTAAAAGGAGTAACCAGTGTAAAGTTAGAAAATATTGTATTTCCTAGGTTTGCTTAAGGGTGGTCAACAATGTATAATTACCAAAATGTTTATTCCACTGACTACAACTAAATATTCTTAAATATTTTTTTTACCGTTTCAACTAATCACCTATGATAATAGTGACAAAAGGTCTTGGGTTTCTAGATATAAAAATTTCCGATTATCCCGTCTGGTTCTGTCAATTTTTTTTGAAGCATATTGATTTTTCATTAAGTATTAACGAACGATCTCAGTTAGAAATTCGGTAACCTTTTTAGCGCGCACGGGCGGTTTTTAGCCACTTAGCTGTTGCGGAGATATTGCCGTCGTTTATCGGACGAATGTATTCTTAAAGGTAAGCGCGCATTTATTCGCATCGGACGGATGCATCGGATAGACGGAACGAGAAAAATTATTATATACATAGTTTTAAATATGATAAAGCACATTCGTTCGCATCGAACGCATCGTAGAGACGGAATTCCGTCCCGAATTATTTAAAAATAATTAAATCCGTGGATACGAGTGTGTTTGTACCACAACAAATTACAACGGACGATGGTTTGTTAATAAATTTAGTAACACAATATGAAGAACTTTATAATTTAAAACATAAACATTATAGCAACTTTACTTCATCCATTACCAAATCGTTAAACAAGGTATGAAATTCTCCGTAGCGTTTTCTCTTCAAATTTATATTATGGACCCACATATGCAATTGCAAATATTTCTTCTTCAAAACTGCTCATTTTACACTGCACAAAAACAAAAAGGGAGGAAAGAAATTGCCTAGATTGCACTGAAAATACGGCAAGCAAATCCGAATATAATGTGCGATGGTGACCAAAATATTACGATTCGTCCGATGCGTCCGCTGCGTAAGCTGCGTACAAATGCGCGCTTACCTTAAGAGTCCTTGCGCACGAATCGATTTTTAGCCGCGGCGGTCAATAATAGTATATTATATTTCTAGGGTGAGAAGTGAGCCATTATTGATCGAGAACTTTCTTAACCTGAGGCGCGTAGCGCCGAGGGATATAATGTGCGGGGCCAATAATGGCCTTCTCAACCGAGGTATATATAGAATTTTTTCTACTACTAACAGCCCAACTAACACCAAAAGACCTATTTCTTATTTTAAAATTAGCCATTTCCCCTATTATTCAAACATATCGAAATGTCAAGTAGCCTGGGGCTCAGTCAAGGCAACAAATAAAACAATTAAAACTGATGGGTTTCAATAAACATCGTTATTCTAAAATAATTATGGCCACCTTTTGAAGGTTTTAAGTAAAAGTTTTACAATAAAATATTAAAATCTGGCTAAGATTCTTAGAGACCAAAGCGACAGTGATTTAGAAATGGAAAATTGTACCCCGCTTGAGCTTCGAGAGGCAGCGGCTAGGGCGAGCCATGATTTGTTTCTTGAAAAATCAAAGCGACTTTATGTGAAGGCATACACTCAATTAAAGAAATGGTGTGAGGAAAAAAAAGTCGTTAAAATTACTGAAAATGTCATGCTGGCCTATTTTAAGGAAAAATCGGAACACAATAAGGCATCAACGTTTTAGGCAAGCTACTTAATGTTGAAATCAACCCTTTCACTAAAAGAAAATATCGATATTTCGAAGTATTTTAAAGTAGTAGCATTTTTAAAAAAGAAAAATGTCGCCTTATAAACCTAAAAAATCTCGTATATTCTCGAAAAAAGAAATTGATACATTTTTAAATGAATCCACTGATGATTAATTTTTATTAAAAAAGGTATGGATTTTATTATACTCATTTTTTGTCCTGCTTTAATAAGCTCTAAAATCTAGGCTATTGTGATAATTGGCGTAGCCGGTGCTTGCAGAATAGACGAACTTTGCAATATGGTTCTTGATGATGTGAACATACGAGATGGGATTATTGTGATAAGTATTCCTAACTCAAAAAATGGATCATCCAGGAGATTTGTCATTGTCGAACCGCAATGGATTAACGTCGTAAAAAAATACTTGGCTACCCGGCTGACTGACATTTGTAACCTTACGGCCCCCGGCTCATACGACCGGAGTAAAAAGCTGAAAGAAATTTTAATTAATGGGTTATTAAAACGGGTTAATTAAATAATTAAGATATTTAATTACAAAGCTGAAAAATAAAATTATTGTTAGTATTATTTTCAACAAAAAATTTGTGCCCTGGAAGGTCTGATTTAACACAAAAGTGTTATCGCACGACTCATGGAATTGAGTCATTATTCACCTATTCCAGAATTTCCCGCGTGACATTCAAATACATAAAATAATGCATTAGTATGCCTCACATACAATAAAGGAACAGGCTCTGATGTGACCGTTTAGATTCGGGCAGAATCTAAGGCCGACCCTACGTTGTGTTCGTCAGGTTCGCTGAAAAATACTAATTGGAGTATTATACAGAGTGCAGAAAAATTAACTCAAAGTTTATTATGGGCGTTTTATGGATTGTGTAAAAACACTTCTTTTTAATGAGATTGAGAAACTCATCAGATGGCAGAACTTAGACTTATGCAGTCAGATAAAAAAAATGCAACATGGAAATTGGTTCAGAGAAAGCTCTAGCAACGCCCTCTCGACCACGTTTCCAAAAGAATCCCCTACCCTGTGCACCGGACGGGACGGAGGGGCTGTCGCCCTAGGCTGTCGCCTATCCCTGTAGGGTATCCTCTACTATCGGTTGCTGGAATGTGCTGTCGCACCGGTCTGTCGGCCGCCGTCCCACGTCGAAGGAAACACTGTAACCCTGTTAATGGTCTGGATCAAAAGAACGGAACCTTCACTATTCCTTGAGCAACTCCCAATAAATATTACTTTTAGAAAATAATCCTTCTTATTTTATTTTATAAAACTACCACCGAATGGTTTTAAACTGTTGTTTGGCCTAGTATAGAACATAGAAAATGAGAAATTCTTTCTTTTCCCTGCCTGATAAAAATCCCATCTTCCTCACGAGTTTTACCTCGATGCTACGTCCAGCGTGGGCTGTCGCCCCATAGCAGCGCGATGGAGGAGCATGGATATAGGATAACCCCGAACTTAAACCATTTAGGAAAAATAATTGAATTCTCCTAGCAGTGATTTATAGTTAATTATTTAAGTTGAATTTTGACTAGACGTCAGCAACAGATACTATTTGGAAAATAAAACGGTATTAACGCCATAACAACTTGGAGTAGAAAAAAACTAAATAATGGAGAAAGCTTGATTCAACAAAACACATGAAAAATTACTAACCTGAAACATTAGTGAAACTGATATTCTCTAAGTCAATGTTTTCAGGCGTCTGCATTTTTTTTTATAATAAACTTGGTTCCCACTGAAAACTGATAGCAAATTAAAGTGATTTGACATCTGCAAAAAACTGATAGTTGGTTGTAGTTTCACATGTTACGGTATTCAATTTGATTTTGTTATATTGATTTAGTATTTATGATATGCATAATTCCGACATCTTGGTCATAAATTACAAACATGATAACTTTGACTTTAATTTTTTTTAATGTTTGTAGAAGGTAATCCTTATTACTTTGAAAATCCCCAGAGAATAAAAGTGGTCAGAAGTAAGAAAAGTAAACAGACCAGGTCAAGTCCACAAACGGGACTACCTTTCGTCTGTCAGAAATAAGAAAAGTAAACAGACCAGGTCAAGTCCACAAACGGGACTACCTTTCGTCTGTCAGAAGTAAGAAAAGTAAACAGACCAGGTCAAGTCCACAAACGGGACTACCTTTCGTCTGTCAGAAGTAAGAAAAGTAAACAGACCAGGTCAAGTCCACAAACGGGACTACCTTTCGTCTGTCAGAAGTAAGAAAAGTAAACAGACCAGGTCAAGTCCACAAACGGGACTACCTTTCGTCTGTCAGAAATAAGAAAAGTAAACAGACCAGGTCAAGTCCACAAACGGGACTACCTTTCGTCTGTCAGAAGTAAGAAAAGTAAACAGACCAGGTCAAGTCCACAAACGGGACTACCTTTCGTCTGTCAGAAATAAGAAAAGTAAACAGACCAGGTCAAGTCCACAAACGGGACTACCTTTCGTCTGTCAGAAGTAAGAAAAGTAAACAGACCAGGTCAAGTCCACAAACGGGACTACCTTTCGTCTGTCAGAAGTAAGAAAAGTAAACAGACCAGGTCAAGTCCACAAACGGGACTACCTTTCGTCTGTCAGAAGTAAGAAAAGTAAACAGACCAGGTCAAGTCCACAAACGGGACTACCTTTCGTCTGTCAGAAATAAGTAAAGTAAACAGACCAGGTCAAGTCCACAAACGGGACTACCTTTCGTCTGTCAGAAATAAGAAAAGTAAACAGACCAGGTCAAGTCCACAAACGGGACTACCTTTCGTCTGTCAGAAATAAGAAAAGTAAACAGACCAGGTCAAGTCCACAAACGGGACTACCTTTCGTCTGTCAGAAATAAGAAAAGTAAACAGACCAGGTCAAGTCCACAAACGGGACTACCTTTCGTCTGTCAGAAGTAAGAAAAGTAAACAGACCAGGTCAAGTCCACAAACGGGACTACCTTTCGTCTGTCAGAAGTAAGAAAAGTAAACAGACCAGGTCAAGTCCACAAACGGGACTACCTTTCGTCTGTCAGAAGTAAGAAAAGTAAACAGACCAGGTCAAGTCCACAAACGGGACTACCTTTCGTCTGTCAGAAGTAAGAAAAGTAAACAGACCAGGTCAAGTCCACAAACGGGACTACCTTTCGTCTGTCAGAAGTAAGAGAAGTAAGCAGTAAAATATTGTAAATGATTTCCCAAAAAAACACACCCTGAATATTTTTTTAACAAACATAAGAGCTCAACATTTTCCCTGTTAAAAGATCTGACAAAATAAGAAATCCCACCCTATTCTGACTAGCGAAATATTAAAAATAAATTATTTATATTAAAAAGCATGATCTTCAAAACCCCTGAAAACATTTAAAAATACAAACAACCAACAGAAACCCTTAAATCAAAAATGTCCCTTGTTAAAGATTTAAAAGAATAAAACCAGAATTTAATTTAGTACTCGAAAATTCAACAACCATCACAAAACAACACTAGGTTCGAACTTTTGACTTCCCCTGTATCGAAAATAACAAACCCTCTAATATTCAGACTTGTCAAATGTGAATATTAGAAAACCCCGTTTTACGTTTGTAAATTGCAAGATAACACCTTTTTTAAATAATTAAATATTTTATTATTTAAGCAATTCACTTTCTTCAAATAAGTAAAAAAAACCCAAATTTATTTCACACAAAACCTTTGATCCCACTATTATTATTTGCTATTTGAGAAAAAGTACTTTTCAAGAAAATCTAATGAAAATGTGAAGTCATGATGGCTCTTGAATTTCGATGCTTATCGTACCTGATAGAAGTTAATAAGTGATCCTTTCGATGTTCTCACTAGACCAGCAAGGCGATATTCTCCCACCAATTTCGTCCTTCCACTTTTTAGTAATCTGCGCCAACTACCCTGTCGATGAAACGGCGTAAAAAACATGCAAGGCGCTGCATCGCTCCCCGGGCAGACTCGAGAGTCCAAAGGTCACGCGCAATCTTCAAAAAATGAAATCAAACAAAAGGTAGACTAATTACTGAACCTCTTTTAATTAACTTAACTTATAAAAATATGGTATTATAATGGCACAATTAATAATTATACTAATATATACTTACCAGGTTTTTTTCCCAATAATATATCAGGGTAAATTAAAACCATAACATGATTAAAACACAACACAGTCAAATAAGGCTGAAATAAATTAATATTAGGATGCTACAGTGCCGGGTAGGTCAAGAATTATTTAAAGATACAATTAATATAAGAGCAAAAATAATTTAAAATATAGACACCTGGGTCTGCTTCGTTACAGTCGCCCCCTATTATTTTGAACGAGAAACAGGGTTATGAGGGAAAAATAATAGTAATATAGGAAAAAAAATTTCCTGTTGAAAACTAGAAAAAAAAATAACGAACCCAAATTCACACACACACAAATTGGTATGAATTACAAACGCATAAAAACAACTCCGTGCCGAGGGAGGTCTAAAAGTTGATGCAGACTTCTTTCTGAAAACAGCTGCTTCTGAGACTTTTTTGAAAAAGGTGATTGGATCCCTCCTTTACTTCCATGAGTTTCATAGGCAACACATCGACCGGTTCATCCGAATATATTTCCATTTCTTCCGATGACATATTTGACATGATAAATTCAATCCGTATAGGTGTTTCGCCATCTAATTGTATCTGCAGAGTCCTTCCTACTAGATCGATGACAGACTGTTGTTCTTCCAGCCAATCAAATCCTATAATACAGGGTCGAACCAAGTCTGGAAGAATCAAGCAACACATTGGAACTTCTTGATTCACCATCGCAGCGGTAAGGAAAACTTGTTTGGTTATGCGTTTACTTTTCTTTCCAAATGCTCCCTGAACGTGGATAGCTTTGAGTGGTAATGATGGGATACTCTGATTATTAGAATAAATTTTTTTCCATAACTCTTCACAAATTCCAGTTACCTCACTGCCAGTATCTAGTAATGCGTTGGTTTCTAGGCCATTGAGTTTGATGCGAATTTCCGGCAATCCCAAAGAGCTTCCCTTCCTTCTCACAGACGAAACTTCTGGTCTCCGCTATAGAAAGATGACTGTTCTTTGGCCGCTATTGGTTCCAAAATTCCTTGTAAGTTTTTCCCTAATCCTTTACCTCTTTTCCAACCCATTTTTAACATTATTTTCCAAGCAACTGAACAAAAATTCTAACAACTATCTTTAAAAAAGGTCGCCCAGGTCTTCTCGTTGTCGAACACGGCGACACTAGTAGCTCGACGGCTTGTAGTTTCCCAGAGTTTTTTCGATTCGTAGTATTAGGGGCAGAAGTCGATTGTTCTTTATTCACGGCCTGTTCAGATTTGGTGAAACCCTTGCGAAAATTTTGATATGGGGCAAAATTTTTTCGTACGCTTGGTGCCACAGTAGTTCTGACTGGTCCTATGGATTCCTGTTGTTTCAGAAAGTCGACGGTCCCGGTAACTGTCTTCTGATTATAGAGCAGCCAAAGAGACTGGATGTGCGCTGGAAATGTTTAATCAATTGTGCCATCAGCATTTCTTCCGCTGGGGGATTGGTTAAAAGAGCAGCGAACCCCACACATTTAGAAAAATGTGCTACCATTGACATCTCTTCCTCCTTCCAGATACTGTTCGTTAATTTTTCGCGAAGTTTGGACTGTTCCACATCAGACCAAAAACAGTGAAGAAACGCTTGCTTAAAATCCCCATAAGTCCTCCAGGAAATGCGATAAATAGCATACCAATCTTCCGCACTCTCTTTAAAACATTCGGCGAGGACTTCCAATCGTTTTTCTCCATCAATTGGAACTTTACGAAAATAGACTTCCAGCTCTTCCAAAAATTTCATGGGATGCTTACGACTACTATCAAGACCATAAAATTTGGGAATCTGTGGCGCTTGGGTGATATAGACAGGGGTCATCTCCTTATTCGGCGAGACTGGCGTCGAGGTTCTCTTGACACCGCAATCTCTTGACACATTAAAAGGCAATTTTTCAACTTGAGTGTTCACCTGTTTGACTTTGGTAAGCACTTCCTTATGCATGGTAAGGATTTCCTTTCCAAGCGCTGCAAATTGTGACTTGACGGCGGCATTTTGCTGCGAAAACATTTCCTGCAACTCGACGCGGGTAACCTTTCCAGAGTCGACATCGGGATTGGGTTCCTCTGGAGTGCCTGGATCCCCTGAAACATTAGTGAAACTATCCATCGCTGCCATTGAAACGCATGCCATCAACACGAAACCTACTAAATATAACCGCTTCTCTCTCTGTATAATTCTTTAAAACTAACTCCAATCCTGGTCACGGCACCACTGTAACCTTACGGCCCCCGGCTCATACGACCGGAGTAAAAAGCTGAAAGAAATTTTAATTAATGGGTTATTAAAACGGGTTAATTAAATAATTAAGATATTTAATTACAAAGCTGAAAAATAAAATTATTGTTAGTATTATTTTCAACAAAAAATTTGTGCCCTGGAAGGTCTGATTTAACACAAAAGTGTTATCGCACGACTCATGGAATTGAGTCATTATTCACCTATTCCAGAATTTCCCGCGTGACATTCAAATACATAAAATAATGCATTAGTATGCCTCACATACAATAAAGGAACAGGCTCTGATGTGACCGTTTAGATTCGGGCAGAATCTAAGGCCGACCCTACGTTGTGTTCGTCAGGTTCGCTGAAAAATACTAATTGGAGTATTATACAGAGTGCAGAAAAATTAACTCAAAGTTTATTATGGGCGTTTTATGGATTGTGTAAAAACACTTCTTTTTAATGAGATTGAGAAACTCATCAGATGGCAGAACTTAGACTTATGCAGTCAGATAAAAAAAATGCAACATGGAAATTGGTTCAGAGAAAGCTCTAGCAACGCCCTCTCGACCACGTTTCCAAAGGAATCCCCTACCCTGTGCACCGGACGGGACGGAGGGGCTGTCGCCCTAGGCTGTCGCCTATCCCTGTAGGGTATCCTCTACTATCGGTTGCTGGAATGTGCTGTCGCACCGGTCTGTCGGCCGCCGTCCCACGTCGAAGGAAACACTGTAACCCTGTTAATGGTCTGGATCAAAAGAACGGAACCTTCACTATTCCTTGAGCAACTCCCAATAAATATTACTTTTAGAAAATAATCCTTCTTATTTTATTTTATAAAACTACCACCGAATGGTTTTAAACTGTTGTTTGGCCTAGTATAGAACATAGAAAATGAGAAATTCTTTCTTTTCCCTGCCTGATAAAAATCCCCTCTTCCTCACGAGTTTTACCTCGATGCTACGTCCAGCGTGGGCTGTCGCCCCATAGCAGCGCGATGGAGGAGCATGGATATAGGATAACCCCGAACTTAAACCATTTAGGAAAAATAATTGAATTCTCCTAGCAGTGATTTATAGTTAATTATTTAAGTTGAATTTTGACTAGACGTCAGCAACAGATACTATTTGGAAAATAAAACGGTATTAACGCCATAACAACTTGGAGTAGAAAAAAACTAAATAATGGAGAAAGCTTGATTCAACAAAACACATGAAAAATTACTAACCTGAAACATTAGTGAAACTGATATTCTCTAAGTCAATGTTTTCAGGCGTCTGCATTTTTTTTTATAATAAACTTGGTTCCCACTGAAAACTGATAGCAAATTAAAGTGATTTGACATCTGCAAAAAACTGATAGTTGGTTGTAGTTTCACATGTTACGGTATTCAATTTGATTTTGTTATATTGATTTAGTATTTATGATATGCATAATTCCGACATCTTGGTCATAAATTACAAACATGATAACTTTGACTTTAATTTTTTTTAATGTTTGTAGAAGGTAATCCTTATTACTTTGAAAATCCCCAGAGAATAAAAGTGGTCAGAAGTAAGAAAAGTAAACAGACCAGGTCAAGTCCACAAACGGGACTACCTTTCGTCTGTCAGAAATAAGAAAAGTAAACAGACCAGGTCAAGTCCACAAACGGGACTACCTTTCGTCTGTCAGAAGTAAGAAAAGTAAACAGACCAGGTCAAGTCCACAAACGGGACTACCTTTCGTCTGTCAGAAGTAAGAAAAGTAAACAGACCAGGTCAAGTCCACAAACGGGACTACCTTTCGTCTGTCAGAAGTAAGAAAAGTAAACAGACCAGGTCAAGTCCACAAACGGGACTACCTTTCGTCTGTCAGAAATAAGAAAAGTAAACAGACCAGGTCAAGTCCACAAACGGGACTACCTTTCGTCTGTCAGAAGTAAGAAAAGTAAACAGACCAGGTCAAGTCCACAAACGGGACTACCTTTCGTCTGTCAGAAATAAGAAAAGTAAACAGACCAGGTCAAGTCCACAAACGGGACTACCTTTCGTCTGTCAGAAGTAAGAAAAGTAAACAGACCAGGTCAAGTCCACAAACGGGACTACCTTTCGTCTGTCAGAAGTAAGAAAAGTAAACAGACCAGGTCAAGTCCACAAACGGGACTACCTTTCGTCTGTCAGAAGTAAGAAAAGTAAACAGACCAGGTCAAGTCCACAAACGGGACTACCTTTCGTCTGTCAGAAATAAGTAAAGTAAACAGACCAGGTCAAGTCCACAAACGGGACTACCTTTCGTCTGTCAGAAATAAGAAAAGTAAACAGACCAGGTCAAGTCCACAAACGGGACTACCTTTCGTCTGTCAGAAATAAGAAAAGTAAACAGACCAGGTCAAGTCCACAAACGGGACTACCTTTCGTCTGTCAGAAATAAGAAAAGTAAACAGACCAGGTCAAGTCCACAAACGGGACTACCTTTCGTCTGTCAGAAGTAAGAAAAGTAAACAGACCAGGTCAAGTCCACAAACGGGACTACCTTTCGTCTGTCAGAAGTAAGAAAAGTAAACAGACCAGGTCAAGTCCACAAACGGGACTACCTTTCGTCTGTCAGAAGTAAGAAAAGTAAACAGACCAGGTCAAGTCCACAAACGGGACTACCTTTCGTCTGTCAGAAGTAAGAAAAGTAAACAGACCAGGTCAAGTCCACAAACGGGACTACCTTTCGTCTGTCAGAAGTAAGAGAAGTAAGCAGTAAAATATTGTAAATGATTTCCCAAAAAAACACACCCTGAATATTTTTTTAACAAACATAAGAGCTCAACATTTTCCCTGTTAAAAGATCTGACAAAATAAGAAATCCCACCCTATTCTGACTAGCGAAATATTAAAAATAAATTATTTATATTAAAAAGCATGATCTTCAAAACCCCTGAAAACATTTAAAAATACAAACAACCAACAGAAACCCTTAAATCAAAAATGTCCCTTGTTAAAGATTTAAAAGAATAAAACCAGAATTTAATTTAGTACTCGAAAATTCAACAACCATCACAAAACAACACTAGGTTCGAACTTTTGACTTCCCCTGTATCGAAAATAACAAACCCTCTAATATTCAGACTTGTCAAATGTGAATATTAGAAAACCCCGTTTTACGTTTGTAAATTGCAAGATAACACCTTTTTTAAATAATTAAATATTTTATTATTTAAGCAATTCACTTTCTTCAAATAAGTAAAAAAAACCCAAATTTATTTCACACAAAACCTTTGATCCCACTATTATTATTTGCTATTTGAGAAAAAGTACTTTTCAAGAAAATCTAATGAAAATGTGAAGTCATGATGGCTCTTGAATTTCGATGCTTATCGTACCTGATAGAAGTTAATAAGTGATCCTTTCGATGTTCTCACTAGACCAGCAAGGCGATATTCTCCCACCAATTTCGTCCTTCCACTTTTTAGTAATCTGCGCCAACTACCCTGTCGATGAAACGGCGTAAAAAACATGCAAGGCGCTGCATCGCTCCCCGGGCAGACTCGAGAGTCCAAAGGTCACGCGCAATCTTCAAAAAATGAAATCAAACAAAAGGTAGACTAATTACTGAACCTCTTTTAATTAACTTAACTTATAAAAATATGGTATTATAATGGCACAATTAATAATTATACTAATATATACTTACCAGGTTTTTTTCCCAATAATATATCAGGGTAAATTAAAACCATAACATGATTAAAACACAACACAGTCAAATAAGGCTGAAATAAATTAATATTAGGATGCTACAGTGCCGGGTAGGTCAAGAATTATTTAAAGATACAATTAATATAAGAGCAAAAATAATTTAAAATATAGACACCTGGGTCTGCTTCGTTACACATTAGAAAACTATTTATTTTATACCACAAAAGTAAACATCATAGACAAAATATTGGGCACAATACTATTAGTAAATTACCATATGTTATGGCTCAATTTCTGAAATTACAACATCCTGAGTGTTACACTGGTCATTCTCTACGACGCAGCTTGGCAACACTTTTAGCAGAAAATGGAGGAGACCTACTAAGCTCAAAAAGGCACGGTGGATGGAAGTCGGCGACAGTAGCTAAAGGATATATTGAGGAATCGATAGCGGACAAGAAGAGAATAGCCAAACTAGTACAAAAACCCATCTTATCCAATGAAAATTTAAGTATACCCTCCACTTCTTTCGCACGTCAAGATGGTCTGGCAGAAAACTTACAGACTGATGACTTAGTACCAAGTGTTAATGAACGTTCACAAATTATCGAAAATATTCATAATATGTACTGAAGTAAATTTACCTATAATAAATAATGGTAAGTCTATTAATAGTAGAAATGCAGCAGTGTACATGAGTTGTAATAACTATACAATCAACTATTATTTTAAATGATTTTCATAGTTTTTGATAATTTTCATTATCTTAGGACATTTTCTGGAGTTTAATTTTCATGTTTACTTCGTTAAATCAATAACGTTTAAGTCAATTTCTTTAAAAAGATAAAATTCTTCATTATTAACCTAGGTAAATAATAAATCATCATTATTTACCTAGGTTAATAATGAACTACTTCTCATTAGACAAATGAGGTAAGTAATAGGGTTTTGTCATCTTAGTAGTAGAAAAAATATTTTATGGTAATTAAACACAAAAGTGGATGGTTTACAAACATCTTTAATTCAATAATATGAAAATAAATATATTTAACAATACAGTTGAATAGATTAATCTAGAAACTAGATAAAATATGGTAACAGCATAATAATAATAAATAGCCACACATAAAAGCAACATACAATATTTATATAATTAAATTATTTTTTTAAAACATAAATGCCACATGGAAATAATTCAAATATGTTTTTCATATACCTAAGTAAAAATAAATGTATACATACTTTCTAACAAAATAGTGGTTTGGATTCGAAGGACTGGAAACTGATGGTCTGGCTGGTTTGGTGTAACTATAAAACCATGAAACAAAGGAATTACAGGGATATCGTGACGAAATTGATCGCGGTCTCACCGGGCTGATTCTCATGGCGGCGCACAGTAATGGAAGCGAGCGCACGAGCGGCTGTTTAGTCACTTTGAACCAAGTCTGCTGTCGAAATTCTTGTGTAGGTGTTTGTTTCAAAAGTTTGACATGGTTGCCGAAAGTGTATTCCTTGAAAAATGAATAATAGAAGTCGAAAAAATGTCCGGCATTTATGTCAAAAAATTACCAGAGAATAATAATCGAATAAGGCTTATTTTATCAGTGTCCTGTGAGCAATAACAGTCACATAACTTCCATGACAAAAATTGTTTCAATAATGGTTCCCTGGAAATTATCATGTAGTTGGGGTTAAAAGGACATTGATAATAAGGGCCTTACGAAAGCAAAGCTATGGGCAGAAGTGTGTGATGCAACTATGAACGATTTGGACAAAATGAGCTAAAAGGGCTCTCACTGTAACTTCTTGTTCAAACTTCGGTTTTTACCGCTCATGCGCTACCACATTTAAAATTAGAGGTAGTTTAGCCGCCCCCGATAATGTACGTAGCGGAGAAAAAAACCCTCGTGCGCTAGTACCCTTACACATAATTGGAACAATTTCTATTTACTTGTTTTCATAGAACAATAGATCCTTTTCTACGTTATTTCTAATAAGGTTGTCGAGTTTTCTAGAATGTAGTAATATAAACCCGCTGGCTGGAGACTTTTCATCGACTCGTCAAAAAGGAACCTTAAGGCAGTTCTTACATAATGACAATTTTTATGCTTCTGTTCCTGTGAGCCATTTGACCCAATTAAAAGAAACTCTGAAGGAAAGAACTTATCATGAGAATAGATTACAAAATTGACAATTGACTTCTGTGCGGCGACATAAAGAATTTGGCTTTCTATTAGGTCAGCAATCTGTGCTTACGAAATATTCATGTTCTTTGTGTGAGTGGGATAGTAGCGCTAGAGACTGGGTAAACAAGAAATTGGACAGGAAGAGAACATTTAACACCTAGCAACAAAAATGTTCTTCATGAAACTCTAGTTGATCCTGAAAAAGTATTATTATGAAACCTGAACAGCACTGAAAAAAATGCGTGAAAGGCTTTTAACGATATTGTGAATAAATTTCTGGGAAATAATAAAGAGCCAAATTACGTGGACATTATGGAGAACATGCTGAATAAATTTAAGGAATTAGGTTCCAATATAAGCATAAAAATTTACTTTTTCCTCGCACATTTGGAATATTTTCTTGCAAACCTTGGTGATATCAGTGAAGAGTAGTGTGGGCGATTTCGCCAAGATATTAAAGAAATGGAGATGAGGTATTAGGGACGATGGGATTCAAAAATGATGTCGGACTATTGTCAGATGTTCAGAATAAGAAAAAAAAACACCAAACGGAGTCTTTCGGGCAAAAACATGACCATCCAGCTTTATTAAGAAAATTATTGACTGAAAATTATTTGAGGCAAGAATTCAGCCCTTCGTACTGCAAATGGCAGAAAACTAAAAAAAACTGACCGGAGAAATTGTATGCTCTTGTATATTTAGAGTATATTTTGCAAGTATTTTTAATGAAAAATTGATTCATTGATATTCAGACCTTTTCTGGCCTGCTAGATCTCCTGACGTAACCCCTCTTGATTATTTCTTATGGTTATTTAAATTAAAATGCTTACCAGCAAGGGTTGTGTCAAGATGTTAATCCTTTGGAGAGAATCATTTCAGAATCATGACAGGAAATTACTTCAGATGTGATAAGGAATATATTACGGGAATTTCACAATATAACGAGTATGCAAATGTTTTGAGAGAAAGGGTAGAAAGTCAAAATAATTATTGTTATATTACTAACAAAAGAGATAAATGTTCGGTATTGAAATTTACAAAACTAAAAGTAATTTTATGTTTTCAAATAGAAACAACATGTAGAAAAATTTGTAAAAAATTACAAAACCTGACTTTTCATGGCAGGTTGAAATAATGTCATACTTCAATGTAGCTTTCAATTGTGATGAAAACTGTTCTCAAAAATAAAGGTCTTTTACTTGCGGGCAAAATTCATATTTTATGACCAACTTCGTTAAATATTAATTTAATACAAGCTTTTGGAAAATAGGTGTTAATTGGATATTTTAGTTAAATGTATTTTTATATTGAGAGCACCCAGCGTTATAATAACCCTAAATACATAGTATATTCTGTATCTAGAAGGAAAAATAACATATTCTCAGAGAAGGATATGATTCTCCTACTAGGTGCACATAGTCTTCTTTCCGAAATCAGAAATGAAATAGAATAAATAATAGATCAAAATTTAAAAAAGATCAAATTCTGTAAATGGGAATAAATATGTTTTCCTACGATGACTGTTCAAAGTAGGCTATTGCGCTTCGAAAAGTCACCGTAAAGTTGACGTTTTCCCCAATTTGTTATAATTTGACATTATAGAGCGCCAAAGTAACTTCGGCGCTCGCCCAACTTTATTTACAAATAAAATGAAGGCAGTCATGACTTTATTAGAAACTGTAGCCTAATAATAAATATCTTACTTGTGGTGGGCTACGTTCTTGGTGAAACTGTATATCCATTATGGGTAGAAAGAGAAAAAAATTGTGAACCAGAACAAGTAATTTTTATTTCTACCCATAATAAATATTTTAGTAAATTTTCTAATATTTAAAACCATCCAACAGCAGTTTTCAAAATAATTAAACGATTAAAGCCTTTTAATAATATATAAAATTGCAAATGATTATAAGTAGGTAACACAACATACACAACAGTAGAATATTTACGTTTGTATATTCTAAACAATTCTTAGTTTTTAATCAAGTAGGCACATGTCAAACAAAGCGGTAAATAAAAAAGTTGGCCCATGTCAGGTTTTAAAAAAACTAAACTATTTATTTTTCATATAATGTGATAGCAGAAGAAATCTTGTGTGTAATTTGAGTGGAAAGTTCTTTGACGCTTTTAACGGATTGCCCCGCTCTGCTGACGCAAGCCGCAAAGTACCACTTTCCGCTCCTAATACATATCTACAGTCTAAACGGTCGTACTTTGCCGATGCGTCATGGATACGATCAAGAGACAACGTGATTTACAACTCCACATCTTTATGTTATAGCCTTACGCAATACGTCTCGAACTCAAGGTAACATGCTAGACAGAGACAAAGGATATTTGGAAAGTTGTCCATTGATGTCAAAGTCATCGTTTCGATCTTTTAACTTTAATTTATTTAAAAATCTTTAAAAATCCTTACTTGTCAGATGGAGTAGAATAAATATAATATACTAATTAGGAAAATATTTCCTAGCCATCTGATTTAAAAACCTTATACTATAAGGCCGTATTTGGCTAACACAGTTAGCGCTAGCAAATACGGCCTTATAGTATAAGGTTTTTAAATCAGATGGCTAGGAAATATTTTCCTAATTAGTATATTATATTTAATTTATTTGTAAACGTGCCTCGAAATTCAATTTAATCCTATAAACTGTTCCTTTCAGGGTAATTTTTAACATACTTTCATGTTGGCGGTAAGTAATTATGGATATTTATTATTATTATAATTAAGTCCAAATCCTAGACATCAAAATTTTGACGTCTATGAACTTGGACTTTCTTTTGACTTTTTGAACCTCGTAATTTTGATTAGATCCATATGGTTTTAGTCACTTTGAAGTAATGACGCACCGACAAGGAACGACCGCCTGGACTATATATTCAACTGAGCCAGCAAAGTAACTTTCTTGTACCGTTTTTTGATTGTAGCAACGGACTGCCATAATAGAATAGGGTGTTTTGAGACTTGCAATCGAGTAAAAAAAGTTGACATTTTTGTTGGATTTCAGAAATAGTTATTTTCCTAACAAGTGCGGAAAGTGACACTTTTCCGCACGCGACTGCAAGGTCAAGGGTGGGAAAGACACTTTACGCATAAGTTAAGAACATTATTTTTTTTACGACCGTATATACAAAAAAGTTAACGTACTTATTTTTCAAAAATTATTTTATTTCAACATATATATACAAAACTTTAACTAAAAATTTACTAATTATTATGAATGTTAATATTAAAAACACAATTTGTTGCATTCTGTTAATTATTTAAAATTGCCGGTCCAGTGGAGTTAGTTGGTATTAACTGGTAAGTGCATAAAGATGACGTCGATGGGGATGGCATGGGTTGCAGGTCGCATAAAGATGACGATGACGGTGACGGCAACGATTGTAAGTCATTTGTATATGAAGGAATTTTATTCGATATGTTTTTCTTCTGATTTTCGAAGTCCTCCAAATACATAATTTACATAATTTTACTTTTCCGCACTAGTGCGGGAAAGTGACACTTTCAAAACAAAGATGCGTGCAGCAAAATGGGTTAAAACGCACGGTTGTAGAAAAAATACATTTAAAGTGTTTATTACAACACAGTGCAAAAGTAGGTGTCATTTGAAAATAAAGGGTTAAAATATCACACCTCTAGAGAAAAAACAACCCTCTTTAAAGAGAATGTTTTGTTTTCCTATGTCGTAAAAAATAAAAACATTAATAACTAAAATCGATATTGAAAACATTTTTTTTTCTAATATCTCAAACCGACAAACATGAAAAGGTTCAACTTTCCTCTAATCTAAACTTGGCTGTATTTCTTAACGCGTAACTGAATATGACATACTTCCCTGCTAGAGATAATCACAAAGAAAGGAAAGTTTCCTGAAATAAGTTTTAACATATTAATTTGTTTTATATGTTTGTTATTATCCTCAATGGAATCTAATGTTAATTTACTTTATGATTATTTAAGACAATATTTTGTTTGTTTACATGTATTCAAGTTTTATTAAAGTCGTAAAGAGCTGCCTATAAAATATTATTTACTTAGTGCTGTACCCAGAAGTACTTATATGTAGACCTAAAACTTAAGACATTAAAGTTAAACATAATAGCATACTTAATTATTTAGACTCGTATAACTTACATCGAGATGAGCTTTCCTTTAAAATAAATTAAATTGAAACTGTATGGAAAACTTAGCTGTATATAATATTATGGTGAGCCGAATTTTTTTTTCTATTTTTCTTAAACGCTATAGTACGGAAAACTTGCCTCTAGGGTAGCTTAATAAAATGCAAAAAAATAGAAAAAAACTTACATCTGGCGGTAGCGCATCGCTTTTAAATATTTATTATTTATTCTTATTTGTTTGTTTTAGAGTGATAGACGAATAAGATAAAAAACTGCTATGGTGAAAAATTTTTAACAGAAAGCCAAAGAAATACGTTGGAATACAAAACCAACCAAAATTTACTAATTTGGGGTAGCGCAAAGCATTTAAAAATCCTTAATTTAACGCATTTAAGACGTACCAGCGGACCCGCGCGACGCTCTTTGTTGCGTGTTGCAGCCCGTCAATTCCTGTTGTCCCCCTCACACCGCTTTTTCTATTCTATGCCAATGAACTGTCCCCACAATGTAATGCGTGTTCAGCAAGGCAATGACTAGGGTGGTTTGTTGTTTCTGTGAGTTTCATATAGTGTTTGTTTAAAACGGATTAGTAATTTGATTATATGAACCACTTTGTCATGTATGTCCCTAAGAAATTTACTCGCAGCGAGTTTAGTTACCCGTTATTTGGGGGAAGGGACATTTCGCCGCGGCCGTTTTGCTGCGAGGACCATTTCGCCGCCAAATAATAAAATGATAGTTATGAAATTTAAACAAATTTACATATATTTTTTTTTCTTTATTTATTATTTAGAAACATTTAACATAAAAACATAATAACATTTTATTGATTTTTTTTTCGAAATTTTGTGCAATTCCGCTCAAGAAGTCTAGCATATCTCTTGCGTGAAACTTCTTCACCAATCTTAAAATTCTTTCATCTGCTTGAATATTTTTTTTTTAATTTTTTTTGCGGTTCATGTCCTGCGACTATTTGTTCTAAGTTCATATCTCTGCCTCTTTGTATTATTTTTAGTGCTTCAATAAACTTCCATATTGATGGATGGTCCATTCCCAATTCATTTTGCAATCTTCTGTTTGCAGCTTCTGCGTTGTTGTTAGTTCGGTTAATTCCTTGAATAACTCTGTTGTGTACATTCCACATTCTTACATTATCATTTATTTGGCGGCGAAAGGGCGGCGGCGAAATGGGCGCGGCGAAATGGTCCTCGCGGCGAAATGGTCCTCGCGGCGAAATGGCCCTCGCGGCGAAAGCGTCGCGGCGAAATGTACTAGACCCCGTTATTTGGTCACCCGAAAGAGATACCTGTTAGTAAACTTCCAACTTACGAAGACGTTCTGAAGTATTTGTCCATGAACATTATGTCTTAGCTTTGAAAACAAACAAGTCTGTTAGTTTTTCTCCAATCAAATATTGTGGCACATCAAGTTAAATCTGTGTTTGATGAAGCTTTAATTTCAACAGTAACGAATTACAGAAATGTTGTTAATAAACGCATATCATGACAGTCTTCATAATCTTATGATGTCCTTTAAGCGATGATAAGGAAAAGGAAAAGTTTGAAACGAGAGTTGAAGATTTAAAAAAAAATCTTTGTTACTGTTTGATGTCTCTGCATGTAAATGTAAAATAACATTAGACTGCAATTGCCGAAAGGCGAGTATCCTGTGTCTGTTATTTGTAACTGTGAAAAAGCAAAAAAGATAGCCATCATTGAACTAAAATTCTTGTACTTTCAAAGAAACCATGGCATAGGTAAAATTGGAATTTTGGAAGTAAAGGAAACGAAAAAAATTGCACACAGACATGAGAGGAACTATGTTGAACATTTAAGAAGTCACTAGTATTTTATTATCACAGTCGTCTTGCTCAAAAAAAGCAAATATAAAAACTCTCCTACCAAATAAGTTAAACTCGGATTCGTGTAAACAAATTAAAAGAAAAAAAAAGACAGCGATGAAGATTTCGAAGAATTGCTGCCTGAAATTAAATCACCGTGGCAAATGCGCATTAAATTGAAAAATACTGCGCTGACTAGCGATCGCTTTGGGTTATCAGATAGAGTAGCTGCAGCTGTCGCTTTAAGTGTGTTACAAGATCTCGGAATTGTAAGTGATCAATTTTTCAAGAACCAGGTTTAGTTTACGTTGGTCATGTTTCACCCTCTTCTGGGTCTTCTCGAAACATTACCGATAGCATTCTTTCTTATTTGACTGAAGCTGGATTTTCTCTTTATGACTGGACGTAATTGGATGTGATGGCACGGTTACTAATACGGGATGGAAAATGGGTGTTATTTGCACAATTGAAGAACAAGTTGAAAGACCACTACAGTGGGGGGTATGTTTTTGACATTTCAATGAATTGCCCTACCGGCATTTCTTTCAAACTTTAAAAGGTGAAGCGACTGGGACAAAATCATTTAGTGATCCGATTGGCACTAAGCTCAGTAAATGTGAGAAACTCCCAGAGATAAATTTTGACAGTGTTAAGTGAAAGATTTTAAGCAAAGAACAACAGTACCTGCTGGACATAAGTTACGCTATAAAATCAGGCAGCTGTCCTGTCCACACATAAAAAACTATTCCCTTAAGATAATTGAAAATTGGAATTACATGTTTAGCAGAAACCCTACATATGGTATTAATTGGTGTTATTTATGCTGGATTGATTTAGCTTTTACTTTGTGGAACTCCATTTTAACATTAAAGGTAAAATAAACACAAATTTTTCACAAAATTAAACTGAATTTGTCGAAAAAATACGACAGAAAAGTAATTGAATATATCGGAATTGTGCACAGAATTTGTGTTTACTTTACCTCCAATGTAAATTAAGTAACTGTTTTAAATTGTTTAAGTAATATATCAATATTTTTGATACCTTAAGAGAAAACTGAAAATAACGTTCCAACGAACACCACGTTTAAAATTTGTTTTTTTAATTTAATTGAAATTTTTTATGACTTAATATAAGTGGCTCTTTCACTAAGTATTTTAATGGAAAAACTTTTATATTGCTGGTAATTATAAGTGTTAGAATTAGAAAACTTTTAAGTGGCGTTTTATTTTATTATGAAAGGATTCCTAAATTAATGTCTTTTAGTAGCTTTACTGGCCGAGGCAAGGTAATAAATTGAAGTATCTATACCAAAAGAAAAAGTAAATCTCAAGTTACAAAATCCATAATCCCTATCTTTGTCTTGAATTATTTTATTTCTGTATTTTTAATTTTAATTTACATGCTATTTTGATATTGTTGAATGTATTTATTTTTTCTACAACTGCTCTAAAATAGTTATTTTCTTAACAAGTGCGCAAAGTGATACTTTTCCGCACGCAAGTATAGTTGAACGAACGACGTGTAGAGGAGTTCGGATAAATTCTTGCGTGCGGAAAAGCACTTTGCGCACGTGTTAGGAATAACATTTTTCCTACGAGCTTCATATCAGATAACAACAAAAATAAAAATATGATAATTTATTCAATAATTTTTAATTTAACTTTTAAAAAGAACTAGGTATAGTACAACTAAAAATTACATAACAAAAAAAAAATAATAATAGAAAATTCAAAAATTACATAACCATTAAAAATAATAATAGGAAACTAAATTATTTGTTTATAACATTTATAACAAAAGAGCAATTGCTGACATTATGCAAATTGATAGCCGATGCAGTAAGTTCATTCAGTGGGTGGTTTATGGTATGGCTTAATGAGCACTGACTTGGCGTGGAAGGACAGTTGTTCAAATAGGTCGATGAAGGTGTTAACTCAGAAGGATTTATGTAGCTTGATGGAGAAGGGCAGTTGTTCGTGGCCAATATTTTATTCGACATGTCCTTTTTTTGATTTGTCGAATCTTCAATGTAACTCTCGGCGACAGTCGTCGATTTCCAGCCTCCGAATCGCTTGACATTAGTGATTCCTGCTCCAGAATCGGCCAACATAGCCGATGAACGACGGAAACTATGTCCTGTATAATGCTTTGGATTTTTCAATTGTAGATATGCAGCTATTTCCGAAGGCATCTTACCGAATGAATTTATTCCAATACATTGAGTACCGCACGTTCCTTGTCGATACTGCACAAAAAAGCGCTTGTGCGGAGTGGATTGTTTTCGCAAATTTGCATATTTATGATAGAGTTGTAAATAATATCCCTTATTTGTTTTATTAGATACTACAAAGATTCTTGAAGTATTGTTTTTACTGTCAGGAATTTTCACGACTATCAAATTTCCTTTATCCTCTATGTGTTCAACCATTATCTTGCAAAGCTCATCGCACCTGCAAGCACCGGCCAACCCAAAAATGGTGGCGACTTTTATTAGAAGGTAAATTTGATTAGGTGCTTCTTCCATAAATCTGGAAACTTCAATTTTGTCAAAAATGTTGGCCTTTTTCGGACGATATCCCACATTTTGCTTTTTTAGAAACAATGTTAGCTTGAAATATTGACTTAAATCCAAGTTTACTTTGATTTTAAGGACACTTTTTAACATAGAGTACTTACTCCATAAAGTATTTGGCTGAACTGATTTTCGTAAATCTGCAAAATACGCTAAGAAGACCTCCTCCTTAAAACTATTTGTCCCTTTGTTGCGGAACCAGTATTCAAATTGTTTATATTGCTTATCGTATTTTTCTTGGGATTTAGCGGGCAATAAATTTAAATTTGCAGAATTTGCGGCCTCTAGAATGGAATCTGGTAGCTCCTCGTCAGAGCTGCTCATTTTAACAGCGTTTATACTTTTTGAGGATTTGATGGAAAGAAAAGTGTCGGTGTTTGTGGATTCTTGTTGACATAGAAACGGAGGAAAAATCTGACATCATGTGCCAAAATCAACGTGTACATTTATTGTTGCTTGGCAATATTATAACCATTTATCACTATACGAGGTACTTAAAAAATAGAATTTTTTTTCGTTTTAGGCTGAAATACGAATATCGTGAATTACGATTAAAAGGTAAAAGAGAATACACTTGCAACGGCTTCGCACATTGCATAAAATTGTCTACAGCTACTAAAATAAATATAAATATTCCCTGCCAAGGAGATTTTTAAATAGTGCTACTTTTCCGCACCCGGTGCGGATAAAAATCTTATCCGCACTAGTGCGAAAAAGTGTAACTTTGCACACGGAAATGTGTGCGCAAAGTACTACTTTGCGCACGCTCGTAGGAAAATTAATTATTTCATATTACGTTGGTTGCCTAGTAACCGTTTCTCGCTACGTGCGTAAACGTTTACACACAGTTTCATCATTATCGTGTGCAACATGGCTCTGCTAGAAAGAGATATTAGGCAACCAAATATTCGATAGACACATCTTTAATTCAAACTCGAAGGAATTCCGAAAACACTGTTGCACTTGTGCATGAAAAAAGTGCAGTGTACGTTTGAAAATGTCATTTCACAATCGCTTAATTTACTAACAAACGTCTTGCTCGTGTGAAAAAAAGCTATTTTTAAAACCTCTCGTATAATATACTATTTTTCTACATCGATCCCAAAGATTCGCTACATTTTTTTATTCCGAAAGCAGCTAATTTTCGTAATCAGTACTGTAGAAGCTATGCAAATTTACCGAAATTGGAAGTTATTTTCGCTACTTCGTCCGCCTGTCGCTAGCCCTGGAATTATCCTTCTCAAAACCTCACATTTATGGCGCAATACATGCCGCATTAAGGCGGCATTTTTTACTGGAGTTTCTATAGAGAAGACAGAAATGTAAACAATAATGTTATATTTGTGGCACTTACTTTACTTTCAGGTATTTTCTTATTATTTTATTGTTTATGTCTGTCCGAAACCGATTTTCATTTTAGGCTACGTTGACTCAAATTTTGTTATTCTGTGCGGTTATGACGTTAATGAAAAAACCGTCATCAGTGTCAGATTTTACTTTGAAGCTGGTCGCAGGATAAATCTTGTGGCAAATTCGATTCCATCTCTGAGATTTCCACACTTGGCTTTGTTTAAGGCACCTACTTGGTAAGTTTACTACGCAATTTACTGTAAATGATCGATATTTTTGAGATTTCACTCAATTCAACTGTGACCCGGTGGTTTTGAACCTTTTTCTTTAACCTTCTTGAGGGCCAACGCAGTTAGTCAGTGTCAGAAGCATCCTATGTCTCAATAGGCATTAGATAGCATTTTTATCAACCTCCAGGAGGACCTGTGGATTGATTTTGATTTTTTTTTAATGATATACAGCACAATGCCATTTCTTGCGGTACCTAAAACTAAGTAATTTTCTTTCTGTTCTAATCGGAGGCATAAGCTATTTTGCTCAACTATTTTTGCAGTGTATTTCAACGTATTCAACGTTATAAGTGGTTTACCGTATCAATTTCAGTTATTCAGATATACTGTAAAGCGAGATGTAAAAGAGTTGCAACTTTTGCGCTATAATAATAGGTGTTTAACCTAGCTAAACCCAAATACCTTCACTATTTTTGTCTGATTTGATAAATCAACTGACTACGGTTACTTATGAGATGTTGAATGAAGTTTTGTAAATTTTCAACTTTTTCAACAAGCTGTGAGTGGCGCTTAAAACTCAATCTTATGTCATTGGCTCATAGCGCAACATCCTCTGGGGTTCATACATGTACATATTATTATTTAGCTGGCAAGGACCCTTCACGAAAGAACCACCCCGGTTACAATTGCCACGAGCTTGAGCTACCTGAGTTAGGTGTTGACTTTAAACTTTATTTACAATTAAATATAACATAATTTTTGTATTTTTACCAGCAAAGAATAGTTATAATGTATTATGATAATGATGAAATGGTTTTATTTTTGAAAAGTTGTTGTGTTACGGAGAAAGTGTTCGATGAACTATGTCCTAAATCATCTTCTTGTCGGACTGAAGCAGGTTTTGTCTGTGAAATAGATACTGATGCCTCTAAAAATATTTCCATTTTATTTCGAATGATTCGATTTCGATGTATTCTTCTGCCATAGTACCTGATTTCCAGTCACAGATTCGCCTTAGTTTAATAAATCCGCACCTGCATTTACCAGGACTGTCGCAGACAAGAAGCAAAAATAGTGCTCGGTGTAGCATTCGGGATTACCCAGTTTTTAAAATGTATCAATTTCATTAACCGTGCTACCAATTTTATCAATCCATACTGATTTCGTGCACATCACCTAACCATTAATGAAAATTAAAAAAATTAAGGTCTTATTTAGCCCGCATAAAATCTCTATACTTTTCTTCTTATCTTAGTAAGTAGGTTAGTTCGCTGAAGTCTTTTTCTATAAGGATACATTCTTTTTTTCTTTGGCAAGCAGTTTCCGCGATGAGTTTTAGAGATGCGTGGAGTTTCCCATTACTTAGAAATGTTTGTTCTTGTTTATCCATTGTATAAAATCGTTAATTGGAGATTACTACCATGAATCAACAGCACTACAATATAACAATATATGCACCTAGCAAGAAAGGCGTATACAATCTATCGCCCTTCGATTTGTTTATTTTATTATTGTAGCGTCCCGTTGACTTCTTCGCCATAAACGCCCAATATAATATGTTCAATCCATTCCATTTTTTATTGCAATATTTTCTATTTTAAATGGCCAGCAGCTTATTTAGAAAAGAACATTTTAAAACAATCACAAACTATTATTTTGTTTAATATCTACAATTTCAATCTTTATCTATCTACAATGAAAAAATTAATGCATTAAAAATGTTCAATACTTATTACAAGACGACTTTGAGAGTATTCGGCTTCCATTAAGATCTTTCTTTGCTATTGTCCCCTCTCCCCTCCATCACAATCAATAACCCATTACGGAACTTACTTCTTCCGTGCTCATAATTCTATACCCGAGTTTTCGAAACTGCATTTAAAACTTCTTCGCAAACAACTTAACCTGGAAACTTACCCCAGAAACTTTATTTATCGATCGGTGCGTAAATTTTCCCCTCTTAAAAATATACGTCATCATCCCTTTTCACCTTTTCTCTATTTAGTCAAGTCATTGATGCCAAAAAAGCATAAAATTTTCATGATTTTTTTTTTATGTTGTTATATGAATTAATAATTTTTATTGCCATCGTAAATTCGAACACTAAATAAGGATTTAGGGAACTACACTAACTTCAAGTTTAGATGCCCTAAAACTTTTTTTTTCGGTACTTTAATGTATCCATAACAAAGAATCGTTCGCATTTGTAATTGCTTCAAATTATATTCTGCTGTATTGCATTTGGAAATATAAAAGTAAATAAACTATTTCTACGTTTTATTTTAATTTTATCGGCGACAATTTGTACTTCGATTTTATAGATTCAAAGCTTTCCTAATTTGTCAGGAACCATTTTTAGCTTTATTCTACATTTCTGAAAACATTATAACAGTATAAATCATTGCTACTCAAACATATATTAGATCATTTATTAGCCTTCCTCGAGTTTTGCGTTCGAGCGGTGAAAAAGAGATGTTCAAAGAGATGAAAGGATCTGACACGAAGTCTTCTATGTATTATTAAAACTATGGCATTACAAGAAACAATATGAGCGGCGACACTAGGATCAATGCATGTAATAAAAAGAGCGAGACTAGCCTAGCTCCATCATTAGCGCACCCTAAGACCTAATTTTAGTAATATAATACAGAATACAGGATACCCCCGCAAAGTATATGCTGTTTTTATTTAAATGCATAAAATCGACTCCTAGTAAGTAAAATGTACAGAAAGTTTCTCGCGCACCGCCAGATATCAAAAAATAAGAAATCCAAGATGTTACTAAATTCTAAGTGTAAATCAGCTTTAACGAAATTTTTAATAAACCAGCCTTTTATATTTATTTATTTCTAATGCTGCTCTCAACAAGTTCTGTCTCATACTTGAGTCAATAATATAAAATTAAATAAAGTGAGTCCCAACACAGAACCTTATAGTACACTATTTACCACATTTTTTATATAAGATCTTCTTGTTATCGACGCTTGTTTACTGTCTTATTTATATATTTGTTTATTGATACTTATGCCAAATAGGGTATTACATTTTTACATACGTCAATGAAAGTACTCTACACAACATAGTAAATTTACACAATTCCCAGATAAAATACAATAAAATTACATTACAGTAGAAACAGTAGAAATAGTTCAAAATACACTTAAGAAATTGTCCTACATTACTAGATTAACAAGCACAGAATTATTCAGTTTCATTCAGTATCACCCAGATATTCCCTGAATAAATAATAAGCTTTTTGCCACAAAAACCCTTTTATGTGTTTTAAATTTTTTTGTACTGTATTGTTTGATTCCATTAGGTAACTTTTTGAATAATTTTAGAGCATAGTAGTTTAATGAGAAATGACTGTCGGACGGAACCCTGCGGGACACCAGACTCAATGAAGGCCCGTTAACTTGATTTTGATGACCTGAAAGGTAAGAAGTATAAATACTGAAATTCAGCGATATACCTCGTATTTCATACCTAGACAACTTCTATAAAAGCAGTTTAAGATCATATCAAAAGCCCGGCTGAAGTCAATAAAAATACCCATTGCGCATAGCCTTGTATCGACTGTTTCAATTATTCTAGTTTCAATAAAAAAGTGTTATAAATCCTTTTCGGTACTTCTACTGTCCCTAATCTATGACGTGCAATGGAAAAAAATGTATGGCTTTCAAAGTAAGAAAAAGTTGACGTTTCAAAGACAATTTAAATATTTTTGATACACTGGCAAGCAAGCTAGCCCCATGATAGTTTGCATACACATTTTTATCGTCCTTCTTGTATACGGATATTACGGTCGCAACTTTGAGACGCCCAGGAAAAAGAGACGCGAAAGATAGATTTATTAGAAAAGTTAACACACGATTTAGTTGAGGGAACCTATTTTTAACAAGTTATTGGAAACTTGGTCGTTTCTCACATAATTAGAATTATTTAGTCTGCCAATCATTGTCACTACTTCGATGATATTATTGGAGAAAAAAGGACTTCGATGAAAAAAGTAAGTACTGGTCTATAAAAACAGTTGAAAACTATTATCTGTTGACACAGAAAGAAATAGACATTTTTTTATATATCATTAATAATACCTTTAGTTTTATTTCAAGTAGTTCTCGTTTTGTTGTTATTAGTAGCTCTAAAAAATTCTTGTAATATGTTTCTATATTTCTTTGTTAAATGTCTAGTAATGTCGCTTTCGTTATTGCTAACTCTGAAGAAAATATAATCTAATGATTTTAAGTAATATAAGTTGAGGGGGAATTTTACGAGTATTTGGTCCTTTTATCTTTGGGCAAGAACTTATACAACGCTCATAGGGAAAGCTACATTCGTAATAATGTCACATAACTCCGGAAACTCCATCAAATGCCTTGTTAGCATTTTGCTGCACTCTCCGCTTAAGTAATTAATAGATACGTTAGTAACGCCAATTTATAAATTAGAGAATAAGAATAACATAACAAATTATCGTCCAATTAGCCTAATAAATAATTTCAGCTAAGTTTTATCAAAATAATAAAGCTTTATAATTTTGAATAAAGTCGAGTAACAACAAATTAGTGTCATCACTCTCCATACGATACATTTTTTTATTTTCCGGCACAAATCACAAAACTAACCTTACAGCAACAAAAAGAAAATACAAATGTACAAATACAAATGGCGGAATGACGACGTAAACAACGAACCACATGACATTAAAATTGCATCATTATTAGTCGGAACGAACTTTCCGAACTCCGAACATAAAAATTGGTTATCTCGAACTACACGGGAACTTTTCGAAACTTACGAACTTTGTACGAACTGAGTTTATAAAATGAACCGAGTGTTCCCTTTAGTTTAAATTGAACTCTTATGTCCAACGCCGACTGAACCTCAGCTTTGCGAACTTTTTCAGTTTATAAATCCCGCTTATAGAGTTCGAAACTGCAGGTTTTAGAATTTTTCTTTTGATCCATCCTTTTTAAAATTAAGGATGAGATATCATCTAGTCTAGTACTACTATTGGTAATCTGGCAGTGGCATGAGATTATTAGTGTTTACTAGATAACAAAGTAGCTAATCAAATGCATGAAAAACAAAATATCACTATTTATTTTATAGGTATATATTTTGGATCAATATTGAACGTTGTGTGCTACTAGTCTTCATTAAGTTTGAGCTTCCATGTTCTGCAGAAGTGGCTCGAAACATGGAAGCTCAAACTTAATGAAGATAAAACACAGGCAATTTAATTCTCGAAGGCAAGACTAAGACTACCCGAGACCAGGGTTAAAGTCAATAATATACCAATTAATTGGAGCAACAAAGTTAAGTATCTGGGCCTTGTCTTCGACAAGAAAGTGTCCTGGAATGATAACATTGATGATAGACTGAAAAAAGCTCAAAAGCAAATGGGGGCAGTGTATCCTCTAATATCTAGAAGTAGTAAAGTTAACAACTCGACAAAACTCACAATATACAAGACAATAATACGACCTGTCCTAACATACGGAGCATCAACATGGTGCACAGTAAACAAGACGAGACTGAAAAAACTACAAATAATGCAAAATAAGACGTTACGAATAATAACTAACTCACAAAGACATGTACCAGTGACAGTACTTCATAACGATGCAAACTTAGAGACAATGGAACAACACATGACTAAACTAATAACAAACTACCATAAACGGACAGACGTATCGACCAGCCCACTTATAACAAACTCACACATACGCTCAAATCCTCTACACTCATATCGTTTCCCCAAAGATTGGCTCCCACCCTAGCTCAACTAAATAAAATAGAAAAAATTCAAAAATGACATCAAATTAATCTCAAGAAATAATGAAAATAAACAAAGAAGCAATAAACATCTGGAAGAACAATGAAAAAAGAACACCCAAACCCAGCTTCAAGAGTCACCGAAAAGGAAGACACGAATAACGAATAAAAGTAAAAGCCAAATCTGGCTAACTTAAGAAACTGACAATATAACGATCCTACTGTTTGAGAATAGAGTAGGTACAAAAAAGTGCAATGTACTATTAATAATTAGGTTAAGAATAATTACTTATTTCTATAGTAATAAATTCGTACCATTGTAACATACATTTGGACAGTTTTGATACTGATATAAATTAATCACTAGAAGATCAGAACTCAAAGCAGTATATTAGGTTAGCAAGGTGGCCTAACTTAACGCATTTAAATTTTTAGATGGACATTTTTTAAAGTAGGTACCTACTTTGTACGGAAAAGGAAAACACCAAATAATTTGGATGACTTAAGAAACAAAGAAATTATGAGGATTGTTTGCACTACTGATCTTGATATGTCGAATCGAAAATGTTCGTCAGCTTAAATTTAAATACCTCTTATAAAATCATTGTTATGTTTAAATTTTATATTTCTTGTTAATGTGTTTTAAATAATAAACAAATCCACAAATGAAAAAAAAAAAATTTCGAAATTTTTATTTTAAAGTACCCTGTACCTATACTTAAATATACTCCCACTAAAAGTAGGTTTTTAAATCGAAATATATTTTTCCCTTGAAATTTTTTTTTATGTTATGAAGAGGGAATAAATTTCGAATATAAATAGAAATGGGCCCTAAATTCAATATATCCACACTAGTGCGTTAATATACGACCTATTTAGTGAACTAGAAATAGTGTGTTATAGTATTCATTACCGCACGGATGCAGAAAAATAAATTTGCTCTTATTATTATAAAGACAGCTGTTAGAAAATATGGAGAAGATTATTACGAGGCAGCCGGTTCCCGATTACATTTATACTAAAATCAATTGAGACACAATAATCTAAAAGCAGAGCTCTCCAAATTCGATATGGGTAGAAATTGAACTCGTTTCCTCAATACATCACAGTCACACCCCAAAGTTCTAAACTTAATTTCGACCTTAACTTTCCAAAGTGCGTGAAGATATATACGTTTCAAGTATCTTACCGTCATTATAATAAATTTACGCACGTTTGCACATTAGGCACCATAGGCCGAATACCTATAAAGCACAGCTTCTGGGTCTTAGAGAGCCCATAAAATATTCGCAAAGCAATATGAAGGAAAAGCCCAGATTATGAAACCCCGACGAGGCCCGAACTGGGTGAAACAGAGATTTGAGAAAATAATTCGGTTTGTGGGTTAGGGAGAGGAATATCTGGAATGAAAGATGTTCCGTTATGGTTAATATAACTTTAATAAAGTGAAATTTGATGCTCAGTTATTAATGGCGGAAAAGTAAACATAACTTTGCGTTAACGGCCTTGTCGGAAATAATGGAACTTAGTTAATAAATTAGAAATAAATTAAAATCCGTTTTGTTTCTATCAGCATATTCAGGAACAATCTCTTACAATACACTTACTGACATAAAATTCGATCGATCCGAAATGTTCATGAAATTTAATGTGTGATAATAACTTTTTTTCTTCGTATATAGTCTAATTTGGTTTTTAATTCTAGTTCAATTGCCACAACAACAACTCTATTGACGTTTTATAATAACCCCTTTTTGATTGTCGTTTTGATTTTTAAATAACGTCCTTTTAGGCACAGCGTGCTTAATAGTTATTTATGATATGTGTTAAAAGTACATTTTTAAGGCACGCATGTGGAAATTTGCAGAACGAGCGAAGCGGGTTCTGCAAACCACAAGAGTGCCTTAAAAATACTTTTAACACAAATATCATACAATACTTTTTCTACAAACGGCAATAAAAAGCATACAATAATTGAGAATTAAATGTTTAGAATCTCTTACATCCAGGTAGTTTCTAATAGCATCGTTATTTATGTTAAAATAGTTTACATTTGTCAATAAAACCTAGTAACCATCATTATTGGCTGATTTGTTTACAGAAAAATAGAAAATTTGAAAGGTTCTGTCAGTTTTATTAAAACGCTAGCGCTGACTGTTGTGATTTGCCAAAAATGCAAGAAATACAAGAAATCGATCCACTTAAAGACATATTTTAAGAAGCTGCTAACAGAGCTACCTTGGATTTACTGCCACGAAAATCAAGAATTGAATATGAGATTGCTCATAATAAATTTATAAAATGGTGTGAAAACAAAGGCGTTTTTGGAAAGTATTCCGAAAACATATTCTTGGTCTATTTTGAGGAAAAGGCAAAGAAAGGTATGGAAGTCATCTTTTCTTTGGTCCCATTATTCAATGATCAAAGCTATGCTACGTGTAAATAACGACGTAGATTTCAGCAAACATTTTAAATCGATTGCGTACTTAAAGCGTCAAGGAGAGGGTTACCAGCCCAAAAAATCAAAAATTTTTACTAGAGACCAATAATTGAACAGTTTCGCACAGGATGATTAGTACCTTCTGATGAAAGTAGCTACGATTGTAGGAGTATTTGGTGCCTGCCGCAGGGAGGAGCTTTGTCAGTTGACTCTTGACAACGTGAAAGATATGGAGACTTCATTAGTTATTAAAATATCAGATACCAAAACCAAGGTACCACTAAATTTCACTATCGCTGATAAACTTTATTTGGATTTTTATCAAAAATATACTGATCTTCGTCCAGCAGATGTCGTATATCGGCGGATCTTCTTAAAATATGTAAATGGAAAATGTACCAGAAATCCGGTCGGAATTAATACGTTCGGAAAATTTCCTGCTGCTATAGCAAGATTTCTGCAACTTCCAAATTCAACACTCTATACGGGGCATTGCTTTCACCGTTTCTCTGCGAGCTTACTTGCCGATGCTGGAGCAAATTTGACGACAATTAAGCGGCATGGGTGATGGAAATCCTCAACCGTTGCGGAAGGGTACATCGTGGATTCCTTGGAAAATAAAAAATATATTGCTCGAAAATTGCTTACAGTACAAACAACATCAGCCGATGATCAACATCAACTGGACATGCTGCTGTTTCTGTTCAATCCTCCTCAACCGCGAAGAACAGCAGAACTGAGGAAGGAATTTATTTTTCAAATTTCTCAAATTGAACTATTAATATAAGTGTAAATAAATAAAACAGAAATGCTTTTGACGTTTTTTTTTGAAAAAATTGATATTTTACTTTTAACACTATGCCTTAAGTAGGTATTTTAAGGCACTAGTGCCTCAAAGTAACATTTTTAAGGCTAGTAGACAGTGTTAAAAGTTCCATTTTAAACACGTTTTTAGCAAAAAGTTTTTTAGGCACGCTGTGCCTAAAAGTAATTATTTACAATTAAAAACTAAACACAGACAATACTTTTACCTATTTATTATAAATATTAAAAGTACAGTTACTCATATTATTAAAATTAATGCTTGGGTAAGCTGAAGCAGTACGTTGAGATATTTAACCCTTTTTTCTTAACATCAGTTTTTGAATTTTTCGTATGTGCCCTCATACAAACTCCTTGATTTTTGGGGAACAATGTTCACCATTGCCTCATTTGCGGCATTTTCAATGTGTGAGTCTTCTAAATCACTTATTTTTTATTTCATATGTGCGTCAATTTTTGACAAAAAAATTCTTTCGAATTTTTTTTTTGACAAGTGTCAATTTTTTTGACATGAAAGATGTAAATAAAACACAGGTAATAAAATGTCTGGTAAAATAAATTAAGTTTTTTATTATAAAACGCCCGTAGAAAACATATTGTATACCATTCGTTACAAAACAATGTCTATTAGTCACTCTGACGTGTTGTCCAATTCGGCTTCGCCTCGTAGGACAATCTTTACGTCGCGTACCTAAGAGACCCTCATTTCGTAACTTGTTGTATAAATAGCTATATTATAGCCTGATGTATATCCGAAAGAAAGCTTTGGAATAAGTAAATAAAGATAATGCGCACGTCTCTCTATGGCTTTCATTACCGCGTCGAATATGCGTTTCTATGGCACTTTTCGAGGGTTTTACGAAGTGAAGTAAGCAAATAAAGGAATAATAGTATATTACAATACAAGTATGGTAGGTACGTCTTTACCGCATGTGCGTGATGCTTAACAAAAAGAGCCGAAGGCGAGTTTGGTAAATCACGCAAATGCGGTAAAGACACCTACCGTAAGTATATTGTACGATATTTTATCTACAAGCATGTTTTAGGGCGCCGATATTAAAAACTCTAAAAGAGCACTGTTTTAATTTACCCTGTAGGTGCCTCGTAAGTCGTTATCAACAATGCATTAACATCAGGTTACTAGGGAATTAAATTATAGAAATTTAATAGTTGGCTTTTATATGACAGATGTAAAACTTGACAACGGAATAAACGATAATTATTTTTGGAACAATTTCGTGAGAGTGTGTTGTACGTCCTTTAAATGGAAGTCAGTAGCAACAGTGATGATGAAATTCCGAAGGAAGTTCTGGACATTGCTAAAGCAGCTACCCTTAATTTATTGCCGGATAAATCACGGCATAGATATGAGAAGGAATATGGGCTCTTCATGGAATGGTGTTCATCAAAGAAAGTTAAAGCAAAAGTTAAAGTGAAGATGTGATGCTTGCCTATTTCGTGGATAAATTTAAGGATAGTAAATCATTCTCTTTATGGAGTTATTACTCAATGCTCAGATCTACTATAAAACTTGATTTATAAACTCGAAAAGTTGGTGAGGTTGAAGTTATGATCAAGTTTGTGAGGTTAGATATTCCGAACTCCGAGCATAAAAATTGGTTATCTCGAACTACCCGGGAAGTTCTCGAACCTTACATGAGCTTTACATGAACAACATGAATGAGTGTATAAATGGAACTGAGTGCTCCCTTTAGTTTAAATTGAACTCCTATTTTCAACACCAACTGAACCTCAACCTCGCCAACTTTTCGAGTTAATAAATCCAGCTTAAGTATCAAAAATAATGTCGACATAAGCAGGTATGCAAAATTGATGGCATATTTAAAAAGAAAGTCTGTGGGATACAAAGCTAAGAAATCAAAGGCTTTCTCCAAGAACGAGGTTGTAAAATTCCTTGTTACGGCACCAGATGAGGAGTTTTTATTAATGAAGGTACTTAATTGCGATTTTTTTAAATCTACTTTTAAATAACAACTTATTTGCTTGTTTCAGGAGGTACTCATTGTGGGCATCGCTGGGCTTGTCGCCGAGTGGAGTTATGTAAAATGAAAATTGAAGATATAAAGGAATTAGAATCCCACCTTGTTGTAACTGTCCCGGATACAAAGACACATGTAGATCGACAGTTCATGGTTTACGTGGAAGGATTTTCATCAGAAATTAATAATATTTCAATTTTTAAGAAGTATAGAGCCCTTAGACCCGATCATACTGCCTATACCGGTTATTTATTGCATATAAAAAAGAAAGATGCACTGTCCAACCACTGGGTATAAATACTTTTGGAAAAATACCTTCTCAAATTGCATCATATTTAAAGTTGTCCAGTCCCAAAGAATATACAAGTCATTGTTATCGAAGGACGTCAGCTACATTATTAGTAGATGCTGGCGGGGATATCATGAGTTTAAAAATACATGGTGGATGGAAGTCCTCCAGTATTGCGGAGGGCTGTATTGAAAATTCGGTGCAAAATAAAATAGGAATTGCAAAGCAAATAAATGGTGTAGAAGAATATGCAGAGAGAACCTCATGTTCTAGTAAATCTGTAAATTTCAATTCTTGTGTCTCATCGGATAGTAAAACACTTCCTTCATCGATATCGTTTGGAAATGTTACAAATTCTACAATTAATATTAATATTTCTTAATTTATAAGTTTGAATTAGTTTACAAATTTAAATATGTAAGTATTTGTTATACATTTAATGTTTAATAGAGTTTGTTTTAAAATTAAAAAATACACTTGAATAATATAAAAACTTGCTTTATAGTATGTAATTACTTACAGCACTAGTGCGGTAAAGTGATACTTACCGCACTTAAATCAGTGCGGTAAGTAGTTACTTACCGCACGCTTGTAGATAAATAGCTATATTATAGCCTGATGTATATCGGAAAGAAAGCATTTGCATAAGTAAATAAATATATTGCGCACGTCTCTCTATGGCTTTCATTACCGCGTCGAACATGCGTTTCTATGGCACTTTTCGAGGGTTTTACGAAGTGAAATAAGCAAATAAAGGAATAAAGGTTTGAATTACACCGTAAATACTTGAACATTTTTTTATTTTAGGTTTTCTCCCTATAAGCGTTTTGCATACTAAGTAAGGAATTTATTACTCCCTGCAATTTCAAATAAAGCGTAAATATATGGTCACCAATAATATTTCTAATGTATGTGATAGTCACATATAATTTTGCACAAGTTAGACAATGATAAGGCTTATCACGCGCTACGATTTTTAATGTCGCGATAATTTTGTCATAGAGATGATACATAGAAATATATAACACTGCGCGCACATACAGGAAAAAACATCGCGAGTAACAATATGTAGGTTACCACAATTTTAAAGTCGTGCTGCAAAAAATCTTGCGATTAAAAATCGTAGGGCGCACTCAGCATAAATCCATTATTATTGTTAATACAGGAGCATAACAGGAGAAATATTAAATTTTTCTCTCACTTACTTCCATTTAAAAATATATTTAAAACCTCAAATTTGTATGTTGTCAGATTTATTGTCTGTTTTTCCCTTGGTAAAAGTAAAATGGGTTGCTGTAATCTTTCTGATTTTAAAATATATCGACCATGGATATCTTTGAAAAGCCACGAAACCTCCCAAACTGCCTTTATCCTGAAAAGAAACATAATTCCTCCTCTAATTTGCCCTAAAACAATGCGAACAAAAAATAATACTTGAAAAGAAAAAAAATTAAAACCCAAAGGGGCTTAAAAGAATTAGAAGAATAAATATTTCTCGGTTTTCTTTTTATTTGAACTTCACATAATTACCGCATTCTTTAATTCCGAAGCGAAGAAAAAGAAAATGTCACGAACAAATGATAATTTAGGGCAAACGCCCGGTTATTTTTAGCGAGCGTGACATCAAGAGGGCTTTACAGTGTTCGCGCGTGAAAGAAAAATTTTTCTTTGACAGCCCTGACTTTGTTTGGAGATAAAAATTATTTTATAATTTATGTTATCTTAAGTATTTATATTAAAATTACTATTTTACATTGTATACTCAATCCTGGAATGCCGAAATCCCATGGTTCCGGAGAAAAAACCTGTCCTAATCTAAGGATTGACTATTAATTGCTGTATTATTTTTGAAATGTGTTTTTAGTATTACGAATGTGTGTTGGTATTATATTACATTGTGAAATACGCAGGAGTAAAGACGAGTCTGTGTCTACTAAAAGAATGTCAGGTCTATGATTTACCTGTTGAAAAAACTAATTTGGACAGTGACATTTACTTGTCATTGCTTCTTACATTAATAATTTTATTGTGAATACGTAATAGAGCGAATGGTTAGATAAATTTTCTTTGCGCTTTTCTCTTTATTGAAAATAATTGTAATGGCCTATATTTGCAGAAGTAGATTTCAGTATTTTTAAATTTGCAACTGGAAAGATGATTTTTTTAGCTGTTTATACTCACCCCCTTTGCCGATATTGCGTATACCGGGTGTTGCATCGTCGAGCGGGACATAGGAAATCCCATGTAATTTTAAATGGGGTCAATTATTGGCTTCCCTAATTATTTTAGAGAAAAATTCTATTTAGGTTTATTAAAGAGCACTAAAACCCACATTCAAAAGAATAACTTTAGATATTTTTGATGAGCCCGTTTACGGGTTATCGCCGATTTCTTTTTAACTATTTCTCCTTTTTATGGCCCCGTATTTGCGGGCACCAGTCAAGGTAAAAGATGACTGTCAAATAAAGTTGTCATTTTGAAATGTGTGCTTTATTGTTATAAAAACTCGTACATCGAAAATATTAGCCATGAATTACACTTCTGAAGAAAAAATATTGATGATTAAATGGTATTATCAAGGAAATAGTTATCAAAATGTGTCAGACATGTTTGCTGCTCTGTATCCGAATAGACCGATACCTGCAAAATCTACAGTCGAAAGGACTATCAAGAAATTTGAGACAAAACGCACTGTAATAAATAACTGCAGATGTGAAGAAAGGCAGGAACAAAGAAGAGATGCAAGAAATGATAGGGACTTGCAAGTTTTATTGTGCGTGGAAGAAAATGATGGGAAGATCAGCACAAGGAAACTTGAGGATGACATAGGATTAGATCACACCACAGCGTTACGAGCTTTGAAACGACATAAATATTATTCATACAAGTATGAAAAGCACCAAGAGCTAAGAGATAGGGACGAAATACGACGACAGAAGTTTTGTTTTGGTATGATGGAAAGAGCAAACATGGATAGGGAATTTTTAAAAAACATTTGTTTCACTGACCAATGCACATTTACCTTAAACAATGAACCCAATGTTCAAAATTATTGATATTGGAGCAAAGAAAACCAACACAGATTTGTGGAAACAAGGACGCAATATCCACAAAAAGTTAATGTATGGGCTGGGATTTTCGGAGAAAATATTATCGGGCCAGTATTTCTTACACAAAATTTAAATGCAGAATATTTTTTGGAACTACTTGAAGATCATATTTTACCTACTTTACATGATGCCGCCAGGGAAAATCAGGAAGTTTGGTACCAAATGGATGGCTGCCCGGCACATAGTACCCTGGCTGTCCGGGAATATTTAAACCGTGCTTTTAATGGAAATGTTATTGGCTTAAATCATACAGTAAATTGGCCAGCCAGGTCCCCTGATTTATCGCCAAATGATTTCTTTTCTGGGGCCATTTAAAAAACAGGATATACAAAGATAAAAAATACCCAAAGCTAGACGATGCTATTTCTGCCGAATGCAATAGAATTTCAGTTTACCAACTAGCGAATGTAAGAAGAGAATTTTATGATCGCCTCGGTTATTGTCTAGCAGTCAATGGAGGAATATTTGAACATATTCTTAAATCCTAAAGTTCTAACAATTTAATAGTACCTACCTATTAATTAGTAAAATATTGAAACATGTAAAATATCATAATTAACCTTGTAATTGGATACTTTATTTTAGTTTAATTTAGATTAATTTGTACTCATAAATACACCTTTAATATTTTCGATGTACGAGTTCTTTCTTTCTTTCTTTTTATGATTGGCTCTGCCCTGAGGGGCAATTCTGCCAGCACATTAATATGTACGAGTTTTTATAACAATAAAGCACACATTTCAAAATTACAACTTTATTTGACAGTCATCTTTTACCTTGACTGGTGCCCGCAAATACGGGGCCATAAAAAGGAGAAATAGTTAAAAAGAAATCGGCGATAACCTGTAAACGGGCTCATTAAAAATATCTAAAGTTATTCTTTTGAATGTGGGTTTTAGTGCTCTTTAATAAACCTAAATAGAATTTTTCTCTAAAATAATTAGGGAAGCCAATAATTGACCCCATTTAAAATTACATGGGATTTCCTATGTCCCGCTCGACGATGCAACACCCGGTATAGTAACAGTATTTGTTCTCCACAAAACCATTTGTTAAGCACTTTCTGAATTAAACTACTGAAAATTATGATATAGGATTATAGGGCACGGAGGAAATACGAGACTAAAATAATATTTTCCTTTAAGGTTCACCGTTTTACGGTCCAGAGAGTAACCCTTCAGAAGAATAAACAACTCTGAATATATTGCATTAACGAAACTCTATGTTAATTAATATGTAGGTAGGGAGGTCCTGAAGAATTAATGAGTTGTGTTATCTGGAGGAAAATGACTAATTTAGCAGATTAAAATTTAAATTAAGGGACTACCCTTTTGCTGTCCTAATCAAAAAAGGGTTATAAATTTTTGTTAATTTTGAGATTTTCATCCTCTTCGACAATATTTAAATTCTTTTTTAAAAAAATGTTATTCCCTAAAAGTACAGAGAAATTTGTGTTACTGGAAAAAAACACATTTGCTTACAGGGTGTGGCTAAATCAATGGATTTATAAGATATCAATTAATGAAAAACTTTTTATGATGCGTGTGTGAAGTAGGCGATTCACATTAGTCTCGACTTTTTCAATACTTCTTGAGAAACACGACCTTGGGAAGATCGTTACAGAGTGATAGCGTCCTCTAGATAAAAAAAATATTTAGTATCGTTCGAGGAACACTAAGCTATACCACATATCTAATGGTGAACTGCAGTGGTTCGTCGTGTATTTTAATAATAAATCATAAAGTTAATAAATTAAAATAAGTGTTGGAGATATTTCGAAATTCATCAAAGCCCTATTTTAAGTTTCGGGCTTCTAGTGGCTACCAGTGAAAATATATTTAAGTATTTTTCGGTTCAATAATGAATGCCGAATGCTCGCATTTAATCGTTGTCCCGAGAGATGTTTTAAAAATTATCTTCCCGAATAAAGAAAATGGTCAATAACAAAAATGTCTTATGACCATAGTTGAGAAAAAAATTTCATAATGTACTCTAACAAATTTTGAAGTTCCATAAAGCCCAAATTGTTCCATCGCTCATATATTTGCTCCATCAAACAATTCATTCATTTCATATTTTAATATTTATAAAAACATTTATAGAAAACTAATTAAAAAAGCAAAGGAAAATTATTTTGAAAATCGTATTAGTAAATCATTAAATCCACGAAAAGAATGTTGGACAATTATTAATGATTTGAGAGGGAAAAACAACATAATACCTATAAATACTTCATTATCTTCTGACGAGCTGAACGATTTTTACTGTTCGATTGCTTTAAATCTTCCTGAAAATATTCATCCATGCATTGATCCACTTTCGTACATGAAGAATTTTAAAATTAAGGATACATTTTTCTTTAGTCCAACCGATGTTCAAGAAATAAAATTAATCATTTTGGAGATAAAAAATAAAAATTCTGCTGGATGGGATAATTTATCAATAAAAATTTTTTCACAACTATCTATTCCTGCTTTAGAAGCTTTAGCGAAGGCAATAAATGTTTCTTTTGAAAATGGAATATTTCCACAATGCCTTAAATCAGCTATTGTTATTCCAATTTATAAAGGAGGTGATTGTGAATCTGCTTCTAATTTTCGACCTATTTCTTTACTTCCAACACTTTCTAAAGTTATTGAAAAATTTGTTAAAAATAGAATAATTTATTTTTTAAATAAAAACAATATTTTAAATACAAACCATTTTGCATTTCAAAAAAATAAAAATACTAGTGATGCTATTTTTTCATTTATTGAACATCTTTATTTTAAATTAAATGAAGGAGATTTTGCTGCACCAATATTTTATGATGTTTCTAAAGCTTTTGATTGTGTTAACCATGATATATTATTAAAGGAGCTTGAGCTTTATGGCTTTAGAGGTATATCATTTAAATGGTTTAAATCATATTTATCTGAAAGATCTCAAGTAGTATTGTTAAATGGTAAGAAATCAAAAAGTAATAAAATTGATTGTGGAGTTCCTCAAGGTTCAGTTCTCGGTCCATTACTATTTTTAATATATATAAATGACCTTGCGTCAATTTTTATAAATGGTAAATTTACCATATTTGCTGATGATACAACAATACTTTGGCATAGTAAACTTTGTAATGAATTAATTAAAATAATTAATGAAGATGTAATAAATGTTAAAAAGTGGTGTGACTTTAATCTACTCTCATGTAATATCACTAAAACAAATATATTAACTTTTAAATGTTCACTTGATAATATAATTTCTGACAATCTCATAAGTAATAACCCCAAATTTATAAAATTTTTAGGAATCTATATTACTCAAAATCTTTCTTTTAATGAACATATCCCAAAGTTATGTAGAAAATTAGCTTCAGGATGTTATGCCCTGAGAGCTCTTTCTCATGAAATGAATATGGCGGTTCTTCGAAATGTTTATTTTGCTTTAATAGAATCTCTTTAGAGAAATGGAATTTGTTTCTGGGGAAATTCAAGCCAATATCTTCTAAATTTAATTTCTATTTTACAAAAAGAGCTATCAGATATTTGGGCAAAGCTAGATTTAAAGATTCTTGTAAAACTCTATTTATCTCACAAAAAATTTTAACACTAACTTCCATTTTTATATTGGAAACAGTTTGTTTGATTCATAAAAAGCATAGAAATAGTATTAATTCACATATTTATAATACAAGACAAACCTTTAATATATGTTTACCTATTCCTTCTTCAAGTCTTGTAATATTTAATATTTAATATTTCCCATAAAATTACTAGTAACAATAATTATAGTATCACGGCTTGTCGGTTAGACTATACTTATAGGTATGTCGTTTTAAGCTACATTCTCATTTTTTCATCATATCTGTGCGATTAAAGCACTTTGTGGTATTTTCCCTCTCGTCGGAGTCTAGCCTTTGTGACGAGCCGTGATACGGCGAAACGCATCTGGAGATGGGTCCGACGAGAAGAAACAGACAAACCTTAAGAAATTTAAATTCTTTACGTTTCTAAACTGTTCATTAATAATAGTTTTCGGTCAAAACTGATAGATTGATGTTTGACGCAGCTTGGTGGAAGCGCTTGCAATTGTGGCCACTGTCCTTACCCAGAGGGAACCTCTTCGGCTTCTGATCTGCCGTTTTGGGTCAGGTGACTCAGGTGATGCGCCCGAACACCAAGAAATGTCGTTTCTCGCAATACTCTCATTTTTTAAATATTTATTTGTTTTTGTTACACGAGTCAACTATTTGATTTCCAATTTTATTTGGACCAAACAGTCTTTACTGTGTATATGTTTTATTTAATTGTAACTTAAGAAAAGCAATAATATAATACCCCCGCTTCTGGTAAATTTATCAAAGTGACGGTGCCGCTTAAATTGCCTGGTAAACCCTTTTTAGAAATTCAGCCTATATTCGTTAACCCCAAGACTAAAATACCGCCCTCGGTGCTCACTTTTAAATTATAATCACAAACAACATCCCTTATAATTGGCTATAATTCACGTAAAGTGCGTGTGATGTGGAAGGAACTTAAATGCCAAAATTTAATCAAGACTAAAGGTGAATGATTTATTCCCCTTAATTAGGGTTCATTTGTTTTTGTTTTGCGGTAAGCGGCGCTTGTATTTTTTTATTAGATTATCTGCTTAATTATCATGAAAAAATTATGTTACACAGATAAAAAAAGTTTAAAAATCAAGTACAAATATCTACTTATTTATACGAGGTACTTATTTTTTTGGTCATAACTATTCTTAAATTCATTTAAATATTAAAAATAAGCAACTTTGTACTGTTTCTTTGACTGTTTCGGCCACAACTCAAATACGGAAATAAAAGAAGCAGCTCTTCTGCTTCTTCTTCATCAGCCACTATTCATCCACTCCTGGACATAGGCCTCTCCTAAAGTTTTCCGCTCCTTTCTGTCTTGTGTAGTTTGCATCCAGTGTCCACCCGCTACTTTCTTAATGTCGTCGAGCCAGCGTTTCTGAGCTCTTCCTATCTTTCTTCTACAGAGCAGGTAGTCGAGCTTTATTACCGCATTTGAGTCGTTTTCTTCCTGATTATATATCTATCAGAAATTGCATAGATTTATAAAGAACGCTTTTTACAAGTCGTTAACAGTAACTAACAACAATACACATTGATTGCCATGTAACAAACAACAAAGAAATAAAGTAAGTCCCGTGATTTTACATTTTAATAGCTTTAAGTTTGAATTTTATAGACTAAAATATTAATTTTTTGTTCAGTTTAGTGTCTAATTTAATAGCGTTTCTAGATAAACTATTGTATGACGATAAAATGGGACTTTCAACACCAACATCATAAATAGTTAGCTATTAAGAGGAAGAATTGACACAACACATAATATCAGACACTACAACAAAAATATTATTCTTTTTGATGATAGCTTTCGAAGCATGTTTTGTTTTTTCCCAAACAAAGTGGTACTTTACAAATACTACACTGCCAGTTGGTCCTAATATCTGTAACTTTTGTACTACAGATAGCGCATCTTCTGCGAGTAGTACGTACAGGCTGACGAGCACTAGATGTTAATCTAATTAATGTTGAAACAGACGGTTTACGTTTTTTTTCTGGCATGGATAGTGCTATTGGCAATGACAGTATACTAACCAAAATGTTTGATACTAATCCTTCTGAAACTTGTCGTCGAAAATTTTTCATCGTTAGTTCAGGGGTTGTTGCCAATAACTCGGTGGGTCGAATCCGGGCAAGGACATGGATGTTTGTGTGCATGTGAATGTTTGTATACAAGTTTTAAAAATAGAAACTAACAAAGAGAGATGTTGGTACAAACCAGAGCCATAAAAAAAAAGACTGCTGCGTCAATAAAGAAGAAGAATATTCGGTGCCACTACTTGTGACTTTTCCTATCGGTCCCATAGCATGCCCTACACAGTTAAAAATTTTGCCGGTGTGAAACGATGTTCCTAAACGGTGTACGAAATTTAAACCAAATGGTGTTAAATTTAACACCGCATCAGTTGGTTAAAAGTAAAAACGTAATTTACCACCATGCGGTGTAAATATTTTAAGTTCACACTGAAAAGAAATTTGATTTCACCCCCTTATACGAGTTAAATAGAATAATTATATGGAGAGAAAATGAAGTTGTCACATTGCTGGTTTTTTCCTTGATACTTTTTAATACAAGGAAATTGGTGGATTATTAATTATTTATTTCGCGCTACTGTACCATTAAAATGTTTGATTTTATAGTTATGTTGCATAACAATAATAAAAGAAAATGTTTCCAGTAAATTTAGTGTTTTAAAAACTAATCACAAAGAATTGTCAACTACTCTTTGGTGTTGTTTCAATTAAAATATATTATTGGCAACGTCGCAATCTTCTCTCCTGTCTCTGAGTGGATTGAGTAGAGCAGCACGAGCGGGAAGAATGTGCGGTGCGCCTTGCCCATCTACGTCGTTCTGTTTTAACGTGTTTAATTCCATTCCATGCGGACTTGTTTAAGTGTTCTGTGTTCTGTCCATTGTTTGAGAAAAAATGAGTGTTTTTATTAAAGTTGAATATAACAACATACAAAAATATATTTCATTAAACAGGGAGGAAGCAACCTATCATGAATTTATTACTCAAGGTGAGTTGATATGATTTTATTTATACAGGTACCTACTACCTAGGTACAGTTAATAATTTTTTGGTTTATGTTTTATTATTACTAGGTATAGATATATAGGTACCTAAAGCACCTATATTTTTTTTCTTTTTTAAAATAACTACCGCCTAAACCACAGGGCATATTTTTCTTGCGGAATATATGGGGAATTTTAAACTATTTTTCTGGTGTTAATTATACTCCATTTGAAGTGTAAAAAAAAAGTAGCCTTTTCTGTTATCATTTTTGTGGCGTTGTTCAGTTAGTTTTAGAAGGTTTTTACCTACACACATTAGACATTAGGTACTAAATGTGTACAATGTTTTAAAGAACTTAAGTAATATAATTAGGTACTTATTTGATTATATTGGCCAACTTTTCAGTTTTTTTTTCATTTGTAGCACTAAAAAAATTCTTGCAAGAACCACCAGATAGTATTGAGTTTTTTAAAGTTTCTGACAATGCAGGCTGCCTGATTGAACCTGAAGATTTCAAAACTTTTATACAAGAGGTTGAAAAGGGATTTTTATTCAGATTGCTGGATTTGCGATCAGACTATAATAGAGAACCTGCAATAACTGGATGTTTAAAAGGTAATTACATATATTTTTGTATTATCATCTTTCGAACAACTATGGTTTTAGCTCGGGTTTTAGTTAGGTTAGTTCCCGTAAGTTTCCCTTAAATGTTATTAAAAATAATGTAATAAATTTTACTAAGGCCAATTCAAAATGGTACCTACCTAGGTACTTGTTTGTCATTAAAAGCCTTGTTTAAGTTTTGTATATAAATTGTATATCGTTGCAAAATATAGTACAGCATTATGATGCTCATCAATAAAATTTGATTGATTAAATATTTTTTTTAATAGTGTTTTTAGTGGGAACTAAATTATGGTGTAAATTCCAGGTAAAAAGTGATTGAAATTGAAAATGAAGTTTTAAATGTTAGAATGAAGCCAGACTTAGAGCGAAATGTACAAAGATCTTAAAAGTCACCAATGTTGTCTTTTTGCATCAAGCCCACAACATGGTATATTATATTGACTATATTGGATACCAAAACACAGTTACGATTTTTTAAACAAGTTTTTGTGCTATTTTGTACCTATTTTTGTTATAAAATATTTTTGTAATAAAATAAAGTAAGTCTTGTTTAACAGTTTTTTTTTTACAAATCTCAGATTAGTACCACTGGGGTGGGATACTTATTAGAAATAAAGTTTGAGATTCAGAAAAAAATGGAATTTTCAAGCATTTTACACTTTCTTCTTAATAATTTAATGGAAAAACTAGTAGGTACCTAGGTACTTAGTTATAAAGTACCGATCAAGATTTTTTATTTCATTTTCGTAAAATATTTTTCAAAAATAAAATAGATACCATTTTCATGATAAGATTTAAATCGCTTTTGGTGTAGAATGACTTTTTTATGGAGTAAAGTTGAGTCTCTGGTAAATTTAATTTAACACTATATGGTGTGAAACATGGTTTTTTATGGTGTAAATTTCACCCCTTATTAAACATTTATAATAACACTATATAGTGTTAAACATAACAAAATTTGGTGTAGAATTGTTTTTTTATGGAGTAAAGTTGATTCCCTGTTAACACCAAATAGTTGTTAAAACGAATGCATCATGGTGTAAAAGTTACTACATTTTGATTAAATTAGTAGTCTATTTTAATCCCATCTAGGTGTAAGTTTTACTTTTCTGTAGGTGTACGAGTTTAACACCATTTAACACCGTTTTGGTTTGTATCGATATAGACCACTTTTGGTGTTCATTTGGTGTTAAAATAGTCACGAAATTTTAAACAGTGTAAGCTGATCGAATTTGTCCACAAAGTTCATGTTTTTGTTATAATCCGTCAGCATTACCGGATACGGTACTGAAACAGATGTTCCATCCTAGTTACCTCAGTGCTTACCGTAGGGTCATGGTAATTGGACAACAAATGTACTGATCTTTTATCACGCCATTTTACAGCGGACAAACTTGTATTACTAGTATACCAATCATATTCACCAAGTTTTAGCTGTTTATCAATTTTAAATTTGGTTAATTTCTTTCTGGTTGGATTAACAGTACCACAAGCTTATAGTTATTGGGAAAGAAGTGCCTCCATCAGCGCAACACCATGATGATTTTTGTTTATTAAGTCAGAAGTCATATTTTTAACAACCGTAGCTCCCAGGTTCTTTTCAACCTCATTTCCAGTTTTTCCAGTATATATTTCAAAATTCCAGCATCTGCCAACATCCACACCTTATGCCCTCTTTTTGCTGATTTGTTGGGCATAAACTGTTTTATTGACACCCTTTTCCCTTAAATTTTATCATGGATTCATCTACGGCCATGTTTTCATGTGGCTGTAAAAAGGTCTGAAAATTTGTCTTCAAGGAAGTCAAAAATGGTCTTAGTTTGTAAAGTTTGTCATAGTTATCAGTACCGCGCCCCGGTATAACATTAATATTATTAAGATGGAGGTGAGACACAAGCCAGTTAATCTGATCATCTACATCCCACTCTATACCTGAATCATTGTCGGAAGCAGAAACTATATATTCTGGAACTGGATTTATATCAGCACCAAACTCGGTAAATAAATTGTTTTCAGGATCTTGACTACCCTCTTCTCCATCGCTGTCATTATCTGATCCTTGATCTGACGGTACATCGGCATATCCCTGGTCAATTTGATAAATTTCATCAAATAACTTCTGCCGTCATTGCAAAATAATTTGGATACATATCTTTCTGCTTTTCCTCCATGGCTTTTATGTACTGTGATACAGTTTTCGAACACTAAAATAAAACATAAAACGACACATAACATACCTAAATAACATAAAAATACCTACATAAATATGTGGATGTCTAATACAAATTGTTTTAATCCCTTTATGAATTATTGTTCTGCATATAAATAAAATGATCAGCCAGTATTGACTAATATGTGGTTGCCTATACCCTAACGCATCAATTACAATGACTCTGGAGTTTTTAAATCGACGTACTGATTTGTTAGCAATATTTGTTTCGGTGGTATAAATAGTTAAGGAAAAAGTTTTATTTTAAATCGTCCCGAAAAGTTCAGTTTTTTAGAACTTTATGCTTTTTTAAAAACTTTTTGGACATTTTGAGGGACGACAATGGAACGCTCGGAGGCTTATTTAAACAAAGAACTATTCCGTACAATTTCAAAGACTGCGACACTGCGGGCGAAGCTGCGGGTACAATTTAGCATTTACTAACTTATGACCTCGAAGGAAAAGTTCCTCAAATACTGCCACACCAGAATCTTGCTAGTCAACTTGTGCTTTTTATATCCCGGTTATCTTGCTAATAACAAAAGTAAGATAAAGTCGTGGAACTATATAAAACCTCGAATTTGCCCTGTCAGCTCGCGCTAATTTGAAAATAGAATAAAATGAGCTCCCTAGAAAAGAGAGTGGCAAATATTTTACCGGGCCGAGCGGAATAGATTAGGCTGAACGGGAGAATATGTGCAAGGCATGTGTTTAAGAATGGAGGAATGGGAATATACTGCCGACACAAATAGACAATATTTACGTCACTAACATAGCATACACCATAGAAGAAGAATAAAACCACTAAAGAATATTTTATTTGCGCCCTGAACACTGTTATTATACAGGGTGTCCATTTAGTGTGCCGGTGGACGATATATCGTTAACGGTCGACTTAAGGAAAAAACTTTTATACAAAAGTTGTACAAGTTAACGGCGCCGCGCACCTTCTAAAAATTATTTTAAATATACAGGTTGGCTCAAAAATCCAGGGTGGGCCAAACATATCTTTGTTTAAATGGAACACCATATCGTTTTTATTATATTGAAGCCTTTAGTAGTCCTCCATGATATGAATTTTTCAATGGATTTTTGGCTAAAAACGGTTTTATATGAAAATCGTTGGATTTTAACTATCTTTACATACTTTTTTACTAAAATTTAGAGAAAAGTTATAATATGTAAAATCACCTAACTGTTATTAAAATTGGTATAAGTACTACAGAGTTTTGGTCCAAACTTAATGAATTTAAAACCAGGTTTTCGTTTTTTTTTTTAATGAAACACCCTATATTTTACATCTTTTTCGAAAAGATATTTTAATTCCCTTTAATTTGATACCAATATTTGATACCTTATTTCAGAAAGTTGTTGAAGTAAACATGATTTCAAAACATTGTGTCTTAAAAAACCTTAATATTATGAACAATTTTGGTGTTCGCTTATTCATTTTTAAATTTACTTAAAAAAATATTGAGAACTTAATAAATTAGATAATAAAAAAGATATGTTTGGCCCACCCTGAACTTTTGAGCCTGTATATTTAAAATTATTTTTAAAAGGTGCGCGGCGTTAGCCTGTACAACTTTCGTATTAAAGTTTTTTTCCTTAAGTCGACCGTTAACGAGATATGGTCGATCGGCATACTAAATGAACACCCTGTATATAATGCAAAACTTTGTGAATTAATGAATAAGTTTATTAAGAGTATTAAAACTGTTTTATCAAAAATCTAAAATGTAAAAGAAGGTCAATAATTTTCAAAACTTTTGCCCGTAAAATAATACTCGACAATATAAGTGTGGCATGGTGTGTGTGTGTGTGTATCTGAGTTTTTGGCACTGGTTTAAACCAACTGGCCAGCTTTGTCTTGTTTAGTCTTTGCTAATACACTGTTACAAATATGTTAAAAGCAGTCACGTCAGAGAGTCAATTACGTACTCTACTTAGGAATTAATTTCTTCTAAGGATAATTTTAACCTATTCACCCATTTTTTACAACTCTATGTCAGGCTATGTGTAACTTCTCTAAATGTAATTTTTATCTTAATATATATTTTATGAGCATTCTTTTTTGCTTCTTTTTTTTCCTTCTTCTCTTTTTTTTTCTTTCTTTTTCTTTTTCTTTTCTTTTTTTTTTCTTTTTTTTTTGCTTTTTTTCTTTTTCTTTTTTAATTTAATTAATTTATTTATTTTTTTTTTCTTAAACACCTAATATAATAACTAAACTAAGTATATACTAGGTTTTTTACCTCTACCAATGAACTAAAGTTGTAAGTTGAGTCTTTTGATGTGACCGTATATTAATCTGTAAATATGTAAATTTTCAATGGCTAGTAAGTATTTTAGGTTCACAGGCCATGAAACCTGAGTTTTTATATTGCCAAAAAATACATTAATTTCATTTTGTTTTAACGGACATTCTATTGTGTGATCAAATTGGCAGTTCAGGTAAACAAATTAGGTACAAGAATTTCTCAACGACAATGTATAGGTACTAAGGTCCTAAATAATATACTGAAGGTGGCGGAAAATATGACAATGGTAAGTTGGAAGCAACTGGCCGCCATTTCGTTTTTTTCATGATGATATGTCGATGTATTTGTACATAACTTGAAACTATACATTTTTTAAAAATTTTCAAGAGACCCTCTTTAAAGGAAATAAAAATTGATTTTATATAAAGATATTTCTAAACAGCCATTGATATTAAAAGCAAAAATTACGAATACATATTTTTTAAAAGAGTAATTTTTAGATATACTTAATGCAAAACAAAAACCGATGCACGAGATACCCTTCAAGTGACGTCAGTTATCGACAGTGTTGCCAGCTTGTAACCAAAATATCCGAGTGAGGGAATTACACAGTTTTTTTTCATAAAAACAAGATAAATATACAAAAATTTCCCATAGTTTATATATTTGTTTACTGCATTATACCTTTTACCATCAACTTTGGTAGATCTAACACTTCTTTTATTTTTTGCCAAGATCGACCAATGGTACCGTTCTGAAAAATCCAGGTTTCATCGAAGAAAACGAATTGGTACAAGAATGCTTTTTTTTTCTCTAATATATTCTTTCAAACATACCAGTCGTTTGAAAGCTACATGGGAAAGTTCCATAAGCCCTCATTTTTTTTTCATCCGAAGCCTATTTCCTTTAAGAGGCTTCTTAAAGAGTTAAGACAACCACCAAACAGTTGTCTGTGTTTTAATGTCTTACTTAAAGTTGTCAAAGTTACATGATGTGCTAAAAAAAGTTACAGCTGAAGCATAACCAATGTAAAATATTAGTTTTTGAATAATACAACTTACTTGTTTTATTCGTTCCATAAATAGTGTCATGGATAGAACTTATATCCAATCTTGACACATTAACAACTCTCTTTAAATAAGGACGTTTTCTTTTATGTGACTCCAATAATTTATTTTGCTTAACTGTTGTTGAAACTGCGCTTACAGTAGACATACTCAAATTTAGGGCAGCTGCTACGCGCTAAAAATTAGTAAAGTAGATATAAAATAGATAGACCTTAACACACTCTTTAAATTTACTTCTCTAACTGCTGTCAACGGTAACAATGGGCCATTGTTGTTAAGTTCTTCCTGAAAATAGCTTATTAAAGAAGCTATAGGCTCTTTGTACCAGCTATTTAAATGCTTCGGCATTTTTCACAAATAGTATAAACAAAGTAATCGACAGAGATATATATGTGCACTTTTTTTATTCTCAAAAGAACAGTTTTTTAATGCTACTTATGAAAAGATCTGGAGTTTTTGTTAAAAACTAGACGGCACAGCAACACAGAAGCACAAAACAATTAAGGTTACTTTTCCATGAAACGTCAAACAAAGGCAACGAACGAGATGGCGCCAACGCACCGTTTACAGTTCTGTTGCCAACTATGGGCCAATAACAGTCAAATTATATTAATTTTTACAAGCTTAAATAAACAAAATATTTGCTATAAGTGGGTTCGTATCAAAGAAGAATACTTTAATTTTGTACTACATTCAATATCGCATGAAATTTTATTACTTTTTGCATAAATTTAATTTCCTCGTGTTTTCTTACGGATTTACAATTATCAGCTGATTGATGACGTGCATCGGTTTTTGTTTTGCATCAACCATAGATAAGTGCCAATATGTTTAATAAAAAGTTTAAATTATGTATGTACACTACATACCTGTAAACAGAAAGACAAAAGCAACTTATTATATATAAAATTAACCTTTCTCTTCTTCTTCTTTTCTTCTTCTTCCGTTTCAGATACGGTGCAGGGATTACCGCACGTTACTCTCAAGTATTGTCTACACTTAGAGGAACATTTTCAACCCAACTTACTGTAAAACACGCATTGCCGCACGAGCCCTCTTCATACAATAATTACAAAATACCATTTTTAATATATCACTAGGAGCAATCTCCTCGGTTACAGTTATTGCAAAGTTATACCATGTAAAAATAGTACGGAGTTTTTGATATGTCCTAACTTTGCCCTAAGGTTAGTTATATCTGCTTTGTCAGCTATTCCTGGTGAAAGCAATTGCATTTTATGTCGTGTCTGGCGAATAAGCAAAACGGCAGCGTCCGCGTCGGTGTCTTCAAACTACTGCCCAGGCAGCAGACTGATGTCATATTACGTCAATATAACGTCATATTGACGTGATTTACGTCGAGGGTCTAAAATATAACGTATCATAACGTCATTTTGTTACGTCGCATAACGTAATAAATAATGACGTCGTAAAAGGGCGTTAATTGACGTACTGTGTCGTCGATTTCCAACCTATCAAGTTCGAAAAGTTCTATGTACCAAACCATGACGTAAAATAACGTTATATAACGAGATTAAAGTAACGTATGGGTACTGACGTTATCCAACGTATTGTATCGTCGATTTCAAAACAAAGTCGGGCAACGTTGTGAACTTCTAAACTGCCATCTTAAATAAATTACACGTTCCGTTAAGCCGACAACACAAAATTATGGAAGCTTCCCTTAATAAAGTATGATCGTGCAACATTCAATTTACGTCATAATTCGCAATTAGGACGTCAATGTTAGGTCCAGTATATTGTCAATGATGACGTAATTACACGTAATTATTAACGTTACTCGACGAGACTTTCTCCCGTCAGTAGGACGTCATGCAACGTCATTATGGACGTCATTTTGGTTGGTCCTGACGTTACTAAGACGTCGATACGACGTCTTTCTGCTGCCTGGGTGCTACTGTCTCATTCTTGCTTGAGAGTTCAATTGCGGTTTTCACAAATAAATAGTCCGCGTCGCGTCGCCTTCAGCGCGTACAACCCTAATACTTGTCGCTATCAGAAAGGGGTTTAGAAGATCTACGAGCTTCTGTTTGTTATTATTATTATTTCTTTAAAAATCTTCTTGAGATGCGACAACTGTATTTTCCAATTTAACTGACATTTTCAAGGCGTGTTGTGATCTTATCGGTTGTAAGCCTCCTTTAGTCGTAAATGAATTTGAATTATACCCATCAAAAACAATGACGGAATTTTGACCATAAACATGCTTAGCATAATTTGTATATCGGATACATATGTGGTGAATGTGGTGAAAAGCAACAGGTCCTTGCCACATCAATTTGTGAAGGAAGAAACCTCCATCTACGACATAAATTGAGTTCTGTACAACTTGTGAAATAGGAGGGCTAAAGCATTTAGTTCTTTAAATAGAAGACCTTTTGTACCTTTTCTTAAAACGCCATGTTTTAAGAGAGAAAGCGGATACTATAACAACTCTCAGAGGTCTGTTTAGAGGTATTGTTAAAACAAATTATTCTGCTGAATAATTGCATAGCGGTTATATTAACATAGTTTTCTGTTAATTTTGAAACTATTGCTCTTTTAGGAAAAATTCTTGAGTGTGTATGTTTATTTACACTTACTATCTATGTAGTCGTTTCCTATTTTGTTACTAATATGTTCGGCTCATTTCAGTCATAATTTTAAAGGTATCATACTAATTAATCCGAATACCAGACGACAGAGCTAAAAATAGCTTTTGACTTTTTAATTTTTCGTTAATGTTTCATTGTACCACCTCGGAGTCCACCAGCCACAGACAACAACTGGCAACCCCGGACCCAATTTCACGCAGAACTACTACCGCCTCAGCCGATTGTTACGGCAACAGACAAAGTAAAATAGTAACAAAAAGAACAGGGCCGGCTCAGGGAAAAGTTAAGCTGGTGGATGGGGGATGAGGCGAAACAAGAAAAATAGAGATAGAGATGACTTAATTTAAATATATACAGGGCTGCCCAAAAGCCCGGAATAACATTGATATAGCCTTAACCTGTAACTTTTGGGGAAAATGCGCGGACACGTCAATTTGGTTTTATATATGCTCACATTTTGACGTTATTCGTTTGTTCTTTTATAGACATTTGTCAAAGATATGACGACATCGATCTTTTTTTTAAATGGAAACATACAGCTTGTGATACATCATTTGAAAGCTAATCTCTCGTACAGTATGCTCACAAATTTTGACGCGATTCTGTCAATCTATTTCAAAATGGCGACTGTTAAAATTTAAAAAAAAATCCCTATTTAAATAAGCGGAAATGATAAATCATTGATGTTTTTTTTACCTTTCAAGGTAAGAAATCTTCATTGTTTCACGTTCTGACATTTTGTGACATCAACGACTGGTCACCTTCCCTGAGATCAGGAGTGCCCATGTGTCTTAAAGACTCCAGGCCACTCTCCTGATCTTTCTTCAATTACCTCCCAGGAGCGCCCAAGTGTCTCACAGACTCCAGGCCTCTCTCCTGGGCCCCTGAGCTACTCTCGTCCTGTGAAGGCGGAGTCACGTAAAGCCCCTTAGGCACATCTCTTGAGAGCCCCCATCGACAGTGCCGGTCAGGTCCACACCCCCACAGAGACATGCTGGGTTTCCTCCAGGCTACCTGGTAAATGATCGGCGAGTATAAATAAAAGTCTATATTGTTTTTTAGCCAAAGCATTTTCATTTACCCCCCGTTAGAGAAATTACCCCCAAGTTGTGACAATATATATATTTGTCATTACTTAAAAGTAAGTTTAGGCAAATAACTAGTTAGATTTAGCTTTTCATTGTCTGCAAAAAAGGTTTCTTGAAACAACTAAAATATGAACAAAAACTTATAAAAAGTTCAAAATGGCGGCTGTTTTTTTTTCAACTTGCCATTGCCACATTGGATCGGACTTTTACTTTCTGCTGGCAAATCGGTCGAAATAAAATAGAGTTCATTTTTGAAACCTCTTTTGTTTATAAGGCAAAATGCGAAGGATCGTGATTCGATGATACGATACCTACTTCTTTCCTTTCATCATTGGGCGCTACTAGGCTATAATATAATAAATACCTGTAATTATTGAAAAACCATACAATCAATAAAATTTTCCAACTATTGCGTTAAGAAACGGTTTGTGATGCAAATTTAAATTAATTATAATTTATAAATAATTTATATTAAATTTAACATTACAGTATTGAGCAAGTAAGCCCTGACCAGATATAAATCTGAGACAAGTTAGTAAAAGCACAATATAAAGCCGTAAAAGCGTATAAAAACATTTCTGTGCAAATGGCTGACTAAATGCTTTAGCTATGATGTCCATAAACAGAAATTTAGTACACGAAATAAATGATTTTGAAGAAACAGTCTTGCATGGAGAAATATATTTCCATGAAGGACAGTAGAGCGGATTTTTACTTTGCTTGAGGCCAGTCCCCCGTTCCCAAGGGAGCATAAGAAAGGTGATTTTCTACAAAATTTGGGCGTGGTTCCAAAAAATTCTTGACTGCGGCGCTTTAGCTCCGCTGTCTGCACCCCTCCAACTGTTTGTCCCCCCCTTGCCCCAGATTGTTGGCTACGCTATTGCTTCCGCTCCCTTCAACGGAGTGTAATGACTTCTACAAAAAATTTAAAACAACACGTTACTGCAATGTATGCAAATTGCTGCTGTTCTGGGGTCTGATTTTTATCTTTGATTTGTTTCTAATTTTTGGATATTTTTTGTCCTTAAGTTATGGATAGGTGTACGTTAAAAATAATATTAATAATTTAGTTTTAGTACCTAAGTGTCAATGATTGTTATTGTATGGACAGCGTGCACTAATCAGTATCCTCAATAACATTGCTTAAAGGATTATACGTAAGAATATTTTGTACAATATATGCTTAGCAAAATAAAGAATTTCCCAAAAAAAAGTTGGTAATCAAGAAAAGTTACTCAGAATTTGCAGAGGATTTTATCTACAAATTTTGAACTTTATCTGAGAAAACCAATACAAATTCTTAGCCGCTACGTACCATTGTATTGCTACGAAAAATCATAAAATATTTTTAGTATTGAAAATACTTATGGGCGCGCTTATATGGGAATAGTTGACGGGCGACATGCAGAAGAAAACGACATGCAGCGGCGCGCGGCGGCAGTCGGCAGTGGGATATCATCTGTCTTTGATTCTAGTCGCTATTGCGGTTACGAGCTCGAGACTGCTTAGCGTATCTAATATGAATGAACTTTAAAATTATTTAATCGGTGACAAATTTGTCTAATAAATAAACATACATAGTTTGGGTGTTTAATAGTTTTCAAATTGGTATAATATAAAATAAATAAAATTTCGTAAAGGGGTAGGAAGTACTATTATACTGGTGACTGGATCGTATAGTAATTATTTTACTATTTTAGATGACGGGATTTTGTCAAAAAACGGAAATTTTATAGGTAAGGGATGGCCAGTTTCCAAGGTTTATAGATGAAATATCCATGATAAATATACCCGTAAATCAGGTCAAAAGTATTCCAAATGAGATTAAAAATACTAAAGTCGAAATTGTACCCATTTGTAACATCATAAAAGACAAGTGACACATAATTTTTTTTTTAATTAATGCGATTTAAAGCAATTTTAAAGTTTTACTCAAATGGAGCGCGAAGAGGTATTGTTGGCCTTTCTGGCCCGCATAGAAGTATATTAGTAAAATGTTTACATTTTTTATAGGTACTTTAAGAATATTAAAATGCGTTTATTTTATATTTGTTTTTCTGATTTTTTCATCTTAATTGAAGGGTATTTTGCAAAAAAAACCAATGTAATTTTTTAATAATTTGCTTAAAATGGCTTGAATAATGGGTTGTTATTGCCAAACAAGGTAATTTTTCAAAGGTATCATTTAGCTCACTATGGCAGCTGTTGCTACAATAATAATTAACCAGGATAATATGGCAATGCGATTGAGATGCTGCAAACAGCACCAGTTTTAAAAAAATTAAATTGGTTGTTTTGGCAAAATACCAATTGAAGGTTAATGTTGACACAAATCAAAATCTTGATAATAGTAACGAGTAATTAGATTTAAACATCAGAAGGTATAAGTCGTGTCTGGCATTATTTTATTTAACTTTTGCAATTTGGCATTCTCCTTAATATTAAAAAAAAAAAAATTTATGTATCAGTAGCATACATTGTATGGTTCTCATTACGTTGAATTTTCTGTCGCCAGCTTGGCGATTCACCACTCGGTATAAGATGCTGCCAAATAACAAATTAAGATAAACTTAGTAAACAGTATATTATTATTACCTATATTGGAAGGGATTTTTATCACATCACATAGAAAAACATTAAAATGTAAAAGTTGTGTCGGGTATTTTCAATACATAGGATGGTTGCGTAAGATGCAATATCTGTGAATTTTTTACTAAACACGGTTTCATCGGCATTTGCGACAGAATGTTAAAAGTGCAGAGAAAATATTTTTCCAAAAAATTATGAGTGATTTTTGTAGTTTCCATTTTGCCATTTTATAAATCTAAATTCTAAAATTCCTGTTCTGAGAGAACAACTCTTTTAATATTTTTATATCTCCAATGCATAGTACTTTAATTAAGGAAATACAAAAAAAACCTTAATTATTAAAAATGCGTTGCTGCTCAAAGAGGTAATATTAGCAAATTTATTTTAATTAAACAGAAATTTATTTTAATTGCATGAGATATTTCAGCCTTTGTCATCCTTAAAGCTCTTTTAAATACCTCAAAACCCTTCGTCATCTTTTATCGGTTTAGCGTTGCTAAGAGGGTGACATCTCTGTAAATAATTAATTTGGAGCTGAAAGCATATTCTGATTGTGACACTTCGACTCGGAAAATTTTATTTCCTCATTTGAATGACACGAGTTTAGTTGGTATATTATTTTTGAGAGATGCGTAAAATTTTTTATTGGAAAAACAGATAAGTTTTAAATTCTGTAAGACAAGAGGCAGTTGACATTTGTTTACCAGTAAAAGATTTTGTGATGCTTGAACTACATAGATAATTGATTGATTGGCAAACAATTGACACAGGGAGAAAGGCAAACCTAATGGCGAAACTATATTATAATATATTATGCAGGATGTTTCTTAATAACATGCTAATATTTAAGAAGATTATTTTAGGGTTAATTTTAAGAAAAAAACTTCATGTTAACATATGTCCTAAAAGAGTTAACTGTTGAACTATAGGGTGCTAAAGTTTCAAGAAAAAACTTTTTTTTGTGATAACTCTGGTATGACCCTATATATTTTTGTGAAACATGGTACGAATATTCTATGCATCAAGAGACATTTTCTGCTGTACAATATGATTTTTTGTTCCTGCCAGTGCGAGATTTGCACCGAATCATCTTAAAGAGAAAAGTGATACAGCACTGCTTTTTCTTAAAGTAACAATCGTTTTTGAAATTCTCATTCTCTTTTGAGCAAATCTGGTCTCTTCATTTTGTTTCATTTGGCGTATGGTTTTCGCATAAGAAAATATAATTCATTCATTTGCACGTTGTTATGAAATTGGGTATATCAAAGATTAAAAACGTATCTAGATTTTGTTTTGTAAACATACACAGTTTTGACAGTCTTGTACCCAGTCTAGTTGTTACGTATTTAAGTCAATAAAATTAATATTATTATTGAAAAAACATGGTGAAATTCACGAATTCGAGTTTGCAGATATGCATTACATGTATGGGCTTGATGATGGTAACGCACTGCAAGCCAGGCGGTTGTACGAGAACCGCTCTCTAGATAGAAATATTCAGGATGCACGAACATTTTTAAACATTTATATTCCGAAAAGGGAAGCTTTGAACCAGACAATTATCTAAAAGGAGTACAACAGAAATTGAAGTAGTGGTTTTGAATTCATTCGAGTAAGATTAAGTGCACAAAAAGCTGGAAACAATTCTCAATATCTCACATATTCTTGTTTGGAAAATTCTAAATGACGTTTTATTATATCCCTACCATATCCAACGTGTTCAGGCTCTACTCCCACGCGACTTTCCATTACGGATGAACTTCTCCCAATGGTTTCTTCAAAAAGTAACTGAAAATCTATTATTTGATACTTAAATTCTAGTATACAGTGTGTATCCGCCAAATGGAATAAATTCGATAATAAATACATGGGGGGCGTGTCCGAAAAAACGCTCGGACACGTCGATTGGTATTTCTAGTTGCGCATTTTTTTCAATAAAAACTTTTTACACAGGGTGTGTGTAACAGTGGCCAATCATAACTTTCTTATTTTAAATGCAGCACCCTGTATAATTTTCAATTCTTGGATTCTTCAGAAAATTTTAGACATATTTCATGTACAATAATCCTATACCTATCTTCAACTGTTTCGGAACGTGTTTTTAGATTTGTTGCAAAAATTAACCCACTAAAAAACTAATAAGTAATACTGTTTATTTCTTGATAATGTAAAAAACAAAAAAAAACACATTAATGTAGGAGATGTTAAAAATTGATGTTAAAATGTTTTTACTGGTATGAAATAAAAAAAGGGATAAATAGTTTTGTTTACTTTTGTTTAAAACGCCTGACCTTAGCAAATTGTTGTCTGTCTGCATGACAGTAGTTGTCAGTGTTATAGTCGTTTGAATTTCGTTAACTGCATATCAGAAAAATGGTTTATTTAACAGAAATGCACAAAATAACAATTCTACAGATGATTGTTTATGGAGATAAAACAGACACAAATGGAAGTTGCTTGCTTATTTCATGAAAAATTTCCAAATTTGCTGCCCATAACTCAAGGTACAATTAGTAAAATAGAAAAGCAGTTTCGCCAGCTTGGACATGTAAAGCAGATAAAAAAAAGTAGCTGCCAATGCAATAAGTGATGATACCAAATTAGAGATTATGCTTGAGTTTCAGAAAAACCCACATACTTCTAGTCGAAAAACAGACCCAATGTTCGATGTTTGCCATTCATCGACTATTCGAACATTACAAGAAAATAAAATGTATCCCTATAAAATGATACCTACTCATAAGCTCATGGAAGACGATTTTGATAGGAGAACGTATTTTTGTGAACAAATGATGGCAATGTTAGATAACAATGTGATCTAATTAGAACATGTTTTGTTTTCTGATGAGTGCACCTTTACACTTCGCGGTCATGACATTCGTCAGAATTGCCCCTATTGGTCTAGGGAAAATCCTCACTGGATGAGAAAATAACATACGCAATATCCTGCAAAGGTTAATGTTTGGGCAGGAATTGTTGGAGATCATATCATAGGTCCCTTTTTATTAATGGCAATTTAAATGGCGATAATTATTTAGCACTGCTCCAAAATAATGTCTTGCCAACTTTGACAAACTTATATTCTGATTCAGCAAACCCACAACTTTCAGCGAATATGATATGGTGTCAGCAAGATGGAGCACCGCCGCATTACCAAATCAATGTTTGGCAGTACCTCAACCGAATATTTCCAAATCGGAGGATAGGGAGGCATGGATCGATGGAATGGCCAGCACGATCCCCTGACCTGACGTCATTAGACTTCTTCTTATGGGATTATGTCAAAAATATTGTATACAAAACTAAACCCCTCGACTTAGCTGACTTAAGAAGACGAATAACGCTTGCGATTAGATCGGTCACGCCTGAGATGTTCATTAACGTTAGAAGAAATTTCTATTTAAGATTAGGATGTTGCCAAGACGTTCGCGGCGAGTATTTTCAACATCTCCTACATTAATGTTTTTTTTCTGGTTTTTTCATTATCAAGAAATAAACAGTATTACTTATTAGGTTTTTAGTGTGTTGTTAATTTTTGCAATAGATCTGAAAACACTTAATATTTTCGAAACAGTTGAAGATAGGTATAGGATATTGTACATGAAATATGTCTAAAATTTTCTGAATAATCCAAAAATTGTATATGTAAATAATATACAGGGTGTCGCATTTAAAATAAGAAAGTTAGTATTGGCCACGGTTACATGACACTACCTGCTTTAAAAACAAATTGGTTAAGGCTTTCGCGGCCAGTTGATGAACTGGTGTGGTCCTGATTCGGGTCTAAAGGCCGTCGTCGGTTGGAATTGCTTCCTAACGTTTCGCTAGCACGCTGCCATCAAACACCTACCGAACGAGGATGCAGAAGTGATACGAATCGAGACAGCCAACATCCTCAGGAAGGCAAAACCGCCCAAAGGCAACCTGACGAGGAATGAAGGGCTGGCATTGCGGGGCCTAAACGCAGATGAGGATATCATCATACTCCCAGCCGACAAAGGAAATGCAACCGTTCTTTTAAAGACCGAGGACTACAAAAAGAAAATTGAGGAACTCTTGGATCCGGAAAACTACAAACCCCTGAAGAAGGATCCTACGCAAGCTAGACTACGCCTCACCAACCGGCTCATCAAATCATCGTCACTGCCAGAAGACATCAAAAAACACATTGTGAAGACAGAAGCTGTTCCACCGAGGCTCTATGGACTACCCAAGGTCCACAAGGCAAATGTTCCACTGAGACCAATAGTAGGTGCCCCAGGATCACCAGCGTACTACTTGGCGAAACACTTGGCATCACTGCTCCAACCACACGTGGGGAAGGGTACCAGCTACATAAAAGACTCCGCCGACTTCGTGCGCAAGATTCAGGATCTCAACGTTGGACCCGACGACATCCTAGTGAGCTTCGACATCGTCTCGCTCTTCACCAAGGTACCCCTAAAAGAGTGCCTAGACCTGGTGACCAAGTTCTTCCCGGCCGACATCTGCAAGCTCTTTGAGATCTGCCTCACCGGAAGCTACTTCGTGTGGGGAGGAAACTTCTACGAGCAAGTGGACGGAGTGGCAATGGGAAGTCCGCTGAGCCCAGTTATAGCCAACCTCTTCATGGAAAGCTTTGAGGAAAAGGCGATCAAGACCGCGCAATACAAGCCGACAACATGGTTCCGGTACGTGGATGACACATTCGTGATTTGGGGGCATGGTATGGACAAGCTCAACGTGTTTCTACAGCACCTTAACAGTCAGCATCCCAGCATCCAGTTCACCATGGAAACTGAGAAGGACCAACAACTGGCATTTTTGGATGTGCTAGTGAAAAAGCGAGGAGACAAGCTGGGCCATACAGTGTACAGGAAAGCAACACACAGGGACAGATACCTACACGCTCTTTCCAACCATCATCCGAGTCAAAAGTATGGGGTCATCAGAACCCTGACGGAACGAGCTCGAAGGATTTGCGAACCTGAGAACCTCCAGGCGGAACTCGAACACCTAAAATCTGCGTTCGAGGCAAATGGCTACAGCAAGAGAGACATCGAGAGATCAATGGGCTTGAGATCATCTAGGCCACGGGAAACCGAACGGCGATCCACCACCTCTCGGGCATATCTGCCATATGTTCCGAGAGTCACGGATAGGATTGGCAAAGTTTTGAAGAGACATGACATCGGGACAATCTTCAGGCCAACAAAAAAGATCCAGCAGACCATTAGATCAGCCAAGGACAAGAGGGACCCACTTTCAGCTGCAGGAGTCTACCGCATACCCTGTTCCTGCGGAAAGGTCTACGTTGGAACCACTAAAAGATCAATGGGAACGAGACTCAAGGAGCATAAAGCAAGCTGTCGACTAGGACAAACCGAGAAGTCTGCAGTAGCCGAACACGCACTGAGCAACGGGGATCACAGGATACACTTTGAGAACTGCAGGTTGCTAGCTTCAGTCAGTGGCTATCACAACAGGCTCATCAGAGAAGCCATCGAGATCCACAAACATCCTCATAATTTCAACAGAAAAGAGGAGACCCTCAGGCTCAACCAAATCTGGAATCCAATCCTCAGACACTCCCGAGTAATGCCGATCGATATTCCGAAGTCAACCGAAGCGGAACAAGCTCCGCCCCCTACCAACCAGTATAAATACAACCTGCGCCCGAGAATTTGTCAGTCTACTTCCAGCACCGGAGATGGAAGGACCTCTGAAGAAGCTCGCCACTCGTGCTAGCGAAACGTTAGGAAGCAATTCCAACCGACGACGGCCTTTAGACCCGAATCAGGACCACACCAGTTCTGCTTTAAAAAATTTTTATTGAAAAAGATGCGAAACTAGAAATACCAATCAACGTGTTCGAGCTTTTTTTCGGACACGCCCCCATGTGTTTATAATCGAATTTATTCCATTTGGCTGATACACACTGTATATATAAAAATATATAAAAATATGAAAAATAACTAAAAAATTAAGGTACTTTTTTACCCAGATCCCCGCCAATGAGCTAATTGTAAAATTTAAAATTGACCCAAAGTAAAGTGCTCTAATCCCTTATGTTTAACAAATATCATTAGAATATCGTTTGGCATTAATAAGTAAAATGAAAAAAAAATACACAATTTTTTTTTAACACCCTATATTTCGAAAACGAAGCGACATGCGAAAAACTTTTATACTACATTTTCGTCTTAAAATAAGGTGAGAGGTTCACCTCCTTCATTTTTTCAGAGAGGTTAGGAAACACCCTGTATATATAGGTGTATTATTCCAATTGAGGCACTCATAAAGGCATAATAACCACATAATTAGCACCGAGGATTAGGTACGAAGAAAGGAATAAAATGATTAGAGTAGAAACGGAATAAGTACCTAGACTCTAATTAGTTTTGATAAACAATTTAATATTAAAATATATATTTGAAGACAAAACTTGAATTTAATGTCGATACTTGTACTAATTCTGCACAAATTTAAAAATTCGGGCCTATTTAAATCTATACATGCTGAAAAATCTTGCACGCCCATGGAGAAGACGGTTTTGATTGATTTATTACTGCGCATCATTTAAATATATACTATAGCGAATTAGAAGTTGTAGCTTACGCGGCAATTAAAATAAAAATAAGAATATTAAAGCTCCTTAAGGACTCACATGTATAATTTTTTTTGTTAGAATACTATGTATTTATTTTACCGTTATATCCTTTCATAAATATTTGGATTTGAAATTATCCTCCTTAGTTCTAAATCAGTGTTCCGCTACCTTCTGAAAACACTAAAATTCAATTAAGCATTTAAAGTTTACTAGAGAAACTAAGCATCCAAAAGAGATACGACTTGGATAAGTTTCGTGTATTACGACGATCAGTGGGAAACTTTACACGTGTTCTTTATCCTTTCCTATCTTAAATAAATTATTCAAAAGAAGAGCGGTTCGCCAGACTAAATTCTCGAATTATTTATAAGTCAGCATATTTTCACGCCTTTCTGGACATGGAATTTTAATTTTAACGCATATCTACTAAAGCCATTATGAAATATTTAAACTATAGTCGTATCAAGAATAACTAACTGTTTAAATTGACTTTCTCTGGATGTCCAAATATTCATTACGTCAAAATTAAAGTGACAACACTAAATAATGAATAATGAAATTTGGAAACCTTGTAAGACAGACGATTTATGCTCGTGTCATTGTCAGTCGTGTTGATATTTTTGAAGATGACAGTTTCCTTTTGATATAATATCTTTCAATTTATGATAAAAATTCCTGTTTTATTAAAAATTTGATACTATTTTCCGGAATTCCTATATTCAAAATAAATAATTAATGCTTAAAACCATCAACATGTTAAAGAAACTGTTCGTAAGAATGTTAAAATCTTGTGTTACTTAACCTCATTACACAGAATGTTTTTGATTCTTTACCTAGACGATTACATATTTATTATCGTTATTTACCTAGGTAGAGAAATATTATTTCTCATCATAGGAATTGAGTAAATTATGGCGATATTTTAAGTTAGGAGTAGAAAAGGGTATTTTTCTATTTGGGAATCATAAAATTTTCATTATGGGTTTCAATTGGGTTGCATAAGCAATCATTTTCTTCCTGTTGGTAACAACACAACATGACTGTTTTGAAATTTCATGGCACACCTACTTTTTGTTTAAGAAATATTTCGGTAGTGGTGAACTTAAACTATCTGTTTTATACCTATGGATGGGACTATCTTTAGAAGTGAGACATATTTTATAAAAAGTTTTAATTACAAGAAATTAAATAAATTATTTAAATTGAGATATTGTTTTACTGGTTGCATAATACAGAATATACGTAGGTATATCTTTACTAGGATCACGTTCACGCTACTTTACATACATCCACAAACAACATAACCTAAAAAATATGCGACTGTGGTTAACGTATATTTATTTATTTCAAGCACAAAACACTAAAATATTGGACTATTAAAATAATAGTGAGACAAAAGTTAAATAGTGCTTATTTAGTTTATTTAGTTACAATTATAAATACTGTGATATTTTCTTCAATTTTATTTCTCTCAAGAAACAGACTTGGGAAGAGCTGAGTGATTATTGTAAATATTTACTGTTACTGTTGAATGTTTGGTGCCGTTAATGGTTATCCCTGGAATATTCTGGGAGACACAATATATTGTGTGAGACCTTGCCCATTTATAATTAATCTAGTCGTTCCACTTGACGTTACAGATGTTGTAGCTGTGATATATTGTGATGTAAATGATAAGCAAGGTAGAGATACACCATGTGAAGATTGTGTTGATAAAATATTTGCCACTTTAACCTTGCGCTTCATCGAAGGTTCAATGTACCATTTGGCCACTGCTGAAGACTTTCAGCCACCATGCCTCTTAATGGAGAAGGCTATCAACGAAAAATTACTAAAATACCTGGAAGGCTTCAACATTATTAGTGACCGCCAGTATGGATTCCGTAAGTCTAGATCAACAGGAGACCTTCTCGCTTATGTTACTCATGTTTGGAACAACGCAATAGAACACCATGGGGAGTCCCGGGCGGTAGCACTGGACATTTCCAAGGCTTTTGACCGAGTATGGCATGAGAGGCTCCTAACTAAAGTGAGAGCATACGGAATGCCGGTTCAATTTTGTTCATGGCTGTCGAGCTTTCTTAAAGACCGTTCTCTGCGAGTGGCGATGGACGGATTTCTTTCAGACACATTTAACATCAACGCCGGAGTCCCTCAAGGTTCTATTTTGTCGCCCACCCTTTTCTTACTATACATTAACGATCTTTTGGAAAAAACTAAAAATCCTATATATAGCTTCGCTGATGTCAGCACACTTGTTTCATCTTTTACTTTGGATGCTCGGACATCGGCTGCTAATGCACATCTCTATAGGCAGCAAGAGGTCTCACATCTTAACAAAGACCTGGAAGAAATTCTGTCTTGGGGTGACAGTAACCAAGTAGAATTTAACGCTAAAAAGACCCAGGCGGCAGTTTTTTCTAAAAAAGTTAATGTTGAAGAACCGGATATAGTTATGGCGGGACACTCAATTCCTTTGGCTTCATCAATTCATTTATTGGGCGTAAATTTGGATAGTCATATGTCTTGGCATTGTCACGTTGCGGCCATTGCTAGGGCAGCTTCGCAGAAGCTTGGAATACTTTTCCGAACAAAGAACCTCTATACACCCCAGCAACTTTTGATGCTCTATAAAGCCCAAATTCGACCATCACTGGAGTACTGTTCGCATATTTGGGGCTCTGCTCCTAAACATACCCTGAGATTGCTAGATTCCATTCAAAGAAGAGCCATTCGCTTGATCGGTGACCATAGTCTGACAAACAATCTGGAAAGCCTTGAACATCGAAGGCAGGTTGGCGACTTGAGTCTATTTTACAAATATTTTCATGGCAAGTGTTCAACTGAGGTTGCCCGCTTGATACCACCCAGAGCGGTGCATGGTAGAAATACACGACGAGCTACTGCAGCCCACCAGTACGTGGTTCAGCTTAGTGTCCCTCGAACGACACTGTTTCAAAATTCTTTCATCTGGAGAACGTCATCACTCTGGAACGACCTCCCTGAGTTCGCGTTTCCCAACGAGTATAATCTCCAAAGATTCAAGACCAACGTGAATCGTTTCCTGCGCACACGCACCGGTCCTAGAGCGCCATAAAGGATTTATCCTGCAGTGCTGTGCCTTATCATAAAAAAAAAAAAATAAAAAAAAATAATAGTGTTCAAGTTACCATTTGCTAAGTGTGTAACACTGGACCGTCTAAAACAATAGCCTGTAAATAACTTGGGATTTGGTAAAAAAGGAGCTTTGCCAATTGTGTTAAGACTAATAGGAGTGTTAATGCAGTGTCCATTTATATAAGTCAAGAAAAATCTGCGACTTGTCACGTGATTTGGGCTGAGACTGAAATACTGTGTTACCATCTGTACTCAGTCACTATTTGTAGTTATAGACTCCCTGGTTATGTAATTTTTAGTTTTGGGCACATGTACAATGATTATATCGTCTCCAAATTCAATATCATCTACTGACATATTTGTAACTTCTTCTCTGCGGCAGGCACCATTATAGCCCATTATAAGAATATCCTAAAATTTATATCCAATATTAACTACATTTATTATGTGTAAGTTTTTTTGTCGATACGTATTGTATTTTTGTTTGAGATAAACGTATATCGTTGCTAATGCTGAGAAAGTTATTTTCAAGCAAAAATTTTAGAAATCATTCCAATCTTGTTAACTATATTCTTATTTAATGCAATACTTACTTTGATTGCTAGATATATTTTATCATCAGCTTGTCCAATGAAGCGATTAGTTTGCTCCATCTCTAAAATTTTTAATTTTTTTGGCGTGTAACCCTCCGAAAGCCTTTTTAAATATGCATGTAAGTTTTTATATTTCGATATATCAATATTTCTATATATATTTAAACAACTTCTTAACATTGAGTATTTGGACCACATCCATGAAGCATTTTTAATTTTACTTTCTTTGTTAAAAAATGCTATCAGGACATTTTCTGAAATATCTTTTATACTATCTTGCTCACACCATCATAGCTCAAAATCTGCATATTCTCTTTTATAGACATTGCGAGATTTCTTCGGTTAGAGATTATTTAACTTATTTTCCGCGATATCTCCTACTTCTGGTGGGGTATGTCTTCCGTCTTGGCTTATTTTTATTCGTTTTTACTACTAAATTATTAAATAATATTGATGATCCAATACAGCAAAAAATGACAATTTATTAAAAATATGTATTACTTTCAAATAATGACGGCTGGGGTGCCCAATTGTCTTTTCTGTAACGTAGTGTAAAATGTAAAAAAAATAAAAATTTTGACTGGAAATTATTAACTACATTTTTTTTTTAATTTCCCTAAAAATGACCCAAATAGAAAAAGTATTATAAAATATTCGTTTCGTAAGACATTTTCGAGCACTTGTCTCATTAGAGCACTCCAAGCTACGCGGCTCGTGTCCTTAACAGACGCGTGACCTAAAAATTGTGTCTCATGAAACTTATGTTATAATATACTATTATATGCTATTTTAACGAAAAATCGGATATGGTAAAACCTCCTACGTTGAGGAGTCTCTACTCAATGTTAAAAAATATATTGAATGCGAAAGTAAATAATGAGAAAAGAAAGTTTTCGGAATGTTTCGGTAATTAATATTGGAAGCAATTGTTCATACTTTACCATCAATTCCCACACATCACAATCATGTTTCGGGCATATTTCATATTCGTTTCTCTGAAAGATTTTAAATATTTTAAAATATTTATTATACTTAATATATTGGTGAAATGTTTTAGAAACTCGAAAATGTCCAATAAAAGTAATACTTCGTTTTATGTATCTGAAACATTTCATTATAGTATTTCTGAAATATCTTCTTGTAATATTTCTGAAATTATATAAAATAGAATAATATAATCAAGAACATATTTATTAAAAAACATATAAGCTATAAATATGAATATACAAAATAGGACTCTTATTAATCTTTGAAATTCGTCTTTATGGGCTCTGAAAATAGAAATTTAAAAAATCAATCAATTTAAGTTTGAATGATAATAATATTATGTAGGTATTATATTATAGGCCCCTGATAGAAAAAAAAAACAATCTCTATGACACCAAGGACGCTGCGTATATCAACGCTTTATACATAAATAGTATTAAAAATACATAATCCATTACAAATACATATTATTATACTTTCAATTTTTATTATACCTATTATTAAAATAGAGACTAACCTTAGTTTCATTTTCCATATTACAATTCTTCGGTAGTTGCACAGTACACCCACAAATAATAATGTCTATTGTTAATTGAACATTACACAAAACATAGAATAAGGGAAGATTTTTCTCTATCTGGTTCGTCGTCCGTCAAGTGTCAACTGTCAAGTGAATTGCTCTGCCTTTGAAAAATATCGTTCAATAAAAAATTTCCCGCCAACAGAATTTCCACTTCAATAAAATAGGGCTATTATAAAGTAACGCTTACAGTATGTATTTACATGTCATTATGTTTATGCAAAAAAGAATTTAAAATAATTACCATCATGGAATAAAATAATATACAGTCGAAACGGTAGTTCCTTGCCGGTACGTCACTACTTCCACATAAGTATAACCATATGGATCTAATAAAAATTATGAGGTTCAGAAAGTCAAAATTAAGTCTAAGTTCATTAACGTCAAAACTTGCGTGGTTAGCTGACTTAATAATAATAATAAAAAATATCCATAAATACTTACCGCCGACACGAAAGTACGATAAAAATAGCACTGAAAAGGACAGATAATAAGATTAAATTGAATTTTAAGGCACAGAAACGTTTAAAAACAAATTAAAAGTGACAGATAGAAACGACGACTTTGATATCAATAGACAACTCTCCAAATAGCTTTTGTCTCTGCCTAGCCCGTTATTTTGAATTCGTTGTACAATAAATTATATATCGGTATTCTTAATGTTTGCACGTAAAAAATCGATTTATTTGGGATTATACAGTATGTCCGCGGATGCGGTTAACAAGAGGACAAATGGACCAAAAATTGAAAGATACGAAAAAAGTCATTCTTGATAAAAAAAAATTTGCTTGTCGGAAAAATAGGAATTACGATGAGAAAATTGATTCTTATAGGGGGAATCTCCAAAATAAAAAAACATAAAATCAAACAATACCAAACAGTCAGTTTTTGGACTTTTAACGTGAAATGATAAATAAAAAACTTGCTTCAAATGTAGTCCTAACCCTGATTCCGAACTTACTGAAGGAAATTGAAATTAATGAAATAAAAAAAAAAAAATTACTAGATTATTACCTCTACATTACTAGACATTAATAAAAATAAATCCACAATGAACGAAACAAAATACACAATAGCCATATTTCAAAAATCCCTCCCTCATATTCAACACACTTTTCCAACTGCTTCCTATTGTGATCAAAACTGGCTTGAACCTCTTCAACTGGTAATGATTCCACTGCTCGCCTAATTCCTAGTTCTAAAATTTCGACATTACTATCCATTGGTTGCGCAAAAGTAAGCTGCTTCATACGGCCCCAAAAAAAATATTCGGCTAATGTCAGATCGGGGCTGCTTGGGGGCCATAAAACTGGCCCATTTCTTCCTATCCATCTCACACCGAATTTTCCGTTCAGGCATTCTCTGAGCTCTCCAGCGTAATGTGCAGGACACCAATCGTGTTAAAAATACATTGCGTTGCGATAATCCAGGGGCAGCTCTTCAAGATGATCGCAAAAGGATGTATCTAGTAATTGCAAATAGCTCGCTCTGTTAAAAGTACCTTCGAAAAAATAAGGCCCAATGATACCGTAATATGAATAAATAGCACACCACACATTGACTTTTCTAAAGTACTGACGTCTTGCAGGAATACTAACCTGAACTAACCTAAACTATAAATATGAATATACAAAAGAGGACCCTTATTTATCTTTGAAAATAGAAATTTAAAAGATCAATAAATTTAAGTATGAATGATAATAATATTATGTGGGTATTATATTATAGGTTCCTGATAGAAAAAAAAACAATCTCTATGATATCAAGGACGCTGCATATATCAACGTTTTATACATAAATAGTATTAAAAATACATATTCCATTATAAATACATATTAACTATTATACTTACACATCATTATACCTCTAGTTCTATCTCGGAGGGGTAATGATACCTTACTGTATTTTTTATTATTCTATCAAAGTTTTTGTAATTTATAAAAATTTCTTTTTTCTTCTGTCCCTTTACTGTTAAATATTCTAATTGACAACATTAACAACTCAAGTATAATAAGTAAACTAAAGCGGGGAAAATCATAAAATGAGCCTAACTTATTATAATAAGGGAAGGTCAACTGTCAAGTAAATTGCTCTGCTTTTGAAGAATTTTTGGGGGCCATAAAACTGGCCCATTTCTTCCTATCCATCTCACACCGAATTTTGTGTTCAGCCATTCTCTGAGCTCTCCAGCGTAATGTGCAGGGCACCCATCTTGTTAAAAATACATTGCGTTGCGATAATCGAGGGGCAGCTTTTCAAGATGATCGCAAAAGAATGTATCTAGTAATTGCAAATAGCTCGGTCTGTTACAAGTACCTTCGAAAAAATAAGGCCCAATGATACCGTAATATGAATAAATAGCACACCACACATTGAATTTTTTAAAGTACAGACATCTTGCAGGAATTCTAAATTTATGATTCTCTTTACTCCAATATCTGACATATTGAGAAGCAACAGCTCCGTTAGTTGAAAATGTTGATTCATCAGAAAACATTATGAGCTTGTGAAAATTTCTATTGACGTTACAAATCTCATTTCCAACCCAAAAACAAAAATCTAGCCTTTTAGCTTCATCCCCAGCCTTCAAGGTTTGGTATAAATAAGGCTTGTAAGGGTAACGTTTATTATCTTTTAAAACTTTTTGAATGGTACCTCTAAATGCTTAGCCCTATTTCTCAAGGGAAGCAATGGATTTTCATTACAGATTGCAATATCAAAACTGTACAGGTATCTTTCTCATTATATTGCTTCTTCTCTTTTTTAATGTCAATAATTGATCCTGTTCTTTGAAATTTTTTCTCCAGTTTGTGTACACCAACTTTCAAAACGTACACGCTAGGAAATTTGCGTTGGAATTCCTTCACTACGTAGCGATAAGAGCACTGACAATTTCCATAGCATTGCACTATAAAAACTCTTTGTTCTACGGTCAGCATTTTCGAGAATATTTATTTTGACAATGACCCTAACAATTACAACAACAGGTATAAAAGTCCTAATATGAAAGTAGTAAAATGCTGACTTGCAAAAATGTTTAATTTTTTTTTAAATTTCATGAATTCCAATTTCCCTCAGTAAGTTCGGAATCAGGGTTAGGACTAAATTTGGAGTAAGTTTTTTATTTATTATTTCACGGTAAAAGTCCAAAAAATGACTGTTTGCTCTCGTTTGATTTTATGTTTTTGAATTTTGGAGATTCCCCCTATAAGAATCAATTTTCTCATCGTAATTCCTATTTTTCCGACAAGCAAATTTTTTTTTATCAAGAATGACTTTTTTCGTATCTTTCAATTTTTGGTCCATTTGTCCTCTTGTTAACCGCATCCGCGGACATACTGTATATAAAAAATCTCATTCAAATTAACTAAAAGACGATACCTAAAATATATCTTAGCCTTAAAATCCAGGGCGTAAGCTGTCCATTGAAAATAGGTACACATCTGTGTCAGCGGGAATATCACCCTTGTGCGTTTCTCCAATTTCCTCCTTTATTTTTCGTCGTTACTCCCCCAATATTTTCTCAAGGCTTAATCACAGGGCCGGCATATCATTATTTATCAAGTCAATGCTTCTCTTTCGCAGCATTAATAATGTACGTATTGCACAGCTGCAATATTTAATCTTATATTTTGTTCTTAGGTAAACTAGCTTCAAAGCAAGCTGATCCTGTTCAACAACGACAAATAATAAAATATTATATAATAATATGTTAAATAAGTAGGGATATTTATAACATATAAAATATTGAATAACAGCATTCCCTTATTTATTCCTCTTCCCAAGCATAAAAAAACATTATTAACCCGGTGTCATAAAGCGATATTAAAACACCTGTAAAATTGCAATATAATCGTTATCTTCATGTTGCAATAATAATTGTCATGCTATGAAGATATTCAGTAAGCAATTTGATTTATTATTAATACTTGAAATTGAAGAAGTAGTCCATACTTGCAGTGGAGTTTACGCAATGTAAATAAAACGACAATGTCTTCCTCCACAAATTTAATAATAGTAAAATTATTGCTCCCTACATGTTTCGGGCGTCTAGACGTCCATCTTCAGGGGATACTAGAAGGAATTTCATCTTTATAAAACTAGTTAGAATCATGGTAAACATTGACTTACCTATAATCAAGTTGACTATAAAAACTTTAAATGGTTGCCTCAAATTAATGAGTAAGTACAGCCAAAATTGAGTAGGAACCTCAGAAATTGGGTGGACATGTGAAAAATTATAATTTGTATATTTATAGAATGAAAATTTTTGCGAAAATATAAGAATTGAATAGCAAATATATTATTTTAAAAATGCACCTTTTTCTCACAAAATCAAATTCATTCTAGTTAATTTTAACAAATTAATATGTGTTTGTTTGAACACCAAAATCTTACTTCAGTAACTCTTTTAGATGTCTAGGGCCTTTGATACAACTATATCACATCTGTATCAACCCTTAGAGAACTTTATTCTGGTGTTCCTCAACGATCTGTTTTGGGTCCTCTTCCATTATCAATATATACAGCCGATTTGGAGAGTATCCCGGAGCAGTGTCAGATTTACTTTGCTGATGACATCCAGCTATCTTTGAATTTACACCAATAAACAAGAAACGTGTATGCTATTCTATTAGTCATGATTTGGAGCTAGTTAATGTCTGGGCTGATAAGAACGGGTTAATACTAAACCCTTCAAAGATCTTGCATCTCCTGATTGGTTCTCCTCCAATTTTACAACTCTGCAAAGAACTTCCTCTTCACATATGTGGTAACTCAATCGCCACTGTGGAGTATGCAAGAAATCTTGTACTCATTATAAATTGCCACCTTAAATTTGACAAACACCTTAGGTGTATCTGTCAAAAAGCATACATCAGTCTAAAATATCTCCTACCGTTCAAAAATCTTCTTGATTGGGAAACCAAAAAAATTTTTGTTGTCTCCTTGCTAATGTCTCATTTAAATTATTGGGACATTGTTTATGGTCCTTGAATTAAAAGTGAGGGTCGAAGACAGCTCCAAAAATGTTTAATCATGCCATACGCTTCATAAAGGCTGTGCCGAGATTAGCTAATATTACAACTTATATTCGTGAATGAGGCTTGCTTATTCATAACATCCTTAAGTATGGGATTCCTCAGTATTTAAATTCAAAATTAAAACGCCAAGTACACGTTCATACAAGGGACCTTAGGGAGATACTTTGTCGCTTGGAAATCCCTAACCACAAATCATCGGCGTTCCGAGCTTGTTTTTCCTTTTGCCCTCCATTGCTGGGCCTTCAGGGTGACTCCATCTTAGCAATTAGGACTAAATCAAAGACGAAAATTTTATCCAATAATTTTATTTACAATATCGATTTAAATCGCTTCTAGCTTACATGACTATCACCTAGGAATGCACTGTCTGTTTACCATTCATTACTGTTAATCTTTAATAACCTAACAACTTAAAATGCTTTTTCATTAATTTTTTTTGTACCATTAATTTCATTGTTTTTATATCCATAAAATTCGCCACATTACCTTAGCTTAAGAAAATTAGGGTAAGGTTTTTATATCATTTTATGTACCTTGTCTGGTCTGCAGGAGTTTCCTTCTCATTGTTTAACTGGTTCTTGTTAGATCGGTCGGCGACAATATTTCCACAACCTGTAATATTGCACAGATGTTGTCTTTATATTTGATAAATATAGGCGCTTTAATTCATTACCTAACCATATCACAGCATAAATTACAGGTGCCAAACAACATGATTATATCATTATAGTTTTATTTTAAGTACGTATGTTTGATAAATTAGATGTTATCGAGATGGATTCAAAAAATATATAGTGGAACCAGATATAGCTTTAAAATAACAGAACTCGGAATATTACTTCACTGCCTAAAGTCTCCGCAGGGGTTTGAAATTAGGTATAGCGATATTAATTTTGTGCCTCCTAGCAAAATTATGAGTATTGAAAAAACGTAATATATGGCACATGGAACTAAACAATTATTCAATTAAAAACTTAGCCCATATTTGTCGGGTGATTGTCAGTGTATTGTATATAAAAATTACTGTAAATAAGATACTAGTAGGACTAGTACAGGATTAATTACTTTTAATGCGGCACGATAAAATTTAATTTACAAGTAAAGCCTGTCCTGCACGAATACTCTATAACGCCTCTCATAGGGTAGATCAATTAGGAGCAGCGAACCGAGTATTGACACTGCTGTTGAACGTATTTTAACTACTACCGCAGTTTCAATTATTAATCTCCCTTCCCGATTGCGGCTATAATATTTTATTCTAGTAGGAATTTATTTAAGAACCTTATCCGTACCGGAAGTGTCACAATCGAGAGAAGCTTTTAACTTTTAATTAATTATTTATGAAGACTTTCGGAGCTAACTACTTAACTGGTGAAAACTTGTAGTAAAAGTACGAGTAAATGTTTTAAACCATATTTTCTTAAAAACGGCTTTCATATTTGAAGAGTTGATAGAAATATTGTTGGAAGAACCTTTCACTATTGATTTTGTGCATTTTAGGTCGTTTGTATGATATTTAATAGATAGTCATGGGTTTTTGATATAATATTTCAGGATGAGGAATTATGTGGATTTTTTTCCCGAGGGTTGGCCCACTGTGCTCAACTTAGTTTAACGACCATGTGTCCTGTCAGAATTTCTGTGGTAATTCTCAGTTGATCTTTGCTCATCAGAAGTAACTGTTTCGTTAGTCTTGGGTCTGAGTCCCCAATAAAAGATTTGCTATGGTTTAATCCCAGTCTGTTGTTCCAGTAGATTTTGTGTTGATTCCTTGTCCATCGTTTTTTGATATCTCGTACTGCGCACCTTGGGACTCCAAGTGCTCATTCTGGACCAATTAATGTTTTTTCCGACCCCTTTCTTGCCTTTTCAATTCGGTAATACCTTCATGTCCTGGTATTACTTTGTTGGCTCTTTCCAGGGCCGTTAGTTCCTCTTGGCACTTGATGTCACTTTATTGAATGTTAGCGCTCTAAGGGCTGCCTGACTGTCGGAGTATATGTGGATCCGCTTATTAATATCAGTCCTCCCATTGTTTTCATACGCACACTGTAGAATGGGGTAGACTTCCGCTTGAAACACCATGGGAGACTAACCCAGGGAGAAATAAGCATCTCTTGAATGCTATCTCGTAGCGATATGTAGGGTTTTTGTGGTCTGATCTCATTTCTAACTCAGGTCCCCTTATGGTATCGCATAGGAGTGCGTGTCCAGCTCTTCGCCACCCAATAAATGACGTAGAACTCTGTAGTCTGTATCTGCCTCTCTTTTTATTAACAAATGAAGTGAAAAAAAAATTATGTGGATGTGGGCGTGCGAGCAAGAATTATTTTCATTGAAGTGTGCTTTGCATCTATTGCTTAGAGCTTAATACCTGTTGGGTGTGGGTAAATATCAGCATTATCAATTAATCAGTTATTCCTTCATATTTAACAGTTATAAGAAGTAATTCGATTAATTGCTAATTTATCCAATTCCTTGAATAATTCACGCAATTGGTTTTACGAAATTGATGAAGAAATTTTAAAGAATACCCTAAGAGCTATCTGTTATTTATATACGGTACTCAAAATTAAACCTTGGAGTCGGGTGACTCTTTGACCATGGAATGTCTTAAGAGTTTTTAATAAAAATAATGATTGTTAACTTATATAAAAAAGTTCTATTAAATCATTAGTTTGTATTTATTTATTTTTGTTTTTAATAATAATATAAACTCTTTAAACAGAGAATTATTTAAAAAAAAACCTCGATATGAAATAATGGATTCACACTCTCTCCTTTATGTGAAAATCTTTATTAGTTATAGTTCTAAAGGAAAAAAGGAGTTTCTACAAGTTTCAGAAATGCTTACATTTCTAAATCGTTAGGTTAATCACGTGTCTAGAACATTCAATCCAAAAATCTCGGGATTCCTGCTAAACTTTACAGCATTTCAAGATCGCGATTAAATTCTTAATAACTTAGATAATTTTCAAAAACTTTAAACCGTTGGCAATATATTTCAACTAATAAAACTCGCCCCCATTGACTAAACTTCTTAGAAATTAGCAAATTTGAGAACAATATTTAAAAGCATATAAAATGCAGCTGAGTGCACTCGGAAATTTACTGATGCTCCATATTTTTAGTACAAGGAAAGCAAAGATATCCCCAAGTATCAAGAACCACATTGAGGCGTGCAGTGTTCAAACTAAGCCAAAGTTACGACGTAACTTAAAGAAAGTTGCAAAACTCACTTCCTCCTTTTCGGTCGATGACTTTATAAATGCTAATAGAAAACGGGGAATTTTACTCGAGTAAATATCAAAGTGGAAGGAAAATATTAAAGCCATTATTTTTGCAACTAAAATGAATTTTAGGCGAGTATCTATGTCTAGTCCAAACTAGATTTTATTAGAAGCGTCTTGTTTATAGGATGCCCTTTTAGTGTGTAGTTTTTTGTTATCTCATAAATTGCAATAAATAAAAACTTTATTATATAAAGTTACACAAGAGCGGGGCAACTTTAACTTAAGTATTTTTAAATAGGGCGCCCTCTACTTTTATCAGCAATTTGTGTCCCTCTTTATTGTTTATGTAGTTTCAGTTTTTTAATCCCGTGGACAAAAGTGAAGTCACATGTGTAAGAGAAAATTGATAAAATCGAAACAACTTGGTTTAGCTTTTTTTTTGCACTTACCTGCAAAGTCACTATAAGCACAGAAAACTATAAACTATATGGTTTTCTGGGGTATAAGTGTTATTTACATACATACAAAAAAAAACTTGTTTTAGGATCTACTACAAAGATTTAGCAAATCATTTTTATTCAATATTTAAAATATCATTTTGCCAATTTAGTTTACAAATACTATTGTGACAATGACTACTACAAATGAACGGACATGTCTCAAAATGAGCTAATAGTAAATAGTATCCACTTAATATCACACAGCCATATATATTACCTAGAGACTAATTCCTACCTATACCTCCCCCCCCCCCTCTCCCAGAGACACAAGTGTTGCGCAATAATGAAAGGACTAAAAATACCACTGAAAAAGTTGTTGGAAGACTTGTAAGTTTTAAGATAGTTATAAAAGAAACTGAATTTTTACATTTATAATTTAATATTTTCCAGCGCTCAAATTAAAGTTAGAAGAAAGCGGACAAGATTTTGTAATTTTAAATTTAATGATGTAGATATTGCGCATTATCGTTTCATTGCGTTAATCTCTTTGATTTTCAAATTTTGGCGTGACGTTTCCAACGGGGTGTTATGTTAATTGAAATGTTGTTATTTGTTATTCCCGTTAATGTATTAAATTAAACAAATATTGAATTTTTCAGACAACAATAAATTAAAAAAAAAAAAAAACATCTTTAGACTATTTCTTATTTAAAAAGCCAAAAAGTTTGATTTGAACTGACCTGTACTACAACATCAGAGTTTCTTACTGTGAATTTTTTATAAAAGCAAAATAAATTATTTACAATTATTATTATTTTTTTAAACTGGAAGTTGTAGATTCTACATCAGGGATGCACAGACTTATAGGGAACAGGGGCCACTCGGGAAAAATTTAAGCCAAGGACGGGCCACCACAAACAATTCTTATTAACACACCAATTTTTATTTTTAAATAGTTTGAAATACAATGACAAAAACAAAAGAACTTTTAAAAATGTTTGTTGTAATTATGTAATCGTAAAGTAATCTAATCATTACAATGTAATATTTCATGTTTTATTATTTTGATGCATGACATTGCATTGAACTAACAAGTTTTTTTTATATTTGGCTCCACATTACTTGTCGCCACACATAAAATTGCTTCCAAATTTTCATTTGCCAGACGGTTTCGGTTTTTCGTTTTGTTTAGTTTCATCACTGAAAAAGTTTGTTCACAAACATACGTCGATTCAAATAAGCTTGCGTATTTCAATGCATTTATTCGCAACTCTTTATAAGCGTTTTTATCAACGCAACGGTAGAAGTTGGGTAAATTACCTTCATTAAATTTGTTTTGTAAACTATCATCATTTTGCATGTCTATTAATTCCAGCTGCATTGATTCCGGCGCATTTTCGGGTGAAATGTTGAAAGGATTGTTGAAAATGTCCAATAGAGGTTTAACCTTTTTAAAGTCTACAAAACGATTTTGAAAGGCTTGTATCAAAATATCAACGTTTTTAACATGAGCGAAATTAACTTTCTCCATAATTTTTTTGTAGTTCGGAAAATGGCTGTAATTGGCTGAATTGGTTTGTGTCCTGTAAAACTCAATTTGCATTGAAAGGACTAAACATGAGAGTATAACTGCGAAATCAATTGATCTTTGCCTTGGAGTCGCGTATTTAAGACATTCAAGTGATTTGTGATGTCTACAAGAAACGCTAAGTCACACAGCCAATCAGGGTTGTCGAGTTCGGGGACGTCGTTTTTCTTATCCGCCAGAAATAATTGGATTTCTTCAATCAAGTTAAGAAACCGCTGTAGTGTCAACCCACGACTTAGCCACCTTACTTCAGTGTAATACAGGAGATCAGCATATTCGCTTTCAATATCTTCGAGAAATTATTTGAATTGTCGGTGATTGAGACCTCGTGATTTTATAAAATTTACAGTAGGTACTACAACTTCCATCACATTTTCAAATCCCAATAATTTTGAACAGAGGGCCTCTTGATGTATAATGCAATGAAACTGCATTAATTCCTTGGTATTTATGTTTTTAGTTTGTAAATATTTTTTAACATACTTACTATCCCAGATGTACTTCCAACCATTGAAGGTGCTCCGTCAGTCGTAATTCCAGATATTTTCGCTAAATCCAAATCCATTTTAGAACATTTTTCAAGAAGAGCTTTGAGCATGTCACTCCCCTTGGCTTGACCTGTCAAAGAACTCATACCAATCAGTTCTTCACTCACTTCAAAATTTTGCGTTAACCTCGTAAAAATATTAAGAGTTGAGCAGTGGAACTTATATCTGTAGATTTGTCGAGTGCTATAGAAAAATACTCAAAACTTCTCGATTTCGTAGCTAATTGCTCTTCTAATTTAGCTGCTAATGCGGTAATTCTTCTTTGAACAGTCATCCGATTTAACTGAATTTTTTCAAACTTCTTTTCATTTTCCGGACAATTTTTTTTTGCGGCGATATCTAAACATTGCTTAACAAGCTCACCATCTTTAAGAGGCCGACAAGTTCTCGCTATTATTCGAGATATTTCAAAGCTAACTTCAGTAGCTGTTTCAGCATCTTGAATTGGTTTTGTAAACATAGCTTGCTGGCCTATTAGTTCCCGTTGTAAAGTGGAAATTCTTTGCGTTCGATTTTCGCCAGTTAATTTGGTAAAAATATGATGCTGGGTTTCATAGTGCCTTTTCAGATTATATTCCTTCGGGATAGAAACACTACTCTTGCATATTAAACAGACAATTTTGTTATGCGATGAAATAAAAAAGTATTTTTCGGTTCAAATATCTTGAAACTGTCGATTTTCATCTTCAATCTTACTATTTTTTAAAAACCTTTTTCCACATTTTCTATAAAGGCTCTGCGTTAATGAGCCAATAAAACCTTAAAAGTAGTATCGTTCTTACATTAACTTAATATGCTTTAGCATCATTTTACCCTTAAACTTATAGAAACAAACCGTACCCACTAGGCCTGTTCTTGTAATTCTTTTAATTTTCCCTTATAACAGCTTTTACCTACTTTTCCGCCCGAACAGCTTTAAGAATAACAAATCAAGAATTATCCAGTCACTATACCAACTAGCTGACAACGCAATCATTATCTCAGCAATGCGACAAAGAATTATACGAACATTAATAAAAGGAAAATTCAATCCTATTCAATTATCCAGATGCTTAGCGTCATTCTAGTGCCGAACTTTATCGGCTTGTTTGAATACTAAAATATTTGTAGAGCAATCCATCAAGTTTTCCTTGGAAGGGTTTGCCTCCTCAACGTAAACAAAAGAGCCTCGTGAAAAGTTTTCTAAGGAGAAAAGCCAAAAAGGGATAGTCGCGTCTTTTTTAAAAGGGGATAATTTTAGTCAAGTCAGTGAGGATAGAAATAATTGAATTATTTGTATTAATAGTAATAAATAATAAGGTTCCTTTTATTCTAGCAAGATTATCAAAAATGATAAAGCAAGCGTTGTAGCATGATATTATAGTTGTTTCAAGCTTAATTTGATGATATAAAAAAGCATTAAACTGGTGACCATAGGCGTCGCTTCTATTAAATAAATAAAATGGGGATTGTTAAAATTTTTTAATATGATTAAATAGTATATATTATAGCTTGTCCATCATAGTCTATATCGATAAAAGGTTTGTACCCGTGACTTCGCCTGCAGAGAATATTTTTAAGATGGTCTTTCTGTAAAGAAATATGATTATTTTGCCAAAAACAATTAAATCCAGCCAGGACCGCAAGGAGGTATGAGTTTTCCTTGCCAAGAAAGGATTGGGCAGGTACTATGTTAGTTGGAATATACAGTCATTTTAACAACAAATTGCGGATCGCATCAGCAGAATCACAGTAAACGTTCTGTAATATAGTTTTTAAGATATATGTTAAACGAACTTAATTAATTTAAAATTCATAAACAAATTAATGACTGGAATCGCCAGAACTTTCAGAAGTATAATCGTTTCCAGCTTGGATTACTACTGGCGCTATAGGCGGTAAAACAGAATATCCATTTTCTGTTTTTATAAGATGAGCTACGCAATTTTTCAATGCATCGCTACTTATTTCAATATTGAAAGCCTTGAACATCAACGGCAGGTTGGCGACTTAAGTCTATTTTACAAATATTTTCATGGCAAGTGCTCAACTGAGTATAATTTCCAAAAATTCAAGACCAACGTGAATCATTTTCTGCGCACACGCACCACTCGCAGAGCGTCATAAAGGATTAATGCTGCAGTGCCTTATCCTAAAAAACAAAAAAAAAATAAAAATTGACCTTTAACCGCGGAATATTTAACCATTCCACTTTTACTGCTCCTTCTCCTATTTTTCGATTCGTGATTAGCCTTTCTAGATTTTTAGTACTTTTAAAATCTTCTTTGTCCATTTTAGCAATCTCGGACTTAATAAATTTCCGTGCAGATGATATTACTTTTATTCTACTAATTTAAGCCAGGAAAACAATATCATTCATACCTTTATATAAAATTAATAAATAAAAAATTAAAGATAAAATATCCTCACTACCTGATAAACCTGCGGGTCCTGATAACATACCATCATTATTAATAAAAAAATGTATGGAGGGACTTTTACAACCTCTCTTTCTTATCTTTAATAGGTCGTTGCAGGAAGGTACTTTTCAAAAAGCATTTATAGTCCTATACCAAAAGCCGGTGATAATAAGTATATTGAAAACTATAGGCCTATTTCAAAGCTACCAATTTTATCTAAAATATTTGAAGGAATTATGAAGGATTTTTTATATTTTGACGTTAAAAATTTAATAAATATCGAGCAACACGGATTTTTAAAACATCGTTCAGTTGAGACTAACTTATTCCTGTATTCCGAATATATATTAAAATATCTAAATAGCCGTATTCAAGTGGACGCTATGTACACTGACTTCAGTAAGGCGTTCGATAAGATAAGTCATAACATTATGTTGAATAGACTTGCTGAGGTCGGTGTGCACGGTAGCCTACTGAAGTGGTTTGATTCGTATTTAACAGGGCGACTACAGGCTGTTAGTATCGGCAGTTGTGTATCGAAATTTCAACTGGTAACTTCCGGGGTACCCCAGGGATCACATTTGGGGCCATTATTATTTAATGTGTATATTAACAATATATCTAAATGCTTTAAGTTTGGCACATTTTTGATGTACGCCGATGATTTAAAGGTTTATCACTCCATTGAAAGTTTTGAGGATACTGTTTTACTGCAGGAGGATATTACGCAACTTTAGCCATTCTGTCGCAATAACAGTTTGTTCTTGAATTTTAAAAAATGCTATCACATTTCTTTTTCACGTAATAAGAATATATTTCAGAATAATTATACTTTATTAGGTAACCAAAGGCTTGCAACTGGTAATCAAATTAAAAACCTTGGTAGTTGGTGTTATTTTTGATTCCAAGATGCTGTTCGATCAACATATTTATTATATTTCAAAAAGGGCGAATAGAATGTTGGGGTTTATATCACGTATTTGCTTTGATTTTAAAAACCCCTTTACGTTACGTTCATTATTCATGGTATATATTAATAGTAGATTAAGCTATTGCTCTGTTATTTGGAATCCCCAATATAATATCTATATTAATAAACTAGCTTCTATTCAAAATAGATTCGTTAAATTGGTTAATAAGAAATGTTTTAATAACAATCTCGATAGCTTCAACACCATCTGTCAAAAGCTTAATTTAATTTCGCTTGTTGATCGCAGAATGATAGCCGATACCAAATTTATTTTCAAAATAGCTAATAATTTAATAGATTCTCCTGCTTTATTAAGACATTTTTATTGCACAGTACCAACTTATAATACCAGAATAAAAAATAATTTTCACCTAAATTCGTCTCACACCAATTATTACCTCAATTCTCCTCTAAATAGATGCCTAAAAACATGTAATAATTTATGTAATCTCTCAGGGGTTGATGTTTTTTCTTGTTCCCTGAACACTTTTAGTACAGTTGAAATTGTATATAGCTTCGAGCACTTCACGTTATTAGATTATAACATATTCTTGCATTTTCATATGTATTCTATAAGGATCACACGTGTTAGCATTTAGTCTTAAACTTAGTTTAGGTACTATATATTTTTGTGTGAATACTTTTCTGGGTTTGTCCAGTTTGTATTCCATTTTTGTATAAATAAATAAATAAATAAATAAATAAAATAAATTCAATGAATTTACCGAAAGATAATAATTTAAAGAAATAGTCCATTCTCGAAGTGGAGTTGATAGATTGAAAGATAATAAGCCTAAATCAATGTTCAAGTAATATATTAAAAGCATGAAACTTACCTAATTCTTGACACACAACTTAACCAATAAGTATTCAAGTTTAAGTAGGAAAGTATTTATTTTAATATCCAAACCAACACACACAAACTAGCGTTATCGATTTTCTCTAAAAATCATAATGGCCCAACTGCCATTTGGGCCACTATGAGTTTCAATTAAAGTTAAAAACTAGGAGTGACTCAAGTGTTTGACTCATGCCATCTGTGAATAATTTGCAAAAGTTCATTTAGGCCACTGTGGATTAAAAATTTGGGCAAAGACGTACACTTTGCATGGTTAACATTAAATAGTGAAATTTGGTAGTTAGGCCACTATGGCGCTGAGCGACTCAATTCACAAACGTGAAACAGATCAAAATTGTATTTTTTAAATAAAATACCATACCCACACCATTTGGTGAAATTACTCATCAAAAGATGTTATGAACGATAATAACATATATTTTGGTGGATTTATCTTTAATAGTTCTCGCGATATTCGCATTGTATAGAAAAGTTTACTTTTTACTCCCCAAACAAGAATCCGCACTCGCACCGCTCGCAGAGCGGCCCAAATAATTTTTCTTGCGGTGCTTATGCCGCTCATAAGCAAAATTATTCGGTATAACGTGAATAACTATTTATTTTTTAAAACACACAAAATGCATGCAAATCACTAAAATTTCTACGTTCCTATATTTAAACGGAAAATTCATTTCCCAAATAGAAAACCAAGCGTTTCTGAATAATAAACTTTCAGTAAATGATGCCAAACATTTCTTTAACCTAAGAGCAAGAAAAACCCCGTTTTGCTCCATTTATCTTAAAATTTTATTTGCTGACTTGCCAAAAAGATTTTTATTGAATTACTTTTAAGGCCATAACAGTTTACCATAACAATAAAGTTTTCTTCATTACATGGCGCCCGGCCAATTGTAGGAAGTGAGATAGAGGCACATATTTTGTATGTGTTTGTGCTTATAAGGCGTCGGCTTTGTATAATATCCTGTTGCTTGTTTGGCAAACGAACGATGTTTACTTTTAAATAAATTCGCTATTTTACAGTACATTTTCGAAATATAGTCGCATTGGGGATGTACCTCAGTAAATTAATAAAATTTATTTCAGATTACACTTCCCTTGTACGTTTTTAGAATTTGTAATATTGGCCCAAATATCACACACTCAATAAAAACGTTTTTTCATATTAACTTTATAAAACACCTTATTATATTATGTAAAGGGTGACCAATGGTCGATGGTACGTTAGACGTACATGGAAAACGTGTAGTAGGATCGCTTTGAAAATTTGGTTTCTTAAATAATTTTTTTTTCTTGTTCTTTTGGTCTTGAGCATTGCTCATTTAGCCATAGCAGAATAGCGCACCTGATTTTTTCTTCTAAAATATTTTCGGTGTTCCAGTATTGTCGCTTCCACCGAAAAATGTACCTTCGTTATTTAAAATAGAGCTAGTGACGCTAAACTCGCTACAATTAGTGATGCCGCGAAACGAGGCGAGACGAGAATTGGCCCATCTGATGACGAGAAACGCGTTTTTCTCGCTCGAGAGTGCCATTGTCTCGTCTCGTCTCGTTTTTTCTCGTGAGTAGGGAATCATAAAAAATATTTTTTTATACGAATCTTAAAGGGGGTAAACATTTAAAAGTATCTGGTCGTCTCGCAGAAGGGTTTAATATAAGTCGGTTTGTTAGGCATGTGACTTAGAAACTATTTTTCTTAGATCAACAAAATATTGCAAGCGGCCATAAGACATAATTCACGTAATGTAATAGGCTTGGTACCGAGGTATTTTCAGTCCAAAATATACAGGGTGGTAAAAGATACAGAATGGAGAACGATTTATAATAATAATAATTGATTCATAATGGAACTACCCTTCTTTTATTATTTATTTTTTGGCATAATTCGGGGCATAATTAACTGCAATAGTTTGGAAAATATTCGACTAAATAAAGGGATCAGCCCAGAACGTCATCCGGGGAAAACCTTAATTTTTTTATTACATTAATAGAAAGTGCAAGAGAAAGAACTTAAAGAAGTATTTCCGAAAATGCTCTATTTGACATATCAATCTCTCATAGTTTATGAAATATTCGGACTAAATCGCGGTAACATTAGATAATTATTGTGTCCTTCTTTTACATATGAGTTATACAATGCAAACTGTAATTGGTTTAAGATCACCGCCGCTACAACGTTTTCAATCGAAAATGCTTTCTTTCAGATTTGGTTAATTATTTAAAAATGTCAACTACTAACCATAGACAGAAGAAAGAGGCTAGACAATTTGTTTCTGTTCTCTTGAATATCTCTTTTAAGGTAAATGCCTTCACAACACGATAGAGTGAGAACGTTAAACACATTATTTTTCTGTCTATATATTAGGAGATACCTAAAATTCAGTGTTCTAACAAACGAGAAAATTCGAGAAAAAACGAGAAATTTCTCGACGAGAAACGGTCTTCTCTCGTCTCGTCTCGTGACTTCTCTCGAGAAAGAAATTTTACTCTCGTCTCGTCTCGACGAGACGAGACACGAGAATTTCTCGTCTCGGCGGAATCACTAGCTACAATGTACAGGGAAGTGTCTCACCCGATTGGCGATTTTTCTGCTGATTATAATAAAAAAAAAATTACATATTTCTCAATGATTTTCGACAAGGACGTCAAATTTAATGCCAACAAAATATATAAGTTAACAAGTTTGACAGATACCTACGACGCCATCCTGAATTTTTTTTAATGGCAACCCTCATAAATAACCACACGACTGAATTGCATTTAGTGATCCAATTTTAAAAACAAATAGTTGTTGATATTTATTTTCAGCTGTTTCGAAAATACGGGGTTTCCTAATTTGCCATTATCGATTTTGTCTTACCTCTTTAATAAATGGAGCTTCTAAGCTGAAAACCCCAATTTTTTCACAGTACCATATTTTCCTGTGACCAAGCTATCTACGCTATAATCAAATTCAACAGATGTCAAAAAGTGACAGCTACGACGCCATTATAAATAAATAAATAAATAAATAAATAAATAAATAAATAAATAAATAATAGCTTTATTGCCCAACAAGTAGGTACCCATTTACAGAGCAATATACAGAGAAAAAAAAAAAAAATGTATTTATTAACATATTATACTATAGATAGAACATAAAATATGCATATAAATTTATAAATTTTTGCCATCACCACATTACTTTATATAGCGTAAAATAAGAGACCCAAAGAAAACAGATTTAGACACTTAAAAAATAAGAAAATAAAAAATAATAAATAAATAACAATATATCTAAATACTTTCCGCCGCTGTCCTCAATTTATGCAGATTACAAACAAAAATATCACAATTTCGGCAGATTTTATTATAATTAGAGCACATGAAATTAATTGGTGATTTGAGCATTACATTTGTTCTTGCTCTTTCACATAGAAATGTTAGACTTTGTCTACCGTTGATTCTCGGAACAGAGAAATTAATTTGACTCAGTAGATCCGGACAGTCAACATCACCATGCAGCAACTTATATAAGAAAACTAGAGAGGAATATACCCGTCTTTTCTCTAAACTGTCATAGTTATATCTTTCTAATAAGATGTTGTAATCGGTTCCTCGTTCAGGATAAATACCTTCTATCTTGAAAGTTAAATATTTTAAAAATCGTTTTTGAATCCTTTCTATGCTTTGTACATGACACATATAATAAGGGTTCCAAATTAGCGAAGCATACTCCAATTTTGAACGTACAAAAGAAAAAAATAAACTATTAAAAACTCTAGGGTCGTTAAAATTCTTACAGTTGCGCACGATGAAGCCAAGTGCCCTCCCCGCCCTCAAAATCATGTCGTTAATGTGAGAAATAAATGTTAATTTGGGATCAAAAATAACTCCCAGATCCTTCAAGCAACATGGACGCTCTAGAACTTCTCCTAATATAGAATAGGGATACATCAATGGTTGTTGCTTGCGTGTGAAAGTCATAATTTTACATTTAGTTGCATTGAGGTGAAGTTTGTTTCCGTCACACCATCCTTGGATCAATTCTAACTGATTCTGCAGCAGTAAGCAATCATTTACAGATTCAATTGACATAAATATTTTTAAATCATCGGCGAAGAATAGTTTATCACAATTTATAATTTCACTCAAATCATTAATAAAAAGTAAAAATAAGAGTGGTCCCAGATTAGAACCTTGCGGAACGCCTGATGATGCAGTATATTCATTTGACTTAAATCCATTATAAAAAACAAACTGCTTTCGATCTCGCAAATATGATTGAAAGAAAGCCAAAGATGATGCCTCAAAACCAAACCCCTCCAGCTTGTTTAATAAAACTGCATGATCTATTCTATCAAAAGCCTTGGAAAAATCTGTATAGGCTACATCCACCTGTCCCTGATTATCAAGTACTCGAGACACTAACTGAGTTAAACATGCCAAATTAGATACAGTTGACCTGTTGCCCACAAAACCATGTTGTTCCAGTGCAATGTTTGTATGAAGTGGCAGGTAAATTCGCCCATACAGAATCATTTCAAGGATCTTCGAAAAATTGCAAAGTATGGAAACTGGACGATAATTCTCAATTTGGTTCCTTTCACCACTCTTAAAAATGGGACAGACTTTAGCTTGCTTCCATAATTTAGGAACAGTCGAAGTTGCAATGCTTAGGTTATAAATATATTTCAGTGGACCTGCAAGCGAACCTATACAGTCCTTTACTATAAAAGACGGGACACAATCTGGACCAGATGTCATTTTATTTTTAAGCCGTCTAGATACGCTAATAATGTCCTGTTCATTTATAGGCTGAAGAATAGAAATATGTTCGTTAAAGGTATTGGTGACATTAGTCTGGTCAAGATCGTTTCCATCCTGAGTATATACATTACTAAAAAAATTGCCAAAAGCATTAACAATATCCTGTGGCTCATCGAAACCTCTATCCTCAAGACACATACTTCCTGGGATCCTGGAAGATCTATTTTTTGAACCAATATAGCGCCAGAAGCCATGCGAATCATTGACAATCGAGGCCTGTATGTTCGTTATATATTGGTTATAAGCTATTTTAGTTTGATTCTTAATCAATGATCTCAAACGTCTAAACTCCACAAGCACGTTATTATTTTTTGTTTTTTTATATTTGGTATGCATTCTGGCTTTTAATTTAATATTCTTTATGATATCAGATGTATACCAGCATGGAAATCTTCTACTAAATTTTTTAAATACAGGAACATATGTATCAAAAATGTTATATAATTTATTATAGAAACCTTCAAGAGCCAAATCTACTTCATGAAATTCTTCCAAGAAATCCCAGTTTGTATACAAAATAGCATTATACAAAGCGGGGAAGTCGGCTTTTCTAAAATTGTAAGATTTTTCTAAATTATTTGGCAAAATATCACGCTCCCTCATACCCATATTGTTAAAAGTGATTATCAGAGCAGGATGATATACATCTTCAGGAACCAGCGGTTCCACATCCCTAGCAACCACACAGTTTACATTGCTAAAAACCAAATCCAATAATTTATTTGTGCTATTAAGTACAGTATTAAATTGTTGTAGATTAACAAAATTAATAAATCGCGACAAACAAAATGTTTTTGCATCATTATTATTCAAATTTACAAAATGCGGTACATTAAAATCGCCTAATATTAGTACATTGTTTGTTTGTAAACAATCTAACTGTTCTAAGCTCTCAAAAAACAACTCGAACTCATCGGTAGGAATGGATGGGGGAATATATAATAATAAAATAAATATTGACTTGTACTGAAGGGTGCATTTACATAACAACATATCAATACCTGCAAAATTATCATCAAAATAAGAAATATCAATCACCTGAGATTTAATGCATTTTTTAAACGCTAGTAATACACCCCCACCAGTCTTTTCGCGGACAATACCAAATTTGCGATCCTTTCGATAAACATCGTACAGTTCAGGAAACAACTCCGAATCGAATACACTCTCCTTGAGCCAAGTTTCACTAAGCGCGACGACGTCAAATTCACCTTCATTACTCGATAGATAGAAATTGTCGGTTTTAGAGTTGAGTCCACGAACGTTCTGGTAGGCACATACCAATTCGCACTTACTGTCGGGCGTTTTTAGTTTAAATTTACAATCTTTGGCGTATCGTTAATATATTTAATTTTACAGTTTGTATCACCAGCAGCGTGCCTTTCCAGCAATTCCGCCTTAATTTTTTTGTAATATTCGATTTGACGCGCTGTACGGTCATAGGATATGCTGACTTTGTTATTGTATCTGCTACTTTTAAGAGCGCCTGCATGACGAATGATATTTTGGACAATGCGTTCGTCTCCCAAAGTGATTTTGATAGGGCGATTTTTACCCGCAATAAACCGCCCTAATCTTAATGGTTTTAAATTCAAATTTTGAATATTTAGTTCAGGAACTACCGTAGTTAAAACAGACTTGCTTTCTTTTAAATCCTTGTTGTTTCTAACATCCTGTGCATCTTTTTGATCTGGCTCATCAATGCCGAAAATGATTATGTTCTGTTTGCGCCTATTTCGATCGTTTATTTCACAAATTATGTCTTCAAAGGACAGAGAAGATTCTGGGAATTTCCTAATTTCGGCGTTCTCAGCCCTAAGGTCATGAATATCATTCTGCAACTGTAATATTACTGCTTTTAAGTCTTTTAATTCATTGCCAAATTCGCGACATTTAATACAACTCCAATCGTACCCCTTGTTGCCATTAATAATTCTAACTTCGGCGGACGATAAATCGACACAAGTATTTTTGTAATATTTTTTACAGATGCTGCATTTTACCATGAGAAGGGAATCATACGATCTCTGGCAACATACACAGACCTGTGTTGCTGGCATTCTGGCAAGTTAGTCCTAATAAACAGCACAGCACGATTTTAAACCCACGCCACTGGTAAGAACCAACGCCTGGTCAAGCTGATTTAGGCGGCAAAATTGCACAGTGATAGGTTATATTTACGTTCTAATAATTGCTGTTTTAAGACCAATATCCGATAATTTTGTGTATAAATTCAACTTACTGAGTTATATCCGAGCTAGTACTGTTGATTTGCAACTCACAACACATTTAAAACTCACAACTTACACCTCAAATACGCAATTAAAGATGGACCCAAAACAGAACACCTTACTGCAGCAATGACATATGATTTTTTTTTAAATGACAACCCTCATAAAAGGATCCATGATTAAGGATATGAAAAGATTAATAATAGGATCGCAAAATGCAATTTACTCACGTGTTTATTGATAAGGGTTGCTATATAAAAATATTGAAATTGACGTTTTATCTGTCGTATTTGATTAGCGCAAATAGCTTGGTCACGGGAAATTATGTTACTGAGAAAATAATTGGGATATTCAGCTTAAAAGGTATGTTCTATTGATTAAAGGGGTGAGGCACTTACAAGACAAAATCGATGAAGGCAATTTAGGAACCTGTATTTCCGAAGCGGTTGAATATAAATATCAACACAACTATAGGTTTTTGAATTCGGATCGCCAAATGCAATTTACTTGTGTGGTTTTATGAGGGTTGCCATTTAAAAAAATTCAGAATGGCGTCGTATCTGTCAAATTTGTAAACCCATATATTTTTTGACAATAAATTTGGCTTCCTTGTCAAAAATCATTGGAAAATATGTGATTTCTTTTTTATTATAGTCAGCACGAAAATCATTAAACGGGTGAGACACTTAAAAAAATGACAGCCTACAAAAGCTGTATTCAACTTGAAAATCGAAAGTGGTACACCATAAGATTTAATTTGGGTGACCGTTTGAAGGTTATTCATATAGAACTATTAAAAAGATTGGAAAACATTACTTTGACTACAGCACTTGTAATATCATAGAACTGGTTAATGAGGAAATACATAACCATGCATTACTTAAATCCGACTAAAAAACTCTCAAACCTAATAGAAACCTGATACTGTTTTTGTTTTGTTACTGTTGTTTCGTATTCTATTAATATTTTTTGTGTACTTTCTGTTTGTCACAAATAAATATAGACATAAGTACTAAAAACTATAGAGTTTTCTTCAAAAATTTTAACGATCAACTACTTATGAGAGGAGGGTGGTAATTTTAGCTCAATATTATAATATTGGTTAAAGGCGCCTATCATTATTTCGCACGACGCGCGACGGCGCCGAAAATACTTGGCGCGTCCCTGCTTGGGGCGAAGATAGTATTATAAATATCTAGAGATACTTCTATGCCTATCTACGTAGTGCACAAGTAGATTTGGGCACACCATACACATCAGTCCAACGAATCCTAGTAAGTCACGACATGAATTCATATAAATTTAATAAAGTTCAAGCTCTAAAACAGGAAAAATATGAACGAGGAGTAAATTTTTGTGAATCACTTTAGTTTGTATACAGGAAGTTTCAAATTTCTTATCAAAAGTTATTTGGACTGACGAGGCAAAATGGGGTTTCAAAAAAAATGTAGTTTCAATGTTTTTTATTTATTAAAGAAGAAGAAAATAAGCTGTTTATTTTCTGACAAGTCATTCAATTCCGAACGATACGCTAACACTCTATGAATTTCGAGAACTCGTTGTACCAACTGGATAGAGCCCCAGCTCATTGCATCCAGGCAATATCACAGAAACTAAATGAAATATTTGCTGATCATTGGTTTAGACGTTTAGGACCTGGCGATTGGTCAGTGAGATCGCCCGATATCACATCACTAGATTTTTATTTATATCTTAAAGGATAGGGTGTACGTGACATCACTTCGCACCAAAGAAGGGCTGTGTCAGCCAGTAGTTCAGTATTTAGAACAACTGAATCTCAGTGAGGTTGAAAAAGCCGCTACAAGTCGTAGGCACATTTTAAAATGTCTAAATTGTAATGGTGAACATTTTCTACATGTATGGAAATAATATTAATATAATAATAAAGGTTAAGTGTAAAATAATTATGCATTATTTGCAAGCAAATTTAATGCCTTTTTCCTTTTTGGAATAACATATATTTAATAACATGGCGTTTTGACCATTTTCAAGTAAGAAAAATAAAAATAATTTTAACCCCACCTATATAATATTAAATCGATTTCTATATGGGGATTGAGTCCCATGGGTTTCTCCAAACTAAAAATAAAGTTTGAACTCTCCTTGAATGTAGAGCGAGAATTTACAAATTTTCAAATAAGGTCATGTTTTGTGCAATATTAAACAGAAATTAATTTTTTATCTCGGAAACAGTAAGAGATAGGTATAGGAGAGTATTAAAAAGATATTATTAGAAATAAAAGGTGATTCTAAAAACGGAATAATATACGAAGTGTTCTATTTGAAATAACAAAGTTGCAACTATTTTGCGGTACACAGTAAAAAATTGAGTAATAAATTTAACACTCAATGGTGGTACATATAGGACCACACTCAATAGGGTATATTAACCAAGCAGTATATCTTGTAAGAAAGACATTTTTGAATGGGTTTTTTACTTTTTGATGGGTGTTAATTCTTCTAATATATGGGTAGTTATACATTTACACTATCGTGTGTAAGTAAACTCACATATTGTAAACCTATCCTTCTAGGCTGTAAAAGAAATAATGAGAGGTGTAAGTAAACCACTTTTAATAGTAATTTGTGATTAATTAGTGTAAATATTATACTATTGAAGTATACATTTTATTTTATTTTGATGTGACTTTACTATAGTGAGTGTAATAAAATAATATACCCAGGGCTGGAATACTTTCCACTTTGTTTAAGTTATTTAATCCCGTATCAAACTAACCCCGCGTTTATAATTAAAATGTAAAAAAATATGCATTCAAGATGTTTTACATTATTAACCTCTGCTTAGTTTGATACATGATTGAATGACTTAATCAAAGCCGAAAATAGTAGCCCCTAATATATATAAATCTTCGGATCGTTTGGAAAAGGTTTGTTAAATGAATGAAAATATTGAGTATTACTTATCGTTTATTTATAAACAAATGATGGTTCCAACAGAACTGGAAAACTCTGTGATTTTTTTTACACTTGTTATTGCAACTAGTTGAACAAAATTACACACCTATTATATAGTTTAACAATTTATTAAATTAAACATATATATATCTACGTTTAATGTACCTCATTGTTAAGCTTAACAAAACAAATAACATAATAAATATATGTATACTTAGAACACTAAACAACCAAATAAAAGTATTATTTGGAACAATATAATAGAATGAAAATGACGAGTACTATATTAATCGTATATTTATTTAGAGATCTATGAAGTAAAATATGTAGGTAGGTATCTAAGTATTTATATAAAAAAGGAATACATATTTATATTATAAGCTTATATCAGAATAAATAAAAGGTAAAGGGAAAACTGTAACAATGTAAATACCTACTTAGTTCCTTAAAAATGACGTACTTATCAGTAAGGTTTGGATTAAATTTCGTTAATATGCTTACCCAATTTAACAAGATCCTCATAAGAGGCACTCTCATTTGGCACTTTACAGAACTTTGCTTTGTTTCTATATTTTAATTTAAATATAACATTATTCTATATCGCGTTCAAAGAGCACAATCAGACTGACTTGGAAGTTGAATTTGCATGTAGCGTCGGCGTCATGTTTCAATTCCTAGAATTTCACACCTGTCTTTTCGGTAACACGGGTTCAGGTATTTTTATTCGGGGCCGTGTAAAAAAACCATTGAAGAATAAGTTTTACACTCAATGTGTTAAAATAACCTTCTAGCAGGGTTTATTTACACGCTAATATTGTATTATTAATTGTTATTGTATTTGATTTTCCTGATAGAGTGTAAAATGGAATAAATAACACCCATTCAACAAAATTAACTTTTTAGAGGGTTAGATTCATAGGTAAATTTAATGCAAAAACTTTGGTTCCATTTGAGTGTACAAATGTGGTAAATTATGTTGATCCGGTTGTTAACATTTACACTACTGTTTTTTACCACTCCTGAAATGATTTTTACCAATTTTAACACTAAACCCATAAATTACCCTGTATATATTAATTTCAAATATCTAGAAGCAAATTATACTTTCTAAAATAATTTTTGTGTATTATAATAGAAAAGAAAGTGAGTAAAAAGCAAGTCTTGGTCTTTTCTCACTTGATCCCTCTAAATTTAACTCAACAGAAAAGTGACAGGAGAATAATAAACGTTTTCCATTAAAAGCGGCTTTTCCATATTCCATAACTTATTTAAACTCCAGTAAAAGCAAATCCGTTTCACGCCTTTGAACCAGTTTTCGAGTTGGCCGATTATTTGCAGCGCTGCCGCCGCTGCGATTGCAATTTTACGTCAATCACCTTTTCACATCCATTTTCTTTCAAGTTTTAACGGAATCCGGTAACTTTTCTAACAAGAGCTGCTCTTTCCACGCTTCGCTGGACGTTTTTAACTTCGCACAACAGTCTCGTCTTCTTTCAAGTCAATATTTGTTAAGTTTTTCCTTTATATCCGTGTGCACTTATCGTCAATATCAGAGAGCTGTCGTGGCCAGGCCTTTATCTGATACATCATCGTGTAAATAATTGCGCGAAATATTTATAACGGGAAACAGGTCAAAAAGAGTTTTCCTTTTCCCTTTTTTTACACACATGCAAAACGTATACACTATCGAACAAAAGTGAAGCAATACAGGGGTTTTCACTTAAAACTCCGAAGTCCTATATCTCAAAAACGAATGAATATATTGATTACGTAAAAAATCATCGTTAGATAGGATCACCTTCTAATTTTTAAAGATAACATCCAGGCGACCTGGGCATCGCGACGCTTCAAAAATATAAAGGGAAAGTCAAAAATAAGCCCCTGTTCATTTCTCAAAAACAAACTCTCGCACTATCGACACCACACCACCCGAACCTAAAATGCAATAATTGAACTGGTACGGGGGTACGTCGACTATATCCTGTGATGGCGTGCCATCACAGGTGGGTGAAGCTCTTCTATGATTTACCATCCACTCATCATGTAATTACCACATTCCCCGAATACTAGAAGCTACTACTGCCCCTTTTACCACGTCTGCCATTAAAGAAGCCCCCTTTCAATCCATATTTCAAATGTATGACTGCTGAACGCCACAATTAACTAATAGTGTAGTATGGTACGAGTACGCCCTGTACGTAAATTAATATAAATTATAGTAGACATTGTTTAGCAATAATAAATATATATCTCTAATATACAATATAATTGCTAGGTTATGTACGAACACCTGTGACAGTCTTCTCAACAGTAATATACCGATAGAGGAGGCGTCTTATCGGTAATACCGATGTTTTTAACAAGAAATCGATTTTCTGACAAATTTTTACGAAATGTAATTTTTACTTATAATCTGATATGATCCCGAGAGCTTTAGCTCGAGGGTCTTATCTTTGATTATAAGTAAAAATTACATTGAGTGAAAATTTTCTTGGAAAATCGAGTTTCGAGTGAAAAAACCCACTTGACATATTTTGAGAAAAAACGTTATTTTTACGGGAAAATGGTAATGTTATTTCCCTTTACCAAAAACTTCGTTTTAAAAACGTGATCTTTTTTTAATACAGTTATTTTAATGTACTTTTTGTTCACGTTGTAATTTGTGTTACATTTTTACATTAATTTTATGTAAATAAAAGTAACGTTACTTACAAAACATTTAATTTGCGTTATGTTTTATAACGTCGAAATAAGTAACCTATTTTTCACTTTATCTTAACATTTTTAAATTTCGCGCCTAAAACCCAGCGATCGGCGATTGTCACGTCTGTCATAGACGTTTGACGTTGTGTCGTTGTGTTGTGAGTGTATAAGTAGTGGAAGGAGCAGTTTTTGGTGAAAATTTTGGATAGCACCGAATCTCTTTTAAGTTTTGTGAGTTTTCGTTTATTGTAAGCGTAAGTTGTTCTTAATTTTATGATTTAGTCTTTATGAAATAACTGTTGTTTATTCTTTATATATTTCACGAGTTCTTTTGTTCTTTACCACAAACGCTTGAAGGGCAAAATGGCGTCTCGTGAATTTTATGTTCATAAAAGCCGTATTACAGTCACGCAACTCGATGCAAGTCCATGCAAGACGCAATAAGAATTGCCCAAAGGCATGCGCAGTCGACACTCAGCTGATTCCTTCGTGCAACTAAGTTGCACGAAAATTTTATCGGTCCGGCGCGATATTTATTGCATTGCTCGTGCAAGTCTGGGGATAAATTTAGTTACTTTTGTGTTACCAACAGAGCTAAAAGCTACAGAGCGCAGGCGCATGACATTTTAGTGAGTTTTTATGGTTGTGTCGTTGTGTCATCATCTCTCGCCATTTTCTTTGTTTACCGTCGTCGTTTGTGTGAGTTTAGTGCTATTTTTTCGTGTTACAGATTTACTTATTACGTGTTACAGATTAATTACTTATTACAGACAATTTATTAAGGGTTAGTGTGACCAAAAGACAGTATTTTTACGATCTAAGACTGTGAATAGAAGGATGGCTTGTCGCAAGTAAGTTATTTTGGGGTAAGGGTAGGACTGTTGCTTCTAGGGCAGGAGTCGTTAACAAAGTGTTAACTTGTGCAGATTTGGTCTATATAGGGTCAGGAAAATCTTATGTGTTCCATTATATTGCCAGCCCATTGACCAAATCTGCGGTATTTCACAGGTTTCTACGCCTCCTAGGTACAACAGATCTACCATTGCTGGTCTTGGTAATATCTATTTTGTGGAAGTATGTAATGTTTATACTATTTTAGAGGAGGATATGATTGGCCTAGGGCAGCTACCGCTGTGTTAATTGAGCTATATCAACAGCAGCCCTGTTTATATTTAACCTCTTCTGGCCACTATCATGACCGGAATATGAGGCAGAAAGCCTTAGAACAAATTCAAACCGAGTTTAATAGGAAGCACTTAACCAATGTAACGTTGGAAGAAGTAAAAAAAAAGATCCACGGACTAAGGACGCAGTTCCTGTGTGAAATGCAGAAGATCAAAAAAAGTGAAAGCTCGGGAGCTTCAATGGATGATGTTTACACACCCAAGCTGTGGTGTTTTACCCAACTACAGTTTCTGCAGCAAGGGACAGGGATTGTTGGGCAGGGTGTGTCAAACCTTTCCCAACCGGAAAACACAGAAGAACTTGAGGTCATGCCAGAAAGCGTAAGTAAATAGTAGTAAAAAAGGACATAAATAATCAGTGCATTACTAATAGGCTAGTTGAGAATGCGCGAAAGAAATCGTTTTTCCTATTTGCAGCTAGAACCAGAAATTATTTTTGAAGGCGATGTCTCACAAGTTAGTGAGGTTGAGTTGGACACTTTCTCTCCTGAATCTGCAACACCCTCATCAAGCAGAACACCATCGAGAGGGGAGCAAGTGAGGGAGGAGGCAAAAAGAAATGTGAAGAAAAGAAAGAGGAGCATAGGAGCAAGTGGCGAGGAAAATGTGGCGAATCTTTTAAGTACTGCCGTGCAGACATTAAAAACCATTGCAGGTGAAGAAGTGGTGCAGCCTCCGAAGAGGAAATATGCTGTATTTGGAGAGTAAGTATTGAAGAAGTAATTTCATGGAGGCTTATCGGGACCAGTATGTGTTACATATTATGGTAATGCTATATGGCACATGACCTTACTTTTTCCCTATGGCACATGTTCAGCTGTCATTGAATGTTAACAGAATATCTGAAAACGTACAGTCCTGATAAGCTTCACCTTTACCTTTGTAACATAGTAGTAAGTAAGATCAACTGCAATGGAAAGTGAATTTTTTTTTGTAGAAAAACCAATGGCTTCATGTATAGATCTATTGGTATTTCTTCTACTTACTATAACAGGTATAAAATGAAAGCCAAAAATGTTATTAAAATATATATACTTTTTACAGATTCATTGCTGATGAGATGGAAGTTTTGGAGGATGATCTAAAACAAGAGATAATTTCTGCAATTTTAAAGGCGAAAAAAACGCAACGAAATAAAAAGTAAATTTGTAATTTATTTTATGTCAACAAATAAAATGTATACATGGAGTTTCTGTTCTGTGTCTCATTAGTGTATTACTATGGTTTTCAAATTCAAATTGTTTATTGGTGTCAATGTCAACAAAGCTTACACAAGTCAAAATACAATATAGACAGTAAATTCTAATAAAATTTCAATTACAACATCAGCTTTGCAATGGTTTCAGTGTCAAAAATAAATATTGTAGAAAAACGTGAAAAGAACACTTTAGTACAAAAATGTAGTGGCTAGTAGGCAAAATTACATAGGAACTTCAATACCAAAACGAAAATTTAAGTATAGTTTGCATTAAAAAATACTGTTTTTCTGGATGGCGCATTAACTTACAATAACTTAGTAGTAGGGAAATCATGGCAAGATCAAATCCTCTACTTCTCTGGCTACATGCAATGACTGGTTTATACTGCATGAGAATTAAGTAGTCATGAAAAAAAGATATTTTTAAAACATTTCAATAGTCCAAACACTTATACATGACTGTGCGTTAGGAAAGGAGATGTTTTGAGTTCAGGAAATTAGTTCTCACAACAAACTAGACTTTAAATTTCTGTTTTCCATTAAAGTACCGATTTTTTGCTTAAGAGCCACCTTTGTGAAACCTAGGTATTACATCAGAAATAGACCTTACCTATATCATATAGTATACATGACTTACAATCTACTCTCTCAAACACCAAAAACCTTTAGTGTATACAGAAATGAGGTGTCTGAGAAAGCTAGTCGCACCCTTTTAGATACATTTATGCAATACAATCGCAGTTGTAAATGAATATACTTTATTATCTTTAAACTTACCAAATAGAAAGTGTGAAAAAAAAAACACACAGATGACCAGCACTATGTTGTGAGAAACAAATGGCTTAGTATAGTCTGGAAGTCTTGATTTATACTTTAAGAACCCTTCTTGTAAAATAAATGTTTTGAATGCACACCAGCAATATACCTACCCTATACTAACAACTAAGATGTAACTTCTTTATATAAAAAAAAAACACTACATAATAAAGTGCAAAAATGAAAATAGAAATGCAATATACACTATACTACTAACCAATATTTAATTTCTAAGAGAAAAACACTACATACTAAAATGAAACTAGCTACATGGACAACAAGTCTACACAATATCGTCTTGCCAAGGCACTCTACCGGGTCCATTGAAATAACTTTTAAAGTCTTCTCGAATATTTAGAGCTTTTGTATTAGTTCTTCCATAATTTTGACGCCTTAATCCATAAACAAACTTGTATTCGGGATTGATTTGATCAATATTCTGTGCCAATGAGGCCTTGCCAGATTCTAGATTTAAAAAATTATGCAGGGCACAACAAGCTTGAGTGATAAGTCTTGCTTTTTGTGGTCTTAAGGGTATCGTATTCAGTAAAACTCTGAAGCGATTTGCAAGAATTCCAAACGTGTTTTCCACTACACGCCGAGCTCTACTTAACCTGTAGTTAAAAATTCTTTGCTCTCTCGTCATATTTCGCAGAGGATAAGGTTTCAGGATGTGAGTTGATGAAGCAAAAGCAGCATCTGCTACTATGACGTGAGGCACTGGCTTGGCTGTTCCAGGGAGTGGTTTGTCTTCTGGTATATTCAAGGAATTTATTGCAATCGCTTCTGAAAGATCACTTTCCCAAAAGACACCACCATCTGACAATCGTCCATTCATTCCCACATTTATATAAGTGAAACTATAATTTGCATCCACAAGTGCTAACAAAATAATACTGTGTTGTTTCTTATAATTAAAGTATGCTGATCCTTGATCTGTGGGTGCCTTGATGACAATGTGCTTACCATCCAGTGCACCAATAACATTTGGTGCATTCCATACCCTCTCAAACTCTTTTGAAATATTCAACCACTCTGCTGCCGTTGTTGGAACCTACAATATGAACAAATTTCCAATAAATATATACCTGTACTTTTAGATGTACATTTTTACCTTTAAATATTTCTCTTTTAGTGCTTCATAAATGGCTTCACATACAATAGGAATAAAAAGTGATATAGTGGATTCTGCTATTCTATAATTAAACATTAAGCTGCGAAAGCTTTCACCAGTAGCTAAATACCGTAAGGTCACAATCAGCTTCTGCTCAGCTGTAATAGCATCTCTTCTTAATGAACTCTTTGTTATTTGGGGTCTTATTTTGGTTAAAAGTTTCTGGAAGGTGGCTTCATCCATTCTCAGAAAGTTGGAGTATGTCTCCTGGTCTGCCATTAAAAACTCTTCAGTCAAACCTATATTTCCTTTTTTCCGATTTAACCAAGGCCTGACCCACCACCTTCTTTCTGCCCGTTCCTGTCCATTAACGTCTAGCAGCAAGGCAGAAGCAGCAATAATGGTGCATAACGATGCAGCAAGTACTTTTTTCCGCTTTAATTTATTTATTTTGTTTACTTTATTCATTTCAAGCAAAAATTATTACACAAACACCAGAAAAACACAAAATAAAACAATAACAATAAAAACTTTGAGGTTAGAAGGCTTCATGACATTTCGCACAAAGTTCTAGAGGTTGGTACTCTTGTTGCAATTAAAAAAAAAGTTGCATGGACTTGCACGCTGTTTTACATTGTGCAACTTTCTTTCATGCAATACTTTGACCTTGCAATTAATTGCTGCAATTAGTTGCGTGACTGTAATACGGCTTTTACAAAAAAAAATGCTAAAAGGATCCCTTTAATGTAACAAAAATACCAGCCTTTTGAAGTTAATTCCAAATATAAAACGAGATACGCCACTCTATTTTTTCCTTTAATTGAATAGTTTTCTAGATTCTACATTTTAACCTCTACAAAAAATGATTATTGTAGTTCTTTATTACTATTGAGGACCCTTGAAAATGTTTCCTATGTAATGTAATATCTCGTGTAATTAGGTTGTTGGAAGAATATTTAAAAAATGTTTCGTTTTTAATTTAGAAATAGCGCAAGTTCAGTTTGGAGGAACTACTAAGTACTCGATGGAAGAAATAATAATAGACCACTTCAGGTATGCCGCGAACCGTTGAAGAAATAAAAAAATGAAAACTTATACTATATAGGTAGCTACTAGATTTTAAATTAAAATAAGTTAAAATTCGTAAATTGTATACGGTAAACAAAATAAAAGTTCATAACTTGAATGTTTTGTTGTTTATTTATAAGTACCCAAATAATAATGTATGAAATAATACGCTACTTTCCTGAGGAAAAATTTAGTTTTATAAGTTAAAAATATGTTACAAAAACGCAGAATTGTACCATAATATAATACGTTATAAAAACGTTAAAATTAGTAACGTTATTTTAACCAACGTCAGAACACCGTAACATTAAGCGTGTTTTACACATTGAAAACACGTTTTTTCGTATTCTAACGTTTTTCAGTCTGACGTAAAATTATACATGAAATTCACGTTTTCTTGCCAAGTGGGAAGAAGGTATGAAGATAAGAAACCGCCTCTAGAGGTGTATTTTATTGGATAATTTACTGAACATAAAAATGAAGGCCGTCTGATAAAGGTAAATATACAAGTTAGAGGTGTTACTAATTTTTTATTTAAGTTAAAAAGCTACAAGCGTCTTTTCGAGCTAGCGGTAGTCTTATCGGGAAAGACGACCGTTACCAAAGTGGTTGCTATGAAAATGAGCGTTTTGATTGGTTCAATAAAAGTGAGGTGAATTATCTGGGTCAACCATCGTTTAACAACGTAAAATATTTTCGACAAAAAAATTCTTTTGCTTTTAGTATTTTAAATCAAATTACTTCCACACTTTATTCTTACACCTCGATTGTTGTCCTATAGATGACAGCACTGATCTTTAAGACACCTATTCCCAAAAAAGGAAGTTTGAAGCAACTAATTTTAATTTTTTTTTTGTGTTACTTGTTTGACATTTATTTTCTGTACTCAACCTTTAAATCTCTGACTTATCACTCGTACTCCTAGATTCTGTATCTTAACAAGAATTGTTCTTCTCCTAACCTAAATTTCTATGTTTCTTTTAACGATCACTGGAGACCACCAAAGTATATAAAGGAAATTTTTAGGACCCTTATTCCCCCAACCTTGTGAAAAAAATTTTATTATAATACCTTATTTGTATTTTATGTTGTATTCAAGTTTTATATACGTTTATCTAACTGACTATAAGAACGATGATTGAGCTTTTCAAACGTTTTTCTTTACTGCAATTATGCTGACATTGTCAACCATTTTGTTCTCCAGCTGTCAACGGTCGACTATAAAATGACGGTGAACACGTTCTTACGTTTTCATTTTAACTGTGTCCGTCTCCCTATTTTAGTCTTTAAGGGTATATAAAATATAAGATATGTTTTTAATAATTTTATTTCAAATCTAATTCTATTGTTTTCCCTACGTAATGGAACGAACATAACACAAGTTGACGGGACCTTAGGTCTCCAATAATTAATTTTACAAATGAAATTTCAACATTATGTAAGTACAGACATTATTAATAATTTTATTTCATTACTAATTACAAATTTCTTTCTTATTACAGAATTTCTCATGAAACGCTAACAAAAATCTTTCTCTAACCTGACCTAGAATGTCCAAAAGATTCTTTTTATTTATCCTGACTTATGACCTTTAGATGACGAATACCTTCCCTTTTTAAATTCGACCACATATTGACAGTGTCTTTTCAGAAATTTTAAATTAAATATAACATTTCACTTTCGTTTACAATTTTAGTATGCTGATTGCACTCAATTTTTTAATATCTTTTCAAAATATTTTTTAAAAAAGCTCCAACAGCGTCATTTTCCACAAACAGTTTTCTCTCTACTCTACTGCTAATAATAACTGCAGCACTACTTTGGTCTCCTAAAGATAAAGGTTACTACCTTCGAAACATGTAGAGACGTTTTGTTTTAAAATTGAGCCTTTGATAGCTCACTATTAAATTAGTGAAGAAAGACTTTTTGACTTTCTTTCCCCTTTTCCCAATAATAAATACGTTACAACGAGACAGAAAATAATACTACTGATGTGTGATATCGGTTCACCGGGCCACTTATTAAATATTTTAATTGAATATAGATATGTGTTAAAGTCAACAGCGTTTCAATTAGCCAATAATTAATATATACAAGGAGATGAGAAAGTAAAATCTTTACAATAGGAATAAAAGACAGAAGTCTGACTCAAAAAGAAGCACATGATCCCAGGTGGGTGGAGCTTCAAATAAATTCGAATTAACGTGTTAAATGTACATTCTCGCTTCTGGTTTGGCTTTATCTGGGCTCCGATCAGCGTGATTGATATTATGTGTGGCTCATTTTCGTTAACCTACATAATTCATAATCTTGTTGTTTGAGTCTTAGTTTGACTGTACAAGCGGACAAACATAGCTCAAACTTTAGATCACGCGATGATATTGATATTATGGACCGAAATTAGGTATATTTGAAAGTACTTTAGAATTTAGGACTTTTTTGTCATTTACCCTAATTCGATTACTTCACTCGCTTTTAGTAAGCAATGGAAGGTTTTTTTTGATTTTTTTATTAATTCTGGATACGGGTCAGCGTAAAACTAAAATAGTTTTTCAATTAATAATAATTTAGTCTTGCCTCAGTGCCTTCGCAAAAATGAAGTCCAATGAGATATCTATTTAATAAACCGCACCAAACATTAGTTCCAAAAACGCGATAATTTCGCCTGTCCCTATAGTCTATTTCTTAATGCGAGACAATAATAAATCATTATTGAACTATAACACCCAGTGGTATTCGCTGTATTTCATAGGTGTAGTCCAATTATTATTTCATATAATATTCGGAGTTATATAGTTGAAATTTTTTTAATATGACTGTAGTCGGCCAGTCAATAATATATCAACTTGTGCACGAGGGCAAACGCGGCCCCATCAGGTCACCAAAGAGAAGTACAGGAAGAAAAGAAACTATAATAAATGAGGATGAAAAGACTGCCATCAGAAGAGTCATACACTCGTATTACTTCAGAAAAGAAATACCTACCTTGGACAAAATAATGTCTGAAATAAAAAAGGATGATTTCATTCCACCCATGGAATCGACGAAATCATCTGCTGGCGACGACGATATTTGAGGGCAGTTGGAGAGTTTCGAAGGGAAAACGGGAATATCTATTATATGGACGAAACTTGGTTAAATTAAGGTTACACCGTTGGTAATATATCGTCGCATGAGAACCAGGTTATTCTATGTCCATTTTTTAAAATTTTGCAGTAAAGCATTTTTAAAATTCATCAGCTTTTATTGGGTACATCTTAATTTTTTTTTTTCTAGAAGTAAAATTTAGTTAGGTTTAAGGGTTTATAAAAAGTGCGTAATGCAAAAATATACTAAACATTTTGACTGTCTGGGAAAAATTATCATAAAAAAAAGCGGTTGCGGACATGGAATAAATAGCTTTTTACATAAAAATTTAACTCGCAAAAAAAGTTATTCCATGTCCACAACCCTTCTTACTGATAATAAAAAACGGTGATAGTTAAGTAACATATTTATTGTAATTCAAAAAAGGATTAACAAAATAACGTACTTTTAATTTACATATTAAGTAATTTGAAATAGATGCTTAAAAATTCTTTATAATGCATCTCCAAAACTGCAAGTCTACTGCTGAAAAGTGATTAGATAAGCTTCTAATGTGCTCAATTTTATCTGCTGCCAGATTAGGAGGTGGGGGCTGAACTGTAGGCATTGGGGAAATTTTTAAAGAACGCTTGTTGGTTAGCTTGTCTTGTTCGTTTTAAAAACTCCACCATAATAGGATATTCGTCGTAGAAATGTAATTTGTATTTAACACAGCTTGAATTATGCTTATAAGAAATCTGAACTAAGGTTTTGTACGGGACTGTTGTCAAAGTTACAGATTTTAATAATATTGCTTTAAAATTCAAAAATTTATTTTTATTCATCTGGACTATATGATAAGCCTTTCTTGCTCTAGCATTTTTTATTGCTTTATATATAGCTAGTGGACTGTGGAGTTTCAATTTTTATTTTTTATTTTTTTTTCTTGTTTATTGCGTTTTTAGGACATTTATAAATAATAAAGGTTTGATTTAATGTTCCAATTTTTTTAAACTTCGGTCCAGGGTACTATGCATTGCGTCAACTTCCTGGACACAGCTATGACCTGGGACTTGAAATTTTTGAACAATGCTCTCAATTTCAGGATGCCCATTTAAAAAATACAATAGAGCTGCCGACATGTGCGAGTTTTTATTCTGGGGCACGCATGCATCCGACCACAAAATCAGTTTTGTTAGATTAGGCCTTTCCGATAACAGTTTTTCCAGGAGAACATACAAAGCACTTGCAATATCTATACCTTTTCTTCCACCCAACTGTTCGTGCCACAAAATGCAATAACCGGTCTTTTGAACAACGTCATTACCAGTCAAATTATACACAGCGTACTTTTTCTTATAATATGATATTAAAATTTGTGTTTGTGGGCATGTTAAAACACTTTGCATATCAAAACATAGTAGGGCTGTAGACGGATTATTCTTACAGGCTTCTATGTCCTGTTTTTTTTTCTTCACGAGCATCTAGCTTAGCTTTTATATGCCCATTGTATTTTGTATTTAAATTTTCGTTTAATGTTTGTTCTTCTTTTTTTGTATTGTATTCTGTGCACACGTTGCATAAATGTAATGGTAAGGTTCCGAAAGGGATTCTTCTGAGTCGCTCATTACTTTACAACTTATTTTACGACCAAAAACACTGTAAACACGGATACTACACAATATATGCACACACGTGCACGTTGTTCAAAATGTTATGAAAGAAATATTTATGCCAAATTAGTATATGTCCTCACGTGGTGCAGATGGCCAAATCCTATTGGCTGGTGAGGACATAGACTAAAATGACTCGAACATGAAAAACTTTATATGGACATAGTATAAGTTCGACTCTGTGTAAGTAGTGAACCGATTGGCGCAGAGTGACATGGAATAGTTTGATCGATAGAGCTTCGGACATAGAAAACTTTGATAATAAAATCTCAATTTGAAAAAAAAAATGGACATAGAATAACCTGGTTCTCATGCGACGATATGGCAGGATAAACGTATGAAAAGCGCGAGGCAAGCTTTCATGGAAATGGTCCACTGGAATAGAATCATCCTCGGGAAAAGATTAATAATTACTCACATTGGTAGCAAAAATGGATTTGTTGATGGCGGCTTACTAGCATTTAAATTAAAACGGACAAGGAATCTTGAAGACATGAACGCTGATATCTTTGAAGCAAGTGCTAGATCTTATTCCTCCTGGGTCTATTATAGGCATGGATAATGCCAGCTACCACTCAAGAAAATCAGAAGAGATACCAACGCCTTTTTGGAAAAAAAATTACATCATTTATTGGCTTACTGTAAATAAGAAGCCATTTCATAAAGACATGCTGAAAAAAGAGCTACTGGAGATTGTAAAGTTGAATAAATACGAAATTTGTTGTCGACGATATCGCTTCTAAATGAAATATAACTGTTGAAACGCAGGGCTTTATTTCCTCTTGCGTTCAATCAATTTTGTGGTATATTTCCACAGGCGTGTGACTCACTGGTCGTTTTTATTGCGATTGGAAATTAAACTCGTGGTAAAGCAAAATAACTCTATTTAACATACTTTCGAAATTAACACATTACAACTTCTTGCACAGAGATATGCACACTTAGTACCCGTACTTAGGTTGAAACTTCCACTTTTTACATAGAAATTAGTACACTAACATTCCTAAAGATTTACCACTTGGTACAAACAGTAAAATGACCGCCAACAACCAACTTTGGTTACTCCTTTTTGACGGGACGTGTTGCTAGCTTTCTTGCTCAATCAACAGTGACTCTTAATGCTTGATCAGCGCCCAATGCAGCGGCTGGAGCCGCTGCACGCATACCCTATGACACGATTCATTCATCTTTTTTGGCCGACGCCAAGCTTCCGCCAATCCAGTGGGCGCATTTTACAGCGAACAAAATTGGAGCGTGACAGTGGTAGCCAGCCGCTTCCCTGGCGCCGATCCAAAATACATCATCTCTTATACCTACTATGTTATGAATGAAATCGTAAATTTGACATGGTACGCCTACTATGTTGCAACTAAACTAAACAGTCCATCTTTGGACAACTCATTGCAACTTTTAGGGCTGTTCCCCAACAATAACGGTACTTCGCCTTTCGCTATATCACTGTGAATTAAACCCCATAGAATTGGTGTGAGCGCAAGTAAAAGGGGTTATAGCAAGGCATAACACCACTTTTAAAATGTGAGACGTTAGAAATCTCTTTTAAGAGGGAATAAAGACAGTGGAATGTGAAAAATGTAGTGAGTGCGTCGAATATGTGATTGAAATAGAAGAAAGAATGTTGATAACATGCTAAAAAACACTGTAGAGCCCCTTATTATTTTTCTGGGCCCCAACGACGATAGTTCATCGGACTACTCGAAACATGATGACTAAAATTCAAAAATTAAGTTGTTGTTTTGTACATAGTAGCTTTGTTTTATAAATATTAATAAATAAACTACCTCTAGTAGCGCCTCTGTTAGTACAGGTAGTTTTCATTTCATTCACCAAATTGTCCTTTCTATTGTATGCTAATAATTAGGACGACCTCAATTTAGGACCGATTTGGGGTGTGTGAGTCTGAAATCCAAAATTTTTAATAACTGTCATTGCAATTTACCTGAAATTTACAATGCAACCTTTACGTTGTCCACCCTACTTAATGATTCTGTCATTGCAAATTTACATTTTATTGCTCTCTCGCATTAAGAAACAAAGTATAACCCAACGAGAATATTTCTGGAACCAATAGTGACATCTATGTCAGTTCAAGATTTCGTTATTATGAAAGCGGCTTTCGTCGCTCCATAAAATGTTGGTCAGGATATTTACATTTTGGCAATACGATTCGAAAAGTCGTGCAAAGAATCTCAGTTTTCATGTGGGATCTCCTGGCTCCAATCTATGGATTAATTTGGTTTTGTATGGATGAAACTTGCTATTAGGTTGAATCCTGTTTGAAGAGCTTATGGAAACACCAGTATTTTCTTCGATTTTGTTGTTATTTATATTCTGGATTAAAACTTAGATAAAATAATAATTTTTGTCTTCGTCGCCATAATTTCACCGCCTACTCCAAAAAAATGTTGGGCCATATAAAAAGTTGATGATCGTTTTTTCAAAACGGAACATTGTACTGCAACTTTGTAAACGTTGTCTTGTAAAGCTAAAAACGTGGCAATAAGAAAGGACCTTATGTTTTTTTTACGTGTGTTCAAATAACTGTGGAAAAAAATAAGAACAAAATTGCAAAATTTCCAGAAGTAAGCGGAATATTCTGGTTTTCTAAATAGAATACTATTGACCTTTAAATTGCACATCCCTTTTGTAATTTCCAGCTTTTGTAAGTTTAACGGTTTGCTGTTCATGTCTATCTTGGACACCTTGTATAAAAAGTTTATTAAAATCTTATCAAACTTGAGGATCGTTTGTGTATTGAAGATTCTTTCCAACAAATCTAGTATTTAAAAATTGTATTCAAAATGACGTCCTGGTGTTACTTTTGCGTTACGGGGTGTGCTTCTGGGGATCTTGTTCAAGTCAGCTGTTTAATATGATTTTTATTTCTCAAAAGCGGGCCATCCGATCCATGTGCAGGATAAAATCGCGTGAGTCCTACAAACCTTTTTTTATATCCTTAAACATCTCGACTCTACCATCTATCTTTATACTCGAAACTGCTTGTATAAGCAAGAAATTGAGACTACCAGCTTGTATGCAACTCGCTCTTCCCATTTAACTGCTTTACCTATTCCGTCTTCCACTTTAACGAAAAAATCAAGTATATTCAATAGCAAACAAACTATTTAACCATCTGCCTTTAAATATCAGAATGATTGAAAATCCTATTAAGTTTAGAAGACAAATAAGTATGCTATTGGTTGGAAAGGCCTACTAGTCTGTTAAAGAGTTTTATAATGATCGTTTGGATTAGTTTTTACTCGTGTTGTACATTGAATTTTTTTTTACTTTTTTGACGTTTCGATTCTCTACAACTTACCTTTTCTGGTTGTTGTATATAGTATTTTTTGTACTCTTTGTAACTATAATATAGATTTTATTCTACCTACTATTGTCTAGACCCAAGGTCTGACCAACGTTATGTTGACTAAATTAGGTTAACTAGCTTTGTAAATACCATTTTGTTTTATTATATTAAAGCTGTTTTTGACTTTGACTTTGACTTTGACTGGACACGCGTCCTCAAAATATCAATTGCTTTAACATTAAAAAATCACTTTGCCTGACATACATGTCAGATCAAAACGTGGTGTTAAGCAAGCCAAGTGTTGTTATTTAACTTGCGTCAACATTTCATGAGGCTTTTATGTTCCTCGATTGTAGGTTAATTTCACTGATTCTTTTATTTACTGAGTGAAGGAATTAAACGCGCTTTTCACTGTGGTAATTTGGCGTTTATTTCTCCAAATCACACAAAACTTCTTTAGTACATGATTTTACAAGAACATACTATAACATAAATATTCACATTTATTTTTTATTTACAAACACATAACTAGTCACTACATTTGTTTAGTACATTTGCTGGGTGCCTTTTTTTAGGCAATGCTATTTGTTTCAATCCGACGGAAAGAAACCACGTGAGTTTGTTGACATACAACCTTGCTTTATCGAAGCCAAAAGTGTAGTAATATACAAAACGGAAAACAAACCATACCATCCGACAGCAAGGCCACGCCCCTGTTGTCATGACGATCAACCATCAATGCACTCTGATAGGCTACACAGCCGACATGTTAAATATACTCTTAACATCTAAATATAGAACATTGCTTTTTCCTGGAATAACGGTCGACTAGCCGCTTATTATATGTATTTTAAAAGATGATATTTGCAAGTTTTATGTTTATCCCGGCGATAACACTATTCGTTCCGCAAAAATTAATACATTTTGCTCCTTTATTAAAATAATATTGAAATCAGATATTTAACAGTAGTATTGATTCTAAAAACATTTGTTGCATTTAATTATATTATTTTTTAATACGTTTGGATGATCGTTTCCCCAACACGTGGTATTATTGTTTTCAGCTACGTGGAGCATCTGCTTACTTTGAAGTCTAACAGGACTCTGAATTGTTTATGTCCCTACAGCGCTCTGGTCCGAGAAGAATAGCCAACGAGAAGCGACCGTTGAAGCATTCAAGTGATGGTGCTCTTTGTCGGTTGAAACATGACAGAAACTAATTTACATATTCTCGAAGCCGCAAACCTATGGCAAAGCTACCGATTAACGGTTTATATTGAATTTTAACATTTTTATTTAGAAAGAGACTTAAAGTTTTTGTAGAAGTGAATTTAATATTATTTAGTTAAGAATATAGCACGAGAACTAGAGTACTGCGGGATAAAATACTAATTATTCTTAACGATAGGCTAGACATTCGGCGGCTTTGCCAATAAAATAGAACAAAAATATCTTCTTGGTACGCTAAAGGACTGAAGGACTCTTGAACACGCGCCGTGTTTTTCCTTTATTGCAACGTTGCCGATTTTCACTATGAATTTGTTAGCAGACGTCGTTGCGACCTTGACAGATTAATTTATGTTTATTACTTTGATTATTGGAATATGTGTTTCCCAAACAGAATCAATTGCATAATATTTTAACGATTCGTTTTAAAATGGCGCCCATTACTGTATTGTAGTGGCACAGGATCATCTCCAAATTTTACGAATTATTTTTATTTTACCAATATTTCCAACGTTAAAACAGTCTAATTTCTTTCTAACTTACTACCTGTGGGGTTACAGAAAATATTTTACCTTTTCAACTTTTATCTATCTCGACATTTGTAAATTAACTGTAGTGAAAATATGTCATTCACTTTCTGAAAGATTAATCAACCAGACTTTTTGACACTTTACATAATAATTCAAGAAATATCTTATTTATTTTCAGTTAGTTTATGGTTACTGTTATTATTTTCGTTTATAAATAAGCCTAAATTTTGTTAATCTACGCCTTAATTTATTTAGATTTCACAACGTCTTTATAAAATTGTAGCATTATTCTCGCTACCTCTGTAGCTCTTAAAAACTGCATTCTTCTTAACCTAAACTAAAGGTAGATTAAAGCTGGATTTATAAACTCGAAAAGTTGGTGAGGTTAGATATTCCGAACTTCGAGCATAAAAATTGGTTATCTCGAACTACCCGGGAAGTTTTCGAACCTTACATGAGCTTTACATGAACAACATGAACGAGTGTATAAATAAAACTGAGTGATCCTTTAGTTGAAATTGAACTCCTATTTCCAACACCAACTGAACCTCAACCTCGCCAACTTTTTGAGTTTATAAATCCAGCTTTAAGCATACCAATTTTATTAATAAAAATTAATTTAAATTATCGATTAATAATTAAAATATAGACGCTCGTAATGCTATGGTGACATTTATGCACATCACCTTAATTAAACAAAGTTAAGGGAAAATTAGAGAACATTAAGGTCTTAATTGGTCTGCATAAATCCACCTTAACCCCTGAAAATGTAATGAAGTTCGGCCTGTAATTTGACTAAATGTCAAAGTGACACACCTCAGGTAGACACTGTAATCCCGAGTCTATTGATCGTTGGGAGCTTGCCGCGTTTAATTTTTTCTTATCGTAGCAACCGTCCGTCTTGCAGTATTGCGTTGACGTTGTTTGAGAAGCCTATTGTGCTGAATATATTGATGTTTTCCCACTAACATTCGTATACGAAATATATGCATTGTATAATGTCATTGGATAAATTGATAAATAAATATTTATTTATTTACCTGCCATTTAAAATTTGATTTAAAAACTGTAAAACTTATTTTACATACATTTTTGTGTTTTTTTTTCATGTCTATCATTTTACACCTTATAGTTTGACATTCCAATCTTCTCTGTTAATGCGTGCAATGTGAAAAATCTTTATTACCAATTACCCGATAAATAATAAAAATATCAAAAATTGAAGAGAATTTTATTGTAAACAATACTACCTTCAGTTTTCGCGAAAACTGGACTTCCCCTTAAATACAAGATGGCGTTGGTATCATAAAGGGTTGATTTAACATTTTTTTGATATATGCCCTTAAAATCATGCATTTCAATATTAGGGTAAGCAAAAGAAAAGTCCTAACAACCTTCTAAATATATTTAATTAAAGCACCTACGCGTTTCGGTCACAAACGACCATCCTCAGGGCTGCGGGCTTCGAAAATACTTAGCGTAATGGACAAGTCAATGGTGCACTAAAATTACACAAAATAGTAAAATACATAGGCACAGTAGACGTAGTCAACAAATAAAAAACAATAGGTGTTTCCTTCTTTCTTTCCTTCTTCTTTTTTTTAAGAACAATTTACTGATACATATTTAAAACAATATATTTTTTTTTCATGCAAGTTAAATGGATAAACTTATTACAAATTGATTTATGAAATATATGTTCTTCAATTGTTCTTATTCACCTTATGCCACAATTTGATCCCGTTAGATTGTTTGTACAAGAATAACAATTTTCACCAAAAAGAGATGTATTTGTGACATTTTATCCTATTGTTTCTAAAGGAATTGATTTAACAGCAATCTCATACATTTCGATTGCTAAATTTATTTTTACTGTACATTCTGGTTAAATGAAAATTTTTCTTAATTGTTAACTTTGTTGGAAACTCTCTTAATGATTTCTATTGTGAAATATTTTCGTTGCCAGGCTTTCTTTTATCATTTGTGCAGTTGAGTACCTTTTTTCATTTTGAGTGCTATTTAAGCCAATATTTATCAATTTTTCAACATTTTACTTTTTTTTTCTTTATGTTCCTATTCCCTCTGCTAATTATTTTTCTTTCCTTGACTTTCAATTTTTTTCTTCTACTACTTTTATTTCTGTCTTCTTTTGCATTGGCACATTTTAAATTTCTAATATATGTTTTCTTTTCTGGATTTCTTTTTATGTCAACGAACTGATGCTAGCCTTTTAACTTCCTATTTGCCTTTTTTATCAGAAGTCGTCAAGAAAATATAAATGTTCTTCAAGGCTAAGGTCGAAATTAACCTAGAAGTCATTATCCCACGAAGCAAACTCGTGTCTACCATTAGAACGAGGAGCAATTGATTAACCAGATCTCTTGAACCCCCCCCCCCCCCATATTTTTTCATTTACAGTTTTTACTCTAAACTTGTTACACTTTTGGTATAATATACCATGTTCCTAATATCAGTACTTTTCGAAATAACGAGTACAAATTAGATAAAATATATTTTTTATATTAAATGTTCAAACTGTTTTCCCTGTACAGCTTGACAGCGTGCTAATTGAAAATAAAATTTTTCAATTATGTTGTAAATCATTTCTGACGTTATTAATTTAAATTTGTTCAAAATTCGACGCTGCAAATCGTCCAAATCTTGAGGTTTGGTGGTATAAACTCTGTTCTTCCAGTGTCCTCATAAAAAGTAGTCGTTAGACGATAAATCAGGGGACCTAGGTGGCCACTTGATTGTACTCCTTCTACCGATCCACCTATTCGGAAAAGTGTTCTTCAAAAGTTCGCGAACTTTTTGACCAAAATGGGGAGAAGCTCCGTCCTGTTGGAAGAATGTACTTGCATAATTTGGACCCATTACATTTCGTATAGTAGGCACTATTTGCGTTTCCAAGAGCTCAAGGTAAAGTTGTGATGTCAAATTTCCATCAATAAAAAATGGGCCGATCTTGTGGTTACCCAGAAGCCCAGCCCATACAATTAATTTTCCAGGGCGTTGTGCATCCAGTGGGGATTTTCATTTTCAAAACCTACAGTTGTGTCTATTGACTTTACCAGTTAACATAAATGTTGCTTAGTCCGAAAATACTATAAATTTGAAAGACTGGTTATTTTGGTCAAACCTTGACGTCATAAATAAATTCAACTCTTCGCTCATAATCATTTTCTGATAACTCTTGAACTACATGTATTTTGAAAGGGTGATATTTATGTTTTATTAAAATATTATGGGCGGATTTGAAGCAGACGTCACTTACTTGAGAAATTTTTCTTAATGAAGAAACAGGGGTTTCAATAACATGTTGTAAAATTTCTGAACTTTTCTCTTCATCTACTACTGCTGGTCGTCCTGAGCGTCGCCTATCTCTACAATTTCTAGTTTCTTCGAACTGTCGGACAGTTTCTAGAACAGTTGCTTTTGAAATTAGATTTCGGTTTGGAAATGCATCTTTAAATAGATTTTTAACCTCTCCGTAAGACCTGACCCTATCGCCATATCCTCTTATCATAAGAATTGCAATTCTTTCACTTTCAGTTAAAGATATTTTTGCATGTAAAAATTACAGCTTTTATGACTTTACATCAAAACTGAGCTGGTGTTTTATTTATTAATAAATAAAACACAATTTGTTGATAATTTTAAAACACGTCGTTATTTCGAAAACTACTGATATTAAAAACAAAGTATGTTTTACCAAAACTCTAACAAATTTAAAGTAAATGAAAAGATATACAGGGTGTTACATTTAAAAATATAAAATTCGTTTGAATTCCAGACAAACTAAAAAGCTGGCAACAACGGCAATATCGTCATTCGATGCGTCAGATCCTCTTACACAACTGTAACAAATTTGGTTTAAATCGGCAAATAAATTGTGATGTTATTAAGCCATTTCCAGACTTTATACATACACTGTATATCAGTTGCCATGCTGTCATTTGTAACATCAGTCAGTAATAAAGACTTTCTTATATTCATGCGTTTTTATGAACTGGTTCAATTATTGAGGTGGTGCCAATAATAGTTGCGCAAGCAGCTCATTTTCTAACCTGATCGCGTGCGCTAAAACTACAGTGCATAAAATAGTATTAATCACAGAATACTACGAATAAATTCACTCGATTTTTTCTCGAAAATCGCACAGTCATGAATTCTTATCAAATCTTGTTTTTTAACTTGAAATTTTATGTATGAAGAACCTTGAGGAAGCATCATTTTCCCATTTCGAAATTAAATTTGCTTCCCTGGACGCACGCAATATTCCTTTGGACATTTTTATATGTCGTTTATTTGAGCACAAGACATAAAATCTAAAAATAGAGTTTCTAGCAGATAGAAGTTAAGGAAAGCCACTTAAATTTGAAACCAATTTCGGATCTGACAACTCAGAACAACTTTTCATTTAGTTATATTTTCCGTACACGGAAACGATTCGAATCGAAATCGTAAATACGACGAGTAAATTTCTAAAAGCTATAATAAAAGTTGCCCTTTACCGTGAAAAATATTGCCTTTTATCTTCATGTACTTATTCTATGCGGAAACAGTGGAAACTTGAAAAATTATAGTCGAACTCTGATCATAAATTTTTCCGGGAATTCTATAAATATTTTCGTATTTCTTATAACTGGTAACGTTCGCCTGACCAAAACCGTCGAGAAAACTGCCACTCTCATAGTTAAAGCAGCCCCACAGAAACTTAGGGTACTTTTCCGAATCATTAACTTCTATAATATACTTTGGCTTTCTATGAAGCTCATATTCGAGCATTAATGCTCGCATATTTTGGGCTTTGCTGCAAAACATACTCCGAGACTGCTGGCTTTCATCACAAGAACAGCCATTCGCTTGAACTTAAAAACCTAAGGGCATCTAAGGCAGGTTGGTGATTTTATCTAATTTAACTGACACTTCCCATGATTTCATTTAAAAACTCTTTGTTAATTTCAATAAATAATGTCACTCACAACGTCAACCTTATTAAGTATACACAGATATACCTATCTTAATTGTAAGTACCGTATTCATTACTAATTATTAGAAGACAAAAACACAAGAAAATTTACTATGTCACATTTTCCAGATACGATATTTACATGATATCGATGCAAGCGTTCGCGATGCAACCAGACTGGCCAGCTGGAACTGGTGTTAGCCCATGCAAACTTAAATTTAACTTTGAAATTTCAAGGCCTTTCTAAATGATCTTCAAAGGCCCTTGTTAGAGGAGTTCACTTAGAGGCGTAAGGCTATAAAAGATGTAAATTCGATAGGTATATATCTACAGAAAGTTTCATGATTAACTTAAATAAAATTAGGTTCAACGACACATGCACGGCAGGGTGATCAAATTAAAAAAAAATGACCAACTTATGACAGTGGCAACCTTTTGTCAGGGACAGACGTACTACTTACTACTTTAATTTCCTCTACTATTAATATAAGTGTAAATAAATAAAATAGAAATGTATTTGACGTTTTTTTGAAAAAATTGACATTTTACTTTTAACACTAGTGCCTTAAAGTAACATTTTTAAGGCTAGTAGACAGTGCTAAAAGTTCAATTTTTAACGCGCTTGTAAAAAAACCTTTTTACCTAATTGCTAACACTCAATATAATTGTTGTTAAGATCTTTTACCTAAAAGTTATTTGATCAATAAATTGATTGAGCGACAGCAACTTTATTATGAGAAGTTATGTTTGTGTGTATTATTAGATATTACAACAAACACACCTTACGTTTTACTATACTAGTTTTTTGCATTAAAAAAATGCATTTGTGAAAGAAAATAATTAATTTAAAAAGAAAAAAAACTTTAAACCGTCTTACTGCGAAGTTATTAAACTGTCGCTTATTACCTTTTGCTATTCAACCATCGATATATATTTTTTTTTAATACGAGCCTGTATTGTTTCTAGTTTTCATTTTTGTTGAGAGCAAGGTTTGCTCGTACAATCAAAGAGAACGAATGCCCATAGTATTTTTTATCTACTTTCATTTAGTAAGATGAATTTTATAGTTCTAAAGTTAGCTTCGTAAGGACATCTATTAGAGTCATAGTGCTGTAATAAGATTTATTACAGTTCATTATAGCGCTGTAATTAATAGTTTTTAAATTGTTTTAATATCATTTTCTTACACGTAAAATCCTGTTCTTTAGAGACATGATTCATTAATAATGAAAAAATTATAAATTAATTATAATATTATTATAAAAATTAACAATACACTTTTTACAGTTTGTAAGCCAGTGGATGTGATGGAGCTACCTATTTAATTTCATGCTTGACCCATGGAGTGTTTGCTACTTGTGTCATAGAATTCTTAACATAGCATTCTGCGGTAGAAGAAGATTTCCAGGCTTCATGACACTTTAATATCTGCATATCTGCACCGCCATCAACCAGCATAGTAGTAAAAGTTTGTACAATAGGTATTGTGGTTGTAAATAAATATTAAAAATAATATAAACTTTATTTTTATAAACTGTATATTATGTTCATTGACAATACAGTAGGTATAGTTACTTTAATAATCCTTTATTATATACTGTTTAATATATTATTACCACGCCGTTAAAATACAATATGTTTATAATGAATTTACATATAATATTAAATTTACGAATAATACTATTTTTATTCCAAGAAAACCTGTAGGTTTAATATACAGTGTGTGTATAAAGTCTGGAAACCGTTTAATAATATCACAATTTATTGACCGATTTAAACTAAACTTGGTACAGTTGTGTAAGAGGATTTGACGCACCGAATGACAATATTGGCGTTGTTGCCAGCTCTTTAGTTTGTCTGGAATTCGAACGAAGTCTATATTTTTATATGTAACACCTTGTATATTTTTTCATTTGTAGTTTTTGCTTTAAATTTTTTCTACTTTTGATATAACATACTTTTTGCTAATATGAGTAGTTTTCAAAATAACGACGTGTTTTGAAAGTATCAACAAATTGTGTTTTATTTATTAATAAATATAACACCAGTTCAGTTTTGATGCTAAGTCATAAAAGCTGTCATTTTTACATGCACAAATGTCTTAAACTGAAAGTGAAAGAATTACAATTCTTATGATGAGGGGATATGGCGATAGGGTCAGGTCCTACGAAGAGGTTAAAAATCTAATTAATGACGTATTTCCAAGCCGAAATCCAATTTCAAAAGCAACTGTTCTAAAAACTGTCCGACAGTTCGAAGAAACTGGAAATTGTAGAGATAGGCGACTATCAGGACGACCAGCAGTAGTAGATGAAGAGAAAAGTTTAGAAACTGAACAACATGCTGTTGAAACCCCTGTTTCTTCATTAAGAAAAATTTCTCAAGTAAGTGACGTCTGCTTCAAATCCGTCCATAATAATTTAATAAAGCATAAATATCACCCTTTCAAAATACATGTAGTTCAAAAGTTATCAGAAAATGATTATGAGCGAAGAATTGAATTTTGTGATATTATGATGTCAATTTTTCAAATTTATAGTATTTTCGGACGAAGCAACATTTATGTTAAACGGTAAAGTCAATAGACACAACTGTAGGTTTTGGGCAAATGAAAATCTCTACTGGATAAGAGAAGGTCATACACAACGAACTGGAAAATTGAATGTGTGGACTGGGTTCCTGGGTAACCACAAGATCGGTCCATTTTCTGTTGATGGGAATTTGACATCACAACTTTACCTTGAGCTCTTGGAAACGCAAATAGTGCCTACTGTACGAAATTTGATGGGTCCAAATTATGCAAGTACATTCTTCCAACAAGACGGAGCTCCTCCCTATCTTGGTCGAAACGTGCGCGAATTTTTGAACAACACTTTTCCGAATAGGTTGATCGGTAGAGGGGGTACAATCGAGTGACCACCTAGGTCCCCTGATTTGTCGCCTAACGACTACTTTTTATGGGGACACTTGAAGAACAGAGTTTATATCACAAAACCTCAAGATTTGGCCGATTCGAATTAAGGACGAATTTGAATTAATAACGCCAAAAATGATTTACAACACAATTGAAAAATTTTATTTTCAATTAGCACACTGTCAGGAAAAACAGTTTGATAATTTAATATAAAGAGTATATTTTTTCTAAATTGTACTCCTTATTTCGAAAACTACTGATATTAGGAACAAGGTATGTTATACCAAAAGTGTAACAAATTTAAAGTAAAAACTATAAAGGAACAAATATGCAGAGTGTTACATTAAAAAATATAAAATTAGTTCGAATTCCAGACAAACTAAAAAGCTGGCAACAACGCCAATATCGTCATTTGGTGCGTCAGATCCTCTTACACAACTGTACCAAATTTGGTTTAAATCGGCCAATAAATTGTGATGTTATTAAGCCGTCTCCAGATTTTGTACACACACTGTATATTTGTTCATTTTAGCGATAAAAAGTATTTTAATATTTTAGTATACAATATCTCAAATTTGGGATTGCTTTATCTAAAATATTTGTATTGTTATTTTAAATATATTGTATGACTGTACCAAATAGTTATTTTTAAATTTACGATATAATTTTCTCAGTGTAGGAGTTGAGGAAGCTCAAGCCCCCCTAGCCTTCCCCAGCTACGCCTATGTTTTAAATTATATTCGAGGTTGTCCGGTAATCAATATAGAAACCCTACAAATGGTGACACTACTTTGATTTCACTCGAAAATAAAGATTGATTGTTTTTCAAACGAATTGAATAAAATTCCGTTGCAAAGTTAAATTGTTTTTGTTAAATTAATACAGAGAATCGTTTTAATTTACCTTTCTGATCTCTCTCTCCCTCTCTCCGAATATTTTCATTAATTTTGTATTTAACGTTTGCGTTTCCCCTTAAAAGCTTTAAAAAATTTAATTAAAATGCAATTAAATTTTAGCAATGACGTAAGGTGTTTGGCGCGCCAATTAATTAGGGAGAAGGCTTCCTTTTTTAAAACGTTTCATTAGCAATTTAGGAAAAAAATGGCGTACAGCTAATTAGAGGGATTTAGGGAAAAGTCAATAACTGTTTATAGCAATTAGCGCTCGTTAAAAAGTGTTTTTTAACTTGCTAGTGCCAGACGTTTATTAGTTTCGGATTATTTTGTATTTTTTTTTACTGTTATATCATTGGTATATTTTTAGTGGAGGGCTCAAAGACCAATCAGTGTAAGGCAATGAACCATTTGGTCCTTTGTCAACTTTTTTTATACAAAAATATAAATTTGTGTAAAAATGCAATAGCTATTTGTGTGTTAAGAGCGCAAAGTGATAAATTGCCGCTTTGAGCGAGAAGTTTGACGCGTGACGCGTAGCGAAGCACGGCTATCTCGCTACACATGATTTTTTCTACAACCGATGTTTATGTAAAAATGTTTGTTAAAATGTATTCACTGCAAAATAAAAATTAGAGATTGCATAAGTGCATATTATTTGTTTAAATGCCGTCTTACTGGTGACCAAATTGTTGGCATGTGTCAAACACCCCTCAATGCCTACTTTCAATATTGGTTCAAACATAAGGAAAAGCCTGTCCAGAGATATAAGAAGGTTACACTTTGCCTTTGAATGGGATTATCTAAGGGTGACAATAAACAAACAACGAATGAATGAATAATTGCAGGTAAATTATGGCCCGTTCTTAAAAAAGTCTTAATGTAAACTGCAAATCCGGAAGACGTAATTTCATTATTAAAGTAATAGTTTGGTGATTTAAAATTTTTTACCTGATTCAAAATGAGAGGGTTAATCCCATAAAAGAAACTATGTTATAAAGACTGTATATATAGCCACTCTAGTTAGTTTTAAGCTTAGTAATTATTCTTACTTCGTGTGTAATACAGCGTTTGTTTAATCGTGTGTGAGTCATGGAAAGTATGTGCGAGCCCAATGTATCTCAGGAGAATAGATTCACATTCTTCAACAATTCTTCTTTTTAATTCGTTCAGATCTGCAGGTTTTGTCACATACACTTTATTTTTTAGTTGTCGCCAGAGAAAATATTCAACGGGCGTTAAGCCTGGCGACCTAGCGGGCCATTCTATGGGGCCCCTTCGCCCTATCCAGCGGTTAGGAAAAGTATTATTTAAGTATACTGTTACAGCTCGCCCAAAATGAGGAGGAGCTCTGTCCTGCTAAAACCACGTATGTCGTAATAGTGGTCTCACTGTATTGGTTATCGCTGGCACAATTTGATTTTGCAGCATGTGGAGATAATATTCTGCATTTAAATTCCCCTCTATAAAGAAAGGTCCCACTAATCTATTGCCAATAATACAGCCCCACACATTTACTTTCTGGGGGTGTTGAGTGTGTGTTTCTCTCATCCATCTGTTCTGATCAGCCCAGTAACGACCATTATGTCGATTGACATTCCCGTTTAACATGAATGTTGACTCATCCGAAAAAACTATTTGATTAAAAAATTGTTATTTTCTTCCCGTTTTTGCATCATAACTTCGAAAAATTTCATTCTACGTTCGAAATCGTCTTCTACAAATTTCTGAACTAAAGTTATTTTATAGGCGTAAAAATTACTGTTTTTTAAAATAATTTCAACTTATTTAAAACATACATCAATTTGGGTAGCAACTTTTCTCAACGACAAATATGAATCCTGAACAAAATGAAGTAATGCTCTAATTTTTTTTATCACTAGTTGCCGATTTTGGTCTTTCGGAACGAACTTTATCTCTGCAATACCCGGTTTCCTCGAATCTTTGAACTGTTCTCACAACTGTTGATTTTGATATAGGCTGTCGGTTTGGAAAAGTTATATTCAAAAATTGCTTTGTTTCGGTAAATGATCTTTGGTGGTCTCCAAAACCTCTGATCATTAGTAAAGTTATACGATCCCTTTCGTTGAGAGACATTCTCAAAAATTAATATGACAGTGACGCAAAATATTCTGGTACCAGCTTGTAAAAATGCAAAATGTAGGTAATATCTTACCTGTTGTATTTATGTCCTTTAACTCAAATTATTTCTTAAACTAATGAGTTTAGCCATATGACATGTTTCATAGTTGTTGTTTAGAATATTTAGAGGAATCAGAAAACGTAATTAAATAGGGGTCATTCCATTTAAATAAACCAAACTTTTGTTTATCATGACTGGTTGAGGCACCCTGTATAATAACAGTTTTAGTTTTATAGATTTTTTTAAGGCCTACAACTTTTTACTGGAAGTTTATTTCTTATATGTGCGCCATTTTCTAAATAGTTGACCGGTCCAGGACTTACACACACTGTGTATACAGGGTGTTAATTAATGTCATGCAGATATTTCAGGGGGTGATAGTAGTCGTCGAAATAAGAAAAAAATGCGAAGTTTCAATTTTTTTTCTCGTATTTTGCGTTTTCTCTCTTATATTCTGTGATAATTGTTTAAAACTTGGAACATCAACAATTTTTTAGAATCTCTACAATAAAGTATCAAAATTGTCGGTCGGAGTATAACAGGGCGTTACATTTTCTTGAATCGGCTACAATGGTATCTTTCAGAACTTTTTTTTGGAGCTCCCTGTATGAATTCCGGTATATAATGTGAACTCTCTTTTTTTGCGTTTTGGTCTCTTGCACTATTCTCGTATCTGTGACAGTTTTCGATTTATTTGCAAAAATAGACATCGATGTAAATTAAGTGTAGGCGCAATAGCGCAATAATAAATATGAGAAAAAAAATAGTAGGCTGGGATAGGCAATTGTTAATTCTGCTTATTGCTCTTCTGACATTTTGTCACAAATATTTTTTTTGTTTAACGTTTCCGAAGTTGTTTTGAACTACAGGTTAATGATGGTCGAATTCACAAATCAAGAATTTGCAGAGATGCATTTAATCTATGGACTTGCCGATGGCAATTTTTATGAAGCCAGACGACTGTAGTATGCTCAAAAGTATCCAAATCGAATACTGCCTGACCCACGGGCATTCGCAAATCTATATAACCGACTATGTGAAAATGGATCGTTCAAGAAATCCACTCAATTAGCAGGAATAAACAGAACGGTTAGGACTCCTGAAGTCGAGGAAGCAGTCCTGAATGCAGTAGAAAATGATCCTGCTACTAGCACGAGAAAAATTGCCGCAACACTTAACATTTCATTTGTGCTTGTCTGGAAATTTTTAATAGACAACTTAATGTATCCTTACCACATCCAAAGGCTTCAAGCTCTTTTCTCACGTGACTTTCCACTACGTTTTAATTTTTGCCAATGGTTCCTACAAATGCTAGCCCAAAATTCGTTATTTGAAAACACGATTTTATTTAGCGATGAAGCAAATTTCTCAAGGAATGCCATAAACAATTTTCACAACAACCATTTTTGGGCAGAACAAAATCCGCATTCGATACGAGAAAATAATTTCCAAGAACAGTTTTCAGTAAATGTCTGGGCTGGCATTATTGGAGATTATTTGATAGGACCATTTTTCCTACCAGCAAGGCTAAACAGACAATATTATCGTCAATTTCTTGAAGAGGATCTCCCAGAGCTGCAAGAAGAGGTACCAATTCTTGTCAGAAATCAATGTGTGGTTCATGCACGTTGGTGCACCACCGCACTTTAGCATAGAGGTGAGAAACTTTCTTAATCAAATTTTTAACAACCGTTGGATAGGTCGAGGGGGACCTCAGCCATGGCCCCCTAGATCCCCAGACCTGAATAGCCTGGATTTCTTTTTTTGGGGACACCTGAAAGCATTAGTGTATCAGACCCCAGTCCAGACAGAAGAGGATTTAAGAAACAGAATAATAGCTTCATGCGACATCATTCATCAGTCAGTCCATGCATGAGGCGAAGACTTGATTCGTGCATTTTACAAGAGGCGGACATTTTCAACAGATTTTATAATTTTGTTTTATTTTTATTTGATTAACTAATTAATGGTTTTGTTTTAATTTATTTTTTATTTGTAATTTTTTTATCTGATTGTTGATAACCCTGTCGGTTGACCTAAATGATCTAAAAAAAAATTAAAATAATAATTACTTAGAATACATACACACTTAATTTTTATCGATGGATATTTTTGCAAATAAATCGAAAACGGTCACAGATATGAGAATAGTGCAAGAGACCAGAACGCTAAACAATCGAATAGAGAGTTCAGATTTCATACCGGAATTCATTCAAGGAGCTCCAAAACAAACTTCGGAAAGATAAAATTGTAGCCGATTTCAGAAAGTGTAACACCCTGTATACTGCGACCGACAATTTTGATACTTTATTGTAGAGATTCTAAAAAGTGGTTGATGTTCCAAATTTGAAACAATTATCACAGAATATAAGAGAGAAAACGCAAAATACGAGAAAAAAAATTGAAACTTTGCCACCCTGTATAACGAAAATAACGCGTTTTAGACCATGCATATATATATATGTGCATTTTTTTCTTATTTTGACGAGTACTATCATCCCCTGAAATATCTGCATGACATTAATTGTATACAGGATGTACGATAAGTATATGGCATACTCTACTGAGCCCATAGGGGAGGTCAAAATAACCCTAATTTGCCTCTGAAAAAATTCCCAACTCGCCCCTTAACGGAGATAAAGAGCTCCAAAGGAATACCCAGCGACTTTTTCGGCTCTAACTTTTGAACTGACAAGTATAAGTTAATATAATTTTAATATTTTATGTAGGCCATAAAGACTCATAAAACCATATTACAGTAGATGTTTTATATCGTCAGAGAAGTAAGGAATGAACTCGTTGGGCCAAAATTTTGACAGGCGTCATTCAACTGAGCTGAATACTGATCTTTTAAATACTCTGGTCATTCCTCTTGAATATTAAATAAATTTCGAAAGTCAATGCTTAAATAATGTGGTATTCAAAAAATCTATGTTCTTCGAAAACGAAAAAAAAAAAAAAAATATCGAAACAAATGTAGAGTATCTCTTTTAAAAAGTAATGATGTATAAAAAATTAGTTTCCAGCTCTGTAAAATGACACCTGTCAAAATCTTGGCCCAACGATTGCAAGTCTGTTCCTGAGTTCCCTGATGATGTACAACATCTACTGTAATACGGTCTTCAGAAGAAATTAGGTTGAAAACCTCTTTTATGAATGTAAAATTTGAATTGATTTTGTAGCCCTTTATAGTAACAGAATCCTAACAATTTTTACGTTAACTTAAATATAATTTAATGTTTGCTTGTTGGTAAACAGTACGAATTAATAACTTCAATGCCGTGATATACCACATAAAATTTTTTAATAAGTCTGTTCCTGTAAAATTTTGTTGTTGCCTTAATATTTTATTGAAGATAAAAGAAATACATTCGTGACGTCAGCCCAGTTCCTTTGAACTGTCGTCGTTAATTTTCTCTTTTTCCACTCTTCTTCGCGTTTTCTCATAAAACATAATTGCTTTATTTATTTACGAAGGAATGTTTCTTCTACCGTTCTCCCTAACTCGGCCCATATTGCACCTTAAAGGCCCATTCTCTAAAAAACAGTCGGAACTTTCCAGCAGTTTTAATTTTATCAATTTAATTATGGAATTGTCAAATTTCGGAATTTAAAAGCTAATACAAGTTGGTGAGTATACGAAAAAACTAAATTAATTATGGTTAAAAAACATAACGGGAGCACCAACGATCTGAAATAAACCTACAATCTGTTGCTTAATACGAGAGAGTAAAAAATCATTATTGAACTATAAATCCCAGGTGTAGTCCAATTATTATTATTTAATTATACCTACCTGTGCCTCACTGTTTCAAAAATTTGAAATGTTTAGTTACTTTCCGGCAGTTGTTGGAAAACTTCGTTCTTGAAAATGGCTAGTGTTTCTGAATTTGTTGCTAAGAAACGGATTAGTAAAACTGTGCTTTCTAAAAATGAGAAAATTATTATTCTCAATGTGTTCAACGCTCTTCGTCACCAAAATTAAACATTCATAGTTGCAAGAATAGTTGAAATATGTTATAGTCGGACAGTCAACAATATACCGACTTGTGCACGAGGATAAACGCGGCCTTATCGGGTCACCAAAGAGAAGTACAAGAAGAAAATAAACTGTAATAAATGAGGATAAATCTTTTTTCACGAAATTTGTTGTCGACAAAATCGCTTCAAAACGAAATATAACGGTACTTCGCCTTCCGCAATATCACTGTGAATTCTACCCCATAGAATTTGTGTGGGCGCAAGTAAAAGAGGTTGCAGCAAGGCATAACACCACTTTTAAAATGAGAGACGTTGGAAACTTCTTGCAAGAGGGAATAAAGACAGTGGATTGTGAGAAATGGAGTAAGTACGTCAAACATGTGATTGAAATAGAAGAAAGAATGTGGGAACCTGATAACATGCTAGAAAACACTGTAAACCCCCTGTTGTATTAAACATACTAGATTTTTTTTTATAAATATTAATATTTATTCCAGTTTATCTATTTTTATATTATTCTTACATCCATATAAGTTTTTAGCTACTTAATATTATATTAATTAATACCTCAATTATCTGCCTAGCTCTATATTAATAATTATAATCAAGCACAATTATTATTATACTTTGATTCCAATAAACTACCTGTAGTAACGCCGTTGTTACATTACTTTCATTTACCAAACTCGTCTTTCTATTTATGCAAATTAGGGTGACCCTGATTTAGGACCGATTCGGGGTGTGTAGATCTGAAATACGGAATTTTTGAAAATCATCATTGCAATTTACCTGAAATTTACAATGCAACCTTTGAGTTGTCCACCCTGCTTAATGGGTCGTGTCATTGCAGATTTACATTTTATTACTCTCTGACATTAAGCAACTGAGTATAAAAATGTTAATTTTATAGCAGAAAATACAGCACGCTAAAGACTCTTTAAATTATTATTTTAAATCCCCTACAAAACCGTACGCCTATTTTTAAGCAACAGAAAAGTAGGCCTTAGGGCCATACGTAAACATACCAAACCTTCAAAAAAATTATTTCAGGAAAAACGAATATCTATCTATCTTTAGAAAATATGTAAAATCTATATTCTAAAAATGTGTTTATCTCAAAGACATTATAACTAATAGACCAAATTTTTTACATTTTTATGCGGCAAATTATCATTCCCTCTTTATTATTTATCTCTGTCGCTCAAAATTGGACCTTAACCGGCTTTATTTGGCTGTTAGAAATAATAGGGAAAACGGTTTTTAAAATGTTGAGTTTGTAACTGCAGTAACGTCCAGAACCTAGTATACAAAAAAGTTAAAGGTGTGCGTATCAAATTTTGCATTCATGCTTGTAATGCGGATATTTTATTAAAAACTGTTAAAAACTTTAAAAAGTATTAACATTATTGTTATATATCTTAGGCACTACAGCAACATTCTAGGACGATTTTACAACCGGAGAGATTTTAAGAATGAGGATAGCGATTGCGACGTTCGCAGTCCGTCATAACAGTTAGTTTGTGCTTTTGTGCCCTTTTTGCAGTTTATTTTTGATTTCTTTGTGTATTTGTCTAAACATTAGTGTAGAAATAAACAATCATGATTCATGTCTGTGTAGTGTGTAAAAAAGTGGACCATTTTAATCCAAATTTATCATTTCATCGGTAAGTATGGTTAGGTTATTGTTTTATAAAAAGCATTGGTGTAGTGTATGGGTTCGTTTAGTAATGTTGTGGTAGCACTATTTTTATTAAAACTTCTATGCACAATGAAAAAGGTTTTGTTATGCTTAGAAACAATTAAGAGTAGATATTGATAAATAACTCATGGTAGCTACTTAACAGTAAACGCGTAAAACTTATTATATTATCTTCATACATTGTTGGTAGGTTTTAACTTCTACACCACTGGCGAGCAAAACCAAGGGACGGTTTACAATGTTGCCGATCGGGTCTAAGAGATCTGCGTTTCTCTTTCGCACTCGCCAATTATTTTAAAACAATAATATTCGATTCTTTTATGGAAATTATGAATGAATCGTTTCGTCTATTAGTTCTAATGTCTTTGGTTAATCTGATCTGTTTGATATGTTAAAAATAAACTCAGAAATTTATCCCAATAATTTTAATTATTATGTTGATATGTGATTTTTTGTAAGTCGGTTGTATTCCAACGAACCTATTAAACCATATCAAGTACATTTTTCTAAAGGATAGAATCCACGAAACAACATGTTATTATCTGGTAATATAAAGAATGTAGAAAACTCCAATTTTGATGGAATTACCCTTCAAAAGCGGGATGAAAGAAAGTTGCGCTGAGCCCTTTAAGCGTGTAATTAAAGTCCGTTAATAAGTGCGAGCGTGGGCCCCAGAGATTGAGCTAATTGGGGAATGTCACGCAATTACCGGAGCCGTGGTCCAATGTGACCGGGCCGGTTGAAAAACGACTCCTAACGACCTCTCATTAGCCGCGGTTACTTGTCGCAAGAAACGTGATTTCCTTGCTTAAAAGAGTCCTCTGACAAAAAGTATTGCTGAGATTTTCTTTTAAGCATTTCGGGGAAATATAATTGCTTCGGCCGAGCTATTATTTAATCGATTTGTCGTTTTTATTTAGAGGTCAAAGTATCCTGGAAATTTAAACGCTTTTCTTTACTTTTCTATTTCGTCCTTGACCGTACTGAATACTTTTCTTTGCGCAGGATAATTAATAACCAAAAAACTAATACATTTTGTTTATAATCTAACGGCGAAGAAAGATATTAAGGGCATATTTGTTATGACTACAATTTGGGGAAACTTGAGGTTCCCCAAAAGGTAGCACTTGTGGATGGCAGCTTTTCATCGGAGTACAGTTGTTGGTCAGGAATGTTTGTACTCTAACTACTCAGTTTTCTAGTATATGTAAAAGAGCTTTAAACTGAAAAATCGGGCTCCGAGTTAAAAATAAATTAATATACAGAGTGGCAAACAAGTCGCGCATAATGCCTGTAATTTCTGAATCACCTCGTATACGAAAAAGTGACCTTTATAAAAGTTGTTCAGTAAATCATTCCTCACATTTCTACTTGCATTTCTGTCATTTCTGGTTTGGTTGCCATAGAGACCAACTTACTTTTTTTAAATGGAATACCCTGCATATGATTGCATATTTAGATTCTACTGGGAAAACTATGAATTTTTTGTATTTCAAATTTTTATTTATTTAAAATAGTAATAAACTTCATAATAACAAAATAAATAGCCTAGAAAATTGAACAACTTAACATCGGAATATTAAACAAGTAAAACCTTTTCAGTGGATCAAGTGTTCAAAACGACCACCATTTTCTGCTAAGCAGAGCGCAGTCGATCCCTGAACCCGTCTACAACGTTTAAAATGAAGTCCTCTGGAATGGCCCGAATTTCAGAAGTAATTCTGACTTTTAAAGATTCTAAGTCGTTTGGACGGTTAACGTAGACTTTGTTCTATAAGTGCCCCCACAAAAAGAAGTCGAACGGGGTTAAGTCCGGGAATCGCGCTGGCCAGTCAATAGCACCTCTTCTGCCTATCCAACGTTCTGGAAATTGCTCGCTTATGTATCGTCTAACATTTGCCGCATGATGCGTAGGTGCTTGCTGGAACCATACCTATTCGTTTATGGCCATTATTTACATCCGGTAAAACCATACTGCAAAAAGGAATTATGCGATTCCTGAGGAGGTCCAGATATTTCTCGCCATTTAAATTACCATCTATGAAAAAAGGTCCAACAATATCTGAGTATGACCTTTCTGGAACCAGTGAGTATTCTCAGCAGACCAATAACGATAATTGTGTCTATTAACAATGCCATTTATATAGGTTAAGAAAGAATTTCTTTAATTTTGTACTTAGTGCAAGTTTATTGAATAAATCCGTAGAGCGCTTTCGGCAGTTACGCCATCATCAGTACTACCTACAAAGCAAGAAAGGAAAAAAGAAATCAACAATTGTGAAATTTTACGAATCTTTGATAGTTAAAGTTAATTGAAAATCTTAGATAAAAGTCAATGTAAAATTCTCACCAATTTTTCGTTACTTACTCTGTCAAAATATAACAAACCACAAAACACAACATACAAGTATATGTATAAAACTTAACACATTAAAAATTTTTGGGGCCTTTTTTTTAATGTGTTAAGTTTTATACATATACTTGTATGTTGTGTTTTGTGGTTTGTTATATTTTGACAGAGTAAGTAACGAAAAATTGGTGAGAATTTTACATTGACTTTTATCTAAGATTTTCAATTAACTTTAACTATCAAAGATTCGTAAAATTTCACAATTGTTGATTTCTTTTTTCCTTTCTTGCTTTGTAGGTAGTACTGATGATGGCGTAACTGCCGAAAGCGCTCTACGGATTTATTCAATAAACTTGCACTAAGTACAAAATTAAAGAAATTCTTTCTTAATCTTTGATGGTGCACTCAGCCCTTTCCTAATTTATATTTATATAGGTAGTAGCTTCATCCGAGAAAATGATATTTGTTGCGAAGTTATTATCGTTATCGCATCTTTCCATTATCACTTTGTTCTATAAGTGCCTCCACAAAAAGAAGTCGAGCGGGGTTAAGTCCGGGGATCGCGCTGGCCAGTCAATAGCACCTCTTCTGCCTATCCAACGTTCTGGAAATTGCTCGCTTATGTATCGTATAACATTTGCCGCATGATGCGTAGGTGCTTGCTGGAACCATACCTATTCGTTTATGGCCATTATTTACATCCGGTAAAATCATTCTGCAAAAAGGAATTATGTGATTCCTGAGGAGGTCCAGATATTTCTCGCCATTCAAATTACCATCTATGAAAAAAGGTCCAACAATATCTGAGTATGACCTTTCTGGAACCAGTGAGTATTCTCAGCAGACCAATAACGATAATTGTGTCTATTAACAATGCCATTTATATGGGTGGTAGCTTCATCCGAGAAAATGATATTTGTTGCGAAGTTATTATCGTTATTGCATCTTTCCATATCAGCTCACAAAATTCAGCTCTTCTATCAATCGTCTAACTCGTGCACCAACTTTATCTTGTAGAGATGCAACTTCTCCTGCTTAAACAAATGTTTCACTGACTAATGAGACACATTAAAATCCATTGTCATTGGCCTGGATAATTGTGTCGGATTTTTATGCATTGAGAGCATGATATCCAAAGCTTTGTTTCCACCGGTTGCTGTTTTAGGTCGACCTGATCTAGTGGCTTAACACTGCCTGTTTCTCAAAGTTTCTTTACCACTCGTCACACCGTTGACTGATTTATTGGAGGCCTATTTGGATATAATTTATTGCAAAGCAACTGCTCATTATTAAAATTTCAACTCGTTGTTTCTCATTCAGATGAACTATAGTGTAAACAAATTAGAAATCAGACAACAGAAAGTTAAACAGGAACTCAAAATTGACACCTCTTATGTCGTTGTCATGAAAACACCTTGACTTAACTGATTAGGCAGAAATAATTATAATTAGGAAGTATATAATTTTTGAGCTGTCATTATCTCGGAAAAGCTTGCAGATAGGTTAAAATTTGAAATACAAAAAATTCAGAGTTTTCCCAGTGGAATCCAAATATGCAATAATTTGCAGGGTGTTCCATTTAAAACAAGTAAGTGCGGCAACCAAACAAGAAATGACAGAAAAATTCAAGTAGGTAGAAATGTGGGGAACAACTTTTATAAAGGTCACTTTTCGTATACGAGGTAATATAAAAGTTACAGGTATTATGCGCGACTTTTTCCCACTCTATATATGTAAACATAAATGCAAGAAATTGAGACCTGCTAACACCAATCTTTTACAGAAATATAACTTGAAATATGGATCATGAAAGGAAAACAAAATATGCACTCGGAAAAATGTTAAACAATGGTTAATATTTTTTAAAATATTTTACGTAATAAATCCTGTGACGTAATAAAAATTTTGAAGAAATGAAAAAATCTGGCTTTATAGGGTGGCGGCAATCTCGTTAGCTCTACTAAATAATTCGAGATTTAAACTAAACCCTATGCACAGCAACGTATAGGCTTCATAATTATTTGAGAATATTTAAGGTTCTGGATGAAGTGAAGAAAGTATAACACGAGGTCCCTATCGCGGAAACGTCCACGAGTAGGAAAACTATGAGGAAACCTCAACTTAAAATAAAGCCTTGCCTTTACACCTGGCGTAAAACCCTCCAAATAATAATACAATTAACCAACAGATTCTAAAAGCCCAAAAATTAATGAAACCTTACCTCGACATTGAGGGTGTACCATATTTAATTTGCACATGACGAAGAAATATGTCTTGTATATTAAGGAATATTAGCAAGAGACACCAACTATCTCACTATTCGGGTCTATGAAGGTTTAGGAGATAATTGTGCATAAAAGGCACAGCAATAATGGTTGTTGTATCAGATACTAGTCCTTTGATTTGAGTTTCAACATTCCATTTGACGTTTACTTATGACCCATCAATATCAGGCAAGAGTTCCCCAAGCAGACAACTCTTTTCCTTTAGGTGCCGCATCTTCCTGTCTAAATTTGTCTCCCAGATTATCCAATGGACCTGAGTATTATTTCTGGAATATAGTATATAAATGCTTTTGCAATAATTTCAGCAACAAATGCCACCTCTCTGTCGGGAAGATTATCATGATCGAACTTATATGTTTTAGGTAATTTTGATGGTGAAGGACTGGACGTTGCTGCAGAAGTTCACGCTATAAGTTGATATACTTTGTCATTTCCGTAGCTATCTGAAGATGACAAAGAAATTGATATTATTTCTTCAGAACCATATTTCCTTTCCCCTGTTCATATTGCTCTTTCGCCTTGACATCTTTCTCATGCCGCTCTCTTTTCTTGACTTCTTTTTTTGTTATCTTTAAATCAGACCCACTCATGCTACACGAGACAACATCTTCTCTCTACTTTTCAGGGAATATCTAGTTCTTTTCGGTTGTTAGTATCTTTACCGACGATATCAACGTCATAAAACCTAAGTACTGTTCATACAATTTGGACAGCTTTCTCACACATCAATCAATTCGCTGAGTTGGTATTCTCTCAGGCTGCCAAGCACTTATAACTGCTTTGTATTTTAAGGTTCTGCCTTCCTCTAAATGAAAAATCTACACCATTCAAGGGACTTCTGGACCACGGGGTCTAACTGTTGACATCGTGGAGACTGGCTTTCCAGGAAGTAAACTAGTTGGCCCAGATCTCAAATTAGCTGTCATTATTATTTATTTCTGCCAATTAATTATTAGAAATCATAACATTAAAGTGGACAAAAGTAAGTCATGTGGACGCTTGATAGAAACAGCTTTTTGTTCAATATAAATTGGACCACCCTAATGGAACACTCATAACTGGTACCACCTCATACAACAGAGTTATAGGATGCTCAGCATGGGAAAATTATAAATAAATATTTAATTAAAGTTGCATTTATAAATAAAAAAGCTACAATGCAAAGTACTGTAATATGGTTCGGTTATTACCTTGAGTCACTTGAAGCAAGAACGGAGAAATCTGTGTTTTTTTAAAATCAAAATTTTTGAAAAACGTTTTCTGCTTTGTCTAGCTAAAGTATAAACCACTTGTCTCCAAAAGTCAAAACGCAATGATACTTTACTTTGACCGTAGAAACATCAGTATCTAGTAACAAAACAAGAAATGAGTAAACATATTGTAGCATTATATTAATATTTATTACAATGCTCTATAATTTATTGTTGCGGCATAAATAAGGGCTTTTGTTGCCATTAATAATAAATAAAAATGATACAAAAAGCAACCTGATAAATTTCTATTTTTCTTTTAACCTTAGCCGACTTCCGGTTCCGGAGTTTCGCCCTGCAAGAAAAAACGTTTTGCCTCGTCGCAGTCGATTCGAATGTGCCGTGAATAATGGAGAAACACGCAAAAACACATCAAAAATCTATTATATACGACCGATAAAAATGACCGTAAGATCAAATAGCCAATTTATATTGGCGGGTCCTGAGATACAGTTACCTACATCGAAGCCGGCGGAATTTTGACAGTGAATGATGATCAAAAACCCATATTGCTGCGACTGCAGCCTATTTAAGGCCCAAAGGCCTTTTTGCTACAAGGACTAAGAGGCTGGCTTTTGGGGATGGTTCGCAGGGACAGTGGCGTAGCCAGATAATCTGCTTGAGTTAGGGGGCGGGAAGACCAGGGTTAACGTCACACATATTTAAAGGTTAACACAAAATTAGTAAAACGTATTAGGCAATCCAAGCCAGGTTATGTTTGCCTGCCACGGTCATATTGGAATCACAAAGTGCTTCCAATATGACCGTCGACGGCAAACGTCAGAAAAACTAACCTTTATTTTTGGTGTATGTCAGTTTGACGTGTAAACCGCGATTTGAGTTTTGTGTAGTTTATTAAGTTATTGTTGTTCAATATGTGTTTCTGTCTGTTATTTATAATTAATAATACTTAAAGTTGATGATGTTAACAATGGCAAGTGTATATCTATACACAGGACAGTACTCGACTGTAAACTAAGCATTGAATCCGTGTATATTTGCCACATATTTGCCTTCAACGGCCATACTGAATTGTTCGTTGAATGATTTTGAGTGTGAAACGAATTCAATAGAGCCGTGGCAGGCAAATCGTAATTTGACACATCGTTGGATTACCTAATTATGGCCTGTACTCATTTTGATGTCTGTCAGTTTGATTTTTCAATAATTTAATTAATAATTGATGATCCACATATTGTCATGACGTAGGGTAGCACACTTGATCTCCTCGATTTCAGCAATTGATTTGTTGGGGGTCAATTTGGATATATGTATTGGCATATGTACGTTGCGGCCTCACAGGAACTTTAGAATATTTTTTCTAACTATAAACACTTTAACAACTTTTGACTCTCTATAAAGACCAAATTCGACCATTGCAGGAAGACCATCTGGAAGAACAGAATAACTTGTTGCAAACTTTCTGAAACAATACAAAATACGCCAACAAACTGTGTAAGACGCCTATTGTAAGAAGTGGGAAGATCTTATTCAACAAGCAGGACTATTCCTAAAAAAGAGTTAAATTTGTTTTCTTATTCCTAAACTAACCTAAAATTTATTTGAAAGAAATGTTGTGATAATTGTATTTTATCACTATGCCGTCTTCAGTACAAAGGATATCCTCACAAAACAATTATCAATAACAGTAAAATAATACATTGAGAGCTCTCCTTTTCTTATCAGCAATAAACTGTGCTTTATAACCTTGGAAGCGATGGACTACACTCTGATTCATGCTACAAATGATGCTAATACTGTTATTGTAAAAACAGTACTGACCTTGGCAGAAGAAAAGCATGTAACAGTTGCTACTGACGACACCAGTATATTGGTACTTTTGATTTATCATAATACACGAAATACTTGTTTCCAGTCATCTACGTTCAGTGATAAAAAACGTCATTGCAATATGTGCTTGGTAAAAAGGGATGCAAAATAATTCTCTTTTCACATGCTTTAACTTGATGCGATACCATAAGCTTTCTATTTGGTAAAAGTAAATCGGCAGCATATAAATATTTCCGGAAATGTGAGGAATTTGCGGCGCTGTTATAATCAGAAAATGCAAACAGAAAGGAACTCACTAATATTGGCACCAAAGTATTAGTATCATTGTACGATTGAAATACAAGGACAGAGATTCGGAACTTACCACGATATAATCTCTACTTGAAGAAAATACAACTGCCAAAAGTGAATTTAATATTCCAAGATTGCCACCTACTGAAGATGTTGCTGTTCGTCATAATCTCCGAGTACATTTACATTACAATGTTTTGTTGGAGAACTATGCATACCAATATTTCCAATCTCGAAGAGTAGGGTTAGAAAATATTAGACCAACCACAACCCATAAGAAGTGAAATGAGCCCTGCACTAGAGTTATTACTAAACATGATCTGCTGCACCTGTAAAACAACTACAAATGAGCCGAATAGTACTGATAGATGTAAAGTAAGCGCCACAAATATAACATTATCGTTCACATTTAAATATTTGTAGTATAAATTAGTATAAAAAGTCCAACAAAAAATGTATGAAAGGAAGCGACAATTCCCGGGTAAATAACTTAAGAGTCAACGTGGACACCAAGAAAAAAAAAAGCCCGTTTTCCGTTTCTTATTGGCTGAATCAGCTAGAAATTGATGTCACCATGTAAAACTCGACCTATTGACAGTATTTTTTATCGCTTCTGGCAAAGCGCCGATACGGCTTCGCTCTGTTCTTATCTATACTACGTTTAAAAGAGATAGATGCGAGGACGGCTCACGTCTGTACGGTACTCAGCGGCATCTGGCTTTTAAGTTCCAAGTAATGCGCTCGCAGAAACCTCACATTTAAAGCCGCAATGCATGCCGCATAGAGGCGGCATTCTTTGCTGAAATTTTTATACAGAAAACCGAAATGTAAATAATAATGTTATATTTGTGGCGCTTACTTTACGTGTCTATGTTATAGTGTTGAATGTACTGAGATATATTGTAAGTGTTCTGGAAATGATTGCACAAATAGTGCACTGAGAGAAAGTGGTTTAGAAGAAACTGTAGAAGATTATTAGATTTAGCTTAAGTAGACAGAGCTAGGCAAGTACGAGCTCAAAATCTCATATAAGAAATAACATGGGACCTAAATCCTGCATTTTTAGTGCCATTCTAGGGCGTGCCACTTTTCCCAGGCAGACGACTGCTATTGTTGTGTGGATGTTCTGATGCCGTTGTGTTTGTATGTCTGTTTAAGACAGAACCGTTGTAAACAGACCAGTTATGAACAGGGTAGTTCTGTGTCGGTTTAAAACAGGCCTGTTCACAACTGCAAGTGGATTCCATTACTAGATTCGAGTCGAATCGGCCATCTTTATTCGATTTCAGCGATTTCATCTTTGAAACTCGATTTGAACTTCGATTTTTAAATTCGACTGCCGATGAGCTGTCGAATTACTCGATCTAACATCGATCTGCTTCCAAAGTTCAAAGAAAAAATAATTTTCGTGCTAGTGAAATTGCATAAAAAATTATACATAATAATGTCATTTAAATTGAAAGAGGGACATTGGAAGGTCATGATTCCGTTTTATTGAGGAAAATAAGGAATTGGGCCTGGGGCGTTTAACGGGACTGAATGGTCGAGAAAAGTCAATAAGAAACCTTGGAACGAGTTAACTGTAAAATTTAATTCCTCTTATGTTCGATATAAATTTATTGAAATACATATGCATTATTGTATTATAAAGTGCATTTTGAGTAGTTCAGGTTAAATAAAATAAGATTTTAACCCCGCATAAGCTTTCAGTTTTTCGGTAAGTATTTTCTTATTTATTTTTATTTTTCGTAGTTTGATTTTTCAATTTTTTCAAAATAGCGGGCAAAAAAACGCATTTTGCACACTAAGATTTTTCTAGACTCTTAGTATGTCAAAAATATATAAAACACTAAAATTCCTTCCTTGTGGGAATTAATTTACTCTCTCACCTATTATTTGCATATATTTATGGTCAACTAAATAATAAATTTTCCATATTGATTCGATGACACATTGATTCGATTCCCGTTTAATCCAAGAAAAATATAATTTCCTTTAAAATACATCTCAGGTTAATAGAAAATATGATATAATTTCCTATAGGAAACAACTTATTTTCTAAAATGACACTATCGGATTTACTTTCCCTACTCAGGCTTCCTCTCCTCTCTCACAGCAACAAAAAGTCAGTATCTAGAGTCTATTCGAATGTGCCGTGAATAATGGGCAAACACGCAAAAACACATCAAAAATCTATTATATACGACCGATAAAAATGACCGAGATCAAATAGCCAATTTATATTTCCTGGTCCTAAGATACTTTGTAACCTATATATACCGAGGCAGGAGCTTTGACAGTGAGGGATGGCCGAAAACACATATTGCTGACACCGTAGGTCTATTTAGGGCCTAAAAGGTTTTTGCTTTTCGGGCTCAAAGAACGCTCTTTAAGGATGTGTCTGCAGAAGAATTATACTAGATGACAAGTTACTTTGCACTTTTGTTGTTTAGAAAGTATCTACGGGATGTGGACACACATTCTCTTATTCTTAAAAAAATAACAAAGGAACAACAATTTTTTACAGAACTTGCATAGGTGATACAGATATTCCATTCTATTTTTTTAAATCATTATTAAATGTTATATTTTGCAATAAAATATTTCTAAGAACAATACATAATCAATACATTGGTATATGGCAAATATTAGGGTGCAATATAACAATAAATCTTCAATGAAACTTTAAAGAATTCATCCATAAAGGGAGCCAAGAACTTTAGAGGAAAAAATCAGGTCCAACCGAAACCGGGAACAACCCCAGCATTCCGTCCTGTGTAGATATCTGGTTCAAGCACAATAATATATTCTACCAGTCATGGTACGCTTTACGTCCCTAGTTTACAACGATATTTCTGGTATCATATGTCTTGGCATAGTCACGTTGCGGCCATTGCTAGGGCAGCCTCGCAGAAGCTTGGAGTACTTTTCCGAACAAAGAACCTCTATACACCCCAGCAACTTTTGATGCTCTATAAAGCCCAAATTCGACCATCACTGGAGTACTGTTCGCATATTTGGGGCTCTGCTCCTAAACATACCCTGAGATTGCTAGATTCCATTCAAAGAAGAGCCATTCGCTTGATCGGTGACCATAGTCTGACAAACAATCTGGAAAGCCTTGAACATCGAAGGCAGGTTGGCGACTTGAGTCTATTTTACAAATATTTTCATGGCAAGTGTTCAACTGAGGTTGCCCGCTTGATACCACCCAGAGCGGTGCATGGTAGAAATACACGACGAGCCACTGCAGCCCACCAGTACGTGGTTCAGCTTAGTGTCCCTCGAACGACACTGTTTCAAAATTCTTTCATCTGGAGAACGTCATCACTCTGGAACGACCTCCCTGAGATTGCGTTCCCCAACGAGTATAATCTCCAAAGATTCAAGACCAACGTGAATCGTTTCCTGCGCACACGCACCGCTCCTAGAGCGCCATAAAGGATTTATCCTGCAGTGCTGTGTCTTATCATAAAAAAAAAAAAAAAAAAAAAAAGTTACTAAGAAAAGCAATCTACAAGTATCGACAGGAATAAAAATCAAAGGTTTGAAATAAGTGAAAGGGTACCCATTGTAGATGTAGCTGGTTTTAAGGAACAGATACTAAGATTAAAATTCTTATAACAGAATTACGAAAGAGCAGTCTGATAGAATATCCATAGATTAAAAGAAAATATATAAATTACCTTGAACGAATCATTGTCCTTTGATGTCTCTAATATCTTCCTCAGCATACCTGTTAAAGATACAGTTAATCTTGTTAAACAGCTCCTTACTTTTAATAATGTCAATGTTATAAAGAAACAGGAAATAATCGATTGCCTTTTAGTTTGTCTTTAGCAGAACTATTTTGAATTTAACGATAATTTTTATACGAGTAACAACGGTCTTATCATGGGTACCCCTCACGGAAAAAAAAATTGTGATTTTTACTAAAATTGCAGATAAATTTACTACAAATTGCTGTAAATATAGGGGCAACAAAAAATTTTTGTAAATTTTTACATCATATTGTTTCTTTTTTTTTAAACAAATTGTCCAACTATCCGACACAGGTTGTACAAAAAAGTTATAGAAAAAGTAGTTGAATTAAAAACTATTGTAAGAAATATATTGAAATAATAGTTTGGCACTTTATGCTATAAGAGTTTATAAATAATGTGCACAAGTTTTAAGGAGGAATTAAAATGTCTTGTTAACAATTTTACAATATTTTGTTAGATATATTTCAATATACTATTATAGGAAAGTTTAAATGTCTTGGTGAATATTTCACAACTACTCGTTGTTAATGCTTTGTTAAACATCTTACAACAATTTGCAGGTAATGTCTTACAGAAACTTACGGAAGGGATAGAATGAATCTGAGAATCTCTCTTTCCAATGGTAGGATGCTACACTACTGCTACCTGTAGACCGGTTTCGAGCTCTTTGGCTCTCGTCAGCACAGGACACAATTATGACAAGTGAGCATACCGAAAACCGACCGTTGGAAAATCGAAACAGCTTAAAGCTGCGATATTGTTCTGCGTAGGCAGTACAATATAGGCAGCGCCATCTTCCGGCAGTCTCTAGCAATCTAAAGTACTTAATACCGTATGCTGGTTTATTATAGTGTAGTAAATACTACAAATTGTTGAAGATTTTTATATTTCGATATGTATTAATCTTGAAAATTGTTTAAGTTTCAGCAACAAATGGTATTAAATTACACATTTTAAAGTAGTGTAGTAAATACTGCAAATTATTAAGATTTTTTTTTATTTCGATATGTGTAAACCATTACAATTATTGTTGAAGGTTCTCCAAACAAATTGTTTTAAATTCCACATTTTAAACTAGTATAGTAAATACTACAAAATATTAAAGATTTTCATATATTGAGAAGTATTAATCTTAAAAATTTTATAAGTTTCTGGAACAAATTGTTTAAAATTACACATTTTAAGCCAGTGTAATAATTACTGCGAATTTTCTGGAGATTTTTATATTTGGATAGGTATAAAACCTGACAGTTGTTCAAGTTTCTACAACAAATTGTTTTAAATTACAAATTTTATACTTGGAGCAAAGTGGCATAGAAATTGTAAAAACCATTCACATATCATTATGTATTTTACACAATAAAATTTAACGATTAACAGTATAGTCTTGTCTCACTTATATTGATAGAGCGTATATTGGATTTTACAAGTATCAGTTTAAAATTTTACTACAAAAAGTCAAATACAAATCGGTAGTAAAAATTTCAACAGGCACTTGAGATTTTTAAAATATTTTTAGTATTTTTTTTAACAAATGTTAGGATAAATGTTACAACCTGTAGCAAATAAAAATATACATTATTGTTGACATTTATATTTTTTATTTTTTCCATGCCCTCAGCCCCTATTAGCAGAAATATTCATGAACTTTCTAGGAAGTAAGATTAGCCAACGCCTCCTTTTTAAACGGGCAGGGACGAGTTCACTCCCGGCCTGACCAGGTGGTTTTTCCATGGGTCGAATTCACTCCCAACATAGGTCGAGTTCATTCCCAAGCGAATATGCATTAAAGGAGGATTAAAAGGTATTACTTTTCAGAAATTGATACATTGTTGCCAAATAGTATTTTTATCCATGAAAGCACGGTGAGTTAGTCATTTATTTTTTCTTAGGAAAGAAAAAACGTACTATTTAAAAGATATTAATAAATCACAGAATAACTAATTGCAAAATTTAGAGAACTCATTATTTTAATTAACGTTAACTATAATTAAAAAGAGATTATCAGCAAATTGATTCAAATTTAGAGAACTCATTATTTTAATTAACATTAACTATAATTAACAAGAGATTATCAGCAAATTGATTCATATTTGGGGGAGGAGTTAAATAATAGAAATAATAAACCCTTAGTGTGATTCTTTATTAGTTGCACATACCAAATTGAACATACCAAATTTGTTTAAAACGAAGTGATTTATAGTGTGTGTCATAAAAGTTTGCAATGGAGGCTTCAATAGTTAAAAGTGAAAAAGGCAAAGACATGTCAGTTATCAACGGTTTCAAATTTTCTTTTCACAAGTTGTTAGCAAAAGGCACTTTAAAAAGATGGGCTTGTACGTCCCGGAAACCGCCGTGCAAGGCATTTGTTAAAACTAAACCAGATAGTGTTGAAGTGATAGAATTTTGTTTATTCCACAACCATGACAAAATATCTAAAGAAATTCTGAACAGGCAAACTATAAGCAATTCAGTGAAAATGAAAGCAGTTGAAGATGTTTCGGCAAAACCAATGGGCTTAATCAGAAAGAAGCTAAGAGAATCCCAATGTGAAACTATTACCACTTCTGACGTTGAAAGAATTAGAAAAAATATGTATGTTGCTAGGTCTCAAACTGCACCAAAACTTCCTAAAGATATCTTTGAATTTTATAATTTACTAAATTCTGTATAAACAAAAACAAATAGAGGTGAACGTTTTCTTCTAAAAAATGACGAAAAAAATCATGTAATCATGTTTTCATGTAAAAGTAACTTTCTTGCTTTAACAGAAATATCGGAATTATATGTTGACGGCACTTTTGAATATTGTCCGAAATTTTTTTTACAATTATTTAACATTCATGGTTGCAAAAATGGTCATTATGTTCCTCTCGTTTTCTCTCTTTTAAAAAATAAAAACACTGCTTCATATAAATTAGCTTTTCATTATTTCAAAGAAGCATACCTCTCTGTAACCGGTCACGAGTTTTTCCTAAAAATCATAACTGCAGATTTTGAAGCAGCTATACATACAGCGATTCGGGAAATGTTCCCAACTACTGAAATTAAGGGATGCCTATTTCACCTGGGTCAAAGCTGGTTTAGAAAAATTCAACAGTTAGGTCTTGCCAAAGAGTATCAGTTAAAAAACGGTGCAGAAACAGAGGTAACTAAATGTCTAACTTATATATTTGGTTTACCATTTCTAAAAGCAGAAGACGTTGGGGAGTGCTTTGCTCTAGATATCGTTTCAATTCAACCAGAAAATGAAAAGTTGGTCAAATTTAATGACTATTTGGTTGAAAATTATATAGAAGAAACATCAGCTTTTCCTCCTCACATTTGGGCTGAAAACTCGTCGTCTTTGAAAAGGACAACAAATGCATGCGAGTCTTTTCATTCTCGTTACAATGCATCATTTTACAATGCACATCCAAATTTTAATCAATTTTTAAATGTTCTTGTAGATTTCCAACTAGATACTTATATTAAGCTTCAAAGTATTAATACCGTCGCGAAAGTATACGATCGGAAAATAGTATTAAGAAAAAACTTTATAGAAAATTATTTAAAGAAACTACAGAACGGCCGCCTTACCAATTTTCAATTTATAAAAAATATTTCTTTTAAATGTAGAATTTGACAACTATTTGTATTTGTATAATTGTATATATTTGTATAAGTAAAATCTTTATATCATATTTTTTTTCGGAATTTTTGTACGGAATCGGAATTTTCTGATTTTTTTTATAAAGTTTGTATACATAATAAAATTTTATTTTTTTTTTAATTTTGTTTTTTTACTTTGCTACTGTTTTATTTTAAGAAATAAAATAACTTTAGCGAAAAGAATGACTTGGCAACAGTGTTTAGATTTTAAGGTATCATAAATACTTATTCTAATTACGGTATAAAATCGTCTGGGAGTGAATTCAACCATCACCTTTTTGGCAGTCAGGTAATATTTATATTTTGGGAGTGAACTCGTCTCCTCCGTTTTAAACAATGTCTTCACGGGCCTAGGTATGTCGATGATGTTCTAACATGTTTTCTCGGTACTGATAGACAACTTATATTATTTTTTGATAACATCAATAGCTTACATTCTAATATTAATTTAACAATAGAAAAAGAAACCAATTCTTCCATTAATTTTTTGGATTTTACCATTAAGAGGGAAAATAATAAACACGTATTCTCAGTCTTTCACAAACCATCTCATACAGACACTACCATTCACAATTCTTCTTGCTACCCAGTACAACATAAATTAACTGCTTTCCATAGTATGATTCATAGAGTAATATCCCTTCCTCTAAATAAATTCGAATTTCAGAAAGAATTAAACAAATTGCTAATAACAATGGATACTCAACAAAGTTAATAACAAAAATTTTAAAGAAAAAATCATATAAAAAGGCCATTGACCTAGTTTTCCCTAATATAAAAAACCCCCCTAACCAATACAAACTGCTTACCTTCATCGGCCATTGATATCAGAAAATAGACATTATTTTTACTCGAAAGAAGATAGTTTGATTTATCGTAAAAGGGGGTATTAAAACCCCCGTAACTCCCTTCTTTACATGGCGATCCTGTCTACGAACCAAAATTTGAGCATTTGAACATCGGCGAAATGGGCAAAACACAGACCAAAGAAGAAATAATAATAGCACAAGCAGGAAATAGCGGTGGCCAAACTAACAGCCCCAGTACCCATGGTTTTGGCTCTATCCAAGATATCCTAAGTGCATGCATTATTGTGTTGTTGGCAATTTTCTTTGGCTGGTGTATATTTAGAAGAGTCACAAAAGCGATGGTACAGAGAATGCGTGCAGAAATTCGGGAAGAAATCGGGAGAAGCCGAGAAGCAGTTTAAATAAGAAGAGGAACATTTTAGGTTTTTAGGTTACAATAAAAATATGGGTTTTGAGATACAAGAAGCATGGTAAATTTAGTGGACAAAAAATGGGATGTCGGTACCTACTGAATTCATATATTCATATATAGTGAAGGACAATACGGAAATACGGCAAAAAGGGAAATATAATCTACGTAAGCTAATTAAATTTAAAAATTATACATTCGAATTAAGAACTATTAGGGAAACATTTAATAAAAAATCAAACGAGCCTAAGGTAATTAATAGAGTTAGGGAATATATTCAGCAGATAGAACAATATTTAAAAGCTTGTCAAGGTGTTTTACAATCTAGGTTAGGGGATATCACGATAGCGGGGATAGAAAGCGAAATTTTGGTTTCCTCTGACTCAGATTCAGAACATTCTGACAAAGTCAAAACAGCAAAGATGGCTCAAAAATTCGACCCCAAAACTGCATCAGGCCTTCTACCAGTTATGGATGGCACTGAAACCGTAACCTTACAGTTAATAAATGGCATTGAGTGGTATGATGCAATTTTGGATGATGCGGGTAAATTATTGTTAACCACATATGTACTAAAAACGCGTTTATCAGGAAATGCAAATATTAGGTTAAAATCATCCTATGCTTCAAAACAATTGTTAGTTACAGATCTTAGGCGGCATTTTATTACAAAAAAATCCGCTTTATCTTCTCAGCTAAATAACATAAAACAAGGGTCAAAGTCGGTAGAAGAATTTGGGAAAGCGATTGAAGAACTGATGGTCGACCTAACTAAATCTCAGTCTGAGGGAGACTCTAGAGGGATGGATATTTTGAGGCCGGTCAATGAGAAAATCGCTATAAGCTCGTTTGCTAACGGTCTTCAAAATTTCAGTTTGCGAACCATAGTGAAAGCGCAAAATTACGATACTCTTAGTGAGGCGATTGGTGGTGCGAAAGATAAATATCTAGGCGAAACAAATTCAAAACCCTTATTTCATATGCGAGGTAAAGGCAATAATTGCTCACACCATTATTATAATAGACGCGGACAAAATACAAACTTCCGGAGTGATAGGGGTACAAACAATTTTGGTGCTACCACTAACAATTTTAGGGGGCATTTTTCGCGTGGTCAGCAAGGTAATACTAATTTTAGAGGGAGAGGTGCTCGCTCTAATACTAATTTTATTATTCACCACGGGGACAGTATACTAGAGGACGATTCTTTGGTAATAATTCAAATCAAAGAGGGTATTACATGAACTCTGAAGAATTGGATAATGCCAACGGTAATAGCGAAACATTTTTTCGAGGCCCATCTAAATAAAAATACAAATTTTCCTGACCCATTTATATTTAATACTAATGGACTTAATTTTATTTATGTAAAATATAAAAATAAAAATTTATTTGATGTAATACAGTGGAAATTTACCAGTGAAACTCCTGTTTTTCTGTTTACCCGTAATGAAAATATATAGTTTCATTAAGAAATTAATAATTTACCAGTCCTCTCTAGTGGTACTTGCTTTTTTACTTTTCTAAAATGTTACAAATAATAGTTCAAAAATAAATTAAGCTACCCTAAATGGATGCTCATAACTTGTTTAATAATAATAATTGCCGAACTAAATCATTATTTCATTGAACAGTCCTCAAAGGGAATTAATACCTTTCGAGATGTTCCGTATTTCTACAGCCATCAAACTAAAACACTCCTCCAACAATTTCCCAACTTTGTAACAATTAGCACGTTAATTTTGCTGGATTGCTTGAGCAGAGCAGTTCGGTTTTAATGTACGAGAGCACAGTATTAGAGATTAAGTTAGGTTTAACAACTTCGACATGTAGGTAGATAGCTCGAGTTCGATCTAACTTTGCGCTGATCTGGATGCACTAAAATAATAATCAGCTAACAACAGGAAGTTCGAATACGATGATTTTCATAGAGTTAAGTTATAACACAGGGGCGGATTATATATACTATAAAAAAGCCAAAGATTTAGATCGATAAGTCAAATCAAAAAACATTTATTTGTAAAACAATGACGGTGCATAAATTGTTACATGGTTTAAGAACCTATTTATAAATTCTATGAGAAGATTGGAGTGTACCGCGATTATGTAAAAATCGTAATACAGGGTATTCCATACTCGATGGTACGTTAGAATTATCTGGAGAACGAAAAGAAAAATAATTTTGAAATTTTCACTAGGGCCATAGGAGGCTGCGCTCTAGCTTTTAAAAATAATTTCGCGGTTGCAGTGGTGTCAGATCTATTGATAACTGACATCAACTTTGGAATTTTAAATGGGACACCCTGTAGTTTATTTTATTTTTAGATTTTACGAAGCAATCTAGGTTTTTTTTTGTAAAGGATATTTTTCATTTCTCTTGCGGTCTCTTAAATATTAATTATTTTGTGTCTTTTTTTTTACCAAAACTATGTGAATTAAAGCTTCAATATTTTTCGTCTCCAGATGTCAAATCAGCGTAATTTTTTAACATCATTTAGTCAACATGTGGTACTTTAATTTTGGCAACGTAGGATCGCCGACTTCTATACACACACTTGACATTTTTATAATAACTTAAAATTTAAGTATTAAAGGCGATCCCCTTAGTGACATTACAACTGTGACAAGTGATCCTTGCTGGTTCCTCTTTGACTTCTGAACTTTCACGAGTTTTTGTCATTGTCTGTCAATTTAACAAAATGCAAGGTTTCCAAATATTTCCTACCTCTAAAATGTGAGCTTACTAATGAAGTTGGGGTTATAACAGTTTCTTCTTTCAACTTCTGCTTCTGACCATTACAAGTGGTCGCTATGGGGCCAAGCATGGTCTATTGTACCGAATTTGTATGTTTCTCTCTTCAGCTTGTGGTTTCGATGTTCCTTTATCCTTATTTGAAGAGTCGTAGGGTTTCACCAATATAGGACCGTCCGCACCTGCAAGGTATTCTATACTTACCTATTATATTCAATTCTTCATGTTATTTTCACCTGTTAGCATTGTATTTATCAGGTCGCTTCTTAAAGAATCTTTGCATCTAAATACTGATCGAATATTGTGTTGTCCTAATTTTTTAATTTTTCGGAGATTTCCAACTCTGACCATTTATGTTTTATGAAGGGTGTAGCTTCGATGCCATCCTTCTGTCTCTGTATGATTTGAACACTTCTCGATAACCTGATCTATTGATTTCCTGAGTTAACCATTTAAGCTAAAGTATTTCTTGATGTTGTTGAGTTATTCTGTGAAATAATCTTGCGAGTTGCAAAGTGTGAATGCTTGGTCGACAAGTGTTTATGCTATTTTATGTTTTGTAACGTAAATAAAAGTTATTTCGTTACACTGGATTTTAAAGTATAATAAATCTTTAGGTATTGGCGCTGCCATCTATGAATAACTCTGCATACTGCAGTTAATATCGATTCTTTAAGTTTGTAAATATGAAGAGACCAACTGTAAATTTGCCGTTCTATAACATAGATTTCTAGGGTATTCTTTAATATAGATTATCGATTTCTTACATTTAATTTAGTTTATATTGGCTCCGTGAATAGAAAAAGGCTCGACTCAGGGAGGTTAATTTTTTTACTTCACTTTTTGGTTTTGTCCTGATACAGGTATGTCACGATAAGTTTCGGTTCCACTAAATTTATATTTTGTCTAATAATAAGTATGTAATTGAATCATAAATATTACTTTCTAGTAAGTAATGACCTTTTAATCTATTTTTACACGAACTTAATTCCACATTTTTATGTTTTAACAAAATAAAGACGTCCGGCTATAATGACGTCATAAACTAATAATCTTCATTCATCTCATTTATTCTTGTAAAGTATAATGTTTTTAAAGATCTAAAAGCATCATCTTAGTAAACAGCAGGGAGTAATCATAATATTTCTTGGATAAATGTGGATTTTCAATCAATATTTTCATAATTTTGTATTCAATTTAAAAGCACCTCTTTTTCATCATCAGGTCATGGTTTTGTTTGTTTTTCTTCATCAATCAATGTTTAAATTCCCCATTTAACTTTGTTTTTCGGGTCTCTGCCGTTTCTTTTACGTTTTAGCAAATATCGTTGGTCAGTTGGTAGTTTATTTAAGTTCCTGACGAACATTGGTGAGAACCAGATATAGAGTAAACCTGGCTGGACCATTCTCAAGGAAACCGACAGATCCAGGCTCTACAGAACTGGTGACTGACAGAATATCTCAGGAAGCTGATATCGAGGAAAGCAGGTGAGTTTTCCTTTTGTTTCTAAGCTGAAACCTAAATTGAATTTGTTGCAAAGCTCACCCAATTTCTCTCATTGATATCTGTCAGAAATCAATTCTGATTTAATGTTTATTTTCTCTTAAACTTCTAACTCAATTGGCGCGACATGCTTGTACTGGATGGATAGTATCTTAAGTCACACTGTATATACAATTTCTCTTGTACCGTATCTTGAACTCATCTTGTTCGTATCTTACCTTGGGTGCCATAATTAAGACATTAGTCTGGTACACCAATATCATGTGGTGACGAATGCCTGGAGCTCGTTAAGCCACATTTATTTATCTTGCAAACGATTGCCTTTTTGCTCGTTATGCCTATCGAACCTGCACAAAAGTTATAGATACTTTTGAATGCAGTATTATCTACTGGTTTAAACATCAGTGTAATATATTTGTACATTGCATAGTATTTGAATTACTTAATTTTTATCTTGTTGGCACAATATATGCTTCTTTTGGATTAACTTAAAATTTAAATATCTTTTAAGTCAATTAAATCATTTATATTTCTTACTACTTAACACGAAATAAATTTTGTTTTTGGCCTTATGTAATTAAACATGGTAATTTCACTTCTAAATTTAAATCTTTGTTCATATTCACTTGAGTAACAGGAAGTTAAAACATCCTGTAACTATATTATAGAAATTTAGGTTACAACTGGTACTGTTTAACCTAAGTATTCATTTTCAAACCTTTTATTGCAATATTATTCGCTGGTCTAACGCCACCTTTCTAATATTACATGTAAACAAGCAAACCTGAGGCTGACAAGCTCATCTGATGTCATTATTCCTATCAATCGCTGTCACAAGAATTCAAGTCTAATCTAGTCCTGACGTCTCCCTCACCTTCTCCATTGCTGAAGTCTATGCATGGAATACCTCATCGAGACAACTTCCAGGTGAAGAGGACTGAATCTTGGACACACCTCATGGATGACAAACAGAGCTAAGTATTTGTCAGTCAGAAGGATAACTTTGTAAAGACCAGCAGACCATTTCTTTATTTTCACTTTAATTTTCACCTTTTTATATTGTAAACTGTTTCTTCAGAAACCAATCTCAATAACCATTATTATACAAGTATAGTTTAATAAACTACCAAGTGTTTGTAAGATTTTGTATTATTTCTGGTAGGATGGAGCCCTAAAAAAATTTGTCAGATAATAAGACAAACCCACACCTAACAAAAAAAGTCTTCTTGGCCGAGGCAACTCAACATCATTGGAATGATTATCAAAATTATTACAGTTTGATGCGCGTGTGTTTGTTGTATACTGATATTTGGACGGTTTTTCTGCTGTTCTGTACTATGACGTCCAAAAATTGTAATTGGTTGATTTCTTGACCCTTGTTACTTATGCCAGGCTCTTTATGTGAAGTGGGAAGAATAGGAATATTTGAGCTTCCTTTTGAAATAATTAATGTATTATCTATGTAATAAAGTCATAGTTTTTTTTTTATTATTTAGTTTTTTGTTACCTGATTATCACATCATTCATGTAAATGTAGGCGATTTCTGTTGAAGGAGATAAACCAATCAGTAATTCGTCTATTTGGCTGTAGAATATATGTGTGATCTTTCTCAAATTTTCTTCTAGTGACCACAGGTGTTACCTTTCCTGGGGTGATTGTTTCGATACTATCGACATTGAAGCTGACCAATCCATCCTTTAGTTGTATTTCCTTTTCATTTATTGGTCCAACGAAAAGAACATGTCTATCACCCATAGAGTGCGTAATTAAAGTAAATTTTGGGATCTAAAAGACAATTATTTACCTACTGAACTTTTAATTAAGGTGAGTAGTTTTGATTATACATTTTCTTTTGTATGCGTAAAACTTTTGTTAAAAATAGGGCAGCGTGTAATCCACGTTGAGTAGCTCAGACACATGCACGCTCGACAATTCAAAGAAAACGCCATATTTAAATTCAACACTGCGGAAACTGGATAAAGGGATAACAAACCTCTAATCTCTTTGGTCCATATCTGTTTGCCAAAAAACGGGGGGTGACTACACAATATTTCATGGCTTCCGCCGCGTTTTTGCATATGCATGGAGGCGTCCGATGGCCGCTTTCTGCGTGCTGATGGGGATACGTGAGCGTCTCCATTAGCGAGATTGGGGGGATTAGTTTTTATCGGGCAACTTGAGGGACTTGTTTTGTGCTTTTCGGCTTGTTTTTGGAGATTGTGTTAATTATATTCGTTTTTTACGTAGGAAAACATTATTTGCTGCATAACTTACGAAATAAATTAAATATAATAATACTGGATGATAATAATAAAAGACCGTTCCTTTCAATTCCAGTTCAAAGGCACAGCGTGTTCAAAAAGTTTCTTAATGTTCATTTTACGAAAAAATAGTTATTTTCCGTTAAAAGTCCTTCTTTAATCAAATAGGAACTCCTAGCAGCTCCTGGGCGGCGACAATCTCGGTAACTTCACCAAAGGATTTAATATTTAAACTGGACCCTATGGACAGGAAAATATAGGTTTTTCAGTTTTTTAAGAATTATAAAGGTACTGGATGAAGAGAAGAAAGTAACACGAAGTTTTAGTCGCGGAGCTGTTCGTGACAAGGAAAACTATAAGGAACTATGACAGTGTCAACTTTTGTCATGGAGAACAGGTTGTCACCCTCTGCTGACGGTAGCTCTTTATGTGAAGGCACTAGGTCGTGGTCCGTTATACTTACACCTTCCCCTCGTGGTTGGCTTGCATTGGGCGCCACCTGGTTTGACAGAAGTCCAAACCAGGAAAAATATACCGAATGTCAGTACTTATTGAAAAGCTACACAATAAATAAAACCAAAGTTTTTCCGCACAAACAATAAAGTTTTTATTATAAATAAAAGGGGGGTTTAGGTTAATTTTATGATTATCCAAATATTTCAATTTGATAGAGACTTCACATTATTTAAAATTAAGAATGATTAAAATAAGCCTTTCCGGGCGCAAGCGTTTACGATAAAAATTAGGTAAAGCCTACCAAGATTCTTGAACCTTTTATCTTCCATGATGTACTGGGTTATAATGAGTGTTACCTCTTGCCAAGATAGCTTTACATTAAGTTTAGACTTTAAATTAAATAAATCTTAAAAAGGGTAAAATTGATTTGGATAGATTCAAATAGCAATAAAAACTGAAGGCAAGTTAATTAAATTATTTAAAAAATTGATTCAGATGAATTTATACTGGCCAGTAAGTGATTCTTTCACGCATCAGCTGCGGCAGCTACTTTACTGGACCTCCTGACGTGGACTCCGAAGAAATCCCCTTCTCCTCAATAACCAGCTGACTGAAGTGTTACCAACTTAACCTAACCAAAAAAAAAAAAAAGAAAGAGAACAAAAGACGCACTCCAAAAAATTATAACGATACGAGAGTCTGGTCTTTTACCAGAAGATAAATTAAATAATGAAATAAAGAATATAATTCCAAACAACTTTGTTATTACAAATTCTTCTGCCACCTGACGAAGACTGAAACGGAAATACATGGCCAACCTACTTGCAGCCCCTTGTGCAATTAACCAACAGAAAAGTGAACGCACTACTTCTAACCCCACATATTTTGACTAATTTTCTGTGAACAAAGATGACACAATTTATTAAACACATTTTGAACCGAATAACTATATAAGATACACTTTGTGGAAATATGACCGTAAGAATCAAAGGTAAGTCTAACATTCCCCACAAAGTCAATAGTGGCAATTTTAAAATTGTTACAGAACATAAGCAAGAAACACATCAACTATCTCACCGTTTCGGGTTAATAGAAGGTTCAAAAGGTAATAGTGCAGAAAAAGAACAATGAATTAATCAATAAATTGGTTACAAGTTGAAATGATTCTACGGTGACTGTATCAAGAATGCCAGAAAATTCCACGGGAAATCAAATCGCAACTGCCCACGGTACTGCGCGCGAGCCTTCACCAGATATTGAATATATCTGCGACACCCATAACTGGTACTACCTAATAGAACATAGGTGGGTGAATGCGCTGGGCATGGGGAATAGGGTGAAGCGACGTTATAGGAGAATTTTTTTTATTTTTGAAAATAAAGTTGCCTGACCTTGGGAAAGTTGTAGTTGGTAAATTAAAGTATTTTTGTATCTTTTTTATGAGTGTCCCCTCCACCGCTACAAGATAAGACAAAATATATTTTTTTAATTTTCTTCAAAATTCCACAAAATTAAAGAAACTGTAAAAATAAAAAAAAATAAAATTCCTATTTATATTTTGTGTAACATACTAAAATCAGCTTTATTTTTTTATTTCATCTTCCACCGCCACAACTTAAAAGGGGTGGGGGAAGTTTCCTGATATAAGGAATCACCATCTAGATGTTGCATCGAATGCCGCAGATGATTACTTGTAATTAGCAAAGTAACCATTGTAATCGTGTTTTTATTTCCTTTCCGTTCCATCGCAACACAGTGCTCGACATCATACAGCATGAATCTAATCTATTATTTTTAGAATTTAAACATACCTAACTGTTCATAAGCTGCGTACATGATAAACAAACATATTATTTTAATGATAGAAAAAGCAAATCGGAAATCAATTTCCATGTCACAAATTAATAAAACTGAAAAAAGATACTGGGCACGAGGCGGTGAAGGGGATAATAGGAAAAAAAAAGAAAAATATACAAATGCTTCTTACTCACGTATACAGCAAGGAAAAAAAACATACAAGGAAAAAAAATCTCGCTCCACCCTAATGGGTTATATGAATAATTAATTAATAAAAGTGGCTAAAGCTAGGAATCAAACTCGAATAATTCGACTATTCGAATATTTAAATACTCAAATACCGAATATTTTTCTTTAAAATTATTCATGTGCTAGATTATTCGAGTATTCAAATATTTCAATAATCGATTAATTGCATGCACCAGCCTTTAAAAATTTTTATTATATAATACATTATATACAGGGCATTTCAGAAGTACGGTACGTAACTTAAGGGGGTCATTCTCTCTGATATTCTAAGAGAAAAACGTCATATGAACATGTGTCCGGAGTTGCCCCGTTTTTGATATACAGGGTGTTAAAGTTTTTTTTTAAGTAATCGGTGCGTTTTTTCAGAAGGTGGCCGTTTTCAATATTTGCTTTAGTTAACTATTGCATTTCTTTTGTATCATTATTTAAAAAATTTTTAAATGTTTTAACTAACTTTGATACATACGTGTTTTTTTTGTACATGCAATAAAGTGGTTTCTATTTTTTCTCTTGAGAACAAAGCAAGACACGAAAACAATTTAAGATACAAAAAAGTTATATTATTAGTTGTTAAATCCGAAAAAAAAAATATCAAAATTAGAAAAAAGTCAGTGGCGAAAATTTTCTTGTCAATAATATTTGTTAAGGTGCTCCCTGAGACGGCACTGGACTTAATAAATTTATTCTAGTTAGGGCTAATTAAGCCCTTTATCATTATAAATAACGGTACCAAATTTCAATAAACTCGGGAATAGGATATTTAAGAAAATTATAAAATACCGATTTTTTAAAAAAAACTTTAACACCCTGTATATTAAAAACAGGGCAACTTAACTTCTTTCTTCTCTTAGCATATCATAAGAAAGCATCCCCTTAAGTTACGTACCGTACTTCTGAAACACCCTGTATAGTGCATATACTTAAAAAATTCCATTTTTTTAAATATGTGGAAGCTAAAGCTAAAATTTAAGTTGAAGGTATTAAAAGTCAAATAAATTATTCAATGTTTGAATATCATAACGATTTAAATATTTCAATATTTGAATATTCCAAATCGAATATTTGAATATTATAAATCAAATATTTGAATATTCCAGTGAGTATTCGAATACTTAAATTTCAAAAATTCCGAGCACTAAAAGTGGCATTTAAAATTAAAAACCTAGTCAAAAATATATAGGATAATCTGTTTTAAATAGCAGAGTTGTCCTATCCTAGCCAAATAGCATTTCTACTTGTTCCCTTGATAATTGCAAATACCTAAATTACAAAAAAGAAATTTCACAGAGTTACATAAATTACTCTATGAAAACCTCAACTCAAAATTTTTATCCGTGTTTAACTTACAAGCACTTACAAAAACTATGGGACATTCGGTATTTTAACTTTATTAAGAAACATATTGCAGATTGAATTTCGTGACTCAAAAGTCAAAATTTCTATTTTCAAAATTGGCATATATTGAAAAATCGTATTTCAAAATTAATATATTTTTAGAAATGACAAAAATATTACTTACCTAAAATACAACTACCTATATAATTGATATAGTAGAGGGAATTAAAGTAGTACTTGTTATATTTCACAATTTATTTCAGTTTCCTGACAGGTGTTTCAACCCTTGCGGGTCATTATCAAAGGCATAATGAGCACAAATCACCGAAATAAATTTAGATAGGCAACTGGACTCTTAGAACTCTCAAAAACTAATTGGCGCTGATGTCCTAGTATTTGTGATCCGAAACACGCGAGAAAGAAAGAAATCTGTTTGGCAACTATGGGTAAAAATAAAGAAAACTTTATTAACTTTTGATGAAATCTGTTTTATCGGTAGATATTGGTGCCGCTCTAAAATTTAAAATATTCCTTGGTTTAAATATTCATTTTTTTTTTGCTTTTATTATTAGTTCAGGGACACACATTACTTGTAACTCTTGTTTTTAAGTTTGGAGTAAATACCCTGTTGGCGAAGTAACAAATAACGTATATCTATAAAGAACTCAAATAGAAAGCCGCAAAAAAGGAATTATTTAAACCAAGCAATACCTATTTAAAAAAATACAGCTGACTAAAATAAAGCGAAATAGGTAATAAAGCATTATTTTTATGATATATATAACATCTATTATAAATGTAAACAAATTGGTACTGCATAAAACAACGTTTTTATATTTATTACCCCTGATAACACTCCACTTATATGAAACTCATTAGCTGTGTAGTGTAGTCTTCTGGTTTAATCCTCTCAATCCACTCTTCAAAAATTATCGGATCTCTTTTTGGCAAGCGGTGTCGCATACCATGTTTATTTAAACAGTTTGGAACACAACATTTCTTAGGTTTTAACGGAGGTGCGTAGTCCATAACGGAAATAAATACGCGAACTTTAACTAAACAAGCCAAAAACACACTAAAACTAAACACAAAGTCAAAAGAACTATTAAAAAACACGCTAATATTACACACAAAGACCGAACGATCACAAACGGCATGAAAATTCAACACAACTTAAAGGTGGATTTATAAACTTGAAAAGTTGGTGAGGTTGAAGTTATGATCAAGTTTGTGAGGTTAGATATTCCGAACTCCGAGCATAAAAATTGGTTATCTCGAACTACCAGGGAAGTTTTCGAACCTTACATGAGCTTTACATCAACAACATGAACGAGTGTATAAATGGAACTGAGTGTTCCCTTTAGTTTAAATTGAACTCCTATTTTCAACACCAACTGAACCTTAACCTCGCCAACTTTTCTAGTTTATAAATCCAGCTTATAAAAGAAAATCGAGAATAGAAAATTGACAGTACACTTCAAATTTTTGACAACAACAAAATCTGGGAGGGCGCTTCTTTTTGATCGCAAATCGCAAATGAACGTTGTGCCCTCTATATGAACTTAACCAAACCAAATTGGGCGATGCCACTACCGGCGCCATCTACGAAATGCGATCCAAACAAAATAATAATGTTTGGCGGGAACGCCCAGCTTACGTATCTAAATTTATTTCTGTGATTTGTGATAATGAGACAATAATAAATTCTACATGTCATTAAAATAAAAATTGACAGATGATAGGTTATTTTGGTCCTTAATTTACAGGTATTGGCCAAAGGTACAACTAAATTACAGGTGTGATTATAGAGGTATTTACATCTAAGTAATAAAATTAAGAAAATGATATTGTGTATAATAATTATGGGTTTTTTCGTTGGCAATTATTGACAGTGTTTATTATAAGTTATTAGGCTATTAAGTATTAGATTGGCACCTGAAGGTATTTCAATTTGATTGTTAACAACATTACATCGATTTTTTAAGGCTTTTTTGATTGGTAATGTTGCTAATAGGTTGAGTTTTCCACCCTTGTGTTGAATATATATCGGTTTTATTTTGTTGGATATTAAGTGGTTATTTATTATTATACAGTGGTCCGCTATTCCTGTTTTATTTTGTTTTTTAAAATGGATGTTTTATGTTCTCATAATGCGTTTGATAATGACCCGCAAGGGTTGAATCACGTGTCAGGAGACTGAAATAAATTGTGAAATATAACAAGTACTACTTTAATTTCCTCTACTATAAAATTCAATTTCCAACGTGTTTATATTTTGGATTGCATATGCGAGTTTTAACTTAGAAAAAAATATTAATTTCTCACTTCTATTGTTAAACAAACTATGTGACATACGACTTTTTGAAATTAAAAGTGAATTGTGTTCTAGGACTATGACGACGATTTTACCTACCTTTTTAAATAATCCATTAATTTGGAACGAAGTTTAGTGTAGTATGTAGAAATCGCTATTTAACTCACTTCGGACACTATTTAATAAATAATAGCCTAGTAGGACACTAACAAAATTTTAAACTCTTTCTCATAATGGTGCAGCGCTCTTATTTACTAAATATGTACTATGCTACTTCGCAATCGACGACGCAAATTATCTTGCAATTATTTCTCTTTGAAATTGAAAGTTCAGTGAATACATGAAAAGGAAAGCCCCTAGTATACATGCCAGTGTACATACATAGAGTTTGCATACACCATACCAAACAACTACATTCATTGAATGTTTGCTAATTAGATATAACCATACGCCTACGCCTACACACAAAACGAAATACTGTACCAATGTAAATTAGCAGCTTGTTTGCTACACACATGTCTATATGTGTTTCTATTTAGGTACAAGGCTTGATCATCAACATATTTTTATAATAAGTACCTTAAATATTAAAGGTAGAATATACACATATTTTGTGCACAATTCAACTATATTACTTCGTCTCAAACCAGAGGCACCTGCAGTAACTTTCCCAGGGGAAAAAACCGAGAAACGTAATTTTGGCTTGTTTGAGGGAGGTATTCTTTTGTTGTATTGACTACAGATGTGAAATGTGTTAAGCAACAACGATTTATTTCATTAATTCTTATACGCAAAGAACTTGCGCAGCATTAAAGAATTTACCTAAAAAAAGTTATTACCAATATTATTATATTTGTGGTTTTCGAATTTACATAAAATATAGGCCGAGAGGCTGAACAATACATGAAAATTGGTAATACTGTGCTTTTACAAAAGACACATTATACAAAAAAAGAGCCGCCAAAATTGAAGCCATTATCGATAAAAATAGAGCTAGGTTGTGTTACATGGTATTTCAGTTGTATGAGACTTTTCATTGGGCGTGCGCCAACGTACCATTTTTAGGGAACCACGATTTCTGGTAAGGACGAGGTAAAGCGGAAATCAAGCTGTCAACTGAACTTGACTGTTGCTATCTCTATCGATTGATAAGCGTGGACCAATTTTGCTGGTCTTTATTACTCCAAGGCAGATGTTCAGAGTGGCACAGGACTGATTAACTCAATCTGAACATTTACTTATTAGTCTGGTCAGATAAGCAGGTCATTTTGTAGAGCTGTCTCTTTCCAATACTAGTATTTTCGGTAATTAGTGTTCGTCTTAATTATTTTAAGATCTGATTTTAGACTAACACTGGGTTAAGCAAATAGTTCATTATCGATTTTTTCTGGGAATGCTAGAGGATGACGATTTGATCAAGGGATTTTTGTCGCTATTTGGTATTGATTTCTTTTGTCAATGTTTCGTATTGGAAAAAATTGGTGCTATATGGTTTTTATTAATATTGTTTGTAATTTTTACCATTCCCTTTCTGCGACATGGATAGCAAGTACAGGAATCGCCAGAAAACAACAGCTCCTTTATTGTGTCCTTTTGCCCTTGATGCCTTGAGGTTATAGGAAAACGTCATCCTGTTTTTAATTTAAACTTAATAAGTAAAGTTCTCTACTTTACGTATATAAATATATCCCTAAATAAATCTGCTTTCATAATAACACTATCGGTAATTTAAAATGATTCAGATTTTCAGATAACCCAGATAGCTTACTCCGTGCATCCTGTATTGCAATTCTTTGAGATTTCATCATTTATTGTTAAAACAAGCCAAGTGACACTCTCTAAAGTTAAAAATAAATAACCCAAGTGCAACACTTAGGGCTGTTTGTGCACTAGATGGCCAGAATATGTTTGAAAACTGACTCGTAGAGAGCTCAGCCTGTGATATTAATTATTTTTGTTTTCTACAGGGTTTCATTAGGCAAGGGAAAGCAGCCACAGAAAAAGTGGGTCCAATGCAGACTGCCAATCTTTGTGTCAGCTTTGATGAAAATTCTGGTTAGTTCATTGGTCATCATTGTTTCTCAACGGAAAAATATAATTTTATGTCCATTTTTCAATAAGACTATATATCATGTATAAATAAGTCACTATTTCCCTGGTCTCTGGAATCTGCTCTTGACTAATCTGAGTAAGCCTAGCAGACCGAAATTCAGCGACAGCTACTTACACCTACTACGATGGCTGCACAAGGCCCCAAAATGATATAACCATTACTAGAAATGTACTTTAGGTTAGTTTAAAGGCTTGCTGAAGATATCGTCAATTTTCAGGATCCGTTTTTATTTTCCAGATAGTGCGCCCCTCACGCCATAGTTATTTAACACCTTCAGAAGGTAGTTATGAGGCACTGTATCAAATGCCCTTGCAAGGTCCAATAATATAGCAAGACATTTTTTGTTGTTATGTTATCAAGATTTTCAGTTATTGTTTTGGTAATTTCATTCATAGCCTTCGTTGTTCTTAAGCCATCATATTTATCTTAAAGTATTTAATATGCTTCCTAACGAATCTTTTAATAAAGTAAAGAATAAAATCCATATTTCGATAACTGAAAATTTTGTTTTGTTTGTTTTGTTGTTTCTTACAGGAAAAATGTAATCAACTCAAATTTTGTATAAGTTTAAAGAGTACTTACTATTTATAGTACTCACTTTTTTCCTTGTTTCAGGATATTGGTATAGACCCATATCTGAGTATGCCTAGCAGACTGAGATATCGGCGACAGCTACCTATAATGAAGAACACCTTACTAGAAATTTACATTTCTGTAAGAATATGTTTGTTTGTTTTTACACGAGGGCTGCACAAAAGTAAAAATCATATTCACTATCGTGATACCTACTGAACGTCAAGTTGCACATCTTATTGCTTCTCGCGCAGCCCCTGGCTTACTCTGGGCTAAAACTAAGGCCCTCACTACTTTCATGAATGATTGTATAAAATATTTAGGTATTTCGATTACATATGAGTTCGTTTTATTGATTTCTATATACTGTTTCATTATTTAGATTCTTTGATATTTAGCATTTAAATTATTTTTACCCACAGGATGCATTTTAATTCATTTTAGTTGGTACCATCAGGAAAACTGTAATTAAATGCGTTTTTTTGGTAAAAGTAACTATAATACTAAAAATTTTCAAACTTCCCGCCCTGTTTTTACTCTCCTCCCCCACTTCCACCCATAATCTAATTTCTTTACATGGCAACCGCTTCTCTTAAATTTTCGAGTTGTGTGTTGTATTTCTATATTTTCAATAATTACCCTTGAGGGACGATTTGTTTGAATTTAAATAAAGAAAAAGATCGAAAGTTATAACATAAAAATATTAAGCAAAATAACAGTATTTCTAATTTCTTAATATTACACGTCGATTTCGATCCTTTGTTTACAATTTACATGAAAGCACAGCATAAAGAAAGGACGAGCAGGCGCAACCGACGCGAAATCCTTTGAAGTTAATAAGTAAGGTTTTCTTCATAAAAAAGACAAGAGGTTGGAAATGCAATGCAATGCGAAAAAAGGATTCAAGTTGGCCACCAGTTCACTCGTAACACTTAACGATAAAAAATAGTGTGGACTAATTCTGACAAAAATTGGTATCAAAATAATTAAAATACTTTATAGCTACAGAGAGAAAATGGTCTCTATAAAATAAACGAAAATGTAACTAATAACAGTGACGTAGCTACAGTGGTTCCAGGTGTTTCATGGACCCGGGCTTGCTTGAGGCCTGAGGAAGCGGTAAATAGGTGAATTCTTGACATTTGGGTCTTGGTAAAGTGTAAAATGTCATTGTCATGTGCAAAATGTTTTAGCCAGGTGCAAGTTAAATGTTGCAGCCAGAGTTAAATTATCACACAGTATTTGGGCTTGATTAGGGATCCATGCAACAGAACAATATGTTCATGATTAGTACCGAAATGACTAACAGACTAAACAAAACACAATTTTTAAATTAAATACTGAGAAACTTGAAATAGTGAAAAAATTCAATAAAATGTAAAATGGCGAGGCGAGATTGATCTTAAAACAATGCTTGTTCAGTCATTTTGACTAAAGATTAAGTTCTTAAATTGACATTCATCAAAATTATCTTCACAAATCCTACAGTTTTTGCACTTAATGTTAGGATTAATATTACAATTATTCTTCCACAATCTAAGTCTTTCAACATCTGTATGGGAAAATGCACAGAAATGCTTATTGACACAATTAAGGTCAGAGGAAGATCTAGATGCAGTCTTGCAACCGGGATACTTTCAGTAATACTTGATTTTGGTTATTGAATGGGTGACATAGGTCATCTTAAAAACTAATTTAAGAGGCAAGTAAGGAGCATACACTTAAATATAACACTTATGGAATTAAATGACAAAGGACGAAATAAAAAACTTACACGAGTCTAAACATTAAAACACCTTCAGCATAACTAATCATACAGTTCTTTTTGCATTCGCTTGGGCTGTGGATATGTTCCTCTTCTATAGCTATTGCTATTGCTAGATCTTTTTGAAGAGTATACTAAACATATTAAAAAAGATCCAATTTGAATTTCAAAATTTAGCAAACGATATAAGGTCGCGTGACAAAACAAGGATTTAAAACGGCAAATTATAATAAAAAATTTTAAAAAATCAAATTCTTACCGAAAAATCGTTTACATTTCACAAAATTTACTGAACTTTTCTTCTTCTTTTTTTTATCCAAAAAACGGATAATAAAACACTTTAGTGAGTTGGCGTAATATATATTGTGTTTTTAACAAGGTCTTTCTCTTTTTATAGATTAATATTATGAGAGAGAGAGAGAGAGTAATATGCAAGTCTATGTGTCGAAAAAGAGCACATGGTAGTGATCATTCGTGGAGCCCTCTGGTGGATATAAACAATTAATGAATAAACAATATTTTCTTTCCTGAAAACCCTTTTTTACGCTTTGTGCGATAGTACAGCATTAGTTTACAATGGATAATCCGTAGATCAAAGCTTTTGATTAAATATAACGTCTATTGTTACAACTATCTGAAAAAATAATTTTTGCCGTTTTTAAAAGAATTAATTATTTATGTCGTCAAGTAGGCAAAGTGCTTTGATGTAACGATAGGTTGATTATTTTAGTGGCATTATATTACCGTAAATGTTAGTCCGTGAACCTATTGTTTAAAACATCTTGGGCAAACCCTATGTATTCTATTTTTGAATTTTGTGGCTATAAATGCCAGAAACTATAAAATATTACAGCGTTCGTCCTTTACCGGTATATCGGACGCCAACCCTAAATATCTGACCCTCTAAATCAAAACTTAAATTTATTAATATATTTAAGAAACGTATACCCAATTCAGTCATCCCTAAATCATTGCGGTTTTGACCCAACGGACAAGAATGCTCCGAATTCGATGATACCATTACTAAATTATATCATACAAAATTCAATTATATCTTGCCCTGGGCTTCTGATATACAAAAACTTCAGTCTTTAATTAGCATAATTGATAAAAGCTTTCGCAGCTTAAATAATATGAAATTATTCGTATGTAACGTCAAATTCCATTCATCAAATTAATTAAATAAATATACACACGGGCGAGTGTAAGTAAATGTCAACCATTTCATTTTGAAATTACAACTATACAGGGTATTTCAAATTAAGTGCGCACCATTGTTTACATATTGGAGATACAAAGTGGCCCAAACTATTCAAACTAGGTTTTGTAACGCTTTTTTTGTTAAGAAGTCACCGATATGAGTTTCACCCATGTGCTGATCATGACCAACATTACTACACCACGGATATTCTCACATTGGCTTAAAGGCACCGCCAACATGTAGCATAGGTTCGAACTCGTAGTTGCGTTCTGCGTTCCGCGTTCTGCGCTTCTTTTAGTTCAAAGAACGTTTAATTTCCGTTTTTATGTAACCAAGATAACAATATTTCACAATATTTTTATTCTTTTTTTCGTTTATTTAGTTAAGTTCTGGTTAACCCCAGATTCTTCTATCGTTTTAATCCGTTTTAAATTTTGTTTTGGTTATGTTGGCAATTCTCTCGACAGTCCGCTTGAGGAGGAGGGTTTCCACAAATTCTCGTGGCTTTTCATTCTAAACTCTCAAAGAGGAAGGAAACCAATTTTCCTGAAAATACCGAGAGGTTTTTACTCCCCTTTTATAGGCAAGCTCCTTTTATTGTAGATTTATTGTGTTTTTAGAGGGATTTAATGGGTAATGTTCCTTTTTGGTATTTTTGGTAATCTTGCTCAGTTTCCCCGTTTTCTGCCATCCGGTGTTTTTCTCTGGTTATGTAACTAACCATATGGGCTATAAACTTCATATTCTATCTTCACGCTCCTATAATCCAAAAGGTTCAGGTTGGGCCCCATCAATCTACTTGAGAACCAGCTGAGTTTACGTGGTTGAAGGCACCTGGTATTCGAGAAGTAGCTCACCCTAATCAACTTGAACTATATCATGCTGAAGTAGCAGTTGCTGCAAAGCCGCTGTAAAACAGGCGTTATAAAGCCACGAAGTTCATTTCTTTATTATTCATAATAATTGTCTTTACCTGCATCGTCTAAATATTTAACGCTAAAAATCCCAGGCGTTGACGGTAAAGAACCAATCGGCAACCATGACCTGACAAACATCATTAAAAGCCTAAAACATCAAAGGTAGGTGTTTGTTTAAACTCGTAGTTCCTGACTAAACTCTTTCTCCTATTTTAATTAAAATTATGGCTAACGAAATGTGCCGAGCGTATTTAGAACTAGACGTATTGCATCTTTTTTGTTCGAACCCGGAAACAAGAGACAAAACATTGTACTGAGTTAAGGTATTTTTTTTTGCTTGTGCAACGTTCAAAAATGCGCTTGCAACTGCAAATGCGTCGTGTCGACTGACGGTCTTTTTTGATGTATTTCCTTCTATTAACAATCTAACTGCAATTAACACAGAATTAGTAAATTTGATAGAAACTTAATTTGAAACGGTCGTTTTGAGAGACAAGCTTTTCATCGTATTTCTCCGGTCAAAGCAAAATATACTTTTAACTTAAAAAGAGGTATTGTGTATTGTTGTGCTAATCGATAAGAAAAAAAATTTATTTCAAAAATGCACAACAATTTTATTAACATCTTTCATTTACATTTAAATAATCAATTCACGACAGATTCACTATTCAAAAACGTACGTTTCCATGCCGAAGGAAGCCGAATATCCCTAAAAGCTTTTTTGTTAAATGGTCCGTGTGAACTGCAAAAAATAAACTAATGATGTGTCACTTTTCTGATAAAGCTTTTAAATACATTACATTTGGATAAAGAGTGGTGTTACTTTTAAAGTATTTTCAAGCCATGAAAAATGATGTTTAAATTTAGATATTGAAAATTGCGAAACTTTCGAATATCGAATTTTTCAAGCGAAGACATTATGCATCAAATATATTTTTGTAGACAGGGCAAAGGTTCTCTAAGGTATTTTTCTTAGAAAACATTATATCTAAAGTGACTTCTACACAACATTTAGTTAATGTAACCCTATACAGAGTGTCTCATTAAGGGTGGCCATCGGTCCTATCTCGGAAACTACCGGGCATAGAAATTCAGGGGAAGATTGATTACTAACAGGGCCATAAAATAATCCTGGATATTGTTTTTCTCAAGGTGGCAAATTCGAAAAGTTTATATTAGAATTCTAAGCGTCTCCGAAAACTCCACATTAAAGGTATAACTAACCTCTGCTAACATCATAAGAAAGCTTGGACAATTTTGCATCATTTTGGTCTACATTGGCATACCAACCCGAAAGTCGCTGTTTTTACTTTTAAACAATTTATTGGATTTTAGTTGTTTTGTTAGTGTTTGAAAGAGAAATACAAGTACTTTTAACTATCGTATCCAGTTATACTCGATAGATTGCAATAAAATTGCTAGAGGGCGTTATATACTTATATTCAAAATTACCTCTAATTTAGAAAAAAAATCTCTACAACTACAAATAGCTGTTTCAACTGTTCTGGTCAAGGATAAGTCAATATACTTTTGACACTCAAGAAAGGCCAAATCCGATCATCTGCGCTTTCCAAAAATGACAAAATAATTATTCTCAATGTGTTTGATGCTCTTCGTCACCAAAATTCAACATTCGGAGTTGCAAAAATAGTTGAAATGTGTTTGAATGTGACTGGAGTCGGACAGTCAACAATATACCGACTTGTACACGAGGATAAACGCGGCCTCATCAGGTCACCAAAGAGAAGTATAGGAAGGAAAGAAACTGTAATAAATGAGGATGAAAAGACTGCCATCTGAAGAATCATACACTCGTTTTACTTAAAAAAAGAAATACCTAACTTGGACAAAATAATGTCTGATATGAAAAAGGATGATGTCATTCCATCCATGGGTAAGAGGAAACTATGGAAAACTTTGAATGAAATGAATTTTTGTTTTGAAAAAATCACAATTAAACGAAATCAATTTTAATAAAAAAAGACGAAATCATCTGCTGGCGACGACAATATTTGAGGGCAGTTAGACAGTTTCGAAGGGAAAACATGAAAATCTATTATATGGACGAAACTTGGTTAAATGAAGCCTATACCGTTGATAAAATATGGCAGGATAAACATATAAAAAGCGCGAGGCAAGCTTTTATGGATGAATAATCCACTGGAATAGAAGCACCCTCAGGAAAAGATTAATAATTACTCATATTGGTAGCAAAAATGGATTTGCCGATGGCGGCTTACTAACATTTAAATCAAGATAGATTGGAAACTACCATGAAGACATGAACACTGATGTCTTTGAAGAATACTTCCAGCAAATGCTAGATCTTATTCCTCCTGGGTCTGTTATAGTCATGGATATCTCTATAATTATAATCAAGTATAGTTATTATTATACTTATTATTGTAATAAACTACCTGAAGTAACTCCGCTGTTACATTACCTTCATTCATCAAACTCGTCTTTCTATTATATCCTACTTAGGGTGACCTTACATTAGGACCGATTCGGGGTATGTATGTCTTAAATATCTATCATTGCAATTTACCTGAAATTTACAAAACAACCTTTAAGCTGTCCACCCTGCTGAATGGGTCCTCTCATTGCAAATTTACATTTTATTACTCTCTCGCATTAAGCAACAGAGTATAGCAATATCTTCTAGGTCGGGTTCTGCAGATTCTTCTAGTTCTAACCATTTTCCGTAATAAACTTTTGGCGCGAGAATTATGCCTAAACGAGGAAGGGACAATAAATTATTTAAATATAATGTTAACAATATTTATAGAAATCTTAGATATTGAAGACATATTCAATAATTGAGCCTTTTTTATATATTTTATAAAAACTGTTCCATTGATATTGTTGCCACGCGTCTTTTGCTGTTATTAAAAATTAATTTTTTTCTTTTTTTAATTAAAAAATTTATTTAAATTAAATGAAATTTAAGTGAAGCCAAAACGAAGCCAAGCTGAGGTGAGAGGCTGAGGGACCGCGTGCAAATGCCCTAGCTCTATTGCCAGAGAGTAAGAGGGGGTTTTAAATAGGGCGCCACCGTTCTGTAGCCAGGCCAAAACGGAAACCTCCAAGATGGTGCTGGGGCCTCACTCTCAGCTGAACTTCGCAACTTAGGTAGAATATAACGAAAAAAAAAAAGAAAAAGGAAAACCACAGGGGGAGCTGTATAAATAAAACAACAAAGAGAAATTAAATTAATGCTGGCTTTTATTAAAAAAAATTACTTAAATATAAAATGAACCTGTTAAGCAGTACACTACTGCTGATCGTGGGCTTCTTCCCAAGGGGAAGAAAGCTGGTCGAGATGATGATGACAAAAGAACGTCCCAACAAAGGAAGACGTCAAAAGATCAACCAGATCAGAAGATCAGGAGATCTGAAGAGAGGTAGAGGAAGAAGAAGAAAAAGAAGAGAAGAAGATGGAGTAGAGAAGAAGAAGAAGATTAACCTAGAAAATTCCTAGCCAATCTGACAGGTTATCATAAGAATTGAAAACAGAGAAATATATTTGAATTACATAATGAAACACTCGTATAAGTCTCAGATAGTGTATTCCAGGGAGATATCTGATTTAAAATAGGAGGATAATGTAGCCTGCTTCGTCAAAGATTACGAAAACAGAGGCCGTTGACCTTTGGTACGTATCTACTTTTATACAGGGAACCAAACATCGCTTTAAAAAGGCAAAATACAATTTTTAAAAGTCACAATACAAGTCAGACATGTGATATGAGGCATTAAATTTTAATAATTTCATTTGTGACAAAATCGGATTGTCACAACTATCTAGAGCGATGAACCACTGCGGATATGGTACTTCTGAAATGACGTTGATCAAAAATTATTTCATCTGAAGAAACTCATCACTCTAAAAGAATCATTATAAGGTCATGTTCCGCAATAAATAGGTGTTTCAAAAATAATTGAAGAAACAACTTAAACGACAGGCAGATATTTGAGGGAGCACTCAAAATCTGCATCTAAAACAACCACAGGGCTTTATAAAATTTCAGATGGCGAACTGGTCAGTAATCTCGTGGTCTCTCCGTTTGGATAATTAATAATGTACTAAGACACACTGTAGATCTGTATTGTGCTTAATATATTTTTACCGCCCTCTTTTACAATAAGCTTACAGATTTTAATTGTCAGAAGACCTAAGCCATGTGAAAGCACTATCCAATTAAAATCTGACAAGTTAAAACAATAGCTAATATCCAAAATCCTCGCGGTATTTTTATATCTAAAAACCTGGAAAATCCTATTGTATTTATCTAACTCTATATCGTTGCCAGAAGATCCGAGCTTTGTATAGTTTTTATTTCGTAGCGAGCTAGGTGATTCAGCGCTTTAACTTTAAACCGTTGTTTCTTGGAATTGCGTTCACTTATTGGGGTCACGAAAAACTTTAAATTTTCCAATAGTGTTTTCGCTTTAGAAAATGGTCATTAGGAAGCTTTTTGGAGAAGCATTTGGGAAAATTAAAACTCTGTATAAGCAGAGTGACGTTTTTCCCTGTTATCGATAGGGATAAGATTTTCCTGATAAATCGATGTCTAACTATACAGGGTGCTGATAAAGTCTGGAATAATCGATTTTTCTTGAAAACGCAAAAGTTTTTCGAAAAACGCTCGGACCCGTCGATTTTATTTTATTCTTTGAAATTTTTTGACGTTCTTCAATATTATACCGGATTCGCCGAAAACGCTAGGCCAGTGTCAACTTCACTTTTTCAAATAGAATACCCCTTTTTTTCTCCAAAATTCAGATTCCTCTCTAAACTCTAGACAAGTTTTATAAAACATGTTGTATGGCTAAAGTCAACAGGAATTGAAATACAGGGCCCCCAATAAAAATCAAGGTATAATTTTAAGGTCTAGGTATTTACCTTTTTACCGGTTTCTACATAATAACTTAGTGACGTAAATGTCAAAACATTTAATATTTACTCCAAATTTGTCACTTTTATCCATAAAAATGTTTCTAACGGAAGCTGAGAGAATCGAAATATTAATAATAGTAGGATGTGGAGATCGAAAGAGAACACAAATAGAAGTGTGTGAGTATTTTAATGATAAATATCCAAATAGAGAACACATAAATCAGGCAACTGTTTCTAAAATATTATTTGAGTAAGTGTTGAAAATGGTGTCCATTTACGGCTCTACAATGTCCTAATCTCTCAACAAATTCTAACTGTACATTATGTACAATTTCTGGGGTAATTTGTCTTAAGGTTGTTGTTATACGGGTTTTGAGAACATCAATATCTTCTGGTTTATTTTTGTAAACCCTTTCCTTAATATGGCCCCACAGAAAGAAGTCCAATGACGTTAAGTCGGGGGACCTCGCAGGTCACTCCATTTGACCCCGTCGACCTATCCAATGATGATGAAATAACTCATTCAGGTATCTACGGACTTCGGCCGAATGGTGGGGGCTGGTGCACTATCCTGCTGAAACCAGATAGTTGTATCATGTGATTAAGGAATGTTCCGATCGGGAAATAGGGCAATCAATGCTGGAGCGAGGTCTTCTTCAAGAAACTGCAAATATCTTTGACCAGTCAAATTTTCCTCAAAAAAATAGGGTCCTATAACAGTATCCCGAATTATTCCTGTCCATACATTAATTTTTCTCTGCCGCTGGGTATGAATTTCTCGGAACCAATGGGGATTTTCGCTGGATCAGTACCGGCAATTTTGACGATTTACCATGCCATCCAAGAAAAAAGTCGCCTCATCGGAAAAAATTATGTTACTCGGAAATAATGCATCGTTAATCAAGTAATTATCCATGAGAATTTCACAGAACTTATTCCTTCTGTCAGGGTCGCCTTCTAAAAGTTCCTGTACTCCTTGACATTTATATGCGTGCCATTTTTCGTTTTTCAGGAACTTTGCCACCGTTGAATCGTGGATATTTTCAAAATTTTGAGAAATGCTTTTTGTGCTCGAATGTGGTCTCTCTTCCAACGAAACTAGAATATCAAGTTTGACATCGTCGAAAATTTTAGGTCGTCCACTTCTAGGTTTATCCCTAACGTGACCAGCTTCATTATACTTCTTAACAATTTTGGAAACAGTTGCCTGATTTATGTGTTCTCTATTTGGATATTTATCATTAAAATACTCACAAACTTCTATTTGTGTTCTCTTTCGATCTCCACATCCTACTATTATTAATATTTCGATTCTCTCAGCTTCCGTTAGAAACATTTTTATGGGTAAAAGTGACAACTTTGAAGTAAATATTAAATGTTTTGACATTTACGTCACTACGTTATTATGTAGAAACCGGTAAAAAGGTAAATACCTAGACCTTAAAATTATACCTTGATTTTTATTGGGGGCCCTGTATTTCAATTCCTGTTGACTTTAGCCATACAACATGTTATATGAAACGTGTCTAGAGTTTAGAGTGGAATCTGAATATTGGAGAAAAAAAGGGGTGTTCTATTTGAAAAAGTGAAGTTGACACTTGCCTAGCGTTTTTGACGCATCCGGTATAATACTGAAGAACGTCAAAAAATTTTAAAGTATAAAATAAAATCGACGGGTCCGAGCGTTTTTCGAAAAACTTTTGCGTTTTCAAGAACAATCGATTATTCCAGACTTTATCAGCACCCTGTATAATAATATCTATCATGCATGGAGTCACTTAATGCTACAAAACCAACCCTAGGTTTCTTATGCAAAAATATTAAATTTGTACTTAATCAAAATTACCTTTGTCCAAAAGTTCACAATCTCCACTAATGGGGTGTCAAAGGTTAGGTTAGTTCAGGTTAGCCAGATAGTTTTCCATTTTTTTTTAATAGCTTGTGACGCAATAAACGTTTGTATAAAATTATTGCATTTAAGATGAAAAATTAAAATTTTCTAAAAGTTTTGTAGGTTGTAAAGGGCATTGTGTGCGACACTTTCCTTTCATTTAAAAGGTTAGAACTCGTTGGTGTCCTAGTGTATTTTAATAACGAATAACGAAGTGTACTTTATAGATTCAGCTTTATTTTCGAGATATTTAAATTTAAATATTTGCTTAAGGCGCGATGAAAGAAAAAAAAATCAATATTAATGCCTTGCCTCACAATTATTTACGTATCAAAGCAAATATTTCAATTATTCTACATTAAATTTTTAAAACACTAAATCAATAACTGAAAATGATTTGACAACTAACTAAATTAAAGACAGCTTTGGTTTGTTAAAAAAATTGTCGCTGTCTGATCTACATACTGCCTACGTTTCAAAATTGTTATGTATTTTCAATTGTTGAAACAAAAAGTTGCATGATTGTTATTTCGAGCTGCTTATTAAAATAAAAAGTATAATAATAATTATATTTGATTACAATTATAGAGATTAGCAGATAATTGGGATATTAATTATTCTAATATTAAGTAGATAAAAACATATATAGAAGTAAGAAAAATATGAAATTAGATAAACTGGAATGAATATTAATACTAATAAAAAAAATCTATGTACAATACAAGTTAATTTTTAAATTTTAGTCATCATGTTGCGAGTGGTCCAATGAAATATGATCGTCGGGGTCCAGAGAAATAATAAGGGGCTCTACAGTGTCTTCTAGCATGTTATCAACATTCTTTCTTCTATTTCAATCACATGTTCGACGCACTTATTCTATTTTTCACAATCCACTGTCTTTATTCCCTCTTGCAAGAGGTTTCCAGCATTTCTCATTTTAAAAGTGGTGTTATGCCTTGCTACAAACCCTTTTACTTGCGCCCACACTAATTCTATGGGGCTTAATTCACAGTGATACCGCGAAAGGCGAAGTACCGTTATATTTCATTTTGACGCCATTTCGTCGACAAAAGATTTCCTACAAAGAGGTTAATTCAACTTTACAATCTCCAGTTGCTCCTTTTTCAGCAAATCTTTATGAAATGGCTTCTTATTTACACTAAGCCAATGAATGATGTCATTTTTATCCAAGAAGTCATTGGTATTTTTTCGAATCTTCTTGAGTGGTAGCTGACATTATTCATGACTATAGCACACCCAGGAGGAATAAGATCTAGCACTTGCTGGCCGTATTCCTCTAATACATGAGCGTTCATGTCTTTATGAGAGTCTTCAGTCCGTTTTGATTTAAATGTCAGTAAGCCGCCATCGACAAATCCATTTTTGCTACCAATGTAAGTTGGTGGCGAAGAGCGTTGAACACATTAAGAATAATAATTTTCTCATTTTTAGGAATCGTAGTTTTACTAATCCGTTTCTCAGCAACAAATTCAGAAACACTAGCCATTTTTAAGAACGAAGTTGTCCAACAACTGCCGGAAAGTAACTAAACATTTCAAATTTTTGAAACAGTGAGGCGCAGGTAGCTTACCTTTTTTTTTTTGTGAAGGAGGGAAGATCTTCATAAATACCCCCTTCTGGTGTAGATCGAAGGGGGTAGTTTGGGATTCCTTCCCTTCCTGGGATAAACGTACCCATTAAAACCCACCCCTCCTTCTTTGCTTCCATCTAACCCACTGGAACCGCTTTCGCATTACTTCGGTTTACTTACTTACCTACCTGTGCCTCTACCTACCTGATCTCGGGACCCCTGACCATAAACATAATTAAATAATAATAATTAGACTACACCTTAGAATACGGGGAAAACCACTGGATTTTATAGTTCAATAATCGCATTTAGCAACATACTATAGAAACTTGAATATTTGCCATCGAATTGTTTGGAGAATTTTAGTGGGTATTTTTTATCATATCCGCACCACATTTTAAGAGTGCAGACATTACTTCCCAGAGATTTTCCAAGGCGTGTAAAATTCTGTCAGTGGTATCTTCATAATATTGCACCAAATCCGTAATTTCAAAACACATTTTGTTTACGGACGAAGCTAATTTTTTAAGAAATTTAATTCAGAATTTCCACAACAAGCGCTGTGTGCGAAAGAAATCCCTATGCCGTAACCCAGCCCTATTTTCAACATAAATTTTCGGTTAACGTGTGGGTAGGAATAATTGGTAACTACTTCAAGAACAACTGCCTCTGCTGCTTGAAGATGTTCCGATAGCAATAATATAGCAGTGGTTCGCAATTATTCACAAACTGTTTATCCAAATCGTTTGATTGGCCGCGGTGGGCCTCAAGAATGGCCACCAAGGTCCCCCGACCTCAACAGTTTCGATTTCTTTTTGTGGGGATATCTTAAGACGTGTACACAAGTACCATTAATACTATAGAGAAATTAATAGAAATAATAGTTGCAGCCTGTGATAGATTAAGAAATACTCCGGACATATTTCAACGAATGCGCAATTCCATGAGGAGGGCGGAAGGATGCATATTAAGTGAAGGCGGGCATTTTCAACAATTTTTGTAATAATCCACGCTTGTTAGTAGTATTTGTTAATGTCGTATGTTGTCAGTTGTTCATTACTCACAGGTGCCAACCCGTAATGTGTTAATTTTTCCTATTAAATTAATAATGGTTTTGCAGTTTTTCTACTCAAAAACGGTGAATCGCAGGAAAACAACTTGCGAGAGCTCTTGTGTTTTAAATTGAACCGCGAATTCAAAAATATTTTTAATTTGGGGAAAAACCATTGGCGTACCATTTTTCTTCTCAAAAATATCAAAGTTAGTACCCGTAGGCACGCAACTGTTAAAGCTGAAAATTATTTTTGTATTAAAAAATATGCACCTTTACGAATTGTCGGTACGTACTAAATAGCACTGAAATATCTTAAGTAGTTTTGAAAATATTAATTAATTTTCATTTTTCGGACCATAGTTTGTAGGGCAAACTATCATTCATTTTTCATGTAAATTCACAGCCTTAAATGTCCGCATATCATTAAGGAATACCCTGTAGAACAAAGTCCAGATAGTCAGTTTAAACAAAAACTTAAAAACTTTTGAGAAAACAAACGAACTCACAACGGCTGATAAAGACCATGATTTTTTAAAATTTTTAGATTTAAATGGGTCATGTGAACATAATTTTTCCTTATAGAAATTTTTCCAATTCAGATGTGATTATTTTCGTGATGAGTATTTCATGTGAGATTGTTAAATACAAATAATGCTGCAAAAACAAGAAAAAAAGCTTGAATAGATTCTAGAAGGAAGTGTTTTACGTCAAAACAGTTTTTAGGTTCCAATGAATTAACCTGCCCCATTCACGTTTCCATTCATTCCATTAGGAGTATAATGTCAATTCCCATTACTACTAACAACTCTCCTTATCTTCGTATCTTTGTAAGGATTTCCGGCATCCGAATTTTGCTAAAAGCTTCTTTTGTGCCTTTAAGCACATCTTTTGTATTTGCTAATCGCGTCGTGTTCATTAAACGCATCAAAAGAGGCGTTTTCAATTTACCCGTGTATATACGCACCCTTCACGGAACAGCCATTTCTTGCCAGGGTAATAACCACTGAAAAGACATGTTTCTGGGGTCTTATCCGTAAACTACCTCTGAGCCATTACCGACGTGCGTGTGCTTTTCAGATTTAATCTATTGTCACAAGTTTTGCATAATTTCAAATTAGAATATGGGGAGCAGATCGTTTCTCTGCTGAAAGTGGAATTTTTTTAGTGCAGGTTCAAAAGCTGTTTCAGCTTAAATTATGCACTTCGAAAATAATCGGTCCAGAATCTGTTTCCTCGCACTATTAGGACCGTACACAATGATTTGTAACTCTGCTATGAACAGGCCATCATGTTAAGATCGTGACGGCACATTAGAAGATTGAATTTATTATAGAAGCTATACGGCATGTTGGTAATGAAATTGATATTTATAAGTTAAAGATGTCTTAAATTATATCAAAAGAGGTATAGAAATGTATATTGAAAAGGGATTTCGATGATTAGTATACAGAGTCATCCAAGACTATAAACTAGCCTATGTTCTCATAACTAAGTATTGCCCTCGAACTTCGATACTTCTTTGAGGTTATGAAAATAATCCCCAAACAATCCCTGATTAACAAACATTAGAAACAACTTCATTAGTAGTTATTTTAAATGAAATTTTATATCAGTCAGTTAGTAGGCACATACCTATTATCATTTTAACTTTCTCGTTATAGTTCGGAGTTACACCCGGTAACACATCATGAATTTGGCATTTTTCGTTATTTCACAGCAGCTTAATCATACAATTTATGGTTTTACACATAAAGGTCTAAACTACGTTTAATTAATGTTATAGGTTTTCTAAAATAATCACATTAGACGGCTAAAAACAACTAAAAACTTAAAGGAGACACAAAACGGTTTATTTAAACAATGCAAATCTGTCAAAACGTGGATCGACTAGAAACAGCTGATTTTAGAATGTAGAGAGGAGCATGACGACCTATTAATAAAGACGGCAGTAGTATTACCCTATGACTACTAATGAATTAGGCACAAAACTAGAAATATATACGTGTTTAGACACTGGAAGATGGTACGCAGGTGACTAAGTCAAGTAACTGCTATACTGGTTCTAGTTCAAGTGCCTATTCTTTGGGGATATTGGTTACAACATTGGCTCATTTGAACCTTTTTATAGCTGTTCTGAATTGTGATGTAAAATCAGTCCAGACCACTGTTTCATGCTATGCTACTACGATATGCGCTGTGCTTCTTCCGTCCTCTATTTTTCCTTGTAGAGTAAGGTGTAGTACATAGTGTTTTTCGTTTCTCAGAATTTGGCCGCAGTATTTCATTTTTCTGCATTTGACTGGATACAGAATCCCTTCATTCCTCATTTAGCATTGCAATACAATGTTGTCTAATATGTGTTGTGTCCATGTACCAAAGTACAACATCTCCAAGGCCTGTGTACATTTGCATGTTGCTTCAGTTAAGGTTTAGGCCTCGCTGTCATGCAGTAAGACTGACAGAATATAATATAATATAACCTATATGTATAAGTCTAATCCCAATATTTAGGTTAAGATTTCACAAATGTGCTTCTTGCTTTCTCTGATTTTTTTTTCAATGGTCTCATTCACTGTTTAAGTAACATCCCAAGAATGTAATGCGAAGCACAATAATTAATTCTCATCCACGGCTCGTGGCAAATATAAAATGGCAATTAATGAATGTGATTGTTTTACACAAACAAGAATTATTTATGCTTAACAACTTGTTCTTAGAGTAATGAAAAAAGGCCAGCAATAATTCATATTTTTTAAATCCAGCAAAAATTGTGTAGGCCGAATAATAATTATTTCGTATTAAAAGGGTTTGATAAACAAGTCTCTTTTATTTCATATTTTTATGATTGAGTCAGTGTACCTACACCGTTGTACAAGTTGAAAATTGAAGAATGACATACAAACTTAATATAAAGCGCAAATGAACGTAACACGGACATCGATGAGACTATCTAGCGAGAAATACTCAAGAAACGAAACCATAAAAGAAAGAATGGAAAATGGAGAACGGAAAACTCAAATAACCGAAAAATATAGCTGACTTTGTACAACCATGCAAATACTTGATTGGCAGCCAACAGGACATAGAACATGGGTAGAAGAAGAGAACCACCAAAACATTGTAACAATCAATTGACTTTAACTAAAAAAAAAACAACGTAGCAGTAAAATGTTGCCTAGAGTGGAAGTATGCTCTAAACCGACATGGTAGTGGACTCAAAAGCAATTCAATTTTTTAAAACCGTATGGATGACAGACAAAGAAATTAACAAAAATCCATCCCATTAGTCAATCCAGCTGAAAGTTTAAATGGCCTTAGTTCTCAACATTATTATTACTATAGTTTCTATAGTAAACCTCAGCTAATATTTGATAATTTTATTCTGCTGATGATTAGGAAATATTGTTAATCTGGTTGTCTATTAATTTTCAATAACCAAAACGCCTTGTGAATGACACTGAATTGTTTTTTAAAGTCAATCAGAGCAGTTACAATAAACTACCTAATAAAGGTTATTAGACAGAACAGGATTTTTGCGGTCTTGTCAGAGAATTCAATATTGACAGAGCCAGAGTACCACATGGTTCTTCCTTGTGCTGGCTCTGTTCAATATTTATATCAGCGACCTTCCGAAATTCGCTCAAACAGAAACGCACCTATTTGCTGAAGATAGGATCACCGCCACATCCAAACAGCCCAATATGATAGTCTGAACGCCGCAACATCATATTCATTATACTAACTTATCAAAGCGTACATGAATGAAAAATTTGCCAAATAATCTATTTAACTGCACGACTTCGTGTTTAGCCGCAATATTATGCCCCTGAACAGTTTGGGTTCAGGGCAGAACAGACTACGAGACTGACTTCTAATGTCATCAAAGGATTTTATCGAAAATTTCTTCTTTGACGTAAGTAAAGCCTTCGATAAGGCATGACACTGCGGCTTTATACTCATGTTAATAAAAGTGGGCACACCGAACTACCTAATAAGGATAATAATATCATATCTGGACAATAAAGTATTTGCAATGTCGTCGGATCACGCAATTTCTGTTCTGAAATCAAACAGATCAGGGTAGGGGTATCGTAAGGCTCACCCCTATCTCCGGTATTGGACACTATTTGCACTCATGACATACCAAAAGATAGACAATATCAGCTCTATCTATTTGCTGATAATACTGCAATAGCTGCGAAATCCAGACAACCATGGTTGATAATCTCGAGATTGCAGCGTTATATTAAACTTAAATGGCTTTCGGATTGGAAAAAAAATTGAACTCTTTCAAAAGAAAAGCCATTTTCTTCACGATAAGTTGGGTAAAGAAACCTGAAGAGAAAATTAAAGTCAAGAATATCGAGGTGAATTGGTGCCAGGAGGTGAACTACCTGGGATTTATTTTTGACTCAAAATTAAATTGGAATAAAGCTCGGCAAATAGCATTTAAGTAGTCCCGAAACAACTAAATTCTATATAGCCACTTATAATTAAAAGCGGCAGAGTCAACGTCAGAACAGAAACCAACCTCTATAAAATGTTACTCAGACCTGTGTTAATTTTCCAACCTGGTGCACCCAAAACCAAACGCAGCAACAAAAGTACCAGGTACTTCAAAATAAGGCATTAGTAGTAGTAGTAGCGGTATAGCGGACGGGGAGGCTTTGACGCCAAGCAAGTAGCCCAGTCTTGACAATTTTTGCCAATTCCGTTTAAACGTCTGGGTAATGTCAGTCAGACGGGACCTACAGTTTAACGTGCATTCCGAACCGCAATATAACCGATAGATATTATTCTCGGAACAGTATTTTTTATGGTCTTTTTAACGTCTCTTTGCTCACTACAAACCTCGACGAGCCAGTCTTTAAACGTCCTTCTATGCAGCTAAGAGAGTTTTGTATGTCGCGGGGACCCTCGAACCATCCAGAATAGCATCAGACCCGTGCACTTGAGACTCCGCCGCCAATTCTCTGGTGAAGGTTTTTATCTCAACCATACGAATATCATGCAGACAGTGTCCGAGATACACCATCCGCACCTCTGTCATCCTTCATTTGGCTCAAGGGTTTCTCCCTCGACAACATGCCGTTTCTAGATTACCTACTAGACTAGAGTGCCGTTCAGAATTTGCCGGTTTGTGTTGCATACGCAACACTACGTAGTAGGTGACCTACGCCCTGCAAACTGAAAAAGTCTGCTGGGCCAGCCCGGGCTTGAACCAGGTGCCTGTAGCATGAAAAGCGAGAATGCTACCACGCGACCAGGCCGTCACCACAAAAATAAAGTATTAAAAATAATAGATAATGCGCCTCGATATGCCACTAATCATGCCATACATAGCGATCTACAGATTCAGTCAATAACATAATCTTATGACAAAATTATTACAAAGGAACAGACGTCTCTACAAACGACCTAGTAACTCAGACACATGTACAAGCACCGCTTAACTCGAAGTACCGACTGCCAAGAGACTGGATACTAAAAAATAGTAGAGAGGAACTAAACACGAGTAAAGCAACGAATGGTATGAAAAAAAAAGAAGCACAAGAAGGACAGCAATGTTAAAGCACCGAAACTAATCAAACAAATAGAGGGCAAAACATAATTTATTAAACGTAAATGAAGACAGCTGAATTAAGCAAACCGAATAGGACAAAAAGGCAATGGCCTGACTTAAGAACTCCTATAAATATACCGATAAAGCAATCTATCTCTGGAGGTCTACAAATTTCCTAAAACCAGACTGCAAGTCAAAAAACTAGACTAGATGTTGTAGTAAGGTCAAATATCTGGGTTTGTGTTTCGACAAGCAGCTGATTTGGATCGACCACGAAGCAAGAAGCAAACGGTCAACTAGGTGCCATCTACTTACTCATCAACGGAAGAAGCAGACTAAATTTTCGCACCAAGACAACACCATCGTCTGGCCAGTACTTATTTACGGTGTCGCCTCCTGGAGCACCGTAGACAAGTCGACTTCAAAAAAGAAATTAAACTTTTCAGAACAACGCTATAAGAATTATGATAAACGCTTCACAATGATTTATAGATGATCTACAAATTTGCCGACAACTACCGAATATCTAGACAAGCTTATTATAGACTATTTCAAATGGACGGACGTATCCATGAAATCACTCATTGCCGGATCCCACATCCACTCCACTGATTTACTCCTCTCTCTTCTCGTCGATCTCATCCTCCAGGATGAATCTAGGCACAGCCCACTGTAAATTAAAAGTAAGTAGTTCCCCGGTGCCAACTGCATTCCATTAACTAGTTACGAATAGAATATATTCTACAATCAACCTCAGTTCGAGATCCGCTTAATATCAACTCAGTGACCTAAAAGAAGTTAGTAGTGAGTTACTAACTTAAGAAAGCACACAGGCTTCTTAGGAACTAACTTGTTTTCATTATTTTGGTAATTTTGTTAACCCTTGACAACACCTGAACTAACCTTATTGCTTAATTATTATATTCTTATTAAATTGAGCTAAGAACTATTAATTGCAAACTCACCTAACTAAGAGACTGAATCTTAAATCACTTTTAAAAAAGACCTCGGACTATTACTATATACGCATTGACCCTATTCCCGCATAAACCTGTTCGTGATTTCAAAGTGATTTTCACAATAAATTATGTATTTTACCTCATGGGCGGGAAATGAACTGAGCCTGCTATCTGGATAAATATACAGGTACATCTAGATTGTTCTCGGTAAATTTATTGATTTTAAGGTTACATATTATGCAAAATTCGCGGGAGAATTGTTTGAATAAATTAGTTTGGTTAGTATGTTCTTCTATGAAAATAATAATGTGGAATACGGACAGTCAACAGCTATGTCACTTTAGTTCTTGCAAAACAATTTGCGTTGCATGTCATCAATCAGCTGATAATTGTAAATCCGTAAGAAAACATGACAACAAATGTTAAAATTTGATGCAATATTGACTGTACTAAAACTTAAAGTATTCTTCTTTGATACGAACCCACTTATAGCAAATATTTTGTTTGTCTAAGCTTGTAAAAATTAATATAATTTGAATATTATTAACCGACAGTTGGTAACAGAACTGTTAACGGTGCGGTGGCGCTCGTTGGTTGGCCTGTTTTGAAAATTTGTTTACGTTTCGTGAAAAACTAACCTTTATTGTTCTGTGGTTTCGTGTTGTTGTGCATCTATTTTTTAACAAAAACTCCAAATCTTTTCATAAATAGCATTAAAAAACTATTTTTTAAGGACAACAAATGTGTTTATTTACAACCATACATGTAATATTGACATTACTAACCTTATTAAAGGCTTGAAAGTGTCACATTACCTACGTCTACTTCCCTCTTTCATTTCCCTCACTTATTTCCCTCATTGTTTAAATTGTTTAAAGGTATGCTTCATTACTATGGCACTGCAACAATAAGGCTTGAAAGTATCACATTACCTACGTCTACTTCCCTCTTCTATTTCCCTCACTCATTTCCCTCATTGTTTAAATTGTTTAAAGGTATACTCCATTACTATGGCACTGCAACCAGAGCATATTTGAATGACACAACCAGCATATTTTTGTATGGCGTCAAAACAATAAATGGCATATTTTGACATTTTTACTACATTTGAAAAAATCAAATATCTAATTTTCAATTAACGGTGTGGTTGTAAATAAAATAGTATACAAACCTTGGAGAGAAGTTTTCATTACTGTCTCGAGATTAAAGTTAACCTCGACGCTTCGCGTCTCGGATAACTAACTAATCTCTCGACAGTAATGAAACACTTCCCTCTTCGGTATGTAATGTACTATTATACATATCTCTGTCGATTACGTTATTTCTGAAAAATGTCGCAGCATATAAATAGCCGGTGCAAAGAGCTAACAGCTCCTCTAATAAGCTATTTTTAGGAAGAACAATAATAGCCCATTGTTACCCTTGATAGCAGTTAGAGAGGTAACTTTAAAGAATATGTTACGGTCTACATATTTTATTTCTTTTCCACTGTGAGCGCAGTTTCAACAACAGGTAAGAAACATAAATTATTAGAATCACCTAGAAAGGAACACTCTTATGCAAAGAGAGTTGTAAATGTGTCAAGATTGCACATAAGTTCTATCCGTGACACTATTTATGGAATGTACGAAGCAAGTAAATTATATTATTTAAAAACTATAATATTTTAAATTGGTTTTGCTTAACCTGTAACTTTTTTTTAGAACTTCATGTAACTTTGACAACTTTAAGTAAGAAATTAAAAGACAGACAACTGTTTGATGGTTGTCTTAACTCTTAAGAAGTCTCTTAAAGGAAATGGGCTTCGGATGGAATAAAGATTAACCGAGGCGAGGGCCTATACAACTTTCCCATGTAACTTTCAAACGACTGGAGTTTTTGAAAGAATATATGAAAGAGAAAGAAGCTTCTTGGTCGATCTTGGCAAGATGAAAATTAAAGAAGTGTTAGATCTACTTAAGTTGATGGTAAAAGGTATTATGCATTAAACAAATATATAAACTATTGGAAATTTACCTAGGTAAAACATATTTTTCTAGGTACAGAATACTCCATGCTGGTAGTGAAGATAGTTCTGTTGTGGGCGCAAAGGCAATTTTTTCGTCTAAAACTAAACTGAGTGAACAACATTGAGAAATGAATCAGCAAGATTTTTTATACGTCATGGAGTAAAGCTGCAATTTAGGAATGGTTAACTACTAATTAAATTAAATTTTATTAAACAATGTTCAAAACTAAACTTTTACAAATCGTTAATAGGTTGGTACAAGAGATTTTGTATGCCTTCTCTTTTAACATATTCTTAAAATTAAAGTCTTTTCAGACATAAGCTACCAAAAAAATATTTAGTTGATGACCTGGCTGAGCAATATGGACATACGGCTTTTTCCATACCACTGTATGTTCAATCCGATTGAACATAATTGGGGAAATACCAAATATTATTATAACATACGTATTGGTCGAAATCGCAGTACAAAGACTGACTGTATAAATATGTGGAAAGAATCATTGCGTACTGCTACTACTAATGTTTTTTTTTTTTTTATTTACTATCAGAGGCCATCTTGAACCGGTCATCGACCGTACGGTTTTTAATCGTGCGGTCTACCGACTGGGGAGTGTGAAACGGCACCTTCATCCTACGAGATATCCGATCTCATCCGGCCTGTCCGGCGTGAATAGGATGGTTTTGATGTCGATTCATTTTACACTCTTCCCTAAGACAAGAGCACGCGGTGTTTCCCAAGCGGTCACCCATCCAAGTACTAACCGCGCTCGACACCGCTTAACTTCGGTGATCTGACGGAGACCACTTTCACTTTCAAATTTCCTTTATTTCCTATTCTGGTATAATATTAGCTTACAAGTAAAATATAACTAGACTAGCCTAATTTCTACAAATACCAAAATGCGCCAAAATACCTGGCTTTGCAGCCAGGCGGCCGGTGTTACAGGCCTTTTGGTCGCTCACTAACACTTAATCTTCACTTTTAATCACTCACGTACCGGCAAGCGCCTTTACGGGTGTCGAGGGCGTGTGTTGCTCAGTAGAGCTTAATATTTGACTTGTGGATACAAGTCCGAGTTTATAACATTGTTAGAAAGTCTGAAAAGCCAACGAAAAGCATGACGGGAACCGGTGCTTTAAGCGTCGCTAGGCCCTGAAAAGTTCAATTTGGCACACCGAATGCGAGATATTAAAATGGTGTGAAAGAGAACATGTGTTAGATGTACTGAACATTCAACCCATTATTATTGAAGTAAATAAATTCAAGTGATTTGGAGGATGATTGATGATTCATCTTTGTACCCAACAGGTGTGATCCTCTACGCCTAAGCAGTACTTAGATGCAAATCACACTTTGGTGATAATAAATTTTGCTCGCACAGTACAAAAATTACTCGTTTCTCTCTTAATTCAAAAAAGTGTAGACGCCCCTACAAAATCATAATTAGTAATAGGTTACTTGTTTCCCACTATAGCTGGGCATCATCAGAATTAAAACCAAAAACAATCATAACTGACACTAACGACTGAGGCCCAGACTTAGCGTCTTTGATTTTTATTTTATACTTATATCAGGCCTCTTGGCGGATATCGGACTATTTCTTTAAACCGAGATATATCTTAAGAACGCATTTTAAAGCTTCTAAAAGCTATTCTTGTAAAGCTGAAAGAGAAACAGTTCAATGAACTACCTCACAATAACGCACTTCTTAATAGAGACGAAATAAGATAATTAGACACAAAAATGTCGCTGTATCATTTTCGATTGGCCGCCATGTATAAATTATGCTTAAGAGAATTCCTTACAAACCCCAGTTGCACTGCCGAAATAATAGTGCTAGTCAATTCATTACAGGATGTGCAACCACAGAATCTCCATTTAAATTAATGGTTCGTCTCGAAGATAACTTCTTAATCATGATTAATGAATACGAGATGATTCTGCAGAAATTCTCGGCAGTGCACTTTGTAAATGGCGATGTTGCTAGACGGGGATTAAAGAGTTTAAACGGATTCGCCACAGAAACTTATGCGAAGCCGAAAACCGCCGAAGCGAACGACTAATTTTAAGCCTTTTAATTTAAATTTGACCTTTTTGCCCGTCAAATACGTTTCTTTCTTATTCGATTTGTTCGAGACGTAACTTTACGATTATAGAATCGAAAGCGATAAAGACTTTCGGGGTTTTAAAAGTTTCTAAGTCGTTTGTAAGGTTATTTATGCCAATCCTAAAACGGGATTTGTCAATTGGAGTTATAAAAAAGTGCGTAGATGGGTCGTTATACTTTTAGGGATTCCCTTGCATTTAGCACTTGTTTCGAATTTTAACAATTAAAAAAAATTGAACATAGCACTTGCAAAGTTCAAATATGTAAATATAGGCACAAGCAAGACCTAAGGAAACTAAGGAAGTCGGTATTATACAGTATGTCCGCGGGCGCGGTTAACAAGAGGACAAATGAACCAAAAATTGAAAGATACGAGAAAAAGTCATTCTTGATAAAAAAAAAATTGATTGTCGAAAAAATAGGAATTACGACGAGGAAATTGATTCCTATTGTATAGGGCGTCTCAAAAATACAAAAACATAAAATCAAACAGGAGCAAACAGCCATTTTTTTGGACTTTTAACGTGAAATGATAAATAAAAACTTACTGAAGGAAATTGGAATTTATGAAATAAAAAAAAAATTAAAAATTTATGGCATTTTACTACTTTTATATTAGGACTTTTATACCTGTACATTATTACCTGTTGTTGCAGTGCTCTTATCGCTACGTAGTGGAGGAATTCCAACGCAAGTTTCCTGGCGTATACGGTTCGAAAGTTGGTGCACACAAACTGGTGAAAAAGTTTCAAACAGGATCAGTAACTAATATAACTATTATCGACATTAGAAAAGAGAAAAAGCAATATAATGAGGAAAATGCCTGTACAGTTTTGATATTGCAATCTGTAAATGAAAATTCATTGCTTTCCTTGAGAAACAGGGCTCTAAGCATTTAGAGGTGGTACAAAAATCTACCATTCAAAAAGTTTTAAAAGATAATAAACTTTACCCTTACAAGCCTCATTTCAACCTAACCTTGGAGGCTGGAGATGAAGCTAAAAGGTTAGATTTTTGTTTATGGGTTGAAAATGAGATCTGTAACGTTAATTAAAATTTTCACAAGCTTATAAGGTTTTCTGATGACTCAAAATTTTCAACCAACGGAACTGTTGCTTCTCAACATGTCAGATAACCCAGTAAAGAGAATCCTGAATTTAGAATTCCCGCAAGACATCAGTACTTTAAAAAAGTCAATGTGTGGTGTGCCATTTCGTATTACGGTATCATTGGGCCTTATCTTTTCGAACGTACTTGTAACAGAGCGAGCTATTTGCAATTACTAGATACATTCTTTTGCGATCATCTTGAAGAGCTACCCCTGGATTATCGCAACGCAATGTATTTTCAACACGATGGGTGCCCTGCACATTACGTTGGAGAGGTCAGAGAATGGCTGAACAGAAAATTCGGTGTAAGATGGATAGGAAGAAATTGGCCAGTTTTATGGCCCCCAAGAAGCCCCGATCTGACATTAGCCGATTTTTTCTTTTGGGGCCGTATAAAGCAGCTTACTTTTGCGTAACCAATGGATAGTAACGTCGAAATTTTAAAACTAAGAATTAGGCGAGTAGTGGAATCATTATCAGTTGAAGAGATTCATGCCAATTTTGATCACAGTAGGAAGCAGTTGGAAAAGTGTGTTGAATATGGGGGAGGGGTTTTTGAACTATGACTGTTGTGTATTATGTTTCGTCCATTGTTAATTTATTTTTATTAATGTCTAGTAATGTAAAGGTAATAATCAAGTAAAAGTAGTAATTTTTTTTTTTAATTTCGTAAATTCCAATTTTCTTCAGTAAGTTCGGAATCAGGGTTAGGACTAAATTTGGAGCAAGTTTTTTATTTATCATTTCACGTTCAAAGTCCAAAAAATTACTGTTTGCTCTTGCTTGTTTTTATGTTTTTGCATTTATAAGAAGAATCGATTTTCTCATCGTAATTCCTATTTCTTCGACAAGCAAACTATTTTTATCAAGAATGACTTTTTTTCGTATCTTTCAATTTTTGGTCCATTTGTCCTCTTATTAACCGCATCCGCGGACATACTGTATAGGATTGCTTGGCGGTACGCCAGGGAATCGTTATGCAGGATTGGTTTTATTATTGCTTTCACAATGACATAATCATCACTTTTCTTAAACCTGATATTAAAATGCGGCACTTTGTGCCAACCGTAGTATTCATAGCTGAGTCATAATATGCATTTGACTACACTTCCTATTTCAAACTTTTAGAGAGAGATCAGCTTTTCCGCCTAGATTTTGCTGGGACGCACTTAAGCCAGTATTCCACCGGGTACGGCGTTGTACGCTACACGAATCCACTTATCAGCGGGATGCGTCACGGTAACGTTTTTACTTTACATGGTAACCTATAAAGTTCACTTCACCGGCACCGAGTCCGTTATGTCAAAATTAATGCAGCGCAATGGACTCCGTAAGGCATGGAAATTAAAATCATTTCCGTGAGGTATCTCGATGCTCCATTAGAGCAGCGTGCAGCCCGTACACGATGGAATACTGGCTTTAACCTATAACCTATATCCAAAATGGTGAATAATGGCAATTCAAAATGACCAGTGTAAAATGAATACCAATTATTGATAAATAAAATCTCCGTTAAGTTTATAAATTTCTTTGCGAAGCAATGTCCTAAATTTTGTCTACTAATATGTTCCGATCGGAATAAAGTTCATATATATCTTAAAAATACCAACTGTTGGGAAAACAATCATCCAAAGGCATTAAAAATAATATAATTAAATGCAACAAATGTTTTTAGAATCAATACTACTGTTAAATATCTGATTTCAATATAATTTTAATAAAGGAGCAAAATGTATCAATGTTTGCTGAACGAATATAGTGTTATCGCCGGGATAGGCATAAAACTTGCAAATATCATCTTTTAAAATACATATAATATGTCGTAAATAATAAACGGCTAGTCGACCGTTATTCCAGGAAAAAGCAATGTTCCCCGTTTAGATGTTAAAAGTATATTTTTAGAACCTTGTATATTCGAAAACCCTTTGACGGCGTTTTGACGCTCTAGGAGAGTGACACGGCATGGTACAGTTTGTTTATTACCGTCCGATTGGTTGGGAGAAAACATGGCGGTTGTGTGGCCTATTAGAATGCTTTGTTGGTTAGTCGTCGTGACAGCAGGGGCGTAACCTTGCGGTCAGATGATACAGTTTTCCTTCTTCTACAACACTACACTTTGGGCTAAGATAAAGCAAAGTCGTATGTCAACAAACGCACGTGGTTTTCTCTCCGTCGGAGTGAAACAAATAGCATTGCCTAAAAAAAGGCACCCAGCAAATGTATTAAACAAATATAGTGATTAGTTTGATTGTAAAATCAGTAGTGAATAGTTATGTTATAGTACGTTATTGTAAAATTATGTACTAAAGAAGTTTTGTGTGATTTGGAGAAATAAACGCCAAATTGCCACAGTAAAAAGCTCATTTAATTCCTTCACTCAGTAAATGAAAGAATCAGTGATATTAACCTACAATCGAAAAGCATAAAAGCCTCATGAACTGTTGACGCAAGTTAAATACCAACACTTGGCTTGCTTAACACCAACAATTATGTGTCTGGGAAGGCTCCGGTAAACTCACTGATAAGTCTACCGCTGGATGTCAGAACGAAATACAGAAATAGTATATTAAAGTACATATTTTATAAAGCATCATCTTATAGCACGCGTCCATGTAAAAAACGAGCCGCTTGCGGCGAGTTTTTTAATGGGACAAGTGCTCTAACTGCTTTATAAAACACGTACTTTATATTATTTTTTCTATTTTGTATTTTTTTCAATAAGAAAATACATATTTAAAAAGAAAATCAACCCTTCAAATTTTGTAAATTTGTATGTCTAAATTCTATGTTGGTAATACTATAAATTTACTTTTATCATAGTAGCCTTGACAATAAATAATATTTTCTTTGTGTCATTGTCACGAAATTTGTGTTTTAATATTTCATAGAGTAGTTCAGAATTATAATTAAAAAAATATGGAGTATGATAATCTAAGTTCAACTCCCCCTGAGTTAAGGGATATTGCTAATAAAACGATAAATCAACTTTTACCAGAGAAATTCCGAAAACTTTCTTTTCTCATGGATCACAATAACAGGAAACGTCAGACGTCAACAGAATAAAACATTTAAATATTACCAATGCCAACTTTTAAAAAATTAAAAAATGGTATCGTAATAGATCTGTTTCGATACTGAAAACGGTATCGTAATAGATTTCTTATGAAACAAAATTAGAAAAACATTCTTAAGACACATTGTTCCGATAGATACTGTACCTATATGCCATGCTATATCCGACGTAACGCCAGAGGGATCTCACACCGTGCAAAACAAAATCCGATGCACGTCATACCCTTCGAGTGACGTTAGTTATCAATAGTATTGCTAGCTTGTAACCAAAATATCCGAGTGAGGGAATTACACAGTTTTTTTTTTCATAAAAACAAGATAAATTTAAAAAAAAATTCCCATAGTTTATATATTTGTTTACTGCATAATACCTTTTACCATCAGCTTTAGTAGATCTAACACTTCTTTTATTTTCATCTTGCCAAGATCGACCAATGGTACCATTCTGAAAAATTCATGTTTCATCCAAGAAAACGAATTGGAACAAGAATGCTTCTTTTTCTTTAATATATTATTACAAAAATACCAGTCGTTTGAAAGCTACATGGGAAAGTTCCATAAGCCCTCGCCTCAGTTCATCTTTTTACCATCCGAAGCCTATTTTCTCGAAGAGGCTTCTTAAATAGTTAAGACAACCATCAAACATTTCTTTGTCTTTTAATTTCTAACTTAAAGTTGTCAAAGTTAAATAAGTTACAGCCTATGAATAACCGATGTAAAATATTATAATTTTTAAATAATACAACTTACTTGTTTCGTACATTCCATAAATAGTGTTACGGATAGAACTTATATCCAATCTTCACACATTTATAACTCTCCTTGAATTAGAACGTTTGTTTTAAGGTGATTCTAATAATTTATTTTCCTTAGCTGTTGTTGAAATTGCGCTTACAGTGGAGACATTCAAATTTAGGGCAGCTGCTACACGCTAAGAATAACTAGTAAAGTAGAAATAAAATATCCAGACCTTAACATACTCTTTAAATTTACTTCTCTGTAGCTGTACAGGGTAAGAATAGGCCACTGTTGTTAAGTTCTTCCTGAAAATAGCTTATTAAAGAAGCTAAGCTCTTTGCACCGGCTATTTAAATGCTTCGGCATTTTTCACAAATAGAAAGCAACGTAATCGACAGAGATAATATGTTTGTGCACTTTTGTTTCTCTTAACAGTTTTTTAATGATATTTATGAAAGTATCTGGAGTTTTTATTAAAAAATAGATGGATAGCAACACAGAACCACGAACAATTAAGGTTAGTTTTACATGAAACGTCAAACAAAGCCAATGAACGAGCTGGCGCCACCGCACCCTTTACAGTTGTGTTGCCAACTACCGGCCAATAATATTCAAATTATATTAATTTTTACAAGTTAAACAAACCAAATATTTGCTATAAGCTTGTTCGCATCAAAGAAGAATACTTTAAGTTTGTAGTAAATTTAATATCGCATAAAGTTTTAATAATTTTTGCCCAAATTTTATTTCCTCGTGTTTTCTTACGGACTTCTTACAACGTTGCATACAACAGTTGTAGGGTTTACCAAACTGCATAACATAATAATAATATTTTACAGTATACTGAGTAATCCAATTAAAGTTACATGGCCTTCCTGGACGGCTTACCTGTAAATTACCACACCTGGACCTAATTTATATTTTTTCGACAATTCGAAAAAAAGTACTTATTTATAAAAAATTGCTAGTAAAGAAATACGATTTGTGATTGGAAAATTAAGGTTTCGTATGCAGGGATGTCAAAATGTAAAAAAGCATTAATTCTTCCTAAATGTAAACTACTTATATTTTTGGTTTTTTTCCGATAATAACGAACATATTTTTCTAATGGCATTTTTTTTAAACAAAAGATAAAGGTACTCTTAGATATCTAATGTTAATATTTTTTAGGATTTTCACCTCCCTGTAATAAAAACTATATTTTCCAATCCTAAATCGCATTTTTTAGGTAAATAATGATTTGAAAAATAAAAAAAAAAATATATTGGTAGGTAATCTTGTGAAAAAACGCCCTAAATATAATTGAATTTTTAGAAGGCACTCTCTGTATAGTAATAGAGAAGGATCTTTAGATCTCTACTTTGTTTGTTTAAATAGCTCTTGCACTGTCATGTAATTGAGTGACCTGTTTAAACAATCTAGTATCTATGCGTTCAACTTAGGTATATAAAGTATATTACGAGTATCTTAGGAAACGTGGTGCATATCCATACCTATTGCTGTTTTTTAAATTTGTTATACAGGGTGCTTCTCTCGACCTGACAAATTCGATTAATTTAAATATTTGTCATTTTAATACTTTACCATTTTGTGTAACAGGCCTTTATCTAAATCTCGTACTAATTAAAAATGTACAAAAATTATCCCTAAATTAACCAGCAATTATTTTACTAATTTATTAGTTAATCAGTATGGTATTTATAATTTGAAGCGAAGTAAAAGAAATAATAAAAATGTACACTAAGCAGAATGAAATTTCAACTAATCAACCTTTTGTCTTTTAATAACGTTTCTATCGATTTATCAAACACAAAATTCTTTTAGTGAAAATATCTCAACTTCTGTTTCCGCCTAATTTTGTCAAAGCTTTTATGCTAAATGGGCTTTTTGCCATGCTTAGGTAAATTTTAAAGTTGATTTAATTACATTTCATCCAACTTCCATTTTACAATGTTTACTGAGTATACAAACACGCCCCAGACTATCCGACGTACAGTGGTTGATGATGAAAAGTAGAGAAAATAACTATGTTTTTATAGTTTTATAATTATTTTAAAAAGTAAATTTTGGTTTTTGCTGTAACCCTAATAAAAGCTAATGTTTAGTAATATTATATAATATTTGTGCTAGACAAAGTTTTAATAACAGGCTTATTTTTACATACCTTATCCAGAAATAAACACCGGTTATAAAAACTTCACTTTTTTTCACCATTAAAAACGCATAAAGCACATATTCTTTTAACATGTTAAAAAAGTAGATCAAAAAGAAAAAATGAACCGTTATGGAACTTTTTTCACTCCGATCTACTTTTTCTTACAAGGGTTTCTATGACAAATCTGTCATTATTACAAATTTATAGTACGTATTTTTGGACATCGCGGCTCTAGTACTACTTTATGCTCTTACTGCATAAAATACTATTTGTTTGCATTTTTTGATACTTAGTACATATCGAGAGCGTAAAATTCCCCCCTCTCCCTCTTTTTCATTGATTTACACACGTGAAAATAATGAATTTTTAGTACGATCTAAAACAATTAATTAAAGTACTAAGTGTTAATTCTTGATTTAATTTTCAAATTTGGCGGCAGGGCGCTATCTTGAATAATTAAAAAAGTATATGAAGAGTTCGATAAATCTTGTTAAAATTTGAGAATCGCTTGCAGATTGAAATTTTCTTTTCTATAACTCAAGCTCACCTGCCATCTAAAAGTTTTATCCGAAATGCCGCCGTTTTACAATTAAAAATTAATATTTTACTTATTAATCAACGGAAAAAAAATAGATTATTCTATTTTAATATGGAAAACTCGCTCGATCAACCATAAAATCAGACCACGCTCAGAGAGCTGTCCATTTATTGTCAGTCCCCTTCTGAGAATAAAAATAAAATAAAATTTATTTCCTACTAACTCACAGTAGTAGGAAAGTATGCGATATTTAATTTAATAAATTTCTTTTACTACATTTAAAGTGAACAATAATAATAAATAAACGCTCGAGTAGTTTTGACAAATGATCAGTGTTTTCAACGAAACATTCAAGAAGTTAAGCTACACTGAATAAAAGTAACTATTAAGGGCTACGACTCTTGGTAGATTTGCTTGGACGGTCGCGGTGAGGCACGAAGCTACTCGTCGGGGAGTGGATCTAGGGCCGATGTTCTCGCTGTTTGCATTTTGCTTGCTATAGTATGTTGCTTATTGCGAGAGAGTAATAGAACTATAAAACCCAGGTGTAATTCAATAATTATTTCATATAACATATGGAGTTGCAAAAATAGTTGAAATGTGTTCGAATATGACTGGAGTCAGTCAGTCAACAATATATCGAGTTGTGCACGAGGATAAACGCGGCCCCATCAGGTCACCAAAGACAAGTACAGGAAGAGAAGAAACTGTGATAAATGATGATAACAAGACTGTCATCAGAAAAATCATGCACTCATTTTACTTTACAAAGAAATACCTACCTTGGACAAAATAATGTCTGAAATGAAAAGGATGATTTCATTCCACCCATGGGTAAGAAGAAACTATGGAAAACTTTGAAGGAAATTAATTTTTGTTATGAAAAAATTCAAAACAGAAAATAACTTTTAATACAGAAAGACGAAATCGTCTAGAGACTATCATGAAGATATGAACGATGATGTCTTTGGGGAATACTTCCAGCAAATGCTAGATCTTATTCCTCCTGGGCCTGTTATAGTCATGGATACCACTCAAGAAAATCCGAAAAAATACCAACGTCTTCTTGAAAAAAAAATGGCATTATTCCTACAACATCCAGGAGATATGGAAAATAGGATACGGGATGCCTGCAGGACCATACCACCCTTTATGCTAAGGAACGAGAGGGCAAATATAGTAAAAAGACTAAACATGTGTATTCAAGTAGACGAGCATATTTTTAAACATTTATTACGTCAAAATAATTAAAAATTAAGTAAGTTAGTTTGCAGAAAAATTATTGTTATTTATTTTATAGCGTTAGTCCCGTTAGTATACTAAAAACAAGGGTAAAAATGAGAAAAATCAAAATAAATCGCAAACTATTAAAAATACGTATATCAAATACTTAGTGGAAGTTGAACAATTTTGTAAAACCAATCAGAAAAAATAAGAATATACAGGGTGTGCAATTTAAAAAAGTTTATATTTCTCAATTTAAATTAGTCGAAATGTATAAATTTATTTTGAACGCCCGGTAGCATCTAACCCAAATTTTGTTACATGTTTTTTTGTCATCCCTGAGAACGTTTGTAGCAAATATGAGTATTCCACTTTCAGAAATAATGGCGGAACTGTCAATTCTTTATAAAAGTAAAAACTAATACTTTTCTAGAAAAATTAAAATATTAGAACAACTACTAGATTCAGGTATATAAAACGTTTAACAAAAAAATTATAGAATTTCATGCAGAATCCAAATATATTGTCCGTCTAGAAAGTATCCGGAATTTTATGTTTTTCCAAATTTTAATATATTTCCTTTTTGTAACATTCGAAGGCAACAGCAATGCATTAAGTAGTTTGTGCCTATAGTAGGCTATGGCTAAAATCGCATGACAACACGATCTGTAAAATATTGTTGATTGTAAACAGGTTTAAGATTTGTGAAATAATGTCACAAGTAGAAAAAAGAAAGAAGGTGGAATTTTTGTATAGAAAAGGTGTTCGAAACGTTAAAAAATTACTGCAATTGACTGAACTCGGAAAAAGTGCAGTATATGAGACAATACAGAGGATAAAAAATGGCGCAGATATGAGGCATAGACCAGTTTCGGGAAGACCGCGTAAGATTCGTGGGAACAATTTAAACGCTTTAGTAAACTTAGGACGGCAAAATCCACGTCTAGGGTTTCGAAAATTGGCTAATAGATTTGGAAATATACGAAGAATAAAAGTGTGTCGAGAAACTGTCGGCATGTCACTGAAAAGACAAGGCTACATACCAAGAAAACCAAAAAAAATTCCGGCAATGACACCTCTACAAAGGCAAAGAAGAATAGATTTTTGTCAACGTTTTCGAGAAGATAACTTTAGGAATGTTTTTATATCTGACGAAAGTTGATTTCAGCTTGGTTCAAATCAACTAAAAATCCTATCAAGAGAAAATGTTACCGTTCAAATTTCTAAATTTCCCACTAAAATAATGGTGTGGGGAGCAATATCTCAGCGTGGTGCTACCCCTCTTTGTATAGTTGATGGCACCATTAATAGTGCAAAGTATTGTGACATTCTAAATGGTTTCCTTCTTGAAACGGCTCATGCTTTATATCCAGACGGGTGGCATTTTCAGCAGGATAATGCAAGATGCCACACTTCTGCCTATACTCAAGCTTGGATGAATGAACACCAATTAGCAACAATTCCATGGCCAGCAGCTTCACCAGATCTTAGTCCTATTGAAAACATATGGGGACTAATGAAGATTGAAGTGGAACGAGCAGCGCCACGAAATAAAACAGATTTGATTCGGTCGGTTTTACAGGCCTGGACCACCATCACCGAACATTATGGCGGTGACCTAGTTTCGGGTGTACCTGTACGTTTAGTTAAATGTTTGGAGTTAAACGGAGGTTGTATAAGTAAATGAGAAGAATTATTTGTTGTAATTTTATGATTCAAGTAATAAAAATATATACCGAAAAATTATAATTGTGCTTTGTTTTTTCCGGATAATTTCTAGACGGACTATAAATTAAAAAATAGGGTGCTCCATTTAAAAAAAACCTTTGTAATATTCGCAACGCTTTTTGAACCACCCTGTATACTCAAAAATATTTTTAAAGTGTGCATTTTAACATTCTCTAAAACTTTTGTATTTAACGTTTATTTGGTAATTCCCGAAAGAAATGAGATAATGAACTTTACTCTATGGTTGACCCTGCACAACTAAACCGATTCTCATCTTAGGAAAGCCGAGTTATTCCACATATGGTTTATGGTTTGTTGAAATAATACTTATTTCTGTGTGTTCGATATTCATAATTCTACTTAGGATTTTGTCCCACTGCGTGCTGGGTTTAACGAGGATTCAGGAATCTGGCAGGTAACTGATTAGAAAGGTCGCTCGTAGAGAATTTACCGCACGTTGTCCCTTTAATAAAAGGGGTACGGTGTGCGTGCCAGAATGTGTGGATTTGCTTTTCCAGTATATATATATAGGCACTATTGGTAATTTCTCCGGAGACTACTTACTAACAATACTCACGATAAAAGGATGCCAGCAGCGGTGGCAGGAATGAATTATAATATCCCTAATGATTTTGCAAGAACGCAGAAATATAATTCAATAGTAGCAGCAAATTAAAACGTGTTTTACATGCATTACCATTAGTTCAGTTTTATAAGTCTTTGAACTTTACTAATCGCAAATGCGGGGTGGAAAAGTTTATATATATTTTATATGAATTATTTTCGATGAGCATGCTTAAAAACTTACTTTTCCGCAAGAACTTTGGTTTGAGATTTGTTACTTTTTAGCCCTTGCGCGGAAAAGTGTGGAAAAGTAAAATACATACGTACACATTTTTAAATATATGATTATATACAGGATGACATTGAACTAGTATAATGCATAGAGCTACACGATTTAGGATCTCAAAAGAGTGTAAAAAGCACATAACAGTATAGAAAACCATCACACAATGACATAACCATTCATAACAAATCACATCACCCAATGCAACATAAACTGGCAGCTTATAATAGTATGATTTTTCGATTAATTAACATTCCTATGTCTATAGAAAATTATAATAAAGAATTAAACTTAATTAAATAAATCGCGGTCAATAATGGTTACTCAATACAAATTATAAATAATATCCTTACTAAAATGAAATATAAAAAAGCAATTAAAGAGGTCTACCCCTTAATAAAAAACAATACTAGATACCATTCCATTACTTACTTAGGCAAACAAAGTGATAATATTAAAAAACTTCTGAACCAACACGATATTGAGATTGCTTATAAGACTAAGGGTAGTTTAGGCTCTATCATAAAAAAGAACAAAGACAAAACTAATAAAATTAATAAAAATGGAGTATATAAATTAAATTGTGGATCTTACCCCAAGTATTATATAGGCCAAACTGGTCGATCGTTCCATACCAGAATTAAAGATCATTACGATTCTTTTTCTAAAAATAATAAGCATTCAACTTACGCGGAACATCTAAAAATCGAAAATTATACATTTGATAAAAATTTCCAAATCTTACACACTGAGAACAAAGGCATAAAATTGGATTTATTGGAGTCTTTATCTATTAACAAGGGTAGAAAAACCCAAAATATCCTAAATGACCAATTAGATAATAACAACTCCCCTTTGTTAAATTTATATTGAACCACAATAATTCCCTACTATAATATCATTAGTTCAGGTACCTTAATTTTAAGCTTCTTATTTTACAAATTGTTATACCTTCCTCACATCTGAAGAAGCCACTGTGCTGGTGAAACATATGTCATGTTGACAAATATATTGTGAAAATTAAAACACATACGTGTTTTATTTCAAGTTTTTTAAAATGAATTTTCACCAAGTAAAGGCCGCTACGATTAAAATTTATAACAGTATAGGTCCGCAGGCGTTTCAATTTTGATATAGAGGGTGTTGAAAATTAAAAAAGAAAAGACGGGTTTTTTCTAATATTTTTGAGACCGTTTTAGATATAATTTGGAATTTTTACAGGTACTAACTAGGAGTAAAGACACATTTTCCCACATAAAAGATTTGTTCTATTTCTACCAGTGGCACTAACAAGTCTTCTGAAATTTTTATTTTTAAATATATAATATTTTCAAAACTGAACTTTATCACTTAGTAAAAATAATCCCTAGACGTTTCTTCGTGCGACCAACGGTTTTCGTTTAAAAAAATAAATGACATTTACTTGCATATCGGTATGCAGGGTTTTTCAGAAGTACGGCACATATCTTAATAAGGGGGTGATTTTTCACGTCACCCGACACTCCATCACTCGACAGTTCATCACATGGCATTTCATCACGGCGACATCGTATCACAACGACACTTCATCACATCCCATTTCATCACTACGCCAATTCACCACACACAATTTCATCACATCAATTCGAAAAGTAGTATAGAATTACCTAGCATTTAATTATTTCTTATTTATTATATTAAGTATTATTTCCGTGACAAAAATTGCAATTACAAACAAAATAGAGGAAATGTTATACATAAATCAAAACAAATATGACACTGTTCTAAGAAACATTATTAAATAAAACCACCAAAAGTAATTAGGATTTTAAGACCTCAATTTTAGTGAAAATATTAATGATGGATTTATCCAAGTGATTAGTAAATAATCTGTGCCCAGGTATTGTTAGGCCAGCAGGTAAAATGGGGATTTTTATAATTTCTTTGAATATTTTCTTAATTTATTATTATTATTTAGTGGATTGATGTGTTGTGTGTTTCAAATAAATATAACTCGAAATCGATCATTTCTTCAGTATTACACTTACCTTCAGTTACTGTAATTTGAGAAGATGGAAGAGGGAATGTTTTCTTTTGGATCAACTTCTCGGGGAGTTTCGACATTGATTTTCCAGTCCCATGAATGTATTAAACATCGAGTGACATCTGAAAATACTACCCACTGGCGATGCAGGAAGCATCAACCAGCAAAATGCAAGTCAATTATTCATACAAAAGGGAATATAATTGTTAAACATCCTATAGATCACTACTATACTATTTTCTATTATTTTAATATATTTTTGTCAAATGCTATTTGGTGGTTTTATTTAATAAATAAGAAATAAATAAATACTAGGGAATTCTATGATTTAAATCGTAAGAGGTAATTCCATACTACTTTTCGAATTGATGTGATGAAATTGTGTGTGGTGAATTGGCGTAGCGATGAAATGGGATGTGATGAAGTGTCGTAGTGATAGGATGTCGCCGTGAAGAAGTGCCCGTAATGAGATGTCGTGTGGGGAACAGTCGAGTGATGAAGTGTCGTGGATTCGATTTGTCATAATATTCAAAGAGAAAAAGTTCATATGAGCATGTATCCGGAGTTGCCCCGTTATTGATATACAGGGTGTTAAACTTCTTAAAAGAAAATAGTTTTTTTTTTATAATTTTTTTTAAATATCATTTTCTTGATTTTATTAAAATTCAGTACCGTTATTCACAATGATAAGGGGCTTGAGTAGCCTTAACTAGACTGAATTTCTTACGTCCAGTGGCGTCCCGAGAAGCACCCTAACAAATATTATTGACAGAAAAATGTACGCCACTGACTTTTTTCTAAGTTTCATATTTTTTTCGGACATATCAATTAATGGTACATCTTCTTTGTTTCCCGAATGGTTTTCGTATTTTGCTTCGTTCACGAGAGAAAAAATAAAAACCACTTTATTGCATAGACAAAAAAAAATACCTAAAATTTCAAACTTTATTAAAATGTGAGGTAAAAGTAAGTTTTCATGTCTAATTTACCTGTTTTCTCAATAACAAGTAAAAAATGTATAACTTTGCTAATGCTGAAATGGCCCAGATGCATCTCAATTATGGCCTAGCAAATGGAAATGCTGAAGACGCTCGGCGAGTTTATCAGGACCGTTATTCAAACAGAGCCATATTTATGCCAAAACATTTAGACAGCTTTATGCAAGATTGAGTGAGACTGGGAGTTTTAAACGTAGTACGGAACTTCCTGGCAGACCTGCAACAGTAACCACGCCTGAGTTAGAAGAGGTTATACTTGGAGAGACAGGAGATGATCCTTCAACTAGTGCCAGGAAGGTAGCAGTTCAACTTCAAACAAGTGCATGAACTGTTTGGAGAGTTTTGCATCTTTATATAACTATACCCATACCATATTCAACGGGTGCAAGCTCTGCTTTCCTGTGACTTTCAGCCAAGGTTTGATTTTAGTAGGTGGTTGCTGTATACAGTAGCACATACCAACAATTTTTTGCCTAATATTTTATTTACTGATGAGGCCTCGTTTTTAAGAGAAGCTATTATGAATTTTCATAACGAATATATTTGACCTGACGATAATCCTCATAAAATTAGAGAAGGTCGTTTTAAGCAATAAGTTTCGGTGAATGTCTGGGCAGGAGTCATTGGCGACTATCTCATTGGACCTATTTTTTACCACCTCGATTGAACGGCGAAACTCCTATATGCAGTTTCCATCTAAAGAACTTGACGTTCTGTTAGAAGACGTACGTCTACAAATAAGACCTAATATGTGGTTCATGTACGAAGACGCCCCAGCTCATTTTAGCCTAGTTGCTCGTCAGTACCTCGACAACACTTTCCTAATTGCTGGATTGGACGCGCAGGTCGCCAAGGTCGGCCAGCTCGCTGTCCCGACTAGAATCCTCTAGACTATTATTTATGGGGTTCCCTAAAGTCTCTTGTATATACGACACAAAATTGTAAACTATATAGGATGCCTGTACTAGATGGAAACGACTTAAGAAGTCGAATTGTTAAAAGTTGCAATGCGCTACGAATGGCATTTTTGAACATGAAAGAGAATTAATGCTGAGACGATTGCAATCGTGCGTTTTATCAGAAGGAAGGCATTTTCAACATTTGCTTTGATTAACTGTTGCATTTTTTTTTGTATCATTATTTAAAAAAATAATTTTATTTTTAATTTTAATGTTTTATAATTTTAAACTTTAAAATACACATTCAACAAAGTAGTTTTTATTCTTTCTCTAGAAAACGAAGCAAGATACGAAAACAATTCAGGGAACAAAATATTTTAGTATTAGCTGGTAAATCCGAAACAAAATATCAAAGTTAGGAAAAAGTCAGTGACGTACATTTGCTTGTCAATAATAGGTACTCGTTAATGTTATGTATCGTACTTCTGAAACACCCTATATATTAGAGTTTGATAAAAAAGCACTTATCTCCTAAAGGATGCCGAAGTAAAAAAATATCAAATTAGACATTGAACTGTCTACATTACAGTGTCATCAAACAAGAGAAGGGCAGTAGCGTAAATATTTTTGTTCAACTTAAAAATTGTAACACGCTGTATCTCAACAATTAAGCGGTTGCTGACCAATGCTTATATGAACTTTTTACATTCTTTCGAGATCCTCTATAGTGTGGTACTATATGTTGTACTTTTCATTGTCACCCTGTATACTTTAATGTTAATTATCAAAACGATATTTCATCAATATTGTATATTTTTGTATAAATATAATAATTAATTTTAAAAAATAGTTAATTTTAACGTATCTATTTATTTCTATTTTGGTTTCTTATCAAAGCTTTTTCGATACCTTAATAACCTTTTAATGAAATCGCCTTTTTATTTTCTCTTGTTTTAGTGATCGAAGTTGTATTTCCCGACGAGGGTGGAGGCGCCAGTAAAGCTCAGCAATGCTGTAGAGATGGTGTTTTAACGGTTTTACACGGTGATAATATAGCTTTGTAATGAGATATAGTATATATTTTTATATTTCTCAAGTTTTTGGTTGCCTGATATACAGGGTGTTTCAATATTATACCGACAAACTGAAACCGGTGATTCCTTGACAGGAAATAATGAAAAAAGTTCCCGTTGATGGAGCTCCAGAAACCCATCGTTTATAAGATACAGGGTCTTAAATTTTGTACTGTGTAAACTAATGTACAAATTTGTTTATATTTGACCGGATTAAAAATGTAGCCCTGGTTTAAATCATATTTTACCAAATATCAGCCGAACCGTATAAGATATCAAGATAGTGCAAGAAATAAAAAAGGGAAATGATAAATCAAAAAAGTTGTTTTTATATGAAAGGATAGTCAGTGTCGTATCAAAAGAAAGTTGGTGGAGTCACTGTGGTCGTGACGCCCAAATAAATAACACCCTGTAGATAGTTTTAAATGACAAAAGGTTAATACTTTAGATACTTTAATATGTAACAAAAGTACAGAATTGTAATTAATAATATTTCATCATCATCATCATCAGCCTTGTCGCGTTCACTGCTGAACATAGGCCTTCCGTAATCTGTGCCACTCCCCCTTGCACTGCGCCGCCTGTATCCAGTTATGCTTGATGCGTTTTATATCATCAGTCCATCTCGTCGGTGGTCGTCCTCTAGTCATGTCTCGGCCTCCATTCAAGGATTTTCTTGGTCCATCTGTCGTCAGTTATTCTTGCAATGTGTCCTGCCCAATTCCATTTTAATGTTGTTATTCTCCTGACGGCATCCGCTACACCTGTTCTTCTTCTTATTTCGTTGTTCTGGATTCTATCTTTTAGAGAAATGCCCAAGATGGCTCTCTCCATAGTTCGTTGTGGCACTTGTAATTTATTTATGGATTTTCTTGTCAGAGTAAGTGTTTCCGCTCCGTATGTCATAACAGGCAGGACACACTGATTGAACACTTTTCTCTTTAAACATACCGGGATGTCGGACCGGAATACCTCTTTTAGGTTTCCAAAAGCTGCCCCGGTGAGTGCTATTCTTCTTTGAAACTCAACAGTTTGGTTGTCTCCACCCACACGAATTTCATGACCAAGATATTTGTAGGATGACACCTGTTGCACTTCGTGCCCACTCAAGGAAATGTTGCTACTCGTCACCAGATTTGTCATATATTGTGTTTTTGTAGAATTGATTTTTAATCCGGCTTTTTTTGACGCTTAAGCGGAACGGATTTCTCAATTAAGGTTTTCATTACTCGCAAGTGGTCGTTCGTTCCGTATCCGCGGCGGAAACCAGCTTGTTCTCGTGGTTGGTAGTTGTCGAGCTTGTTTGTAAGTCTTTTTGTTATTATTTTCGTGAATAGCTTATAAATGTGAGAAAGTAAGCTGATGGGCCGATAATTTTTTAGATCTGTGATGTCGCCCTTTTTGTGCATGATGACAATAACAACATTGTGCCACTGGGAAGGTGTTGTGCCTTTAAGAAGACATAAATTAAAGAGCTTATGGATAGCGTATTTTAGAGCTTCGCCCCCTTCCTTGATCGACTCGATAGCTATATCATCGTCTCCTGGAGATCTGTTATTTTTCATTTCCAAAAGCGAAGCTGTTATTTCGTTGATAGTTATTTCCGGGATATAATAATATTTAAGCACGCATAAAATAAATAGGAAAAACCAAAAAAAAATTAAAAGTTTAACACCCTGCATCTTACAAACTAAGGGGTTTCTGGACCTCCATTAGTGGGAACTTTTTTATTATTTTTTATCCAGGAAGGACCGGTTTTAATTTGTCGGTATAATATTAAAACACCCTATTAAAAATATCTCGAGAACTAGGTGAGATTATATTTACAATATTTTGTTGTGGTTATAGAGATGTTTTTCTAAGTTGTAAAAATATTTTGAATGATGCGGTATGGCCGTATTATAACGAAAGTGACAGCCACTTCGGAATTTGAAACGAATTTCTTATTTTACTTCTAGAATCTCTATTAATTTCTTAACGGCGTTTATTAATATTTCCCTATAGCAATTTCCTACTTTTAAGATTTTAATCAATACTCACTTTTTTTTTCGAAGAACATGATTTTAACAAATACTGATATTTTTCTTTTAGTGGACCGGATATACTGATATTTTTGAACTCTGACATACTAAGGCACTAAACTCTGGTTGGAAATTAGACAATACCCATAGGCGTTTTAATGGCCAATATTAGTTATAATAACACTACATTGTAGTATAAAAATACATGTATTTTAGTTACTTAAAAAATTGTTTAATAGTAAATTTAAAAAAAAAACACCCTTTAGGTTATAAATGATTTGAAACCCTGCTGACATTTTAGTTGTTCTTCATTCATGTATACCATACCTAAACCTAAATCTAACTAGTCAAATTTCTGACTTACTAGCGTTGATTTGGAAAAGTTCATTGAAAAAGTGATTCCCGTTTGGTTTTTAGCCAGTGTGCCATGCAATGAATGTATCACGTTATTGTTTTTATCATAATTGGCCCCCGAGATCTCCCGATCCTAATCCATTCCATTTTTAGTTACTCATGAAATTCTCTTTCAAACGAGTTTAATTAAATCGGATAAAAGATGTGATAGATAAAGTACTTTTAAGATAAGTTAGTCACCTTCCCGCAACCTTATTGTTAGTGATTGGTGAAATAACTTAAGTAAGAAACTGCTGCAGAAGTGAACAAGTTTTTTATTCGCATTATCGAAACAGTACCTTAGTGGGGCAATTTTTAAAAATATTTTGATCTCAGCAGTTACACCTTCTAGCGGAAATCCTACAATTTTGAAAATATTTTCGAGCATTTTCTCTTTTCTGTTTCTTTTTCCTAAAAGTGTAGGACCAATTCTTTATGAGATCTGCACTAACAAAAATGGATTTACCGATGTCGTAGGTTGCAGATTTAGAGCTACTTTAACGCACGTTTCTAGGTTGTTTAAACTGAGCCTACGAATTATCACAAATCATTTAAAAACGCTACAATAACTCAGCTTCTTTTGGTTCGCCTCAACATAAAAATACCAATATTTTAATTTTGTAACCATTTTATGAGTTACCTGAACTCAGATTTTGGATTGGGAAAACTTACTAACTGATTTTAAAGGGCCGTTTTGACCCAGACGTGCATTATTTTAACTCATTAACATGTGTAAATTATTTTGAGTTGAAATAAGTCATAAAGAGTGCTCTAAAAGCCCATGTCGAGGGTAAATCAGCGATCAAAAGGTCACGGAAAGTTCCGAATGCACGCTCGTGCCGATTTGGCGCGGTAACTTCATCCCATTGTTATTAGTACATACCTCGTACACGTCGCGTCGCAATGGACCACATAACTGGACTTGCTATCCGCGCAATCGTTGATCGGAGGGATCCTTTTTATTTTACGAGAATATTATAATATATATTTTATCTTACAGCGACATCTAATTCCTTTCTTATAATGTATATACATATAAAAAATCGTTTATATCATAGGTACACATTAAAAAATAGTACAAACTAGGTACTACTTCTGTAACATCTACGAACGGACCTTAAAAACTTCAAGAACATCGCACTGTATGCTGGCTTGATTCGACCTATAGCAGGTAGAAAATAATTGATGTCCCAGATACAGGGTGTTTGGAAAGGGTGGTACTCGGTTTTAGTAGCAGATTGGTCGGCCCAAAATAATAACACTAAAATTTCATATAAACATGGTATGACAGTGGCAACCTTTGTCATGGACAACAGGTTGTCACTTTCTGCGTACGGTAGCTTTTATTGTGGAAGCACTAGGTCGTGGCCCGTTACATACCTACACCTTCCTTAGTCGCTGGCTTGCCTTAGGCGCCACCTGGTTTGATAGAAATCCAAATCAAGAATAATATATCATTAAATAAAACTAGAATTTTCTCACAAATAATAAAGATTTTATTAAAAAAGGAAAGTCTTGATAACAATGGGTTTATGTTAGTTTTCTGTTTACTGAAATTGTATGAAATGCTACTTAGTCAAGCTTAAGAATGACTAAAAGGAAAAACTAGCCTTTTTGGGCGCAAGGACTTAGAAACAAAATGAGGTATAACCTACGAAGATTGTAGAATCCTCTTTTCTTTGGCACGTTACGTTTGGTTATATAGAAAAGTGACCTTTTTGCCGAGACAGCACAATTTAATTTGACGTAAATATGTCTCTAGAAACTTATTAATATCACAAATAGTTAATTAAAGTTTTTAAAATTAACGCAAAACAAATCATCCATATAATGGTGCATGATGGAAATATACGCCCAAACAGACTATTCTAAGTTGCTTACAACGTTTAAAACCTTTGATGAATCTCTCTTCTTACGCATGCATTGCAAGATAAAGAGTGAGTAGGTATTCTTGTTGTTAGCTATTCTGTGCTACTATTCTCAATGCACGTAATCCACGTACAGCTTCGCAAAAATTTTGATTCTTGTTTGTTTGTTTTCGTACGAGCTCCTCTTAAAAAGTAAATATGTATTTGCTCCGAAACCTGCGACAAACATGTCTTTGCATAAATAGATGTTGTCATCAGATATATTTTTACACTAGAAAGTAGATAACGCAGAATTTACGGGAGAATTCAAGAGCTTCAAAATGTTTTTAATAATCAGTAATAAATGGGTTAGTTTAGGTTAGTTTAGTAGAATATTTTGTAAATTTAACCGAGTTCGTTGCTTTTATAACAAGAAATTAAACTGTAGGGGAGTGTGGGGCAAAATCATCCACTTTTTCTTTCTACTAAATATAAATAAACATATTTTTTAATTTTCGTTTTCACTGCAATCTAACAACATCATTTCTTTAGTTAAATTCCATTCAAAAAGTCTTTATAAAGGCGGGGCTCAGCCACAGGCTGCTTAGCTCCAACCTGAAATATCTTACAAATTTAATCAAAAGCTATACAATATTATTGGAAATAACTAAATAATATATATTAATTTGATTATTATTAGTTTATCAAACCAATTATGTGATAGTAAAAATAAGTTAATCTACCTAAACTAGAGGATAGGGATATTGGAACACTATCAGTAACTCCTACATTAACGAGGGTTGACACTATACATATTTGTAATATTTCTTAAGCTGATTTTTAAAACCATTTTTATATTTTAAATAAGGCTTATTTTCCTCACTCTCCCCTAGGTATGTATATGACTAGTACTATTGGTCAATAAACTTACCAAATGTAAACGAAGCCTAATTGATTTTTTTATTGTTATGCTGGATAGTGGGACTGTGCAAATATGTATTTGTAAATGCCATGATACATTTCACTGAAAAAGTTATATAGTAAAATTTTCCAACATTGATGAGTGAAAACATATTTACTTGGTATCTTATAATTAATTCATATATTCCATGGGACACCAGAGACTACGTTGCTCTCGACATTGTGTAATTCATATCGGACAATAGATCACTAAATATCTGTTGGTATCGGATGTTTTATTTAAACGCAGTTTGCCAATAGCTACTCAACAAATAATTACACGTATGCTGTGTGACATGCTATGGGAAAAGGGACGAGGGGGTAATTAGAGGTTGCTACAGGCATAATTACATATTGACAGTGTTCCAGTTCGTCAACAGGCGTCGAGCAGTTCTACATAATGTATACATATGGCATAAATGAACATAATGCTAATCCGACATAAGAAATTTCTAGAGGGTGATCGTGTACTATAATATTTAGAGATACAAAAACTGAGGAATTAAACAACCTTCCTATATCCATTCTATATTAAGGGGAAGGACAGGAACCAATTTTACAACAATTTGAATATTATTTTTCAAACTACTAAATTAATACTTTAATGAAGGGGTTTTCATTAACGCTTTAATGTTTTTTTTCTTCTAGCAGTAACTGAAAACGATGTTCGAGATGTAATTAATAGTGTGTCCAATAAAAAATCATGTGGTTTTGACCAGATACCTTAAGTTCATAAAAAGCGGGGTTATTGTTTTCAGTCGGCCAGCGAAATTAATTGCAAGTAATTCTGAAACATTAGGTGTATTTTTCTAATGTTTTGTACTTGCTTGAGTTGATTCGATATTTAAACCGGGATGATCGACAAATATGGGAGACTATCTACCCATATCTCATTTAAGTGGGTAGGTAGCATGATTTTAAGTAGGTAGATAGCAATGCATATAATTATTATGACATTCTCCTAAGAAATGTCCCTAGAAGAACATTCGCGCAATTGTTAAACATAATAAATTCCATATACGTATTCCAACATTTCCCGAGGTAATGGAAGGAGGCCGTTATTGTTCCACTTCTAAAACCAAACAAGACATGACCATACCAGAGCCGTACCACCCCAAAGCATTAATCAACACCCTCTTCAAAGTGACAGAGAATACAGTGCTTAACAGACTAAACAAACTAACTAAACTAACCGAACAATACGGAAATTCGACTATCATGGTGCTCCAGGATGTCAAAACTAAATTTAATCAACAAATCAACACTGTTCTACTTCCTCTTGACATCCGGCGCACCTTTCGTACTGTCTGGCAATACGGATTACTACAAAAACAGTGCTACATACATAACTTTCCACTACATCTTATGAAGCTACTACTTACCTTACATACAGAACCTTTTTTGTCAGGGTTGGGCGAGCATTGCCCGACCCAAAGAAAGTCAGCATTGGCCGATACTATATAACCTATACACGTCGGATATCCCGAATTACTCACTAACGCAGCTGGTTTTGTACGCGGATGATGCTCTCATCTACACACTAGAAGCGGCAAGAAGAAAGATTCAAACACAGCTAAATCACACACAAACATTCATACCGATAAAAATAAAAGACACGTAAACACCAACACAACGAAGACTAAAATACCTAGGACTAACTATAAATGAGCATTTGTCATTAAAAGTCTTCATCTCAGCTTCCTCTAAAAAAGGATTTTCAGCGATGCAACGCCTTTACTCTATCCTCTCCCCGAAATCCTGTCTTTTGCCATCCACCAAACGACTCATCTACAGACAAGTACTAAAATCAACTTTGACATACGCCGCGCCAGTGTGGTGCTCTGCTTCTAGCACTCAGCTAAACAGGTTACTAAGATTTGAGAACAAAGTACTGCGATGCATTACATCATCTGAGAGATATGTACGCATCGCAGATCTGCACCACATGGCAGACTTAGAAACATACTTGACTGTATCACACTTCGACAACCTTTACTTGTACTAACTGACAAACTGTCCACTAACAGCTAACTTTACAAACGCCAGACATGACTCTGACACCGCCATGACCATAACTGGCCTGTGGGAGGTGGCTACGGCTACAAAAACTTAGATCCCCCAGCGACAGATCTGACCCCACTCCAATAACAATGGCCTCCTTCCAACCTCATGACCCTGTGCCGGTTGACTGGAGACTGTTCCCACTGCTGATGATTGCCAGAGGTATTGACATTCGAAACAAAATATAGAACCAATGAGCATTACACCTACTGTACATACTGGCATTCCAGAGAAATTATTTATATCTTGTTGGTTCTTTGGAACCAGATATAGATAATAATAAATATATTTTAGCTCTGCACTGCGATCATTACCAAAATGAGTATTAAATAAGAATAGAATTCTCCCTAAAAAGAGCGTACGCTTAATAAAATCGGATACAAAATGTGAAAAATATAGTACTTTCAAAGATAAGTTACTCACCAGTTTCCCTCACCCTAATTATCAAAGAATGAAAAGAGCTTTATCAAACTGCCGCAAAATTGGATCCAGTTCCGTTATTAACGCAATAATTATCAACACCTTAAAGGGGCAATTTTTTAAAAACTTAATACTTAATTTTTCAAATACTTTCAATATTTTATTTTGTCTTAGTGGTTTTGCATTCTACAGGCAATTGCACAACTCTCTTAAAATAAGTTTCAGCGTTTTGCCTTTGCCGGATTATCTATAGAAAAAAAATTCCTGGAAATATATGACCAATACTATTTGAGATATACCCGCTTATCACACTAACTGGATCACCCTGTATAAATATAAAATCTTATGCCTTCTGAATTTTACCTTTCAATAACAATAAAAAATGCCAGTTCCCTGAATATTTTGAAAAATTCGTCGAGGAATTCTTAATATCTAATAATTGCTTCTACTGGCCGGATGAATTCACTAGTTTGTTTTAAATTGTACTTTGCTTCGGTGATCTTGTTTAACAAAAGTATGATACTAAAGTTAAAATTAATATTTTTGTTATTATTAAATTAAATTATTACATTTGCGAAATATTATTGTGTTGTCAAATTTATTGCACCAGGCTAACCATGCACATCTAAACTATTTTACAATAGTTGCCATTAGACATAAAAGTTCTAGGCAATACCTAATACTTTTTTTTATAGGAATCCCTAAGAGTAGTTAGGGTTAATTTTTATTTGTAATTGAAAACTCCCTTGTAATATTGCTAGCTGCTGGTTAAACTTGATTTCAGTATAACTTCTCGAAAAATATAGATCCCACACTTTTTCTTCTGTTGCTTTTCCAGTCCCTTTCAAAATTTTCCTGTAAAAAGTTCTAATGTGAACCATTTTATATTCAAAAATTAAAATTTCAAAAATTCATTGCCAAGCTTAAATTTAATAAAAGTTACATTTTAACCTAAATGGACTATTTAAACGCAAAATGCGACGTTGAGCCAAAATTACCGTCATCAGCATCATAGTTGTCATCAACCTGTTGTCACCCACTGTAAAAGTAATAGCACATCTCACCCTCCAATGCTTGTCGTCAAGGACGTTCACCTTTTTATGCAGGGGCGTTATAAAACAGTTTAATATGCGTATACGTTAAGGGGTGATACTCTTGGCTCAATATGAAAATACCTCATGCCAGCAATTTAAATCTAGCAAATTTAAGATAAACAAATCAGTTAAACAATATTTTTGATAACTTAAATTCAATTTTATAATAAAGGATCATAATCCTCGGATACTTTAAGAAAAAAAGGTCATATAAACACTGTATTTTTGAAATACAGGATATTTAGAAAATTAAAAAAAAAAAAGATTTTTCCTATGTTTATACAGGGTGATTCAAAAGTGCTTCGACAAACTTCGGGAGGTAATAGCCGACAATATTTTAAGATGAAAAGTTCTTATAAACAGTGGTCCTTGGCGACATTGTTACGGAGATACAGGGTGTTGAAATGTTAGAAGTAATAGTAATAATTTTGAGATAACTCCTTAACGGGTTAAGGTTAAATATTATAGTACTGTATTTTCGGATTTTGAATTACATCCAGTTTGACCAGAAGTTGACACTTTTAGGATGGTAATAAAAAAGTAAGATAGGGACACGTAAGCCGTTTTGCTCTAAGACGTACTGTTATGCAGTTACAGGCTTGTCAATATATATATTGATTAATAATTTTACGGTATAACTCAATTACTATCCTTCAACTTTTATATTAACATTTTTTGTGTATTATAAATACAAACGGAGCCATTCTACTTTGCCACACTAAACGGCCACCCTGTATATGCACGAAGAGGTTGTGACTCCCCAAAAGAGAAAAATACCTGTAGGTGGCGCCCCCTACAATTAAGGGCCAAACTAAGATCAAATTTGAATTTCTCCTACTAAATAATCCCCAAATACCGATTTTCTTCCAAATATAGACATAATTTCAAAAATTATTTACGAAAACTAACAATAAAATAAATTTTTAATACCTTGTATCTAAAAAATGAAGGGCTTGCGGACCAATACTTATATGAACTTTTCACCTTATAAATAACTGAGGAATCGTCCTGTAAAATATCGCACACTTATTAAATAACACCCTGTATGATAATAAGTTTTTATACTTTAATCCTAATCACAAATAATTTTTAATTCAGACTAAATTTTAAACAATTTCACTATGATCATAAAGCCATCATAAACCCTATTATCTATATATATATTTCTTATTTAATAAAAACTTTTTTGTTTGTGTTGGAAAATATTGGTTTTATTTATTGCATAGATTTCCAATAACACTGACATTCGGTATATTTTCCTGGTTTGGATTTCAATCAAACCAGGGGGCGCCCAAGGCAAGTCAACGACGAAGGGAAGGTGTAAGAACGGACTACGACCTAGTGCCTCCACAATAACAGCTACCGTATGCAGAGACTGACAACCTGTTGTAGATGACAAAGGATTGCCACTGTCAGGACACCCTTGTATTATTTTCTGATATTTCCCTTTCCAAATCACATGCTGGATGTAAAGTAATTTTATTTTTAACTTTGAATTATTTTTATTTTAATAATTTTAATTTTTAATTTATGAGCCTTCAACTTTACAACTTTTAAAATATTGGATTTCTTTCTCTTCTACTCTGCTGGCTTGCGTTGTCTTTCCTTTTGTTTCTTCATAGGATAAATATTTAAATTAGTCTTATTCTCTGATGTACTAGTACTACTAGATCGATCCTTATCTAATGGTAAATATTCCGCACTGTCCTCCGCTGCAAAGGCTTCCTCAATGCATCGATTCAACATAGTCAATTCGTTCAACTTGGTAACTAAAAGTAATAAAATATTTTTTAAGTTATTCTACCTCAAAATCTTGATAATTGTAAAAGATAATTTAGAGAGTACAATAAATATACAACTGAAGTGGATATACATGAAATTGAACCGAATGATTTTGATCGTCTCTCGAGTAAATTAAAAGTTTTTAGAATCACTGCGTGATTCTCGAGCCTGTTATGGCACCAAATTAAGTATCTTAAGGAGCTACATTAACTCCTTGATTATCAAATATACAACTAAGTTGTACCAAAGACGACGTGAAGAATATTTACTTCAACAAAAGATTACTATATTTTTTGTTAATGATGACAGTGTACATTTACGTCCTGGTTGCACTAAACCTTATTCAGAATATTACTAATGTCCATGTTATTAACGACTTAATCAACACTTATCTCGTTGTTGCAATAAATTAAAAATAAATAGCAATGGCACAATTTACGTCATTTCGTCAATGTAGAACTGAACTTGAAACAAACTATGTGTTCAAAAAGCCGTAAGCTGCATTTGCGTCAATGTTCACACGGAGGGCAACCGTCTCCGACGAGGGTGAGTGCATAACTGCCTATTGCCCCGTAGTAGAAAGGTGAGCCCACCTTGAAGGAGTTATCAGGGTTCAGAGCTATCACCAGCTCTGATCTTTGCGTACTCCCCCTAGGCTTGCCTGCCTCGGCCCCCCAGGGTCTCACCATTAACAGCAAACTCCGCTGTTCACATGGAGTCGGGTATGTGAGTTTTGAAAGGTTTTGGGAGGAATATCTGGGGGGATCCCTATTGCCCCGTTTTTGGCACCTATGGAGGGCTTTAGGAAGGAGACCGATCGAATATGGCCGAATTTTAAATTTACGTCCCTGTTTTTCGTTACTTCGCTGGTTAGCCGGCGAGGGCGCCACTGCACGCTTCCCGGCTATTTTTTGCAGGTTTTGATAGGCGAGTGCGGTATTTTTTTCGAATATCTTGAAAAATAAGCTTTGGAATCATTTTTTTGCGTTATTAATATAAACAATAAGTAGCGTACAATGTTCTACAAGTAGCGTTTGCTTCGTGCCGGGGTGTAAAACTGGATATTCGTCTGATAGAAAGCTCAGGAAAAATCGTGGTGAGAAAAATCCTAGTCTCTTTCAAGCCCCTAAGGTAAGCAAAAACCACAAAAGGTTCATAATATTGTTTATTAATAATGTCTTCTTATTAGGATCCTGAAACATTTGAAAAGTGGCGAATAATTATTCCTAGAGCAGACAAATTATTCGGTGTAAAAGATGCTGTTTGTTCGTTGCACTTTCCAGAAGAGGACATTTTGCGTTTTTACGAAACTAAACTACCTGATGGTACCATTAATAGAATTCAGAGATGAAAGCCAACATTGGATTGCATAGGTAGGTACTCAAAATTTCAATATTTAATATCAGTTTGCCAGTTCGTCGAATATTAATCCTTAAAAAAATTACAAAATAAAACCATCAAATGCATTCAAGGCCCCCCGCGCCTAATTATATTACCTACCTACAATTTTGGAAAACAATTAATTATAGATATCTACCTATTGCATATAGAATAATAAAAGTTTTTAATAATATTCCAAAAACTATTAAAAATACAATCAATACCACCTATAAAATAGGTTTAAATATTTATTAAAAAAACATTTATTGAAAATATAAGATATTTCTATTTTTGTTATACTTTTTATAAAAAGTTTCAGAAACTTATTAATATATTAATTATTTTATTGTTAAAAAAAATTTTTAATTTAATTTTTTGGTTGTTAGTATACTATAATTTTTATTCCGTTTCTTTTCAATTTAATTTTAAAATCCCCATTTATAATCTCTTGTAAACTTACTTGGGAAATAAATAAGTTAAGAATCTTCTTCTTTTCAGGTCTGTTAAAAGGTGTACGTACTACCTATATAATGAACATATTATGTTAATTTATTTTTAGTTTGAATTTAAATAAAAAATGTATATAGTAACGTGGAGATTATTTCCTTTCCAAATAAAAAGTTGTTTGAGTATCTTTAAAGACCGCCAGTATTTGAAAAAATTAATCCTCGTGGTAATAATAATACAGGGTCTTAGAATGCAATACACCCTTTTACATGCTAGAATTATGTATCTAGGGAGTATCCCGCACCCGCCTCTCACACATATCTCGGTCTGTAGACTGTTTAAATTAACTAATTTCGATAAAACAGTTAATTCTCCCATAAGAACCCATTAAATATGCTCCGATAATGGAACAATGCGATCCTGGGGGCAGTTTTTGAAGCAATGCAAAAGTGGGACCGGAATCGATGTATTGCGATCAGTCTCCTTCCTAAAGCCCTCCATATTGGCACCACAAGTCGTTATAAATCGATATTCTTCATAACAACGTATCTGCCCTCTGTCGGAAATTAGGTGAGTCACCTTTACGACGTTGTTTTTCTGGAAATATTAAACTATTTCACCTTTATTCGTAATAAGTTTCACTGCTTTCAAGTTTCAGCCAGAACTTAGTTCTCAAAAAAAAGTATAGTTCTAGTTAAATCAGAATGGTTGGTCACCTCAGTTTGACTAAACATAATAACGGATATAAAAACATTTTTATTAATCAAAACACAAAAAAGAGTGACTTTTATCCTTGCAAACAAAATATTTGCTTTTACTTTCTAAAACAAATTACTAATAGCGAGAATAAAGAGGCGGCAAATAAATTACTTTTATTAAACTAAAATACTTCTTATTTCTTTGCTCAAATCCTCGTTTATCGTTCCATCCCACAAGCCATCTCGCGTTTTTCAGAGCACATCTGAATTCTATTGCTGAAAATTTAAAACCTTAATTACAGAAATACAATTCTCGCTGCAGCAGCACGCTATAGAAACGCTTCCGGCAACGAAATAATAATCCTTTTTTTCTGTTAATTATTTTCCGGGAGAGACCTCTCAAAAATGTCTAAAATATCGTTAATGAAGAAAGCTCTACTAGACCTAATGGGACTCGCTCGCTCTTGGCCTTAATGAACACTGGCTGGAGAACTCCTCCGCACGGAAAAATATTTTTAAGTAATCTGAATTTAAGAATGGAGACGGAGAACAGTGGCTTTTTGTTCGTTTTGGAACTGTTCTGCATAATATACTTGAGGTTGCACTGCTTTAGGATTTAGAAATACCAGCAGCCGAGATTTACTTTTTGTTTTATTTCGTATTTGGGGCAGGATTAATTAGTGGAAATAATTTACTCGTAGGTCTAAGTAACTTTATCAACATTCAGGTTAGTAAAATTAGTGCAATCATTATTATTGCAGTTTGTAGTATCTAATGGTTGTCGGCAGACAAACTCAAATAAAACACATAAATATTTTCTTATTTACTATAATTTTTCTTCCACATAAATATTTATTTCTAAAGAAACTCTTCATCAAATCTGTAAATTTAATCTTAATCTTCGTCTCAAATCTTACTCTCTTCTAATATTCTAATAAGGTCATTTGTTTAAACCTGAAATTATACTGTTTACATAATCTTTTTGAAGCATTTATGAGGTTAGGTCAGCCCTGAAAATTTGAAGTCGATCCGATAAGTACTTTTCGAAATATACAAAATCAAAATTAAATAAAAGGCTCGCGAGGCGGTGGCGTCATTACCTCCCACAGTTCGTCCGCTTTGAACTTGTGCAACAGTCTTTCAACGCATATACAAGGGAGATTCGCTTACCGTTTCTTTGTTCAGTTAAAGCAGAAGCATATTATTTCTACTTTTAATAGTATATTCTATAAAAAGTAGGAAATGTCACTTCATACGAGTTCTAGATTATACTTTCTCTATCTCTATTTTAGAAAAAAGAAAAAGAAATTATTAAACATTACTTTTTTCTCTCCTGTCGATGTCTACTCTAGGACCCAGCAAAGGAGAAAGGACGATTTAGATGGCCACCTTTCTTTAGTCGTAAACAGCAAGTAACCGCGGCAGTGAGCGCGACCCGATTTGCTATAGGAGTTAGTGACGTCATACGCGGTTTTCGCGAGTCGATGTTAGTAAATCATTTTAAAGACTTCAGAGGCATCAGAAGGTAAAAATATTTTGCAGTTCGCACTAAAATTACAAAATCTTTCAGAAAATGTGAAACCGAAAATTTTTCAAAAGATAATCCTAACCTCAAATTATAAATATTAAAGGTGGTTAGTTACTTACCTTGTCAGGTAATGTGGGTCTTACCACAAACATTCGCAAACAATAAAATATAGAACAGAGTTCAAAACCGCGATTATAGGCCCTAAAGGTACGCGGTACATGTCCCTATCTTAGTTTAGTATAGTACTTCCGGTTTAATCGGATGTTGATGTTTTACTCTAAAACGTACCGTTAGAAAACTAGAAGCTGTCAAAGTTAAAAAATGTCAGTTTTCAAAAGTCGATATCTCGGAAACTCGTAGGTTCATACTTATATTGCACTTATTAAAAAATAATTGAAATTTTATGTAATATTCAAAAATATGCTAAGATATAGGATGTTCCATTAAAAAAGAGCAACTTTGTTTTTCGACGGCTACGTACGAGAGCGTTGTGAACAAGATCACTACTATTGCATTAGAGGCGCGGGGGCAGCATATCCAGCATTTACTGGACTGACTTGTAAGAAGTTTTTTTGTAATAAAAAAGGTAAAAATAACCTGTTTTTGTACTTTTGGTGAGCCACTGTACGGACTGGACTGGGTAGATAGTAGCGATATTAAACTCTGTGTGCGCTGTGTTATGCTCTACATAAAAATACCTTTAAGACAATGTACCATTCGACCCCTCATTGTATTTAAAATTTTGCGGGTATAGTGCGTTCAGTGAGTGAATGCGCATTTGTCATTAACCGATTATGATCAAAATTAGTCTAGAATAAAATAGACAGCGGTCCTCAAACAATTTCTACTAATTTTAGATATATGAGCCGTAATTAAAATTTCCATTACAATTATTTATTAAATTATTTTTTATTTTATAACTATGTAAATAATTATAATAATAATAATAATAATTAAAAATTTCATTACATAAAATGTACATTTAATCGTCAATATCACTATCAGCACTGTTGTCACTGTCACTATCAGAAGTTATAATAATTGGCCTTATTTCATCAATTACCTGTTCCGAGTCAAAAGTATCTTGAATTAATTTTTCCACGTGGTCAATACATTTTGACCAAGTCTCTCTTCGTTCGTCGTTTGACATGCATGCTTGTCATAGTAGTTTGTGCAAATTCCCCACACTAATTCAATACCATTAAATTCACAATGGTATGGGGGCAGACGTAAGACCTCGTGACCGTATTTCCCCGCAAGGGAGTCCACTATGTAAGACTTATCCTTACCAGCAGTGTGTACTTTAATTTCAGACAACAAATCTGCTTTCAAAAATATATGGTCGTTTTTTATTTTTCTGGTGTTCAGCCAGTTCCTCATTTGTCAAACTATTGTTTGGCATTTTTTCAGAAACTCGTGAGTGACATGAAGCATTGTCTAAAATAATGATCGAGGGTTCTTCTAGTGATTTTAGCACATATTCTTCAAACCAGTTCTCGAATATTGCGGCAGTCATATTGTCATGATAGTCCTCCACTTTCTTCGATGAAGTAAAAACTAAACTTGCATCTGGCAAAAATCCTTCTCGACTTCCGGCGTGTACTACGACATATATTTTTCCACTCCCGGATGAAACCCTTGAATAGCAGTATTTTAACCCATCCTGCCATGAATATTTTGTTTGGTTTCCCTTCGCAAAAATCCATGTCTCATCTAAGAATACCACAGGCTTTAAATTCTCGGACTTTAAATTAGCTAGGTATTTCCTCAAAAGCGACCACCGCTTAGAAACAATGTGTTGTTGCTCACAAAGAATTTTTCGGTTGTTAGTTTTGTGGTACTTAAACCCCAACTGCTTTAAAACTAATGAAAGACTAGTACGTCCAATGTCACATATTTCTCTGTTTCTGATTTTCTTAAGGATCGAATCAAGAGTTACCACCTCTTTCTGTTTGTACATATCATAAATAACTCTTCGGATTTGACATTTAACTCCTTCTGGCAAATCATTGGTTTTCAAACTTAAACGGCGTTTTTTATTTTTGTTTTCAATATGGCCGTTTTTTTCTAAATTGTGAATATTTATCAGAGTTCTTCGTGATATGCCACAGGAATCCGCTGTTCGTTGTTGTACCGCCACCGTAGATAATAAGGGACTACCATTTTCCTTCTCTTTCTTGAAATATTCCTCAACTTTTAAAATAAGACTTCTTTCATTCGGTGTAAGAACATGTTCATCAGAAGCCATTTTAATATGTCTGCTTTCGAACGTCACGTTAGCAAGTGAGACAAAAATAAGCCAAACTAAAAAAACAAAGAAAGTCCCACTCAGTACCTGTACATTATGCATTTAATTGATATAATAAATTACTTATTGACAAATATTTATTAGAATTAAAATAAATTGTTCCATTTTCCTAGAAGACAAAACGACAAACAGAATACAAAAAAATCCCCAGTCTCAGTCACTACTTGTACATTAAGCATTTAATTAATATAATAGATAACTTATTGAGGGTTAGTGGAATTTACAGGCGCCAGGTAATATTTAATTTATGCATCCTTAATCCGATATGAGAAATCACTGAATGAATGGACTATAGTTGTCGCTCCCGCTAGGCGTTTGACTTTTATGGGGCGAAAAATGCGAAAAAAATGTTCCCCTTATCACCAAAAGTTGACGGGTTCGAGGGTTTTCTTTTAAAAACCTGGGGTACAAAAAATTGGCTTTGTTCCTTTTCACATGGCCACCCTGTAGATTATAGGTAGGTAACTATTTTGCCAGTAGAAAGCAAGGCAATTCGTTGTCATGTTTTTTTTGCCAGCATGAAATACTCGAGCCAAAACATTTTTAAAACAATTAGTTCTCTATAATATAATATAAAATATTACGAATTTATAGCTTTGGTATTGAATATAATTTAAGTTAGTTTATTGGATTTTACTTCCTGTTATTTATATATGAAATAACTGACATTTTTATTTAGTTCATATATCTATTTTAAAGGCAGGTAATAAAATATTTCCCACAGATACTCCGAATTTTAATAGCAATGGGATAAAATTGCCGGTATTCGCTTCTGTGAATATACTTAACATATTTATACGAGAATGTAAAATCCGACCCGGATTTTATTTTTGCATGTTATTTTTGGACCATTACACCGTTGGCTTGTAAACATACATATAAACACAAAAAAAAATCTAGTAAAAAGGCGACTAATCTTAAATGCGCTGAAATTTCCCAGTCATATAACTAAACAAATTTAAGTAAAAATGATTAAGCTGCTTTATAAAATATACAAGGAATCCCGAATTAATGGCATTGTATTCTGAACGTACTAGATAAGGTAGTAGACGTAGGTAGCTAAGTTAATGCAAAACAATTTCCGTTTCACGTTATCAATCACCTGAGAATTACTGTAAATCGGTAAGAAAACATGAGGAAATTAAATATGGGTAAAAATATTAAAATTTCATGCGATATAAAATGTACTAAAAACTTACGGTATTCCTCTTTGATACTATCTCACTTAGAGCAAATACTTTTTTGAATTTAAACTTATCAAAATTAATATAATTTGAAATATTTTCGTTCGCTCGTTGGTGTGTTTTGACGTTTTGTTGTTTTCGTTTCGTGTTTTTATTTTAACGTAAACTTAAAATCCTAGAAATAACAAAAACAAAAACTACCCACTTACTAAATCTCTAATAAAAAATCAACAAAATTTATCGCACAATGGGGTCATTTTGCATTTCTTTTAAATTAAATTTTCTGAAAGATTCTATAATTTTAGTGCGAACTGTCAGCATTTTTAATTTTCTGACACATTCAGCATTTTTAATTTTCTGACACCTCTATCTTTAGAGTCATACATTTCCGTGTTTTTCATCCGTTTGAATCGCCGCGATCTAACCCAAGTAGCATTTTTAGACACATTATGGTAAATGTGTCTAAACTATTATTGTTTCTGTTTTCAAAACAAATTGGAAATTGTTGGCAACAAGTATGGAAATATTTTCGACTGTTTCGACGCAAAATCGAAACTTTTATCGAAAATGTTTCGGAAAGTTTCGAACATGTTTCTATAAATGGGTCTAGAGTGACAGTTCATTTTATAAAGAGGGCGCTGAGTGTTGGAAATGTGAATTGTCAAAATGGAAACATTAGGGAAACAAATAATTAGATATTATACCTGTAGGTTGTAATAAAATAAAACAAAGTAAACAATACATGAAGACAGCATAATTTCGCCATAATGAATTTGTCACCAAAGAATATTTCTATAAGTGATAGATTTATTTTGTATAGTTTATTGCAAAGGAGATCCAAAAATCAATGACGAAATAAATTTTATCGTGCAACTTAGTAATTTTGCTTTATATTCTTAAGACGCTCCCAGTTTATTGACATCTACACATAAAATAAATACATTGTCAAAAAATAAAATTTTAAATATTTTTAAAATTTTACCTATTTATTTTTTCAATTGATTAAGCTAGCAAAATGGAACTAATATAACCACTTTTTTACACTTTAAATGAAGCAGGAAGTTAATATTAAAGTCCATTTTAATAATATAAAAATGCATTTGTCAAATGGCCGCCAGAAAGCGAGAATTTTCTGGTCCGAAATGGAGTTGACACACAATTTCTAGTATTTGGTTTCTATAATGTTTCGAAAATTATGTAGCTATAAATAATAGAAAATGTGTCGAAACATGAAGAATGTTTCGATATTATATCGAAACTACGCGGAACAAACGTCGCTAAAGTAAAAATTTTACGGTCCCGTCAAGCGGAAGGGTAAGCTCAGAAACATAAAACTTCTGTATACCTTCACGTTATACACTGCCACTTGTCAAATAGTGTTCTCTAACCTTAGTCTTCATTGAGAGTACTTACGTTCTGTGATATACATAACCTACATCTTCATATCTTGCACTACGGAAAAAGTGAATAGTTTAAAAAATGTACAACTACTTATTTTTAAAGAACTTACATGCCGTGGTTGCCGTGGATCGAGATGTTGATGGGACATCACTAATTGAAAAATCAGGTTGTGGCTTAATTCTTTTCTTTTCAATTTCAAATTCTTTCTTTTTCCTTTTTAGTGTGTTATAAAACCGCGAGGGATGTTTAAACTTGTTTTCTTCCCATATTATAACAAATAAAAAACGTAAAATGATTCAAGAAGATTTAAAATATTAAAAACTAAAATAACTCCAATGTAGAAATTATACGTTATAATAATTAATTGTTCCGGGATTTCAATGTTTCTGGCAGTTTCGAAAATTGTTTTCTTCACAAGTTTCGTAATTAAATAGATATCAATGTTTGGCAAATATTTCGAAACAGAAGAATACCAATTTGTTTTGATTAGCTTAATTCGATAATGTGTCGCTACAATTCGGGAGCGGGTCTTAACACAATTTCATAATTTTATCCAAAAATGTTTCGAAAAATTTCTTCCCTGCGTGTCGTAAATGTATCGACACAGTAGTTTGGAAAATATTTCGAAACTAACAGTTCTTAATTGTTTCTAGTAAATGAATTCAAAAATGTGTCGCAAAAGTTTCGAAACACATGTGTCTCCACACAATCTTATCATTTTAATCGAAAATGTTCCGAAACGTTTCTCAGCAAAGAATTTGTGTCCAATTTGTGTCTATAAATGCTACTTGGGAACTATCGGTCCAAAACTGTCAATATATTATGGTAAAGGACCGACGGTCCACATCATCGGTGAAAATGTCTGTCGAGTCTTAATATTTGGACCGCCGCTTCGTCGGTCTTCGGTCCGTATCGCAAGTGTATTTTTCAAGATTGTGGTGCGTACTAACTGAAATGGACCACAACATTTACCAGACAATATATTACAGAATTTATTGAAGTATATAAAGGATTTCCAGTTGTGTGGAAAATGAAGGCCACCGAATATATAGATAGAAACAAAAAAATATAATTTTTTTAATAGGAACAGCAGCTGTCGCCGCCACTGCTAACAAATGTACCCGTCTTATTACAACACTGACGGTCAAACGTTAGTTTATTTCAGTGTATGGCAAGAAAGTTCCGGCAATGAATATCGTCGGTCCGAATCGCGGCAATACGAACGGATGAAAAAGAACAAAATATATGGGGGCCTTAAAGCTTTTAAAATAATTTGTGAACATCGACTCGCGAAAACCGCTATATAACGTCACTATCTCCTATAGCAAGTAGGGTCGCGCGCAGTGCTGCTGTTACTTGCTGTTTAAGACTAAAGGTGCACGTCTATTGGAGAACATCGCATCGGGGCGAGTCGCAGTTTTTTACAAATGTGTTTCTTAGCGTCGTGCTCCGTGCGTATCGCCTGCCAGTGGACGCACCCCATTTGAATCTATTATAGGACGATGAGATGTCACCCGTCTAGTGGACGCCTAGCTTAAGAAGACGGGTGACCATTTACATCGCTCTATCTTCGTTGCTAGGTAACGAAGTCCACATCGACAAAGGAAAAAAAAAATATAAAAACTTTTTCTTTTTTCTAAAATAGTGTTGGAGAAAGTATATTCTAGAACCCGTTTGAAATGGCATTTGCTACTTGTTATAGAATATACTATTAAAAGTAGTAACAATATGTTTCTGCTTTAACTGAGCAAAGAAACAGTAAGCGCATTTTCCTCGTATATGCACAGGAAGGTCGTTGCACAAGTTCAAAGCGGACAAACTGTGGGAGGTAATGAAGCGTTTTATTTTATTTTGAGCTCGTATACTTTGATAACTACTTATCGAATTGACTTCAAATTTTTAGACTAACGATACCTTATACATACCTACTTCATAAGAATTTGGTAAAGAGTGTAATTTGAGATTTGACCAAATGACCAAGAAGCTTACCTCTAAAAGCGGAGTGAAGAGACCGTAGGCCTCTTTTTCCAAGGATATGCGGCATAGCTTTCTCCTTGGGGGTTCGGATTGAGAAGCCACGAGCAAACATATCTTCCAAAACGACAGCTGATCCCTCAAATTAAAAGTTGTTGCCAACTTAAATAAAATAATATATTTTAAACACTCAACGACGGTTAGGATACCACAAGTGTTGTGAACACTCTTTGATACATAAAAACGGAAAAATAAGCGTGCTGTGAACTAACCTGAACATGATACAGTACCTAGTGTTTGCTAGTACTTCCAGCCTCGAAATATTGACATTGATATTTAAGTAAATAAGGATTTGATATTTAAAGTCGAAATTAAAGAAAATAGTCATGCAAATCACTTCGTGGGAATCAAATTAACAAGTTTAAGGTATGTTTATTATTCCCCACAAAATCACTAGTAGCAATTCTTGAAATTGAAAAGGATAAATAACTTCCAAAGGAGTTTTAGCCACAGAAGGAAACAGTGCAAACATTTTGGCTCAAATTAGTATGAGGCGAGCTATGCTAGGATAATTATTTTATACAATTCTTTTTCTTCTTAGTCCAATATTATTATATTTCTCGTAATAAAAATTACAACAACTAATTTTTTAAACTTGTTAATTATATTGAACCATTTTTCGTGGCTTAGCATCATAGCCTGACCACGCCACTGATAGACTTACATATTAATTATCTCTAGAGGAGCCGAAAAGCTTTCTCCGTCAACCTGTAAAGCTTTTTAAAGCCCGAACAGGGGTTTACAGATAATCTTCTTCCGTTTTTTCTCGCACGAAAGTTAAGATTAATAAGGACTTTTTGCCACGCATTATCTGTCGGTGGCAAGTGTAAGATGTGCCCATGAATGCGAGGCGGCACAACAATAGGATGAATAAACGTGCCTTGCGAGTTTAAGGAGCTAGCGCATTCATTTTTTAGTCCAGTCAAAATTAAGGAATTTACTTAAATGCTTCAAAAGAACATGTTTTTTATGATTACGTTGCACTGCACTACAGAAGGAGGCTAGTTAGGTCTAGATATATTCGATAAGACACACGATCGCGGTAAAGTCATTCCAAAGTGATGACGTTCTTCCAATGATGGTGTCGTTCGATGAATACTAAACGACACCACGTAAGACTGTTTACCGTGTATTTATACCATGTAGTACTTTGGATTAAATCAAGCAAAGAACATCAGTTAGCACTTGTCATTAAAATATATGTAAAAGAGGCTCCAGTCATTAATTTGTCTCCGATGGTCGTGCTTTCAAGGTTTTATCAGATTATGGTCTCCTATCAAGCGAATGACTCTTCTTTGAATGGAACCCAGCAGTCAAAATATAAGCAGTATTCCAACGATGGTCGAATGTAGGCTTTTTGTAATGCATTGTTTTTAAAATAATTCCTATTTTTTAAAACTATTTTAAAGAAATTATTATAATCTTAGTTTTAGAATTCTCTGTAATAAATGGAACTTGAAAGCAACACAGTTATCAACGGCAATTTTTAATTTTTGTTGACTTAAATTGAAAAAAAGTTATTCAATATAGTTTTATATAACTGAATTGGTACGACAATATGTCTTTAAGTTTGCTTATTAAGAAAATAAAAGAATATTATGACTAGATAATTGATAAGTTTTAACTTAATTTTTTTTTATTTTTGTAATTTTTTGCTAGTTACGTATTATCTTGTTCATTTTATAATTATCTTCAAGATTTTCTAAATTTTCATTTTATCCCATATAACATTGTAAACGTTTGCTGGTGTACAATCAATAATTATTCAACCTTAATAAAATTTTGTAGGATTGTTTGTGTATTAACCTAAGAGTTCTAAACGTTTCAACATATTCAAAATATTATTTTTAAAACTAAAATAGCTTTTTTTTCGTGCTGTTTTAAACATCAGCGATACGTCGAACGAATGTCAAAATTCCAGAATCATTGACATTGACAATCCTTAAATGAATTATAATAATAGCTATTTTTTAACTTACAGAGAGAAATAATGGGTACAATTATTATTATTACTTTTAACATACGCTTATAAAACAACAATGTAGTTAACTTATTTAAGTTTAACCTATAAATAGTTAAATTTTTCTTATGCAATATTATTTCTGAACTAACCTGAACTAACTACTCAATAAATTTGCCATTTTCTAAGATTATCATAAACAAATAATCATCAAATTAAATAGATATTTCGAAAATATTTTACGGAGTACCTACTGATAATAATTTATTAGAATCCCGATAAAGTATTTTTGAGAGGAGAAAGCTTCTTCCTGAAAGCTGTAGCTTTGATAGGTTTCAAATACCAAATGTATAACTGACCTAACACAATCAATTCATATATAGTTTCAATGTTCTCCACCGCTTTCCAAGAATTGTCAAAAATTTTTACGCAGTCAAAATTGAATCAAAAACGACATTTAATTTCACATTATTTGTAGCTATTTATGGTACAAGTGTGTTATGTTATATATAAGTCACGCTGGAAAATGGTTAGCCCTTGAGGCCGTAGGCCGAGAGAGCTAATTCCCAAGTGACTTATATGACTTAACAGACGACTGCCATACAAAATATTATCCAACACTTGATAGATATTATTAAAAAATAGAAAGTTATATTGTTTCAATGTAAACTGGAAAACCCTGTATTACATTATATGAATGACAAATTTGACACGTACAAGTAGGCTAAGTGTATTTTTGTTGTTATGGAATTGATTGAAAAATTTGAAGGCAGTAAATAAAATTATTATTTTTGCGATTCTCGAGGGTAGTTTTTCAAGATATGGAAGAAACTTCAGCCGAAATTCAAAAAGAAGCGAACCTTGCGTGTTCATTTATTATTCCCCACTAGTCAAGAGACAGTTCTGACAAAGCCTTATATGAATGCATATTTCACCACAATCCACCAGTGAGTTATAATAATAACCTACTAGTAAGTTATGGTTATAACCCACGTGTGAGTTATAAGCTACTTTATTAGCCTAAAATCGAACTAATAATGTTCACTTTATATGAAAGTGTTGGATAAATGATATATAATCGATTAAACTCTTTAATGTTGATCTTAATTGTATAAAGTATGACGCTTAGTTTTAAAAATTCTCGTGATATATTAGTGTATGATATACGCTTTCTAAAACGTGTTCTCAACACATTCGCGGACATGACGTCGTACGACACTCGACTTGCAAAGACACAACGCCGATGACATCGAGTAATATACGGATATAATAATATGCCGGACAGTCTCTCTGTCCCTCCTCGTGGTTTAAAGTTTATGTCTCTGAAATTGGACTGTGAGTTAAAAATTTATGAATAATTATATACTTCTATGTTTTGTTTATAATCCGTTACTATCCGCGAACTTGTTAAATGTTGTAAGTAGTACATGTTGCAAGTAATACCCAAATTCAGTTTAAAAAAAAATTCGTGGTTCCTAGTAAAAACAGATCTGACTAAGTACTTTAATTAGAATTAGTCTCACCCAGTGACATCTAGAATTTACTAATAAATATTTTGAAAATTAGCTTAAACCACATAGTTTTCACTATGGAAAACTAGTGATTATTATAATAATTACTTCAATTAAGTTAGTTTACGTATACAGTGAAATCTCTTTTGTCAAAGACCTTTCCTTCTGCCAGCTTGGACTTCATAAGTACCCCATTGATTGGCGCCTCGAGATTTTGAGGATCAATCTAAAGTTCTGATGCCAGTTTTTGTCGTCCACCTGGTGCAAGGTCATCCGATGTTTGGGATAATTATCTTTTTGAAGTATCCAATTTTCGTTTTTTGACCCAAACATCTTCCAATCCTTCTACTTTTACTTCGTAAGTCTGCGATAGTACATTTTAATAATTCTTTGGTTAGTTACAGTGAACAGTTCCAGGCAGCCTAATTTATATCCGGGAAACAATCCTAAAATATGAACTAACGAGATGTTTGACAGTGCACCAAACGAAATGAGCAGGGGAGCAGACCAAGCAGGCTTAACTGGAACCTACTACGAAAAGTAGCTTTGTCGGTAAATACGACGTGTAGCCAATGGCAATCGATATATTTTTCAATATGGATTGCTAGCTAACCATGTTTTTGTGTTGATATTCACATTTAATATCCTTTTTAATCAGTTGGGCCTTGGCTTCGTGCCAAACCAAAGTGGAATTCCTCTCAAACATCTGAAGAATAACCTTGACCTGCTTCTTTGTAGTCGCTCTCATCTCCCGCTATTTGGTAGGTCACCGACGTTTCCCTTTTTCTTGTACCACTTCACCTACTCCTTCGATAAGCTTTCACTTATTTTAATAACACTTGTTGCAACACAGGCCGTTTATTTGGAGTCTTTTTGATGCACGGATAAAAATACTGTCTTGAAGCGTTTGGCGTAGGGGAATTCATTGTGTTAACCTGTTTAATATATATTTTATTATATTCATGAGTCAGTGGAGACAAAGGATTTCTGAGCAGTTATACCTGGATTAAGTTCATACCAATACCAAACGAATAACAAATACTGAACTTTAACTGCTTGAGACTTAATTGTCCCCCATTATTTAAAAAAAAAAATTTTGTTTATTACCTGTACCGCGCAGCAACAAGTGTTTCAGTTTCCTATGCAACAGAACATACCAATCCAGGTACCGATCTCATCTGGAAACTGTCAAACAATTTACCAGACAATACATTTTCCAGTTCAGTTTGGTGCCACAGCTGTTCCAGATATTATTCAGGTAAGCTTTTTTTCATTTCAGCTTTTCCAGATATAAAACTTGTCCAAGCGTGATATGTAAAATTTTTTCTGGTTTCGTACAAACCACAAAAAGAACGCATTCCAGAAAAAGGCATGGTCCCGCGACCGATCGGTGTTGGTGCTTCGTGGATAATACAGTTCAACTATACCGTTCTTTACTCTATGAAAGTCTCAATAAATATGACAAAGTTTGTCTCTAGCCACGGCGCATCGAATGGGCGATACATATTTGATATTCTCATATCTCACGCTATCTTGGACGAGTCGTATAAATATTTTTTATAAGATTTGAAGGCTCAACCGATCCCCCAAGTAGCGATCAACCTTACCCCGTCAGGACAGATACAGCAAATCCAGATAGCAGCTTCTACACCTCAGCAACAACAGCACTTAATACTAACAGACCGAATGAAAGAGGATGCATGCAGGGAGTGAACGGAAAGTGTGAAAGACGAATGAAAGCGGCAAAATTACAAATGTAAACATGAAGAGAATCACACCAGTAAAGTTTGTATTTAATTTTTTTTTAAGCTGGTTTGTTAGTGGGTTTTCCTGCGCAACCTATATGTAGACTTTATCATGCAGATTAGCCATGCTAAACTCTCAAATAGCTGTGTGTGATCACTTCGGGAACAGCTCACCCTCGCTGCCCAACGCTGATTCTTAAGCATGCCATGGGCCAACATCAATCAGCCATAGCCCGATCTGGCTGCATTTCTTTTGCCGTTTTACCGAATCCCAGATCCTAATACCAGCAAATTATTTCATATAATATTTTATCTGTATAAGCATAACATAGTACCTTAGGAATCAAAGTATAACATATTTTTGGAAAACTAAAAGAGTTTTCAAAAGATATAAAATGAAAGGATTGAGTTCAAGATTGTTCGCTGTTTTAAATGTTGATGCCTATTAGGAGAGCGAGATTTTTTACTTAGAATGTGGTTTAGTGGACGCATCGTTTATCACTGAAATAAACCAGTAGTGGCGTAGTAGCGCTCAGATCGTACAATCCCGCTGGGAAACATGGCGAAAATATATTTTTTCAACTAGCGTGCGGAAAAACGCATTTTCCGCACATGTTTTAGTGCGGAAAATCCACTTTTCCGCACCGTGCGGCAAAGATTTTTCCGCACTGTTATATTTTGAAATTAAATTTAATTAAATTAAATGCTGTACGATTTGAAGTCACTGTTCATCATATTACCTTTGAAATATCTTAGTTGCTATGGTGTATATAACCAGTTGTTGATTTGTATGTCACTGTCAACAGAATATTATAAATTTAAACTAGTTTATCAGTTTTTCTACTGGAGTTTTGCTGAATTCTTCGGCACGCAAAATGATTTCCGATGAAGAGATGAACGAATTAATATTGTAAAATTTTGTTCATTGTAATAAAAATTTAAAAAAAAACTCCGTTTTTTAAATTATTTTCAATTTGTTTCCTCACGCTAGTAGAAAAACTATTGTTCCTAACACGTGCAGAAACCTATTTTTCCGCACTTAAATGCTTGACACCACTCCGCTACGCGTCGTGCTGTCAACGGCATTTGCGTGCGGAAAAATCGATTTTCTGCACTTGTTAGGAAAATAGCTATTGTATTTGTCATGGATTGCGAATATGCACTTGTCAAACAAGACAGTCCGATTTTAAATAATGCAACAATTATAAATAAAACAAACTTTTCAAAAATTGGTTTGGAAGTTTGGACAATTTTTTGGCTTCATTGACTTGACTATTTCGTTGCCGGGTGGCACAAAAACTTTTGGCGCACGTCAGCCCTTCATTCATCATGCGAAGCGTTTCGGCGCCGAGTCTCGGAATTTTATTTAAATTGATCATTGAAAAACATAAAAGGTGTCGTTGAGAAATGGATTCATCGGACGTATTAGCGGGCGACAGCCGGGCACCTTCCATATTTTCTGGTCGGTTTGTTTTTTGCGGAAGTTGCCGAAATAGGCGTCGAATCTCTTAGGGCCTAATGGATTCCGTTAGGTCGGGATGCTTTTTCTTTTTTTCATGACAACAATTAATAGGTAATTTGATTGAACTGACTGTCGTCCAATAATCATATGCTGAGGACAATGCTTTTAATTTTTAGCACACGCGCCGCTCGCAGAGTGTCATAAGGTCTCTTTATATACTATTTTACGATTCGTCTACAGCAGTTCTATTAATTTTCTAATGTGGTTAAATAATCCCACGGTATCTTTAAGAGAACCAGCACGAGATTTACAACTCCGAAAAAAAAACCACATTCAAAATATATTAACACATTCGCTGCCATGGCGGACACCGGTGTCTGATCAGCTATGATTTTACCACGCCAGAGCAGACACCCATGTCCGCTACATTTATTTAATGGCTCTGCCCAGCGGACACACTTTTCTATGAAAGTTTCCTTATGAGGTGTCTGTATTGGCGCTGCGGAATAGTCCACTTATCTTGGTTTTTTGATTAGACAATGTACATAGATTTTATAACCTGTGTCTGCTATTGTGTCCGCTATGGCGTGCATAATTATTTTATTAAATTATTTTCTATACACGCCAAGGCGGACACCCAATGTATAGTACACTTATTTTAATAAAAATTTAACGCACTTTTTCTATTTATTTATTTTTTTTATAAATGGAATCAAAATGTTAACACATGTGGGTGTAGGTGTTATATAATAAACAGATAAAAACAAACTAATTTTTATGTTTGGCATTAAAACAGTCTAAACAATATCTCGGCTGGAATTCACAGTCATTACAAAAAGTTGTTACCTTTCTCACTTTGCTCTTTGGAATTTCGTTTCTAATTTTTTTTTCATAACAGCCCTTGCAATATTTTCTTCCCTCTCTCGCACTTCCTGGAAGTTTTTGAAAGACATGTTTTTGCAGAACGCTTTTATTTTGAGGTGTCTGTAGGTCATCGGTTTCATTTTTCTCCAAGAGTTTATCAACAACAGCTTCGCGAAATTGAAGTAACGTTATTTATTTTCCCAGTTATTTCTTGGTAAAGAAAGTGAGCGTTTACAATAGCAGTACCAAGTATAATTTCAAAGGAAACTTTGTGGTACCATTTCACTGTTTTTCGTAGACAGGAAGCATAACTAGCAAACTGGTCGGAAAGGTCAACAGATGCTTTGCCCTTATTATAGTCAAGAACTACCAGTGGCTTAACAATTTCTTGGTCTCTTATGGTGATTGTTACAGTTTCATCTGTATGGTAGGTGGATAACATCAGCACGCCCCTTTTATCTTTCCACTTCAAAACTGAAATTCCATTCTCAATTACTTTAGCTTTCAATTCTCCCTTTTTCAACTTAGCTCACATCACTTCTGGAGGGTTGCCTTTCCTATTTGCCCTCAACGTGCCTACTAAATGAGTTTTTCTTTCTATAAGCCGCTTTGCAAGATCTACACTGGTATAATAGTTATCTGTAACAGCGGCACGCCCAGCATCTAAAAGTTTTTCGCTGAGTTCTAAAACAATATTTGTTGGCACTGATTTATTTTTATCTGCTTCTTTACCAGTATAGATTCTCATATTCCAGGTATACCCATGCCCGGCACATAACTTAAACACTTTAATGCCGTACTTATGAGCTTTATTGGGGATATACTGCTTCATAATTAATCTACCGCGGAAGGGAATTAAACTTTCGTCAATGCAAAAAACTCTACCTGGAGTGTAAGCCATTTGACAGTTAGCTACAAATTTATCAATTAAAATTTGTATTTTATGTACCCTGCTATTTGTTGGGTTGACTAGGTTATCCGAGAAATGAACCATAGACAGCAAAAGTTCGAATCGATTTCTTGACATAATATTTCCACACACTGCATTTTGATACTTGCGGTCAGTACTCCAGTATTTGTGTAATGTAGGCATTTTTACTAAACCCATGTAGCCGATGATTCCAAAAAAATTCTTTATTTCGGATACATTTGTTGGAGACCAAGCATGAAATCGGGACGATGGCGTATAATCGGTGGTTTTTTCTACTAAGCGTTGTATGGCAAACAAATTGGTTTGTTCCACAATAATCTCAAACATTTCATTATCAACTAACAAGTTAAAAAAATCATAGGGTTCACCATTTGCAAGTAAAGACATCAATGCTTCGTTGATACAGCTAAATGGAGTATATTCGAAATTATTCTGGTGAATAGGTTGATTTTGATCGACATCCATATTTTCTTCTGAAGGATTTGTAGGTTTTGGAGGTGGATGATTTATTAGGGCTTCATTTTCAGATCTGCCAGAAGAGCTATTATTATCAGTATCTGATAAAGTAGGTACGTTTGGGATTGGAGAAAATTCCCTATATCCAGGTCCACTGCTATCAGTCAACTCGTCATCACTGTATATAATAAAATAGTTTCGATCACGAGAGTCATCGGAATCATGATATGGATCTGCAAAAAAGCAAAATATTAAAAAAAAAACTGACACGCAAAATAAATTATAAAAAGTTATTTGATCCGGGCCAGAAGACACACGACAACAACACTTACACAATTTAATGCTCTCTTTGTATTATGGGCATCTGTCTTACTAGACCCAACAGTTCCCTAATTTCTAATTTTTCACACACACTGATAATAAATTTTTGTCCTAACAACATAATTTTACGAAAAGAAGTATCGATCTCATTGATTGAATAAACAAAAAACACATAATATAATAACCTCAATGAAAGTACTTACCATCCATTTCACAATCACTCCCTGGGTCTTCATTAGTCACAAGAAACATAATTCTTCGCGTTCTGCTATTCATTTTTGCCTAAAATTGCAACGGAGAACTAGCAGTAGACACCACGTTATGTTACTTCCAACTGAAGTCTCTTCATTGTAAGGAATGTAGCTCCATACGGTGGGCGGGTCTTGACAGGATTTGACGTGTCCACTATCTACGTCGTGTCCGCTAAGGTGTCCGCTGTGGCGTACCCATATAAAAAAAATGTCTTCTTAGAGTGTCTTCTGTGGCGCGTTTTGAGAAAAAGGTTTAACACCTAATCACCACGCCATATCAGACACCGGTGTCTGTTTATGTTTTATTAAAAAAAAACAGACAAACAATGCAACAAAAAAAAACTGCCATAGCTAATAGTCTTAGAATTGTCGTATGTTATAGGATTCGGCCTTGGCCTGGTAGGCAATTTTCACAAATTTGGCTTGGCAGCGAATGTGTTTTAAAAGAAAAGAAAATCCGTACTTTTAAACCAATTTACAACGTATTTAGTTGAAACTGCTTGTAAAAGTAATGTATGTATTATTGAAGTACTCACAACAATCATAAGTTAGGTTAGTTCAGGTTTGTTTAAGTTAGACATAGCTAATCAAGGTATGCCTTGTTCGCATTGGAAATATTTTCAATCCGAAAAATTCTCGCAATTTCAAATTTGGGTACCCATCACATATATATATATATAACCAATATATTGCTAATACCGTGTTACAGAAATGTCCCCAGCATGCGGCGTTTTCCGGAACTGTTGGGCTTGCGCAATTCGCGTGTATGTCAGGTCCGGCTTTAAAATTATTTATATATTTATATTTATATATTAACTAAATGTGTTGGAATATGTATTGATTTATAAAGAAAAGCAACTATATAGTAAATCTTGGTATAATATGAAATATAAAAAGATGTAAGGCATCAATTTTCTCGAAGAAGCAATACACTGCAAAAAAGTATGAAAATATCAGGACTTGCGTATTTAGGGGCGTAAATACAGAAATTGGAATTCCGAATTACAATTTAGTTTCTGGTATACTTCCGTAAGTAATATTGGTTACCATAACAGGCGCCCTTTGTCACTTGCTCTCCTTCTATCATTTTTTATACGACATACGACGAAAGTTGCAAGAAAATTACTTTTTTTTAATATTAAAAGTAAGTAGTAGAACGGAGGTTTTAAATGTTTATAGTAGAGTTGGTAAACATGTGCATTTGTCTTTCCTTGGCACTTTGTAGGAGAAAAAATAAATATGTTATCATATAATTGTGAAAAGCCATAATGCAAAAAACTATGAAACAGTGAAATAAACAATTATGCTATTAATACATTTATTTATTTTATAAAACTACAGTTAAGGTTTTAGTAGAAAAAATGTTAATGTTCAGAAAAGTAAGAAAATAAAAACAAAAGAGGGGTAATAAAAGTAGTATTTGGATGGATTATGTAATCTTTAAACAAAAATAAAGGTTTCTACGTTGAAATGTGCAGGCAACAGTAAAATAGCAGCCGTATTGACGAAACACATAATATTAATGCATAATTAGATATACTGTGAATTATTTTGTTAGGGTGGTAAGAAGAGAAAAGCATTTTTAAAATATTTCACTACTAGGTACTAGTCATATAACCAATGTGCGCCGTGAATAAGGATGGTATCCATACATTGGCACTGGAAAGTAAATAGGCAACCATGACTGTAGTATTACAAAGTACCAATATATTAATAAGTATGGAAAAAGCTAATAAAAAAAAAAACGTTATTTCAACTTAACTTAATTTTATTGAAAATACACAGAAGTTAGCATAAATATATCGGTAACAAACATCTATTGGTAAAGTGTTTTTATCAATAATTGATGTTAGAGCTTTTTTCGCGCCCGAATTTATATGTCAAAATATAAGTACAAAACGTTACAACACGACACTAATGATTATGTCATAATATCTGCTTTTAATGGCTATGCAGATAGCCTAGGTACTTACCTGAAAAACTGAATTTGGGTCGTTGGATTGCAAAGCAACAGCATACACTTGTTTTTTTTAATCACAACTGTGACTGTAGTATTACAAAGTACCATTCTGGAAAAACGCTCGGACCACGCGATTTGTGTTTCTTAATGTGATTCATTTAATGGTAAATTCATGTATACAGGGTAGCCAAAAAATAAGTTAGGATCAATAACTTCATTTTTTCAAATAAGGACATATACTTTTTTATTTTATTTTTGAACTTTGCATTGAATTCTAATTATGTTTCATGCACCATATCCTATACCCAAACTCAATAGTTATCGAAAAAAATACGATTGAACATATCAATGACTAAGACCGTATTTCTGAGGATTTATTTGTAAATCGGGAAAACATTCCATTGTGTGTTTATTTGTTTTTCTTATTGAATTCTGCTATTTCTTCCCATAGAAACTGTATGACAATTTTACTTCAAATAAGTAATTGTCAAGCATAGTTGCAAAGTTGCGGTTTTACAGTGGTGAAGTTAACGTAACGAGAAGAAATTGAAATTCTATGTATACTTATTGGGTTTGGTGATAGAACACCTACTCAAATAGGAACAGTTTAATTATTCAATGAAATCCATCCTGATCGTCTTCCCATATGTCAAAAGGTGATGAGTAGAACAGAGGCTAAATTTAGACAATTCGGTCATGTTAGAGATTTGCCTAAATCTGGTCGTCCTGCTCAGGATGAAAAGCACAAATATCACCCAGACGAAGTTATTTCAGTGCATAAGTTATTAGAAGATGATTTTGATAGGCGAAATTAGTTATGGGAACGCATGCAACATATCGTAGGCTTACAAGCAAAACACACTAAGTCATTTTTTTCTTAAATTGAGTTATTTACGTCAGCTACATGAACTTTAATACTTTATGTTCTTGCAAAACCCACTAAGTCGTTTGATTTATCTATGCCTATCTTTTCCCATATTACTGTTTTCACTAAGTCAGAAATAATATCACTTTTGTTCAGGTAAAACCCATTAAGTGACTTAGTGGATTTTTCTTGGAAGAAATTACTTTTAACGTTATGCGGCGTTGCGACTTAGTGGATTTTGTTCAATTGCCCGACAGGTCCCCACCGGTTAAAAATCCCGATTCGCATTGAAATTTTCATAACCGGCGTTAGTTTCGTTCATGCCTTATTAGAGTAAATTACACAATGAGACGTATTGATAAAATATTTCATGAATTGAAGAAAAATCAAAATAGTTACATAGGTAAGTTGCCAAATACTGTTTTAGTTACAATATTATTAAATGGTGAGGAAAATTGTAAATATTTTTAATACATTGACGTATGAGATATAATGACAATTATTAGTCTATGAAATGTCAACAACGTTGCTAATTTTTCTTCAACATGAAATATTATGATAGGTTTAAATAGATACTGTACCTAAAAAATTCTTTTTAATTTTGTTTTCTCAAATATCTAATAGTAGTGATTGTGTGAAATTTCGAGAAAAAATTATTTTAGTGAAAATAAAGTTCGTCTGTATGCGAGTGTGTGTGCATATGGATGAATTTCAACCATTTTGACCGAATTAGTATGCAATTATATTGCATAGTTATAAAATCAGTTTTCATTATTTTCTTCTTGTCACAATTCATTATTTTTATTTTGGAATCCTCTTCCCAAACATGTTCAGAAAGTATCAGCGAAAAAACTTATTCAATGCTAACACCCGTTAAAATTGATGATGTTTCAGAAGCTAAGATAATTTAAGTCATACACATATTTTCAAGTTATTATTATTTTTCCCTAACATCTACAACATTCAAATACGAGGCACTGAGGCACACTTTATTGCATGAAATAACCACGCTTACTGTTCAAGATTGCTTTTAACATTTTGAAAGCTTCATTTCTTGGCGCATTTATACATTATAATGGGTTTTATTTTAGCTAAGTCTTCCACAAGCGTTCAGAGCGAAATAAAGTCCCCAACACGACACAAAAGTTATAAATAAATATAATTATAAAGTTGGGACTCCAAACCAAGAAAATCCAAGAAAGAGTAAAACGAGACATAGATGGAGCACATCAAGACCCTCAACTTGAAAAAGAAACGTTGAAAAAAAGAAAGAAAGAAAGATGAGAAAGAAAATAATGTCAACTGGTTGAAAGTAAAATGCTTTAAATATGACAAGCAGTTTCCAAACACGATTCAACATAAATACAGATTTAGTGATGAGTACGAAAAGCTACACATTGGGTTCGAAAGGCGTGCATCAGATAGAAGGAGAAAAGGGGGTAACTTTGAAAATGTAACTATCCCACAGCTATATACAAAACAGTTACTCATCTCCATTGCCAAAAAAAGGACCTCTTAAAGATTTGGGAAAAAAATATTATTCCCTCGTCCCTTTATGCCTGGTATACAAATTGGCCTTATTCATCTTCTGTTCGAGATGTAAGCGCAGAACGAGGTGAAAATGACTCTGACGAAGAAGAAGAAGACTAATATTTTTTAATAATGGATGGCTAGAATCGTTTTCTTTTTCATATTATTAACTAATTTCTTTCCGAAACGTTATCTAAAATGTTATTTTGTAATAATATTTAGATATCTTGTGTTCTTGTTAAAACATAATATTATTTTTTAAATAAAGTAAAGATTAGAAGTCGCAGTTTTCCTTAATATTATACAAGTAAAACACATTAAGTCAATCCTTACATGAAAAACACATTAAGTCACTGCAATTGAAGAAAAAAATCGTTAAAAAAGCGAAATTCAAAATTCAAAATAAATTCCTACTGTGACATATTACTCAATAGATATGTAAAAATATTACGACAATATAAAATATAAAAAAAGTTGCCCGCATTAAAACTACTAAACAAAATACAAATAAAAAAAATTAAAAGCTTAATTTCTAAAAACGCTGTTTTTTGACTTAATGTATTTTGCTTGTAACCCGACGATATGTGCAATCTAGATAATAATTTTTGGCTCTGCCATTTAATTTAGTTGCTTGCTTTGCAAGTAAATATTGTTTGTTGTTACTTTTGTTTGTTATTGTTGTTGCTACTATACCTGCGTATAGGTATATTGCAAGTAAATGTCGTAAAAGCAAAATGTCTAGTACAGTCGTTGAGTTAGACGATAGCTCAGTGGCGGATCCACGGAGGGGGGGGGGGGGGTTTCGGGTCCGGACTCCCTCTCTTGACGAAATCGAAGTTTTTAATTTTTATAGTATGCTGAAAATCTCAAATCTTCATCCATTTATTCATGACAAAATTAAGAAGCAAGTTACAAAAATTTTTAATTCTCAGTGAAGTTTGGTTTTTTGAAAAATTCTTGAAGAATTTCGTCTTCAGTCAGTTCAATGCGGGTATGAACAATCCCCCCCCCCCCCCTTGACGAAATTCTGGATCCGCTACTGCGATAGCTCATCATCAGAATTGGTTTTGTTCTGGTATTTTCTCGTCTTCAAACATCAGAAGGACTGGTGCAATTTTGTTCAAATACTTAGCTGCTTTAAAGACCTTTTACAACTGAGTGACTGGCCCACCTTACAGTGCCTTTAAATGTTGCAAGAGATCAGTCTTAGGACCCTTGTTTATAAGTGTTCACTACCATTTTTGCGGATGATACATCCATCGTAATATCCGGCAGACTACTGAAAACGTTGCAAGCAAACTGCATGAGTGGTTTTGCGTTAACGATCTTAACGTAAAAGCCAGAAAAACTAATGCACTTCTTTTCCAATTACTTCAGAGGGCTATACAAGCAACACCGGTTTCAAATATTAATGTGGTTCCAATCTGATTTAAGGAGAGTGCGAGATTTTGGGGATCGATGTCGACAGATTCTTATCATGGAAATCGCATTACCGGTCACTTTGTGCTGAACTTAATTCAACTACTTTCTAGTTTAAGATGTTATATCCACTAATAGCCACTTAACAACTTTAAATTCTTTATCACCCTGATATGCCGGAAGAAAAGTTTACGACGTATTAAAAATGTACTTGCCTCTGTAGGGAACTTTTTATAACGCACAATATTTTAACCGTTACTTCCTTGTTTATTTTTGAATTGTGTGTGTATGTATTTTTAAATAAAACTAAGTTTCAACAAAACTGTAAGTATCACAGTTGGTACAGATGGTAGATGTTGGCTCACCCGACATCGCCCGGTAAAATACCATCGCATCGGCTTAGGTGGCGTGAAGTTGCTCTTTGAGCTAACGTTTCGTCACTGTGCCGATGTCTCCGGTTTCCAGCGTGGGAAATATACAAAAAATGCTATGATGATGGTTCCAAGATCAATATATTCCGGAGTTAAAAACGCCCCCCGATCGAATCTCCGGGTGGGGGCGGGTCCTGGCGCCTTATCAAGCGAAATTATCCAATCATCCACCATGTCCAGTAGCCATGCGGGTCCTTCGAACAATATTCTAAATGGAAATGGTGTAAAAACTGGAAAAGACCCGAGGTTAGCAGATTCCAAATTGACTTCTGCAATATAAGAGGACTGAACTCGAACATCAATGCAGTCCATCAACATCTACAATCTACCAAGCCTCATGTACTTGCACTAACCGAAACCAAAGTCAGATCATCGATTAATACGGTCAGCTATTTATATCCTGGGTACGACTTCCATCACCGATTTAGGCGGAATTTTGGCCTTTGTCTCTTTGTCCGGAGTGATATTTCTTGTCAACGAGAGAAGACACTCGAACCTAACGACTTTGATGTAATGTGGTTTAAAATATCAACACAGAGAATTACTAAATTCATCTGCTGCCTTTACCGGCCGCCAAGTGATACCCATTATAGAGACTTGTTCTCCTCTCTTGCTAATACTATCGACTTTTTGCAAACCCACCATCCCAATTCCGAAGTCATCCTTGGCGACTTCAACGTTCATAATGTCAACTGGCTCAAATACTCAAACATGACCGACGACCAAGGTCGTGAAGCCGAATCCTTTGCCATCAGCTCTGGCCTCACCCAGCTGGTGGGTGAACCAACTCGGATTCCAGACAGAGATGGTGATTTTGCTAGTTTGTTGAATCTTTTCTTAACTTCAAACCCCGACTTGTACACTGTCACCGTGAAGCCGCCGCTAGGAACGTCTGACCACAACCTTGTTTCGGCACTGAACACACTGCCAATTAGTGCCGAAGAGCCTCCTAAACCACGCACGGTATGGCATTATACATCAGCTAAGTGGGATGACCCAAGGGACCATTTTCGAACGTTGGCGTCCTTGGCGTGACGTTTGTTTTACCTCTGATGATCCATCCATCTGTGCAACAGAAATATCGGAGGTTATCCTTACTAGCATGGAAGCCTTCATCCCTTTCTCAAAAAAGTGCCCCTCTAACGGAAAGCCTTGGTTTACCAAAAATTGCGAACGAGCTGTTAAATCAAAAAATTATTTCTACCGACAATGGCGTAAAAATCCTACCGCCGAAAATCGTACCATCTTTGTTAACGCTCGAAACCAATGCAAGCAAACGATAAACCAAAGCAAAGAAGCACACAACCAGAGGATCAAAGACAGACTTCTTGAATGTCCTAACGGCTCAAGATCATTTTGGTCGGTAGCTAAGGCCGTCAATCAGAACTTTACCAAGTCAACCATTCCACCTCTAACACGTTCTGATGGCACCATTGCGACCAAAGCACAGGAGAAAGCAAACCTACTGGCGGAACTATTCTCTTCACATTCAACGGTAAATTTTCAGGGAAGTACTCCACCGAACATTCCCCCTGTAGAATCGAGGATGCCTGAGATTGTTTTTCGCCACCGCCATGTTAAACGAATCTTGAGGAGTTTTGACACTAAAAAGGCTTCTGGTCCTGACGATATTCCAGTCATTGTAACTAAGACATGCGCTGACGAACTGACACCGGTATTTTGTAGGCTTTTTAACTTATCCTACAAAAAAGGAATATTTCCTTCTTGTTGGAAAACTGCGCGAGTCCAGCCCATACCCAAAAAAGGCAAGAAGACCTTGCCAAACAACTATCGTCCAGTCGCATTGCTTTCGGTTATATCCAAAGTTATGGAGAAGGCTATCAACGAAAAATTATTAAAATACCTGGAAGGCATCAACATTATTAGTGACCGCCAGTATGGATTCCGTAAGTCTACATCAACAGGAGACCTTCTCGCTTATGTTACTCATGTTTGGAACAACGCAATAGAACATCATGGCGAGTCCCGGGCGGTAGCACTGGACATTTCCAAGACAAAATGTCGTTGGATTGCTCAAAAGTATTTTTTTTTAATTTGTTCTCTCGCGCCTTTTAATCGTGTTTATCCGCGTACATAACTTCATCTTTTAATCAAAATACCACGTTCTTCTATAATGTGACTAGAAGTAAGGTGGAAGAGGTTATTTTCTTTATAAAAATTAGCAAAGTGCTGGTGTGGACGAAATATCGATAAAAGTTAGAAAGAATATCTTTAGTAAAATCTTAAAGCCATTAACTGTGGTTGCAAATCCCTCAAAAGGTGAAGGTACTTTTCCTAGATCCCTAAAAATAGCTCGAATGATTTCCCTATTTATAAGGGAGGACAGTAAGAATTATCGCCCATCGCTATTGTAAGCACATTTTCTAAAATCTTTGAATGGGTAATTTGTAATCGGTTTACCAGTTTTCTAAATAAGTTCAGCTATTTTAGCGAAAGCCAGCATGGTCTTTGAAATGATAGATCACCAGAGACCGTTACTTTTTAGCTTACCACTGAAATTTACGACAAGCTTGCAAGCCACTGAATCCCAACAAACAACAACCCAAAAAAAAAGGAATAAAGGAAGCTTACCGCTAAAAGGGGGGTGAGACCTCGTGGTACTTTGACAAAAAATGACCTAACGGCACCTTCTTGTCTGAATGACTTTAAGCAAGTAAAATTAAAGGCTCCGAGAACTCTGAAGAAACCCCCTTCTCCTCCAACAACCAGCTGACACAAGGTTTTGCCAACTTAACCTTACCCCCAAAAAAAAAGAGAACGGAGACACAATACAAACGATCAGAAGGATAAGAGAGTCTGGGCTTCTACCAGAACATAAATTAAATAACCAAATAAGGAAAATAATTTCAAAGAACTTTGTTTTTACATAAAATTGCCAAGAGTACGAAATGGGCGTTGTGTGACTTGACGGAGACTGAAACGGAAATACATCGTCAACCTACTTGCAGCGCCTTGTGCAGTAAGCCAACAGAAAAGCGAACGCACTACTTTTAACCTCACATATTTTGACTAATTTTCTGTAAACAAAGATGATTCAATCTGATAAACAATTTTTGAACCAAATAACTATATTATGATATGCACTTTGTGGAAATGTGACTGTAAGAATCAAGGGTAAGTCTAATATTCCCCACAAAGTCGATAGTGACAGTTTTAAAATTACTACAAGCAAAACAATTAACATCAGCTAAAAGAACTTTAAAAGCAAAGATTTGCTATTCACTTAATGAATTCTTAGTCACGATGATTAAACAGGGAAAAATAATGTTTTACGTAGTGCTATATGTTTTAGTTTATAGCTTTTAGCTTAGTCTTAGTTTTTCAGAGAAGATACTTATACTAATGAGTCAAGCAAACGAGGAATCATAATTGTGACCTTTTGTATATTGTATTTGTGGTAGCATTGAGTTAAATGACGCATCTGAATGTAAATGTAATTGATTTGAAAGATAAATAAAATGATTTATTGTGACTGATTGAAATCACATGTTCCAAATCAAAATGATTTAAAAATAACTGACCTAGAATTCTAAAGGTTAGTTGCTTTCCTTCGCCGGATTCATCTCCAGACGCGTTTCGCTGTATAACAGCTCGCCAGTGGAGCTATATAATCCGACGAAGGAAAGCAAGTATGAAGAGTCTACTTGACCCTGAAAGATGGATGAGTAATGGCAGATTATTGTTGGTACTCGGTCTGTATACCGAATTGGCTTTTAATGCTGCGGTCCTGGCGGCGACTCCTGTGAGAATACCGGCTCGCCGGGTTTTTGCAGGAGTTTGCTTCTCCGTTTCTGACTGATTTTTGTTAGACGGACCAGGTGATGCATTTAATTGCCACTAGATGTCGCTTAAGACTACATCTGCCATTACTCATAACTGCACTAGTTTATACAGTCTATATGTTTATTTAATTGCTTTTAATACGAATATTGTAATATTGCAAAATGTATTATACATATACGTTAAGCAAGCAACAATACTGCTCTTAACCGAGCATAAAATAAAGTCGTTTCTCTCTGTCTATCAATATTATATGATTGTAATGTTTACGATGATATAAATTAAACCATAAATATTAACAAAAACTAAGATTACTGCACTTATAGAGGGCGCGGTTATGTGAAAACTCAAAAATTTACAAAAAAAATATACGTATGTGCGAGAAAACAAGTAATACCCTGTATATAATGCGAAACCAGGAAACAGCAAGAGAGAACCGAGGAAATGAAACCGTTTCATTTGAAGCAGGAAACAATCAGCAGTTACCCAGGATTGTTAGGTGTGATTAGCCCTATCAGATGCGCGACCCCTCGCGAGTTCCGAAGACAATAAAACCCCGATATTCCCTGTTTTATATCCCCAGATAGCTACGCTCCAGTGTTTTCAGGAAGATTGATAATTTTTATGCGACCATATAAAAAGGAATCGTCAGCAAGCGAAGTGTTTTCAAGACACAACTGTCCTATAAAGAACTTCATCAGACGCCGAGTGGATTCATAAAAATGCAACCGAAAGCTTTTGTCAAAAGCCTGCACATGTGCCAGCGTTGTAAAATGGAAGCTTATCCAGTGGCGTTAAACTGGGGTCACTTTATTCTTTGTTATCTGCATCTCTTTGGAAGCGTTTTTATGCCGAGTCATAAAATATATGGTGTGTTACAGCGTCAGATCATAAAAGTACTCTATTTTGGAACGGGTCTATCATTTTAATTAAATTTAAGTACTTAGGTTGAAATGTTTTGATCTCAATAAATATAAAACAAGTCAAGTGGAATTTACGGTGACATAAAAGCCCATCTTGTATAGGAAATCATTTTATTCTAGCAAAAGACAAACCTTTGTTGTAGTATTTATAATAATAATAAATAGCCTATATTTAAAATATTCAACGAATATACAAATATAATATTTGACGAGAGTGGCGAGATCTAGCAGAGCTACTCATCTAACCACTCAGTGCAAATAGTATATTAACAATGAAAAGAAAAATAATACGAAAATTAAAAATACAGGGAAACATATGTAAGTTTACCCTTGTGTAATATACAAAATTTATTATAATTCATATAAAATATAATTCATATTATAAGAAAAAAAAACAAAAGCATCAGTCATAGCGACCACTGTGCTTGGTTTGGTGTTAAAAGATAGATATAGATAACAAGAAGTAAATTTCTTCTAATGATCGAATATAAGTTTTAAGTTGTTTTTTAAATGTTGTACGTAAATGATCGCTGAAACAAGGCTGTCCTGTGTCTGGGGACAGAAAGAAGATCGTTATGACGCGTTCGTCTTTCATAAATGTCAGAGCCCTTAACAAGTTTTTCGTGAAGATATTCAGGCTGCTGAAATTTTTGTACCCTAAACACTAAAGTACATAAATGTAACTGAAACCTTTACTCTACCCTTAACCAACTAGAATTCGAGAAGTGCTGGGTGACATGATCAAACTTTCTAAGACCATAACAAAATCTTAAGCAACTGTTCTAAAGTTTTTGCAGACTGCTTTTATCCTCCAGCAATAGAGCAGGCCAAAAGAGTACATCACAGTGAGACAATGATGATAAAATAAGCGAATCACACAGTCTTAATCCGACAGGTGTCGACAAAAAGTTTTTAAACATGTACAACGTTCTTAACTTGCCATAGCTCTTTTGTAGTAAGAATGGCACATGCGGCCTAAATCTCAATTTAGTATTGAAGTAAATACCCAGGTTCTTGCATGATTCAGACGCAGCGATCTGAACACCATTCATATTGATGTTGAGGTTCCCAGAGATATCATTAGTATTGTTAACTGATTGCTGAACCAAGTAAACTGGCTTATTAGAGGTATTTTAAGAACTGAATGAGATTTTATTTTGAAAATTTGTTTGTGAATATTAGATACGGATTTTTGCGTTTTGCATTTGCAAATATTACATTTTTAATGTATTGTTAATAATGACGAAATATAATTAACACAAGCACTTACATAAATTCTACTTTCTCCATATGTTTGTGGAAAGCACTGAAAAACATATTTAAAATATAAGACAGTCGACGTATTAACCTTTACCCAAAGCGCCCAACTATTAACTATATTAAAGCCAATTTTAAAATTATCATACATCTGCTTATTTATAACTAAAGTAAACGCATTTGCTTGTCCCATATCCTATATATCCAATATAACTTAACCACAAATAAATTTCTAAAGAAAAAAAGTAACATGTATATCCCAAAATAAAACATCGTCTATATGGATCGCACGTATCGTCAATTACACTCGGGACCGTTGCCGGGAACAGGACTTCCCCTGGCAGAATTTTTATAGCTTCACTTATTTTCTTTTGAAATATGCACTTCTTTAAATATATATTTTTTTGTGGTCAGATTAGTGTAAATATGTTTTTAGACTCATAAGAACTTTTAATAATTTATATAATACAATTGCAAAATCAAGACTCGAATTATTGCTTTGTAGTATGAAATCCTTTTTACACAAAAGATATCTCAGTGCTAAAATATATTTTAAAACATGTTAAACATTCTAACTTTATAATATGCAGTGCGCATATAAAGTATCACCCCACCCCTCTTATTATATTTTGTTTTACAAATATGAGAATAGTGAAATTATGGCACGTTTTGGAACAAAGAAAATACTACTTTTTAAGTGTACATTTTCGACTCAATTATCGAAGATGGCGGCAGATTCCTAAAAACCTAAACCTGAACTAACCTGAACTAATCGAAACAGTGTCATTCGAGGGACACTAAGCTGAACCACATACGGGTTGGCTGCAATGGCTCGTCGTGTATTTCTACCATACACGGCTCTGGGTCGAATCAACCGGACAACCTCAGTTGAACACTTGCATGAAAATATATGTAAAATAGACTCTAGTCGCCAACCTGCTTTCGATGTTCAAGGTTCTCCAGGTTATTTGTCAGATTGTGGCCACCGATCAAGCGAATGGCTCTGTTTTGAATGTATTCTAGCAATCTCAGGGTATGTTTAGGAGTAGAGCCCCAAGTATGCGAACAGTACTCCAGCAATGTTCGAATTTGATCTTAATAGAGCATTAAAAATTGTTGGGGTGTATAGAGGCTTTCCGAAGAAGATTGTGTTCTTTATTATTTTATTCAGTCAGTTTTTAGCCTTTCTACATACATATAACACACTTTGAATAATTGTCTCTTTAAAAAAATAAATTCTTAAAACCAATTTTCGTATCGACAAAGTAATTTCGTAACAATATTTAATTGTTCTCACATGTATATGCAAAGGTTGTTCTTTATTTATTTAGGATCACAATTTATACGTCTGTTGATGACATTAGTATAAAAACACCAACAATATAACATTAAGTTGCTACAATAAGTTTTATTTTTCAAAAATTGAACTTCCGAAAAATTCGTCCATAAAAAAATAACATAACAAACGAATTATCAGTGTGAAAATTGCTCGTCCGGATTACTGGATGTCCGGATTAGCATGTGTCCGTAGTAAAAGGTTGCACTGTATTTTACCAATTAGGTTGAACTGTTATTTGAAAATTAATATAAAAACTTACAAAGTTACAAAAAAATTTAGTCATTAACCTTGACCGTGACCTTAGAAGTGACCTTGAACTTTCAATGTCACTTACAATGTCACGGTCAAGGTAAACTTAAAACTTGGATTTGACCTTGCAAGTGACTTTGAACTTTCAAGGTCACTTACAATGTCACGGTAAAGATAAACTTAAGATGTGGATTTGACCTTGCAAGTGACCTTTAACTCTCAAGGTCACATACAATGTCACGGTCAAGGTAAAGATCACAATTTATACGTCTGTGGATAAAATTAGTATAAAAACACCTACAATATAACATAATGTCTCAAACAAGAAAGCAATGTTAAAATAGAAACACATTTACCTATTCAACATCCACTCGTAATAATCAGAATGACTAAAAACTATAATTGCGTTGAAATTGTTGCAGTATATTTGGAGACACATTTAGTAGGTAAAAAAATAATTTGAGAAATTGTATGAACATTAGTTTCATTTATTAGATGACTTTTAAGCTTTTGACAATTTGGTATATTTATGGTTTTCCTTCAAATAGCTATTTTGTCTTAACGATATAGTTTAATAAGCATACTTAAGTAAAAATTGGTAGCTGTTAAGTTTATTTTCTGATTTTCTATCATATTGTATTTTAATCTTATACAGGCTTGTTTCTCAATGAATTTGTAATTAAATCTTAATTAGTACAATGATTTTATCAATAATCTTTTCTATATCTTAACATATCAAAAATTGTATTCTCATTCCAACAACAATATTGAAATTAGGGAAATATTTAAATTATTGATGACTATGATGATTTTGCATTGGTGTGAGAATGAATGCATGTATTGACATGAACCAAACAACAAAATGTAAAGAATATATTATGACTGTAAATTAATACTGGTATTTTAAAATAATTTTACTACTTGATTAATCTCTCTATAAAAGGACCTAACATCTTACTAAAAATAAGAGCCTAAAACTCAACATTTTGTAATAACCGTTTTTTTTTTTGCACATGATCGAATTTTTAATATACCTAAACTACGCAAATTAAAAAGAAAACCCGTTTCTCTAATTGGTCATTAGTATTATGCCATCTAGCGTCCAACCTAGTAAAGAAAATTTCATGATTTTAATTTCCTTGATCACTTTTCCTAAAAATGTTTCTTTCCTAAAGCTGTGCAATTAGCGGTTTTTGAGATACAGACGGCGCCGGCGTCAGTGAGCCACCTAGTACATTTGTATGTTTTATTTTTTTGTAGCACATTTATTTTTAAACTGTTTGCTTTTATTAAATAGTGTCTAATAATATATTTATACAATTGCCGTATCTAATCAATTTCATTTGTTTCCCTATATAAAAGTCTATACAACTATAGGGTGTACCAAATTAAGTGCGCACCATTGCTAACTTTTTCATTATTGGAGATACAAAGTCGGTTAAATTAGCAAAGTAGTAGCATCTTTTCTGATAATTAAAATGGTAAAAGCAGAAAAACAATTGAACATAACGTTCCTGAATAAACGAGAAAAATGTAGTTTTTTTTAAATGGCACACCCTGTATATTTTTTAGCGAAACGTTTGCAAATCGTATACGGAATAAAAAAGTTCATATGCAATATTGGCCTAAATTTGAAAAAAAAATCAACAAAGCCATGGAAATAAAGAATGGTTTGCCTTTGACGTTTTCATCGAGACTACCATGAAAACAAAAACAAATTAACTAAAGTGTCCTCGTTTTGGGTAACCATTATTGTTAACGAAGCCAAAATTGTCGTAGTTTTGCGTTAAGTTATCTAGTTTTTGCTTTTAAATATTACAAAATGGCGTTCACGCATTTAGAACATTGCGATATGTTAGAAGTGGATCTTGGTTGCAGTGTACTGGCACTCGAGCAATACGGCCATGTATCCTGAACGTGAGCAGAAGGTATTTTCTAAGGCTGTATAGAAAATTTAGAAGTAATAAAAGAGTTTTTATAAAGACAAGGACTAAAAAACAGTTTTTAATAAGTGAACAAGTAGAAGTAAATGTATTGGCATATTTTGAAGCGCACAAGAATAATTCAACTAGAGATTTGGTAAGAGGCAGTGGTTTCAGTTTATTTACAATTTGGAGGATTTTAAAAAAATATAAGTCTGTACCTTATAAGTACGGACTAGTGCAAACATTATTACCTGGTGACACTGAAAGAAGACTCATTTTTTACCAATGGTTACAAGATATGTGTAGGCAAAATCCTAACTTTTTAAAGAAAATTTTATGGAGCGACGAAGCGAACTTTTCAAATAGGGGTATTTTTAATCTTATAAACATGCACTATTGGTCTAGAACAAATTTGTTTATTGCTGTTCCCAGAAATAAAAAGATTGATGCAAAAGATTTAGCATTAATGTTTGGTGTGGTCTCATAGGCAGCCAAATTACTATGAAGGTACTCCGATTGGCAGGGGATACGTTAATATGTTGTCAGAATTACTAGAAGAATATTTAGATGATGTGAACTTAGAGGACCGCAACCAAATTTACTTTTAACATGATGGAGCTCCTCCTCATCAGTTTCACGAAGTGAGAATATTGTTAGAAATGCTTTACAGAGATAGGTGGACAGCAACAAATGGTCCGATACGTTGGCCCCCAAGGTCTCCTGACGTAACTCCATTAGACTTTTACTTCTGGGGGTATGTCAAGGACGAAGTCTTTAAAACGAGTTATGCGTATCTGGTCGAACTTCAAGACAACATTAGACGCATTATAGCATCCATCGATGGCAGAATAGTTTTAGAAGCTACAAAACGTGTATTAAAGAATGCCCGCAAATGTATTGAACAAAACGGTGATGTGTTCGAACATTTAGTATAGATTTTTTTTATTTCTTCCGCTAAAAATAAAATCGAGTTTTAATTTCTTAAATAAATAAACAAATTCTTTTTTGTTTTCATGGTAGTCTCGATGAATACGTCAAAGGCAAACCATATTATATTTCCATGGCTGTGTTGATGTTTTTTCAATTTTAGGCCAATATTGCATATGAACTTTTTTATTTCGTATGCGATTTGCAAACGTTTCGGTAAAAAATATACAGGGTGTGCCATTTAAAAAAAAATACATTTTCCTCATTTATTCAGAAACGTTAGGTCCAAATGTTTTTCTGCTTTCACCATTTTAATTAACAGAAAAAAAATGCTACACTACTTTGCTAATTTAAACGACTTTGCATCTCCAATATATAATAAAAAGTTAGCAATGGTGCGCACTTAATTTGAAACACCCTGTATAGTTGTAATTTCAAAATGAAATGGTTGACATTTACTTACACTCACCCGTGTGTATATTTATTTAATTAATTTGATGAATGGAATTTGACGTTACATACGAATAATTTCATATTATTTAAGCTGCGAAAGCTTTTATCAATTATGCTAATTAAAGACTAAAGTTTTTGTATATCAGAAGCCCGGGGCAAGATATAATTGAATTTTGTATGATATAATTTAGTAATGGTATCATCGAATTCGGAGCATTCTTGTCCGTTGGGTCAAAACCGCAATGATTTAGGGATGACTGAATTGGGTATACGTTTCTTAAATATATTAATAAATTTAAGTTTTGATTTAGAGGGTCAGATATTTAGGGTTGGCGTCCGATATACCGGTAAAGGACGAACGCTGTAATATTTTATAGTTTCTGGCATTTATAGCCACAAAATTCAAAAATAGAATACATAGGGTTTGCCCGAGATGTTTTAAACAATAGGTTCACGGATTAACATTTACGGTAATATAATGCCACCAAAATAATCAACCTATCGTTACACCAAAGCACTTTGCCTACTTGACGACATAAACAATTAATTCTTTTAAAAACGGCAAAAATTATTTTTTCAGATAGTTGTAACAACAGACGTTATATTTAATCAAAAGCTTTGATCTACGGATTATACGTTGTAAACTAATGCTGTACTATCGCACAAAGCGTAAAAAAGAGTTTTCAGGAAAGAAAATATTGTTTATTATTATATTTATTTTTGCCGGTAGAGACTTACAGTATATCCATAGTATGAGCTACGCCATTGGAACTATTTAATTTTTCATGATGTGGATGCGTAATTTCAAGTAAGGTTTCCTTTTCAGCTGAATGTCAGGCAACGGGAATCGGTGGCCTACCTGAATTAATAAAACTATGGTTAATGCAAAATTAAAACCGATGCACGTCATCAATCAGCTAATAATTGTAAGTCCATATGAAAACACGAGGAAATTAAATTTGGGCAAAAAGTATTATTACTTTATGCGATATTAAATTTACTATAAACTTAAAGTATTCTTCCTTGATACGAACCCACTTATAGCAAATATTTTGTTTATTTAAATTTGTATAAATTAATATAATTTGAATTTTATTGGCCGATAGTTGGCAACACAACTGTAAACGGTGCGGTGGCGCCAGCTCGTTCATTGGCTTTGTTTGAGGTTCATGCAAAACTAACCTTAATTATTTTGTGACTCTGTGTTGCTGTGCCGTCTATTTTTTAACAAAAACTCCAGATCTTTTCATAAATAGGATTAAAAAACTGTTCTTTTAAGAACAATAAAGTGCACATACAATATCTCTGTCAATTACGTTGTTTACTATTTGTGAAAATTGCGAAAGCATTTAAATAGCCGGTGCAAAGAGCTTATAGCCTCTCTAATAAGCTATTTTCAGGAACAATTTAACAACAATGACCCATTTACACTTGACAGCAGTTAAAGAAGTAAATCTAGAGAGTGTGTTAAGGTATATTTATTTTATATCTACTTTTCTGCTAATTTTTAGCGTGTAGCAGCTGCCCTAAATTTGAATATGTCCACTGTAAGCGCAGTTTCAACAACAGTTAAGCAAAATAAATTATTGGAGTCACCTAAAAGGAAACGTTCTTATTTAAAGAAAGCTGTAAATGTGTCAAGATTGGATATAAGTTCTATCCGTGACACTATATGGAATGTATGAAACAAGTAAGTTGTATTATTCAAAAATTAAACTTTAGCATTTGTTATGCATAAGCTGTAACTTTTTTGGAACATCATGTAACTTTGACAACTTTAAGTAAGAAATTAAAAGACAGACAACTGTTTGATGGTTGTCTTAACTCTTTAAGAAGCCCCTTAAAGGAAATAGGCTTAGGATGGAAAGAGGATGAACCTAGGCGAGGGCTTATGGAACTTTCCCATGTAGCTTTCAAACGATTGGTATTGTTGAAAGAATAATATGTTAAAGAAAAAGAAGTATCCTTGTACCAATTCGTTTCCTTGGATGAAACATGGATTTTCCAGAATGGTACCATTGGTCGATATAGGCAAGTTGAAAATAAAAGAAGTGTTAGGTCTACTAAAGTTGATGGTAAAAGGTATTATGCAGTAAAGAAATATATAAACTATGAGAAGTTTACCTAGGTGAAGCATATTTTTCTAGATACATAATACTTCATGCTGGTAGTTAAGATGGTATTGTTGAAGGTGCAGAGGCAATTTTCTCTTCCAAAAACTAAGCTGAGTGACTACCATGGGGAAATGAATCAGCAATACTTCTTACAATGGTTCGAAAACCAATTATTGACAAATTTATCAAAGCCATCTGTAGATGTAATAGACAGCGCCATATACCATAGCATTTTGTTAACAAAAATATCTAATACATCATGGAATAAAGCTGCAATTCAAGAATGGTTAACTACTTAACCAAATAATTAGAGTTATGTTACCAGTTTTATTTTTCCATTAAACTCGCGAACCGATTACTCGATTTCACATTTCTTGGCAAGGTTAGAGAAGAAATTTAACGCCCTCTGCAATAATGTATCACTCGATGGTTGATGGTATGGAGGCAAATCCTATCCAATGTGTAACTAAACTTGTCCCTCGATATTAAAATTGACGTGTTTTTTTGTCAAATCTAGATATTTTGGGTGGTTTGTTTTGACATAATATGGAAGGTCGTTTTTATTTCACGTCTTATTCTACTACTAAAGCTAAGAAAGTAAAAAAAAAAGAAAGTATATAGAAGTTGTTTTAGGCCTGAACGACTAACCTGATTATAACTAATCCAACCTGATCGAGTCGATCATGCGCCCTATCAGTTAGTATGGGCAGGACTGCCTCAAAAATGGCGACCCATGGAGCAATCTTTGCCTAATCTGGCACTGTGCTCATACAATTTCCAGAAGAAACATGATTTGGAGGTTTTTGGGTCACACCAAGAATTTGTTTTTATTAAGTTCAACTAGATTTATCTTTTTTGAGCAGAATATACAGGGTGATTCTCAAGTTGATATTTTTTTATCTGTGTATAAAAGTCATTAAAAAACCATTTTGAAAATGCTGAAAAATGAGCGAAATACCGAATTAAGAAATCTAATTCCGGGTCTGCATCAAAACGTAGGCTAAGCCTGTTTATGTTTATCTTTTTTGGCTGAGCAAGTAGGCAGTGTACCGACCAGTTAGTTGTCAATCATTGGCGTTGTGTTCATTTAAAGTGAATTAATTTAACATTGTTAAAACGAGAAAATTATACGCTATGAAAACAATGAACTAGTGGTTACGGAGAGTGCCGTCAAAGTGCGACTGCTGCTTCGTAGTTATACGTTAAGTTTCATTAATCTTATAGAACGGGTAAGAAATGAATACTGGTGATTTGTGGGAACATTTTGGTTTGCATGCAGGAAGACCGAGAAGACTTGAAAATTTGCAAAAGGAAGAACACATTTGAACTCTTATCGAGGAAGATCCAGCAACAAGCACTCGGGTGACTGCAGCGCAGGTCGGAGTAAGTCAAAACAAGACGTGGACAACATTCCGAAAAAATCAGTTGTCAATGTGCCCAAGCGCTACAGCCTGAAGACTTCCCTCGCAGAGTTCAGCTTTGTGAATGGCCCTCACAACAGCATCAAAATGATCAACATTTTTCGGCGAGAATTCTAAGTATGGTCGAGGCAACATTCACCCGAATGCAATTCGGAGAACCATTTCTCAACACAGATTTTTTGTAAATGTGTGGGCAGGCATTGTGGATGGGTTACTTGTAGGACCGTACATGTTACCAGGCCGTTTGACGGGCGATATCTATCTAGACTTTTTGCAGCATCAGCCTCCTGCATGTCACTAAATATGAGAGAAAATATGTGACTTCTGCATGATGGGTACCTGCTTATTTTAGACGGGAAGTATGGGAGTTTTTCGACATTACTTTACTGAACAGGTGGATCGATCGAAATGGACAAGTTGCATTGCCACCGAGGTCACCAGCCCTCAATCCTTGTGACTTTTTCTTGTGGGGTTTTATGAAAGGTTTAGTTTTCAAGATGCCAGTACACACGAGAAGAATTTACTGCTTGCATAGAGCAGGCTGCGGCAACAATTAGAGGTAAACCCATTTTCCAATTACGCGCCGTTACGTCAAGCATACCGTCGTGTTCAAGTTAATGGTGATAAATTTAATAACATTATTTAAGTCAGACAGAACCGTATGGTACGCATTTTGTAATAAATTAATGTAACTTTCATTATTTTCAGTTTTCTCAAAATGCTGTTTCTTTTAATTACTTCCAAACACGGTCAAAAAAGAAGTATCAACTTAGAAATCACCTTGTATACCCACCATTGCTTTTTGTCCTAGATAAAATACCTACAATAAGAATTTTATAAAGTTACCCATGCGACACATTCCATCATTAAATGCGTGTTGTCTCAAAACTTTCTTGCTAATATTTATTTATAGTTCATATAGAGCTGGCCGAGGCGAAACTTGAGATTTTCAGTTAAGTAAGTGTGGTGGTAATAAATCAAGTAGGCGTGAACGCTGAGGTGAAGGACGCCCGGAGCGCCAATGGCGGACAGTAATTAATGGTAATGCAGACGTCGTTGTACTCCGATGTCGCTGTGTACTTGTTTCATTGCAATTCTAGACTATGGTTTGGAATTGGCATTGATACAGCTGCAATCCCGCAAAGTATTGTACAAGCTCTCTATTTAAAGATAGATTATTAGTCAGCTCAAAGTGGTCAATTAGATGAATAGCTTTCTAATTTAATTCGGCCAGTTGTAGATTAGCTAAACATAGTGGCCTGTATTTCACTAAAATAAGATAAATCCACTGAATAACATACCCAATTTTACAATAAGTAAATACAAATTCGTTAGATTTTTTTCTTTCGCTGCTCAAAGAAAAATCGAAGCTCCTAAAATTCAAGTTCTCTTGAAAACAATACTTTAAAGTAGGATTTTTTTTGGAGTTATGAAGTACAATTTAAATATCTAAGATCTAAATTAAACCTTATTCCCTTAAATAAGACAAACTAATTTATATTAAGAATTGTAAAAGTTCGCGATGTTTGTTGTTGAAATGTTATTATAAATTCTCAGTTGAAATGATGTGACGAAGTCGCTTTTCTTTTATATTATATAACCATGTTTCCCGGTAAATAATTGTGTAACACACCGTATGGTAATAAAACTACCGCGCTCTAAGAATGACGTAAACAGCAGGCCACAGTGCGTCATAGCAAAACCAATTGGAGGGCTCACTTCTCCGGAGTACCGCAGTACTGGACGAGGAACTGGTGAAATAGGCCCTTGGTGCTTGACCTCCAGCCGAAACTCTCTACTAAGAATCCGAGCTCCCCTGAGCTCCCCTAAAAACTGTCTGCACCCAGAACCCGACAAGTAAGTAGAATTGCCTGAATGCTTTGGCAGTGAAGATGATGTGTTTTAACGCTTACGCTATATCAACCTGAAAGGCTGGTATCGAGTGTATATGAACCAAAGTGTATGTGTTGGGGGAGTAGCCATCGCCTAGCCACACAACAGTTATCGGAGGTATCCACCCCGTTTCGTGCGGCAGGATGATTTTGTGTATTTTAACGGCAACTTCCGTCCTGTTCAACAGTCCGTCCGAAGACCTGAATGATTATATGTCTGCGAGAGAAAGCAACTCTCAAGGCAGTCACCCCGCCTTTCTGCACCGCGTAACCAAAAAACCCATTGCTAAGTGACCGCTGTAGCTTCTTCCCGAGAATACTGCTTTTACCGCTAGAATCGCTTAGATCCATAACCTGCACGTTAGGCGCTTTTCCACGAATCCCGCTTCGCTGTCTTCGTCACACTGTGCGCAAGACTCACTTCCCTCTAATTTTAATCACACGCCGCCCCGTTGCATTATGCTCTATAATTCCACTTTGCTAACCAATAATGTACATTTTTGATTTAGTTTGTATTCACGTTAGACCTAGTCTACATTTCTTTAAACCCCCGTACTTCCAGTGTGTTGAACCATGATCTTAGAATAAATGTAAATAGCTCTAAACGGTCGAGTTTAATTTCGACCAGAACAGCTGGACTAGTTTAATAAGACAACGCAAAATGCGCATGCGCGATTGCGACCCCTGTAGTCACCGATCTCTACAGGTCGACGGTGGTTCTTTGTTATATCTTAAACAAAAGAGTGGCGCTCGAGAACTCCGAGAATCGACCGACAAATTTTCAAAGGAACTTCACCATATTAGTCCAATAAACGAAACGCTTAAAAAGGAATTTTAGTTAGAAAGCTGCTTTTTCGGTTGAAGGTACATTTTAATGTTCAAAAAGACACCTCAGTGTTATTTTGTGTCCAGTCCTTGCCCGAGAGCTAAAAAAGCCTTCAATTGGGGTTGAAAATATATTTTTGGGTTATAACTTTTAAATGAAAAATAATATGAAAAAAAGTTTTTTATAAATGTTATAGAGCATTAAATTTTACACAAAAAAGGTTATTACTACTTTTTTCTAATCTATAAATCTAAAACCCATAAGAGGTTCGCAAATTTCAAAAACAATTTTTGGTCAGGTCTTTAATAAATGGGACCTAAATATGGATATGACATCACTGTCGTCTTTGGAAAAGAGTTGCAGCGTCTAGTGCAGTATTTATCGGATTTTTAGATGCCGAATGATTTTTTTGCGCATACAGGGTGCGCAAATAACATTTATATCTATATTTTAGGTATATGTAAAATTTGGTTAGTAGATAGCTAATACCTCGGAACAGCACATAGAGTAGTTTTTATTTCGAAAATTTTAAAAACAAAAATATTACTTTACTTTAGAAAGACAATGTAAGAGAAGATCAAAATCTGAGTAAGTGATAAATTTCACTGCACAGTTATTAAGTACTTCATACTATTTTTCATATATGTGATACCTATTATAGGAGTGTATATTAAATTGGCACACCATCAATTATTGGCACCCAAAAAGTTGCTCTAAAAAAACTGTTTATAACTGATTTTTTGCTTTACTCTTTTAACCTACAAAAAATCGTTTAACCTTAATATCTTCAAAGTTGACTGGCAATGGGCAATATTATTATTCAAGATATACCCCCAATAAAAATATCATATTATATAAAATAATTATAAACCATTCAAAATTTTTGGCTTAGTTTCATACATACCTTTCACAGGGTTATTCAAACAATATTTCACAAAAATGTTTCACTCATAAAAACCTCAAAACAGTACAAAAATAACATACTCTAATAAATTAACGTACCTACCAAAAAACTTTTTTTTTTAGACACCCGTATAGAGTCTCAGCCAGACGATGAGCAGTGTTGCCAAGTTGAAAATTTAATGCGTTTGCGAAATTTCGAAGAAGCCGACCAACCCTCAAAGTTCACATGATTCTAAGGTCACAACTATTAGAGATATCGTAAAAATGATTATAAACGTTTTTATTCAGATTTAAATGCTCTACAACTTTTGTCTAAAACCTTTTTTTCTAATGCTTTTTGTTTTAAAGCCACGGGTCAAAAAAACATTTTAAAGTAATTTTCCATCCCTTATGCAAGGGTTAAATACAAAATAATACCGAAGTGTCTTTTCAAACATTAAAATGTACCTTCCACCAAAAAAGCAGCTTTCTAACCAAAATTCCTTTTTAGGCATTCCCTTTATTGGACTATATTTGAAACGTTACAAAATAACCCAGAACTTCCCCTCAACTAAGAAAAAAGCGTTCTGAGCCCATCACAAATGGCGCCTGAGCATTCATCCTCATATTGATCACAATGAATGGTTGCTTCACTTTTGTCGCCATCAATTTCATTAATTCCTTATTATGAAACAGGCGGGCCTGGAAAAACTTTAATTTCATTCTCATAAATATTTACCTACAAATGCATCCATTTCTTACTACCAAAAAAGTAAAAGTGGTATAGATTTTAATAATAAATCACTATGGTGCTTAACGTTTTTTTTCCAATAGTGTGTAAGGATATGGTCTCATTATCCATCGGGATATGATTTATTCACATTTGAGAAACTACGGTCTAGCCTAAATTCATAGCCATCTGTATTTTGACATCATCTAATTTTACATAGTATCCAAAAACATATACTCTTTATAAAATCACTCAACCTATTTAAATGTATGGATAGGAATACATGGAATTGAATTCACTGCACCGCGGAGAAACTTTTCGTGTGCAAATTAAAATGCCTAATTGATTATTCGTTAATTATGGCAATATAGCCTATGTTTCATCATGTGAAATATTGCAGGTAAGAGATTTTTCGAAGAAAATCTAGTTGATACAATAAAACTATTTAATTGCCGAATATTTCCTTAACTTAAACGAAATTCTATTGGGTCAGTAACATTTTGCTAATTTATGTTTCTTCGGATTTTGTAACTTATTAAAGAAAACATTATTTCTTTCAAACAGTAGAAGCAAAAATATTATTACTAGACTTTCATTCTCCGTGCAATTCCTGTATTTACTGTTCAATTTTATTTAATTTCCATATTAATAATCTTCTTCCTCGTTGGCAATCAGTAAGTTGGCGACATGTCAAGTGATCACGCCTTCTATGTCTTGTACAAGATTGGTTCCTGGTAATGGAGGGTATGTGTATAATGTGTCAGTTTAATTTTCTGTATTGTGTGTTTAACATTAAATTATTTATCAGAGGATTGTGGAAGCTGTGAGGATGTGTCAGTAAGAGGAACATTGCAATAATTCAGCGCTTCTAGATTAAAGTACTAAGGAATATAATGTTTGCTAAAAAATAACGAAGAATTATTCTTCTACTACGTTAGGGCCGGGGCTATCCTGCCTTCGATGTTCAAGGCTTTCCAGGTTGTTTGTCAGATTATGGTCACCGATCAAGCGAATGGCTTCTCATTGAATGTAATCTAGCAATCTCAGAGTATATTTAGGAGCAGATCCCCAAATATGCGAACAGTACTCCAGCGATGGTCGAATTCGGGCTTTAAAGAGCATCAAAAGTTATTGGGGTGTATAGAGGTTCTTAGTTCGGAAAAGTATTCCAAGCTTCTGCGAAGCTGCCTTAGCAATGATGGCCGCAACGTGACTATGACAAGTCATAATCTATCCAAGTTGATGCCCAATCAATGAATTGATGAAGCCAAGGGAATCGAGTGTCCCGAAATCCAATTCTTCGATATTTTACTTTTTTAGAAAGAACTGCCGTCGGGGTTTTTTTAGCGCTAAATTCTACTTGGTTACTATCACTTCAAGACAGAATTTCTTCCAGGTTTTTGTTGAGATGTGAGACCTCTTGCTGTCTATAGAGATGTGCATTGGCAGCCGTTGTTCGAGCACTCAAAGTAAAAGATGAAACAAGTGTGCTGTCATCAGCGAAGCTAAATATAGGATTTTTAGTTTTTTCCAAAAGATCGTTAATGTATAGTAAAAAGAGGGTGTGCGATAATGCAGAACCTTGAGGGATTCCGGCGTTGATGTTAAATGTGTCCGAGAGAAATCCGTTCATAGCTACTTGCAGAGAACCGTCTTTAAGAAAGCTTGACAGCCATGAACAAAATTGAACCGGCATTCCACTCTCACTTTAGTTAGGAGCCCCTCATGCCTTACTCGGTCAAGGGCATTGGAAATGTAAAGTGATACCGGCCGGGACTCCCCATGATGTTCTATTGCGGTATTCCAAGTGTGAGTAACATAAGCGAGAAGGTCTCCTGTTGATCTAGACTTACGTTTACTGGTGGTCACTAATAATGTTATAATAACTTTTGATATAACCCAAAGCAATGCGACTGAACGATAGGTCTTCTTGCCTTTTTTGGGTATGGGCTGGACTCGCGCAGTTTTTCAGCAAGAAGAAAATATTCCTTTTTTGTAAGATAAATTATAAAGCCTACAAAATACCAGTGTCAATTCGTCAGCGCATGTCTTAATTACGATGACTGGACCACAAGCTTTTTTGGTATCAAGACTCCTCAAGATTCGTTTAACATGACGGTACTGGAAAACAATCTCGGGCATTCTCGATTCTACAGGGGTAATGTTCGATAGAGTTTTTCCCTGAAAATTAACCGTTGAATGTGAAGGGAATAGTTCCGCCACTAAGTGTGCTTTTTCCTGTGTTTTGGTCGCAATGGTGCCATCAGCACGTGTTAGAGGTGGAATGGTTGACTTGGTAAAGTTCTGACTAATGACCTTAGCTACCGGCCAAAATGATCTTGAGCCGTTAGGACATTTAAGCAGTTTGTCTTGGATCCTCTGGTTGTGTGCTTCCTTGTTTTGGTTTATCGTTTGCTTGCATTGGTTTCGAGCCTTAATAAAGATTGTACGATTTTCGGAAGTAGGGTTTGGACCCCATTGTTGGTAGCAATAATTTTTTGAATTAACAGCTCGTTCGCAATTTCTGGTAAACCAAGACTTGCCCTTAGAAGGGGATTAAGGCTTCCATGCCAGTAAGGATAACCTCCGATACTTCTCTAGCACATATGGATGGATCATTAGAGGTAAAACAAGCGTCCCGCGAAGGAAAGGATCGAAAATGATCCTTTAGGTTTTATTCTTTATTCTCTATATGACTTCAAATTCAGGTTATTTTACTTCTTTTTTATTTCCCGCACTTGTCTATACAAAGTTTCCTTTTTCCTAATCGCGGCCATATTAATTTGACACAAACATTTTGTTCGTTGTTTATAATGCTCATAACTTCCTATTTAGAAAATATTAATTATTTGCGAGTTATACATTAGCAAAAACTACTATAGAAATTTGGAAATAATTAAAATAATTCTAGATCATTTCTTTTCGGATTAGGTATACCTAGATGGTAGGTAATTACTTAGCTAATAATCCCTTCTGTTCTTTTTAATATGTAAGAAAGTATTCTTAAATTTGAGATTTTAATCTCGTATTGTAAGCCTTGTAACTTTATGAATCTGCTTGTAATAAATGTTTAACAAATTACATTTTGATGATATCTTAAACTTTTGGCTTGACGTGTCTTATTCTCATGTCACTTAAAACTTTGTATACACGTGCATAGTATAGTAGTTACTTTATATCTAAAATTACTGCATTATAATACTGAGTCGAAATTTATGTTCAAAAGTTTTTCCCTTAAATAATCTCCGACAAGCAGACTTTACTCAACTTTCAAAATAATTACTACACTTTCAAAATTATAAGAACTTTTCCTATTGCTGAATCGTAAATGAATTTGGCACAGGCTTTCCAACTAAGTTTAAACTACTTTAAGGATTAAGGCTACTCAAAATGTTCAAACTAATTTAAAATTGTTTAAGTAATTATAAGTAAATCTGGACTTAATCCTGTACCTACTGTATAGGTTATTGTAAATATAATTATTTTTAAAGAATGTACAAGCAGTCTTGTAGTTACACGAACTGAGCTGCAGTATTGAAAACAAAAGATACCTATAATATAATTCTCTTAGTAATCTTAATTATCTATTTAAGCAAATTTAGGATGCAACTGGTTTCAATTCTATTGTATATTCACAACACATTAAAAGACTCACTTCTTAAGCTTCCTTTATTTGCCATATACTTAGACTACCTTTAGATAAGATAACCAAAAAACCAAGGGAACACTGTTCAGCCGCCATCCTCTTTCTGACAGTCCCCCGCTGTCTTACATCCTACATAATCTTAAGCCCTGTTTACACCATAGAGCTAACCCTAAACTCGTACATTACATTCCTTCCCACTTAGCTTTTGTAACCGATCCTACCCATGGTCAAAGATTCAACCTGTCAGGAGCCATACAAGCCCTTTGAGATCTGCGCACCATAGGTGGAGATGTCTTTGAATAATCAGGAGTAGAAGCTTTAACTTTACTTTTTTTAAAAGGAGGTACAGGTCTAGGAGTAATAGGACCAATAGGCCTTTCTGGTTCTAACGGTTCTACTGAGGAAGGGACATTATTATTATCAAAACTTTGCTTTTCTATAGGTTTTCGCTCCAGAGAATATTCCGTATTATATTCAGGCTTATCCGGCTTTTGGTAAATCTCCTCCCCTGACTTACTAGCAATATCTGGATTTAGACACACCTCCATTTCTGGATATTGTAAACTAGATGGTTTTAAATGATCAGCATGAACATATCGCACTCTTCCTTCTAAAGTCATTACTAAATAAGAATTAATTCCAACTACCTTTAAGACTTTTGCTGTCACCCACTTCTTAAGCTGCGTTAAATATAACATGACTGACTGATTCACTAAATACATCTTATTTTCTCGCCTTCTCATGTTTTCTCTTTGGGCTACATTCTCCTCTCTTTTCCTTTCTACCTTTCCTTTTAAATTCTTTGGATGAAACATATTAAGTTTTGTTCTCGGAATCTGTTTAAGCAACGACTCAGCTGGTGACTTCATAGTAACTGTACTTGGAGTATTCCTATAATTAAACAAGAAGTTATCCAACTTATGATCAATCGAATCGCATTTCTCATATATATTTTTGTCAAAAATGTCATTTTGTATAGCTTTTCTAATTTTTAGCACCGACTTATACAGCTCATCCTGTAATAACTCTTTTTTTAATGACTTTTTAACTGTTGAAACTGATTTTTCCGCACTTCCGTTAGATTCTGGATGATAAGGTGGGGTGTTGACTACATGTATTCCATTAGATCTACAAAACTTATGAAATTCTTCGCTATTAAAAGGGGGTCCATTGTCAGCCACTAAAATTTCAGGAAGACCAAACCTACTAAAAACTTCACGAAGTTTCTCTATTGTTTTATGAGCATTTGTTCCGTTCATTCGAAAAATCTCTAACCATTTCGATGTACTATCTATCACCAAAAGAAACTTATAACCTTCTAAATCGTAAAAATCAACATGAATTCTTGAAAAGTTTTTCTCACTTTTTGTCCAAGTAGATATGGTGACATTTCTTTCTCGGTTACTTAAGATTTGGCATGCTTGACATTGACTGACAAAACGCTCAATATTATCGTTGATATTCGGCCACCAAAAATCACTTCTAGCTCTTAGTTTCATTCTTACCATTCCTGGATGACTCTCATGTAAAATATCTAGCAATCTATCTCTTAAAGATTCTGGTACTACGACTCGATTTCCCCAAGTCAGACAATCACTTTCTACACTAAGCTCGTTCCTTCGCTGAAAATATGGTTTCAAATTGTCATCACTACAGTAAGACCATCCATGTTTAACCTGGTCCATAACTTTACTCAACAATTTGTCTATCTTTGTCTCTTCATAAATCAACTGTGCTGTGATAGGTAAATTATCTTCATATGTAAAAGCAAAAACTTGCTCTTCTAGCTTACTCTCTTCAAACACCTCAGCCAGCGGTAATCTTGAAAGACAATCAACATTTGACATCTCAGTACCTTTCTTGTATTTAATCTCATAGTTATATGCAGACAATATAACAGCCCAACGTTGTATCCTAGCATGAGCTAAAGTAGGCAACCCATGTTTTTCTCCAAATATGGTTTTTAATGGTTGATGGTCAGATAGTATCGTAAATTTCCTACCATATAAAAACTTGTGAAATTTGCGCACTGCAAACACGACTGCATAAGCTTCTCTCTGCACTTGAGCATAATTTCTTTCTGATGGAGACAAGGTACAAGATGCAAACTGAATTGGTTTACAAACTCCATCTTCTACTAAGCTTAAAATCGCTCCCAACCCATATGGACTGGCATCAGCCGCAACTATAAGCTCCTTATTAGGGTTATAATGTGTTAAAGTAACACAATTACTAATCATATCTTTACATTTTTCAAATGCTGCCTGTTGAGACTTTCCCCATTTAAATGGTTGACTTTTCCTTAATAAATCATTAAGTGGACTTAAAGTATCTGAACAATGTGGTAAAAATTTTGAATAAAAATTTAACATGCCCAGGAAACTTTTCACTTGTGTTAAAATAGTAGGGACAGGCGCATCAATAATTTCTTTTACTTTTGATTTTAATGGTTTAATACCTTCTTTACTTAAGGTGTGACCTAAAAACTGTACTTCTGACTGAAAAAATATACTTTTGTCACAATTTAACTTGATGTTGTATTTTTCAAATCGTTGCAAAACTATCTCAACATTTTTAATATATTCAGACTTATCCTTCTCTGAAATTACACAATCATCTAAATACACACCTACAAACTCTAGACCTTCTAAAATTTGTTCCATAGTTGACTGAAATATAGCTGGGCTACTTGAAATTCCATAGGGTAATCTAGTGTATTGAAATAGTCCAATGTGAGTGTTAACTGTTAATAACTCTTGACTTTGCTTGTTAACTGACAACTGTAAATAAGCATTGGACAAATCTAACACACTAAACATACATCCCCCCGACACCGAGAAAAACAAATCATCAAGAGTAGGAAGTGGGTAGTGGTCCATTCTTAAAATTGGATTGACCGTTTTCTTAAAATCTCCACAAATTCTGATGCTATTGTTTTTCTTTGGCACAACTACTATAGGACTCGCTATATCCGCATGACTAACAGGAATTAAAATACCTTCTGACACTAAACTTTCCAGTTCCTGTTTTACTTTTTCTCTTAAAGAATAAGGCACAGAATAAGCCTTATGAAAAACCTTGTTTGAATTTTCTTGAACTACCAAATTAGCTTCAAAACCCACAATATGACTCTTCCTATCATTATTAAAAACATTTGGATAAGACTTCTTAAACTTTTTTAATATATCCTGAACTTCCATAAGATTTAGGCCTGGATTTGACTCATTACTTGACCCATTTAGCGGACTATTAATTGCTAACGGTTTAGTTTTTGACATAACTTTTATTGGCAACTTTAATGATTTAACCTGGTCATCAAAGACATTTTCACCTATATCCTGGTTTAAACTTACCGACTGACTTCCTGACTTAATATTTGACACCTGACTATTGCTTATTTTTGACTGACCCTGACACATTGACTCCTCTCCATGACCAGGACCTTGACTTATTGGGATTGACATACCATGACCCTGACCAACATTAGTGACATTTTGACTAAAATTAAACATTGACCTCCAAGCTGGTCTAAGCTTGTCCAACCAATTCCTACCTAACAATGGTTTAAAAGATTTATTAGCTTTGACTACAATTAATGGTAAAAATTCAAAATTTTCATTACCTGCCCTGACTTTGACATTAATTTGACCTCTGACCAACAATTTATCTCCTGACACAGTATTAATTGATAACCTACAAGGCCTTAATGCTAAATGACCAAAATATTTAACATAATCTTGTTCGGCAATCACACTTACACTAGCTCCTGTGTCAATTTCCATCACCATATTTTTATTTTCAACACTGACCTGAATGAGATGACAATCACTTGAGATTCTATTTATTGTGATTTCTTCCAGCTTTAAATTAGAACATTGCTCCTGATCTACAACCACCTTGAGATTTGCTGTTTTGCTGCCATCTTGACTTATTTTGTGGAAGGTTTTGACTGTTAGACTCTCGGGTTGACTGGTTCGACGTCTGCTTGAAATTTGGTTGATTTCTTTTCATTCCTGACATGCCCTGTGACTTTACTTGATGCACATTACTTTGTGGAAAAACTAACTTTGATTGTGCAGTTGACATTTCATAATTTAGTGCCTCTTTACAAGCTTGCTCAAATTTTAACGAATTGTCCTTTGTCAATAATCTTTGAACAACTGACTCACATCGAAGACCACACACAAAACGATCCCTCATCGCTTGATCCAAAAAAGTACCATAATCACACGACGCTGATAACGTTTTCAGTTGGACAATATACTCCGTAATCGACTCATCAGGTTTCTGATTCCTATTATTAAATTTATATCTTTCAGCAATCACTGATACTTGAGGTGTATAATGTTTATCTAAAACCTCGACCATATCCTTATAGGATTTTGACGTAGGATTCTCAGGACGCATAAGACTTTTTAATAACTTGTAAGCATCTGGGCCAATTAAGGTTATAAATAGGGGCCCTTTATCTCCCTCCTTTGTATTATTTACCAAATAGTTGCTCCATACGCTCATTGTAAGACTCAAAATCGCCTCCAATCGCGTTAAAATGCTCTATTGAACCCACAAAGGACTGCATTTTTATGACTGTTTCAGGCACGTTTTCTTCGCCCATATGACAGGACTTGACTCGACTTTCGACTTATAGCAGACTCCTAACTCGTCGCCAAACTATTGTATATTCACAACACATTAAAAGACTCACTTCTTAAGCTTCCTTTATTTGCCATATACTTAGACTACCTTTAGATAAGATAACCAAAAAACCAAGGGAACACTGTTCAGCCGCCATCCTCTTTCTGACAGTCCCCCGCTGTCTTACATCCTACATAATCTTAAGCCCTGTTTACACCATAGAGCTAACCCTAAACTCGTACATTACAAATTCCTTTATCGTTGTTTAGTCCATCTTATCATGTCGGTCGTTTCACACTGATTCCTAATTTCCTCGTTTATCTGCCTGCCCCAGAGTATGTGTTCTATTACTGTTCATTTATAAAGTCTTAATTTTGGTTATAAAGTTATCGTTTAGATATGCATTATGCATGTCTAACCTAGTTTCAGTCCCATATATCATCAGTGATGACACAGATCTTACACTTTTTTTTATAAATCCTAGATTTATCACTTGAGCAGATGTTCTTATTGTTGTAAATTATTTATTTTAGTATGCCGATATGGCTGAGCTTGCAGTGGGTTGGCAGCCAGGGTCGGCAGCTCGGGATAGACGCGGATCCAGGAAAAAATGTAAGTGAGGGTCAAGGAGCGCCGAAAATTTTGGAGACCACGCACAAATTTCGGTTTAGTCTGCTATTCTAATAATTGCATTGAACAAATTTTGAGTGTTGGGGAAAGGTTTAGTTAGCTAGCTGCATATTTTAATATACTTACAAATTAAACAACAAATGCACATGGAAGCAAGAAAAGTCAGTTAACTACAGTTAGGTTCCAAAACGATTCCAACCGCCAATTTGCTAGAATATCTGCCGTCTACACACCGAACTTCGCAGAAAGCGGCATAAACGAAGGGATTATAGCGTACGTGATGTAAACGAAGGATTTAGTGTTATGCAACCAAATATACTTACTTGTTAGTTGAAACGGTATGACAGGATGTTAGTGTGTGTCAGATACGTGCAAGCGGCATTTTGCGCGGTTTTGGTTGATTTTATGGTCAAGCAAACGCGTAAAATAAATTATGCACACTTTCAAATAAATATTTGTTTGGTTTGTACAAAATAATTATTTGCTCCTGCGCCCCTTAATTTCTTTTTGAAGACGTTATCCCTTTTTCAATATATAGGTCTTATAGTTTCTGATGTAACAATAGTAATACCATTTAAATTAGACACCTTTAACCCCGCAGGGACTTAAATAAATCTGGCGAAACCTTTCCAATTATTAGACTCTACAAGAACAATAAAAAGTAAAAAAGGTTCCGTCTCCTTACGCATTTCCTAAATAAAACAGGGCTTATTTTATAAAAACTTTATTACCCCACAAAATGAATCGTAAATTCTTTATGTTCACACGCCCTGGTCCATATTTTTTCATAATTTATTTAAGAAAGGAACTTTATGAAATTATGTTGCAAAATAACTTTCTCATGTGTTCTTCTACGCACGGTTTGGATATTTTTCTAAATTTTTTATAGACGTTTGTGTGGTTACGAGACCTCCGAGAACAATTTCGTTGAGTTAGGCGGGTGAAATAGGTTGTTCTTATTTTAAGCACAGATGCTGGAGTTCTATTTATTACACCGAGCAACTATATTTCACTGTACATTAGCTTTTCGACGGGGAATGTAAGAAATTATCGTGAGGGACAAAGAGATGTGATAGTTTCCATACATTTTAAAATTCATATACAGGGCTGCTGATAAATATTGAAACCGCCGATTTATTCCTAAAGTAAGAAATAATATGATAAGATTATACTGAATTAAGAAAGACAGGATTTGTTTCACCTACGTAAAAACATCAAAGAGGTAGCGGGTATATAGAGAAACAATAGAATAGAAAATATAGAAGACAACGAGGGATGACATTGAGTATATTTTCTTGCGAAACAATGAAAATAATATGCCTAACTCTTAAAAAAAGGTAAAAGGTTCTAGAATTACCTTAGACCAGTGGTGGCTACGTTGCACCTAACCTTCCCCCGCTATGGAGGCTAAGGCCAAGAAAGTTTAAAATTTTATTCCTACTATGATACTATATCACACTATGCAAGACAAGATGGATTGTCAGCGCCGCTCCGCCCTGAATGTAGGAGAACATCCTAAAAATCGAAGGCAATAATTTAGCCCATCTACATTAAAGTCATACTCAGAGGCCCGAAAAAGTTAATATTTGGGCGGGCGTAGTTGGTAGACATATTGTGGGACCATTTTACATAGATGGTAATTTGAATGGCGCAAAATATCTGAACCTCCTTAAGAATCACATAATTCCTTCTTAAATAATGGTTTTACCTGGTGTAAGTAATGGAATAAACGTACAGGTATGGTTCAAGCAAGATATAGCACCTGCGCATTATGCGGCAAATGTTAGACAATACATAAGCGATCAATTTCCAGGACGTTGGATAGGCAGAATAGGTGCTATTGACTGGCCAGCGCGATCCCCGGACTTAACCTCGCTCGACATCTTTTTTTGGGGACACTCAAAAGACAAAGTCTACGTTAACTATCCAAATGACAATCTTTAAAAGTCAGAATTAGTGCTGACATTCGGGCTATTTCAGAGGACTTAAATACGTGATCCACTAGAAAGTGTAACGTAAATAAAAGTTATTTCGTTACACTGGTTTTTATAGTATAATAAATCTTTAGGTATTGGCGATGCCATCTATGGATAACTCTTCATACTGCAGAATATCGATTCTTTAAGTTTGTATATATGAAGAGACCAACTGTAAATTTGCCGTTCTATAATATAGATTTCTAGGGTATTCTTTAATATAGATTATCGACTTTTTACATTCAATTTAGTTTATATTGACTCCGTGAATAGGTAAAGGCTACCCAGGGAGGTTAATTTTTTGACTTCACTTTTGGTTTTGTCCTGATACAGGTATTTCACGCTAAGTTTCTGTTTCACTAAATTTATATTTTGTCTAATAATAAGTATGTAATTGAACCATAAATATTACTTTCTAGTAAGCCATGACCTTTTAATCTATTTTTACACGAAATAAATTCCACATTTTTATGTTTTAACAAAATAAAGACCTGCCGGCCGTAATGGCGTCATAAATTAATAATTTTCATTCATCTCATTTATCCTTATAAATTATAATGTTGTTGATGATCTAAAAGCATCATCTTAACAGACAGAACGCAGTTATAATAATATTTTTTGAGTAAATGTGGATTTTCAATCAATATATTCCTAATTTTGCATTCAATTTAAAAGCACCCCTTTTTCATTATCCGGTCATGGTTTACTTCATTTTTCATTGTCAAATAATATCTATATTCTCAATTTAACTGTGTTTTTCGGGTCTCTGTCGTTTCTTTTACGTTTAAGCAAATATCGTTGGCCAGTTGGTAGTTTATTTAAGTTCTTGACGAACATTGGTGAGAACCAGATATAGGGTAAATCTGACTGGACCATTCACAAGGAAACCGACAGATCCAGGCTCTACAGAACTGGTGATTGACAGAATATCCCAGGAAGCTGATATCGAGGAAAGCAGGTGAGTTTTTCTTTTGTTTCTAAGCTGAAACCTAAATTGAATTTGTTGAAAAACTCACCCAATTTCTCTCATTGATATCTGTTAGAAATCAATTCTGATTTAACATTTATTTTTTCTTAAACTTTTCACTCAATTGGCGCGACATACTTGTACTGGATGGATAGTATCTTAAGTCACACTGTATATACAATTTCTCTTGTACCGTATCTAGAACTTATCTTGTTCCTATCTTACCTTGAGTGCCATAATTAAGACATTCGTCTGGTACACCAATATCATGTGGTAACGAATGCCTGTAGCTCGTTAAACCACATGTATCTAGCAAACGATTGCCTTTTTGCTCGTTATGCATATCGAATCTGCACAAAGGTTCTAGATGCTTTTGAATGCAGCATTTTCTACTAGGTTTAAATATCTGTATTATATATTTGTACATTTTGTAGTATATTAATTACTTAATTTTTATCTTGTTGGCACAATATATGCTTTTCTTGGATTAACTTAAAACTTAAATACCTTTTAAGTCAATCAAATCATTTATTTTTCTTACTACTTAAACACGAAAGAAAATTTGTTTTTGACCTTATGTAATTAAACCTGGTTATTTCATTTCTTAATTTAAAACTTTATTCATATTCACTTGAGTAACAGGGAGTTAAAACATCCTGTAACTATATTATAGAAATTTAAGTTACAACTGGTACTGTTTAACCTAAGTATTCATTTTCAAACCTTTTATTGCAATATTATTCGCTGGTCTAACGCCACCTTTCTAATATTACATGTAAACGAGCAAACATGAGGCTGACCAGCTCATCTGATGTCATTACTCCTATCAATCGCTGTCACAAGAATTCAAGTCTAATCAAGTCCTGACGTCTCCCTCACCTTCTCCATTGCTGAAGTCTATACATGGAACACCTCATCGAGACAACTTCCAGGTGAAGAGGACTGAATCTTGGACAAACCTTATGGATGACAAGCAGAGCTAAGTATTTGTCAGTCGGAAGGATTACTTTGTAAAGACCAGCAGACCATTTCTTTATTTTCACTTTAATTTTCACCTTTTTATACTGTAAACTGTTTCTTCAGAAACCAATCTCAATAACCATTATTATACAAATTTAGTTTAATAAACTACTGTGTACTACTAAGTGTTTGTAAGATTTTGTATTATTTGTGGTAGGATGGCGCCCTAAAAAAAATTTGTCAGATAATAAGACAAACCCACCCCTAACAAAAAAAAAGTCTTGGCAGAGGCAACTCAACATCATTTGAATGATTATCAAAAACGTTACAAAAGGTTTCACTTGCAAGCATTGAATCCGTGTATATTTGTTACATATTTGCCTTCAATGGCCATATTGAATTGCTCATTGAATATTTTTAAGTTTTGTAGAATGAATTCGGAATGGCCGTGGGAGGCAAATAGGGAAATTGACACATCGTTGGATTCCCTAATTGGATAATACAATTTAAAATCAAAATTAAAGAAAAAAATCATGCTACACACTTCAGGGGAATCAAATTGACAAATTAAAGGTATGATTAATATTTTCCACAAAGTCTCTAGCAGCAATTTTTGAAATTTGTACAGTCTTCTGAAACCGCGACTTTATAATTATTTACCATCTGTAAATAGAAAATAACTTTCATCGTTACTCTTTTAAAAAATCAACCATAAAATGTTTTCACGCTTCCTTATATAAGACCATAATACTGAGAAACAGCAGCCGAGAGAGTAGAAACTTTAAACATGCAGCTTGGGACAAAATCCCAATTTGTTTAGGGAGATGCAACGATTCACTTCGCCAAGCACGATTAAATTGTATACCCCAAAGAAACTTGAATGTTTTTAGCTTTTTATTTTTATCTTACACTTAGGAAAACTTTTGGCTATTAAAATTTTCTAAATATGTTATTTTTTATTTAGGCTAGTAACATCAATGTCCTGTAAACTGTATTCTACCACTCGTTAAGCGAGGTGCTAAATACATCGAATGAACTAGCATTATATTTTATTCTCCATCAAAACAAGCTATGAAGTAGCTCTTTAAAATATCTTGGAAATGTCCTGTGACAACAGAAGGGGGATATTTAACATAGTAAATAATATAAATCCGATAAGAATATGGCATACTTTCAGAAGCATAGGGGAGGTCAAAATAATCATAATTTGTCATAGAAAAAATTTCCTAAGGTGCCCCTTAGTGGAGATACAGAGCCTCAAAGGAGTACCCAGCGACTTACCTTATCGGCTCTTACTTTTGAACCGAGTACTAAATTACCATAACTTGCATATCTGGCATGAAAAAAATCCCCTTGCAACAATACAGACAAAGCACAAACAAAGGTTCGCGGTTAACATGTGAGCGGGAATTTTAGGGAATCATCTCATTTGACCGTTCTTTATCAAATGCAGATTTAATGGTGCCACCTATTATCTATTGCAACAAAACTGTTACAGTTCGAGAATTGTATTTCATAGGTTAATTATCTATCTTTAGTTTTCTGTATTAAATTTTTAAAGTACCTATGTAGACTCTCACCTTAAACATTAATTACTAATTTAGTTACCTGTTAATAGCCAATAATTTCACTTAAATCAGTTTAGAACCTTTTTGATAATGATTATCTTCCGTGAATATTGTGTATCTAACTTCAAATCCTTGTTTTAGTTAATTAGTAGTTAAACAACTTTTCAAGTTATCAATAGAAATAACTTTTCAACCTTTTATACAAGATATAGGTCAAATGTTCTGGCTGTTGTGAATAAGCTGTTTAAAATCGATAATTTGTTTGGCAGGTCAGTGTCATTAAAATAAGACTGACAGCTTTGTGAATCTTCAGGGCCATGTCTGGTTAAGTTAGGCGTATTTTTGTGGTTGCGTTGGTTGACGTAGATTGCCCTAGTTTTCTTATGGTGGTAAAGGAGTTATAGTTTTCATGGATTGGTATGACTAATTCGTCGACGATTTTTGGTAACAATGTTGGAGAAGGAACGCTATTTGCCCGTTACGATGATGATCGCTGAATTTTAGTCTTTTGGTCAGGGAAGGCCATGTGGTGCCGATCAAACTTTTACAAATGCATTCAAAAGAATATGGCATTGTAGTTTTCGCCATTTTGTAGAATGAAACCCTCGTTAGTTATTTGAGGTAGGTTTTAACTTTAGCATGTAATTACCCTCGATGGGTCTTATGAAAATTTTCTCTTTCATGTTGTGTATCGATGGCTAAGTTCTAACAGGTCGTATCCCCAGTGAGGCAAATTTTACAGGAGACACAAAAAACTCTGTAGTGTTTAGTTCTAAATGATCGTATAATCAACTAATTGTCTTAAAAATTTATTTCTAAAAGGACGTATCAACACCAATTTTATTTAACGTCTTCTCCATTTGTTTAAAATGACTAATAATCAAATGTAAATTAACTACACCAATTAATGCATGTTATTTAATATTTATAACAAAATTTACTTACCATGGAAATTATAAAAACACGCTTTTAACAACTAAGAATGTTGTTTTAATACACGTGTTTAAAATAGCCGTTATGTGGGATACGACTTGTTGGGCCTGTAAAATGAGCAGCGATGATACGACCTAATTTAAAATCGAATTAAAAAAGGTATGTATGAACTTCAGGAACTAGTTCAAAGATGTCACAACCTGTCTAACCTGGGTTACGACCTGTTAGAACTTAACCATTGATATATAAAATTCGATTTTGTGTTTTTTTTGGTAGGGGCTAGAAGTCCAAGTTTAAACTGGAGTCAGAGATGTGCTTTTAATTGTCTACATTAATTGTATATATTTTTAGGTAGACAAATGTAAATAATTCATTTTTCACGTCAACAAATGTAGACAACAATTGTCAACATTGCGGAAAATGACAATTGACCCATTAAATTAGGATATCCGGATGACATCTTGCCATTTTCTAACCTATTGGGGTTTTTTTTTTTTCGGTTTTCGCCTGTTTAAATACAGACAACTTTATGGACTTGGTAACAGAAAATATAGGCTAGCGTAGCGTATATTTTCTGAGACTTGGTCTAATCATTTGGTGAACTGAATAATTTATTTTTTAATATGTTATTCTATTTATTTGCCTATTGTTTCTTTTTTCTGAATTGTCTACATATTTGTCTACTTCGTGTCAACAAAACTGATGTAGACAAAAAGATTGTCTACATGTAGATAATGAATTCTCTACTTCCGTATTGTCTACAGGCACATCCCTGACTGAAGTACTAGTTTTTTTCTTATTGGAGTCGCCTGGATGCGGGTCGTGCCAGTTGCCATGTATTATTTGAATTTTTGAAGACTAGCAGTGTAGCAGTATCCACGTTGGCTGGTGGGGAGACCATGTGTGTGTGTGTTTTACTGAAGATCGAGTCTTCATGAACTACGGGTAGCACGTAAAGTTTCAGCTAAATAACAACATCTTTCTTGAGTAGTGCGGAACCTTGGGAGTACCCAGTAGCTGACAGGAAAGCGTGAAATCAACCTTTGCTATATTATTTTCTGTGGCGTGTATGCTTTTTCTCAAGATAAGCCTTTTCTGTGAACACCTGAGTACTGTGGTACAATCAGGGTAACGAACCTTACTTCAAATTATTAAATCATATACACTGATATCATTTTTTCTTTAAGATCTTAGTCATATTAATATTTTGTATCTGCGGATTTTTCCATATACAGTGCTTTGATGATATTGAGTGATTGTAAACGTATAGCATGTAGACATAGCGTTAAGACGTCACAAAAGTCTCTAGTAGTTCAAAGTGTCTTGTGGTCTGTTACAGCTAATCTCGTTCTAAATATAGTTACAATTATTACTATAAAATAAATATTTTTATTTTCCGGCAAAAGGCCATTTGTTTCTTCAAACTTTAACGCTTGTAACTTTTACATTTTAAGCTATCTATGCCAGAGTGGCTAGTATACTTATGAAGTAACCACAGGTACTAGTAAGATTTTGAATTATACTTTACCGATACTTTTATGGTAAATTTAGTTTAGTTTTGAGAAGTTCTTGTACAGACATTACGGAAATTCCAAGTCTGGGGCAGGTGTTGTTTTATTTGTATCTCATTATGTCCTGGATGTCGGTCTATGTGGCTGCCAGACCAGACACCTCAGTCTGACATTCGCCATCTTGTGCAAGTCCCTGTCAAAGAGGGGTTTACTTTCACTAATTTTTTCTCTCATTTTTCTAATCTAAATCTTTAAAACGTGTATGTCAAACCTAATGCTACCACTTTGTAAATACATTTCAATTACTTATATTTTAACTTCAAGTACCTATTTTCCACCAAAGTAAGAGGAGCTTGCATAATAAATACAATTATTAATTATAAACCATTTCAAAAAATTATATTTTTTGAAATGTAAAATTTATTTTCAATAATAGTCTACTAAGTGTAGGGATATAATTTTTAATGCCAATCAACATTTCCTTATGCCATTTTGCTCTAAAATTCAAATTAAGGGTACTTTTAATTTCTCGTAAGTCAATTTTGATTTTTTTACTTCTTGATCATCCTGTACATACTATCTCAAGTTTGAATAGTCTAATATTATTTTTTCAGTAAGCAGAACTTTTTATAAGGAGTAAATTTTTTTCGTAAAATTAATATTAAAAAAGTTTCCCATATGTAGAGAACTTAAGCGGACACAGCTATTTACTGCTGTAATTGAATAATATTATTCTCCATCGCCATTTTAAAAACTAAATATGTTCGGAATAAAGGAACAAATTAAACTCAATAAATTCTAAGCAGAATGTAAATTTACTCAAAACGAAACAAGGTTAAATTCTTTGCCGAAAATGAATGGCCGTAAACGCGTAACCCGGGCCCGTTAATACAAAATCCCAATTTGTTTACGGAAGTATACGGGAATCATAGAGACAAATTGCTGCTAGTAAAAGTTTAGTTCGAAACAATGTAGCTTTTATGCCATGATTAAATAAGTCGTAAAGTCTTAAAATGTTGCTCGGGTTAGCTAAGAGTAGCTAAGTTTGTTTATTGTAAGTATATATGTGTACGAAATAGACTCGAGGAAGTCGGTATTCTTGTAAAATAACATTTATTATATGGATATGCTCCAGGCTCTCTAGAGGTCTTGCCAAATAATAAAAAAAATCCAAAATGGTTTATTTCTATAAATTTTCATGCTCGATTATACGTTTTATCAGTGACTGCAGGAACTTAGCTACAACTCAGCAATTTAATAAAAATAAAAAATGAATGATTGAGATGTAGCTCGACATTTTCGCGTTAAAAGGGAAAATCCGTATAAATCTCTTTGCAGACGCTCGAGCGCGGATGATCATTTCAACAACCATTCAGTGTAAATTTGAAGGCATGTAGTGAGAAATAAAATGTTAGACTGGAACATACCTAAGCTATTTTTTATTACAAAACGTTGCAGCAATTTTAAAATCGCCACTATTGACTTTGTGGGGATTGTTAAACTTACCTTGATTCGTAGCGTCATATTTTTACAAAGTGCATCTTATGCATGTCTCTAAAAGGTCTGTACAAAATCTGAGCACATATTCCTGAGGCCAAAAAAAGGCGATGTAAAACAACTTACCTTAGTCCGTAATTGCTCCGTTTTCGAGATACAGGGTGGTAAAGTTAAAAAATAAAAATCGAATTTTTTAAAATTATTGAACATTTTCTAACGTATTACTTTAAAACTTGATACCTAGGGGTTTCTTGGGATGCGAAACCCGAATACGGACACCTTTTGACTGTTGCCATTACAGGGCGCTTCACAATGCACTTCTTATGGTTTAAAATTTCCATAACTTTCTTATTAGTGCAGTTTTTCCTTTTTCTGTTAAGAAACTAATTTCTTGAACATTTTGAAACAAAAAAGGTACTCCTGTGAAAATCCGCTGAATTAAGCCGTTTTTGAGATATTTCGGTTTTTATTGTTCGATGCCGCACCGGAATATTTAAATTATTATTCTGAATAAAAAATGTTTGCTGTAATTTTGAGGATGAAATATGGTCAGTGAATTAGCAGTGGGAAATGTATTTTTTTTAGATACATTTTTAGAGTGTCACATCCTAAAAACCCTCGGATTTTTACCTTTTTGATGAACAAATTATTTAAATATAAACGTTTTTCGTATTTTAAGAATTTTCGCTATCAGTCTATAATTGTTTACAGTATCTAAGTGTTTCAGTAAGAATTTGCCAATGCGAGAATAAATAAGGTGTTTTAAACTTGTTAGCTAAATTTTAAATTTACTATAAAGATGGCTGAAGGATACAGTTCTGCAGAAATGACGGATATGCTATTGGTTTTTGGGTATTGTGAAGGAAATGGCCGCGAAAGTGTTAGGGTATACAGGGAAATATATCCAAATCGGCGCATACCACACCATCAAACATTTGCTGATATTGCCTTCGCGAAACCGGTAGCTTCCCTCCTTTAACTGCCAATTATGGACGTCAACGTGCAATAAGGACTCCTGAGGTTGAGGAACAAATTTTGGAAAGAATTGCTGAAGATCCCAAATTAAGCATAAGACGCTTAGGTTTAGAGGTAGAAGTATCCAAGGATGTAGTTCATAGAACATTAGAAGAACATCAGCTTCATCCATACCATATCCAAAAGATACAAGACCTTTTGGATCCGGATCTCGATCAACGATTGGACTTCTGTCGATTCATTACCGAACAAAGACAACAGGATGTGTATTTTGCTAAGCACATTTTAATTACTGACGAAGCATATTTTACAAGAAGTGGTGTAACCAACTGACATAACGAACATGTTTATGCTGCTGAAAACCCGCATGCCTCGAAAGTAACTTATTATCAACATGAGTTTAGAATTAATGTGTGGGCAGGAATCATTGGCAATTTCATTATTGGTCCTGTCATTTTACCGCCACGACTAAATGGTGTGGATTATTTAGAACAATTACAAAATACGCTGCCAGATTTATTAGAAGACTTGCAATAATTATAACTTCGACGAGATATGTGGTTTATGCATGACGGTGCTCCACCACATTTTAGTTTAAATGTCCGCAATTATTTGCATCGACAGTATCCAAACAGATGGATCGGTAGAAGAAATGAAGCTCCTGTAAAGTGGCCGCCACGCTCACCGGATATAACTCCGTTGGATTATTTTTTATAGGCGTCTTTAAAAACGATGGTATACTCCAGAGCGATTAATAATGAAGAGGAATTGTGGGGAAGAATTCAAAATGCAGTCAACATATTAAAGAACGATGCGGAATTGATGCAAAGAGTAAATTTAAACCTTTTACGTCGTATTAATCTTTGTACTTATGTTAACGGAGGTCATTTTGAACAATTACTAAAAGATTATGCTAATTAAATTTACTTTTAAAATAAAATTGTACCTCATTTAATTAAAAAAAAATCCATACTCACATTGTTCCTGCAAAACTTGCTGTAACTAACCCAAGTGAAACATTTTTTCCTGCCGAAAATTTAATTTTTTATTCAAAATAATTTAAATATTCCGGTGCGGCATCGAACACTAAAAACCGAAATATCTCAGAACGGCTTATTTTAGCAGATCTTCACAAGAGTAACTTTTTTTGTTTTAAAATGTTCAAGAAATTAGTTCCTTAACAAAAAAAAGAAAAAACTACACTGATAAAAAAGTTATTGTCATTCTAAACCATAAGAAGTGCATTGTGAAGCGCCCTCTAATGGCCACAGCGAAAAGGTGTCCGTATTCGGGTTTCGCATCCCAAAAGACCCCCGGGTACCAAGTTTTAAAGTAATACGTTAAAAAATGTTTATTATTTTTTAACTTTACCATCATGTATCTCGGAAAGGGAGCAATTTCGGACCAAGGTAAGTTGCTTTAAATCGTCATATGTTGGCCTCAGGAATATGTGCTCAGATTTTGTACAGACCTTCTAGATTATAGTTATTTTGTTCAAAATTTATTGATTGACCATTCTCAAACACGTGGCTTTGACAGGTCAGCCATTTTGCCTGGAGGGCAAACAAAGGTTCATGACCGTTCATGCTAATGACTTATTAAACTCGTTTGGTGTAATTTAATAAGTTTCCAAGTAATTTTAGGATTTATTTGTAACCATTTCTAGAAAGTATCTATCCCTGTGCTACCTAGACTTAAATACTTTTTCGTGTTCCACCTGTATTTCTATTGTAATACTTATTTGAACTTTCTAGTGTGTGCTTCGATCTATTGTTTACATCCTAAATTTAAAATTTGAAAACTGCTTGGAGAGACTGGTTTTGGAAATTTAACGTCCTTGCCAGAAGTAGCAATGATGGACTTGGTAAACTACCTCATATTAACACATTTTTACACTAGCCAGCAGCTGAAAGCATACAATGGCTTGCAAGCATTCAAATTTTATTAATTTGATTTAGTGAAAATTGTTAATGCGGAAGTAGGTAAATCCCAATGCTTATGTTGTAGATCGTAGTTGGCAAGGTAAGATTAAGTAATAAGGTTTGGGTTTTGGATAACTCTGTTACCGTTTCATTGGGGCCTAAACCTACAGTTTCATGTTCATATAGGTAGTTTATTTATGCTGTTTATTGTTTTTGACCATGTAAAAGTCATATTAATGGTCATAGTAAAAATACTTAAGTGCATTAGGCATATTGTGACATACTTTTCGTCTTATTTCATAATTCGGCCCACCATAATTTAGTTTTAAGAATAATGTTATTGTTTTTTACAGGAAAATTTTAAAGCGTTTACCATTATGATGTTTAGCTATAATTTGTTATCTGTCTTGATTTTTTTTCGGTAAAAACGTGTATTTTTAAAAACACCATGGGGTGTCACATTTAAGCCTTTAAATTCTAATTGTGACACCTCAGCAGTTTAATTGTGATTTTTGCGTCAAATCTTTGTACAGAGCATAGTAAATTAATTATTCTTATTGTGATATATTTTAGGTCACAATAAAACATTTGATCAGTGTCACAAATAAAACCAAAATCACCTACACTAATATAATATTGTATGGACAAATTATTTAGTGTTGTTTTTATTACTGCAAATAGAGTAAAAACAAAGCAAAATCTGAAAGCAGGGTTTATTGTTAAACAGGTGTTGATAAAAGCGTAACAATAATCAACATAAAACTAAAGATAGGTAGCTACTCATGAACATGAAAAACTTAAATTTGGTACATAATTACTGCACATAAAGTCCATCAAACTTAACCGAAAAATGTAATTCTCCCCTACGTCCTTCTACAGGTGGCGGAATTATTTGTAATACATCATTCTTCGTAACCATATCTACATCTGCAACCTCTGGCCAAATGAAAAAGAATTTTTTTTTTCTTAAAAATTTGACTGTGATCAGGTCATCTTCTTGTTGTAACACTTGACCCACAAAGCGTTTTATTGCCTTTTTAGTTGCATATGAAACTATGACCCATGAATCCTTTTTTATGCAGTCGAATTCAGCAAGAGAAATTTCGTCTTTCTCGGCCTCTACCAGTTCTTCTAGACTGTTGACGTTTTCATATTTGTCTATATCGCTCTTGTCGGCGTCACTTTCCAGCCCCACATCCGAATCACTTGTGTCACTCTCTATCACTTTTTTCTTTCGCTTAGGTACTTGTTTCTCTTTTTTAGATGACACAGACTCTTCTAATTGCTTAAGATAGTCATCTCTAGTTATTACATCGGCAAAATTTGTATTTAATAATTTTTTCTTTTTTATGGGAGGGTTGGATGACCTAGCAATTTTTTTTAATAGTAGTTCTTCAAATGAGATCGACGTTTTCTCTTTGGTGGATGTTGATGGCTCAGGTTCGTTGGATGTTAATGGCTCAGGTTGATTTATCTCATCTTGGGCCATAGTATTTTCCATTGTCAGCTGGAAAGCAGAGGCTTGATAGGATTCTAAATCGGACGGCTTAAAATTTGACTTTTTAATAGCGTTTCTATTTATAGGGTTATTATTGGGTAGTGATTCATCAAAAAGACCTGTTACTTGAAATGACTTTTTAATCAAGTGTTCTGGCATATTTCGCCAAACTTTACCTACTAAAACAGCAAATTCTGCCTTACTTATGGCGACACCATAATGTTGCCTTTGCCATTTTGTGACCTCCTCGTCCCAATTTTTCTTAAAAGTACCAAAGGGTATCGCATCCAACGGTTGCAATAGATGTGTAGTATGGGGTGGAAGTTTAAGCAAGCAAATGTTTTCTTGTTTAGCTGTTTTAATAAGATTGATGGAAACGTGCGATGTATGCCCGTCAAACAAAAGCAAAAGTGGTCTTTCTTTTGGGCAGAACTTTACAAAATGGTTTTTAAACCACGAATAAAAAGCTCCTTCTGTCATCTATCCGTGCGGTGTGGCTGCATATCCGGTATTAGAAAACGCTTCAGAAGGCATCCATGCATCCCAAAGGTTTTTTGCCTTATACAAAATGAATGGCGGCATTTTTTCACCATTAGCAGAGACAGTAAAAAGTATGGACGTATTACTTCTTCCACTACCATGTGTTGTTCGAAACACTGGTTTATTCTTCTGAGCAACAATTTTTGTGTTTGATGGATCAGAACACAGCGATGTCTCGTCCAAATTAAAAATCTGGCGAGGACGGTCAAGCAAATTTAAAGATTTAACAGTCTCTTCATAAAGGTCAAAAAATCCAAATATTATCTGGGGAGTAGTTTGCTCTGTTCGAATACTTTGCCGCTTTATAGGTTTCTTACAGGAAAGACCATGGCGCTTGCAAAAACCAATGAACCAATCTTTTCTTGGTACACCATTTTTAAACCTTGTTTGAATGTTATTTTCTATAATGTATACACCAACAAGATTTAATATTTCTTTACGGGAAAGGCCAAAACCCCAACGGTTCAATGTTTCCAAATGTTCAGCTAATTCGTTTTCTACTTCTACTGGCAAGTCCGCTGCTCTTCCTGGTTTGTTTCTCTTAGCGGCTGGCCTATTTTTCCAACCCTTACTTCTGGCTATCAAAGTACTTCTAGGAATTTTGAACAATTTTGATGCCCTTTGATACGACAACTCTCCATTTTGAACCGCTTGGACGGCAGTGGCTAGATCCTCGACACTATATTGCTTCGTATTTCGTATTCGCTTCGTTGACTTATCCATTACAGCAACCTGAAAATGTTTTTAATTCCTATTTATTTTATAATTTCAAATTATTGAATGCCTAATTAGTGTCACAATTAAACTTCGGGAAAAATCACATATAAACCAACATGATATTTTACGAGTGTAAATGTGACACCCCCCTGAAAGTTCTTTACCAACCATTTTTAGGTTAGGTGTGGCCGTATTCCATAACTGATATTTATATTGTTTATATTAAAATCAAATTAAGGGTAATAAATAGCACCATCCAAAAGTAATCCAAATTAATAAGTGCTTATCTTAAATTATTAAATATGACTGTGTTACCTCGTGTGGAAAATTACCGCGCCAAACGCACCACCCGGTTGCAACAATTTCACTGAACTGGTATTCGAGATGTGAGATGCGGCCAGTGTTGCCAAATCCACCCTGCGTTGTTAGTGTTGTGAGTTAAAGCGATGTGTCACATTTAAACGACTGTCACAATTAGCCGACTGCACTGTACATTCAAAAATTTAAAATTTGCAGTTTAAATAGTACACAGCACACACAACACAGAATTAACAATCTAGCAAATTTAAAATGAAGTTGCCAGGCTAGTAGAAAGCTTTCGATGCCAGAAAATGTTTCACTCTTCCTTGTACTGCCTCATTAGTAGACCTGGTACTATCTTAGAGAAAGAAACATTCATGAATAAATAAAAAATCACAATAAGTAGGTAGACTTTCATGTATTTTGAATTCTTTTAACCGTTTCTCCAAACTATTTATTCTAACATAACTATTAGTGCAGTTTTCGAAAAGTTTGCATAAATCAATAATACTTAGTTCAGTGTGTGTGAGCATGTGAACAGGTTTCATTAATTTCAACATTTTCTTCCTCTCTACTACTTCCCGGAGTATCTTTGTCAGGTCTTCAATCTGTTGTTCTATCTTCAAGAATACATTACTTAACACTTCAACCTAAATCACCGCTATGTATACGTCATAATATAGTCAATCCTTTTACTACCTACTATTTACAATAATTCACCACCTCCTTGATACTTTGCTCGTTTGCATTTCCGAACTGTCATGTCTGTTAACTTGGTTCTAAGTTTCTTTATTTACGTTAAAGTACCCAATATTTTAATTAGGGATCCAGTCAGAGTTATCTTTGTTTGCTAATTCTGCCGAAGATCCTAGAAATATTTACATCATAACATTTTATTAGGTCATTATGTTCATCACCAAAACCAACTTGGTGCAGAATGACCGTATATCTTTTCGTAACTATGCAATGTATAGAGCAGACAGAGATAATAGAGGGGGCGGGGTGGAATTGCTCATTAAGCACGCCACGAAATGTGGGAGAATCACCGGAATAACCAGCACGGAAACATGATCTTTAATTTCTTACTAAATGAAAATGTCCAGGTGATAGCGACGGACAAACCTACCCATTACCCTCCAAACAGGGCAACGCCCACGTTTATAGATCTGTTTTTTAACAAAAATATACCAGAATTGTCCGACGCTGTCACACTGGACTACTTGTCTTCAGACCACCTTCCGGTACAAATTTTTTACAATGCACGAATGTTTTTCGAGTCCCCAACTAGCACCCTCCTACTTAAGGATGTAAACTGGACACGTTTCCGTCACATCCTCGACGACAAAACTGTAATCAACAATAAAATAGACAATACGCAAAAATTAGAACAAGAAATAGACAAACTAACAAACAACATACAGTACGCCAGGGACCAGATAGCAACAAAAATTATCATAAAACATAAAGAAGACAGACTGCCACTAGACATTATCAATTTAATAAAATTAAAAAATAAAATCAGACGACAATGGCAACGAACTCACAGACAAATAGACAGAAAAAGAATGAACGACCTAAAAACAACAATTAGAAAAGAAATAAACATACACAACAATAAAACATGGACTGACATAATAAATGGACTTTCAACACAGAATTCGTCTTTATGGCGCCTTACAAAGCACCTAAAGAGGAAATTTAACAAAATACCGACCCTACAAAACAATGACGTACAAACAGACAGGGAGAAGGCGGAGTGCATAGCAACAGCGCTGGCAGCAGCCAAACATTCGTGCAATTGCTATACATTATAAATTATTAATACCTGACAAGGACCCTACACTACCTAATTCATACAGACCGATTGCACTGACAAAAACTATGTCTAAAATACTAGAAAAAACAATCCAAAACAACCTAAACAAACAAAAACTGACAAACAATATACCAGACGAACAATTTGGCTTTAGACCGGGACACTCGACTGTCATGGCAGTGTCAAGGATGCTCCAGGATGTTAAGATGAAGTTTAATCAAGAAATGAACATAGTTTTGCTTTCCCTTGACATACGGCGCCGCGGCTTTGACACTGTCTGGCACAAAGGACTCATACACAAGTTAATTTATACTCACAATTTTCCATTACATTTTGTAACGTTATTACATACTTACCTAATAGACAGGACCTTCTGCCTAAGGGTAGAGGGTGCGCTGCCCGCCCCAGTGACGGTTAATACGGGGGTGCCTCAGGGCACAATCCTGTCCCCAGTCCTGTATAATCTATATACTGCGGACATACCGAGGTACCCCCTCACAAAACTGGCACTGTACGCGGACACTTTGCACTGTTTACAATTTTATGTAATAACAAAGTTATTTGGAATTATTTTCTTTCTTTCATTATATAATTTATGTTCTGGTAAAAGCCCAGACGTTCGTTATAATCTTTTGTAGTGTGTCTCTTGTTCCCTTCTGTGTTTTTTTTTTAGTTATCATAAGTTGGCATCACTTGTGAGTCAGTCAAGGAAAAGGGGTTCTTGAATTTCTCGTGAATTTGGGTTAACATCCTTCAGAGGGGAAGGTTGGGCATTTTTTTTTAATTAAAAGACCACGAGGTCTCAGCCCCCCTTAGGAGGGTGCTCTGTTGTTTGGGTTTCACGGTTTTCACCATATTATGTAACGTTATGGAACTATATGTGACTGCAAGCCACGAGCTGCCACATGAGTTTATAAACGTAAGGAGACCCAGCTGAAGTGGGGAGGAGTCGCTGACCAGTATGTTCATCTGAATAATTATTTTTAAATGATTTAATCAACTTTATTTACCATCACAGCTTTTTATCCTTTTTATTTAATAATTTAAATATTCAAACCAATTATACGCTTTTTAGAATTAAGTAATCTAAAATTTAGATAATAACTTTTTTTAATGTAAGGCTATCTTGCCAACAGACTAATCCCTATATAACCGTGCATCATTGAAAGATATAAAAGGTTGTAGAATCTTTGGAGGTTATACCCAATTTTAATCTTAAATCTATGCGCCCGGAAAGGCTGTTTCCTTTTTAATCATTCTTGAACTTAACTAAACAATATCATTTTATACAATTTTAGTGAACACAAAACTAGTATAAACCCTTCTTTTTTTTACCATCTATGCTCTTTTTTAATAGAAACCCTATTGTTTGTGTTGGAAAATAGTTGTTTTATTTATTGTATAGATTTCCAATAGGTACTAAAATTCGGTATATTTTCCTGGTTTAGATTCCTATCAAACCAGGTGGCGCCCAAGACAGAAGATGTAAGTATGTAACGAGGCACGACCTAGTGCCTCTACAATTAGAGCTATAGTCCTCGCCAACTTTAAGTGAGTTTAAAAAAAAACTCGTAAATACCGACAAAGACCCCGCCAGTGTCGATTTCAATAAGTATATGATGAAATTTTTGATCATGTTTTCAGAAATCGTAAACAACATTATAATACGAGATCAGAAAATTATGAATTTAAGCAGAACTTTAGCTTAAGGTAAAAAACGTATTTTTTTTTTATTTTTAACTTACCGTAGATGTCTCAACTGGACCTTTCATTCGAAGATACGTCTAACAATCTTTTGTATCCTCTGTCAGATTGATAACAAATCTATCACCACCATTGAGAAGAATTTGTTGCAATTTTCGATATTCTTCAAATTTTTAATTATACCCACATAAGTTCAGTGGTGTTAAAATACAAAAGTAAGGCGGTAGTTTATGGTCTTAAATAGTATGGCCGTATTGCTTGGATATATTATCAATAACATACTGTTTTCCCCATTGTTTAAGATGAAGTGCTTTCAATAATTTTGTTTTGGTATACGATTCTTCGAGAAATAGGTCATGGTTAAGAAGAAATTCTTGAATTTCTTGTTTTTTGGAGGACAAAATGGGTAATTTATGAATTTGTCTAGAATGGTAAGCTGCAATACCTAATACAATGACACTGTGAGACTTTAAGTTTGAAATTAAAGAATCTTCAGACTGCTTCTCAAAAATATTTGAATCCATATTTTTTTGGTAATCCACATTACATTCTCCCAATTTTTTAGCGCACAATTTAGGCAAATTTATAATACAACCATTCGTAGATCCACAATGCAAAATGACAATACGAGGTCCTTTGCTTGGAGATATATCTTTAAATTGACATCTGCTAGAGCCATCATTCCAACCTTTTTTTATATTTAATATATCTGTTTTCCCCTTTTTCCAAGTTCATTTATTTTTTCTAAATATTCTATTCGCCATTTTACGATTCTGCTACTTTCCGTTATTGCAGCATGCTTATTAACAATTTTAAATTTTAATCCCAGTTTTTTAAGCCTTCGTCGTATAGAGCTTTCTAAACAAAGTTTCGAGCTCTTGAAGTTTTTTTACTATTATGAGAACTTATTTTTATATTTTTAATTAAGTAAACTTCTTAATAGTTTGGCTGTAGCCAAATCCAAATCTTTATGTTTACCTAAATCGGATCGTTTTTTTTTTGTTTATAGACTTACATAAAGTACTATAAGGAACCTCTGTTAGCTTGGAAAATTTTTTTACTACTTCGGATTTGCTATATTCTATGTGCATAGGGTCTTGTTTTAGGATTTTCTACAAATTTAAACAAATTTCCTTTACCTGAAAGCTCAAAAATACTTTACGCTTTTTTTGTAACGTTCTTTTTCCTAATTACTCGCCTAAATCTAAATCAACATCTTCAGGTTCACAATAATTGTCCTTCCATGGCCTCCAAAGCCTATGAAAATTTTCCTCCCACGGTCGAAACATTGTCCTCCAATAGAAAAATTAAATCTATCAAAATCACGAGACACGAACACTGAACAAGAGTATTTTAACTTAGGGAATATAAATCCGAAATGAAACACTAAATTAATAATTATTACTATTACTATTATATATATTTATAATTAACGCAAAAGAACACCAAACTGTACAACAACAAACTGAACATGAAAATACTAAGTCGACGCAATGTTTAGATGCCAGACCGCATAGCAGGAGCAAATTAAAACACACACACACACACACTTGTAATACTATTCCGGCTCTGGGACCGTTTTTTTTTTACAACGCACAACACAACTAAAGTATAGCAGAGCAAAATATCGGGAATTAAACTTAATATTTTAGTGCGGGAGAATATGTTAAATTAAATATACTTTATACCTACTATATTGTTCTAGTTTTTGTTAAAAATTTAATAAGTCTGAAAATAACATATATACTGATAAAAATACATTTTTTGCAATAAATGTAAGCAGTAATTTTGTACAAATAACGAATTTATTTTAATATTTATTTAAACTATTCAGAAAAACTATGCGCTCGGTCTAAATACTGACGGTAGGTTTTAGAAGATAAAAAAATATCAGCTTTTATAGGAATCTCACTTATATCTGGCGACGACTATACCGTACGCAGTGAGTGACAACCTATTGTCCATGACAAAAGATTGCCACATTTTTAATGTAGTAGAATATCTAAGTAATCAATAAACAAAGAAATTAATTTAAAAAAATAGCTAGTCTAGTACCTTAGTCCCTATACAAGGTAATATATTACTAAACATATGTTTACAAAGTATCGACAAAGAATTATTGAAGTCAAAAACTATCAACGCGTCAATCGCAGGTCTGCATGGGTAAAAAGATCTGAAATTGAACCAATAGTTATTATGGAGTATTAGGTGATAAGGTAATAACATCAGGTAATAAGTAATGAACAAATTATTTAGATAGTGAATCAGGTAAAGTGTCTTTTAAATCTCAATAAGTATTTCCTAACAATTTATTAATTAATTAATTATCTACCCTCAAAATCTAAAAAAAAAAGGTCAATTGTAAGCGATTCGGTGCCACGCCACTGACATACATGTTTTGAGACTGGACATCGAATGTGCTGAATTTTTTTGGGGGATTTTGGTTGACATGGCAGTTGTATACGAGCATTTATTAAAATTTAATAATTGTATTTTGGGAATATACGTTTCATTCTGTTGTCATTTGGAGTTTCAGTTAATTAATTTCCTATCACAAGCATTGTCATTCAAATAGTATTTAACATTTAAACTTCACACTTTTTGTAAGTAAGCCATTTTCATTTTTATGTTGCAGTGATGTGTGCATTTTTTACTGATGGGCAGCGTTATCTTCTTGATATTTAAGTCGTAAAATGTACTAGATAAAGAAAAAAGCAAGAACGTTAGAAGGATGTGCAATGTAGAAAACGTGAGCTAATGGACCATAATAAAGAAAAACGAATAGAATGAGCACAGCAATAAAATGGGTAATGCTGGGATAGTGAAGGCATCACGAGATAAATCACTACTTAGAAGAAGGTGTTTCCTTCGAAACTAAAATGGACGATACTAGCATAGTGAAGCAATCACAAGATACATCACCACTTAGAAAAAGGTGTCTAGGACGTCCTCCGAAACTAAAATGCACGATACTGGGATAGTGAAGACATCACGAGATACATCACCACTTAGAAGGAGGTGTTTAGGATGCTTTCCAAAACTAAAATGGACAAGGCGACGAAATAAAAAAGCAGGCAGTAGTATGTCTATATAAAAGTAGAAAGTAAAAGATGAATAAAGTGCTGCTTCCTTCACCTCACATTGAGTCGGAGCTGATAAAATAATTGGCATATCTGTCAAAATTTATACCGTTACCACATGCCACGCAGAAAAAAGACGTTTTTGTCAATCCAGAGATACAAAGGTTAGTTTTAATTTTTAAACGACAACCTGTACTTTGTTTCGCAGAATGAAATTTTTTTTTAAATGACTTTTTCAACGTGTATGCCGTCAGGTTAACATTTACTTTTAGAATGGCGGAATAAGAGTCATTTTACAAAAAAAACAAAATGGCGCCTACAAAACAACGTATACATGTGGCTTGGGGAAAGTATTGATAAAATCTGCTAAATTGAGGCCCTTCATAATACTTTAAGCAATGACATTTAAAATTTTTTCTTTATTTTGTGAGGAACCCGTTTTCTTTTTTATATAAAGAAAAAACTTTAGTTCACAGAATTTTGCTAAAAATGGTATAATACATTTTCATTATTTAATATTAAGGTGTCCTCAATTATCTAAAGACATCTTGAAAATCACATATCATGCGTTTTGCTTCAGTTTCACTAACTAAATTATTTTATTTAAAACTGCAGCAAAACATATTATGATTTTCGAAATGCCATACAAAATAATGCAAAATATATCCATAACTAAGCATGAGCAAATATGCATACCAAAAAGGAGGAAATATGCACATATATATGCAAGTCTTTTTGCCAAAATATGCATATAAAATATAAGAATATGCCAAATAAATTTTTAATAAAACACATTGTTAGAAAATCAAAGTACTATATTAAAATGAAAGTAGGTGTCATTACATTAATTTCTGAATAGATAGGTAGGGTACATGTTTATGTACTAAGCTTCGTAACTATATAATATTATGAAAACAATAAACAACCAAATATTTTTCAAAATTTTCAATTAGAAATTTATGCCTTCTATCCGAGTACATATATTTGTATACAGAAAAACTTCTTTCTACGTCCACGGAAGTAATTGGAGCATATTTTAAGTTAACTAGTATATTTGGATCTACTTCAAAATTATCTACAAAACCACCAGACAGTACCCTAGCTACACTTTTTAAAAAAATAATTCCGTCATTTTTCTGCAAAACACTTCGACATTTTCCTTTAATCTTGTCTCCAATATTTCCGCTCACACTGTAACAAGATGTTTCCACACGTTTAACACAGTTTGTAGATTCAGTTAGGGATAACTTATTTGATTCTAATTGTGTTATGATTTCTGGCACACAGGTATAATTGCTTTTAATAAATGCGAGCTGCCGATGCAATATTTTATTTTCAAATAACTTTTTTGCATCAACAAGAGCCTGCGACTTCTCGTCGGATAGTTCACTGATTACTTCTTTCAAAGCAATAAAATGTTCAGCATAAAAAAAGCTGCCTCCAACCAGGTACCCCATCTTGTTATTACTGGCTGAGGGGGAAGTGGGACGCCAGGAAGTTTTTCTTTGTAGTATTGAATCCTTAGTGGTGCTTTAAGAAATATTTTTTTCATGTTTGATATTAATTCGTTCACAAGTGGGAAGTGTTTTCTAATTTCCTCTGCCACTCTATTAATACCATGCGCCAAACAAGTTACATGAATTATCTTTGGATAAAATATTTTTAAATTTTGTCCTGCTTTAATCATATAAGGCGCAGCATCTGACAGAAAAAGCAACATTTTTTCAATGGGAATAGCATCAGGAAGGAAGAAGTGTGCCAATGCATCTTGTATAAACCTAGTCACTGTTAAAGCGTTCGTTTTTTCCAACTGTCTTGGAGGTAATTAAAAATCCTTTTGAGTGAGATTCTTCGGTAAGAACTCCAATTATTAGATGAGCCATATAACGCCCAGACGAATCTGTTCATCCATACAAATATAAAAATAATTATATGAAATTTCTTCTTTTATTTTTGTCAGCACCATTAAATATAAAGAGTCTATATTATTTCTTCTCAAAGTTGTCTGGCTTGGTATATTAATTTTGCAATATTTTTGTAGAAACGAACGAAAATTGTCATTTGACAATTTTGCCAATGGTATATTTGATGCCACCAGCGCACGGCAAAGATCTTCATTGAACACTTCTTGTTCACTTAATTTTCTAGAGGGTAGTTCAAAACATTTGGATAAAGATAATTGCACTTTCTCGCCAGGGACTTTTATTTTTCGTACCTTAGTGGCATGGGAAGCTGTTTTCACATGTTGGTCGATTTGAAATTTCTTCTCGCATGTAACCTGCAACCAAATTGAGCAAAATTTAGGCTTGCTCAACACAGACGAAAATAGTTTATTTGTCTGAAGAGAAATGTGTGTCTTGGGTCAAGTATTAAATTACTTTTAACAAAGGGAGTAATCAAATCATTTATTTCAAGTTCTTATAGAATATTCATTACAAGAGATTAATGGTTTTTTATCAAAGCGCGAAATTTTGTATTAAAATCATATTATTATTCATTTCTTGCAATAGATATTTTTTTCAGTTTGGAAAAGTATTTTTTTATATCAACTTATTCTACAAATAACAGCAATAATACAAACCATTTTTCCGCAGGCTGTACAGTAGACGTTATCCATATCGAGATACAATTCTTTGTAAGGTTTTATCCAAATGGAAACACTGCTTACTTTCGGCTTATTTTACGTTTAAGTTCGGAAAAACACTTTTAAGCAACTTTTTTCACACTTAACTAACACTCGATCTAACCCGTACTAAACACAGAACATAACCAGATAGTTTACTTGTCGAAATGCCTAATCTTGCCTTGGAATTCGAAGAAAACAATTAAAAAATTTTTCTTACTTTAAGTATTATATTACCTTAATTACAAATTAAATTCGAGCCCATCCTACATTCAAAGAATAATCGAGGAATTAGGGATCGTAAATTGTTAAACACCATTAATATAATACCTACCTGTTAGTATAATTAAGGTGATATCTTGGGCCCAAACTCTATTATTCATTACTTGATAATAGCGATTTCGATTATATACTTAATATAATAAAATAACCTAAAATCAGCATACATAAGCCAGTTTTCAAAAAATATGCAAAAATTCGAATTTTTGCATAAAATATGCAAAATATGCAAAATATGCAACTTGCATAAATGCTCAACCCTATCCATAACATTTAAAAAAAGTCTGGATCGGCTTAAATGAATTTTTTTAAAATAAATAAATTGAATGACTCAGAAACCGAACGCAATGAATTAAATATTTGTCCTTAGAGATATATAAAACCACTCAATTTAACAGATATTATCATTCGTTTTACCACTTACGTATACTTGAAAAAGTAGTCCATTCTTTCAGTGGAGTTGATATAATCAAATAAAACGACTTCAGTCTACCTCCACATAATTTTATTATTAAGATCGTTATCCAACATGTTTCGGACATTTAAATGTCCATCTTCAGGGATACAGCAATTGATCTTGGTGGTTCAGTTTAGAAAATACGAAGTTCAAAAATGATAAGTCTTTGAGACTGAATCTAGACTTTGGTTCAAGGTGAAAAAGGTAAACATTATAAAATTAAATAAAATAATGACGTTGAAGGTAGAAAAATATTAAAGTGAGTTCACATTTTTCTACAAGTGAGCATGGTTCAGTGAAGTTTCTTTGTGCCCCCTTTTTTACTTTTTCTTCAGAATGGCCAACACCTTTACTTAATAACTTCATTGACCAATGCCCTTTGTCTGGTAAACTTTTAATTTTTACATTATTTAAGAACCTGTACCTGTTTTTTAATATGTCATTTTCATAACCTTCACACTTTACCATGTGAAATTACATTTCCCGTCAGCAATTGTGATTGCATGAGGTTTCTTTCAGCTGAATTTCCAATTTTTCCACTAAATAGCTCAAAGCTAACATAATAACCTCACTGACAATCACATTGGCCCAATAATCTTTATTACCTGGTTCTCTTACTTCAACGAAGGATGTGAACTTTCAAAATACTAAATTTTCTTTCTCCTCAGTTTAATTTTTAATATTTTTCTACCTTCAACGTCATTATTTTATTTAATTTTATAATGTTAACCTTTTTACCTTAAACCAAAGTCTAGATTCAGTCTCAAAGACTTATCATTTTTGAACTTCGTATTTTCTAAACTGAACCACCAAGATCAATAGCTGTATCCCTAAAGATGGACATTTAAATGTCCGAAACATGTTGGATAACGATCTTAATAATAAAACTATGTGGAGGTAGACTAAAGTCGTTTTATTTGACTTACGTATACATTGTTTTATTTTTTTCCTTTTTTTGTAAAATCTTAAGCCAACCCTGTGGTGCTTCGTATAATTATTTAATTTAATTAATCAAATTTCTTAAATCACACTAAACTTAGGATATACTTTCCAGAATATTCTGTGTAGTTCAGTTAGGTCGTAAGAATTTTAGTACAACTACTAGTCTTGTTCATCTCCTTAATAAAGTCCGGTTAATTATAGAAAGAAAATAGCACACATTTTTAGGTTTGCTAGATTCTAGTAAGGCTTTCGATACTATAAATCACAACTTGTTATTAGCTAAACTTCACTACTTCGGACTATCACCTAATGCAGTACAATTTTTTTAATCATATCTCCGGAGCTCACTGTGTTATTCTTAAATCAGAATCTACTACACAAAAGTCCAGTTACATACCAATGAGAACAGAAGTACCGCATTGTCTCATCTTAGGGCCTTTGTTCTTTTCTTTATATGTTGCGGATATGATTGGCATTTTAAAATACACAAAACACAGCCATATGCTGACGATTCACAGTTTCTTTTCCCACTTAAAATTTGCAGACTGCTCAAGTACAATTTAATGAGGATTTGGTGAGTTCCAACTCCTACGCAAAAGAACATAATTTAAAGTTGAATGCTGCCAAGTCTTGCATTATTTTTTTCAGTAATAGTAACAATGCTCTTCCCTTCATCTCCGATAATTTTCACATAAATATTAGCAATAACCCCTTAACAGTGGTCAAGGAGGCAAGGAATTTGGGTCTTTATTTTGATACTGGCCTCACATTTCAGGCACATGCAAAAAACAAACTTAAAATTGCGTACAAACGCTTAAAAAAATTGTACTATCTTAAATGTTTTCTTTCCTCTAAGACTATATATTAATTATCTGTGTAATACACTTGTTTTGTCTTTATTTGATTATGGGCGTGTAGTATATGGCGACTCATTAACAGAAAAAATATCTTCCTCTATATAAAAGATTCAGAATTTCTGTATGCGATATTCATTTACTATTCCTTTAAGAAATCATATAATTCCTTATCTAAATGACAATTATATTTTAAATATGAGAAACTGCAGAAAATACCATGTGCCAATTTGTGTTTCGACTGTTAAAAAATGAAGAACCTTTTTATTTAAGAATCAGACAAGAAATTTGAATTACTTTAGAATACCTCAGCATCGTACTGCAAATTTTCAAAAATCATTTAGTTTTAAAGCAGTTCAAACTTGGAATAACTTACCTGATAACGTTAAAGATTTTTCACTTAATAAATTTAGGGATTACGTAAAAAGACATCTTTTAGAGACTCAGAGAAGTGAAGTTTAGCCACTTTTATTTCTTTTTTTTTTGTTGTGTTCCCGCATATTGTGATATGTGTAGAGTATATAAATACTATGTTACTACCTTGCTGGGCTGCTTGCACCTAATTTATTTAATTATTTTGTTATATATTTTTTTAATATCTGCTCTCCTTGTCCTCTTCTTTTCCCTGCCCCTGGGTCGGTCCTCGCGTCGCCGTACCAATGACTATGTTTAAGGTTTATGTTTAATATTTTTTTAGTTTAGGTTCATGGGCTTTACTACACAGGCACAGTTCTTCTGTGCTTTGTGCTATCGGTTTTTTCTAATCGCGGTATTGCCCTATTTACGCATAGTATAAAGAAATATGTATGAATATCCTATGTCTCATATGTTTATTGCTTAAATAAACTGTTTTTGAGTTTGAGTTTGAGTTTGAGTTAGGAACAGGGGAGGAGTTTCTTAAAGGTAATAAAGCAACGATACTATAACACTAGTGTTGGTATAATTGTTAAAATGAGAAGGTGCGACTTGCGAACTAACAAACGAAAATAATCTGAAAGCGTCTCTAATAATTTGTAAGTTTTAAATAAATTAATGTCATCAAACGAAGAAAGAAAGTTCAGAAAGAAACTGATCTACGAGCCGGATGCTACCAAAAGCTTAGGTTTTTACTCCAACGCCCTAACAATTGAAGGGATGAGTGCAAGGTGGTTAAGTTTACATCTTTATGAAATTGAGTTATGTGTGTGTCGTCATCCACATAAGTATACCCATGCTACACTTTGGTCAACTCAGATTTGTGGCAAAGAGCGTTTTACGCGTAAAAATTGTTAGGTAGGAATCTCAATCAAGTGTCAAAAAGTTCCTTAGTTCATGGACTTAACATGCCTTAATATCCTAGCCTATAAATTTTTCGAGAAGTAGAGAATGGTGTATTGGATGAACTTTAGTGCTTTCTTTTTGCCGACACCCTACTAGCCCTAATATCGTTGCTCTATTAGCTTTAGGAACCTCGTCCCTAATCCCCACTACAGTCCCCAAGATTTTGCGGCAAGTATAATAGTCCACGTGAGATTCTAGATAATCGAGTTAATTGTTAAACTGATTATATATCCAAATAACTCGAAAATGATTAGAATTGTGATATAATTACAAACTTAATATAAAATGCATTAAGTTTAAAATCGCTACCACAATTCATAATCTAAAACCAGAATTTCCTTTTATCCTTTTATGAAAGGATATCAGGTATAAGCCGTTATTGTTTTCTTTCTTCCCCGTCGTTGTCGCTGTTTATCTGTTTTGATATTTTTCATGCAAACTCAAGTCCCTTGCTATTTACTTTTCTTCCTAGAATACACATATCACCCAAATAAAACAAGATTATACGACAACGAACAGTGGTTGAGAAGTTAGAAAACGAAAATATTTCTCAGCTTTAAAAATAAATATACCAAAATTGCCAGAAAAAAAATAGTTTTAATCCTTTATTAAGCCACAACATATTTTATGTATGTTAAATAGTATACTGTTTTATTAGGAGTTACTACGAATAAAACATACTATTCTTTGTTCATACGTCACGTCGTTAAAATATAGAAAGATAAAAATACAAATTTTAAATTTTTTTCATTTAAAAATGTGAAGTTTCGAATTTTACCTGCTAGCGTTGCTATGGATTTAATTTATTATTTTATTGTTTGATACCGACGCATAATTCGATTTGACAAGTGTCATTGAATCTTGTTACAAGTAATTTCTAAGCTTTAATTTCCTGTTTTAAAAATACCATTTTTTTAATCGAACACTTAACTTTAAATAAAATTGTCAGAATCAGAATTTACCTGTACGCCCCCGGAGGTTGCCAAAATTGCAGCTGATGTCGCGGACAATTTGTTGCCAACCAAATCCAGTAGTGTTTAAGAAGCTGCGTTCAAAAGATCCAGAGATGGTGTAATAAGAAAGACATCAAAAATAATAATTCTGAAAATGTACTCTTGGCAATTTCTCTGAACTGGCGAACAAACAAAAAATGAAAAGTTCAACAATGTGGTAACATTATTCTATGATAAAGTCAATGCTAAATATCAGGCAAGGGATACACATAAGCAAGTTTTTAAAGCTACGTGCTTATTTAAAGAAGCCAAAATGAAGGCTACACTCCCAAAAAAGCCGAAGTATTTACCAGGGAAGTATTTGGGAATTAAGGTAAATTTAGATATTACGTCAAAGAATATTCAAAGTTTTTGTATGAAATATAATTTGGTAATTTTAGATTGTACTTGTTATTGGTATTTCTGGTGCATCCCGATGTGAAGGAAATGTAAAAATGGCCGTTGATGACATACAAGACGTAGGATCTGCCATTCACATAAGAATTCCTGATACTAAAACTAGAAAACCGCGATTGTTTACTATTGTTGGGGAACAGTATTTAAGCATATATAAAAAATATGCATCATTACACCCAGAAGGCATGAATGAAAAAAGATTCTTTTTAAAATTTGTAAATGGTCGCTGTTGTCGCATGATAATGGGAATTTATAAAATAACCTGAACTAACCAACAAGAAAGATATTGCAAAAAAAATTTTCAACCTCATTTTACTGAACAAATCCCTATTAACATTGACATAAATTCAACAGCAAGTGGTTCCACGGAGGGTTTAACGCTAGAAAATACAAAAACAAGTCAGGATCGCAACATCGCAACACCTTGTGTTAATTTTCTGGGGCCACAATAAATAACTGTACTTTTAATCCGATGTTTAATAAATAGTTCATTGTTGTATTTTTAAAAAATAAATTAAGTATAGAAATATCCAATATTTCTTGTATTTTTCAACATTATTTATAACAACATATATAACACACACAAAGTATTTTTACTTCCGCTGCCTATAGCAACTATCAACTGAAAAAAAGGCAAAACTTTAATGTCAAAAAATTAGTAGAAAAATGTCAAGTTTAGTGACGTTTAAAAAAAATAACATATTTTTAGATTTTGGTTTTGAAGTGACTGTTTGAAGTGGCGCTGCTTTCTTTAAATGACGTTTTTTTCAAAGCTATTTCAATTTATCACACGTATTGTTCCAAAACTATCTACATCCAATTATAAAATTTGTTATCAGAACTGTTCATATCCATTCCAATTGTAATTGTTATAGAGCAAAAAAGCTTTATAAGCATTTTTACTCTGTTTATGTGCTCATTAAGAGTATCTAGCGAAAGTGACAAGCTTTAAACTACTGTTATGAGATAAATACGAGAAAGTGTTATATGGGTAATATTGTGCAATGTTGATACAGCCAAAATACTCTTTAAAAAAATATTATACAGCATTTTTAAGGCAACAAGATTTAATTGAAACTGAAGGTTTTTTATCGGGCATTTCGGTTTAAAACGAAGCGACAACATAGCTTTAAATTCTTATAATCAATCAAAAATATAATGGGTATTTTGTTGGGTGCATGAGTGGTGATAAAAATATCGATATATCAAAGTGGGAAAAATTTAAAAAATCAGGTGCATTTCGGAGAAAAGTGAAGAAGAGGTTTGAAGATATAAAAAACTATTCTTCGATTTCAAATATTTCCAATAACAATTTTGACGTATAATTATCTCAGAAAGAGCTTATTTGTCGTGCAAGCAGAGCTATTTTAGATAATGTTCTTTAAATGCATTTTTCAAACACATTTTTGTTCTATAAACAGCTTTAATGCAGCAAATAGCTCTGTACTAACGTTCTTTAAAGGTATCACGCAGGACCAATTTTGGTCTGTAAAAAGCTTTTTAAGATTAAATGATTCCCTTTCCTGTCCTTATTTTACACTGGAAAAAATAGTATATTATACAGGGTGAGGATTTTAAAGTGTTACAACGCAATATCTGAAAAACGGCTATAAATATTTTAGTCAAATTTTGGGACGTGGATAGGGAGGTTGGGGGACAAATTTTAAAATATTTTTGATATTTACCCCCCCTCCAGATTTGATGTGGCTAGTGACAAATTTGAAATGTCAAATGGAAAGGTATTTTTTTTTTGATAATTCGATTCCTCGTCAATAACTACGTAAGTGAGCAGAAAATTGTTACATTTGCTCTACTAGTTGCTTAGTTACGAATTTTTCAATAAATAAAATAGGAATACTTAAAAATGATAATTCCTTAAAAAATCTAACGACGATCATGCTTCAAAAGGTGTTCGAAATGACCCCCATCCATTTCTAAACATTTTGCAATTCTTTTTTGACATGAGTTGCGCACGCGAGTTAACATTTGAGGCGTTACTAAATTACATGCTTGTTGAATACGATCTTTCATGTTTTCTGGTGTGGTCGGTGGTGTAGCCATAACTTTCTCTTTTATAAATCCCCACAAGAAAAAATCTAATGGGGTTAAATCTGGTGACCTTGCAGGCCAATTTACAGGACCACCACGACCAATCCATCTGTTTCCAAACATTTCATTTAGTGTATCTCGAGCTTGTCGGGCAAAATGTGGCGGAGCACCATCTTGCTGAAACCATAGTTCTTGTTGATTTCCATTATTATTCAGAAGTTGTGGCAAATCGGTTTGTAAAAAATTATTATACATTTCTCCATTTAGGTGACGGTCAAAAAAATGTGGTCCAATGACTCTATCTCCGACTATGCCACACCAGGTATTAACCGACCAAGGATGTTGGTTTGGCAGAAATCTCATCCAGTGAGGATTTTGAGGTGCCCAATAGTGTAAATTGTGCCGGTTGACCTTAAATTAAGAAAAGCAAAATTGATTGAATCAGTATAAAATTAAAAATAAATCTAAATGTATGTGAATATTCTCTAAACACCCGTTAACGGGTGTTTAGATATGTATTTATTTATGTACACCCATCAAGTAGTGGATTACATATTTTTGATTATTAAAAGTTACATTAATCCATATTGATTTAAATAATTACCTGACCACAATTGGTAAATGTAGCTTCGTCAGAAAATACTATCTTTCTTAAAAATGCATTGTTTTCGTGAATTAAAGTTTGTAACCACGTACAAAATGTAATCCTATTTTGAAAGTCTTGGCCATACAATTCCTGATGAATAGTTATGTGGTAAGGGTGAAAATTGTGCTTGTGTAAAATAGCCAGTACCGATTTTTGGCACATTCCTGAATCACGAGCAAGTTCCCTTGAACCAACATGAGGATTTACAGCTATTACACCCAACACTCCAACGGCCATATCGTCATTAGTTTTTGTTTGTCTTCTAACTCTGTTCTTATTTTTTAGGATTCCCGTGCTGCGGCCTCGATCTTCTAATCGCTTAAATGCCATATGAGATTTTTGAATGGCGGGAAACCTAACAGTCCACAATTGCGCCGCTTCCCGGTAGTTTTTTCTACATTCTCCCAGAATTAACAACATGTCTATTTCAATGTCATAAGATTGTTCCATAATTGCACTGAATAATGAACTTTATCAGATTATCACTACTTGTCAAAGTCAAAAGTGGTTTCCTAGGATACAACATAATTAAAGGTTTGGATAAACAATAATCATAGGTGTCATGATTTAAAATGTGTAGTTTTAAGTATTCCTATTTTATTTATTGAAAAATTCGTAACTAAGCAACTAGTAGAGCAAATGTAACAATTTTCTGCTCACTTACGTAGTTATTGACGAGGAATCGAATTATCAAAAAAAAAAAAATACCTTTCCATTTGACATTTCAAATTTGTCACTAGCCACATCAAATCTGGAAGGGGGGTAAATATCAAAAATATTTTAAAATTTGTCCCCCAACCTCCCTATCCACGTCCCAAAATTTGACTAAAATATTTATAGCCGTTTTTCAGATATTGCGTTGTAACACTTTAAAATCCTCACCCTGTATACTATAACAAATTTGGAATGTCCTTTATTTTTCTCTTAAGCCTGTATTACACGGGACATCTTTCATCAATTTCTTCGCCAAGAAATTGTGCAATTTATTCGTCAAGAAATTGTCATATTGTCGATCGTTAATTCGTTATTCGAAAATAAAATTGCTGCTTTAAGGAGATACTTTTTGAATTGATTTGAAAAACAGAATAACTAAAAAAGATATCCAATTGTGCAAACTGGATTCCAGTAGAGAAAATGTTGCAGCAGTTGGGTACATTAATGCTTAATTTTTGATATTTATTTTATTTTTGTAAATAATCGTTGTTAAAATCGATCATTTTTGGCATCATTATGCATTCTACAGTCATTATGCAGCCGGTATTATTTTGCTTCATGTAAGCAGTTGCTAAAGGTTGTTATGGTGTCGGATAATCATTGTTTGCTCGTTTCTTCTGTCCAGAAGATGCATCTAAGCATCGAAAAATATAGAAAACGGAGGATTAAAACACGGGTACAGGTTCTAGAGCTACAAAATAAGGGCTTGTTTCTTTTGTGGCTCTAGATACTCAGACGCGAACCTCTAGCCTTATTAAAAAAAGTCAGTTTCGAATTTCTCATAGTTATTTTAAAGGCAATGTAGATTTGCGTCTACATAGCAGTTGTCACAATTTATCCATTATGCTATATAGGTACAGCAGAAATAGTTAAATTCTGGTACCTAATTATTATAAAAATGTACCTCCTATATTGTCGACTTCAAAAAAAAATATTTTTTTCCTGTGCAACTTTACCACATATTTGACGATATTCGCACATTTAAGTTTAGTTTGCTCTATAAATGTCTTTTTAATATTACGACCAAGTAGAAATGCAACATTTACTGTGTAAATTCTATTTATGAGGCAAGGTTGTGATATAAGTGTTTGCTGGAAGGGCAAACTATTTTCAAAAAATCATCCATTTAAAAATAATATTTCGTGGCGGCCGTTATGGTATTTTTTTTAAATATTTCTTTTAATTCGCTATTTTGAAAACCAGGCGAAGGCTTTGAACATAATTTCAATATAAATTACCTGCTAGTATATTTTAGGGCCAATAATTTCGTTTTTGGTAAATTGTTTTTATTTTATCGTTTTATTTTTTGACTGAAAAAAATTATAAATAATTAGTTTTATTTCGGCGCTTGAAAATAATGCCCAAAAATCACCTATGCTTTAACGATAAACTTACCTGCGTTGAAAATATTAAGCCAAAGATAATTTTTAATTTGTTAATTTCCAAACAATAAATATTATTAGTACCACCTAAGTTCCGACATATTACAGAAACTATGAAAGTAGGATTTGAAGTATTTTTGGTTCGAGCTGTTTCCATTTAAACACCATATTGCCTGCAAAATTATTAAAATAATGTTTTACATATTGGTAATTTATTCTTGGACGAGATACTTATACATCATTTAAAACAATGAGCAGATGATATTGTACGCGGAATCTTATAAGTACAATATGTTCCATACGTTCCGCGTGGTGAGACAACCATATAAGAACCCTATGAGAGCTCTGTAAGATACTGTATAATGGTGGTATAGAACCCTCTAAGACATCCTTATGAGACAAAAATTTCTTGTTAAGTGACACTTTTAGAGCAACTACATGATAAATTTGCTCTATAAGCCGGTGCCCATTTGACACTTATAAGCTGTCTATAGAGGTTGTAAGAACGTTTCGGGGAGTAATTTATGGAGCCTTAACTACTTGTAGAAAAAGTTCTTACAACCTTTATGGGGGTATAAAATGCAAATTGGGCGTGGCTCTGTTCGGGGAAACAGATTCTGCAAAACACAAAAACGCAGCTAGAAGACCATCTGTAAGAACAAAAGAGCTTGTTGCAAACGTTCGTGAATTAATGCAAAACACACCAATAAGATTTGTGAGACGCCTGTCTCAAGGAGTTGGAAGATCTTATGGAATATGCAGGACAATTCTGAAAAAACAGTTCAATTTTATTCCTGATAAAGTGCAAGTATTCCAACAAATTGACGCTGCAAATTTATTTTTGAATTCTTATAATACAGAGCGCTTTCGGCCTTAGACCAGTGCTTCCTAAAAAGCAAAAACAAACTCAATTTGTAAAAGTATTTAAATTTGAGAACTTTTGTTTTAAAAAAAGTAATTCTTCTTTTTACTACACTTATAGACAAAATTATCGAATATTTTTAATTTTTCATAATTTCTTTTTGAAAAAATAAATTCTGATGAATCAAGTCATTTAAATACTATCATTTAAGAGAAACTGTTTATTTGAAAATATTTTAGTGAACAATCTTAAGTTTTTATCAGAAGAAAATCGTGAAAAAAAAATTAATGCTAAATGTTATGAAAATTAAGGATATTTACATCATATTTAAATACTAATTGGAGGACAATTACAAGTCTTTTGATTAAAATTAGAGCACAGTTAGTAACGAGTATTTCCCCCTCGAGCTCTAATTACTGCTTCCATTCTTCTCGGCATGCTGCTAAGGAGGTTCTGGATATATTCTTGAGGAATTGCATTCCACTCTTCTTGTGCAGCAATCCGAAGCTGGTCTATTGTACTTGGAACGAGATGTCTTCGTCGTATGCGCCGTTTAGGATAGTCCCATGTATGTTCTATTGGATTTATGTCGGGGCTATATGGTGGCCAATCTAATCTTTGAATTTGGACCGCATCAAGGTAATTAGTCACTATGTTAGCTGCATGCGGTCGAGCATTATCGTGCATTAATATGAATCCTTCATATCCAATATGGCCGACATAAGTCAAAACATGATCTTGCAGGGTGTTTTCAATATACAAGTCACTTGTCATTAGTCCAATCACTACCACGAGTTCGGTGCGTCCCTCCTAAGAAATACCGCTCCAGAGCATTATACCGCCACCACCAAAACTAACGGTCTCTATGAGATTGCAGGCAGCATACCGTTCTCCAACTCTTCTGTAGACGTGGTTTCGTCCATCTGGCTTCCATAACTGAATTCTAATCCGTAAAGAGAACATTATTCCAATTCTCGATATCCCACTGAATATGTCTTCTAGCAAGTTCTAATCGTTGGGCTTTGTGATTTTGGAGAAGACTTGGAACTTTGGCGGGCCATCTTGGCTTTAAGCCTGCTTCTTTTAATCTTCGCCTAACTGTTTTTGAACTTACATTAATTTGTCTTACATTTAGTAAGTCATTTTTGAGATGCGTCGATGTCAATGTGCGATTTCGTGTAGAATTAAGTAGGTATCAAAAATCGATCATCAATAATTGCTGTTGTACACGTCTTGCGCCCTTGACCAGGTCTACGTACGAAATTTCCAGTCTCTTCGTACCTTTTTAAAATATTCGATACTGTAGATTGACCTTTCCTGAGACGTCGTGCGATATCCTTTTGTTTATATCCTTCATTATATAGAGTTACAATTTGCACCGCTTCAACTTCATTGCAGTGTCTTACTGGTGGCATACTGATGTTTTCAATAGCAACAAACACAAGCACTATTTGCTATTACTTAGTTAATTACACTACAGTAACATAATTCCAAGCTTAATTCACTATAATTCATAAAATATGTAATTAATTGTTTTTGGTAAAATGCACAAGAGACAGTAATATGCGCCATTAATGTTAATTAAACGTCAAAATATGTTAAAACAAGTGAGTAGTCAGCCTACTAGATAACTAATATCAGCACATGTAAGTTTACGGCGATTATTTAAATTTATTTTGAAATAATAATGATTACAAAAAATATTCGATAATTTTGTCCATGAGTGTATTATTCAAAAAAACAAAAATTCTCTGTAGTAATATATTAAGGGATAGGGAAATTATCGAAAATCATTCCGAATATTTTTTGTCGTGGAAATCGCTCGAGGGCTTGCCGGAGAGCGATTTCCGAATGGCAAAAAATCTGAGATTTCTGACGGGTGAGATTTTCACTTTTGACAAGGGTGATTTTCACCAAAAAACTAACGATTTCTGACGGGTGAGATTTTCACTTTTGACAAGGGTGATTTTCACCGGAGAGCGGGAGATTATCGCTGAATAATCAGGTGAAAATCAACCCGCTTTTATAATGGATGAGGTAAATAATCTGTAGTAATATATTAAGGGATAGGGAAATTATCGAAAATCATTCCGAATATTTTTTGCCGTGGAAATCGCTCGAGGGCTTGCCCGAGAGCGATTTCCTAATGGCAAAAAATCTGAGAATGATTTTCTGATTATTTCCCAATCCCGAAATGTATTTTGAAGATTATTTACCAAATAAAAAACTAACGATTTCTGACGGGTGAGATTTTCACTTTTGACAAGGGTGATTTTCACCGGAGAGCGGGAGATTATCCCGGATTTCTGACGGGTGAGATTTTCACTTTTGACAAGGGTGATTTTCACCGGAGAGCGGGAGATTATCGCTGAATAATCAGGTGAAAATCAACCCGCTTTTATAATGGATGAGGTAAATAATCAAATTAAAATACTTTGACAAATTGGTTTTTTTCCTCGCTTTTTAGGAAGCACTGATGATGGCCTAAGGCCGAAAGTGGTCTGCATTATAAAAATTTTAGAAGATTATACACTTAATACACAAATTACATTGATTCTCCCTGTAAATTTGTATTTGCTTACTTATTTTAATATTCATCTTGGCTTATCATGTCATAATATGAATTTGACACAATTCGAACATAGATTTGAATTTGCATCTGACACTTTCTAATAAACTACTACAAAATTAAAATATTAAAAACTTCATAAAATAATAATAATAATAATAATGGTAAAGGTATTTTTTATTCACTGAGTAATCTACAAAAATATATACAGGGTGGCAACTATTCAATTGTCCACTATTGGTATCTTGTAAACGGTAACTTATACGAAATTGATTAAATCAGAGGAAATGTGGCATTTTTAAAGCTTTGTAAAAGTCCAAAGGTCGTAGAAGTTGCCGTTTTAAAGATACCAATAGAAGACAAATAAATAGTTACCCCCTGTATAAAAAAGGCGTGGAGTTCCTGCACAGCTGTTCTTTCTAACTACTCTACTTGAGAGCAACATTTTTTTTAACTATTGCGCAAAAGAGAATATTTATAATTGTTGCCTAGTAGTTCAGTTATTTAAACATCTTTGTATTGTTAAATAATTTTGTCCTCATTTTATCTTTCTCGCCCGCAGCAAAATGGTATTTTCCTTTTATTCCTGAAACTGTCTACTCTATCAGCCTCATAGAGATTCAAACTTGCATCGCTGCAAGCCCTAGAGTAAACATAATTTGCGCACGTATTGTCTGTGGTTGATTAATTCAGTCGGATAAATTTTGAGTTAGTTGAATGTAGTTATCTCGCGTTATAGCTAGATATATTCGAATATTTGCTGATTTCATTATCTTTAATTACTAGTGTCTTGCGGATTCCACGTATTCATATTTCCACCGCATGCTTTCGTTTGGCTAGTTTATTTGACATTCTAACTGGGTACATTCTGAAATTTTTAAAAAGATAACGTAGAAAATTGATTGCCTAGTTATGGCATTACGCAGTTGGTTACCTAATTTTAATACTTAGGAAAATCCTTGCGGGGAAATAATATCTTAAAGTGTTAGGTACAGAGTGTCCAGTTTTCGATGGGTTTACGGGGTATCTCAGTTATTAGTTTAGATAAAAGGATACGGTTGCAATGCGCTACTTTTTTGTTAAACAAAGGATTCCGCAAATAATATTTTTCTAGTCCTTGTTCTTGAGTTAAGTGAGTTAACCTGTGTTCGCCATTGTGAGCTTGTTTGTGTCCTTGATGTAAAGTTTGTGTTTATATTATATAGCTCTTGAAAATGGTTTAAGAAACCAAAACGCGTAGAGCAAAATATTAAATATTTGTGAAGAATTTTGGATTTTTCTTTCCTGTTAAATATGAGTAATCTTCACCCCGGAGATATCTATGATTCAATGGACACCCTGTACATTTTTTTCCGAGAATTCATACAGGGCCCTGTCATGTCATCTGTTAATAAACAAATAGTTTATTCTCGATTCATTTTTTTAAATAACGGTAGACCGTCATGTGGAATATAATTTTTAAATATCAGGTGGGGTTGAATACCTCCTTGAAAAAAAAAGGATATTTTCAATTTAGAAACGATTTCCTAGTTGGATTTATTGATTTACTTTAAAATGATATTTGTCAATGTCGGTTAATTTGAATTATAGCCTTCTTAAAATTAAAGCGTATTCTAGGCGGCTTTACCGTATTCATGATTCTAACATGAGCATCATTTCAGTTTGTATTTTTTTTTATAGAAGTTGTCTTACTGATAGCTTCTATTTTAAATTTGTTAAAGTTATCAAAATTAGGTAAAAAATATTCCATGCTCTTTCCAATTTACCCATTATCATTTAGGAATAAAACCTGAATAGCATTTTTACTGGTTCGCATTAATATCGGTTATTTGCATCTATTTGAATAGCTTTTTATGTCAGCTCGTAAAATATATGGTGTGTTCAACGTTGGGTCATAAAAGCCGCCCACTTTGATTCTTTTCGATATCCTTAATTAAATGGAAGTACTTACGTTGAGATATTCTGATTTCGACAAGTATAAAAGCAAATATTAAAAGATTTACGATGTCATAAATTACTACCTTTTTTTCGTTTGTATTTTGGGATAAAAAATTTTTGTAAGGGGTCACGCCGGTTCGTATTCTAATAAAACTAAGACAATAAAAAACATCAAAAATATGCCAGATGTGTGTACAAGGTGTCCAGTATATGTTGCGATTTGGACGTTTTTAAAGCTCTAGATATGGTATTCGATTCAGCTTGTGCCTTGCGTTCGACCAAACCGAAACTGAAACAACGCAGGGCATGTTTTATGAAAAACTGTCTAGAATTGATTGTAATGGGTGATCCAATTTAAGTTTCCTATGTTTGCACCACTTAAATCCGACAGTTGTCAATAACCACTACTTTTCAAAGTGTCAAATATCAGTTTGCAATAACATATTTACGAAATGGATCGCTTAACCACCGTTCAACGAGTTACAATTTTTTAATTATGGTACAGAAATAACAATTCTGCACGAACTGTGTATCGCAATTTACGAGAAGATTATGGTCCATTTAATCGTCCTACTGAGCGAACTATTAGCAACGCCGTGAGAAAATTTAAAGAAACTGGAAGCATTGGAGATAGATTAAGGCCTGTGCATCGTCGTCGTCGAGTTCAGCGGAAAATATTGCTGCCATAAGTAAAAGTGTGGCGAAAGACCCGAGATTGTCGATTCTTCGGCGTTCCAAGGTTTTGGGCTTTACTTATGACTCTTTTTTACGCAATATGCACCAGGACTTGCATCTACACCCGTATAAAATTTAGCTTACACAACAACTGAAGCCCACAGACCATAGGCAGTGAAGAACTTACTCAGATTGGGTGCTACAGCAGCAGGAAGTTGATGTTGATTTTTTAAAGAAAGTCCTATTCTCTGATGAGGCACATTTTCACCTATGTGGGTATGTTAACAAACAAAATAGCTGTATATGGGGAGATGAAAATCCGCATAGCATTCACAAGACACTTTTACATGCTGAAAAGGTCACTGTTTGGTGCCCTTTGTGGTCAGGCGGCGTCATTGGGCCTTACTTTCTTGAAAACGATCAGGGTGAGACTGTAACAGTCAATGGTGAGTGATATAGGCGCATGATAACCGATTATTTCTGGAACGAACTTGAAAATATTGCAGTCGAAAGCATGTGTCTTCAACAAGACGGTGCAACTTGCTACACAGCGGGTGCAACCCTGGATGTTTTACGTCAAAAGTTCCCAGGTCGCATTATTTTACGATGGTGACGTCAACTGGCCGCCAGGATCTTGCGACTTAACGCCCTTGGACTTCTTTTTGTGGGCTTACGTTAAAAGTCGACGAAAATACTTGAGAAGTATAAAGCAGTACAGAAGAGAGCAGAAGAAATTCTTTTATCTTGATGAGAGTGGATCAGTGAAGGTTATATAGTACCAAAATTGTGGCAAGACAAAAATATAACCAGTGCTCGCCAAGCTTTTATGGAAGGCCTATCAACGGGTATTAAAATGCCTTCAGGTAAAGGGAAGAGACGAATAATCGTCCATATTGGAAGCGAGGAGGGATTTTTAAAAGAAGGTTTGCTAACCTTTCAGTCGTTCATTACGGGAGATTATGATTATTTATATATTATGAAATATGTCGTGGAAGATATAGCAGAAAACCATAGTGTAACTTTGCTGCGCACCCCGCCATATTATTGCGAACTAAATTCTATAGAACTTATATGGGCGCAAGTAAAAGGATTTGTAGCAAGACACAACACGACATTCAAAATGAAAGACGTTAAGCTACTGTTTGATCAAGCCATTAGGGAAGTGACACCAGAGAACTGGCAAAAAGCAGTCCATCATGTCATTGAAGAAGAGGAGAAAATGTGGGATCTTGACCACCTGATCGATCGGACCGTCGACTCGTTAATTATAACGTCAGGAGGAGATGACACTTCCTCAGATGACGAAGAATATTATGATTTTTAATAATTTAATTTCTGTATAATATATTTCTTGTATTTTGTATTTTTTTTATAATGTTTGATAAAAAAATAGGTATGTATACATAATGCCTAAATTTTATTCTGTTAAAATAAAATTATTTTCTTTTTACGAGTATAATTTAATTTATCATAATTTTTACGAGTATAACTTAATTTCTGTATAATGTATTTTTTTAAAAACGTTTAATAAAAAATAAGTGTAGCTAATACTGTGTGCTTAATGCCTAATTTTTATTCTGTTAAAATAAAATTCTTTCCTTTTTACGAATATCCTACCGGCACGCCTTTGTCACACCATTTTCAGTGTTTGTGAATGGATAACAATAGGCAAAACGCATAAATTGACCCAAACTCGGGTGGTACTACCTGCACTTGATGGAAAGCAATAATTTTGCAATGAAATCAATGCCAAATTATGAAAGTGGCTTAAATATTCGTTGGGTCACTCTATAGTCCCTTTGCATACCTAATGAGCTTTTATTAATCTACACCTTTCTGAAATAGACTATGGTGTGAATCAAGTTTTTTGTCTAAATCTTTTTGACTAGTACACCTTTTTGCTGATCATTTCTAAAATTAACCTCAACAATACAACAAAAAGAAGAAGTTTACACAGAAAGGTAATGCCAATTTGACAATTACAGAAAAAGAATAGTTAGTTTTCATGACAATACGTCAGTTTCCAAGGAAAATGACGTCACGTGTGGTGATGATTTTTGTAAAATAAGATAGTGTTAGTCAACGATAATTTTTAATATTTTGGCTTTATCTGTGTATTCTGCCTCTCATTTTATCTGTCTTTCACATAGTTAATCCTTTCTTGTTACAACAGTCGACTACTCTATTCAAGTAATGTTGACAATTGATCAGATTTATGATACCGACAGAGTCATCTATAACTAAGAATTCAAATTTTTTTATGACGAACAATAAATTTTTGTACCTAGGAAATATTACTTAAATGTTTGTATTAAATGGCGTTCGCTTGTAAGAAACTAAAACAAAAATTTAGCTGTTGTTGTCATTTTAAATTCAGAATTGTCCTGATTTAAATCAAAAACCTGTTTGCAAATCTGCTAATTATTATTTAATAATTACCGGAAATCTGGAATAAATACGGTTTCCAATTATTTTCTCAGTCTAATGAACATTTCCGTGAAAAGGTAATAAAATTATCAAGTAATAATGAGGGGTTTATTTAGCAATGATGAAAAGTCAAAGCTCCATCTTTCAAATTACATTGCAAGTCTTTCTCGACTTGAAATAAAATGACAAATTGGTAATTCTATACAATATAAAGGATTATCACAGTCTACAGTTGCATCCGAGCATAAAGATGAAAGCTTAACAGGAAATTCTTTTTAAGAAGTTTTAAAAATAACAGAGTAAAAATTCCAACTTCAGTATTATAGGGGTTTTATAACGTGATAAAATAAAGTTAGGTGTAACTATTATTAGAGGGCGCATTTTGTAGTACGCCGTTTGTGGGCAACAAATATTTTATAGATATACAGGGTGGCCATTTGAAAAAAAAAAAAAACAAAGCCAAGCCTAAGGGGCGCTGTTGACCCCTCGATGAAATCAGATTCAGGAACTATATTAAGCTTTATAGATAACTTTTGGGTACCCCAGGTTTGAAAAAAAACGCTCGGACCTGTCGATTCTTGATTTTAGGGGCAACCATTATATTGGCATTCTCGCCTCCTGAAAGTCAAACCTCTAGCGGGGGCGACAACTACCTCCGAAATTTTTATGGAATTTAAATGGAATGGGGGGTCGAGTGACACTTTGTTTTAAAGATATGTTTATGTAGAGTATAACCTCAGAGTTTAACATCGCTACTATCTATCTAGCCTGAACAGGTTGTTTTTACCTTTATTATTACAAGAAAGTTCTTACAGGTCAGTCCAGTAAATGCTGGAAATGCTGCCCCTGGGCCTTCATCCAATAGTACAGATTTTGTTCACAACGCTCTTGTACGTTTTAAAGCATCAGCTGTGGCGTGATTTGATGACATTTATCCATTATCCGTTGTTGTAGGTGTTCCAAAGATGTCGGCTGGGTGGCATACATTTTAGTTTTTAAGTGGCCCCATAAAAAAAATCTAACGAGCTTAGATCCGGAGAACGGGGGAGCACTCAATACTTCCTCTCGTTCCAATCCATTTTTCTAGAAACGTTTGGTCCAAATAGTGACGAACAGTGAGTGCAAAGTGTGGTGGCGCACCGTCTTGCTGGAATATTAAGTGGTTTTGCATGTACTGATCGTCATTCTTACTCATTTGTACTAACGCAGTTTTGAAATTCCTACTCTTATTTAGTGGTACTGATTACTTTGAGGCATTTCCAAAAATTTTATTGAACTTGATTTTTGGAAAGTCAATATTTACTTTATTTTAACTGGTCGTTTTACTAATATATAATTAAAAGAAAGAAGTTTGTCTCTTTTCTTTTCGTCAGACCCAATCCTTGGGCGAGTTTCGCTTTCAGCGCCGCCTGACAAAAGATACCTGCTTATGCGGGTTCTATTCCAGCGTTTGGTCTTCTCTAAGTCCTCGCTGGTCTGGTTGGGTGGATAGCTCGATTACCACGAGATGTGGCCACGTGCGACAATAGCTCAATAGCCTTGCCGATGAGCCGTAATACGGCGAAACGCGTCTGAGAATTGGGTCTGTGGAAAAGAAAAGGGGCACACTTCTTTTATTTACATTGCGTTCTCGGTTCGCAGACACCGACAATTGGCTTTCAGCGCCACCTGACATTAGATACCTGCTTATGAGGGTTGCATTCCAGCGTCTGGTATTCTCTAAGTCCTCGCTGGTCTAGTTGGGTGGGTATCTCGATTACCACGAGATGTCGTCACGTGGAACATCTCGCATATATATGTATCTTTAATATGTAATTGCTACTAGTAGCCCCTGAAGATGGACGTCTAGACGCCCGAACTATGTAGGGACCATAACAACTTTGTTTATTATCATATTTGTAGGGAAAAACTTGATTGCTTTATTGGTATTACAACAACTTTACTGCAAGTATGGACTACTTCTTCAATTTAGTGGAAATATTTCATTTTACATATTTGAATATAAATAGCATCAAGCGAAGCACCAAAGCTGGTGAAATATTGCAACAATAAATATATTGTAAAGTATAATTTTAATATTATGTACTTATTATAAAGTCAGATTGTAACGCATTAAATTCTGATCATTCTCCTTTTCGTGGGTTGCAATGGGTGGGGTAAGGGTTAGTTTAAGGTTAACGTATATAATTATATGATTACCGTTGAGATCTGCAACACCTACAAGAATTATATTATACCAGAGCAACACGGTTTTTTTTTCAGGCCGATCTACTGCAACTAATCTAGCATTATATCAGGACTTTCTGTTAACATCGGTTGAGTCTGGGAATCAAGTTGACTGCATTTATACCGATCTTTCTAAGGCATTCGACAGTGTCTGCCATGCCTTGTTGCTGAAAAAGCTTGGTGATATCGGCATCTCGGGACATTACCTTGGGTGGATTGAATCGTATCTGTCTCTACGTCATCAACGCGTTGTTGCTTGTGGTTCTGTTTCGCGCGAAATTTCCGTCACCTCAGGCGTCCCCCAGGGGTCCCATCTTGGACCCATACTGTTTCTGCTGTTTGTAAACGATGTCATTTCTTGTTTCAGGTCGTCTCGCTGCCTTCTGTATGCGGACGATTTGAAGTTTTATAATACTGTCTCTGCGAATTTTAATTGTCTGCAGTCTGACCTTGACAACTTCGTTGCGTGGTGCGAGTCGAATTATTTAAGTATTAATGTTTCTAAGTGTCGGGCTATTAGTTTCTGCAAGCGTCGAAACCCTCACAGAACGGTGTATAAGATTAAAGACTCGATCATCGAGAGTGTGTCATCGTTAAATGACCTCGGTGTAATATTTGACAGTGATTTGACTTTCAACCAGCATATAGATAGTATCGTTCTGAGGGGGTTTAGGCTGCTTGGGTTTATCAAGAGGAACACAAAACACATCGGCGATACTAAGGCGCTTACTAGCGTTTATAATTGTTTTGTACGCAGTGTTTTGGAGTATTGTTCTGTCGTATGGTCTCCAGGTTACGCGTGTCACATAGATAGACTGGAAAAAGTTCAAAACAAATTTGTTAAATACCTTTTGTACAAGCATAATTTTCCTTACCAGAATGTACCCTACGCGACAAGACTCTTACTCTGTGGCTTTCAGAGCTTGCTGACCCGGCGAAGGAACGCACAGGTGTTGTTTTTATATAAACTGGTAAATGTAGCGATCTGTTGAGCTTAGTATTATTTTCAATTCCTAGTAGAAACACAAGACAAATACAATTATTTCATGAAAGGTTTCACAGGACTAACTACGGCTCAAATACCTTTGCTTACCGGTTGATGCACACATACAATAAATTTTACTCCGACTGCGATATATTTCTTATTGGCTTAACCGCATTAAAGTTTGTATTGTATGATTTTAGTGTCGGGTATGTCTAGAGATTGTTAATTTTGTACCGTTTGTACCATTTAGAAATAAGGTCTTTCTGTAGTGTACTGGCTTTAAATAAATAAATAAATAAATAAATAATTTACACCATTGATTCCACCCTGAGAAAAAAAGCAGGCTATTCACCGTCTATTAAGGTAGTTGGAAGCTAATTATGTAAACTTGAGGAACTCGGGATTTGATGATCTTTCGATTAAAGGTCTTGGAAGGTCCAGCTCTTTTATCTGGAAGATCTTTTGAATATTTCATTACGTTTTTTTTCGAAATGGTTAACCTAAAGAAGGTCTCTCGTGTAAGATATGCATACTGGAGGTTGATGATGAAATTAAAGCTTTCTAGGTAATTAATTCGGTTAACTAACTTCTTCATTACTTTTGGTATTAGATCTAGATAAATTTATTCCAATAGAAATATAAATATAGGCAGCTTCACGAATAACAGTAATGCATTTTTAGATGAGAAAATTGTTTTCTTTCAATCGTAATTCCTGGTTTGTGCAATTTTATGAATTTTGAGTATTTGTATTTTATGATTTAATGACCACTTTAATGACAAAGTATTCTTCCCAATTTGTCTTAAGTACTCTTACGAGGGTGGTTCGATAAGCAACATGACGGCTACTAAGAGAGGATGACTGCGACATTTGCATAAGCAGTTTTGAAACTTTGTGCTTATTGGATATAAAAGTATATAAAAGTTAGAAGTCACTCGGATATTAGCTCCTAATTTGACAGTCGCTTGAATACTATAGTCTATTTCAGAAATATGTAGAGTAATAAAAGCTCATTAGGTATGCAAAGGGACTACAGAGTGACCCAACAAATACTTAAGCCACTTTTATAATTTGGCATTGATTTCATTGCAAAATTCTTTTCTTTCATCAAGTGCAGGTAGTACCACCCGGGTTTGGGTCAATTTATGGGTTTTGGCTATTGTTATCCATTTACAAACACTGAAAATAGTGTCACAAAAGCGTGCCGGTAGGATATTCGTAAAACATTTATGAAAAAATACATTATACAGAAATTAAATTATACTCGTAAAAATTATAATAAATTAAAATATAATCGTAAAAAGGAAACAAATTTATTTTAACAGAATAAAATTTAGGCATTATGTACATATTATTAGGTACACTTATTTTTTATTAAAGATTATAAAAAAATACAAAATACAAAAAATACATTATACAGAAATTAAATTATAAAAAATCATAATATTCTTCGTCATCTGAGGAACTGTCATCTCCTCTTGACGTTATAATCAACGGGTCGACGGTTCGATCGATCAGGTGGCCAAGATTCCACCTTTTCTTCTCTTCTTTAATGACATGATGGACTGCTTTTCGCCAGTTCTCTGGTGTCACTTCCTTAATGGCTTGATCAAACAGTAGCTTAACGTCTTTTATTTTGAATGTCATGTTGTGTCTTGCTACAAATCCTTTCACTTGCGCCCATATAAGTTCTATAAGATTTAGTTCGCAATGATATGGCGGTGTGCGCAGCACAGTTACACTATGTTTTTCTGCTATATCTTCCACGGCATATTTTATAAAACGATATTTGTGTAAATTTGCTATAGCTAATAGTCCTTCTTTATCAAATTATATTCAAAGTCGATACTCTTGGTGGTTAACCAGTCGATAATTTCTTGTTCTCTCCAAGATGAAGTTGGAGCTTTCTCTGCGCGTCGTGAATGATAGCTTGCATTATCCATAACTACTACTGAATCAGCTGGAAGATATTTTATTATTTCACGAAAATAGTCCTCAAAAACATTCGAATTCATGTCCTCGTGGTAATCTCCCGTATTGAACGACTGAAAGCTTAGCAAACCTTCTTTTAAAAATCCCTCTTCGCTTCCAATATGGATGATTATTAGTCTCTTCCCTTTGCCTGAAGGCACCTTAATACCCCTTGACAGGCCTTCCATGAAAGCTTGGCGAGCACTGGTTATGTTTTTGTCTTGTCACAATTTTGGTACTATATAACCTTCATTAATCCACGTCTCATCAGTATAAAAGATTTTCTTCTGCTTTCTTCTGTGCTGCTTTATACTTCTCAAGTATTTTCTTCGCCAGAAAACAATTTCATCGCTCTCCAATAAAAGTGATTTACGGTTATGCTTTTTCCAGACAAAATCTATATTTTTTAAAGTGGTCCATAAAAGTTTTCCAGTTATAAACGGAATACTGTCATCCTGGCCAAGCTCCATTAGAATCTTATCTAGGGTGAGTATTTCTTTTTTAAAATAAAAAAGAGTGAACTTTTCTTCGAACTACACTTTTGGTGTCTACATCAAGGACTTTTACTGATCTGCCTAGACTTTTCTTGGGAGGTTCCACTTGACCTGCTCTCTTTCTCTCCCGCAATAATTTAAAAACGGTGGACTTTCCAACTCCAGTCATTCGGGAACATCGGTCGACAGTTTCTTGTACAGTAAAATTCGGATAATCGTATTTTATGCAATTAGGTACATTTAAAATAATAACTTTTTTCCACTACTAACCTATAACATCGCCATTATTGACCGATTATTAATGGTAGAAATCGTTTTTCTCTACCTTATAGTTATATAAGACCATGGTCAATAATAAGGCATTAAAATCCATTATTGACCGATCTTCAAGAATCTATTTGAACGCATGTAACTTGATTTTTTGAATCTACAACATGAATTTATTGTGGTTAGGCAACCAGATAATTATCAATACATATTAGATTATCAGAGATTCTTGATATTGTGAAATGTCGATACAATCAACATTTTTTCTGCTTCCATCCTTAATTCTGGAGGTGTCCACATAATAATATCACTAACATTTTCTTCGCTCATTTAGAAAAAAAACGGAAAACTCGTGAAATCTGATGACATAAATGAACAAAAATTGACATTAACAAAGCCACCTGACAAAACAACAAAATATTTTGCCAATTCCAAAACGCAGGCAACTTGATTAAAAAATATACTTATACCTACCTATAATTTTTTATAATTATTAATACTATAAAGATAAATGTCTTATAAAAGTTTGTAGTAGTAGAAAAAATATTATATTAACCACGGTTTAGACAGCTTATAGCCCTCGCGTCTTAAATCCCTCGTCGCTCCGCTCCTCGTGATTTAAACTTGCCGCTCGGGCAATAATGATTGCTGTCTAAACCTTGGTTAATAATATACTATTTCACTCACCGATAGTGGATAATTATTGTAACATCTTTTTGTTGGTGTGAATATCGGCATTTTATTACTAATCTTATAATACTTACCACCTGTTTATATGATCCAGCCAAAGAGACCAGAGCCAAACTCGGTACCTGTTAAATGGTACCTGTTAAACGCAAAACGTAAGTTTATGATCTATTACCTAACTAATCCCTACACAATATTTCAATTTTGACACTGCAGGCCAGAAAACATACCTTTCCTAATCTTCTTACGCAATTACTTGAAATTTTAATTTTACAAACAATACTATTTTATCTTAATACCCGTTAACCTAATTCTCTAAAATTTTTGGTCAGTTACTTGTTTACAGTTTACCTGCGCCTATGGCCGACACCGCAATTGAGCCGAACGGGACGGAATTTTCCATTTTATTACTCTACATCTTTCTGAAATAGACTATAGTGCATTTAGTAGAAGTGAAATATTATTAAAAGTTTATTTCATGGCGTAGGTTCATTTCTTTATTATGGAAGGATATTCATAATTGGACAAAGCAGAATGACATGTGAAGAAGAAATCGACGAATTCTTGCGGCGTGAAGAAACATCCTGGAATAGGAAAAATGGTTTTGTTCCAAGACGATAACGCACCGATTCTTTCAAGCCGTCTCACTCAATCAAAATTGAACGAAATATCAAGCATCCAGCGTACTTACCCGACTTGGCATTTTTGGACCCAAAACTCAAAATATTCCTGGCTGAATACAAATTTGGATTTAATGAAGAACGGTCATGATTAGTTCAACAACTCCAAAGAAAACCACTGTAGAGAAAAAATTGGTAATCTGGACAGATCTTGGGCGAACTGTTTTGAACTTCGAGGGGATTGTGTAGAAAAGGATAGGAGTAAGATTTAAAACTCGGATTGCGGTCTTTCCTACCAAACCAAGTTACTTATTGAACCATCCTCGTTACGTTAAGCCACTTAGAGCACTACTCTGATATTACAGTATTACAAGTTGTTTTCAACTCGAAATAAAATAACAAATTGGTAATTCTATTCATACAATATAAAATATTATTAGAGCCTGCATCGAAGCATAATGATGAAAGCATCACAGGGAAGTCTCAAAGCCGCAGATTACGATAAACGAGGACATTCGCTCTGTTAGTTTGTCAATCATAAATAGGATCAAAGAGCCAAGTTCCACGTCCAATTAGTAGCGATGCGGTGTAGATTTATATCGGCCCTCAAAGCGCAGTTGATATATTTATATAATATAGGTATTATATATATATATCTGTTTAAAATGTCCCTTTTGGCTTTGTGCTCTATAATGTCAGACTCATAAAAGAGTTCATGCATGTTCTGTTTTCAAGGTTTAGTCAACTTAGTCAATATTTGTTTTTTCCTTTCAAAATTATTATACTTAATATTGGATTTGATTTGCAGTCTAGATGTTTTGCGATTTAGGTAAACAATAAATGGATTTAGCACTTTATTTAATAATATTAAATTATTGTTTATAATGAAATATAACTCAGAAAATATAAAGGAACAGAGAGACCTTCTGGCACAAAAGGCGTATTACAGCCTGGATGAGTACTATCGGGATGAAATTTGACACTTCTTGTGGACTTTATTATAATGTTTTTTGAAGTTACGCTATTTCTTTTTAACTATTTTAAATTGTTGTTTGGTCTATTTTTTATGTTTGTTTTAATTGTTTTTATTTTTTAAACTTTATGTTTTTATTTTTTTAAACTTTCTGATATCTATTTTTTCTAAATTGTATTTTGTCTATTTATGATTTTTTTACCTTCTGACATCATCTTAGATCGTAGTATAAATTTAGCATTAGTTGATTTGTCTATAATATGAATGTATTCTTGACAATAAAGCATGTTAAATAAATAAAAATAGATAAAAAGTCCATAACGTCGTAAATGGTTATATCTCGTCTTTTCTTAGCTATCGCGCTGTCGTCGCGATATACTTTTCTCGTCAGTCATCTCACCCTTTTTGACTTCCTCCTTTTTACTCGTTGCGCAGCAACCCATTCCTTTTCATTGTTGTTAGCTTCTGTCCTTCGTGGTAAATGTATTGCCGGGTAACAAATACATCTGCGAATGTAACTGCTGGTTCTCCGTTTCCCACATTAATCTTTTTGTTTCGGACGAAATTAGCAATATTGATCTTATCAGGGGCCTCCAGCCTTAGGGCCATACTGATTACTCCAGTAAGTTCTAAGGGCCAACACCATTTTAATTTTCCTTCCATTATCTATAATTTCTATACTAGTCGCCGAGTACGCGCCCTGAGCGAGCATACGCTTGCTAAATTCGCTAGTTCAATCTTTATTGTGTTGTACTGTATTCTTACGAGCGCGACACTTGACGACATCTGGTAGTTACACTCGGAAATAGGTAGTGTACCCTCTATCCATCGCTAACAGATAGCGCTCAAATCACGTCGAACCTGTTTGGTTCGAGAAAGTTCTGGTGTATTCCACTCACTTCTAGATGGCAGTAATTGGAGTATAAAAAGGCTAGCCACGCGAGCGCGAGTAAGTCCACCTAGGGAACGCGAAGGCAGCGAATCTGTGTGTTGTGAAATAAAGTAGTCCGTAACTTCTTAAAAAGTAAAATTTAAAGGTTACTTCCCTTTGTCGGATTCATCCCCAGACGCGTTTTGCCGTATAACGGCTCGTCAGTGAGGTTATAGAATCCGACGAAGGGAAGCAGCCTTTAAATTCTACAATTGTTGGTACTCGGTCCGTTAACCGAGCTGGCTGTTAATTCTGCGCACCTGGCGGCGACTCCTGCAATAATGACCGGCTTGTCTGGTCATTGCAGGAGTTTCCATCTCCGTTTCCGACTGATTCTTGTCAGACGGGCCAGGTGATGCATTTGATTGCCAAGAGGTGTCGCTGGAAAAGACATCGTCGTCACAGTATCTTGATTTGACTTATTTTTGTGTGTGATTTACTGGTATGGAAAAGAAGCGACAAATAGACAGTGAATGCAGAACATATAAAGATCAATGGAACTTTTGATATTTCGTAATTGGGTCCAGGAAGAAGCCGCTATGTTTGACTTGCAATGAAACCATAGCCGTTCTCAAAGAATAAAATATTAGAGGTCATTATGAAGTGCGGATTGAAATCACAGCAATCTCCGCTTACGAAGCTTAATACTGAACAAGGGGCTGCAGCTCGTGCCAGCTTTCGTGTGACTCTTGAAATCTCAAAGCGTAAAAAACCATTCACTCACATGGAGAAATGATCAAAGAATGTGTAATTGCAGTAGCCGAGGAAATGTGCCCTCAAAAAGGTAAATTTATTTAAATCTCTCAGCTTGTCAGAAAACACCGTGGCTCGGTGAGTAGAAGCCATCGCAGAAAATATATCAACTCAACTATCTGACAAAAATGGACATATTGAGTGGTTTTCTTTGGCCTTGGATGAGTCAACGGATGTGTCAGATACTGCTCAGGTGTTTATTTTTATTTGAGGAGTAAATAAAAGTTATAAAGTGTATAAAGAACTTCTTAATGTTGATAGTATTCATGGCACGACTACTGGTAAAGATATTTTTAAGGGAGTTGAAAATGCCATTAATAAAAAGAACCTCGATGGAAAAACTTGAAGTCTATTACTGCCTTCAATATAACATGTGTGGTAAAATAAAGGAGTGGTCGCTCTTGTGTTAAAGGCTGTAGAAAATGATCGTGGTTCAAAACCGTTAGTCTTACATTGTATCATTCGTCAAGAGTCTCTGTGCGGGAATTGTTTGGATATGTCTGAAGTTCATAAATCAGTCACATCAATAATTGTTAATTTCATCAGATCCACTGGGCTGAATCACCGAGAATTCTGCGAGTTTACTAAAGAAATTGGACAAAATGACTTACAATATCATACTGCCGTACGCTGGCTTAGTTGCGGAAAAGTCCTTCAGCGCTTCTTTGAACTTCGAGCAGTGATCGGAATTTTTTTTGAATGGAAAGCATCTTAATTCATTCGAATGTTTATCAAAGAGGCTCTAATAAACTTGTTGACTAATTACTGGGAGAATATTGACTCTAATTCTACTGAATAAAGTAGTCTTCCCAACTGTCATAGAATTCTGTTTTCATATGGTTCGGACGGAAACCACGCGTTTATTATACTGTGCGAGCAAAATGTATTGTCATCCAAGGGAGCTTGGACTGAAATACACCCCAAATGTTACCCCACATTTTTGGATAATCCTTTCTTGTAACTGTTCTAAATTTTCAGCTGCTGTTCTAAAAATATTGTTTTTGAACTGAGGAAAAACGAAGTAATCCATAACCGCCAAACAAGGTTCAACTTACAAGTTTCCCTAAGTAAAGCCACGGTTTTTCTCAGGCAATGATAAGTATCTCTAGCAGTAAAGGTGACGCGACGTGAGAAAAATGTTCGCGTAAATCGTCCATGCACAAGCGCTGAGTGTATTTCCATTCACTATTTACTTTAACTTCATTTAGAAAATACGCTTGAACCATGGATTGTTTGTCCTGTTCCGTAAAACCTATTGCGTAAATTATTCAAGAAATTGGATAAAATAGCGATGAATTAAATTACTCGTAACGACTGTTAAAGGTGACGGAATAACTGATTTTTTTTTTTTTTTTTTATGATAAGGCACAGCACTACAGGATAAATCCTTTATGGCGCTCTAGGAGCGGTGCGTGTGCGCAGGAAACGATTCACGTTGGTCTTGAATCTTTGGAGACTATACTCGTTGGGGAAGACGATCTCAGGGAGGTCGTTCCAGAGTGATGACGTTCTCCAGATGAAAGAATTTTGAAACAGTGTCGTTCGAGGGACACTAAGCTGAACCACGTACTGGTGGGCTGCAGTGGCTCGTCGTGTATTTCTACCATGCACCGCTCTGGGTGGTATCAAGCGGGCAACCTCAGTTGAACACTTGCCATGAAAATATTTGTAAAATAGACTCAAGTCGCCAACCTGCCTTCGATGTTCAAGGCTTTCCAGGTTGTTTGTCAGGCTATGGTCACCGATCAAGCGAATGGCTCTTCTTTGAATGGAATCTAGCAATCTCAGGGTATGTTTAGGAGCAGAGCCCCAAATATGCGAACAATTGATTAATACTGCTGGTATTTATTGACACCCATCAGCTATTAAGATCTACCGCTAAGCAGTACGGCCTTAGATGCAATGCGCACTTTGATGATAATAATTTTTGCTCCCAAGGTCTAGGCAAGGCTCTGCCTAAGGCAACATACAAAATATCCTGCCCTAGAAATTTGGCTAGCTGGTATAACATCAGAAAGAAATAACAAAGACCAAAATTTCATAAATTTAGCATCGAATTTGGGTCCCTTGCTTTACCTGCATTTCGCTTATTTACTGGCTGCGATTATACAACCCCGTTGTATAATAAGAAAACAGTTGAGCATTTTAAAATATGGTCTAACAATAAGATTTTTCAAAAACTTCTCGCGTGCTTTACCGATGTAATTGAGGTTTCTGATGGAAATGTTGTCCATGAATTTTTCGCTCTGGGTGTCTGGACAAGGATACGGAACGGCCATATCCAGTGGCGGCTCGTGACGGAAGTTTGTGGAGGTTTACAAGCATCAAGTATGGCAAAAAAAAGAACGAAAAATTTGCGCATATCTCCGCCCACCACTACCCCTTCCTTTTATTTTACCCCTCCGTTCCAACCACAAGATATTGTGTAGTTAAGTCACGGCAGATATAATAATCTGCCGTGGTTAAGTGTCAAATTTACGACTAAAAAGCTTTCCTAATTTTTATGCTCTTTTTGTACGTAAGCATGTTAATGAAACAAAATATAAATTTAAATTGAAAACTTACTAATATACAGCATACTTGGGAAGCAGTAACTAGAAAAGTCAAAAACGACAACATAAAAAACTAAAAATATTTTATAAAAACAGAACTGATTAAACACAGTATCTAAACAAAAAATGCATTCTTCTGTCTTTAAGTTAGGCAAATTTCTCAGTAAATAAGTCATTAAAGTTAGAAATATCCTACATTTTTTTCTCTATCGACAACATTGCCAGGGCAGAGTCCCTCTTGATTCATAGTACTCTTTAAAAATGTGTTTATTCTTAGTTCTGATATTTTTCTATATATTTATGCATTATGTAGCTTCATTAGCACAATAGAAGTAAAAGAATAACAGGACTGAGGGCAAAAGCAGGAGAGCTCTTTTTAAAACAGAAGGTCTGGCAACACTGCATGACATACACAAGCTATGCTGCGCTTATGGAGGGCTTTACCGCGCTACACGGATCAGCAAAACATATAAAACGATCTCTTAAAAACCATCCGAAAACAATGCGGCAGCATGCAGCACAGCAAAAGCGTGCTCATTTGAGAGGAATGAAAGCCCATTTATAACCGTGCGCTAAAAAGAGATGGGGACGACAAGTTGCATTTATTACGGGAAGCGAACCGTCCATATCAAGTAGCGATAGCTACGGAGCACATTTTTCCTGCGATAAGCATTCGGGATTAGAGACCTGCTACAAAATATGTAGTTAGCGAAACGATAATTGGTTAGGGAGCTTATAAAATCATGTTAGAATTGCTTTGTAACAGACATTGTATTCTAAACTAAATATGTAATTTATAGTGAATATTTGTCGATGTGGGGCTGAATCATAGGGAGGCACGTGCTCAAGTGCTCCTATACAGTGTGGCCCAAATTGGGCCTACATGTATGGGGATCTTGGAAACTATAGAAGATAGAGAAACGGTTAAATAGGGAAAGTTTTTGACAATTATATTTCTAACTGAAAACCGTTTAGTACGCGGCCCTATCTTTTTTGGTTTTTGAAATATGTTGAAAAAACCAAAAAGATGTATTTTCGAAAATATGCTGTAGATTTCTTATTATTCACTATTTTGGCAATCTGTAAAAACATTTTTAAAGCAACTTTTTAAGTAGATTTCAGTTCTGCAATTTAATTTTGAACACGACGTTTCAGTTACCATCATCAGGTTCATTTTTTCTTATGGGCGCCATATTGTATTTTATACTTAAAAGGTAGCTTGTGACGTCCGCTTATCAACGATGTATTATTTGTTGGAAAATAAATGAAATTGACTTGAAAAATAAAGAAAATTAATTTTCGCAACACGTCAAATTTGACAACTGCACTATAACTCCCTAAATTGAATACCAATTAAGAGGTTTACATTTTGTAGTATTCACAAAACACTGCTTGCATTGTTTCAATCAACAATATTACAATAACCTATGAATCAAAAATAAAATCCAGTAGCCTATGACCAACCACTACCGTTTGAAAATGAAACAAAAATATTACTTGTCAGAACGAGTAAAACTATAATAGTTTTTATTATTATTATCTAATAATAACGATTTATTTGTGTATTCTGAATTTAAAAGAAAATGGCTTTGAGTTTTTCTCACGAAGAAAAATTTGATTTGCTAGAATGTTACATTCATTGCAACAGAAATGCAAACCTTGCATTAGAAAGGTATTTTGAAAATTTTCCTGAAAGACCGCAGCCAAGTGTCAGACTTTTTCCAAAAATTGTTATGAACCTGAGAAACCATGGAAGTTTTGAAAAACCGCGGCCCAAGAGTTACGAAAAAGCAGGTAATAACGAGCGTGACGAAAATGTCAGAGCCTATTTTAATGCCCCTCCGACATCATCTACAAGAGCGTCTGCAAGAGACTTACCAACCCCGCGAAGTACCATACAAAGAGTCCTTAAGGAAAATAAATATCGACCATACAAGCCAACTATAGTTCAGGGTTTACGAGAAACGGATTATCCAAGAAGAATGCAGTTTTCAAATTGGTATGTGAATCAATGCGAACAAAATCATGATTTCTGTCGTCTTGTAATTTGGACCGATGAATCACATTTTACCAACTGCGGGGTATTTAATAGACATAACCATCATTTTTGGGCAACAGAATACCATCACCAATTGGCTCAACGAAGACTGCAAACCCGATTTGGTTTTAATGTATGGTGTGGTATTGTATGGTAAGTAATGTCACCTAGCTTGCTAAATACATAGCAGGTATTAAGTAACCCAGCTTTACTTTCTCCTTACATTTTAGACAACAGACTTATAGGACCATTCTTTTATAATCATACGTTGAATGGCCAAAGATACTTGGAGCTGTTAGAATATCAAATATTACCGGCAATTAGAGCAAGAGTTCCTCAAGATCAATTGAATAATATTTGGTTTCAACAAGACGGTTGTCCCGCACATAATGTTCGGGAAGTTCAAACTCTCTTAAGACAGATATTTGATGACAAATTAATTTCAAACGGCGGACCAGTTAATTGGCCTGCTAGATCCCCTGATATAACTCCTCTCGATTTTTATTTATGAGGTTATGTAAAAAATGAAGTATATGGGTTTGAACCCCCGGAATCTGTACAAGAATTAGAAGAGAGAGTGAGGAATATGTTTACGAGCAAAAATGGCAACACGCTTCGCAGGGTCATCAATACTGTGTTAAAAAAGTGTCAAAAATGTATTAATAAAAACGGCCAACATTTCGAATAAGTATAGTAAGTTAGATATTTTTCTTATTTTCATTTCAAAACAATAATTATTATTCATTGCGTTTTTAGTTTTCTTTATTTGGAATGTTAATATGAGATTTTTAACCATAAGGAAAAAATAAAATAATGTATTATAATATTATGATATTTTAAACAAATTTAACCCTGCCTAATGTGTTCTTCTCAAATTTGACGTGTTGCGAAAATTAATTTTCTTTATTTTTCAAGACAATTTCATTTATTTTTCAACAAATAATACATCGTTGAAAAGCTGACGTCATAAGCTACCTTTTAAGTATAAAATACAATATGGCGCCCATTAGAAAAATGAACCTGATGATGGTATAAAATAACTGAAACGTCGTGTTCAAAATTAAATTGCAGAACTAAAATCTACTTAAAAAGTTGCTTTAAAAATGTTTTTACAGATTGCCAAAATAGTGAATAATAAGAAATCTACAGCATATTTTCGAAAATACATCTTTTTGGTTCTTTCAACATATTTCAAAAACCAAAAAAGATAGGGCCGCGTACTAAACGGTTTTCTGTTAGAAATATAATTGTCAAAAACTTTCCCCATTTAACCGTTTCTCTATCTTCTATAGTTTCCAAGATCCCCATACATGTAGGCCCAATTTGGGCCACACTGTATAAGAGCCGCCACTGGCCATATCTCGGAAACGGTGCGCGTCACAGATGTGAAAAAAAGCTACCAGTATTAACATTGCCAAGATTAACGGCTCATTTATTTTTAAAAGTTCATTCTACGGCAATAAAAGTCACTTAACCGTAGAAAAAAAAATAGAAATTAGTAGGTCGTTCATTACAACTTTCATTATTAGAGTTTTCTCGAACCTCACGTAATAAAGGAGGGGGTAAAACTTTTAGGATATTTTAAATAAACTGTCAATGTATCGTTATCCATCAACGGATTTTCTTCAACTTGGGATTGTTTAAAAGAGAATTCCTTGGAGTTTAAGTGATTTAGGAATTATCACAAGTTTCGTAACACAATTTTAAGATGGCGCTGTTATTCAATCTAACCAATGTCATTCTAGGGTTAAAAAATATCGTGACTTGATTTTACTAGGCAATTTAGCTCTAGTGTATTATTTATCATTAATCTTTCATTTAAAGTGAATTTTATTTAAAAAAACAGAGATCTACACAAATATTCTGCCCCGATCTTAGACTAACAGGAATTTCTTGTTATGCATTACTTTATCATCCGTCAATCAAAATCCTCCAAAATCTCCTATTCCAAATCAAAATATCTCTTCATTGAATATATCGAACCAATCAAATAATGCAAATTTTATGTAGTAAAGCAACAGCAGTTGTTTTTGTAGAACGAATCCAAGCATAAAGCATCATCGTTCCGATTGGTTTGCAATAACTTTTATGCCGAAACGCAGAATATTCCGAATACACGGTTTTCGACTTTACCGTCCCTGTTATGTAAATCGCGTCCCTGCTTTATGTGACCATACGATCCACTCGAATGCACTTCTGAATAAAGCTATCATGAGAGGATATTGCTCCAACCGTGTGATATTTTAATGGACATGCCCGAATTTTCGATTTTCTAAATAAATCTGATAAAATGTAAGGGTAAAACCCTTTTTAACATTTTAAGGATTTTTATTGTACTTACATGCGGGATTTGCGAGACTTTGAAGGACTACTAATTGTTACGGCGTTACAGCAATGTTTGATAAATAGATTAATGCTTTCACAAAAACATAATTTAGTGAATCCAATTTACATACAGGACGACATGGTTAGGCAGATGAAGATCTTCATTTTCCTCGCAATGGAGCCCAAAATTTTCAGGGTTTCGCGACTATCACGTAATTATGCCATTTTTGAATGTTACTTATTTTTAAAAAAATCGACCGCAATGCATAAAATATAAAAAATACTGTCATATTATAATATCGGGGTGACAATGGAACCACTTTTCAGGGTGCCATTTTGAAACAGTTTTTGTTAGAGAAATAAAACTTGAGATATCGATATGGTTGGATATACTGGGTGGTCCATTTGTGTGACAAAGTAATATATTCTCTACTATATAAGATATAAAAAAAAGTTTTTAGAAAAGTTGTAGGGTAAAATTATTGCAAATCAGTTTCCGCTACAAGTCATCAATCAGCTGATCATTTTAAATCCGTTGGAAAACATGAGGAAATTAAACAAAAAATATTAAAGGGAAATGAAAGTCTGTCTTTACCACCAAATTTTTTTTTATATTAACTACACTACACCCTAGATTTGGGTATCAAGGGCATATATATGGGAGGGATTTACCATATGAGTTAGATGTTCAATATACATTCAAGTTTGAAAATTGAGTCGGACTAGTTTCGACCTTAGAAAAGATCATCATCAGCAACTCTATATAATTATAATGTATACAAGGTAAAACACAGTAGTGGATGGTTCAATGAATGTGTGTGCCTGCCCATGGACTTGACTGGGAACGTCTCTTTGGCTACACAAAATGATTCCCCAAAATGATTTCCCTACTAGCATGGGTCAAGAGAAAAAACAAACTTGTTTAAGACCTATTTCTCCTACTATTTACAGTAATTAGCTTTCGTTAAATAAATATAAAACCTATACACTCAATACTCATCAAGTGCTTCAATTAACCCTTTATTCTTAACCTATTTGTGTAGCCAAAGGGACGTTCCCAGTCAAGTCCATGGGCAGGCACACACATTCATTGAACCATCCACTACTGTGTTTTACCTTGTATACATTATAATTATATAGAGTTGCTGATGATGATCTTTTCTAAGGTCGAAACTAGTCCGACTCAATTTTCAAACTTGAATGTATATTGAACATCTAACTCATATGGTGAATCCCTCCCATATATATGCCCTCGATAACCAAATCTAGGGTGTGGTGTAGTTAATATAAAAAAAAAATTTTGGTGGTAAAGACAGACTTTCATTTTCCTTTAAAATACATAACCACAGACCATGGACTACTTCTTGAAAAATATTAAGGTTTCATGCAATATTGAATGTACTAAAAACTTCAAGTATTATTTTTTGATAGGAACCCACTCATAGCAAATATTTCTTTTAATTTAAACTTGTAAAATTAATATAATTTGAATTTTATTGACCGACAGAACGGTCAACGGCACAGTGGCACCAGCTCATTTGTTGGCCTGTTGTGACGTTAGTTTTCGTTTTTGGCATTGTTACTCTTGTTGTGCATGTATTTTTTAACCAGAACTTCAGATCTTTTCATAAAAAGCATTAAAAAAAGTGTACTTTCAACAACAGCAAAGGCGCAAATACAAATCTTAGTCGGTTACGTTGTTTACTACTTGTGAAAAATGCCAAAGCATTTGAAAACCCTTTGCAAGGAGCTAATAGCTTCTCTAATAGGCTATTTTCAGGATGAACTTAACAACAATGGCCCATTGTTATTCTTGACAGGAGTTGTAACGTATAAATTTTACTTTAGGGACAACCAGCATTTGCATAACAATTATTACTATAAATATAATAAGAAAAGCTCATCCTTGCCTTAATTTAAGTGTTACTACTTACTTGCAATAATATGTAAATAGGAAAAAAGGATACATTTATTTAGATAACTCTCATCGTCACATCCTCAGTGTATGTCTAGGTACCTGAGCATCTAATTAATAAATCTGACTGCATTTTTATACACAGGGTCCCTTGATTTCATGCTTTTAGAGTGGTTATAGTATTTGTTTATTCGTATTACTTGGTTGTAAAACTACCAGCTGAATTGCTATTAAAATGGCTTATAGGTTGTCCTGGAGTTTTAAGTAAGTAGTGCAGGTGTTGCTTGGCATTCTGTACATCTTGGGGTCCTGGTACAGGCGGAAATTATCTTCTAAAAATGAGTTAGTAATCGTGATGCCTTTAGGAATATTGAGCTTTTGTATTGACATCTTGGGTTAGGTTTTCGTTATTATTCCCTTAAATATCTTCCTGGCTATATTTTAACTCTATTTACTTACTTTGACCATCTTCCCGGCTATGTAATTATGAATCCTTATTATTTTATAATTTGGGTATAATGTTTTGATTCTACAAGTATGACAGTTGTTCAAACTCAAGGAACTGCTGGAGGAACTGAATGCTAATAGTGGTCACAGAAATGAAGGAGCAGTTCACAGGAGTAGGTACTACACCTGCTTAGACCCATATAAATGTCTAGTATGGAATCCAGTTGTACTTGGTGTCTGGTGTCGTTGACAACGGTATTGTAGGGAGATTCCTACATTTCTGCATGACGGAGAGTGGCTTTAGCTACTGTGGTGGTAGATGTCTCTAACAGTCGACAGTGTTGCCGGTTTCCTGTTGCGATCGTACTGAGAATTATGAGACCACATGGTTCTTGAGAAAAATGGAGATATTTTATGTTTTGGTCGAACTCAGTTCGGTAGCATTGTAAGGGGTCATTGGCAAATTATTGCTACACTCAGAACATACCAGTCGGCAACACTTTTTTTTGGAAGTGTTCTAGCTAAGTATGGTGGGTTGTCTAGCTGATTTGGACATTTATGGGGTTTCCTTCTAATTTGCGTCATTCGGCAACTATGTTGGGAATCTTTTTAGGAAGGAGTGGTAGTGCTGCCGCGCTTGACCGGTGGGCAGACTAGACTAAAAGGCCGTGTGGTCAACGTCTCGAAAGTGTAATGGTTTCTTAATTTTTAAATTATCGGTATGTTATACTAAGTTGATGTAAGATATCTAGTAACCAAATGTGGGAGTAACACCGTTAATTGTTTGCGACGAGATTTGGGCCCCGATGGTTTGAGATGTTCAAGATATTTCCGGGTCAGATTGTTGATAAGTTGCACCTTATGGGAGAATAATAAGAAGCCATTTTCACTTACTGCGCCCGACATTCCATCTACAGGTATGCTATTTCTGATTCTCTATTCCATGTTAGGACTCACTCATGGATGATGTTTTCTAGCAAATTGTGGTATTTTAGGGCAGTATTCTCACTCCAGCACAATACATGGTTGCCATCATCACATGTTAATGGAGCTAGAAAGGCTCAAAAGAAACCCTCTACTTAACTGAAGAGGTAATGTAATTAGTTATTGTATTTGATAAATTTTGGGGATCATGGGAGTGTATAAAATGTAAAGGAATGAATAACTTAGGGCGATTTTCTTATTCATTCTAGGGTTTTTTTTCTCTACTTTGAGTTTGCATATGGTTGGATGGAACTCCATTGTGTTGGGTTGTGTTCAAGCAAAATTATTCCATGGTGAGCGTTTGCTGTAGTTGCTGCTCGATGAGTCCAGGCCTGATCAACTTGTGATTTAGTACGGGTACCGCAGCCATTAGAGACGCAAGTCTTTTAGAATTGATTTTATATTTTTTTTTATTCACTGCATACTATGCGTCAGTGTTTTGATTCTTTCTAGTGTGTAGGGGCCTTATTCACAATTGTACATTCTTAAAGCTCAGTCAGTTCAATAGTCACCTTCAGTACTTAATATTAAAATAAATCTGTTAAGTTAGTCCATTATGTCACATAGCAACCATCCACCTTGCATTTTCTTGAATTAGTAGTGCCTCTCTTCTTTTGATTTCGTTAAGAGCTATAAGAGGGTACAAACCTCATAGCTTATCTAAATTATTGAATTATTGATCACCTCTTCACTTTTAATTTAATGTCAAAAGTAGAAAGACGGTACTGGATTAATACTGATTCCGCAGCCCTCTGGGTGTAAAATACATTTAAATTCTTCAGTATTCCTCGTGTTAATTATCTGTAATTTTTAATAGTAACAGTTGTGTGACATAATAGTAATTCTCTCCTACTTTATTTTGCTTATATCAGATATTACTTGCCTCTGCACATTAGTTGGTTATTTTGGGATTTGAGGGTGTAACTGTATATATATAAATTGGGTTTTTAATAGTATTTAGTACATGACAGCGGTGTAGGCAACTTGCTTCTGCACATTAGTTGTTTATTTTGGGATTCGAGGGTGTAACTGTATATATATAAATTGGGTTTTTAATAGTATTAGTACATGACAGCGGTGTAGGCAACTTGCTTCTGCACATTAGTTGTTTATTTTGGGATTCGAGGTTGTAACTTTGTCTATATATAAATTGGGTTTTTAATGGTGCTATTACATGATAGTGATGTAGGCACGGTGGTGTATGAAGTGTTTAGTCACATACACTAAGGTTTAGTCTCCGGGGAATAGTCCCATATATTTTTGTTCTACCTCATTCAGCTTCACAATTTTTAATTTTATTTTGGTATATTGTGTACTGTTCCCTGTATATTGATACTTAAGGCAGAGTGCCTAAGTATATTGTTGATTTTTTTTTTTTTTATTTTATATTAAGCTACTGACTGCACACACAGCAGTGCAGTAGTTATTTTACTCATATCAGTTAGCGGTGCTAGGCTTTATTATACATATATATAAAAATCTTATATGGCAAGTGTAAGCAAACCGTGATCACGAGTTGTTGGCCCCTTTCCCTATTATGGTATACCTTGATTAAACACTGGTTGATTTATTTAGTGTACTAATGTCGGGTTTATTGTTTTGACATAGTATAATGATTGGTATATCCATATTACATGCATATTGTCATCTGGTAATTGCCTAGTATCCGTGTACTGTCAACTCTCATTTTTTTGTTTATCTACGACTACTTCATTCTTGAGAAGGTTCGTACAATTAATCCAGTAGTGCAACACTTTTATTATCCTTGAATGAATATACTGCAATTTTATTGGCATTGAAGCGTCGAGTGACCTGAGAAATTCGAGTGAAGTGTCCGAATAGCATCGTAATGCAGCACTTACAATAAAATTCTCCGATTATCTCGGGTGCATGATTTATTTGGTGTCAATTAGTTTCAATTTCAATTTATTCACACACAAATAGTATATAACACAATTATTATAATTACCTAAGGCTTAGCACAAGTGACCCTTAGTCTATTGTACTGCGATTGTATGAGCCTTACTATTATACATAAATCTCTAATTCAAAATACTACAATAGTTCATACATGTCATAACATAATTCTGGAACTCCTCAAGTAAAAGTTGACTGTTAAATAATTCTTTCTTCTTAAGAAAATAGAAGTCATTGTCTGCAATCAAGTGGTTTTTATTAATGTCCCAATATCAGGCTGAATTTGGAATTTTAGGATTGGAGTCGGATGAGAAGATAATTCGTGGTTTTTAGTTCTCACTCGCTGACCAACGATATTTCAGGGCGTGGTGTAAACCCAAATCACGTGGCGCTCAATTTTACATCTACCCCGGCCCGTCTTCACTGTTTAAAAGCTGGCGGCCACCATTGTTCCTGACCTAAAGCTACAGTCCTAATAGAAGGCTAGACAGTCTTAAGCTGATTCAGTCTGTGTAGTGTGGTTTTTATAATCCTGTTTCTATTAAATAATTCTTTGATAAGAAACGAGCGTCGCATTTTGGCGCCCAACGTGGGGCCCGAACCCACGACCCTGAGATTAAGAGTCTCATGCTCTACCGACTGAGTTAGCCGGGGCGTGGGGCAATTCATATTTGCGGTGTTGCCAGATTGGAAATTTCCCTAAATTTAGGGAAAATTTTTTTTTTTTGCTCAATTGTTAGTTTTGATGGTAGATTGTCTGTTTCTGAAGGATTTCTTGCATTTCGTAGCGAAACTTACTGTTTTGGAAGCAAAGTTTGGGAAGTTGTGAAGTTTCGTAGGATTTCCCGTTTCTGGATAGATATACCTGCCTTTAGAGCTAACTTGACATGCTTAATGATTATTGTGGTAAACCCCGATTTTGACTAAACTGACTGCGACTTTTGCTTATCACTTTGGTGAGTGTGTTACAGTGGTGATACATTATATTATAGTGTGAATTATAGCGGTGTGCTGCTGATAGCGACTGAAATAGTGTATACCAGCTGGTGACCATAGTGCATTAAAGGTGATAGAGTTAATTGTGAAATATTTTTATATTGACAAGTATATTACTAGTGGTGCGTTATCTTTGTAGAGTGGTACCCATAGTGCATTAAAGGTGATAGAGTTAATTGTGAAATATTTTTATATTGACAAGTATATTACTAGTGGTGCGTTATCTTTATAGAGTGGTACTTCTAGTGCTAGAGTGTAAACATTCGTACTTGGTAAAATAATTCAAGATGTCTCGTAAGATAGAAGTCAATCGTTTAGATAGAGAGGAGTTGATCTACGAGCTCACATGGAGAGGCATTGCCATTGGTACTGTGGAGGAGATGAGGAGTCGCTTGATTTTAGCGAGACAGATGGAGCGTTCTGGTGAAAGTCTACATTATCCTCCGTACCCATTTACATTTCAGCAAGATATATCAGCCCTGACTAAGAAGTTGGATGACCTTGTGGCTGTCATGGACAACTTCTCGGACACAAGTAAAAGTGGGAGTTACTTAAAATTACAAACGAAGCTGAACCATATTCTGGAACGTTTAGATAACATGTTTTGCAGGAATGCTGATGAATTTAGTCTACGAGGAGTGTTAGTGGCTCAAGTGTTGACATTGATTGATCAGTTACACACAAAAGCTGCCCAAGCAGAAGGAAAGTCTCAGGCTATTCCACCCAATCTTTGCGTGTTACAAGGAAGTATACGACAACCACCTGTAAACCTTGCACCATTATCGCATTCTACTTTCGCGCCTCCAGTTCATTCTCCAGTAACAGCTAGTACACCTTCACCCTACACCCCGTACAGTTCTAGCGCAATTAAACCGATTCTTCCTCATAAGTGGAATTTAAAATTTAGTGGTGATAAGAAAGGCATGTCAGTCACTGCTTTCTTTGAGAGGGTTGAAGAGTTAATGCGTGCTCGAAATGTGACAAAAGATATTTTGTTTGACTCTGGAATTGACCTATTTGAAGGTAGAGCCTATGAATTCTATCAGGATTGTAGGACTGAAGTTCAATCTTGGGATGAGCTAGTTTCTAAATTTAAGGAAGAATATCAGCCAGCCTTTTACTCAGAACGTCTACTGGAAGAAATAAAAAGTAGGACACAAGGTACTGATGAATCCATTGGCACTTATATGGCAGTGATGTCGAAATATTTTCAAAGACTACAGTTTCCTATATCTGAAGAAGCGAGGCTTACCCTTCTTCTTAGAAATATTTCTCCAGTTTATCGTACTCAACTAGGAGCTGTTGAGATAAACAGTATAGCTCAGCTCAAAAGTCTTTGTAAGAGGATAGAGCAAAGAACTTTATCAGTGCAGTACACCCCACCTCCTAGGAGAGGACAATCCTTAGAACCAGACCTTGCTTATGTCAGACTTGAAGATGAACTTGATGAGGTCAGAATATCAGAACCAGGAGCTCAAAATAGAGTACATCAACCTAGTACCTCTGGAAGAAAAGAAATCGTCTGCTTCAATTGTAATAAACCGGGACATAAGGCCATTGGGTGTGTAGAGAAAAAGAAGTTGTTTTGCTTTGGATGTAAGAAAGAAGGCTTTACGAAGAGGACCTGTCCTAATTGTAACTCGGGAAACGGCCATCGACCCTTCTAGCGAGTCGGCCTAGAAGTAGAACGGATCCTTCTGCCGACTACAAACCAATTTTGAATTTTATCCTCGATCATGCCAAGAATGACGAGAGACCCTATTTAGAGGTTGACATATTAGGATACAAGTTTTTGGGATTACTGGATTCTGGTGCTTCTAGGACCTTTGTAGGACAGAAAGGATGGAATATTTTAAAAGGATTAAGTTTACCTTTAGATGAGAGACGTAGGTCAATTTGTACTGTAGCAAATGGTCAAACAGCAAAGAGTATAGGAACAATACAGCTACCTATAAGAGTCAGAGATAGGCTTAGGATTGTTGAAGTGATTGTATTGCCGGAGTTGCCTCATTCATTGATTTTAGGGTATGATTTTTGGATTGTCATGGGTATCGTACCAGACTTAAGACATAATGAATGGCATTTTTCGGAGAATCCTGATACTATCTGCTGCATTGAAGAAAGTGAACTCCAAACCGTCCTGGATAGCACAGAGACATATCAGTTAGATAAACTTGTTAAGAAGTATAAAGAATCGATGGGTGAAAATATTGGATGTACGACTTTGGTGGAGCATAAGATTATTACAGATTCAGAACCGATACGGCAGCGTAGTTATAGAGTGTCACCAATACTACAGAAAGTTATTGAAGATGAAATTGAAGAAATGGAAAAAAATGGAATAATAGAGCCTTCAAACAGTTCTTGGGCAAGTCCTGTGGTATTAGTTAGGAAGAAGAATACGGACAAGTACAGATTTTGCGTGGATTATAGAATTTTAAACAGCAAATCTGCTAGGGACAGTTATCCCCTTCCCTTAGTGTCCGAGACACTGGACAAACTCAAAGACGCGAAATACCTGTCTAGTTTAGATATTAAAAGTGCATATTGGCAAGTTCCGATAGAAGAATCATCCAAACCTCTCACAGCTTTCATTTGTCATAAAGGACTGTACCAATTTAGAAGAATGCCTTTTGGGCTCCATAACGCTCCAGCCACCTGGCAAAGGTTAATTGATAGGATCTTAACAGACTTAGCGCCCTATGTGTTCGTCTATCTGGATGACGTGGTAATAGTGACACAGACCTTTGAAGAGCATTTGCGAGTATTGGAAGAAGTCTTTAGTAGGCTTAAAGGTGCTGGTATTACAATTAGTTGGGATAAGTGTCAGTTTTGTCGCCCGGAAATGAAATACTTGGGTTATGTTGTGGATAGACGCGGTCTCAGAGTAGATCCTGATAAAGTTAAGGCTATGTTGGATCTGAAACAACCCACATCAGTTACAGAAGTCAGAAGAGTTGTCGGAAGTTTTTCGTGGTATCGACGCTTCGTGCCAGAATTTTCTTCAATCATTTCACCGATTACTGCTCTCACTAAGAAAAATAGAAAATTTGAATGGACACAAGATTGTGAAACTGCGTTTAGGAAAATAAAGGAATTATTGGTAGCTGCACCTATTTTAAGTTGTCCTGATTACTCTAAAGATTTCGTCATTATGACAGATGCCTCTGGATATGGTATTGGTGCTGTTCTATACCAACCACATGAAGATGGTGATAAGGTGATTTGTTATTTAAGCCGCTCCTTAACAAAGCAAGAAAGGGTTTATACAACTTCAGAACGTGAGATGTTAGCTTTAGTTTGGGCTATACAGAAGTTAAGACCGTACATAGAAGGTGTTCCATTTACAGTGATCACAGATCATTACAGTTTAAAATGGCTCTTGAACCTTAAAGACCCTACTGGACGTTTAGGACGCTGGTCTATCAAATTACAAATGTATAATTTTAAAGTGCAGCATAGAAGTGGTCGTGAAATGGCGTTACCTGATATGTTATCGAGAACAGTACCAGTAATTGATAGTTTGGAAGTGAATGCAGTAAATCAAGTGGAAAATAATATTGTGGTGGATAAATGGTATAATAAAATGTTATTGCATATTGAACAGTCCCCATTGAAGTTCTTAAATTGGCGTGTCCAAGATGGGAAGCTATATAAATATGTAAAACAAGATTACCCTGATCTTTCATCTCCAGAAGATTTTTGGAAAATAGTCGTGCCTAAGGAACAACGCTCTATTATTATTAAGCAAGCACATGACCCCCCGACAGCTGGTCATATGGGAGTATATAAGACCTACTCAAGATTGACTGAAAAATACTATTGGCCTAAGATGCGTCAAGACGTAGCAGCCTATATTAGGAAGTGTCAAGTTTGTGCAGCCTATAAGAGTGATCCTCGTGGAGTAAAAGATCAGATGATTTCACACCCTAAACCTTCGAGACCTTGGGAAGTAGTTTCTACGGATTTGATGGGACCGTTGCCTAGATCAACTAAGGGTAACTCATTTATTCTTGTACTGTCAGACTATCTTAGTAAGTTTTCGTTAGTTTTTCCACTCCGGAAAGCTACATCAGCATCTGTTATTAAGTTGATTGAAGAACAAGTATTTTTAGTGTTTGGTGTTCCTCGACTTCTGTTATGTGATAATGGAAAACAGTTTAAGAGTAATGATTTCCGAAGATTTGTAGATAAATACCAGTGTTCCATAAAGTATATGCCCAATTATCATCCCAGACCAAACCCGACGGAAAGACAAAATAGGACAGTAAAAACCATGTTAGCAATGTATGTGAAGGATAATCATAGAACTTGGGACGCAAATATACATAGTGTAGCTTGTGCGCTACGTACAGCTCGTCAAGAAACAACTAGAGTGTCGCCGTACTTTGTTAATTTTGGTAGAAATATGTGCTTATCTGGAGAGGACTACAATAATCAAGACTTGATTATAGATGAGGATGGTACCCAGACGCCAGAAGTTTCGAAGAATGTAGCATTTAGGAAGTTGTTTGGTGATATTAAGAAACGATTAGAAACCGCTGGTGAAAGGAGCGCCGCTCGCTATAATCTTCGTAAAAGGAATGATACTTATGCTGTAGGAGATAGTGTTTGGCGAAAGAATTATGTAATCTCAGATGCAGCTAAGTATTTTACTAGTAAACTGGCTCCGAAGTATGTAGGACCTTTCCTGATTCACCGTCGTATCTCACCCTGGACTTACGAGTTAAAAGATGCGAATGGTAGGCTCCAAGGAGTCTGGCATTCTAAAGACTTAAAGGATAATTTCTCCTATGATTAACCACAAGTGGTTAATCATATTGAAGCAAGGGAGGGAATTTGTAACGTATAAATTTTACTTTAGGGACAACCAGCATTTGCATAACAATTATTACTATAAATATAATAAGAAAAGCTCATCCTTGCCTTAATTTAAGTGTTACTACTTACTTGCAATAATATGTAAATAGGAAAAAAGGATACATTTATTTAGATAACTCTCATCGTCACATCCTCAGTGTATGTCTAGGTACCTGAGCATCTAATTAATAAATCTGACTGCATTTTTATACACAGGGTCCCTTGATTTCATGCTTTTAGAGTGGTTATAGTATTTGTTTATTCGTATTACTTGGTTGTAAAACTACCAGCTGAATTGCTATTAAAATGGCTTATAGGTTGTCCTGGAGTTTTAAGTAAGTAGTGCAGGTGTTGCTTGGCATTCTGTACATCTTGGGGTCCTGGTACAGGCGGAAATTATCTTCTAAAAATGAGTTAGTAATCGTGATGCCTTTAGGAATATTGAGCTTTTGTATTGACATCTTGGGTTAGGTTTTCGTTATTATTCCCTTAAATATCTTCCTGGCTATATTTTAACTCTATTTACTTACTTTGACCATCTTCCCGGCTATGTAATTATGAATCCTTATTATTTTATAATTTGGGTATAATGTTTTGATTCTACAAGTATGACAGTTGTTCAAACTCAAGGAACTGCTGGAGGAACTGAATGCTAATAGTGGTCACAGAAATGAAGGAGCAGTTCACAGGAGTAGGTACTACACCTGCTTAGACCCATATAAATGTCTAGTATGGAATCCAGTTGTACTTGGTGTCTGGTGTCGTTGACAACGGTATTGTAGGGAGATTCCTACATTTCTGCATGACGGAGAGTGGCTTTAGCTACTGTGGTGGTAGATGTCTCTAACAGTCGACAGTGTTGCCGGTTTCCTGTTGCGATCGTACTGAGAATTATGAGACCACATGGTTCTTGAGAAAAATGGAGATATTTTATGTTTTGGTCGAACTCAGTTCGGTAGCATTGTAAGGGGTCATTGGCAAATTATTGCTACACTCAGAACATACCAGTCGGCAACACTTTTTTTTGGAAGTGTTCTAGCTAAGTATGGTGGGTTGTCTAGCTGATTTGGACATTTATGGGGTTTCCTTCTAATTTGCGTCATTCGGCAACTATGTTGGGAATCTTTTTAGGAAGGAGTGGTAGTGCTGCCGCGCTTGACCGGTGGGCAGACTAGACTAAAAGGCCGTGTGGTCAACGTCTCGAAAGTGTAATGGTTTCTTAATTTTTAAATTATCGGTATGTTATACTAAGTTGATGTAAGATATCTAGTAACCAAATGTGGGAGTAACACCGTTAATTGTTTGCGACGAGATTTGGGCCCCGATGGTTTGAGATGTTCAAGATATTTCCGGGTCAGATTGTTGATAAGTTGCACCTTATGGGAGAATAATAAGAAGCCATTTTCACTTACTGCGCCCGACATTCCATCTACAGGTATGCTATTTCTGATTCTCTATTCCATGTTAGGACTCACTCATGGATGATGTTTTCTAGCAAATTGTGGTATTTTAGGGCAGTATTCTCACTCCAGCACAATACATGGTTGCCATCATCACATGTTAATGGAGCTAGAAAGGCTCAAAAGAAACCCTCTACTTAACTGAAGAGGTAATGTAATTAGTTATTGTATTTGATAAATTTTGGGGATCATGGGAGTGTATAAAATGTAAAGGAATGAATAACTTAGGGCGATTTTCTTATTCATTCTAGGGTTTTTTTTCTCTACTTTGAGTTTGCATATGGTTGGATGGAACTCCATTGTGTTGGGTTGTGTTCAAGCAAAATTATTCCATGGTGAGCGTTTGCTGTAGTTGCTGCTCGATGAGTCCAGGCCTGATCAACTTGTGATTTAGTACGGGTACCGCAGCCATTAGAGACGCAAGTCTTTTAGAATTGATTTTATATTTTTTTTTATTCACTGCATACTATGCGTCAGTGTTTTGATTCTTTCTAGTGTGTAGGGGCCTTATTCACAATTGTACATTCTTAAAGCTCAGTCAGTTCAATAGTCACCTTCAGTACTTAATATTAAAATAAATCTGTTAAGTTAGTCCATTATGTCACATAGCAACCATCCACCTTGCATTTTCTTGAATTAGTAGTGCCTCTCTTCTTTTGATTTCGTTAAGAGCTATAAGAGGGTACAAACCTCATAGCTTATCTAAATTATTGAATTATTGATCACCTCTTCACTTTTAATTTAATGTCAAAAGTAGAAAGACGGTACTGGATTAATACTGATTCCGCAGCCCTCTGGGTGTAAAATACATTTAAATTCTTCAGTATTCCTCGTGTTAATTATCTGTAATTTTTAATAGTAACAGTTGTGTGACATAATAGTAATTCTCTCCTACTTTATTTTGCTTATATCAGATATTACTTGCCTCTGCACATTAGTTGGTTATTTTGGGATTTGAGGGTGTAACTGTATATATATAAATTGGGTTTTTAATAGTATTTAGTACATGACAGCGGTGTAGGCAACTTGCTTCTGCACATTAGTTGTTTATTTTGGGATTCGAGGGTGTAACTGTATATATATAAATTGGGTTTTTAATAGTATTAGTACATGACAGCGTTGTAGATAACTTGCTTCTGCACATTAGTTGGTTATTTTGGGATTTGAGGGTGTAACTGTATATATATAAATTGGGTTTTTAATAGTATTTAGTACATGACAGCGGTGTAGGCAACTTGCTTCTGCACATTAGTTGTTTATTTTGGGATTCGAGGTTGTAACTTTGTCTATATATAAATTGGGTTTTTAATGGTGCTATTACATGATAGTGATGTAGGCACGGTGGTGTATGAAGTGTTTAGTCACATACACTAAGGTTTAGTCTCCGGGGAATAGTCCCATATATTTTTGTTCTACCTCATTCAGCTTCACAATTTTTAATTTTATTTTGGTATATTGTGTACTGTTCCCTGTATATTGATACTTAAGGCAGAGTGCCTAAGTATATTGTTGATTTTTTTTTTTTTATTTTATATTAAGCTACTGACTGCACACACAGCAGTGCAGTAGTTATTTTACTCATATCAGTTAGCGGTGCTAGGCTTTATTATACATATATATAAAAATCTTATATGGCAAGTGTAAGCAAACCGTGATCACGAGTTGTTGGCCCCTTTCCCTATTATGGTATACCTTGATTAAACACTGGTTGATTTATTTAGTGTACTAATGTCGGGTTTATTGTTTTGACATAGTATAATGATTGGTATATCCATATTACATGCATATTGTCATCTGGTAATTGCCTAGTATCCGTGTACTGTCAACTCTCATTTTTTTGTTTATCTACGACTACTTCATTCTTGAGAAGGTTCGTACAATTAATCCAGTAGTGCAACACTTTTATTATCCTTGAATGAATATACTGCAATTTTATTGGCATTGAAGCGTCGAGTGACCTGAGAAATTCGAGTGAAGTGTCCGAATAGCATCGTAATGCAGCACTTACAATAAAATTCTCCGATTATCTCGGGTGCATGATTTATTTGGTGTCAATTAGTTTCAATTTCAATTTATTCACACACAAATAGTATATAACACAATTATTATAATTACCTAAGGCTTAGCACAAGTGACCCTTAGTCTATTGTACTGCGATTGTATGAGCCTTACTATTATACATAAATCTCTAATTCAAAATACTACAATAGTTCATACATGTCATAACATAATTCTGGAACTCCTCAAGTAAAAGTTGACTGTTAAATAATTCTTTCTTCTTAAGAAAATAGAAGTCATTGTCTGCAATCAAGTGGTTTTTATTAATGTCCCAATATCAGGCTGAATTTGGAATTTTAGGATTGGAGTCGGATGAGAAGATAATTCGTGGTTTTTAGTTCTCACTCGCTGACCAACGATATTTCAGGGCGTGGTGTAAACCCAAATCACGTGGCGCTCAATTTTACATCTACCCCGGCCCGTCTTCACTGTTTAAAAGCTGGCGGCCACCATTGTTCCTGACCTAAAGCTACAGTCCTAATAGAAGGCTAGACAGTCTTAAGCTGATTCAGTCTGTGTAGTGTGGTTTTTATAATCCTGTTTCTATTAAATAATTCTTTGATAAGAAACGAGCGTCGCAGAGTTAGGGCAGTAACTTTAAAGAGTATGTTAAGGTCTGCATACTTTATTTCCACTTTACTAATTTTTAGCGACTGTAGGCGCAGTTGTAATATTCAAAACCTATAATATTTTACATTGGCTACGGTCAAGCTATGCCTTTTTTAGAACGTCATGTAACTTTAACAACTTTAAGAAAGAAATTAACAGATAGATAACTGCTTGATGGTTGTTTTATCTCTTTAAGGGGATGGAAAAAAGATAAATCGAGGCAAGGGCTGATGGAACTTTCCCATGTTTTTGGTTTTCCCAAGCTTTCAAACCATTGATATTTTTAAAAGAATAAATGAAATAAAAAAAAGCATTCGTTATCTTAGATGAAGCATGGATTTTTTAAATTGGCACCATTAGTCAATTTTAGCAAGATAAAAATAAAAGAAGTATTAGATCTACTAACGTTGCGTTGATTATAAAAGGTATTATGCTGCAAACAAATATATATTTATTTATTTATTTATTTATTTATTTATTTATTTATTTATTTATTTATTTATTCTGACTACGTTACTAATATAATATAGTTTGTAGCAAGTCTTACAAAATAAAACAAAATTAAAAATTCAGAACAACAGTAAGTACAGTTAAAAAATAGAGAATAAGAAAATAAGACAAGAAACAAAACAAAAAGCAATGTTACTAATAAAAAAAATTAAATTAAAAGAGCAATATAGAGTCTTGAGTCAGATGGTCAAGTTACGGGCTTCCTGAACGAACTCCTCAATGGAGTAATAAGCCTTCTCAATTAAAATTTCCTTTAGCTTATTTTTAAAACGATCATTTCCCAAATTCTTCAAGTCCAAGGGTAGGATATTGTATAGGTGAATCTGTATTGATTTTTTTTTAGATTTAGATAGTCTGAAATTTGGTTCAATTAAGAGATTAGCAGAGCGAGTGCGATAATTGTGGTTCTCCGCATGAGTCCGAAACTGATGCCACCCTCTATGCACTTCCAATAGCTGATAGAATATATAGATGGAAGGGAGTGCCAAAATCTCTGCTGTCCTGAAAAGTGGTATACAGTGGTCAATTATACCAGCACTACAAAGAACCCTAACTGCTCGCTTTTGGAGTTTAAATACTCTCCGTGCACTAGAAGAATATCCCCACAAGGTCACTCCATACACAAGGCGAGAGTGAAACAGTGCAAAGTAGGCATTCCTAAGGATATTCCCAGATAAACAACGCCGGAGCCGCCTCAGAAGAAACACCACGCTGGAGAGTCTTCCACACAAGAAGTCAACATGACAAGCCCATGTCAAAGAACTATCCAGCGTGATGCCGAACATCCTGACCGGTCGAGCATTGGCGTTAGCAAAAACGGAAAATTCGAGGGTTTGAGATTTATCCGGATTACACTTCAAGAAATTTGAAGAAAACCATGTATCAGCCCTTGACATAGCCCGATTTAGTTCCACTTCCAAGCTGGATTCCTTGGAACAAGATACACAAATGGTGGAATCGTCTGCATAAAGTGAACATCTGAGGGGCTGCATGAAGTTGAAGAAGTCATTAACGTATATTATAAATAATAACGGTCCCAAAACAGACCCTTGTGGGACATCATGCCTCACTGATCAATAGTGAGAACATCCCGAACAAAGCTCAACACACTGCTCTCGACCATCCAAATATGAAGCCAAAAGGGACAAGGGTACACCCCTGACGCCGTAACGCTCCAACTTCTGCAACAAGAGAGAATGACTGACACAATCAAATGCCTTGGTTAGGTCACAAAGCGTTACAGCTGACTGTTTCCCCTTCTCAAGACACTCAACTATGCCACCCACAACCTCAGTCACCGCCATGATCGTAGAGCATCCCCGGCGAAATCCAAACTGACTGTTATTCAACAAATTATTAACCTCAAAGAAGTTGCAGAGTCTACTCTTTAATATCATCTCAAAGACCTTTGAAATGTATGGGATGATTGAAATAGGGCGATAACTATCAGGAACATCCACATCACCGGACTTGAGCAAAGGCACCACCTTAGATAATCTAAAACAATCGGGAAATATCCCCGCCCCCATACACTCATTGAACAGTTCCGAGAGTGGGAGACTTATGAGGTCACCTACCGACTTCAATACGGCGCTATTAACATCATAGACGTCTGTGGCACATGAGTTCTTTATAGAGGCAATGGCATCGGCTACCTCCAAAGGTGTCACTCCATGCAAAAAAAAGGTTCTGTTATGAATCTGAATGGTCGAAGTCATGTCATACCTATCAAGATCCACCCTAGGCAAGGTTTTTATTATTTCATCCGCTATTCTCGTGAAAAAATCATTAAAGCAATTCGGGTCAGCATTAACAGAGTTAACATTATTTCTTGAAGCGTTACGCTCATAATTTATCAATTTCCAGACCGCTCTAGAAGGATTATTGGACCCCAACATAAAGCGTTCGTAGGCTTTACTTTTTGCTGCTACAAGAGCACGTCTATAATCCTTTCGCAAAGCTCGGTAAACAGCCACAGCCTCAGGATATTGAGCACTCTCAGAAAAAAAATATGTCTCATATGCCTTAACTCATCCGTAAACCACTTAACAGGTCCCCTTTTATGGGGATTGTGGATTCTTTTTAAAGGAAAATTGCGTTCGACTAGAGCTGCAAAATTGTCGGTAAAAGATTTAGAGAGATATTGAAAATTTGAGTCGGCGCAAGGCAGCCAATCCATCAAGCTAACCATCCTGCGAAAGCCCTCAAGACACTGTGAATTATAAGATCGCCTCCACAGCGGCGTGGTGCAAATACTTTCACTCATCACTGTTTCAAACATTATACCCCTGTGGTCAGATAAGTGAGGCTCCACCACATTAACGCAATACAATTTCTGCGAGATATTGGTGATAACATTATCAATACATGTCGAAGCCGTGCCGAAGACGCGCGTTGGCTCATGCACACAAGGATGTAAACCAAATAAGGAGAAAACACCAGCAAGGTTAGTTCGCCGCGGTGAACCTTCCAGAAAGTTTATGTTGAAGTCACCAAGTAACATTACATTCTTATATTTGGCAGTCCGATCATGCAACATTCGTTCCAACCGCACAAGAAATACATCGAACTTACCAGTATATGATCTGTAGAAAGCAACAACGGCCAGACTTGAACCTGGCACCGAAACCCCACAGAGTTCAGCATCCATCTCACACGCAAACTCATCCAAATTTATAGGCTTAGTTATAATACCAGATCTCACAAAAATCGCAACGCCACCATGTTTATTATTAGATCTGCAAAAGGACGATCTTAGTTTAAAATCACCCAAATTCATTGACTTCATGCTCTCATACTTTAACCAATGTTCCGCTATACAGACGAAGGGACAATTAATATTATTAAGATATGCAATTAGTTCATTAACCTTATTTGACATAGATTGAATATTAATAAAAAATACATTGACCATCTTACTCTGTCTTTGCTTCGCAGCAGATAAGCTTTTACAGCGCTTAGTTTTAGTCACTTGTCGTATAACATCTTGTCCGAAAAAAGGATTGATTCAAACAATGATCCACGGTGTGATTGGCGTGGTCACTATTACTGTCCTTTAGATGACTACACGTTGAAACGTCATCCAGGCGGAGTTTGTCACACTGCACATCAGTTCCCATTTCCACGGATACAGTACAAACCGAAGTCACGTCTGTCGGCAGAGGCTTACTCGTTGCAACACCAACATCCGATTGACGATTGTTAAAACCATCCACATGATTCTTGAAGACAATTGATTTCCAGATATAGCGAACAAACCTTTCCTTATAGTCAAAACAACAACGTGTATTTAAGTCGTCGTAATTTAGTTTGTTTGCTGATAAGAAGCGTACGTTTTTTGCTTTACTAGCCACTTGACGCACAAAAGTATTCTGTTCCGCAATTAACTTATTTAAAACTACCCTTCGTGGACTAACCAGTGGTGATCCGACCAGCAGTAAATTTGAGGTTTTTACAGCATCGAAACAGCGATTTATGATGTCCTCCGTTAATTTATTACCCCTTATGCTATAGAAATGTTACCTAGGTAAAACATATTTTTCAAGGTACATAAAACTTCATGCTGATGGTGAGGATGGTTCTGTTGAGGGTGCAGAGGCAATACTTTCTTCCAAAACTAAGCTGAGTGACTACCATGGGGAAATGAATCAGTAACATCTTTTAAAATGGTTTGAAAATCAATTATTGAAAAATTTAACAAAGCCATCCGTGATTGTAATAGAGAAAGCCCCATACCATAGCACGTTGTTAACAATAGTACCTAATACGTCATGGAATAACGCTGCAATTCAAGAATGGTTAACTACTAATAAAATTAAATTTTTTTATACAATTGTCAAAGTCGAATTTTTACAAATCGTTAATAGGTTGGTATAAAATATTTGTATGCCCTTTTTTTAACATATTCTTAAATATGTAACTTAAATTCGTTTCAGACATAAGCTAACACAAAAACATTTAATTGATGACCTGGCTAACAATGGACATAAAGTTCTACGGCTACATACCACTGTATGTTCAATCCGATCGAACATATGTGGGGGATTACTAAAAATTATTATGGTAGACATATTGATCGCGATGGTAGTACAGAGACTGACTATTTGAATATGTGCAAAGAATTATTGTGTACTGATGTTTGAAACAATTCAATTCGGCACACAGAAAACGAGATATTAAAATAATTTAAAAGAAAACATGTATTAGATATACTGAACATGCAACTCATTACTGTTGAAGTAAATAAAACAAGTGGTTGAAGTGATTTGGAGGATGAGTGATGATCTATCTTTGTATTCTTGTTTTCATTATTTCTAATATTAAAACCCTATAACTAAAAAAAATTGCAGTATCTTTAAGTAGAATAGCAGAGCCGTTTCTAACCCAAAACTCCATAAGAAATAACATTGTCCTGAAATCTGCAGTTTTCGGTGCCATTTTAGGGCGTGGCACTTTTCCTGGAAGCCACCATCCTCTCTTCACCTAAGTGGAACCCAGCTACTATCGCCACCTAGTGTCTGACATCATAACTACTCGCAGTAGATACAGGATCCGTATTAACCTAAGTGGCCCCCCCGGTATTACCAGGGGGCCCCATTATTTGAAGATTCTAACCTAACAGCATTCCCCATGGAACCCAAGTACCCGCGGAGGCGCGAGCCCCAGACCCGCGGCGGAGGAAGCCTCCACAACAGGCGTTGAGCGCGCATGATGATCGAAGGCGATACCGCGAGACCCTATGCATAATTCGCGAGGCTAGCTCAGGCAGGTCAGCGACCCCGAGCGGCGGTCACCCGATGGTTACCCGATGATCGCCCGAGGGTACCCGTCTTAGCCTAAGTGGCGCCCCCTGGTATTATCAGCCCTCATTATTTCAAGATTCTAACCCAACTTTATGACCCATGGTCACGTGTTATTATATTTATGGGGAGAGATGACGTACCACGTTCTCAATAGTACCCCAACGCAAGTACCTAACCTGAACATCTATCTAAATAATCAATATTGAACAACATAATGAATAAATAATAACAGAAAAAAAGTTTGTGCAGTCAGCGGGAATTGAACCATAATCCTCTGGGGCCGAACCTCAAAGCCTTGCAAAATACGCTACGAGAGCATATACCTTAAAATTGCTAAACAATGTTTGACAACGTGAAACCACGGGGGCACATCTGATTAGATTGCTGGAACAAAAGGTCCTTAAGTGGGGTTATGGCGGTGTTTTCTAATGTACAAAATTAGGGCAAACCATACACATATACTTAGTAAAACAAACTAATTGATATCTGAGTACTACCTGAAGTTAGGCAACCAGTGTTTCACATAAAAATAAATATTATAAGCGTAGGAAAATATTAACAATCTTGTGCATTCACCTATCTGCTATGCAACACAAGCATCAGCTTTCAATATTATTTTACAATCATTTACCCCGAAAGGGCTGCAACGTCTCTTATAGATGGATAGTATAAACTAAAAATCAGTAATTAGTCGAAGCGTCAAGTCTTTTAGCCGATTATTAAAAACAAAGACATCAGATTTAACAAAAAAAGTATTGTAATATAAACTGTTCCGTGTGGAATCAGATTAAACGTATTATGAACCCTGTCCAACAGACCCTGTTCCCCCGGAACAGACCTGTTCCCCCTGGAACAGACCCGATGAACAGACCCTGTTCCCCCAGGAATAGACCCTGTTCCCCCAGGAACAGACCCTGTTCCCCCAGGAACAGACCCTGTTCCCCCAGGAACAGACCCTGTTGGCCTCTCTATCACAGAAAACAGCCCCGATAAAGAAACAAAACAGTTAAGTACATCAAACAAATTTATTACCAAAAATATATAGGTATTCACCAAACAATACAATACATGTCATTAATGAACATTGTTAGAGGCAGCGCGGCATGTAATTAGACAACACGGGATCTAGTATGTCCTTTTGACAAACAGTATTTTCAGACGTCATCTATAATTACGTTCACACACACTCCCGCTATCTGGGTACTACCTGAACTTATGCAACCAGAAGCCCCTATCAGCAAATATTGCCTTCACCAATTTATTAACAAACCTAAGTGTGACGATGACGACAAAATGGCGGTAAATCTAGCTTTTATAATGCACTCACCATTTTATCGACAAACCAGTACTAATGGCGTTGCCAAACCAATATTTCACCTTATTCAACATAAAAATTGTCGAAACGGCAACACCGCCGTTCCAATACTGAAAATTTAAGAAAATACGCTTAGGCCATCTTGCAATAGCCGTCCGCAACAGTAACTAGGTAAAACAAAGAACCCTAAGTGTGGTTATAGGGATATATTATTATCGATCTCAATTTATTAACAAATCTTAAACCTTCCAACAGCTTCAGGATTGCATAATTAAATGAAAATCAATCAATTTTAAAACTTTTTTATTTATAACATAAAAATATCACTTACTACCGCCCTGGTATATTACATTAAAGGAATAAAAAATCGGCGTAAATAAAAAGACATCTGTAATCATTTAGCAATGTTTTATTTCAGAAATATATGCAGTTTTCAAGTCAAATGCACGATTATGGTAATATATATAAAGGTCATATTGGAGAAAATAAGATCTTTTTCGAATTTTATTATGTTTAAGGATATGTTTACCGAATCGTACAATAAAAACAGAATACATAATTAATTATCTTTCAATAAAATGATCATATAAAATCGAGTCACAACGCGAGGTAGAAGTGGTTTTATATGCAAATTTCATCAACATTGTTGGTCTATTACATATGCAATTTTGCATTGAAAGTAATTATCATTTTAATAAATAATTAATGTATAATGTGAGTGAATAAAAGCAAGCATATATTACTACTAATGGGATCTGTATACAGGGGGTATGAAACACTTTTGACCGTTAAATTACGCCTTTAAATTATAAATTATATCTATAAACTGCCATAACATTCGACCTAAATGGTATATTTTAGTACAATGACGTAGCTGAAGACCAACTACATTTTAACTGATTGTACGTATTTGGGTGATATATTTAAAATTAATCTTGAAAGAGAACATTTAATAATTATTTTTCGTTTCCCTCAAGCCCCAGCTAGGCGGATCAAAACCTCGTTAAGCTGTCTAATCCGCCATTAACCCCGTTTAAAATATCCCAACAGAGTAGTTATTACCAGCCTCGTATATGTATTTAAAATCAGTGTAAAGAATAAACAAGCCCATTATCTACATTTTCAAAATACCCTGTATATGATGATATTATATTAGTGTTTGAATTAATTAGTACGTACTCCAATCGACATATATTTATGCATCATAAAAATTAATTCTTTAATAGTAGCGTCACTCTAGAAGGGGCTTATAAATAGTGCAGAAATGGTGAGAGCACTTAATTGTTTCTGTTATAAGTTTGCAACAGGTAAGTTTTTGAATTTTATTATGGTGTTGGGGGGTTTTTAAACTGACTTGGTATTTTTATTCAAAGTGTTTGTATCTTTTGGTTTTCTTTTTGCATACGTTTAAAGCGTGACGCTCAAAATTGTGCGCCTATATGTAAAATATGTATTAAAACGCTCGAAAGTTAAGGTAATCTTTTTTATTTTGAATAAAATTTTTTATATTATTTCCCTAAAACGATATCAGTATACCTAGGTAATTTTTAAAATGCGTCTCATATGGACACGCATCCACATAAGCCATTGTTTTTATTACGAATTCACGAACCCTTATTCGTTATTATGTAGAATACAACTACTTTATATAGGCATTTGCACCAAGTAGTTTGGGTATTAGTTTTTCAAAACAGCCCTAAAGAAATGAAAATTGTTTTTAATTTTTTTTCATACCTGTATAATAGTGTGTTTTAACATTTTATCTACATGTGGGTTTTTATCAGTATAATATCCGACACATTTAATATTATATTGTTTTTTATATCTTTTTTAAATATTATAACTCAATTCTTGTAGCTTGAGTATGTACGTCACAATATCTGTGCAATTAAACTAGCAGTTAAATAAGGCATTATTTAATAGGGTCATAGACCAAATAATCCTGCAAATATGATTAATTTTAAAACAGCTGCTCTACGCCAGTGTGTCGTAAAAGTTAATTTAACAAGTGATAGCAAGCTAGTAAATTACAATGACCATAACACTCCGTATGCATCGAAAAAGATATAGGGAAAGTAATTTATTTTACAACTTGTATAGGACTTGGAACATAGGTCGATTAAAGAAAACGGGTTTGGCATAGGTTGATTAAAGAAAACGAGAGCTCTAATAATAATATATTTTTATTGGGTTTATAATAATATACATTCTATTTATTTTTACATAACTAAAATTTTATATTACGAGATATAATCTTATGTAATAAATCTTTAAGCTGCACCAAAACGCCTACATTAGGGCAAGATATACCAAAAAATGAAAGATCCATTTTACCGATGCGAATTAAACTCATGGTAAATTCATTATATTCAAAAAACATGTCGTTTTGAATAAAATAAAGGCGGCCGTCGGTGTAACGAAATACACTGTCTATCTTTGCGGGAATCCCGTTAAATAATTCTGACGTTATATGATAATTGTCTGGTCTAAACATGCACTCATTTATGCCCCATACTAGAATATCATTGAAAAATAAATAGGTTTTTCCCTTGTTTGTGTTCACGACAGCTTGAACTCTGGTTTTTACATTTGTGGCAGCGAGACTATCTATTGATTCCGTTTTTATTAACGTGAACGTGCCGTACTGTACAAAGTAAATCAGATCATCGGCAAACAATACAATGTCACCATTAGGACGTTCATATATAGCAGTTATTTTCCTAAAATTTTTTGGCAAAAATTTAAAATAATCTGTTAATAGAAACGGGGTATTAGAAATTTGTTTTGCCTCTAAATTCAACATCCAAACAAATCTCTCATAAAAAATAAATAATTTGTTTTTAACGATTAAATAAGCTTTATTTGTTTTCGAGTCCAAGTCACATAGAGTCGGAAACTGTGCCGCATCGGGTACCGAGGGCGCGTCAGGGGTCGGGGGTACGCTGGGGATTGTTGTTGCAGCTTTTGTCTGTATAGTTGTGGTTCTTGTCTGTGGGGTGGTTGTAACTTTTATTGGCATAGTTGTGGTTTTTATCTGTGGAGTGGTTGTAACTTTTGTAGGTATTGTCGTGGTTTTTGTCTGTGGGGTTGTATTCGGTGACGTGGGTATTTTTGTTGTGGCCAAAGATTTTTTGCCATAAAGGTACTCGATACCATAAATATCGTCCTGAGTTATTTTCACATTTTCCGCTTTGTAATACGGGTACATGATCGCGCTCTCGTCAGCTGTGTGGGCTAAACCTAGAGTATGTCCAATCTCATGTATTAAAACGCTTAGTAAATTTGTCCCACCATTTTTGGAGGAAAGACTCCATGGCTCTTTTGAATGCATGTGAATCTCTACATTGAAACTTCCATCCGGAAAAAATGCGTGCGCTAAAGTAGGTTTATCTAATTTGTAGGGACACCACGTGAGGTCATTTTTCATTTTATGCCGTTGGTCGGCAAACGAAATTGTAATATTATGGGTGTTTCTATCATATTTAAAGCGGAAATTAGAAACATCCTCCCATGCTTGAAAAGCTCTTTCAGCAACTGCTCTATATGGATAAACTGAATAATTTGGGGGGTATATAGACCAGGATAGCTTTAAATCTTTCCATAAGTAGTTAGAGCCTCTTCCCCAATCTGCAATATCTTTGACGCCACAGCGTGGTCTTTGCATTAGAGCAATAGTTTCGTTATTTAAGGTTCCATCTTCAGGGAGACCATAAGTTTCTTGAAATGCCCGTAACCCATCTGATATCGACACTAAGGCATTATCTGTAGCATTTTCTTCCAAGTAACCATAGTCTGTTAAATATTGGCGGGCAGCTGTTTCGTCTGTTGCCTGTACAGCTGTAGAAGTAACAGTGAGAAATAAAATGAGGTAAATTAACACACCCATTCTGCTCGAGGGGTAGATATATACTGAAATCATAAATAAGGGGCAGTGTATTTATTTTAAAAATTCGATTACACCAAGTTTTTCCAGTTCTAGTAATATAGACCATATTTTATCGTCGTTTTTATGATTAAAATTGTCGCTCTCTAACTGTTTAAACATTTCCACTAGCTTGTTAACATCATTATCATAATCAAGTTCTAAATCATTCAAAGTAGGAGGAATAGTACTGTTCAATTTAAGGTTTTTCTTTATCATGCTCACTCTGCTTTTCTTTAAATAAGTCCTTTTTGGTGGAAAAAGCTTAGAAATAATGTTTGTATACTTCCAGCTTCTGCTAGAATTTATGTGATTTTTACTATTAAACCCCCTTCGGTGTGCGCTTGATAAAAGAAGGATTTCTTTATATTTATCCAGCTCTGTATTGGAATAGCCTATAGGGCGTTCTTTTGTCAATAAATTCAGAAGTCCTACAGTTAAAGTATATTTCTCATTATCAATCACTAGGGTGTTATTTTCAAATTCTACGGGCTTATTCCCAATAAAGCAGCCATTTTCAACCATTTTAAAACCAAAATCTAGGCCGTTCGGTAAAGACAAAAGCGCTAATTTAATTTTTCGGTTCGCCATCTTATCTCGCAAAACTCTGACATTCGAATGACGTACTCATCAACGGAACGGGTGTTTAAAACACTACCTAAAACACAACACTAACATAACAATATCTTAACTGAAACAAAACAGTGTCTTAACGGAAACAAAACAAACATATAACGCTTATATATCAATCACAACGTCAACACTGAAAAAACAAAACAGGTCTTATATACCTATAATATTGTTTCAGATCATCTGAACACAAACAAAAACACTAATATAACACTGATACGTCAATCATAATGATGACGCTGTATACCCATAAACAGGGTGTAGTTCTGAGAAGCCCTAATATATTTTCTAGTAAAACACTGTTTCTTTTAGGTAAAAAATGATACGTATGTAATAATATTAATACGATTGTAAATACGCATAATCTTTATTAAATACATCTAGATACACTTCTATGAATAATGTTCCTAATCGTTTTAAGTTTATCTGGAGCTTTTGAAAAATAAAAGTGAGTTGATTTTGTTTCCAGGAACCGATTGAAAATATTTAACATTTCTATTGAATCCAGGTCTGCACCCAATTTATATTCTTTATATTGGAACTTGCTAACGTCGATAGAAGGCATCATATGTTTCATCACTTTAAGGGTAGGATCATAAGGTTTTTCTTTAAACACGTTCCAAAAATGAATGTTGCTTCCCATTTCATCATACAAGAGTTGTCCACATTTTGGTTCAACATTGATATTATATTTTTTAGCAAGCTCCCAAACTATTAAGGTAGCCGGTAGACAGGATGCGTAATATTTGTTCTGTATAAATACTCTTTCAACATTGTCGAGAATAATGTTTAATGTTTCTACCATGTTTAACACCACGCTGTCGACTATGCAATGAATCCATTATCCTAGCTGCAGCCTTTTAACGGACTCGTTATATTAATGTTTTCGGCAAGTAATATATTCAAAAACGCGTAAAACTGCTTGTTGTATGTACATCTGCTGCATACTAAACCTTGAATATTAATTCTGAACGCACCTTATTTTTCGAAGGCATGCTACTTTTCTGAACGCACCCCAACCGAGGTTATAAATAGGGGTGCATTATAGGCAGGACGCAGGAGCTCCAGAGCCCATTCTGTCTTTGTACGTTAGAGAGAGCAGACGTATTTTGAGCCATATTTATTTTGTTACAGAGTAAAAAAATGCCGTTCCCAAGTGAGTACGTCGAGTTAATTAGGGCCCAGATGGATACCCATAACTTAACAACGGTTACCTGCGGTAAGATATTGCAGGACTGTACTCGTGCAATTCGCAATTTAAATAAACTTTTGAAACGCGCTGAGTCTGTGGCTGAAAAGTCTCATATAATAGCGTGTTTAGCCCAAATTAAGGGGTTTCAGTCCTTACTAAAGGACCGTAAAGTGGGCGAGGGTAGTGGGACACGTCGTGCAGAAACGGCTTCTTGTAGAGTAAAGTGGGAAGATTTACATTCGGCATTCCAATCGAGAATCAGGACGGGTGTTATTATTAACAAACGTCATACTGATGTACGATCATTTTTAGAGGACTGTTTGGCAATTTTTAAGCGGCGAATTCAAAACGCATTAAAAAAAACTACTGCACTCAAAGTTAACACCACTCTTTGTGGGGATTTTGAAATTAGTAAAGCAGACGAAATTTTAAAGGATACAAAGTACATTACTACTCCGAATGCCCCTATTTTCGGCAACACAAACTTAAATGAGTGGTTTACCGATCATGTTAAGAACCCTATTTTAGTTGAATTAGACACGTTCCAGGAACCAAATTCTGGGTGGGCACTACGCAAAATTATGCATTTAATGGTATCTATTAATCATTATAATCCTCTTCGGGTCGGAACTTACATCGAACTTCCAAAACAAATTGCATTGAAAAAGGCATGTGTTAATGTTCAGAATACTGATGAAATGTGCTTTGCGTGGTCCATCGTTTCCGCTTTATATCCCGCGTTCAAGCATTCTGAACGAACATCGTGCTATCCAAACCCTCAGTCAGTTCTAAACTTGGAAGGTATTAAGTTTCCCATGACAATTAATCAAATTTCAAAGTTTGAAAAGCAAAACCTAATTTCCGTTAACGTATATCGACTGCAAAAAATTGGAAAAAATTATCTGGTTGTGCCATATTATATACCTGAAAATAAGCATCCTAACCATATAAACTTACTACTTTTACAAGACAGCTACTTTTCCTCAGATGATGATATTGATTTAAGCCCTATAAAATACCATTTTGTTTGGATTAAAGACCTTTCACGCTTACTATCAAGGCAATTGAGTCTTAATACGCATCGAAAATTTTTTTGTGATCGCTGCCTTCATTTTTTCCACACGCAGATAACACTAGATAAGCACACGTCCGAATGCTCTAAAAACAAGACTTTAGCAATACCTCGGATGCCTGTAGAAGGCAATAATATTTTGGAATTTAATAATTTTAAACATAAGGAAAAAGCCCCGTTTGTTATATACGCAGACTCGGAAAGCTTGCTAATACCTGTAGTCGATGATATAGAAAAAAACACTCAAAAGGAACAAGAGCATGTCCCTTATAGCGTCGGTTATTATGTAAAATGTAATTATGACGATTCTCTATCATTTTATAAAAGTTACACAGGCCAAGACTGTATGCAGTGGTTCATGCGCGAGCTTCAACAATTTGCTGAAGACGTCGAGACGGTCTTTTTATGTGATTTGCCCATGGAACCGCTTACGCCTGCCCAGCAACAAAGTTTTTTGGCCGCTACTCACTGTCATATATGTGAGAAACCATTTACGGAAGACGATAAGCGTGTTAGAGATCACTCGCACTTCACCGGAAAGTATCGAAACGCCGCACATGAGCACTGCAATCTACAGTACCAGGATTCACACACCATACCTGTCCTATTCCATAACTTAAGTTGCTATGATGGGCACATGATAATACGGGCACTATCTGAAATAGAGGGAAAGATTGATATATTACCTGTAAATAAAGAAAATTATATCTCATTTACGAAGCATATAATGGATAGTACTGTTCATTTTCGATTTATAGATAGTTTTCGCTTTCTTGCTAGCGGTCTGGATAAGCTTGCATCATACTTATGCGAATATCCTAACCTAAAAGCAGAGTTTGAATACCTGGGGGAAGAACTGAACTTACTTACCCGAAAGGGTGTTTTCCCTTATGATTATATGAACGCTTGGGAAAGATTGAATGAGACTGAACTCCCTCCTAAAGAGGCGTTTTATAACAGCTTAGAAGATGCAGCTATAAGTGACGCGCAATATTTAAATGCGCAGAAAGTTTGGCAAACTTTTAATTGCCGTACCATGCAAGACTACTCTGACTTATATCTTAAAACGGATGTAATGCTTTTAACGGATGTATTTGAGGCATTTAGGGATATATCGCATAGGACATATGGCCTTGATCCTGCATGGTCGTATACCCTACCTGGTTATGCGTGGCAATGTTTATCCCTCTTAATTCATCGAGAAGATATGATAAAACTTGAGCTGCTTACTGATTTAGAGATGCTAACATTCATAGAAAAGGGAGTTCGCGGGGGGCTAAGTCAGTGTTCGAAGAGGTATGCAGAAGCCAACAACAAGTACATGCCAAATTATGACCCAACTAAAGAAGACTCCTATCTCATGTACTTTGATGTTAATAATCAATACGGCTGGGCAATGTCGCAATATCTACCTTATGGCGGCTTTAGGTGGCTTTCAGAAAACGAGATATCTCACTTAAACATTAGTGAAATTTCAGATAAATCTGCCGAAGGGTTTATTTTGGAAGTGGACCTGGAAATACCTGAAAATTTGCATGATAAGTTTTCCGATTTTCCATTATGCCCTGACCATGAAAAACCACCTGGGGCAAAGAATGAGAAACTTTTGGCTACGCTACACAATAAAACAGAATACGTAATACACTATAGAAACTTAAAGCAAGCTCTAACTTTGGGTGCAAAATTGAGCAAAATACACCGAATATTAGCCTTTAAACAATCTCCATGGCTAAAATCATATATCGACCTCAACACGGGGCTGCGCCAAAATGCCAAGAATGAGTTTGAAAAGAATTTTTTTAAACTTATGAACAATGCCGTATTTGGAAAGACAATGGAGAATATCCGGAACCACTCTGACGTCAAACTTATAACGAAATGGGATGGCCGCTATGGCGCAGAAGCCTTAATATCCCGGCCAGAATTTAAAAGCAGCACAATTGTTTCCGAAAATTTAGTAATTGTCGAGCTTGCAAAAACACAAATTTATTTTAATAAGCCGATTTATGTCGGCATGTGTATTCTTGATTTGGCAAAGACTACGATTTATGGCTTTCACTACGAGTACATGGTTCCACGTTTTGACACCTGTAGTGTATTGTATACAGACACAGATAGTCTTATTTACGAAATTAAAAACCATGATGTGTATCAGATAATGAAACGAGATTGTAACGATTATTTTGATACCTCAGATTATGCCCGTGATAACGTTTATATGATTCCACAAGTGAACAAAAAGGTGTTGGGAATGATGAAAGATGAGAACAATGGCCGCATTATGACCCATTTTGTTGGTCTTAGGTCTAAAATGTATGCTATTAAACTGCTTTATACTCCAGACGAGATTGAGCAAGAACGGGTAAAACTAGAGAATTTAAACAAAGAGCGGGCGGAAATTGATAAGGTTTTATCTAACTTGGGCGTTACCAAAAAGATAAAGGGCATTAAAAGGTCTGTTATTAAAAATAAAATCACATTTGAAGATTACGTCACCTGCCTTGAAACTTGGTTGGAAAAGCCTATTTCACAGCGTCTAATTAGGTCCCAAAAACATGAGCTACATACTATAAAACAAACTAAAATCGGTCTCAGCCCTTATGATGATAAGCGGCAAATATCGAAATCTTCACCCGGCACATTACCATGGGGGCATTGCTCACTTATGCATGTGGATGACTAAGTTGATCAGGGTCTGTTCAACAGGTCAACAGACCAACAGGGTCTGTTCAGGTCAACAGACCAACGGGGCGGTTCAACAGGGTCTGTTGATCAGGGTCTGTTCAGTTCAACAGGGTCTGTTCAGTTGTTCATTATTAGTATTATAATTATTCATATTATTATAACATTAGCACTCATATTATTATTAACATTAAAATTATTTTTATTACTAGAATAATCTACTAACGCGCACATATTATATCCTAACCTGTATAACTTTCAAAAGAGCCCATATTGGTTGTACAGTAAAAAGAAGGCCAAAATACTAACGCACACATATTATATCCTAACCTGTATAACTTTAAAAAGAGCCCATATTGGTTGTACAGTAAAAGAAGGCCAAAATACTAACGCACACATATTATATCCTAACCTGTATAACTTTAAAAAGAGCCCATATTGGTTGTACAGTAAAAAGAAGGCCAAAATACTAACGCACACATATTATATCCTAACCTGTATAACTTTAAAAAGAGCCCATATTGGTTGTACAGTAAAAAGAAGGCCAAAATTCCCCCTGTATAACTTTAAAAGAGCCCATATTGGTTATACAGTAAAAGAAGGCAAAAATTCCCCCTGTATAACCAAACGAAAAAAATTATACCACAAATGATTTGAAATCAGAAATGTGACTACAAATTGGGGAAACTTGAAGCTTTTCCAAAAAGTAGCACTCGCTGACGGCTGCTTTTCACCGGAGAGCGGTGTTGGTCCTGGGTTAGGAATACTTACACTTTTTTGTAGGGCGCCACCCAGTTTTTTTTTTTGTTAATAGAGTAGATAGAGCTTCAAACTGGGAAATGAGCTCTATAAGGTGAGGTGGTGAAAATTAAAATAAATCTTAAACATTGGGATAGCTTTCAATCAGTCTTTAATAGTAATTAAATTAGTGATGTTAAGGGGGTTAATTATGTACAAGAAAAAAGGCGAACATAATATTATCATTATCCTGAGACTATTGCGGTTTAAATATGATTATTAAGTATTTCTGTATTAATTGAGATTTAAAAATGCAACGTATTCTGATGTAAAAGTAACTTAAAAGTTATGCACTGAAGCTAAAAAAATTCGACGCTAAGTACCTAGTATATTCTTTGGCCAAAGATATAGTCCTTTTATGTACATTTATATACAATCATATTACCGAAAAAATTAAAAAAACGTAGGTAATGAGGAACGATCAGAAGACTTGCTTACATTGCTAGATTATTAAATGAAAAATGATTACTTCGAGATGTCGACACGGGCAACATCCCGCTTATGCACCCTTATAAAAAATGATTAAGTAAGTGAAGTAAAATGGTTACGGTGTATTGTAAAATCGTTAAGAAATAATAACGGAAAGAACTGGCCTTAGGTCCATTGATGCTTTGGCTGGAACAACAGCTTCTGGACGGCAACGGTGTTGGTAGCCTTACCACATGACTCCGTCTAGGAACCGGGTCTTGCAACGCAGCTGATTGCAGACCTATGGGAGTCCATTGATGAAACTGAAGGGAGCTTTACTAAGTTCCTGGATTGAACTAGTCCCTGAGATGAACAATTCTAAATGGGTCCAAAACCACAGGCACAATAACGCCTAGTTATTAAACCTAGCGTGAAACCCTGCAAGTAACAACGAAAATAACCAAAAAGTTCTAAAAACTCAAACATTAGGACATCTTACCTCTTTACTGAGGGTGCACTACCACCATTTCGGATTCACAACACGGCAAAAACAATATCTGGACATTTATACTAAAAATCCACTTAAAATTATGGGAAGTGTTCCCGAAAGTACCTTTACATGGTGCCAAAAAACTCTCAAAAAAACTTCGAGCATTAAAAATGAACGTGATTCTCCGATGCTCGACAAAGAATCCACACCAATTCCGCGGGGAGCTAAATCGTACCTCACCATGGTACTGCGCGAACGTCCACCCGTCACTTATTATCTGCAACGCCCATAACTGGTACTACCTATTAAACTATTGTAGGGTGAATGCGCTGGACTTTGGGAATATGAATAATTGTTAATAATTTAGCGTTTAAAAATTAAAAATGCTACACTGCCTCCCTCCAAAAAGAAAAAAAATTAAGGATTTGCAACCCTTAAAATTTTTTTTTTTTATTATATTCTCCTGCTGTTAAGGCTCATGGTGTGGCCATATGATGCCATGATACCATGTTGTCAGATTGCCAAACTTTTAGTACTTTGATAACTGTCGCGTATCACTCGTCCGCAAGGGAGGTCAAGATTGGTATGTCAAAATCAGTAAGTTACGAATCGGATTAATGTGGTAAATAGGTAGGTCTCTTAAAAGTTGACAACTAAGGAGGAAATAAGTTCAATTTGACATATTAACTAGCATTAACTCTATACACACTATATACACTAAAATAACCTAAGGACGAACGAAGCCGTACTTATAACAATAAAATCCATTAAAAATTCTCTAAAATTTTTCTTTATGGAATTTTCTGATTTTTAACCGTCCTGAGCCATGTAACATCTTGGTTTAAACAGCAAACCTACGTTACGTCAGGCAAGGTTGAAAGAACTGAAGTTGCGGCTATGCCCTGGTGCATCAGTTCTAACTTGCGTTAAGTTATGATTTAAATATCAAGATAGGAAGTTTTAAATTTACATTCTTTGTGTCTTTTCTTTCGGGTAAACTGAAGATGAATTAACTAAAAATAGGTATAATACTATTATATAATATATAATATTACAGTATATAAAATATATTTTTTTTTCATAAGATAAAGATAAAGTAAGATAAATTTTAGGAGATAAGAGAATCTTGATCATCTCCTGAATCATCCGGAGAGCCACGGTAAGGTAACAAGTCTTTTACGTGCCACCTGCCGGCCTTAGAGCTGTCTACATTTTTCAATTCATAGACTAAGGGAGATAGTTTTTTGGAGACAATAGATAAGATATGCTTAGGACTGAGTTTCGCCGCAAACTTATCCGCGGCGCTGGACAACACCTTGTTCGGACGCCATACTTTTTCACCAACAGTAAAACTTATATCCCGTTTCCGAAGATTGTAAGATTTTGTATTTCGTTCATACGCTGCGTGCAATCTCCGGCGTATATCGACAAACAAGTTGCGAAACTCACCCAAATTTTCAGCATATGTATTTCGGTCGCCAGGTAAAATTTCTATAGATTGGTCTGGAGGAAAATTATCATAATATTCACCAGATAACGGGACATGTCGCCCAAACATAAGATATGCAGGTGGGAAACCAGTTACCTCGTGAATTGAAGTATTAATTGCTTGCCTAATTTCAGCTATATGTAAATCCCAATCACCATGTTGATCTATATAACAGCGGATAGCAGTAGTAATGGTTTTATTACTTCTCTCAACAAAGTTGCACTGCGGCGAGTAAAAGGGAGTAAACCACTGTTTAACTTTATATTTTTTACATAGATCTTTGAGCCGATTACTAGTAAAATTTGTGGCATTATCAGAGATGAGGATCTGAGGTACGCCAAATATAAGGAAAATTTGATTTTCCAGGATGTCTATAATAAAATCGGATTTAGAAGACTTAAGCGGAAAAATAAAAGTGTATTTAGAAAACCAATCAGCAGCTACAAGTAGCCACTTACTACCTCTCTTTGAGCGCGGAAAGGGACCTATAAAATCAAGAGAAATTATTTGGCCAGGCAAGTCGACTACTTTTTCTTTCCCCATCGTACCAATCTTGGGTAAATTAGAATGTTTTTGTGCGCCGCACACTAAACATCCACGAATAAATTTTAAAACATTCGATCTCATTTGAGGCCAATAATACAACTCCTGTACCCGATGCAAGGTTTTTCGAAAACCAAAATGTCCACTAGTGGGAGGTACGTGGCAATCTTTGATAATGTTTAAACGCTGACCCTTGGGAACCAAGAGTTTCCACTCTCGCTTGTTAAAAGTATAAGGAGAACGACAAGAAATGAATTTTTGCACCATATCATCGTCAACTCGCCATTGAGGGTAATTTTCAGGTGACTTACGAATTTTGTCACGAAGAGAAACATACCAGGGATCTAGGGAAGTGATGTCAATGGATAATAAAGATACTTGTGGAGTTAAATTTTGTGAGATAGATGGACTATCAATATTCGTATTATTAGAAAAACAAGAAGGTATCCGGCTTAAGGCATCTGGCACCAGGTGCATGGAGCCTTTTCTATGCTGTAAATCGAATGTATGCTGTCTCAATCTAAGCAACCAACGACTGAGTTTACCAGAAGGAATTTGTAAGTTGTAAAGCCAGAGCAAGCTGAAATGGTCTGTGATCACGGTAAATCGAGTACCCTCTATCCAAGGTCTGAACTTTTCAATGCAGAATATTACCGCTAAACATTCCCGTTCAGTTACTGAATAATTCCTTTCTGCTCGAGACAAGGTACGGCTCGCATAAGCAATTACTTTTTCTTCACCATCAATAAACTGAGTCAACATACCACCTATTCCCACATCTGAAGCGTCGGCTTGAACATAAAACTTTTGATTAAAATCTGGTTGGGCCAGAATAGGTGCGCTAACCAGCTTCTGCTTAATATACAAAAAGGCTTCTTCCGCTTCGTCATTCCAACTAACCGCTTGTTTTTTCTTTTTGCCTTTAAGAAGAGCATTTAAGGGACTTACAAGGGAAGAAAAATCTTTTATAAACCGTCGATACCACGAACACATTCCGATAAATCGCTTAATTTCTGTCGAAGTACAAGGGCGAGGGTAGTTCACCATACACTCGACCTTACTAGGATCGGTAGCTAAGGAATTGTTACCAACTATGAAACCTAAGTATCTTAAAGACGTTTTAAAAAATTGACATTTCTCAAGGTTAATGGTAAGTCCTGCGTCTGTAAGTAATTTCTTGGCAGTGTTTAATAAGTCAACATGATGTTCCCATGTAGGAGAACAAAGCAAAATATCATCAAGGTACGAAAATATGTGCGGTTCATACTTAGGGCCAAAAATTGAGTCCACTAGTCTTTGTTGTGTCTGCGCCGCATTGCACAGGCCAAAAGGTACAACGGTAAACTGGAACTGTCCACGACCGATTACAGAAAAAGCAGTTTTCTCCTTGGAAGCATCATCCAACGGAATTTGCCAGAATGCTTTTCGCAAATCAATGGAAGAGATAAACTTAGCATTACGTAAATTATTTAAAATACGGTCAACATGAGGCAAGGGAAAGCTGTCATGCTTAGTCAAGTTGTTAAGAAAACGCCCGTCAAAGCAGAATCTATATTCACCATTTGGTTTTTTAACGAGTAACGTAGGAGAGCTCCATGGACTTTGCGATTCCTCAACAACTCCCAATTTTATCATGGAGTCTAACTCTTTATTTAAAATTTCTTGCATATAAGGGGAAAGCAAATAGGGTTTTTTCTTAAACGGCAAACTATCGCCGGTATCGATAGTAAGTTTAATTTTATTGGTCCTCCCCAACTTATCCTTACTATCAATTTCTCTATACGAATCCAAGACTTTTTGGGCCTCTAATCTTTGAGTTTGCGTTAAGTCGTCCAAGGTACAAAGTTTAGGAATACGAGAATCTTTAGGTAATTTTGAAGTGGTATTAATATTAAAATCGTTACAACGAATTAGCCAACTATTATTCTTAAAATCAACCAGTAACCCAAAGCTTCTAGCGAAATCAGCCCCGAATATAAAAGAATGAGTCACTGAAGGAACAACTAAAACTTTAATAAGTTTGCAGGAATTATCGATAAAAATTGGCAAGTCGGCAACACCGCTTATTTTTTGAGAAACTCCATCAGCTGTAACAATATTTCGGTCTGAGATTGGATTTATCTTAATTTTAAACTGTTTCAATATCTTTAGTCCTTCTGCTCCTGCTATAGAGGAATTAGCCCCTGAATCAAATAAAACACCTATATCCTGATCAAACAATTTAACCAAAAGATAGGGCCTGTTATCAGATTCTGTATTTAAAAATAAGGGGAGTGCTTCAGAAATTCTGTCGGCCTTGACTTTATAAAACTTAGAAACGACATTTAGCCAACCTGTCCAATCCGCCTTATTGAAAAAACTATGCCTAAACTTATGAGTGGCCCTGTTATAAGAAGCGGCAATGTCTCGACCACCAGTAGACATTGAGCAAATTAGTTTTTTTGTACACCTTGGGCACGACGAAATTCTGACATTTGGTTCTCCACATTTATAACAAAAGGTTTTTCTTTTCTCCCTACAAACACTATACGTATGATTGGGTAGACGACAGTTAAAACAAACCACTTTGTTTTTATTAGCAAAATCTTTTTTGCTCTCCTCCATTACATCTAGACTGTTGTCCCCAACCTCTGATTGAAATAAGTTCGTCCTAGGGTTAGGCTTATTAAATTTGGAAATTTTATGACTGCCCTGATTAGATCCTGAAGAATGAGTACTATCCAAATAAGAAATCTGTTGCGTAGATTTACGTGAGGTAATATAGGAAGCTTCCTCAAGCTTTCTACACAGAGCGAGTAACGTTGCCACAGAATCAACTGTTTGTAAGGCAAGTTGACTAACATATTCAGGTAACAAATTTTTTCTAATATATTTTAATTTTGTGACCTCCGCAGGACAAGCAGTTAAGCGACTAAAAAGATTTTCTAATTGAGCAACATAAATCGTTACCGATTCATTTTTCCTCTGTCTTCTCTGTCTGATCGCTTCCCAAGTCTCGTCATCAGCAAATGGCGATAAAAAATCTTTTTTTAATTGTTGAACTAAGGAATTCCAAGTTGAGACTGTCGACTTAATACTTCGATACCAAATAAACGCGTCCCCAATAAAAAATTCTACGGCCGAATTAAATAACTGCTCGTCGGTAGCTTCACGCGCTTGCGCTAGGTCCGTTACACGTTCCAGAAAATAAAATATCCTCTTAGGATCGCCATTAAATTTAATTCCCCATGTCGATATTGGTTGTTTATTCGCAGAACAGGAAATAACTGGGTTTAGGTTAACAATGGGAGTGGTGGTCATCTGAGGGAACACAGAGGCAGTTCCAGGTGATGACGGATCTACAATAATTTTATCATCCAAGTCTGCTTCCAACTTAATACATGAGGCATACGACTCGTTTTTAAATTTAACAATATCGTCCGGATCAATGTCAGGAATTATAATACGCTTAACGCGCCCGATAAGGTGATTGATTCTGGATTTAATGCGCGAGAAACCGGAATCAGTGATGGTTCCCTCAAAATCTGTTATTGCATCCGAAATAGAAAGAATACTACGATTAATTGCTTGTTCTTCTAATATAAAATCATATGCATAAGCTTCCGAGTTTATCTGACTACCTGGTCGACCACTAGCTACCTCTTTTCTTAAAAGTTTTCCCAAAATTTTTCTTTTTTCTCCTACATTACGGCTAGAAATTACCGCACGTATTGCAAGCTCATAGTCGAGTTCGTAATCGAGGAGATGATTGCAACTGAAGGAAAGATCCATTATATTTCAAAAAAATATCCAAATTAAACTAGGAAAATACAAGAAACTTCGGTTTGGAAATTACTTGAAACGACCAGCCAGAAGGTATGAGAACCACCGGAATATAGAAAATATTTAAAAAATAAAATATAAAAAAAACGCAGAAATATTAAATCTCGATATAACCGGTATATTACAAAATATCCACCCGGTATAGTGAGTCAAGTGAAACCCTATTTTTAGGACCACCTGTAAGAGAAATAATTAATGTGACTACACTAGGCTTAAGTAATTTGATAAAGTTTCAAAAATAACGAACCCGCTGGTAATAAATTTTAATTCACTATTAAAAAATAAATGCTTGAAAATGGTTTTAATAATGTTCCAAGGTGCACAGCTTGTAAATAATACAAAATTCTGCTTCGCTTAAAGACTTCGATCGCCTTATCTGCATTAAAATAAAAAACTCGGTACTCTTTTTTGTCTCAACACGGACTTGTGCCGTCTGAAATTATTGATTTCGGAAACGTATTTTATTTAATTTTATTCTTTATTAAACCAAATTAATATAATATTATCTTTTCGGTAAAAATAATTTGAACCAATTACTTAGATTAATAACTTACGGTGACCTTTTTATTTTTAAAAAATAGATCAACCAACCTAATAACGTTTGTCAGTCCGCAGGTAGGCAAGCGACAGAAAAACAGAATTAGAGAAAATAATAAAATTGTTCCGCAATCCGGGGTAGTTTTTGAAAAGGAATTTATGGGGTGCACTAATATACACTCAATACTACTTTAGATAACTTGAAATATAATTAAAGGACGACTAGATTGAAGCCTATCTCAATAGAAAAGTAAGGAAAAATTCTGGAAAAGTGCAAGCAGTCGGGCCCCGCGTTAATGGGCGCTATTTTATGTGACTACAAATTGGGGAAACTTGAAGCTTTTCCAAAAAGTAGCACTCGCTGACGGCTGCTTTTCACCGGAGAGCGGTGTTGGTCCTGGGTTAGGAATACTTACACTTTTTTGTAGGGCGCCACCCAGTTTTTTTTTTTGTTAATAGAGTAGATAGAGCTTCAAACTGGGAAATGAGCTCTATAAGGTGAGGTGGTGAAAATTAAAATAAATCTTAAACATTGGGATAGCTTTCAATCAGTCTTTAATAGTAATTAAATTAGTGATGTTAAGGGGGTTAATTATGTACAAGAAAAAAGGCGAACATAATATTATCATTATCCTGAGACTATTGCGGTTTAAATATGATTATTAAGTATTTCTGTATTAATTGAGATTTAAAAATGCAACGTATTCTGATGTAAAAGTAACTTAAAAGTTATGCACTGAAGCTAAAAAAATTCGACGCTAAGTACCTAGTATATTCTTTGGCCAAAGATATAGTCCTTTTATGTACATTTATATACAATCATATTACCGAAAAAATTAAAAAAACGTAGGTAATGAGGAACGATCAGAAGACTTGCTTACATTGCTAGATTATTAAATGAAAAATGATTACTTCGAGATGTCGACACGGGCAACATCCCGCTTATGCACCCTTATAAAAAATGATTAAGTAAGTGAAGTAAAATGGTTACGGTGTATTGTAAAATCGTTAAGAAATAATAACGGAAAGAACTGGCCTTAGGTCCATTGATGCTTTGGCTGGAACAACAGCTTCTGGACGGCAACGGTGTTGGTAGCCTTACCACATGACTCCGTCTAGGAACCGGGTCTTGCAACGCAGCTGATTGCAGACCTATGGGAGTCCATTGATGAAACTGAAGGGAGCTTTACTAAGTTCCTGGATTGAACTAGTCCCTGAGATGAACAATTCTAAATGGGTCCAAAACCACAGGCACAATAACGCCTAGTTATTAAACCTAGCGTGAAACCCTGCAAGTAACAACGAAAATAACCAAAAAGTTCTAAAAACTCAAACATTAGGACATCTTACCTCTTTACTGAGGGTGCACTACCACCATTTCGGATTCACAACACGGCAAAAACAATATCTGGACATTTATACTAAAAATCCACTTAAAATTATGGGAAGTGTTCCCGAAAGTACCTTTACATGGTGCCAAAAAACTCTCAAAAAAACTTCGAGCATTAAAAATGAACGTGATTCTCCGATGCTCGACAAAGAATCCACACCAATTCCGCGGGGAGCTAAATCGTACCTCACCATGGTACTGCGCGAACGTCCACCCGTCACTTATTATCTGCAACGCCCATAACTGGTACTACCTATTAAACTATTGTAGGGTGAATGCGCTGGACTTTGGGAATATGAATAATTGTTAATAATTTAGCGTTTAAAAATTAAAAATGCTACAAGTTCTATAGATAACATAATATACAGCTCTTTTTTAAGTTTGGTTTTGCTTTGAAAATTCGTTTTTCCATAAAAATCGAATGGGGACAATGTGGGCCACGTTCACGTCGTGTCCCTGTTTAAACCGAGTGCCCTCTGGTAAGTGTAGTGTTTTTCAGGTAATTTTGCTCCTGCCCTCGTTTCAAGTTGTATGTATAAGTTAAGGATAATATTCTATCTATAAGCGAATATTGCACATTACTCCTACTCTGTTCAAATGCCCATACCCGCCAATGCCTTTTTCAATTCATTTTTTTTTTTTGTTAGTTTTTAAGTTTGTATATAGATATACCTTCTTGTGCGGTAATGTTCCTAATATAAATGTTGCTAATCCTAGTTTTTTAATTGTATGTAGATATGCCTATTCTTGCACGGTAAATGTTCCTAATATAAATGTTGCTAGTCCTAGTTTTTTAATTGTATGTAGATGTGGTGGATGTTACACTTCTTGATAATAATAATAATAATACACTTCGATAGCTTGAATTGAATCTATTTACAGGATTTTAACTTATAATGAGACGCCCAGCATACCGTCCGCGACCGGTTCAAATTGTGACTTTTTTGTTACTTTCTTTTAAAAAATAAATCCGTTGCTAGGTATTTTTCTATAGGTATGCTGCGCACCTAACTTTATCAATTAACTCGTATATTAGCACAAAGGTGATAAACATAGCGCCCTCCTTGAAAGGACAAAGTCTTTCAACATAATCTTCATTGTTCATTCTCCATTGGTAATGGGCATATTTTGGCAACTGGCCGTTTTAGCTTATTATTCGCACATTGAACTGTTACAACGCGCACAATCCCGTCACTACCTGGATGGCACTCAGTGATACGTCCCAATTTCCAGCAAAGCGACGGTAAATTTTCATCCTTTATAAGGACTAACATTCCCGGTTGAGCACTGCTAGAAACGTCGGTCTTCCATTTTGTACGCACTTGCATATTTAAGATATAGTCTTTTGACCAACGATCCCAGAACATCTGGTACAGGCGCTGAAGTTTTTGGTAAGTTCTCAGTCGATTTTCAGGTTGACCTCGAACATCTTCATCAGGAATTGATGCTGCTGATCGTCCGATAAGGAAGTGGGAAGGAGTAATAGGATTAAGATCGGTGGGATCAGGGGACAAGGGATGTAAAGGACGTGAATTTAATACTGATTCGATTTGACTCAGAAATGTAGAAAGCTCTTCGAAGGATAATGCTGATGAACCGATAACTTTTCTCATATGAATTTTCATAGATTTGACACCAGCCTCCCATAAGCCTCCAAAATGAGGGGAGCTAGGAGGGATAAATTTCCAAACTATTTCCTGCTTCGATAAAAAGTTTGTAATTTCGTTTTGATTTTGATCTTTTTTTAAGAAATTAAACATTTCGTTAAGTTTGGAATGAGCTCCAACAAAATTGGTTCCATTATCGGAACAAATAATGTTTGGTTTGCCCCTACGTGCGATAAATCTACGTAGAGCTAGTAAAAAAGCAGAGGTGGTTAGATCTGAAACAAGTTCTATGTGGATTGCCTTAGTTAACAAACATACAAATAGAGCAGCGTAACTTTTAATTTCCTTGTAAGGTCTAGTTTTTCTATCACGTGTAATGAAAGGACCAGCGTAATCGACACCTACATTTTGAAAAGGAAATGATGCATTAAATCTAGACGTTGGTAAAGATCCCATGACATAGGACAAACCCTTAGGGTTAGTTTTATGGCAAGTAATACAAGAATGTACCGTGTGTCTTACTAAGTCTCTACCAGAGATAGGCCAATATTTTTGGCGCAAGGATGACAGTAGTAACTGAGGGCCACAATGCAGTAAATTGATATGTTCTTGTCTAGCTATAAGTTTGGTTAATTTATGACCTCTAGGAAGTATTATAGGATGTATTTTATTATGTGTCAATCCGGACATCTCGATTCTGCCGCCGACCCGTAAGATACCATCTACTAAAATTGGACGAAGTGATAAAATTTTACTCTTGCTATGAATTTGTAAACCTTGTTTTAAATAATGAATTTCTTTAGCAAAATGTTCTTGTTGAGTGGACTGTATTAAGATGATTGAAGCTTTATTTAATTCTTGAACAGAAAGACATCCTAAAGCACGATCTTTCTTTGGAACCTTTGAGTTAGATATAAATCTGTGGCACCAAGCGGTAACCCGTTGTAATTTGGTATACGTTGAGAATAAAGATATTATATCAAAAGGTAGAGCTTGTGATGCTAAGGAAATTTCTTGGCACCTTATTTCGGGTAGGTTTACCTCGTCTAAAACCACCGTGTCAATATTGAAATTTAAGTCATGCTCAGAGAGCCAAGAAGGTCCGTTCCACCAAATATGCGAATTCAAGATTATTTTGGGAGTTGTTCCACGCGATATAAGATCCGCAGGATTGTCACCTGAAGTGACATGATGCCAGTCGGCAATATTTGATAAAGACTGTATTTCGGAGACGCGGTTCGCAACAAAGGTTTTCCATCTTTGTGGAGCTGCGCGTATCCAGCAAAGGGTGATAGTTGAATCTGTATAGTAATAAAATTTGGAAAAGTTTATTTTGATACATTTACGCACCTTTTCTACCAGGTTAGCCAGCAGAATAGCGGCGCATAATTCCAAGCGTGGTAACGAAACACTTTTTAGTGGAGCGACTCTTGACTTAGCACACAAAAGCTTAACGGATATTTCACGGTTGTAGTTTACTGATCGAATATATACGCAAGCACCGTACGCCTTCTCGGAAGAATCTGCAAATCCATGAAGTTCGATATTAGTTGGATTTTCTGAAAGAACACATCGTGGAATTTCAAGGGAATCAAGCTCCTGAATTTGATCCTTAAATTTTAACCAGCGCGTGTGCAAATTCAAAGGTATGGATTCATCCCAAGTTAGGTTAATTTGCCATAGTTCCTGTAATATCATTTTTGCAATAATAATGATCGGAGATAATAATCCTAGAGGATCAAAAATCTGTGCGGTTAAAGATAAAATTGATCTTTTTGATACGTGTGTTTCAGATTTAAGATCTAAGATAGAGTACTTAAATATGTCCAAATTATTATTCCAGCAAACACCCAGTGTTTTTGTTTGGGAATGGTCTGGGTTAAGATGAAGATCGAAGTTAGGGATATTTTCTAAACTTTCAGAGAGGGAAGGATCATTGGATAAGAATTTTCAAAGAATAAAACCACCATTTTTTAGAATAATAGTAACTTGCTGTTTTAATGCTGCTAGTGATTCTTTGGAAAATGTGCCTGTTAAAAGATCGTCCATATAAAAATCTTCGGCAACTGCCTGACTAGCTGCAGGATATTGTGATTTATATTCGTCAGAGAGTTGTTTAAGACATCTAGTTGAAAGAAAAGAGGCCGAAGCTGTACCATATGTCACAGTGTTTAGTTGAAAACAAGATATTTCGTCTGAAGGGCAGTTTCTCCACAAAATTCGGTGATATTTCTTATCATTATCATGCAGCAAAATTTGCCTATACATTTTTTCTATATCGCCCGTTAAAACATATGGAAACTTTCGAAATCTAAGCAACAGAGAAAACAAATCTCCTTGAATGGTTGGACCTACTGATTGCACATCATTTAATGATAATCCTGTGCCTGTTTTCGCTGAGGCGTCAAAAACAACACGGACTTTAGTTGTTGTACTCGATGGTTTCAGAACACAATGGTGGGGTAAGTAATATGTATTTTCTTCTAAAGGATCCTCTTTTATTTTAGTCGTATGACCTAAGTTTTCATATTCAAATAAAAAATTATTATACTGAATACCAAGTTCGCGATTTTTTAAAAGTTTTTTCTCAAGGTTATAAAATCTATTTGAAGCTAAAGATCGAGATTCACCTAATTCCGAAACTTTTTCGTTAAAAGGAATCCTTACTATGAATCTGCCATCGAGATTTCTCTCCGTATTTTGCTGGAAGTGAGATTCAACTTCTAATTCCTGTGCTGAAAATTTAGGAGAGGTTTTGACTTCTTCCTGCTCCCAGAATCTTGCAACTTGTGCTTCCAAAGGTGTGCAGGAAAGATAGGATAAAGATGTTTGAATTTGTTGATTAAATTGTAAAATACAATCGCCGGACAAAATCCAGCCTAGTTTCGTTTTTTGAAGTATGGGACAAGACTCACCTAGATGAATTTGACCAATGCATAAGATATTCCAGAAGATTGCGGCGCCCAACAAAATATCGATGTTGCCCCTAACATTATATGAAGGATCCGCTAGACGAATATTTGGTGGAATATTTAGTGTAGATTTGTCAAAAGTAAAAGAAGGTAGAGGCTCCGTTATATTTTTAAGAATTAAACAAGATATTATGTCCACCTCAAAGGCGTTATGATTGGATAAGATTTTAAGATTAGTTTTATAGCGAATATTTGATAAGTTTTTATTTATTCCGAGGATACGTGAGTTACTATCGATTTTTGGAAGATTAAGCCTTTCACATGCTTCCTCTGTGATAAAATTGGATTGTGACGCAGAGTCTAGTAGAACACGACAAGATTGTAGAATACCATTTGAATCAGGTACCTGAACAATTGCCGTAGCTAAAAGAACATTATTAAATTGTTTTTGATTCGCCGATACTAACAAAGATACTTGCTCAGATGGTTCTTGCCTTTTATTAGCGTTATTAGAAAGATTAGGATTTTTGTTGCTATTGTGTTCATTTGAATTACCTTGAGTTATATGGTCTGATTGCTTAGGATTAGTCTGATAATCCATATGAAGTAAAGTATGATGCTTTTTGTGGCACCTTCTACACGTTGACTGTGATTGGCAGTCTTTAAGGATATGATTTTTTCTAAGACAATTTAAACAAAAACGTAGTTTTTTAGCTTCATTTACTCGCTCATTTACCGATAGCTTTAAAAAATCAGTACAGTTGTAAATATTGTGAGTACCCTTACAAAAGTGGCAAGTAGACTGATTGGAACTAAAATATGAACCACCAACATTTGATGGTTTTTTATAATAAGGCCCTGTCGTAATATGAGATCTTTCAGGCTTAAAAGATTGAGTGCTCATAGTTTCTAAAACTTTACAGCGTCTTTTAAGAAAAGCAGATAACTCTTCAAAAGTTGCAAGATCACCAGTGATTTCATATTGCTCCCAGGCGCGTCTAGTTGCGTTGTCGAATTTTAAAACAATAATAAAAATAATTAGAGTGTCCCAGGTATTTACAGGAAGGCCTAAAGCACGTAGACACCTTATATTTTTGTTAACAGAATCGTATAAATTTCTTAAAGCGATATGCGACTCTTTCAAAATAGTAGGTATGTCAAATATTGCCTTTATGTAATTATTTGTTATAATCTTTTTGTTTTCAAAACGTTCACGCAGGAGTTGCCATGCTATAGGATAATTTACTGATGAAACTTCTAAGGAGTCAATAACGCTAGCTGCTTCATTTTTTAAGCATGATTTAAGATAGTAAAATTTCTGTATGTTTGTTAATGAGATATCTGAATCGATCAGCGTATTAAAGGTATCATAAAATTGCCTCCACTCACTGTATTGGCCAGAAAAAGTAGGCATATTTATGTTTGGCAATTTAACCCCCCTAGAAGGAACCTTATTTGAAACTTCGCCTTCTATCTGTTGCGAAACACTGTTAGTAGAGCGAGCATCACTCTCAAAAGTAGCCATATAAGCTTTAACTTGGCTTAAGATATTAAAATATTTTTCTTCAAAGTCGTCTCGCTCAGAATCACTTTTAACTAAAATTGCCTGCTGTTCTGCGGCAGCATTATCCCCCTCAGAAGATTTACTGATTAAGATATTATCAATTTCATCCTGAAGGGAAAGAAATTCACTTATAAGAGGTTCTATTAGGATAAGTCTTGAAGCTAGTTGATGATATATAAGATCATCGATAGATTTTGTTTTAACACGACCAAAAAAGGTGCAGAATCTGGTTAATTGACTCTTATAACTAGTGCGCTGAAGCGTTTTTGCTAATGTTTCAGTCATTATGCAAGAAAAAAGATATTAAAGATATATGTTAATCAAGAAAATAGGGTAATAAACAAGATATTTGATATTACTATGCTAAATAATAAGCAAAAGGTAGGATAAATAAGGTAGGGTTTAAGGTAAATAATATCTGGATAGGAATAGGATAGGATAAAGGAACGGACTCACTATTTTCTCTCCAAAGATTTGCGTCTTACGATCTGAAGTTTCAGATTCAGGTTTGACAGGATGACGTTAACTGTGCTGTACTACCTTGGCAGGTGAGCAGGGTGGCGATGCAGCACGTCACGGACGATATTTGACGGATTTTGACGGATTTTGGCTGGAACTTCACTTGAGCATTTGATTCAATCCGGTTCGTTTGGACCATTTATGTGGTGGATGTTACACTTCTTGATAATAATAATAATAATACACTTCGATAGCTTGAATTGAATCTATTTACAGGATTTTAACTTATAATGAGACGCCCAGCATACCGTCCGCGACCGGTTCAAATTGTGACTTTTTTGTTACTTTCTTTTAAAAAATAAATCCGTTGCTAGGTATTTTTCTATAGGTATGCTGCGCACCTAACTTTATCAATTAACTCGTATATTAGCACAAAGGTGATAAACAGTAGATATGCCTATTCTTGCACGGTAAATGTTTCTAATCCTTAGTTTTAACTGTAAATATTTTCACTAAATTTTGAGCTTATAATATATTGTACATATATACAAGATTGGCGATATGTGTCTTGTGCTAAATTTTTGTTTCGTTCAGGTATTATTTTTGATGCAAGATACTTGTCTTATTTAAATATGTTTGCTAACTAGTGCTGTAATGGTGTATTTGACTTGAAAACTGCATATATTTCTGAAATAAAACGTTGCTAAATGATTACAGATGTCTTTTTATTTTACGCTGATTTTTTATTCCTTTAATGTAATATACCAGGGCGGTAGTAAGTGATATTTTTATGTTATAAATAAAAAAGTTTTAAAATTGATTGATTTTCATTTAATTATGCAATCCTGAATGACATTCCGATGGGGTATTTATATGGGTATTTTTATCAATGCGATATGGGGTGAATGCTGTTGGAAGGTTTAAGATTTGTTAATAAATTGAGATCGATAATAATATATCCCTATAACCACACTTAGGGTTCTTTGTTTTACCTAGTTACTGTTGCGGACGGCTATTGCAAGATGGCCTAAGCGTATTTTCTTAAATTTTCAGTATTGGAACGGCGGTGTTGCCGTTTCGACAATTTTTATGTTGAATAAGGTGAAATATTGGTTTGGCAACGCCATTAGTACTGGTTTGTCGATAAAATGGTGAGTGCATTATAAAAGCTAGATTTACCGCCATTTTGTCGTCATCGTCACACTTAGGTTTGTTAATAAATTGGTGAAGGCAATATTTGCTGATAGGGGCTTCTGGTTGCATAAGTTCAGGTAGTACCCAGATAGCGGGAGTGTGTGTGAACGTAATTATAGATGACGTCTGAAAATACTGTTTGTCAAAAGGACATACTAGATCCCGTGTTGTCTAATTACATGCCGCGCTGCCTCTAACAATGTTCATTAATGACATGTATTGTATTGTTTGGTGAATACCTATATATTTTTGGTAATAAATTTGTTTGATGTACTTAACTGTTTTGTTTCTTTATCGGGGCTGTTTTCTGTGATAGAGAGGCCAACAGGGTCTGTTCCTGGGGGAACAGGGTCTGTTCCTGGGGGAACAGGGTCTGTTCCTGGGGGAACAGGGTCTGTTCCTGGGGGAACAGGGTCTGTTCATCGGGTCTGTTCCAGGGGGAACAGGTCTGTTCCGGGGGAACAGGGTCTGTTGGACAGGGTTCATAATACGTTTAATCTGATTCCACACGGAACAGTTTATATTACAATACTTTTTTTGTTAAATCTGATGTCTTTGTTTTTAATAATCGGCTAAAAGACTTGACGCTTCGACTAATTACTGATTTTTAGTTTATACTATCCATCTATAAGAGACGTTGCAGCCCTTTCGGGGTAAATGATTGTAAAATAATATTGAAAGCTGATGCTTGTGTTGCATAGCAGATAGGTGAATGCACAAGATTGTTAATATTTTCCTACGCTTATAATATTTATTTTTATGTGAAACACTGGTTGCCTAACTTCAGGTAGTACTCAGATATCAATTAGTTTGTTTTACTAAGTATATGTGTATGGTTTGCCCTAATTTTGTACATTAGAAAACACCGCCATAACCCCACTTAAGGACCTTTTGTTCCAGCAATCTAATCAGATGTGCCCCCGTGGTTTCACGTTGTCAAACATTGTTTAGCAATTTTAAGGTATATGCTCTCGTAGCGTATTTTGCAAGGCTTTGAGGTTCGGCCCCAGAGGATTATGGTTCAATTCCCGCTGACTGCACAAACTTTTTTTCTGTTATTATTTATTCATTATGTTGTTCAATATTGATTATTTAGATAGATGTTCAGGTTAGGTACTTGGGTTGGGGTACTATTGAGAACGTGGTACGTCATCTCTCCCCATAAATATAATAACACGTGACCATGGGTCATAAAGTTGGGTTAGAATCTTGAAATAATGAGGGCTGATAATACCAGGGGGCGCCACTTAGGCTAAGACGGGTACCCTCGGGCGATCATCGGGTAACCATCGGGTGACCGCCGCTCGGGGTCGCTGACCTGCCTGAGCTAGCCTCGCGAATTATGCATAGGGTCTCGCGGTATCGCCTTCGATCATCATGCGCGCTCAACGCCTGTTGTGGAGGCTTCCTCCGCCGCGGGTCTGGGGCTCGCGCCTCCGCGGGTACTTGGGTTCCATGGGGAATGCTGTTAGGTTAGAATCTTCAAATAATGGGGCCCCCTGGTAATACCGGGGGGGCCACTTAGGTTAATACGGATCCTGTATCTACTGCGAGTAGTTATGATGTCAGACACTAGGTGGCGATAGTAGCTGGGTTCCACTTAGGTGAAGAGAGGATGGTGGCTTCCAGGAAAAGTGCCACGCCCTAAAATGGCACCGAAAACTGCAGATTTCAGGACAATGTTATTTCTTATGGAGTTTTGGGTTAGAAACGGCTCTGCTATTCTACTTCTTTAAATGAGGACAACCTACGTGTAATGGTAGATATAATTTTGCCCCGCCCACTTTTATAAAAATACGAAATAATAAAATAGATTAATAACCAATAAAGCATATATAAAAAAGTAACAATAAAATTACATTACTATTTCAGTACAATTTAGGTACATATCATCATCATCCTGGAAGATTTTTAAGATGAAATAAATATATTTCTGTTCATCTTCGTAAATTTATCTTGTTCTTACAAATAAAAAACGGTGTAATTCCCTCACTCGGTTATTTTGATTACAAGCTGACAACACTGCTGATAACTGACGTCACTCGAAGAATATGACATGAAACGGAAATTGTTTTGAATTAAGTATATAAGCAAATATATACTGAAATTACTTTGAAGTATACAGGGTTGTCCAGAAAAGTAGGACAATAAAAAGATATATTTTTTAAAATTAAGCACACACGGGGGTCTCGCATCGACATTTTTGGATCCTGCAAAATTACAATTGTTTATTAATGTGCATTATAAGTATAAACTTAATATTTTCCGAGATATCGACTTCTGAAGAGTGGCATTTTTGAACTTTTACAGCTTCTAGCTTCCTATCAGTACGTCTTAGGGTAAAACGGCTTAAAGTCCTTGTCTTACTTTTTTATGATCTTCCCGAAAATATCTATTCGGCAACGTTGCAAAAATGTGTATAAATAATTACGGTGCTATGTATAGTAATTTACGGCAAATTAAAATATGTAAATATATACAGGGTGTTCCATTTAAAAAATATAAAATTTCTACCGTGCCGCTTTTCTGGAGCACCCTGTATAGACGAAAATAATTTTAAAAGATGCATCTCAACCCTTAATTCGTCAAAAGTTTTCCGCTTTCTTTAATGGTACAGGAGATATTGACCTTTGTCGTAGTAATTGGCCACGCTGTATATATAGTATGAGAATGTCAATATTTTTTGTCTAATGCGTGTAATCTTTGCAATCATATCGATATCTTAAAATACTGCCCTGGATAGTAGTTGTATTGTCACTCGATATATTGTAAAAGTAATATACATAATATGTGCAATCTGGCCTTTAAAAAATAGTAGGACACACTTCATGACTAACAACAGGACGCAAATGACCTATATCTATTTCTCAAGTACAGTCGAGCACAAATTACTAACTACGTTCATCAAAAGCATTCATTAGGAATAATTTTCCCTTCATGTATTTAGAGTTATGACATACAAAGCCAAGGGGATATTTCAGATCGTATTCCGACCAAATTGAGGGTCAATAAAGGGTAACACCAGTACTAATTGCACACGAAACTTCGAAACTTTGCTCTTTGACTCAAAACACAGATGACAAAATTAAAGGGAAATATTTCCGTTTCGCGCAATCTGTGACAAGACATCTGATGTGTATTATTAAGTATTTTTTAAAGTTTACAGTAGAATTATTTTCAATTTATTATTTATTATTGAGAACTTATTATTAACTAGATTAGTAAAAATGTAAAACAGTTACTTTTTTTTTATACAGCCGCTGTGAGAGCAATCCAAAACACACTACTAACTGAATCTGAAAATCAGTTATTTCACACGAATGATTGTTTGCCTAGTAACTGTTCCTTGCAACGTGCGTAATCGATTACGTACAGTTTGGTTGCTATGTCATCAGGGTGGTCCAAGAAACAAACAAACACAAATTTTTTGTCTCCACAACTTTATCGATTCCATTATAAAAACATTTTAAATAAAAATGTGTGATATTTGAAAACAAAATAAGAAGATACTAAACAAGAAACAATTGTTTTCTATGAAATATATGCGAAGAGTAAACTGCTTCTGTTCTTCGCTTTTAGTGAAGCGGATCATCTTTCTATTCTTGAATTGACTTTTCTAAAAACGCGCTAGACTAATGTTCTCCTTTGGGGAGAAGAACATCAAAATAAGCTGCTTGCCCGTTCAGTTACAAAATCCCATCGACTTAATTCTTTTTCCTCAGCTATATGTCGCGGAAAATTAGTCTTGCCTCACAATTTTGGATGCTTTACAACTTTTTTTTTCATTTTTAAGGATACTCTGTCACCGAAAAAGCCCAACGCTACGAAGCTTTCGGAAAGAAACCAAAAATACCGCGCAAAAGCGGCGTAAGCTTTTTCACTAATTGTTGGATTAGAATAGCTTATTAGTTGATGCAGGAGCTGGGTATCATTATATGGAGTTCTAATTACGAGAGTAGCTTCATTCTAACATGTTACATATACAAGACTTCCAAACTAAGCCAAGTTTACTGTATTTTTTTATTCTTCAGATGTGAACTGAAACTGGCTTGAAACAGGCATATTTTTAGGGCGTCAATAGCCTTCGCTATCCATATCGCATGATGTGTCGGTCCAGAAGCTCGAATTGTTTCACTGCCACTTCCTCCATCAAAAAGTTCTTTATAATCATCTCTAGAATTTGGTTTTTAAAGAGCACGTAGTAAATCGGTTCAGCCTACCGAAAGCATGTATATTGAAAAACACAAACTTAAAATAAGTTCGTGTATAGAGTTGTCCCTGAACCGATGCATTGGCTTCCAGCGATACCCAACGTAGTTTGCCCGCAATTGGCCGCCTTGCCAGCGTTTCAACTTATATGAATTCTCGCTGTCCTGGTTGAGTTGATACGTGTAGTTGCCACGAGATGTAGCCACGTGCTGCAACTCTAATTCGTAAACTTGCATTTCTGTGTTAAAGCACTTTGAGGTCCCTTACATTTCCGTCAGACCCGGAGCCTTGCTGAGGAGTCGTAAACGGCGAAACGCGTCCAAGGATTGGGTCTGACGGAAAGGATAAGGGACAACTCTATACACGAACTTATTTTAAGTTTATGTTTTTCAATATACATGCTTTCGGTAGGCTGAACAGATACATTGGCTTCCAGCGACACCCAACGTAGATTGCCCGCAATGGGCCGCCTTGCCAGCCTTTGAATCTATATGGATTCTCGCTGTCCTGGTTGGGTTGATACGTGTGGTTGCCACGAGATGTAGCCACGTGCTGCAACTCTCATTCGTAAAAGTGATAGATATTAGGATGTGGGTGATAAAAGCTAGGATTAAATTTTGAATGAAACGATTCGCACGCATTAGTCGTTCTACACAATGATGATGTAGAGCACGCCCAAATGCTCGGCGGAAATAATGAATCCTCACTAATGTAGTTATCTACTTAATAATCGCAAAATTCTTGAAGTTTAACATATACAGGCAAGTCAGAAACTAAATCAAATGTAAAACATTCACCCACCTCTCCAGAATCTAAAAACTGAAGGCCAAAGAAGTGTCTTAAAATCTTTCCAATTTCTGTATTTTCTTTGTATTCAGAACTTAACCCTAGAGATTGAATTTTTCTGAACCAAGCTTGTGAGAGGTGAAACATAGATCCTATAATATTAATTTCAGACCAGATATTATTAACAGCTTTGTGAATAGCTACCTCAAAGTCAATTACAATATTCCTCGGATTAAAAATTAAATCATTGTCTTTACACTTATCAACTATAATTCTGAATACAGATTGATACACATGTTGCTTTTTGCTAGGAAATAGGCAGAATACAAGGGGTACATAATAACCACCCTTAAATCCAAATGTAGTAAAAAAGTGGTAAAAAAACTTGGCACAAAAGCTAAAAGTACCGTCCATAAATACAATTTCCACTGTACAGAGTAAATGTAGATTTGTATAACACGAAAAAATTATAATTTCAAGTTCTGCATTATTTACCGATAAGAATGACTCGTCCTTGGGAGTTTTGGGTTGCAAAGTTGCGAGAGATGAAAAAACTTCATTCCGATTCTTTGGCAGAGTGGGTACTTGGCTTTTTCTGCATTCATAAATATTCTTTCGGATTAAGTTTAAGTCATTTGTTATAATGCTTTCTACTACGTTATCACGAAGTTCTTGATGAATAAGTTTTGATGGCCGCTCGTAGAGATTTTTTGCAGTCTTTCTCTTGATAGAGTTACTTAATTTTTGTCTGCAAATGTTTTCTTCTGGCCCATGATTATGAGCCAAATCGGCCTTTAGTATGGTGTTAAAGTCTGCAATGGAGGTATACACCTTAGCTAAGTACTTTGATGTTTTGTTTACGCACCTCCAATGAATGCTATAATTTTTTAGTTCTTTAGCAGCACAAAATTTAAATTGATCTATAATCAACAGCTTTTTTCCTTTTTCACTAAGCATAGTTTTAACTTCCATCTTCGAACCGGTAAACTAAACAACTGAAGCAAATTATTGTGCAACCTCGTATCCATATACATTTTATAATCATGCCCATTAGTAAATATTCTAAGAAATTACCTACCTGTCAGGTTCACCCTCTAATGAGATTACACTAATCCCTTCAAATTTCGTTTCGTGCCCAACTGTTAGGTAGGCTTTTGGAATTTCCATCGGCTGTGCCCAACTTTTTATTATTAGGGATTTTATTGAAAAAAATGCAAAAAAATAGAAAAGTACATGTTTTATAAAGCTATTAGCGCATTTGTCCCGCCACAATTAAACAACCTTATTATCATTGGCTGCATGATTACCTACACAAGTATTATATTCTTGGGACTGGACTCTGGCTTATCAAGTATAGGTAGGTACTGACACTTTGAACGTACATTTTAGAATTGGTTGGTACTTGAAAAAATGTCTAAAAGTAGATACTTATAGATTTAATTGAAAAAGTTATTCACATTAATTTTTTAAATTGCCATATTTTTTTTACATACCATTTTTAGAGGCTTTTCCCTACATCTGCACCGCTCGTGCTTGGACGCTATTGGCCGGATTTTCACTCGCGTTCAGGTCGATGTTTAGCAAAACGTGGCGAGTGCACTCGATCTTTACCGACGTCAAACTGAACAAGAAAGTCATCAAGGACTATCAGCTGTTTATGGTGGTGGGGGTGTTGTTATGTGTCGACGTGGTTTTAATGACCACGTGGCAGATTGCTGACCCTTTCTACAGGGAGACGAAGAGAGGAAAGCCTTATGTAAGTAAATTGAAATTGTATGACTTACAAAGTCAGGAACAAAGTTGCTGACTTTTTCGCGGTTACTGTGTAATGTGGTTCTGACACTGTTATTGTTAATATTTTAGTCGCATCCTTCAAACAAAGACGAAATAATAATACCTGAAAATAAATACTGCACTTCGGGAAAAACGACTATTTTTATTTCCTCCATCCACATCTACAAAGGACTTCTAATGGTAAGATAATCCCACCAAACTATACAAAGTGTCTCTAAAAGGTCAGTACAAAATGCTATAATAAAAACTACTAAGGTTAAAATATGCCATTAATATAAAGCAGGAAGAGAAACGGTCCAAGCACAGATCCTTATGACACTCCATATTCACATCTTCCGAAAAGACTTATTATTAAAATTTACTTTTTGATAACGCGCTGTCAAGTATGAGCCCAAATCAGACCAAGTCCCTTGCCCTCACTCCATATCCCTCTAATCGAATGAATTAGGCAAGTCACAAAATGCCGCTGCAGCCAGCCGCCTCACCTTCATTAAAACCCAAGTACAGAATTTCCACTAATGCGAACATGCATCCTTTGTACTTCTTGATTCCCTGAGCCCAAACTGTTCAAGACAAAGTAAGTTATGTACATTTAGGAAAACCTGCAGTTGCCATTTTACTAGTTTTTCCACGATTTGCGATAAAGTGGGCAGACCTTTTAGAGACCCCCCCCCCCCATACATACATAAAGATGGTGATTATGCGTTGATTTCTTATAATAAACCTGTATTTTCTACCAGCCTAAACATAGAGCAGAACAATGTTTTGTTAAGTCTTATTTCCAATGTAAAATGTAAGTCATACTTTAAGAAATTATGAAAAAAACGACAAAAATCATTAAAATGTAAGTCATACTTTAACAAATCATGAAAAAACTGACAAAAAGCAATAAAATGTAAGTCATACTTAAAAAAATTATGAAAAAAAACGACAAAAGGCATATCATAATTCTCAAGATTATGAATAAATTAATAATGTTATATATGTTTTTAGATTTTTGGTGCATTTTTGACATGGGAAACACGACACGTATCAATACCGGCTTTGAACGACAGCAGATACGTTGGATTTTCTGTGTACAACGTCGTTATCATGTGCATCCTAGGCGCAGCAGTCGCCTTAGCCCTGGTAGACCATCAAGACGAAATGTTCCTGCTGATAAGTAAGTATAGTCTGGAGATTTCTTTAATGCTACTTCTACAACCAACTCAAGATCCAAATCCCAGTTAAAAACAGTTTAAAATTTTTCCTTATCTATCATAGTATATGAAATATCGAAAAATTACACACTCTATACTCCGGTACCAAAATAATTAGCAGTGACTAATTTTTACCGGGGTGTGCAAGACGTAAGGGGAACGCCAATTCCAGAGGCGTGTAATTTTAAACAATAATAATTCAAAAAATATATCAATTTTCTGTTTATTATTATTTTATATTTACATTTACTATAGTAAATATAATATTATAAATTAAACTGAAAAATAAATTAAGCTTTTACATCTGACCTAATGAAAATGGCAAAAAAAAAGAAAAGTTCATGTTTTATAAAGCTATTAGCGCATTTTTGTCCCGTTCAGGTGGCTTGTTCTCCAATAAAGACGCTTGCACCAAAACGATGCTTTATATCTTTCACTTTAATATACCATTATCAAACGTACCATACTACAAGAAAATCATTCGGTGTTTTTACTTCATACCAATAATACACTTACATAACCATTATGGAGATTACGGGACCAAAAATCGGAAATGCAATTTTAAAAGTAGGAAATTGTCAGAACGCCTCCCTGGGGAAAGCGGGCTGTCCATAACGCGGAAATTCATGCAATCGAAAAATTGAAAATTCATCCGTGCAATATTTCGCATTCAAACCAGAGTTTAAGGAAATTAAATATCGTTAAACCACTGATGTGATTGATTTTATTCTAGAACTAAAAATAGCTTATTGTAAATTTGAGTGGAATTTATTATTTTTCAAACCTTCATTTCCGGAAGGGGTATTAAAAAAATTGAATATTATTACCTTAGATCTAGACATACGCCATTATAGCCCAAGGGTCGATTTTAAATCAAGGGGCGCGAAACAAGATTTAGGACGCGAGTACCATAATGGTTTTGTAAACCATGGTAAAGAATATGTATAGTATTCTTCTCACTACTAATGTCTTGTTATAAAGATATTTATAATTTTTCATACAATAATTATGTGAATTTATTTTTAATTCTTTTTTTCGCTATTTGGACTTTTTTTTAAGGTTGATCCCCGCAAGTGTCTCGTACTACTCGTACTTTGAAACTGACATTGAGAAACTGACTGGTAAAATTATCCAACTACGTTCCATATTTCAACTTTATACCTATGTCATTGCCTTTGGTACATGTAATAATTTTTTTCCACTACTAACCTATAACATCGCCATTATTGACCGATTATTAACGTTAGAAATCGTTTTCTCTACATTATAAGTTATTATTGACCATGGTCAATAATCAGGCATTGAAATCCATTATTGACCGATCTTCAAGAATCTATTTGAACCCAGGTAACTTGATTTTTTGATACCTGATGTACTGGGCGGCCCAAGGAAAGCCACATTGGTGTTTTTTTTTTTTTAGTTTTTTTTTTCATTTCAAAGTAAGAGTCACCAGAATGGGGGCTAAAACCTCTGGAGCACCCAACAACCTCTGTATAACTAAATTTTAAGGCCCTACAAGTTCTTGCTAGGGTTTATTTCTCGGAACGAAGTCTTCATCTTCTCTCGCCTTCATCTTTCTATCTTCATTTCGTCTTATTTGGAGCAGTCTTTTGGGCTGCCCTTGAAAGGCCTTAAGGATCGTCTCGAAGAGTCGGGTCGACCTCCAGGTTTTTTTTTTTAAATCATCCCTAAAAGATAAGTGTAATATAAGTACTAACAACCTTTTTTAGTTTAATAAAGCCAGCAATATTTTTAAATACAGCGTTTTATTTACGAAGCTCCGCCCTTGTTTTTTTTTAAATTTAGTTTATGTGGTGTCGGGTCGCACGGTCATAGCTAGTTCCACGTCCATCTAGGAGGTTTCGAGCTTTTCCTGTGGCAAAGCTGGAGCCGCTTGTTAAACCCCTTCCTGCGAGCTAGGACCATTGACACACGTGCACTACAGTTGGTTCTGTTAGTGTTCCCTGGCTACTACTTATTATTATTTGTTTTATTAATCTAATTATTTTTCTTATTTAACTAAGTGAAGTTCATTTTTTCTAATAATTTATTTTTACTAAATGAAGCACAAGTTAATTTTTTCACTATTTTATTGTACACTGTACGACATGTTTCGCTATACTATAGCTTCTTCGGGTACTTCTTACAAACTGAAGCATAAACAGGTAATGCAATAATAAACAGATTAGTAATTACTACTCTATACTACGATCCCAAAATAATTGGCAAAACTGTTCTTGTCACCATTGACGGCGTGCCGAGAAAATAATTAACATCGATTCACAAACTTTTAACTGAAATAAAAGCATTCAAAACCGCTTCGAAAGATTGTTCATTAATAAGTCGTTACATGTTGCCAGGTTTTAAAATATAATATTTAAGTTCTCATAAAATGTACTAAAATCGGCATGTCATCAAGGGCCTTTTCACCCTACGGTACCTGTTTTACTTAATTTGGCAACGCAGGTAGAAAAAAAAACATGTCTAAAGGCGCTCACACGCTTTCTTGACGCCTCTAACCAACGTTCAGTGTCGTAGACAAGTTTTAATCAAGAGAATGTTAGCAATTCAGTTTTATTATTTTGATGGTTATTCAAAACAGCAAATATTATAATGCAGGCGAGTTCTTTAAGTGATAGTAACCAACAAGTTAGAGAACGACGTTATTTAAAACCTGGGAAGCGTACAATGGTAAAAAATGTGTATGAGGGATTTCTAAGTACACACAGTGGAATATCATTCACTGATGCAGCAGAACTTTGTGCCACATTGACTAAGACATCTTGCCGTACCGTTTATAGAACTATCAAGGACAATAGCAATACTAAAGTGTCCGATTAAAGGGAAACAAGAGGACGAAAAAAGATATTTATTGATCAGCAAATAAAGTTAGCCATTCGTCGGAAAGTGCATGCATTTTTTTTTCGAAATGAACTTGCAAAAAATTTCACGAAGAGTTCTAATGCGTACAGTACGAGAACTGAATTTTTAATTCTTAAAACAAAATCGCAAATTCTTTTGGTGGAAAAGGAAGAAATCGTATTGTGGCGTAGAAAGTATCTAGAAGAAATACAACAATATCGTTGTGCAGGGAAAAGAATTTACTTTACGGACGAGACATGGTTAAATAAAGGACATAATGCGAATTACATTTAGCAAGATCTCAACATTAAAGATGCACGTAACGCCTTTATCAATGGACTGTCCACTGGATTGAAAGCTCCTTCAGAAAAAGGTCGTCGGTTAACTATAACCTACATCGGCAGTGATTCCGGTTTTCTTGAAGGTGGATTAAACGTGTTTGAATCTCGCAAAACCGGTGATTATAATGAGGATATGAACTCGGGAGTGTTTGAAGATTGGTTTAAATCCATCATACCGCGTATTGAACGTGGGTCGGTAATCGTGATGGATAATGCACCATACCACAGCCGTCGGGTGGAAGCTTTGCCAATTTCTGCGTGGCGAAAAGGAAATATGCTAAAAGTTCAGTTGCTCGATCTTGCAAGACTTTACAAAAAAAAATGTACGAAATATGTAGTGGATGAAATGGCTCGTGAAAGAGGTGTTACAATATTACGTTTACCGCCTTACCATTTTGGACTAAATCAAATCGAGCTAATATGGGCACAGATAAAAGGCGAAGTGGCATTGAAAATAAAACTTTTAAATTAGAAGATGTTAAAGAACTGTTAAAAACGGCGATAGCGAATGTACAAGCAGCCGATTGGCATAAGTGCGTATTACATGTCGAGGGCGTAGAAAAAGATTGTGGGACTCGGATGTACGCGTTGAAGTCATGGTAGAACCTATTATTATAAATCCTGCAGATGACAGCAGTAGCGACAGTAATGAAATATTTTCATCGTCAGATCGTGAATAATCGCTGTCATGGTAATAATGAATTTAAAATTGTAACGTATTGTCATTATAACACTTTTTAATGTCGGCGTGGAGTATAATTTGTCAAATTATTGTCAATTAGTGTTCATTAGGTAACAACAGTTAGGAAATTTATAAACATTTATAATTTAGGTTTAGGTTTTGCCCTTAATCCACTATTATATGTTTCTATTATTATGTAGTATAATAAAATCATTATGAAAATAACATATACCGTTGCTTTATAATTTTTTTGGATTTTATACCTGCCTAATTTAGTTTCTCTACCAAATGTAAAAGCTTAATTTATTTTTTAGTTTAATTTTTAATATTATATTTATTATAGTAAATGTGAATATATTATAATAATAAACAAAAAATTCATATATTTACCGTTAAACTGGAAGTAGCTTAAATAATTTGTTTAGCTGCTATGGTTTTGCTTATTCAGCGGTGCTCATTACAGCATCGCTGAAAAGTACCATCTTTTTTTTTTAGTAAAATAATTAATTTTTCTTTATTCTATTATTATTCGACAAAAAAAACACTAGTGCGCATTGCACAAGTATTTTCAACTAAAATGTTGCAACGATATGCCTTGCAAACAAAACTGTTTTTAAGGCAACGCTATTCGTAGATGGGTATAATGAACAGTTCGCTTACAAACTATACACGTTTTCTGAGAGATCATACACTTTAATTTAGAACGGAAATAAAGATTGAAGAAGTATAAAAAGTACAAACAAAAACTGCTGACTGTAAAGGGAAAAAAAACTTCCTTCTAAACCAAAACAAATCCGAATCAGCATTTATTTGTCCTTTTATTCCGAAGAAATTGGATTGCCGAAAACTGAAAGCGGCCAGTCCTATCAAATTTAGCAATCGCCCCTCTTAAGATTCTCTCTTTCCGCTATAAACTTCGTTTGCACCTTTTTCCCAATTGAACAGGAGGATCGATGAACTTTTTCATTTCCTGTAAAGGTTCGCTTTGCTCTAGAGTGGATGCCCCATTATGCACGCAGATGTAAATCTGTCGGAGTCCTCTTTGAATTTTTAGCCGCAGAATTTCGGATATTTTAGTCAAAGCAGTATTTTAAGTGTGGACATAAATTCGAAGTCAACTCGGTGGATTTATAGAGATGACACGAGGTAAACTAAACGTGATTCCGTTTTGAATGAGATTATATTATATAAAGGGCGTCAATAATTTTTGTTAGTTTCGGTGAGAACGCTTAGGCCCCGTTTGCACGATAGCCAAGAAATAGACGATGAAAAGGTAACGCCGAGTGTGTGGCAATACGTGAAATTCCATGTGTGGAATATATGAGCATGTGAGGGATATATGAGCAATGCTGGACAGAGCGCACCGAGATCCGCATTCACTGCATCACAATCATATTTCTGTACGTACTAGGACTTTCATATTAGTTTGACAACGCAGCACACGACAAACTGATATTTCAAAATTGTATCCGCGCTCCCGCCAAGCTCTTGTATTCTTGTGTGTGAGACAGGGGTCAGAAGCTTTTCATTGGGTGTACGCCAACGTTGGCATTTTGAGGGGACCACGATCTCTGGTAAGGACGACGTAAAGCGGCAATCAAGCTGTTATCTTATATGAACCCGAACTTGAGTGTTGCTATCTCTATTTCTTAATAAGCGCGGCCCAATGGTCTTTACTACTGGTCTTTACTACTCCAAGACATAAGTTCAGAGTCTGGTCAGATAAGCATGTTATTTTGTAGAGCTGTTTCTTTCTAATACGTTTTATTGGTAACTAGTGTTCGTGCTAATTACTCTGAGATCTGATTTTCAACTAGCACTGGGTTAAACGAGTATTCATTATCGATTTTTACTAGCAATGCTAGAAGATGATGATTTTACGATGGAATTTTTGTCGCCATTTTATATTGATTTGTTTAGTCGATATTTTTATCCGGCAAAATTTAGTGTTATATCGTCTTTATTAATATTGTTTGTAATTTTTACCGTTCTCTTTTTGCGACATGGAAAGCAAATACAGTAATCGCCAGAAAGCAACTCCCGTATTGTCCTTTTGCCCTTGATGCCTTAAGGTTGGGAAATCGTCATCCTCTTTAATTTAAAACTATTTGGTAAGTATGTTTCCTAGTTTACGTATATTAACCTATACCTAAATAAATCTGCTTGTTTAATAACACTATCTGTAGTTTAAAATGCTGTTGCTTCTTTCTAAAGTATGTTCGAGTGCTTGGTCTGCATGCAAGTTAAAGTCGATGCAAAAATTGTTTTGCTGACTTCATGTAGGTGCAATTAAAGAATGTAGGGTAAAGCTACATGTGTATTTAATTAGCTTTGCTCTAGTTTTTTCAAATTTGCATATGATCAAGAAAGCTCGGTGGGTGCATTACAATTCTTTGTGTGAATAAAGTGAATTTCATCGTTTCATGTTAAGCAAGCCAAGTGACATTTTCTAAATTTAAAAATAAATAACCCAAGTGCAACACTTAGGGCTATTTATGCACTAGATGGTCAGAATGTTATTGCAAACTAACTCGTATAGACCCTGTGATATTAATTATTTTTGTTTTCTGCAGAGTTTTACCAGGCAAGGGAAAACAGCCACAGAAATAGTAAGTTCAATGCAAACTGCCAATCTTTGTGTCAGATTTGATAAAAATTCCGGTTAGTACATTGTTCATCATTGTTTCTTAATGGAAAAATATTATTTTGTATTTTTTTTAATAAGACTATATATTATGTATAAATTGGTCTTTGTTTTTCGTTTTAGGAAAAGTATTGATCAATCCGAGTAAGCCTAGCAGACTGAAACTCAGCGACAGCTACTTACACTTACTATGATGGCTGCGCAAGGCCCTTAAATGATATACACCTTACTAGAAATATAGTTCAGATTGTTGGGCGTTGTTTCTTACAAGAAAATACTCATATTTTCTATAAGCCTAAAGAATACTTATTATATTATAGTAGTCTTTTTGTGCCTCGTTTCAGGAGACTGGTATAGACCAATCTGAATATGCCTAGCAGTTTGAGATAACGAGATAACGGCAAGAGCTACCTACAATGACATACACCTTACTAGAAATTTATATTTGTGTAGGAATATGTGCAGCCCATATATTATTTGTGAAAAGTTTTCTTTTTTGAAAAACTGAAATTCTGGTGATAACTGAATTACATTGATCTTGCATCCATTCAAGCCCACACACGCTAAAACCTGCATCTGCATCACTGACTCCTCATAACTCACATTATGGATAATGGATAACATTGTATTCTAAATTAAATCGGTAATGTAAATTAAACACCTTGTTTTGTTAATTGAAATAATTTGTTTAATTTAAAAAGTGGGTGTTTTTCTTCTTTATCTTTTTATCGTATGTTTGTATTTGACATTGATAAATATTTTTACATTTTAAATACAATTTTTAAAGCACAGAGCAAATATCTAATGAAAAAACTTATTTTTATAGTCATCATGGCTAAAACGGCTACACCTACGATGCAATCTTGTTCTGTTGCTTTTTTCTTAGGTTTGGCAAATTTTATTTTATTTTCCTGAAAAAAACACAAGAAGCTACCTGTATCAAAGTCAAATTATAAAGACGCCATTGTTATTCTGCCATTACAAGCAACATTCGGTATTTTGTATGGCATTTATCATAATATACCTGAAATACTTACTTTAAAAGCAATGAATATATAAATTTTAAGTACCTTTCAATGACCTAAATTCCATTTTCCTAACCTTTATTGAAATGATGATGATAAATTTTAACGTATGACTAAAAAAATATTAAAAAAGTTCATAATCATAGATCAGCAGATTCTTCGTTTCAAAAATATAGGGTGTAACAATTTTTAAGCACATCCAAACATATATATAAAATGTCTGTACAAAATCTGAACACATATTCCTGAGGACAAAATAAGGCGATTTTAAGCAACTTACCTTAGTCCGAAATTGCTCCGTTTCCGAGATACAGGGTGGTAAAGTTAAAAAATAAAAATCGAATAAATATTAATAATTATTAATATAAATAATTAAAATTAATAAACCTTTTTTAACGTATTACTTAAAAACTTCGTACCCGGGGGTTTTTTTGGGATGCGAAACCCGAATACGGACACCTTTTGTCTGTTGCCATTACAGAGCGCTTCACAATGCACTTCTTATGGTTTAGAATGGCCATAACTCTTTTTCAGTGTAGTTTTTTCCTTTTTTTTGTTAAAGAACTAATTTTTTGATCATCTTGAAACAAAAAAGATACTCTTTTGAAATTCCGCTAAAGTAAGCCGTTTTTGAGATATTTCGGTTTTTAGTGTTCGATGCCGCACCGGAATATTTAAATTATTCTGAATAAAAAATGTTTGCTGTTCAGCTTTGAGGATGAAATGTGGTTAGTGAATTAGCAGTGGAAAATGTATTTTTTTTAGATACTTTTTTGGAGTGTCACATCCAAAAATCCTCGGATTTTTTACCTGTTTGATGAACACCTTTAAATTTTTTTTGCAACGGACTATTTAATTGTAAACATTTTTCGTATTTTAAGAATTTTTGCTATCAGTTGTTTACAGTAAGTGTTTCACTAAGAATTTGCCAATGCCAGAATAAATAAGGTGTTTTAAACGTGTTAGTTAAATTTTAAATTGATTGTAAAGATGGCTGAAGGATACAGTTCTGCGGAAATGATGGATATGCTATTGGTTTTTGGGTATTGTGAATTAAATGGCCTCGAAAAAGTTAGGGTTTACAGGAAAAGATATCTAAATCGGCGCAAACCAAACCATCAAACATTTGCTGCTATTGAGAGACGCCTTCGCGAAACCGGTAGCTTCACTCCTTTAACTGCCGATTTTAGATGGCAACGTGCATCAAGGATTCCTGAGGTTGAGGATCAAATTTTGGAAAGAATTGCTGAATATCCAAAGTTAAGCACCAAGCGCTCAGGTTTAGAGGTAGGAGTATCCAAGGAAGTAGTTCATAGAACATTAAAGGAATAGCAGCTTCATCCATACCATCTCCAAAAGGTACAAGACCTTTTGGCTCCGTATCTCGATCAACGATTGGACTTCTGTCGATTCATTACCGAACAAAGACAACAGGATGTGAATTGTGCTAAGCACATTTTATTTACTGACGAAGCATGTTTTACAAGAAGTGGTGTAACCAACTTACATAACGAACATGCTTATGATGAAAACCCGCATGCCACGAAAGTAACTCATTATCAACATGAGTTTAGAATTAATGTGTGGGCAGAAATCATTGGCAATTTCATTATTGGTCCTGTCCTTTTACCGCCACGACTAAATGGTGTGGATTATTGAGAACATTTGCAAAATACGCTGCCAGATTTATTAGAAGATTTGCCATTACAAATTCGACGAGATATATTGTGGTTTATGCATGACGGTGCTCCACCACATTTTAGTTTAAATGTTCGCAATTACTTGCATCGACAGTATCCAAACAGATGGATCGGTAGAGGAAATGACGCTCCTGTAAAGTGGCCGCCACGCTCACCGGATATGACTCCGTTGGATTATTTTTTATGGGGGTCTTTAAAAACGATGGTATACTCCAAACCAATTAATAATGAAGAGGAATTGTGGTGAAGAATTCAAAATGCAGTCAACATATTAAAGAACGATGCGGAATTGATGCAAAGAGTAAATTTAAGCTTTTTACGTCGTATTAATCTTTGTTCTTATGTTAACGGAGGTCATTTTAAACAATTACTAATAGTTTATGCTAATTAAATTTACTTTTAAAATAAAATTGTTCCTCATTTAATAAAAAAAAAAATCCATACTCCAATTCTTCCTGCAAAACTTGCTGTAACTAACCCAATTGAAACATTTTCTTCTGCCAAAAGTTTATTGATAGCGGAGTTTTTTATTCAAAATAATTTAAATATTCCGGTGCGGCATCGAACACTAAAAACCGAAATATCTCAAAAACGGCTTACTTTAGCGTATTTTTACAAGAGTACCTTCTTTGTTTCAAAATATTCAAAAAATTAGGTCCCTAACAAAAAAAGGACAAAACTACACTGATAGAAAAGTTATTGCCGTTCTACAACCATAAGAGTGCATTGTGAAGCGCCCCCTAATGGCCACAGTGAAAAGGTGTCCGTATTCGCGTTTCGCATCCCAAAAAACCCCCGGGTATCAAGTTTTAAAGTAATACGTTAAAAAATGTTCATTAATTTAAAAAAATTCGATTTTTATTTTTTAACTTTACCACTCTGTATCTCGGAAACGGAGCAATTTCGGACAAAGGTAAGTTGCTTGAAATCACCTTATGTTGGCCTCAGAAATATGTGCTCAGATTTTGTACAGACCATTTAGAGACACCCTGTATATTAAACTCAACAATAAGTATCGTTTTTTCTTGCTTAGGAGATAATTGTATCAAACTTCGTTAACTACAGTGACTAACAGTTCAAATGATGCAGTTGCAATTAAAACTGATTATGTGCTGTAATTTTTGCACAAGCTTTACAGCAGACTTTTTCTCTGCTAAACTCTAACTCTGGGAATTTTTTAATCCACGAAGACGTTTTCGCCACTTTGGACATTTTGAACACAAATTTGGAATCACTAGTTTTACACTGAAAATACTGAAATCTTTCGACAAACTAGAAGTACGTATCACAATCCGATATAAATACAGTTTTTTAAGCAGGAAATAATAAGGCATTATTAAATGACAATAAATAACCTCTAACATATACCTGCAAACTCCGGAAATCCCCAATATATGCCTTGTGTGCAAAAAATGCATTTATTATTTTATGCACTTTGCATATATTCCGCCCTTTACAAATGAATTAAGTAGGGATGCCCATATTGCGAAATATTAATAGTTAGAGTAGAATTATAAATATTTTCTAGTTATAAAAGACAAAACTGTGGTGTTTTGTTGGTTCTTAATAAATGAAATGAAATCAGTCTTGTATATCGGCTCTCATTACTCATCTTAACTATTTATATGAACCAAAATGTATATAAACATCACATAATATAACATATACCGTTATAGTATACATTATAACCTAGTTGATGTATTAACAATCTATAATAAATATACCAATAATATAATTAGTTCCTACGGGATCCTATAATTTAACTTATACCGGCTTGAACCTAAAGTTCTATATCCTATAATAATAATGGATGGAGATTCGCCTTGACTTAACAAATAGTGTAATGCACTACACAGGGGCTAATCGTTCATTACATGGCGTTTACTACCTAGAACATATTAACTAAGCTTCATTGCCCTGAACTGCTGTTTTTTCTCCTCCACCAGTTGTTCTTTTGATGATTTCAATTTGATTATTTAAATACTTGTCCACGTATAGATTAATTATCACTTAGTAGTTAAATAATAATGTTATGTTAAAGTATCAAAACTAATTAGCTGGCGTTCTATTTACGAAACATTTTAGTCCCTGTCTCATTCTTTTAGCACCTCTTTATCGCAATAAACCAGTACCGTTTCCCCATTTTGCTTTTCTTTTTCAGATAATATTAAAAGTCTGAACTCGGAAAATAATATTATTTTTACGTGTTTTTCTCTGCCAGAGAGTTTTAATTCACCCTTAACCTTAAGAATTTATTCTCAAAGATAACCGTTTTCGAATCAATATAAGCCATTTACTCTCAGTTAAAGTAAACAAAATAGGCAGTTTTTATTCCCTTTCGGTTTTAAAAGGCATATAAAAATAAATATACGAAACTTTTTTGGCCACCCGTTCACGAATATTTTTATAAGAGATAGAAAATAAGAGGGTAAGTAAACTTTATGAAAAAAGTTTAATGGTGTTTGGAAAAACTGCTTTAGAATGTTGTCGAAAATAGAGGGAAAGTTTACACGGTAAACAGATTTCGTTTGGATTCTTTAAAAATATATTCTTGCGGAAACCGCCTTAGGGTATAGTGGTTAACATACCTTAACAAACCTATTTAAGCACACTATGAAAACGGCGGAAACGTTAAAATTTTCAGAACCAACAAAAAAGTAATAGAAAGATAAATTCGTCGGCTTGTGTATGTTGCAAATTCACCAAAAATTTGGTCTGGCTGCAATTCATATTTGAAATTTGCAGAAGTGCGAATTTTGTACCTTCTAAATACGGTAACGATCCCCAGCATTTAAATATGGTACATGTACTGCACTACAATGAATAAATTGTGACAAAACTAAAGCATCCCAGAACAGTCTTAGGGTCTCTTAAGAAAGACGGTATTTATTACTGTTTTATATCGTCGGCGTTCTGGCAAAGTCTATTTTTTAATTCTCTTTTAGACGTACATAATATTATATCTATTATTATACAGGGCGTTCCAGAAGTACGTACGGTCCGTAACTTAAGGGGGTGATTTCCTATGATATTCTAAGAGAAAACGTTCATATGAACATGTGTCCGGAGTTGCCCCGTTTTTGATTTACAGGGTATTAAACCTTTAAAAAAAATGTTTTTTTTTATAATTTTTTTAAATATCCTTTTCCCGACTTTATCAAAATTTGGTACCGTTATTCATAATGATAAGGAGCTCTTCCCTGCAAACGCAAAACAGTCTAATCGCAAAATTGTTCAAATTGAGATATTAACCCTAAAATAATTTGCAAATTAAGCTTAACATTCAGGTATAGAAATGGTTTCCTTACGTCAATTTGTTTTGGACATAGGACCTTGTCAGAACCGTTTATTGTCACAAAAATGTTCACTTATGCAAAGGCAACAAGCATATTTTTGTATAATCTTACAAAGGCAAAACAGGCTAATGTATATTAGTTCCATAAATGTTTACCTCATACTTTGGCAAAAGAAGCTATAATACAATAGATTGTTTTGCCTTTGTAAGATATATATTTCTTATGATACTTTAATGTGCATTAGATTGTTTTGCCTTAGTAATAGATGTTAATTTGCACAGTACACTCTTTTGTCAGTGTATGTACTAATACAATTTATAATCGGAAACAAAGGGCTAACAGATATTAAATTATTTTGCCATTGGAAGGTCTCATGCGAAGTGGATAAAGAAGCCGGAGGTAAGAAGTGAGGTTAAGTATGTTTATTTAAAAACAGTTAAGTTATTGGTGGGTGTTAATAATGTCGTCTAGAGCCAGAAAAATTGTTCTATTGGGCAAAAAAATATATAATAAAGTTGATGTTTCTTCGAGAACGAAACGGTATACTGAAAAATCTGTAAATGCTGTCTGGTTTAGCTTAAAAAGTGACAATGAAAAAGTATTTTTCATTTTTTTATATCTGTTAAAATAATATAAAAAATAAAGAAAAAATAATATAGAATTTTTTTTTTTTTTTTTAGTATTGAAATTGGTTAAAGATAGTTTACTTTTGCAAACACAATATGAAATGTATTTAAATTGTGTAACTTTTTCCTAATTTAACCAACATCGTAATTCCTACCGTTTCCAAGATTCCAATGCCATCCCATCCTTATCTCGGACACCCTGTATTCCTGCGATCTGTAGCATTTTTTTCAAATTAAAATTTTGTCAAGTTCCCTATTAAAAATATTTGTCAAAAATGCAACCTCTTCTTTCTTACCCTATAATGATGGTATTGTCTTTATTCTGGACAGCTCCAATAAAAATTCTGCGGATGGTCCTTACATTTTCGCTTTTGAAATCTGGCTTGCGATTTAAAATACAGCCATCAAATATGATCTAAAATTTTCTTTTCCGGTTCAATTATTGTTTAGCTAATTTTAATTCCAGAAAAAAAATCTGTAAAGCTCCTGAAGTACTGACAAGAAACAGCTTTTGAACAAAATTGCTTGAACAAGTTGCCCGGCATTATTTATAAATTATCTCCGCCCAGAACATTAAGATTAAATCCCAATAAAAGCGTAAATTGCAGTTAAGAAATAGTAATCGTGTCTCGAACTTTGCCAAAAGTGTTTTTGCCCGGTTTCGCAGAGAAATTGCCGAAAGATGAGCGCTTGAAAGTGGCTGTTTTGCCTTACTTCTTCCTGTTACAATAGTTACTAATGACTGTAGTTGCAAAGTAAATAAAGAATACGAAGCAGACTTCAGGGCGATTATCAGTCAGGACGACGCGCCCGAGGAAATCGTTAAAACTTTCACCGAGACTTGTTGACAGGGAAAGTTTCTTTTATCTGAAAACTGTTTTTCGAGGGATTGATGAAAAAGAAATAGGCCTATAATGGAGTTTGCTAAAAAACTTTTAGGGTGACTTATATATTTATTTTTTTGGGATTTATCGTCTTTTTGACGACTTTATGTTGACCGAACCCGGTTTTTTCCGGGTTATCCATCATAGGGTGATGCGCCATTTTTGATTTTGAAAATCTGAAATGCCCGCATTTAAAAAAGTTGTTCAAAAAAATTAAGAAATAACTCCAACCACTTAAGTTATGTTCCGTATTTCTAAAACACCCTGTTTATATGAAGTATAATAAATATTATGTTATATAATTATAATAAATAATATTAATTAATTATATATCAAGAATTCTTACCAACAAATAATGTTTGGTTTTGTGGCTAACCTTATTTTACAAGATTAAGCCAAAATAAATGTTGACTTGTCACACCAATGAGAGAATCAGATTTACTAGTCGCAGGAAGTCTATTTTTTTCAGAAAATTATAGCTAGCATAATAGTAATTGTTTCCTTGTGAAGAAGTTTGAAGATGCAAGAATTTATTCAGTTTATTCATTTTTTGACAGATAAAAACTCTGACCGTAATTTATAAAATAGAATAATTTTAATCAATTTTGGGTCACATTTTGACTGCATTTCTCGACACAATGAGTTAATTAAATAAAACATTTAATGAAATTATAAAACTATTGCAAAAATTATTTAGATTTCGATGGTTTCAGTTGAAGCAGAACGGTGATTTTGTACCCGCACATTGGTAAAAACTTTCTTAAGGAACACCATGGGCCAAAAAAGTCTTCTGCCCTGGCAATGCTTTTGAAGAAAGCCTAATCAAAATCGTAGCCAGTTTTTAGTAAATTGATAATTATATTTTGTTTAATTACCTAGTAAACTTTAAAAAGTTCCAATCCTCATTTTCTATATACCTATTATTATGATAAATATACTTATTTTATCGGTTGAAGTAGCATTAAGTAACATACAAATACAAACTGGCCTTCAATGTAATTTGATAGAAGCTATTTTAATTAATACAGCAAGCGAAATCAAATACTGCAGTTAATTGTGAATATTTCGAACAAATAGCGATGCAAGTTATTTTTAAATTTCCATCAGCAATATTACTAATAATTCGTAATTAAATTTGCAAAGGTACTTAAAAAATGTTTTTAGAGATAGAACGAGTGGTTCAGTCAAATACGTTGTTAGTTTAAAATTCGTTATTTGCATATTATTTCGTATTTATTTTAAGCTGTAAAAGTACTTCATTTCGAATTTAAATAGCGGCAAAAAATTATTAAAAAATATTATATTGCAATTTTTTTCTATCCTGGGCGAGATTAAAGGCATGTTCACGTTGAAAAATATTTGGCAATATATTACATTTTCTCACCTGCTTAAACTGGTCACGATTCCGTTACCCTATTGTAAGGATAGTAAAAATTTGAAAATTTGTGGACTTTTGGGTATACACTTAGTTGAAGGGTCGGGGGAAAATACAGACCCATATACTTTTATCGAAATTAAGTTATTGTATTCTTTTTGTTGAGAAATAAGATTTGCATGTGACGTTTTAAGTAAAAAAAAAAACAGACGACACTAATTCAAGCGGGAAAGAATAAGGCACATCATTGATTCCGCGACACCCGCCAGAGAGCAAAGAACCTGTTTTTTAATGGTTATCACAGCCATTTAGCCTGTGTTAAGATCAAAGCAGTGGTTAATTGTTTTTCCAATCATGAATATAAACTTAGGTTCAGATAATAATGGTGTAAATAATCACAATATCTTTATTGGATCGAAAAACGTTAAAAAATTGTACGGATGTTTAAGGTAGGCAAAAAATTAAATTTTGCTTCGCGTGAATCTGAAGCCCTTTATCAGTGCGAACGTTACAATTAATTCATCTTTTATTAATATTTGGTCCAAAAATTGTTTATTAGGTTGTATCATCTTTGTTTACCGAACGTTAGTCGAGTATGGGGCGAACGCACTTCTTCTGCTTTTCTGTGGTTTGATGGCGCCAGGCGCCGCACATAGGTGGACCATGTATTTCCGTTTTTGCGTCTCCGTCAAGTCGCAGACCGTCCATTTTTACTTTTGGCGATTTTATGTTTAAACAGAGTTGTTTGGAATTATTTTCGTCATTCGTTATTTTATTTAGGTTCTGGTAAAAGCCCAGACTCTCGTATCATTTGGATCTTTTGTAGTGTGTCTCTGTTCTCTTCCGTTTGGTTGGGGTCAAGTTAAGTTGGCAACACTGAGTCAGCTGATTTTTGTTGAAGGAGAAGGGGGTTTGTCTTCAGAGTTCTTAGGGCCTTTAATTTTACTTTCTGAAAATCCTTCAGACTGGAAGGTCAAGCCAGCCGCCGTTAGGTCAATTTTTTTTGGCAAAAGGCCACGAAGTCTCACCCCCCCCCCCCCCCGGCCCTTTTAGAGGTAAACTTCTTTTATTCCTTTTGTTCTTTTGGTTTGCTATTTTGTGGGAATCCAGTGGGCAATTTTCTTTTTTTTATTGGTTATTTTTAGTTGCTTGGGTTGTTATTGGGTTTTAACCATATGTAAGGTTAAGGAACCACATGTGCTCTTACTGGGGACATTGAGCCCACGAGCCACCTTAGCAGTGCTTTGAAGGATTTTTAATCAAGCTGAAGTCCACCTGCCCAGCTGAAGGAGCTGCCGCAGCAAAAGCGAGCAGACTTTTTGATAAAACAATAACTTCGTTGCGTATAATTCATCCATATAATTTCATAACTTCAATTACTCGCAATCAATTTAAATGCTCTTTTAATAAAATTAATTTAATCTACCCTTTTAAAATTGAATTAAAGACATTTTTTTAATGTAAGGCTATCCTGGCAAGAGGTAACACCCTTATAACCATACTTCCTTGAAAGATTAAAAGGTTTTAGAATCTTCACAGGTTATACCCCATTTTATTTAAAATCCTTGCATCCGGAAAGGCTGTCTTTTTATTAATTCTAATAGTCAATACTACATTTCAATTTTCTCTTAACATAAACTTAACAAAACCTTTTGTTATCGAGTAATTTTTTTATTTTAATTAAAACTTAATTGTATGTGTGGGAGAGCTTTAGTTTTAGTTATTGCATAGATTTTCCAATAGGACTGTTATACGGTATATTTTTCCTGGTTTGGACTTAGATCAAACCAGGTGTCGCCCATGGCAAACCAAAGACGAAGGGAAGGTGTAAGTATATGGACCACGACCTAGTGCCTCCACATAAAGAGCTACCGTCAGCAGATAGTGACAACCTGTTGTACATGAGAAAAGGTTGCCATTGTCATAATATTATTTTATTTATCTATACATCAATTTGCATTGTATTGACTCTTAATCTGCCAGCGAATAACCGCTCTATTTTCTAAACATCCTTGTAACCTCGGATGTCATACTCCTAAATTACAGCCGCCATAAAATAAATTGTTTTACTTACTTTACTGCGTCTTATCTGTAAAATCTGTAAGCCTATATATTTTTTGACATTAAATTTGGCTTCCTTGTCGAAAATCATTGAGAAATAGGGTAAACTACCCAATGATTGGCACCTTAAGGTCATCAGTTGTTTGTTATGAAAATAATAAATTATATATGAGACTTTTGCCACATTTTTGCACTTTAGCATATCAAGTAGTCCTATTTAAACAACAATTAAACATATTTTACCTTATGAGTGTGTTGCTACTATAAAATATGTCTTTTAATATCATAATTTTTGAAACAGCTAATTATTGGCATTCGTTGTCTATATGTTGGCACTCCAATTATTGGCACTGTTATTAAAAATAAATAAAAAGCTGGTAGGTACCTAGGTACCTATACACACCTAAGCTGTTATGTAGATATCTAAGTAGAGATTGGATGTTTTAAAATATTATATTTTTACAAACAAAAAAGTCAAATCTAAAGTATAAAAACACATAATTTAAATCTTAATAATTATTGTTCATGCAAGTTTTACATACAAAAAAATCCTTATACAGGTCTTTTTTTCTTTAAGCAATGTACATGATAAGTTCTAGTGCATTTTTTGCATTTAACCCCTATATTTGTCAAGTAAATGTTGTGTGTGCAGATATAGCATAAACCTTTTTGTATTGAAATATTATTTTTAGTTACATCTGCTGGCGTCTTAGTGGGAGAATCTTTGAACAAATTTTTAACGCGGGATTCCTTAACATGCGAATCTTGAGGTAAATGTTTAAAGTGTGATTCTTCCCTATATATGAAGTTATTTGACTTTTCTTTTTGAGACTCTCGAAACAAATTCCTCACATGAGATTCTTTTAAGCTTTTAACATCAGTCTTTAAAGGCTTTATCAAATTTGGTTCATTTGGGATGCTAATAGTCTTATTTCTCTTGTTACTTTGATTGAGACCAGTTTTTGTTTCTTTTTGTGACAATTTTGTTAATCGTTTTTGTTTAGTTTCTAACTTCTTTTTTTCCTTTTCCTCCTTAAGTTTTTCTTTCTCTTCGATAATTTTTTTGTATTGTGTAGAAGTGATCACAAATGGAATCCTTTCAGTTTGTCTTTTTCCTGCTCTTTGTGGAGTTTTTGTATGTGGTAAATATAGTTTTATTTTGGGACTTTCCTTTCCTAGTTGAAATTTCTCTATAAGTTCTGTACCTGGGATTTTATCTACTTCTTTCTTATTATTGCCATTTTCACTTTCAAGCTGTATCTCAAAATCTACTTCTGTATTTTTATTATTTTTAGTTTTATAATATTCTTCTCCAGTGTTTAAACTTTTAGCATCGGTATCATCAGTCCTTATTTTTACCTCATACTCTGTTTCCTCATTTTCCTTATTTGTCATTGTTGTCATGGTTTCCTCTTTATTCCAAGCAGGATTGAACTTAGTACGTTGTAAACTGTCATTGAGTACAATATTCTGCTGAATAATAATTTTGTTCCCGTCTCTGTTTTGATTTGTAACTGAATTATTATTAGTATTATTACGGCAATTTCCATCATCACCAACAAAAATAATAGGCATTGATTCAAAGTCATCATTAGTAAAGAATGAGATATCATTCTGATAATCAGAACTTTCGTTCTGCTTATGCTGATCAGATTCCATTAAGTCGTTCATATCATCTTGCATATTATGGACACCAGTTTCAAAAACATTTAAAAAATTAAATATCTTTTTTAGGTCCTCATAGCTTTTACAAAAATCGAGGGTACATGAAGGGATTTCTTTTAATTGTAACTGTTGAACCAGCTCCTTTCCAACTAAGTTATTAAACATTTTCAAATTTATTTCCTTTTTAACATAACCAGGTTCTTCTTCTAAACTATCTCTGGATTGTGTAGTGTCTTCTAAAACATTGTCTACTTTGTTTTCTCAAACACTTTGAAAAGTCAATTGCATTGGAATTCCAGGGTTGCAATCCACATGCTCTAAATCCGTTAATAATGGTTTGGCTTTTTAGGTGAGGTAAGGATTCTTTTAAAATTGGGGCGAAATGTTTCTTTCCGAATTTGCAGTAGGGATTACTTTTACGCCAGTTAACTACTGCTTTTTGCCACAAGATCTTTAGAGGGCGGAAGCATGAAACATCTGCTGGCTGTAATATTCTTGTGGAGTTTGGGTATAAACAAACCAATATGATGGATAATTCTTAGGTGACAATATTTAGCAAATAAAATATTTATGATAACATCCAAATGTTGGCATGTATGCCAATAATTAAACATAATGTAATTTTCTAGTTCAAATGTTGGCACTATTTAAAAATGAATATATAAAAAAAAAATTAAAACATTAATGTTCTAATAATCTAAGTATACTTCAATCTAAAGATATACACAATTAATTTATTTAAAAAAGTTCAAAGAGAACTATATAAACTAAAAATCAGTAAACGCTGTCAAGAATTAAAATTTGTGTGTGCCAATAATTAGCCAAATTTCTTTCCCGCCAAATTGGATCATTGGCAGTGTGTCAATAATTGAATGTACAGATTTTCTAATTCCAAATGTTGGCACTATTAAAAATAAAGAAAAATCGAAGAAAAATTTGTATTTCGGTTAAAATATTTAAATATTATGGTATTCCCAATGATATTATAACAAAAAAATCATGCTTTGTTCCATATTCACCAAATAAATCAATAACTTGACCACTGCATCCCCTAACAAAATAACAACTTTTTACCTTGTTCGGATGATTCACACACTAGTCACTCCCAATTCTAAATTAATACTAAAGTGAGATGTTACAGCCTATTTTTAAAGGAACGAAGAATGTTGCCAAATCTAGTTCAATTTATAATATCCTATGACTTTTTATTATTTTTCCTAAAAAATAGAAATTAAGCAGGTAGGTGCCAATGGATAAACGAGTGCCAACATTTAGGAGGGTTACCCTATGTAATTCGTTTTTTATTTTAGTCAGCAGGAAAATCGCCAATCCGGTGCGACACTTAAAAAAATGTCCCATGTACATTCATCGGCGAAACAAAAATTTCTCAAAAAATCCCTATTATTATTTGCTTTTTCCGTTACCTCAAAAACAGAATACCATTCGCCGTTCTTCATCACCTTGACGTAGCTCTTGATATTTTTCATGCTTTTAAAAAAATATTTATGTTTTTATAAAGTGCGCAACAATGTGGTTTGATGTTCTCCTATGGTTTGCCCAAGAATCCTCGTGCTAATCATTTTATTTTCCTCTACTTGCAGGAAAATATCAAGATCTCCATTATCCCTTTCCTCAGCTCTGTTCTTTATTTATTACAGTGCCTCTAGACTCAAATTTAGTACTAATTAGTTTAATTAATGAAATGGAAGGGATAGGCTTATCAGGGAATTGAACTAAAAACATTTCAGACACTGCTTTTAAACTGTTTCCTGTGTAATACCACTTAACTATAGTTACTTTTTCCCTAATGGAATAGCTTATATTTAGCTATAATCAAAGCGCCTTCAATGAAAATGTTGTCACTGACGCTACTTTTCGTTTTGTCAATGCCAAATAATAATTTGCTGTATCACCTAAACTACGAAATTTTTTTCTCCGGAATGACTTCTGATTGGAAAAGGTTGTGTTGGCCGCTGCCTTTATTTTGCTTTGGCTAAACATAAATTGTTTACTGTATTTCTAGGTTGCGTGGTTCAAAATATGAAAATAAAAGGCTTTTTCTCACATAAAATATATCTATTTACTTCTGTTATTGGTCTGCGTTGCAGCAAATACGGTTATACTGTAACATCTTAGTATGATAACTACTTACTTCATTAAAACAGCTTCACATTCTACTTCACTATTTACAAACTATAATATCGGGATACAATACTACTTCTTAAACCTTCGAGAATTTATCGCATAAATTCACGACTTTTCGAATGTTTTTTCTGAAAGGTTAACTAGGCTCATGACGTGATATGATAATTACATAATTACATCTTCGGGATGTAAGTTCGCGAATTGACCGACCTATTTTATGGCTCAGATACCATAAAAATCAACTGAAAGTCGCGCAAATTAATGCGAGTCAGACCGTTGCTTGTCTTGAAAGCTTGAAACGGAACTCAATTGTCAAAAATGTTAAGTTTTATTTGTTATATAATTATCATCCCTCTCTCTCATACACACCGTAGCATCCTGTCATGCTGTTGCACTTAACACGTAAGTATATCTAGTTGCCTAATACTAAAACCTTCTTTAAAACCTTCTTTTGTCGCGGTTGTACTATTCAACTAAAACACATACATCTCTATCACACCCTGCTTTTGGTCACGTACGCAGTTTCCGCCTTCCGTGAAGCTCAATTTGTGAACGGCGAATTTCTCGGAACCCATTCTTGGCAGTTGCAAATACGTTTTAGAACCTAACTGTAGTTAACTGACTTTTCTTGTTTCCATTTGAATTTGTATTTTCGATGCACCGGAGATAAATTAAAGATTATAGACAGCGGCATTGCCGTACTTTCAATACTTTGAATTGCTTGTTTCTTGTCTTTTGGACGATATACTTTACCTATATCATCATCATCATCATCATCATTCCTTCCCTGTGATAGGCACCATCCTGCTTTAGCAGTTAATATGCCTTGTTCGGTTCTGCCTGAAATTCTGCAGTATGATACTTACTTTTATGACTTTGGGAGGGCTGACTTATTATGTTGATCTTAATAACTTTTATCATTCAATTGATTACGATGTTATAGGATTCTTCTAAGACGTAAATGAAGCACAAAGTTTTTGATGAGTTACTGTATTGTGGAATTAGCCACTTTGTTCTTGACTACAGTCTGAACAATGCAAGGTTCCCTAAATGTCAATCAAAAGAACCTGGTCAGTAGGTATTTAAAAAAATTAAGTTGATGATGATCGCCCGGAGAAAAAACGTGGGACTTACATTTTAATGACGCACTGACTTATATAGTACAAAATAAGCAATTTATTTTAAAATATATCTTCAAAAAAACTACGAGGAAACTAAACTATCTTGTAAATCCGGACTTCTGGATATACAACCCAGAAGCAATCAAAATGTATTAGTTATTTTGACGCCATTTTAAATTGCGCAACTGTGCCTCAATTCGATCTCTTTTTAAGGGTTTCCAGGTACCTATGTACATTCTCGAATTTGTAGCACCCTAAACAAATTTATCTCTCAACAGAAACTTCAGTGTAGTACCTATGCATTTTTGAGTCTGAAACTGTAAAGTACTATTTCTTTCACTATCGTCTAAAGACATTTTGGTTATTTTTCCCCTTTTACAAGCACCGCCTATGTTAAGAACAACGAAAAAGTAAAAAAAAAATATTCGAGAGCTTCTTCAACGTTTAAAATGGTTGTTAACATACCTTAGTTATTGAATACGTATATAAGTCGGGAGCATCCATATACATTTTTATATTTTTTTCCTGGTCAAGACCCTTATTTTTTTTTTGCTTTGTAACCAATGGCCATTTTCTTTAAAAACTCCATGAAATATGAATATTAACTAATATCAATATATTTATTACAGGTTTACATACTTCTTAAGGTGGATTTTCATGCATACGAAACACGACGGTCCGATATCCGAAATGACGTTTAATTTCTTCCGAAATTCTTGCCAATTTTCATGGCTCCGTTTCTGTTGTTCCGAATTTTGTCAATGGACATACATTTGACGCTTCAGTTATAGGTTATAATTTTGTTTTGGTCCTTTTTGTATTCTCAATTATAGCGTTTAATTACCCATTTGATTTCATTACGTTTTTAAGCAATATATGTGCGACAACGACGAGCATTATCAGCTTAATGTCATCCAATTCACTCCTAATTTTACCGGAGTGCACAAAACAAAAAGTTATGTTTAGTGACCTGAGCTGAGGACCTGAGTGTAACTGCAAGTCTTTCACTTTCTGATATTTGTCCAAGTACGTTTATTGTTTTTAATAAATCTTGGACTTACAATTGAAATACTTTTCAGAATCTATTAATTTAATTTCTTGAAACGGGTTGTGATAAGCGCCTTAATTTCCCCCCCATTCTTTTCTTTTTTGTTTATTTTTCATTCTTAATATAAGCAGAGAGGATATTATAATTAATGACAATGATTTATTTCGTTAATAATAGTTTTATGTTAAAATATTAAAATACAAACAACAAAGCGCACAAAAAAACGTCAAATAGTGAGGTTAAAATTGATACGATTGTCGGACAAAGTTAAAAATATTTTAACTCATTCGACGGTCGGATGAAAGTTGAAATTATTCGGACAAATATTGGCGCGAAAACAATTCAACCAATAGGAACACTTTCGGATCATCGGACCGTCGTATTTCGTATGCATGAAAATCCACCTTTAGTCGGACCATATTTGTTCTTTCAGTATTGTTTTAGCGGCATAATGTTTTTTATATTTTTGCTTTATAAATTTACAATTGTAGAAAAAATATCATATGTAATGAGTGTGGTAAATACGTATCTACAACACATATTACATATTCAAATTACACCATTAAATATATAACACCAGCATCTTTTGTTAATCGTTTGGTAAACCTTACAATAATTATTAATAAATGTTATTGTAAACGCTGCCTTCGATTTAAATGAATGTAATGGACTGTATTTCTTATATTTAATTTATTTCAAAGCTTATTAAAAAAGAATACAAAGTGAATAACGTTTCTATCAAAATCTTGCAAAAATGTCAATAATCCATTTCCATGGAGATCAATTTACACCTTTCTCACAACAATGTCATAACATGCCCCCGGCCTTAAAAGCACTGCCTTTTAAGAAATGTCACTAATCGTTTACTGGTAGCGGACATAGTTTTGAAAAGTCTCTTTTTATAGTTCCAGCGTTCGTGATAATTTCTGCAACTCTTGCTATACCATCTCTTCCAGTGAACAGCTTTGTTACGCGTCCCAATCGCCAATTTAGAGGAGGAAGCTTATCGTCTTTGACAAGGACTAAAGCGCCTTCAATTAGTTTTCCGGACTCTGTTTTCCATTTTGACCAGAAACGTTGTCTAGCATTTTCAACTTTCTGGTATCTTGACAGCAATGTTTCCTTAAGTTGCGTCAAATCTTGTTCCAATGTTGATGTGAGTGGTTTGCCGATGATAAAGTGATCCGGTGTCAAAGGAGAGGGATCGGAAGGGTCAGTTGATAATGGAGAAAGGGGACGGGAGTTTAGTATAGCCTCGATTTGGCAAAGCAAAGTTGAAAACTCCTCGAAAGTAAAATTTGAATTTGCACTTACACGCTTTAAGTGGTGTTTCATTGACTTAACTCCTGCCTCCCAAAGTCCACCGAAATGTGGAGCCTGAACAGGGTTGAAGTTCCAAGTAATCCCTTGCTTATTAACGAAATCACTTATAATATTTTCGTTATTCTTTAAAAATTCATAAAACTCCTTAAGTTCCCTGTTAGCTCCAATAAAATTAGTGCCATGATCTGAGTAAACTTGAGCAGGTTTTCCGCGACGACCAATAAAGCGTTTAAAAGCTAACAAAAAGCTCTCAGTCGATAAACTGCTTACTAATTCTAAATGAATTGCTTTACTCGCGAAACAAACAAACAAACATACATACGCTTTTAAGAGTTTCGAGCCACGTCCTTTTTTGTTAAGAACAAAGAATGGACCAGCATAATCTGTACCAGTTATTTGAAAAGGAAAACCGGATAAAAACCTATCAGCTGGTAGGTTACCCATAATAGGCTGAACAGTTTTTGATTTGAATCTATAGCATCTAATGCAGCGATGCACAACAGATTTTGCCAAATTACGAGCTGCTATTGGCCAAAAGGTTTCGCGCACACTAAATAAAAGTTGTTGTGGTCCTGCGTGCATTATATTTTCATGTTCTTGTTCAAACAAAAGTTTAGTTAAATGATGTTTTGATGATAACAATATGGGATGTTTTTTATTAAAATGAAATGAAGAATTTTCTAGACGACCGCCAACTCGAATAATGCCTTCGGAATCTATGAACGGATTTAAAGATAAAATCTTACTTTTTTTATCGATCTCGTTACCTATTAATAAATCATTATATTCTTCAACAAAAGAAGTTTTTTGAGAAATTTTAATTAATTTCTTTAGAGCTTCATCTAATTCTAGTGCGGTTAATACTCCAAAATTGCGTGTGTCTTTAGGTTTTGAACAATTATGTACGAATCTTAGAGTATATGCCAGACATCTTTTTAAACGACTTATCTTAGAAAACTTTTCAAAGGGAAAATCACATTCATGGAATAAAATTAAACAAGTTTTCATTTCTGGTAAGTCAATTTTTATGTCATTTTTACAAGTTGTACCCAATTCAGTAAGACAACGAACAGCTAAAAATGGCTTACTGGTAGTACCGTATGTTACCGTAGCAAGCTCAAAAACTGAAAGTTCTTGATTTTCATTAGTACGCCAAAGTATTCTTTGATATTTATGTTGATCAGCCAAAACTAGAACTTGGCGGTACATTTTTTCAATGTCTCCTGTCACCACATATTGGTGTTGTCGAAAACGCAACAAAATAGAAAATGAATCATCTTGGATGACAGGACCCTTCATTTGAAGGTCGTTAAATGATAAACCGCTGGAAGTTCGCGCCGATGCATCAAACACAGTGCGTAATTTTGTCGTGGTACTATGTTGCCGAAGGACGCCACGATGTGGTAAATAGTAACCGTTGTCATTTATTTCGGAAATGTTGCACAATCTTTTCATATGACCTAAGCTTTCATATTCTTGCATGAAATCTATATACATTTTATAAAATGACTCGTTTGTTTTTAATTTACGTTCTAGTGAATAAAATCGCTTTTTTGCCAAATCTAATGAATTACCAAGTGCCTGAGTGTCTTTGTTTAACGGAATAGATACGATAAAACGGCCATCTGGCATCCTTTTAGTGGATTTTAGAAAGATATTTTCACATTCTCTCTCTTCTGTAGACCACGGACTAGCTGATTTAACATCTTCAATTTCAAAAAACGATTCTAACTGATCTTGTATATTATCTTTATTTTTAACAAAATTACACAATGTACTTTTAATATTTTTCAAATTATTAATTTTGCCTGTGACTAGCCAACCGAGCTGGGTTTCTTGCAATACAGGACGATTAGCGCCTAAACTAAACGGTTTCGTTAATAAAAGGTTCCAAAACAAATCTGCGCCAATCAGCATTTCAATAGGTCCTGGATTGTTAAATGTGTCGTCAGCTAGTTTTAAATTTTCTGGTATAAATAACTGTTTTTTGTTAATATTATATGTAGGTAAATTGCCAGTTATTTCTGGCAAAACAAAACAGGATAAATCGGATTTAAACGCATTATAACGCGATTTAAAGTTTACCTGACATTTATAATTTATTTTTGATGTAGTGCTGTTTAAGCCAGACACTGCAAAATCAATTTTTTGTTTAGGAATATTTAATTTTAAACATAGAGCTTCAGTGATAAATGAAGACATTGAACCCGAATCTAATATGACACGTACAGGTTGATAGGAACCTTCGCCATCTACAACGTTAATAATTGCTGTAGATAAAAGAGTCTGGCAATAATCCGAATTTGAGGTTAAGCTAACTTCGTCAGATTTTGATTGTAAATTTGTCTGTCCATTCTGATTGTCTATATGTAATAAAGTGTTATGTTTACTGCGGCAGATCTTACACGTAGCATATATTTTACAATGAGTAGTTTTATGACCACCGCGAAGACAATTTTGACATAACTTTAACTTTTGAGCTTGCTCGATACGATCAGAAATTGACATTGCTTTAAATTTTTCACACAAATAATTTTTGTGTTCACCGTTACATATACCGCATTTAAGTTTAAATTTAGGATTGTCGCCCTCACTGCCAGAAACAAAAACTCTAGTTTTTCCTGACGTGTGATTCCTATCTGATTTATTTGTTTCTAAACGCTCCAATAAATCGGCCCTAGTTTGAAGAAACTTATACATATCATTAAGAGAAGGAAGTTCTTTTTCCATTTTAAACTCCTCCCATTTAGCCATAGAAGCATCATCCAAACTCTTTGATATTAAATGCAAAATTAAAATATCCCACTGATCTGTCGGTAGTTCTAAAATATTAAGTGCTCTCATATGTTTAGCTACCGCATCTAAAAGGCTTCTTAATTTATAAGATGATGCTTTGCATATTTTTTCTATATTAAATAACGCATCTAAGTGATTATGTATTAAGAGGTTTTTATTATCAAACCGTTTGCATAATAACTCCCATGCTATAATATAATTACTACCAGAAATTTCAAGAGACTTGATAACTTGACTTGCATTACCTTCTAAACTAGCCCTTAAATAATGAAATTTATTTATATCATTTATAGCGGGATTGTTATTAATTAACGAGGTAAACGTGTCTCGAAACTCTAGCCAAGTCTCCGGAGAGCCACAAAAAGTAGGCAATTTTATGTCTGGCAGTTTAACGGCAGGAGCAATATGCATGCCACTATTATTTGATTTATCAGAAGTCTTGGAAGACACCATTGACTGTAGTTCAAATAAATTGTCGTTAGGTTTAAGTTTATCAAGTAAATATTTTGCCAAAGAAAACGCGTCATAAAAACATTGCAAAATCTCTTGGCGTTGATTTAATTGTTCATTAAATTTTGGTTCATCTTCCAAAACTTCCATTTCAATTTGACTTTGTATAGCGTCAAGTTCACTACTAAGACCATTATTTATATTAATACGTTCCTGCAATTCAATAATCTTAGTTTGAGGAATGTCCTCTTGATTTTCTATAAACTGATTTATCTTTGCAACATAGTTGCTAAATACAGTAATTTTTCCTTTTATTATACCCCTTTTTTTAATTAAATCTTTAAGCGATTCACCCATTATCTTTTTGCAATAAACCAATATTCTGAATGTTACAATGTCAACTAATAAAAGGATTTGCAATATTTCTATGCAATATTAGTTTTAGGCAAACCCTTTAAAGCGTGCAACTGCAAGAAATTGAATGGTTTTTAGCAATAAAATTTTAAGAAAAATATTTAAGCTACTTTGCTTTACAAATAAGGGCAATACAAGGATATATTATTAAGGAAGGTGGACAAAAGGAACGAACTCACTTTGTACTCGACTGTAGAAAACAGGTATGTCTTGGACAACTTGGTTTTCGCTGGCAAACTGCGCTGAAAATCCTTTCTCTTGCGGGTCGGAGGTCCAAATGCTTGCGGGTCGGAGGTCCAAAATGTAAACGCTGCCTTCGATTTAAATGAATGTAATGGACTGTATTTCTTATATTTAATTTATTTCAAAGCTTATTAAAAAAGAATACAAAGTGAATAACGTTTCTATCAAAATCTTGCAAAAATGTCAATAATCCATTTCCATGGAGATCAATTTACACCTTTCTCACACCAATGTCATAACAGTTATGTCAACATGTTTTACATAATATTATTCGAGTCTTATTATAGGCGACATCGACACTCGAATGCGACACAGTTAATTAACTAAAATGGGTTTCTCATAAATTCGAAATTGCCTTCTTTTGTGACTGAAAATGTATTTATTCTTGGTTTTATAATTAAGAAACTTATTGCTGAATTTGGAATCGTTTATGAAATTGAGTTTTAGTACAATACCGAAGTTTGTGTTTAGTTTAAACGTGGGGGGAGTTGAAACTATTGAAACGTGGCTGCGAGTATTAAAAGACAAACAGCTTATTTTAAAACTTTTAATTAGAACTGTTACAGGAATAAATGAAGTCACTGAAAATATAATTAACATTTTTGTTATTTCCAAACAATAGTTGTAGAAAAGAAATAACGTTTGGTTTTGTAATTATGCTTTTATTGTGTTGGCGTAGCCAAAGGGGATATACGATCATCTTCTTGCTGGCCCATTTAGGCTTCTAATTAAAATTCAAACTATGCTTTGTTATACAAGATAAATCTTTTCACAGGGTTCTACGTCAACTCGACCTCCAACCGATATGTCACCCTCCAGTTATCCAAAACTTTCCTCATAACGAATTCACTGTAAGCGTTGAACAGTGTAAAACATAGGCATCGTAACTGTAGATCCGACACGCCATTCATAAATGCTATAAAATTGTGATGCCCAAAACGTTTGGTGGCGAGACGCTGCGAGGAGCTAGGTGGGGCCGGGAGTGGGGATTATGCTGCCTTTACATATGCATGCGACAAAACTCCAGGAAAACAACATCCGCTATGCCGAGTATTGCCGAGTCGATGCGGATGACGAAAATGATGGAGTCTGGGCGGATCCCTTATTGCTGCGTTGCCATGTTACAGATTTTTTACAAGGTTTTAGGCAATGTTGTATATTTCCCACATCATGTTCTATCTATCTAGTTAATCATAGAAGTTAACACTTTTAACAGAGTAGGCCCAGAAGACTACGTTTTCTGTGGCGTAACTCTGGCAAACCAAGTGGAGGGGAGCAGCTTGTATGTTGATTTACTTTACACTGGAATACAATGATGACATCACGTTTATTTGTTATTGTTCGGTCTAATAGTTACGATGTCTATGGTGTAGAATATAAAATTTTTTCCTTATCTAACATCTGCATTCATCCTGAACGGCGCTGAGTATGCCTTGATTTTAATTTCACATAATATACAGGGTCTACGAATAAAGAAGACACGAGAAAGTTGTATTTTTTTTTTAATGGAACACATTGTATTTGCTAGCAAGAGAGCAAACTATACCAAGGTATGATGTTTCTGTACGAAAATATAGTAATGATAGTTTCTTAAGTTGGAATCCTTTTTCTTTACTTGTAGGAATTTTTTTCGATTACTTGGTTGAAAGTTTTTTTTTGAATTATTTTATTTGTTTGTGTTTATTTTATTGCCGCCTGCAAGATTTTTAATTTTCGAAATTTTTATGAATTTTGAAAAGATTTTGTTTAAATAAATTAAGAAACGGAGTTGCGTTCAAATCTGTTAAGGAGGGAGCCAATCTCTTGGGTATTTGTGTTTTGCATTTTCGTGTGATTGTATGTGAGATTCTGTAATTAGTCTATTTGGTGAATTTTCTGTTCTGCTATAGTATTCTGTTATTATTTTGTCTGTAAATTGTTTAAGTGTGTTAATTTTTAGGTGCAGATGCAATGCATTGTTCACCATGTACATTGGTACCATTATTTCTAGAATTGTACTCTTTGTACTTTTAACATTTTGGTCTTATTTACGGTACACCACGTAGGTATACCGTAAGTAAGTACCAGGCGTACTAGTGTTTTGTACAACGTTGTTTTTACTTTTAAGTTTAATTTACTATTTTTATTTACTGGGGGATATATAGAGTGAAACTGTTTTTGGGCTTTTGCCACTCGCTCATCTGCATTGTCTCCCCATACCATCTTTTTATCAAAAGTCAATTCAAGATATTTTATTCTATTTGACCATTCTATTGATTTAGTGTGAACCTTCACCCTGGTTTCAGGAAAATTGATTCTTGCTTCTGAAAAAAAGATGGCTTGGGTTTTGTCTGCGTTCAAACAAAGCTTCCAGCTGTCCAACCAGCTCTAAAGGAGCATAGTATGACGTTGCAGGCGTGAAACTACTAACCAGGACGCCCTTGAGGTTGTAGTTACCGTAGTAACATTAGCGAAGAGATAAAGTTGTGTGTGTGGGAGTTTAGGGATGTCGCTTGTGTATATATTATGCAAAATAGCAGCCAATGGTAAACCCTGTGGGACATCAGCCCTGATCTTTCTCAGATATTGTGTTCTTTGATGATACCACGAATGTTCAATCTTTCAGGTAAGAATTAATTACATTGACTACAACGTTTGGCGTACCTAATTTTATTAATTTAATTATCAAGCCATTGTGCCAGACCTTATCGAATGCCTTTGAGACATCGAAAAAAACCTCTCAGTGCATTGGTTGCCAACCTTGTTATTTGGCGCAATGTGCAATGAGCAGCCCTGAAACCGAATTGCGTTAGTGGTAAATATAATACCTTAACGGTTTAATTTGTCATTTGAAAACTGACATTTTTGAACCCTTAATATGCTGTAGCATCATAAATAGTTTAAACCGGACCATAACTACTGCCCTCATATTCCTTATTAGTTTCCTTTCTTGGCCATCCAATAATGGTTAGTGATTCAATCGATAGTCCGCAATTTGTTCTCATTTCACCAACGAGTTTAATAAACTAGAATACTAGGTGACAAAGATACAGTACTTTAAAGTTCAATTATTCAGCAACTTTCCCCACCCCTACAGTCTTAGATACAAAAAAAACTCGAGGCTAAACTGCATAAAAATGGGTAAGTTTTCATTCCCGTTATTAGAACAAAATTTGAATTTATACACTGAGATAAAGATTTAATTGGGGTAAATTGAAACGAATTTATTCAATAAAAATATTTAACTGTATATGAGCAACAAAATATTCTATTCGCCAAATTATTTTATTAAGAAATTTATTTAAAGTTTTATTGCCTGGATTAAAATTTGTTTCGTACCATAGACAAGGTTGATGCGCTTATGGGAGGGATAGATAGACAACCTAACATACTAAATTGGTTTCCCAATAGCGCCATGCGCGACTGGGTAAAGAACTAAATGTAGAAGTGGTGGGGGGTCGACGCCACGCACGAAAATTTAAATCTTAGAACTTTGCATTCAAATTTTCGCGCTTCTAACTCTGATTGATAAGTTAGGAGCGCCAAAATTCTAAATTAGACGTAATACATTTTGAGACAATGAAAGGAAGTTGTAACAACGTTTCTGACAAACTTTATTAATATAAGATATTTACACAAATATATTTTTTAAACAAAAATCAGCCAAGAAATAATAATTATCCCTTCGAAACAGCAAAGAAATAATAATTATCCCTTCGAAACCTAAATTATATAAAAATGAGTTTATAAAGTAAACATAGAAAAGGCGTAGGAACTAAAATTTATAGCTTAACTAGTTTAGAAAGAAGATGGTCACGTGACCACTGCATTATAAAACTTTTATTCGGACAACCACATTTTTAATATGGGAATTAAATTATAATTTTTGCAACTCTCAAATAGAGAAATTGTACGGGGACTGAAAGTTTTATAATATTATTTTTGCATCTAATGAGTTAATGAACTAATTTATTTTTATAGTAAAGCGGTAATAAAAGAAAATCTGAAGAAAACTAAATTAGCTAAATTTAATTAACCCAATAAAATTTCGTTTAAGTTACGAAAATATTCGGCAATTAAATACTTTTTAAGCTGGATTTATAAACTCGAAAAGTTGGTGAGGTTGAAGTTATGATCAAGTTTGTGAGGCTAGATATTCCGAATTCCGAGCATAAAAATTGGTTATCTCGAACTACCCGGGAAGTTTTCGAACCTTACATGAGCTTTACATGAACAACATAAACGAGTGTATAAATGGAACTGAGTCTTCCCTTTAGTTTAAATTGAATTCCTATTTCCAACACCAACTGAACCTCAACCTCGCCAACTTTTCGAGTTTATAAATCCAGCTTTATTGAATGGACTATTTTTTTTTCTTGCAATATATTTCAGTTGATAAAACGAATGCCGTATTGCCGCATTTAACAAAAAATCAATTAAGCGTTTAATTCACGCAAGAAGAAGTATTTTTTCAGTAATTTTGTCTTAGAAGTTACGCCGACTAGCGGTAATCGTACACCTATAGAAATAATTTCCAGCGTTTTCCATTTGCTAGTTAACATATAAAAAATTAGTTCTTAAAATTTGTAATCTAACTAATCCAACTAACCTAAACTTGTATAATACATGCAGGATGTTGCAGTATTGCACTGAAAATTTAATTTTCAAATAATTGTTATATGACAGCTATAATATCAGGGGAGTGACAACATGATCTATCGTAAAATAGAGAATCTATGAGTGGGTGGAAGGGGATTTTTGCCTGAAAAGAAAGTAAATTAAACGACGAAGCTGAAAATAAAATAATATTAACAGCGATAAATGATTCCGAACTTGTCCAATATCCTTGACATGCACCTACTAGCACACTTCGATTTTTATTAGCGAATGGCCAATAAGAATAGAAAGCGCGACGATGCCCTGCTTGGCTCGTCAAATGGCAATGTAAAACATCGGGTCTATTTTGAAAATAAATATACTTTAGTCTGGAATTTCAAAATAAGTGAACGCTCTGAATACTTGTGGTTACCCGGTATACTGTCAGTAAAAATACATTTTTAAATTAGTAAATACTTGCTTAAACGCCCCTTTAGGAACCGGCACCTTAAAGATATTTAATATTTCAACAGCAGGCATAATTCTGACAAAAAAACATCAATTTTCCTAATGTCCTAGTCAGAGCCGCTTAGTTTCCCTTTTCCTTAAAATGTGTTGATCCTCGTAGATCGTTTAAGGGCTCAGCTAAAGCAATAAATAAAGGAAGCTATTATCACTCAATTTATTGTTTTCACGATCTTTTATGGCCTGCCGAAATTTGAAAATTTGCTGCTTGTTCAATACGAGCCTCTATCCTCATTCAATTAATTCGTGATTAACACTGTTTACAGCAGGATAGTTTTCGCACAATTTTTAACGCTATGAAATATTCTCCCCATAAAATTTGATGGAATTGAAATAAATCATTTTAATAAATAAGATTATAACGCAGCCTTTTTCCGGGAAATAGTGGAAGGGCAAATTACATCATATCATGAAGCCAGTAAGCAATAATTTGATTTCAAAAACAGTAATTCATAATGAAAAATAAGTTAACAATTTCATAAGGGATTTTATCATTTTAAAAAAATTTGGTTACATTGTACTCAACGCGCAAAATAGAAATTTAATCTACGTATTGACTTGTCGCAGTAGTGAATCACAACGTCGTCTGGAGCGCAAAGAACCGCTGTTGCCTATTTAGGCGGATGCTGACATCGACTTATCAACCCTGCCATCATTCAAGTATCAGACGCTATTCATTCTTCAATAACCAGAGCTTCTTCCACGAAAATATCCAGATTCTCCAAGTACTGAGTCTGTAGGAGAACAGAGTGATTGGTCTCAGTACTTAAGACAACAGTATATACAAAATGTCAAAATCACTGACAATTTTATTTCCATTTTCAAGAAGCTCGCAGTGATTTATTCAGTAGAAGTAGCTACTTTAATAGTTGTGTACGAGGATTCCAGCTAATCTGCTATTAAAACAGCTAACACGTTGCCCTAAATGACACTCTGTTCTGACTGCCGGCCTTGGCATATTATAGCCATGGACAATAAAGGCTTATACCATATGCTATGAGATTATCACGAAACATAAAAGGGTAGCACAAGTGCAAAAGCAGCTTATAAGGGAAAACATGTGGGTGAAGCATGAAGAAAGGAGACGAAAAGGGATTAATTAAAAAAGCGGACAGTGAGTCAAAAATGAGATGCATCCAGGATATAACAAGGGGAGGGCAGAATCTAAAGATGAATACCAGAAGGAAGCGAAAGCGGGGAAATTGGAAACTACAAGGATGGAATGGCAGAGAGAATGAGATGAGAGTGCAGAAGGGAGAGAGGTGTATACTGTAGAGAGATAGATGAAAAGCCTGTGTGTCCTTTAAAGCGAAACAGTTGCCGACGGGGCATGGGAATGTAAAAGAATACTTGCAAAGGTTTAATTTAAGGGGGATGGGTAGTGTAAATATGGGTAGGGATTAGAAAGTATGAAACATGTTACAAATGAATGCGGAATGAATAGAAGAGTGCAGAAGGAGACTTGGACAAAGACAAAAATAGAGGCAAGAGCATATTAAAGAATGTGAGAGAGTGGAATGAATGGGAAGAGGTAATGTTAACGTCGAAGGATGAACAGGAGTAAGTCCATGTCAAGTAAGAAAATGTTTATAACATAAATTAAGGAGATGTATATGTAGAATATGCAACGAGAATTATACCTAGGGGCAACATAAAATGTATATAAAACGATTGGGTAGAAATACCATATACAAAAAACGTAGAATACGAAATACAAATATAAGGGATAAGATTAATAATGCAAATAGTAGGTGAATAATATGTATATAATATGTCGTAATTAGGAATGGCTGATAATGTCAGGGGTTAGTATTGTTAGGGATTAGATTAAGTATCGGGTAGTATGAAACAATAAATTTGGGTCAGTAGTCTTCTTTCTCCGCAAAATGTGTGTTCTCCTCCTCGGCCCAAGGGTGATTTTGGCACCTAGGTGCTAATACCGATACGGGGACAAGGGGAGAGGGGACTGCAGAAGTGAAGTTGGTAGGGCGTTATCCTTGACAGTGGTTTCGCGAGATAGTGGGTGGTTTGTGTGCTAATTAATATCGCAAGGTGGTAAATCAATAAAGTCATTTGTCATCTGCCGGCCTTCGCTACCGATCAAAATGATCTTGATCCCAAAATTCTACACTTAATTTATTACTATTGGACTCTCTTCATTATCCCTTTCTTTTGCGTACTTGTCAACAAAATGGTGGGCTCCGCATTTTTATAATTCTCACACTTCTAGACCACTGTGCGTTGAGGTCGCGGACCACTGTGCCATCCAATGCCAAGTTCAATTAAACAACAATCAGCACTTTCGGTGTATAAATACCCGAACATTGGATGGACACGGTACCTTCGTCTCAACGACTGGTCAACCACCCTGCGACAGGAGTGCCCAAAGTGTCAATATAGATTCGAGGCCCCTCTCCTGCTCGATTTAAAAGCATCCCCCAAAAGTCCCCCTGGTTAACTACCCTGCGACAGGAGTGCCCAAAGTGTCAACATTGACTCGAGGCCCCTCTCCTGATCGAACAATAAGTACTCCCCAAGAGCCCCCATCGATAGTGCCGAACTGGTCTGCACCCCCCGGAGACATGCTGGGCTTTCTACGAGCTGCCTGGTAAAGTTTATACCAAAGTATTATTAAAGACCTGTATTGTTTTTTAGTCCAAGTGGTTTTCATTCACGCCCCGTTAGGGAAACAACCCCCAGTTGTGACAGTATTAATAGGTCGCATAGGTAAAAAGTGCCTACGTAAATGTGATTACATGATTAAAAATATGTAGAAATAGAAATGTCATACCCGATCTAAGAAAATGCAACATTTTAGTTATTTTATACAGGGTGTCCCATAACTAAGGGGCTATGCATCAATAGTTAGTAGACTTAAGAAGAGGTCATTTATGCTTATGCTTAATTTCTTATAATAAAATATCCACAGTTAAAAAGATACAGACTAAGTAAAAAATTTTAAAAGCTAAAATGTCACCTTACAAAGTTCAATTGAGACAGCAATTGTGACGATGATCTGTCATGGTAGCGCCTTCATTTATTACCTGTTGCTTCCCGTAAGATTGTTACCTAATGCAATATTTAAATGTAAACAGTTCAAGAACTAATTAAAATATCAAGACTAATGAAGTAGGTACAACTTTATTACGTGTAGAAGACCCTTTATTCATAATTTGAGGTGAGTCGGTCAGAAATATGAGAGACAAAAAATATATTATGCGAGAATTAATACCTCATATTGTGTTCTCTAGGAGGTATCTTAAAACTAATTTTGATTGCGTCTTTCTTGTCCTCAAAAACATTACTACACTAAATTTGATTTATATCCGCGTATCCATTTTTAAATCATCGCCAATTTGTCCAGTATCTGCCTTAGTTATGAGACACCCTGTAAATCAAAAACCAAAACAGTCAGAACCGATTCACAAACGCCAATAAATTACTTAAAACTTTCCCCATTAGACATCCTGTAATAGTTTCCGAGATCGCAATATTGTCATCATTAATTTCGGGCACTCTGTATAAACGCCATAGTAAAAGTTTTTTTTAGTGTTCTTGAGTGAATGCAAACCTCGCCTACGGCTGGGTTTACAAAATGTGCTCTCAAAGTTACTTTTAGTTTCACAAATTTCGCATCAAGTTCGGTTGAGTTTGGCTTGACTAGTTTTTCAGGTAGTATAGGTTTAACTTTTAGATTCCTTTGATTTTATCACATTATTGAATGCACAGTAGGGTAGGCTGAAAAATAGGAAAAAAAGCGATTAAAAGTTGCCTTTAAGTAAAACAATAATAATTCTTATTTGCGGTTTTTTGATTATCTGACGTCTTATGGCGTCTGCCGGGCTCAACATGTTTTAAAAAATTGAAAAAACTGTATTTAAAATTTTGATTTGGAATATTATCTAAGCCTTGGGAGTTGATGTAACCAAGATAAACTTTATTTGCAACTGTTTGATTGCGATATGTCTTTTTTTCTACCTGGATCGAAAAATATTGAGTATTAACCAGATCTTGGACCAGCTTTTCGCTTGTTTCTTAAATTAACAACTCAGCACTCACCCTCGCCCAGAGGAAGAATTATTGTTTAAACTCTTTTTTTGCTTTGAAATTATGGCATCGATTTACGTGATTTTATTCTAATCTACTTTTAATTTTCGACCAATTTCTTTACTTCCAACACTTTCTAAAATTATTGAAAAACTTGTTAAAAATAGAATGATTTATTTTTTAAATAAAAACAATATTTTAAATACAAACCAATTTGCATTTCAAAAAAATAAAAATACTAGTGATGCTATTTTTTCATTTTTTGAACATCTTTATTTTAAATCAAATGAAGGAGATTTTGCTGCAGCAATATTTTGTGATATTTCTAGAGCTTTTGATTGTGTTAACCATGATATATTATTAAAGAAGTTTGAGTTTTATGGCTTTAGAGGTATATCATTTAAATGGTTTAAATCATATTTATCTGAAAGATCTCAAGTAGTATTGTTAAATGGTAAGAAATCAAAAAGTAATAAAATTGATTGTGGAGTACCTCAAGGTTCAGTTCTCGGTCCATTACTATTTTTAATATGTATAAATGACCTTGCGTCAATTTTTATAAATGGTAAATTTACCATATTTGCTGATGATACAACAATACTTTGGCATAGTAAATATTGTAATGAATTAATTAAAATAATTAATGAAGATTTAATAAATGTTAAAAAGTGGTGTGACTCTAATCTACTCTCATTAAATATAACTAAAACAAATATATTAACTTTTAAAAATAATATAATTTTTGACAATCTCATAATTAATATCCCCAAATTTATATAAATTTTAGGAATCTATATTACTCAAAATCTTTCTTTTAATGAACATATCAAAAAGTTATGCAGAAAATTAGCTTCAGAATGTTATGCCCTGAGAGTACTTTCTCGTGAACTGAATATGGCGGTTCTTCGAAATGTTTATTTTGCTTTAATAGAACCTCTTTTGAGATATGGAATTTCTTTCTGGGGAAATTCAAGCCAATATCTTCTTAATTCAATTTTTATTATACAGAAAAGAGCTATCAGATATTTGTGTAAAGCTAGATCTAGAGATTCTTGTAAAACTCTATTTATCTCACAAAAAATTTTAACACTAACTTCCATTTTTATATTGGAAACAGTTTGTTTGATTCATAAAAAGCATAGAAATAGTATTAATTCACATATTTATAATACAAGACAAACCTTTAATATATATTTACCTATTCCTTCTTCAAGTCTTGTAAAAAGATCCATAATTTATGATTCTAAAAAAAATTTTAATTATCTTTCAGATTTTATTAAGAGAATATCAAATCTTAAAATGTTTAAAAAAATGTTAAAAATTTATTATTGGAAAAAGCTAATTATACTCTGGATGAATATTTTGGTGATACTCTGTCATAATTATTTGCATTTTTTTTTTATTCCGATATTTTAAATTTTACTATATTATTTTATTTTATTGGTAATTTAATTTAAAAAAAAAGCTTTGTCAATAAAAATAATACTTTATGACAATAAAGCATATTTTGATTTGATTTGATTTATTCAAACTTTTATAAAACCATCTCGTTTCTTGCTACCAGAAATCGATAGGGAGGCTGTGGTTCTTAGTTTAACACACCTCTTCACTACCTGGGTGTGACGTGAAAAGGAGCAAACCAATAGACATTCGGCAAGTGTTTATTTAATTATGTTTGTTGAATTATCCATTGCTAATTTTGGAGAACGTATTTCTCAAACACTAAGATTTGACCAAAGCGTCCGGGTATTAGTATATCAGATTCAAGATATATTAGTATTCTGAAATGTCAGTTAATTAACGATAACACAAAGAAAAATAATAAGAAAGGTCGTTAAGACACTAAAGGAGATTAAAAGAAGTAGTTTATATACCGGGTGCTCCGTTTAAAATATTAACGTTGCTACTATCACTATCTTCTAGTAGAAGCAGCCACACAGTAATGTCGCTTATGCAGGCAACCAAATTTTTGGAGAGAGATTGACTGATTAGCCACACCTTAAAGTCAAATGCTCAATTTTCTGAAAAAAGTCAAGCCATAACTAAATATAGAGTAAGCACAGTCTCTTTTTTACAATTTTTACCATCTATCGTTCTATCCCAATTAACAGGCAATGACTTGGCAGGTGGTAATCATAATATGAGATATAAATATATATGTATGTGAAAACGTTGCTCTCTAGCCACTTGCTAAGACCTTATACAATAAGGGTTAACCAAATTATGCTAAAACAGGGTGTTTTGATTTTCCAATGGTAGGTATGTTTGCTTGTCATGCTTGCCCTGTACTGACGTAAACCAAAGAGTTCGAAACCAGTCTACAGGTAGCAGCAGTGTAGCGTCCTATCACTAGAAATAAAGATTCATTCCTCTCTTTTCCGGTAGATTCTACAATCTGAGTTTGTATTTTAGTAATTACAGTGTTAGTCAAAATACGTCGAATTTTGCTATATAATTCAGCGCTCGTTGGAGCATTTAGAGAATAGCTGTTTTAGCATAATTTGGTTAACCCTTATTGTATAAGGTCTCAGAAAGTGGCTAGAGAATAACGTTTTCACATATATACAAATTTAATAGAGTAGCGAATATTGGGGAGTGCAGCAAATGAAAGAATACTCTTTAAAGTTATTCCAAGCTTTCGGAAATCATATATTCCATTTCCATCCTCAGGGAGAAACTTTTTTGAGATTGTTCATAAAGATATTCGTATAAAATAAGAGGCATGTGAGAAGAAAATGTGAATGTGAATGTGAATTTAAATTACATAACAACTTTTTTAAAAATGTAATTAGTTAAATTCGATTTTTATTTTAAATTGTGTGTTTCTTCGTCCATATACAATGGTTTTAATGGTATCTCCAGACGTCAGCTTTAATTGCAATTGACTTTGATTTTCAACACATTTTCTTCTCACATGTCTCTTATTTTATACGAACATCTTTATGAACAAGCTCAAGAAAGTTTCTCCCTGAGGATGGAAGTGAAATATATGATTTTCGAAAGCTTGGAATAACTTTAAAGAGTATTCTTTCATTTGCTGCACTCCCCAATATTCGCTAGTCTATTTCTCAACTAGTCAGCAACGACTACCCTCTCGATATACATATTTATATGTCATACAACAAAAATAATAAAATTAATATCTTTATTAACCTCGTTACTACATTATTAAATTTATGATATGGAAAAATAGCGGCAAAGTTTTGCTTTTGCTTTTTTTTTAATTAGCTTATTCGACTAACGGACTACAGTGAGTGACGTGTTCAGCTTTTTAATTCGCCCTTCTTTCATTTTACATGACTACCCGGTCATTCTGATACATTTAAAATGCATGACGTACGGTTATAGATTTTAAATTGAATTTGCTTCATTTTTACAGGTAGGGCTTAAATTTAATTACAAAATACCGGGTATAACACTAGAGCAAATATTAAATGTAATTATTTATAAGTAAGTGATCTATAAAGACTAGTTAACGGCGTTAATTTTTGTAACCTGTCGTAAAGCTCAGAATTAAATACAGGGTGAGGAATTTAACGTGATTAAACGTGATATAATAAAATAAAAAGTTTCCGGTACAGCAATCTTTTATTCGCTTAAATGTCATTATATGGGACTTTCGAATGCCGATGAGACCAATGCATATTTTTTTTTGCAAATACAGGGTGTTTCCTAACTACGGTACGTAACTTCAGAGGGTGATACATAAGGTCGTTTTAAGAAAAGAAGTTCCTATGAACATATGTCCGGAGTTGCTTCGTTTCTGAGATATAGCTTAAAAAAAACGGTCATAAATATCCTTAAACCGATTTGGTTGAAATTTGGTTCAGTTATTTGAAGTAATAAGGCGCTGATTTAGCCCTAACTAGAGTGAAATTATTAGGTCCAATTATTATTGAGAAGAGAAGGTACGCCACTGCCTTTTTTATTTTTTTTTATTTGTTCAGATTACGCAACTACAAATACAACTTTTTGGTCTCTTGTGCTTTTTTCATATCTGGCTTCGTTTGGAACAAAAAAAATAAAAATGACTTTAACTCATACTAAAAGCTATCCATGGTCATGCCATTATATGTATATAAATATATTTTTAGATTGTGTACTCCTTACCTCGTAGGAATCCTCTTTGTTTTTTTGGTATTAATTTGTGGAATTGTAATGTAATTTGAAGTTGTATGTGTTTAAATGTTACCAGTTACTTTTTTTGGTACCTAATATTTTTATATTGTTAATAAGGCTAAGCAAGCCATTTTTTGATAAAAAGGTATTGTTATAACAATTGTAAGTTGTCATCTATCATCCATCAGCAAAAATGCTGACAACAATTTTTAATTCATTAATAAAACTTAATTTAAATACAGTCCACTAATTTTATTTTGTAAGAAGGAGGAGCTAGCATTTTAACATATTTGGTCCTTCGAGCCGGATATAAAACAGCGACCTATGGATACAATAGTAGATAAAAGAACTTGAGACTGACACTTGACAGTTGGTCTTACCAACATGTTTAAAGTCTGATAATCTTCTTGATTTGGATCTCTACTAGCACTTTTAATGTGAAGCAAAGTATTATGTTTCAACATTTGATTATTATCTTTGCAAATTTTACACGGGGAAAACGTGCAATTCTCATGACTGTGACCTGTACGTAGACAATTTTGGCATATATTAAGACGTATTACATTATTTAGTCTTTCTTGTACTGATAAAGCTATAAACTCTTGACATTTATAAATTGCATGATCCTTTTTACAAAAATTACATTTAACTAAAGATGACGCTGAATTATTGAAAGAGAAATTCAATTGTGAATTATTAGAATATCTATTTTGATAATATGGTCTATTATTCATCATCTGGACAGGTTTAACCGTATATGATTGCTTTAATGCTGCTCTTCTAGTTGTTACCATCAGTTGGTGATTTTTTTGAGAATTTGTTTGAAAATTGATTTACACCATGTTATTAACCATTTTCTCGTATCCCACGTATTAGGGCATAAGGAACGTATGATTTTGACGCGAAAATTATCAATAATCTTCATTATTTTAGCTGTGACTCCTCTTTGTCTTTTACGGTTTGGAACCGTGGTTTAGTTAGCTAGAAAGTTACCTTAGATACTTCATTATGTATGTCTTGTTGATTTATTGGGTTAGGCATAGCCATACGTTTGATAGCTATCCTGAAAACTTTTCTTTCTCCAAGGAAAATTATCCAAACACGTAACCTGCTTAATAATACCAATACTATTTGGTAGAGTTTCCGACAACACGGTGGAGTATATTTAGATATTTTTATGACAAATGGCGCTATTACCAGTAAATATACCTCCAAACTTATAATTTTGGCAATGGGTGAATTCCAGAGAGCTTGGAGTACATTGGATTTGATTTAAACAAACAGTAAATAATCAAAAAAGTAGTAGGGGAATTAATCTTGGCATTCCTGCAGTCGAAGTCCAGTAGAGGATCGAGGTACGCGTAAACGCTACTGTGTCGTCCTAACTCTTTTCGGATTAAACAACCTGTATATTGTGAAAATAAAAGCAGCTAAATATCGTTTATAAAATATTACACAACGCTACGTAATGCATAATCCGTATTTAACGAAATGCTGAAGTTATACGCTTAGGTAAGATAATCAAAGCGATATAATTGTCATTAAACAAGTCAGAGAGTCAAGGTAACACCAGATAATTGGCAAGTTAAGTAGTCCCTTATGAAACAACAGGATTAAGTTACACACAGTGACGGCTATGTTGGATATACAATACAGAGTTTACCGCGGCAGTGTTAAGTTCTAGTAATTTGAAATTAGGTAGATATGCAAAATATGGGTTAAATAGGAAAACAGGCGACGCTTCTTAGATAAAGTTACTAAAGCAGAAAAATCTAGAAGAAAGAGATATTAGAATCGCGACTATATTATTTTTTAGGTATAATAAAAAAGCCAATAATATACGATTACACAAAAAGACAAGTAGGGAAACTAAAGTCGAAAGAGACGTGGCACAGGGAGAAGGTTTATGACCAACTAAAGTATTCATAATATACTTACCAAATGCACAGTTGCAAAAGTCACAGCTAGGCAGCGGTAAGCCAAATACTGGCGTCGGTTCAACAAACGATATCCAATTAACCAAGTAAAAGAGTTAGTTCTTCCTCTTGCCAGGATATATTCTCTCGATATTTAAAATTCTATAATATGAAATGCTTGATACAGGGTGTTTCTTACAAACCCCACGAGATGGACCCTTTTGCAAGCATTAGAAGATCGGAATATGGCTACTAAACTAAACGACACATCAATGTACAACTTGAGATAGGCAGATGAGACGATTCTTGTGGCAATTGGATATTTGCAAATCGTACTAAATAATACAAAAATCAAGTAAAAAATTAAAGTTAAATGAACACCCAGTATGTTGTTGACACTTCGACATTGCCCCGAATTAAAGAAGATATTCCCTCGTTAAATTTATGTCCAGATATTACTTATAAAATTAAAAACAGAAACTTGTATTTCAACAAACAAATGTTTGTCCCTTATCCTTTCCATCAGACCCAATCTATGGACGCGTTTCGCTGTATAACAGCTCATCAGCTCGATTACTATAGGATGTCGCCGTTGTGCTTCATTCCAATATTAGAAACTTGTATTTGTTTTTTACTAATTTCCAATAGACGCCTCACAGTAAAAGCAATTTAAATATAATAAATATTGAATTATTAAAAGTACTAAATCTTGGTTCACTCAAGTTTAAGTTAACCAATTTTACTGAATTAGCCGATACCTGCTGGAAATCAATAACAATAGGGAATTTAGGAAATAATGTAAACTAGTTTTTACACACATTTCTCCAGTATATTAATATTGAGGTTAATATTAAAAATATTAATATACTAGAGATAGTAAATAAAATAGTTTACATTATTTCTTGAACTCCCTATTAAGTTAAACAATCTATTTTCCGACACCTACATTGATTTATCAGTGTATTGTCAAGCTTTTTAATAAACATAATCAGAATAGATTTGATGTAAGCTTTATTATTTTTTCAAACCCTGTATTTATATATTTAGCCGTCAACTGAAATCGTAGGTACGCTTGTGGCACCTAAATTTTGGACATCACTTTTTAATATTGCAAATATGGGTGGGTTCATGTAAAAAAGTTCTAATTTCAGCAATGATTTTAGCAATAACTTTAGGCATAATTTTAGAGCATATTTTATTTCCCCGACTTTTATTTTAATTTTAAGATTAAGAATGATGGCACCGCGTGGGGTATCCTTAATCTTTAATTTAGATGTTCTACTTTTATTGTGTTTACTCTAAAATTTTTACGTGATTGTTACCTACTTTCCTGCAAAAGATGGACAAAATGAAGTTTTAAAATAGGACGAAACTCCCGCTTGTTACAGGATCATACTTCCTTCTAACTAATATAGTTACATAGTTCATACTACTCAAAGCAAAAAAAAAGGAGATTTGGGGTACATCCGTTGATTTTAAATATGGACTAAGAGGAATTTTACAGTACGTTGATAAAGGGTATAAGAGAGTTAAAAGGAGATGATGAGCAATTCATTAAGCTAACGCGAACCATTAAAGTATTTAATGAAACTTGTCAACCTTTAACACGGCTTTTCCTTACAATTCAGTAAGTGTTTTAAAGTAATAATGATATGCCTACATACAATATTTAAATAGCACCTTTTGATTTTAACGTAAACATAATATAAAAATTTAACATATTTCAGATATATATATCTTGCTTATGGCAACTCTATGCAGGTAATTGCATGGAAATACCACATTAGTATAAGCAAGGGAGACCCGAGTTGTTTGTTATAATTTTTACTTAAACATTTTGTATGGATATAAATTTCAACGTTAAGAAAAGTTTATAGTGAAAATATATAGTTTATTATATTATATTATATCTAAGTAATAAAGAAAAAAAATAATCATTTTAAAAAACACAAAGTACTCTGTACGTTTTTTTAACAGTCAATGTCAATTGTAACAACTAGCCCTACAGTGGGGTTAGTTTTTAAATCTGAGTCACAGATCTGATATACAAATAGCAAAAAATGTGCGTCTACACATTCTTCATGAGCCATCTTCACGACCCCTTTTATCTATTTTTCGTGAAGCTTAGACTGGAAAAAGTTTCTGTGCAAATTAAACAAAACGTATTATTTTCATCATCGCCTTATTCATTATCTGGTGTAATAGGTCTCCTAGTCTTCTTTAGTCATTTTTCTTCTTTTGATTGTTATAGTTTTTTTCGCATCATTATTTTTTATCTGTTAGTTTATTTTTTTTGGAATTTCGTTTCTCTTCCTTCGCTTGTAGTTCATTTTTATTTAAAGTGTCTGTTAGGACATTCGACGTTTGCAACCTTTCACACTCGCTTTACGCTCTCCAGCTTTTAGAAATTGTCTTATGTTAGAAGGAATATAAAGTAATGGTGGATCCAGAAGATCAAAGAACTTCTTGCCAAGCTTGACGAACTCGAATATTATTTTTAGTGGGAAATTCAAAGGTCAACTTTCGAACCTCTTTAGTTGATGAGCCAAAATACATTTTGGAACATTCGACTGTATATATCGTGAGTTCAACTATCCGCCTAAGGTATCTACATAGAATTTGTCGAGTTTTTACGTAGCCACCTGGAGGATCTGAATGACCAAGCCCTATAAAAAATAAAATGCGATTAAAAATGTTTGGTTGAATGGAAAGAAATAATTGATTTTCCGAATTATTTTATCCTAAAATAATCGAATTTTTAGTCTATTATTATTTGGGGTTATGTCAACCTAAAACTTTTTTACTACTTTCGGTTCAACCTGAAAAAATCACACCTTACATAAAACATATGGAAAAAAATATACCGATCCCTTATTTCATAGTTGCTTGATGGTTCTAAACAATATCTAGACAAACTAAAGGCGCAGTCGGTACTGGCAGACTGACTATTTTGAGGAACAGGTCTTATGGCAGAAAGCAAATTTGGATATTCGATTTTACGCTTTCCTTTATTGGAATAACCTTCAGTCTTTGTCATGCAAAAATAACAATCGTCAAAATAATTGGTGGTTTCTCGCCATATCATTGGAAGGCATACTTTTCTCTTCCCTTTCATCCACTGCACCAATGATACGCTACAGCTGACACAGCCTGCATGGGGATACCACTGCTTGTGCTGATCTTCGATTAAAACACCAGAATACAGAACCATTCAATTCGAAACAATACAAAAAACAAATGTAAATAGAAGAGTGAATCCATTTTTCGTTATCCCTCTGTTTTAAAATACACCCCTTTTATATGACCACCCATAAAATTTACTACTTGCCATTAAATAAGAATCCAATAAGCCCATTGAACAGTGGTACGTATTAGGGCTTTATGAATATTATTTCTATTATTAGAATGGTACTAGCATGGTGAAAACAATGGGCTGAACTGTGTTAGAAGAATCGTGTCGACCAGTGTTATTACTAACACAAGGTAGGCAAAACCTAACGCACCAGGGCAGGGGTCATCCGCTGCTAGCATCAAATTATCTGCTATGGGCGGATATAAAACATCGTATCTGATATAATTTGACTGGGTTTTTTAGTATTTTTCCCAGAATGCTCTGCTATTGGTATTTCGATTCACTCAATAAACTCACAAACAAATGGTATGCGCTGAGGCGACACATGCACAATAACACCCGTTAAGGCACCAGCCGGAACGCGAGTGCGCAAATCATGACCTAAGTGCTGCACCCATTCCAATAGGCCATAACAACGGCCGCTTGGCTCTGCCAGGTACTCTGGGCGCATTCTGGGTCGTATGCTTACGGTCCACATGCGTCCAAATCTGTAAATAGTCTATATTAGCATAGGAAACTAGGTTAAAATAGATTAGGTTAGAATTACGGGTAGCATTGTAATTAATAGGAAATAAACGAATTTAAAAGTAAGTAACGTACCAAATTTCACATAAATTGCATTACATGTCAATTTGGTGTCCGGATTTTAATTACCCCAACTGTACATAATCACAATTTTTCTTTAACCGAAACATAATAAATAGTTCAGCTTAGGGCGGTCAATTCCCTTATTAAGTTACAATGCTCGATCCACGCTATTTGCCTAAATCTTCATTCAAATAATTAATTAATCATTTTGGCGGAAATTGCAGAAACGTAATACTTAAAATATTGATTCTAGTCTATTAGTCACAGGAAATACGTTCATGTTGGGGCTCCTTTGGTTAATGGACAACATCTATATAAGAGATTATTCCTGATTTAGGTCGTTGAATTTAGCATTAATTAACTTAAGTACAATGCGTTTCCAAAATTTGTATTGTCTTTATTGTTGTTGGGTGGCATTCGCTTCGTTGATAATATACAGGGACTATGTAGAAAATAGTTATGAATTCAAGTAATTATGACGTGTAAGAATATTTTGCATCTATACGTATAACAGAATGCATACAAACAGATTACTAAATGCAGGGTAGTCAAGTTCTAAAATCGAGGGGGCGGAATGGGGATCGTCATTTTAACCGTCAAAGTGAAAGAAAGAAAAAAAATATGCAAACAAATTTATAATAAATTAACGGATCTTGCTTATTAACTATTTACGCAACTTTTCGACGGCAGGTTGATCAGTTTTCGAACAGATATTGAATTGCCACCCAGATTACCTCCTTTGGTGGGTATGGATTACTATACTTTATTTCTTCTCGTTTAAAGACAATATCTTTAAAACACCAGTTGAAAATCTAGAACGGTTACAAGAAAGGATTATCCCATAATGTGGTAACATTTCCTCAGAGATGCTAGTCAGCGCTTGCGAAAATATGAAGAGATGTGTGAATTTATGCTTGGAGTATGGCGGTGGCAATTTGTATAATTTATATTTTCCTTTATCTCTATTCTTACTTTATTAATTCTGTAAACAACAAAAATTAATTTGTATTTGTTTACTTATTTTAATATTCATCAGTTTGGCATACCATGTTATGTGTTTGTTTGAAAGTTTCAGACAATGATGTATTGTGAATGATAGATATGTTTTGGACATCCATTGTCATTATTTATTTATATCACAACGTTTCAACTGGTGAGTATCTCCAGTCATCTTCAGGTGAATAATGAACAAGCTACGAAACTACGAGGGTATTTATACTACCTCCTGGATAGCAGCGCATGACCGAGATTGGTGCAGTCATGCGTTACTGTATGGTCCTAAACTAAGCTTACACCTACTTAACAAGGGTTTCCAAATATTTCTTATGTCTAAAGAGGGCTTACTAAAGCAGTCTGGATTTTGGGTTATGACGGCCGCTTCTTTAAATTTCCTCTTTCACCAGTGTTCTTTTTTGAGTATTATTTTTGCCTCTGACCATTGCAAATGGTGGCCGTGTGTCCAAGCATGTTCTGCCGCACCGGATCTGTTTGTTTCTCCCTTCTTTGTGTGGTTTCGGTGTTCCTTGATTCTTGTTTCAAGGGGGCGTGGCATTCCACTAAAACATAGGATTGTCCGCACTCGCAAGGTATTCTATATACGCAGTTCTTCGTGCCCCTTTAATTGGTTGGCTTTATTTTCGTCAGGTGGCTTCTTAAGGCATCTTTGGAGTTGAATACTGTTCGAATTTTGTATTGTTGTCCTAATCTTCGAATTTTCTCGGAGATTCCTTTGGCATATAGTACCTTTATAGTGGGACCAGTTTCGACGTCATCTTTCTGTCTACTCATGTGATTCTGACGCTTCTTAATAGTTTGGTCTACTAGTCTCGTAGGGTAGCCAGTTGTGTTGAGGTCCTTTTTGATGGTGTTGAGTTCTTCGGAAAGAGCTTCCTCGGAATTACAGAGAGTAAATGCTCTGTCAACAAGTGTTTTTACTATCCCATGTTATATTATGAATTTTACCCAATTTGAACCTAGATTGTGATCTATTCCAAGCCCTGCGTTTTTTAGTCCAAGCCTTAGGATCAGATTATGATTCGTCAATTCTGAAATTGCATCTTCTATGATGTATATTGCCAACTGCGTTTATATCCATTTGGTGGACTGCGAAGCAGTCTAGCTTCTGATATATCTTGTTGATATGGTGACACTATCTCTTCTTCTCTATATCTTCATCTTATGTCGCACTATTCTCTGTCCTTGATGTCTCTTGTGTTAAATATATCCACCAGATTTAATGCCATAACTACAACTTTATTCAGTATTCTGCCTGTGTACCTACTGTTCTTTTGATTTCATCCGGCTATCTTTCTCAGCACCTGCATTCCACTACGCGTCATATATTTTTAGTTTTGTTGGTGTATCCGTTCCACAAATACAAATCAATTAGTTAACGTCGCAACGTAGTATTCTAACAAAATAAAGACAGCGCCTGGCATCATAACTTCAATTTACTTCTAGTATAGCAACAGATAAATGATTGTGATTGGTCCAACGAGTCGCGCGACAGCGTGGTGATTTGTTTGGGTTTGACCGCAAGTTAAGCGCGAGAGGAGCAAATATGTAGAGGTGGGAAGTTCGATTCTTTTTGGTGACTTAATTCATTTGAATCATTCAGTTAAAAAGGTTCGTTCAGAAAGATTGGTTCTCAAATAATTCACTTACCTACTTTTAAATAATTTCACGTTTTAAACGCGAAAATGCTGAATCGATGTTTGTTTAAATAACAGCCAGTTGTTTGTTATGAAGATTGTTGCTATACGTAGTAACAAAATACCCAAATGTTGAGCCCAATGTTTACGTTTTTGAAAGGTCTTGAATGAATAATAAATAGATTCCTATCCAAAAATTATATTCTTTTATTGTTTATTCAAATTTGTTTAACAATTTGTACAGTTACACTATAAAAAAAATAATCATAAATACCGAACAAATCAAATATTTCGTCCAATACATTTATTTCTTTTTCTTCTACTGTACTTTGCGTACTTAATTAAACTGCTGTCTTCCTCTACATCATAAAAATGGAAGACGGCATCACGCATCGCCGAGCGACGACCGTCAGGCCAACTTTCGAGCTCGATCGTTCGAACTGCGGATTTGCGAACGAGTGAATTACTGAACTACTGAATTGCTTTTTCGAGTTTCGGGTAAGTGAACAAAATGCGACTTTGATTCATCAATTCTTTAAATTATTCCTGAGTTGGTGAATCAAAAAAGAAACGAATTTTTTGGGAACGATGAGTTAATTCTTTCGATTCAATGAAGTTATTCGTTCGTGAATGACACACCTCTACAAAGATTAGTAGCGGCGTAGACTTCTGGCGATAAGCTGCTCCACGTGGCCGGGTAGCGAGATCTACGTGGGTTTCTAACACAAGATGTTACTCTAGTTCAATCACAGTAAAGTGATATTCTCCTAAAAAGTTTTCTTTCGGCCAAAGAGGGCAATTACGTCGTGTGAGTTTGGGTATGCAACGAGCTTGAATATCATAAATATTTCTTAAAGGGCTTCTGTATAAGAATTTCAGTTTCCCGACTGCAGTGATTAGTGATTCTGGCAATTTAGTAAAAATATGATGCAGTTTAGTTCTCAGAAATAACAATGCAAACGTGTGTTAAATATATATTTGAATATAAACAAGTGATTATTTAGTCCAGCATTAAAGTAAAATAGACATTTTCGTACAGTTTTAAGATATAAATAAAACGAAGATGCGTCGATTTGATTTTCGAATCTAAATGGAACTAAATCCAAAGGTTAGTTAAATTTACCTCAGTTGCAAGGTGTCTTACATGTCAACATGAACATAATTAGTTGTTGCTGTAAAAATAATACAAGGTTAAATTGATGGTAATATCAAAAAGTTACCCAATCGCGGAATAAACGAAACATGTTAAAGTAATGATGTGTTTTATTAAATTAGGCAATATTTCACGTACTGTCAGAGATTCAGGAATATGTGAAGGCAGGTCAGAACACCTCGCACCATCACTCCGCCTCTTGAATTTCACCATATAACGGCTCGTCAGTGAGGCTATAGATAGAAGGAAAAAGCAACGCTTCTACTGTTACGGGTAATAATTGGAACTCGGAAAATAGCGGGAAACTTACTAAACGCTCTCTTAAAAGGTTTTCTTACACAGATACTCTTAAGTGATCTATTAGCAACAGCGTTCGCAGCTATACAATAAAGTGTAAGGTAGTATAGAGGGTAAAAAGCCCCAGGGTCTATAGAAGCTGCTGCTTCCTTAAGGTGTGAGGTATACTCCAAGTAATTTGGTATTGTGCCTCTGCAAGTCTCTCTGTCACGTTGTCGTTCCACAATAATTTCCTGTCAAACGTGAAGTGCGTATTGCCTACTCTTACTCTTGTCTCGGGTAGTTTTGTGATAGCGTTTAAAAGGTAAATTGTTTGGGTCTTGCCATCGTTAAGACAAAGTTTGTAAAAGTCCAACCATCTCTGAGGGAGATTCACATTGCGTTACAGACAAAGGAGTACAACCCAGGGTAACCTCGAGCTGCAGTAATCGCAGTACTATCAGCGAGCAAATAAAATTTTGTGCGCGTATCCCGCGGGATATCACTAGTGTAAATATTGTATAGTAGAGAGGCCAGTGGCGACCCCTAGGGCACTCCCACTTTAATGTTTCTGACGCGTGAAATTGTATTCTCTGATGATACCGCAAAAGTCCTGTCCTCGATGTATGTAATCAAAACTTTTATCAAATAATTGGGCATACGAAGCCTTATCAACTTTAATATGAGGACATTATGCCAAACTTTATCGAACGCTTGAGAAACGCCAAAAAAAATGCTTCCATTAATTTGCAATCGTTAAATCATCTCAGTATGTTAGTCACTAGTCGCGTTGTTTGGCGCACCGTGCAATGAGTAGCTCGAAATTCAAACTGTTCCGGTGATAAAATATTGTTGTCCAATACAAAATCGGTTATCCGATTTAGTATTAGTTTTTAAACAATCTTGTCAAGACACGATAATAAGCTTATCGATCTGTAGCCGACTGCTAATACTAAATATTATCCTGTCTTTGAAATTAGTACCACCTCGGCCTTTCTCCAAGTGTCGGGGAAGCAACATCTTTTGCGTATAGCCTGGGCTATGTTTACTACATCCAAGACTGTGTTTTCTTGCAACATCTTAAACGCTGCGTTCCTAATACTCTGATCCCTGCGGATGTTGTTCCATAGTTTGTTGATTAACGTTGTTAAGGTTACATATTACTTTTATTATGGGGTCATTCCATCTCAAATCGTCCAGGCAATTAGGGTTAGGTATTTTTTTTTCGCGCCAAAATTTTTTACAGCATCTCTATCATAATTAATGAGACACGTATTTTTTTATTTTGAATTAATTTCGAAAATTTTTTTGTAATCGTAATTTTAACAAAAAAATCAAAAAATTTTCGAATGAAAAAATTTGACATTGCATGAGTTTTAATTTTTTTCATAATTTTTTTATAATTACTACTATATATAAACAACATTTAGTAGCAGCCTCTATTAGCGAAAATTCGTTGTTTGGGAATTATGATTTTTTGAAGTTTAAGAGCGATTTTTTCAGTTATTTATTGCAATATCGTTATTTTATGTGTTTTTTCCTGGACTGCAGAGTTTCGAAAGGTGTGAGCAAGATTAAATGAATTGTAAATAGTAAAAAATGCGTAACATTTAGAAAACAAACCCGAAATGAATGATTATAGCAATGTGATAAGGTGAAATAATGCAAATCTATATTGTACTTTATACGCACATTTGTTATTGTATCACATTCTATTTTCTGTAGTAATATATTAAGGGATAGGGAAATTATCGAAAATCATTCCGAAGATTTTTTGCCGTGGAAATCGCTCGAGGGCTTGCCCGAGAGCGATTTCCTAATGGCAAAAAATCTGAGAATGATTTTCTGATTATTTCCCAATCCCGAAATGTATTTTGAAGATTATTTACCAAATAAAAAACTAACGATTTCTGACGGGTGAGATTTTCACTTTTGACAAGGGTGATTTTCACCGGAGAGCGGGAGATTATCGCTGGATTTCTGACGGGTGAGATTTTCACTTTTGACAAGGGTGATTTTCACCGGAGAGCGGGAGATTATCGCTGAATAATCAGGTGAAAATCAACCCGCTTTTATAATGGATGAGGTAAATAATCATAATAATTTTACCCTGCTGTGAAATTTTCTGCTGTTTTTGTTGTATAAGTTTTTTTAAAATATTAATTTTTGTTAACTCAATTTCTGAAGGCTTACAAAAAAGTTAAGTGTGTTTTAGCTTTAGGCAGTACTGCCTCTATGCCAATCCCAGTATGTTTGTCTGTACTGATTTGCTATACTGACATTGGTTAAAATCGTTTTCGTTATTTTGCATTTACGCACGTGGCTAGTTGGTGAATAGCATTTTGTGTCGTGGTAAAATTTACTTATATCAGATGACAGGAAGATAATTTGGTTGTGCTTCTTAGTGATTTGAGGTAAGTAATTCGTTGACATAAACGTAAACAGTGCCATGATAATATCCAGATGTCGGAATTACATGCGAAGTGATCATTTCTGATTGCGCAGCAAGTCACTTTAAAAACAGGTTCCAATTCCAAGAAATAAGAAGCAACAAAACATAATTTGTCGGCGACACTGATAAACAGCATTCAAAATGCGGAAACATTCGTAGCCATTGTTCAAAATTACACTCCAAATGTCACTATTAAGCTTCTTGAAGCTGGTGACGTACAGAAGTTTCGGAAGATCAAGAAGACCCAGTGGAAGAATGTTGCAGCAGTTAAAGGAATACGATCGATGCATGCCTGGAGGTCCGAAAAATCCGAGAGCGACACTAAAATGTACATTGCACGAACATGTCAGCACGAATGGAGTTTGATTAAATGAAATGTACACAAAGATTTGTAAAGGGAAATGTACGTATGAAGTACAATAAAGAATTATAGAATAACAATGTAGATTGGCAATATTTCAACTTATCACAATCGTTATACTCATTAATTTCGTTTTTTTTTTCTAAATGTGACGCATTTTTTACTATTCACAATTTAATTAATCATGTTCACACCTTTCTAAACTCTGTGGCCAGGAAAAGACACATAAAATAACGATAATGCAATAAATAACTGAAAAAATCGCTCTTAAACTTCAAAAAATCATAATTCCCAAACAACGAATTTTCGCTAATAGAGGCTGCTACTAAATGTTGTTTATATATAGTAGTAATTATAAAAAAATTATGAAAAAAATTAAAACTCATGCAATGTCAAATATTTTCATTCGAAAATTTTTTGATTTTTTTGTTAAAATTACGATTACAAAAAAATTTTCGAAAATTTTTCGTGTTTAAATTTTTTTTTTGTTAGAGAAACCCTTTAACTATAAGCACGCCAACAAACATATGAATCGGTCAAATTTTTGCAAAGTTATCGCGTTTTTAGAAGAACTTTACATGTGCTAATAGAGCAAAACCGTGTTTTCCATTAATTTTTCGAAAATTCATCACGACGAACCATATGACATTTAAGCTAAATAAAAAAATACGTGTCTCATTAATTATGATAGAGATGCTGTAAAAAATTTTGGCGCGAAAAAAAATACCAACCCTAATTGCCTGGACGATTTGAGTTGGAATGACTCAATGTTGACGGGTGTTTCTTCTTCAAGTCTCTTATATCGATTAGTGCTTCTGAGTATCAGCAGAGCCTTTTACTCTCATTTACTTGTAGTGTAGCTCTCGTTTTAATTAAATAAAATTAGTTTGAGAACCTGTCGATGATTTCGTTTTTGCTTTCATGAAAACCGGAATATTTACGGTGTTCGCAAGTCGCGTGGCAATTTGTGTGTGCGAGGGAAGGGGGAGCGTGTATGGGATTGGCGTTGTTTGAGAGCTCTGTAGTTTTATATTAGTTTGTGTAGGTAAGGTTGTATGGTGTCTATTTTTTGGTCTCTGTGCAAAAGTATTGTTGGGGTAAAAAAGGGCGCATTGGTGATCAGTCTGAGAATTTTTTTTTGGAAAATTTGACATTTTTTGTGATTAGTCAGACATTTTGCACCACGTGGGTGCGCTATATAAAAGAACAGGTCTGATCATAGTTTTGTAAAGGTTGACTTTACTTTTTAACTTAACTTTGCTGTTTCTATTGGGGAGGGGGTGCGTTCGCGCTTTTGAGTCTATGGGTGGCATTGAGACTCCAGTTGATCTTTATGTCAAAAAGTAAGCCTAGATATTTAATATTGTCACTCCATTTTATGGGTGTATTATTGACTTTGACCCTAGTTTGGGAGGTTTGTTCTTGCCTTTGACAGAAAGATGGCCTGTATTTTGGCGTCGTTTAGCCGAATTCTCCAATTGCCCAGCTATTTGTCTATGAGATTGACGTGATGTTGCAATTTTTTGGTTACTGGTGGCGGCCTTCTGGCGGATGCGGATGTCGCAGATATTCAAACGCTTTAGTTTACCAACTGAAACCGTTAAATATATTCTATTTTCATTTTATTATTTTCCTTTTTTCGCATTAGATTATAATTTACGATCTTTAAACTAATTTTATTAACCGCATAATTACCAAATTTGCGCTAATCAGAAGTTTTGTAGTTTACTGTTCCTAATTGGTTGTAAGAGGTTAAGTCAAACAAACATCTAGTTTCTCATGCCCTTTGTTTGCTCTTTCATACAATATAACTGTATTTATGTATGGTATATGTTCAGAATCATATGCAATGTGTGGATGAAGCAGTGGAGAATCGAGGAAGATGATAATTTTAGCTTTGCGCCTTTTATTAATATCTGTGTTTTATTTTCATTTTATGTTCGAAGAAAAATGGGATTTCAGCCCCTTTGCTCATTTATTTTTAGTTAAATATTATGTTTTCTTTTCTTCAATAATGAATATCGCGGTGGTCGATCTACATTTTCTTGTTGTTTCCCCCTGTTTGTTATGTGCTTCTCCAGGTTATCCTTTTATACGCGTGTAGAACACCCCGTGTAAATAAATATTTTTCGATCAAAGGAGGCCGTAACCGAGCATACTCCACATGAATAATAGATCAAAATAAATATTTCTCGGGATGCCGGTTCGGCTCTTTACCGACAATAATTAATTATTAGAACAAAGGTAAAGCAAATCGCAGGCATTCCCCGTATTATATAACTAATCGAGGGGATTTGTCGGTATCAAAGGTAAATTCCTTACCAAGATTGTTTCGCAATTCCCACTTAACGAAATGTTTATTGTATTTCTTAGCTCAAAGATTGGTTGTGTAATGAATACAGCCTTGAGAATATGTATAGGGTGCCACAGTTTCAACACTTTTACGGATTTTCTAAAATATGAACGAGCGCGACAGCGAAGATGGAAGCGGTGAAATGGAACGGTTGAACGAATATTATTTGAAACACGAGTTCTATTTAATGAAATATTTCCTGAGCAAAGAATCTACAAGAACAAACAACCTACAAGAACTAAACGAAATGCTACAATAACTAAATGATGTATCCACAACAGTAGGTCTAAAAATGAACTATGTTAAAACAAAAATAATGAGCAAGGAACAGACAAATATAACAATACAAAACCACAGGATAGGAAACGTCGAGCATTATGTATACTTGGGTCACGACATCAGACTGGGAAAATCAAACCAGGACGCCGAAATAAAAAGAAAAACACAGCTAGCATGGGCCGCCTTCGGTAAACTTACTTACATCTTGAAAAATAATTTTATTCCCATAAATCTAAAAAGAAAAGTATATGACACTTGCATAATACCGGTGTGTACCTACGGAGTAGAGACAATGTCCCTCACCAAAAGGTCGGCCTAAAAATTAGAGACAACCCAAAGGGCAATGGAACGAAACATGCTTGGAATATCACTAAGAGACAAAATTAGAAATACCAAGATAAGACGTAAAACTAATGTCAGGGACATCGTGGAAGAGATAGCAAAGATGAAATGGCGATGGGCTGGCCACATAGCCAGATACGATGACAACAGATGGACATGAAGAATATTAGAATGGAGACCAAGGAAGACAACACAAAGCACGGGAAGACCTCAAAAAAGATGGGTGGACGACATAAGAGCAGTGGCAGGAAAACAATGGATAAGAGTCGCAAATGATAGAGAAAGATGGAAACAATTGGGAGAGACCTACATCCAGGACTGGATGGACAAAGGTTGAAGAAGAAGATTTCCTGAATGAAAATTAAAACACCAAAATTCAAACGAAACAATTTTTCTTTCAAAAAGTACAGGGATATTCTTTTAAGCTTCTTACCCGATTGGCAATTTTCATGCTGACTTTAATAAATAAACTGTTTTCAAGGATTTTCCGAAAGGATACCAAAATTTATGACAAAAAATATATATGTTATCAAATTTGACTTGAATTGACAAATTGAATTGATGTGAATAAGATTGAGGGTTTTAGCGTAAAAGATCTATTTATTATAGGGGTAAGACAATTAAAAGAGAAAGTCGATGAGGGCAATTTAAGAACCCCGTACTTCCGGAGTGGTTGAAAATAAATATCAACAGCTATATGTTTTTGAAACTGGAACGCGAAATGCAATTTACTCGTTACCATTTAACAAATTAAATAGGCGTCATATCTATCAAATTTGTTAACCTATATAATTTTTGATATTAAATTTGGCTTCCTTGCAGATCATCATTGAGAAATCTGTGATTTGTTTTATTTACAACCACATAATATGCTCTTTGCAAAACAAAAACCGATGCACGTCATATCCTTCGAGTGACGTCAGTTGTCCACAGTATTGCCAGCTTGTAACCAAAATATCCGAGTGAGGGAATTGCACAGTTCTTTTTTCATAAAAACAAGATAATTATACAAAAATTTCCCATAGTTTATCTATTTGTTTACTGCATAATACCTCTTACCATCAACTTTAGTAGATCTAACACATCTTTTATTTTCATCTTGCCAAGATCGACCTATGGTACCATTCTGAAAAATTCATGTTTCATCCAAGAAAACGAATTGGTCCATGAATGCTTCTTTTTCTTTAATATATTCTTTCAAAAATACTAGTCGTTTCAAAGCTACAAAGTTCCATAAGCCCTCGCATCAGTTCATATTTTTACCATCCGAAGCCTATTTTCTTGAAGAGGTTTCTTAAAGAGTTAAGACAACCATCAAACAGTTCTCTGTCTTTTAATTTCTGACTTAAAGTTGTGAAAGTTACATGATGTTCTAAAAAAAGGTATAGCTTATGAATAACCCATGTAAAATATTATAAATTTTAAATAATACAAGTTACTTGTTCGGTACATTCCATAAATAATGTCACAGATAGAACTTATATCCAATCTTCACACACTTACAACTTTCTTTGAATTAGAACGTTTGTTTTAAGATGATTATAATAATTTATTTTCCTTAGCTGTTGTTGAAATTGGGTTTACAGTAAAGATATTCAAATTTAGGGCAGCTGCTACACGCTAAAAATTAGTAAAGTAGAAATAAAATATCTAGACCTTAACATACTCTTTAAATTTACTTCACTGTACTGTTGTCAAAGGTAACAATGTTGTCAAGGTAACGATTGTTTTTAAGTTATTCACTGAAAATAGCTTTCTAGAGAAGCTATTAGCTCTTTGCACCGACTATTTAAATGCTTCGGCATTTTTCACAAATAGTAAACAACGTAATCGACAGAGGTATGTATGTGCCCTTTTGTTTCTCTTAATAGAACAGTTTTCTAATGCTATTTATGAAAAGATCTGGAGTTCTGGTCAAGAAATAGATGCACTGCAATACGGAACCACGAACAATTAAAGTTATTTTTGCATGAAACGTCAAACCAAGCAAACGATCGAGCTGGCGCCACCGCACCGTTTACAGTTGTGTTGCCAACTATCTAAAAAAAAATTTAAATTATATTAATTTCTACAAGCTTTAATAAACAAAATATTTGCTATAACTGGGTTTGTATCAAAGAAGAATACTTTAAGTTTGTAGTAAATTCAATATCGCATAAAGTTTCAACACTTTTTGCCCAAATTTAATTTCCTCGTGTTTTCTTACGGATTTACAATTATCAGCTGATTGATGACGTGCGTTGGAAATTGTTTTGCATCCACTGTATTTATTGTTCACATTTCTTACTTTTTAAAAGTTGAAAAATGTCAGTTTTTTTAATTTTCATCTACACTTTGGTGAATGTAGAGCATGATATAATCCATGTTAGATTTTATTCTAATAAGATGTTGTTCTATTTTTGACTTTATTAATCGAAAACTTTAAAAATAAAGAAAGACTATAGTGCATTCTACCAACATTAAATTACATTAAAAAATTTAAAATTGCGAAATAAAATATCAAATAATCACTATTTATGACTTATTGAATGCATTATTATATGGATAAGTCAACTAGCTGACATCTCCGAGTAGTTGCAATGAGGTTTTCTTGATTTTTTCCTTTCATGTTGTCATGGTTGTGTACTGAAGTAAATTTAGGACTGGTATAAGATGCCGATTGGTTGGAGAGCATTTCTGCTTGTTGGTTGTCCAAAGATGAATCGAGATATTCTTCAGCAACAGTGCCTAACTTCCATCCGCCTAAACGTTTAAGCTGTAAAACATCTGCTCAGTTGTTTGAAAGTAATGTAGCAGCCGCTTATGGAAATTAGTGTCCTGTAAACCTTTTTGGTTATGGGAGTTCCAATAACGTTGCAATTTTCTTTTAAACTTATGAGATTGAATTATATAAAGAAGGTTGGTTAGTTGCTTTTCCGAAACGACTTTGAAGAAAACATCTATCATTTAAAATATCCTCCCGGAGATATTGAAATTGTTGGACGATTCTGACCTTAGTTGAATGTGTTATCAAAAAAGATCTGCTGACGTAAGTCTTTGTATCTGGAATATCAATTGACATATTTTCTCCTAATAAACTGTTGTATTTTATTCCCATTTTCAGCAATTCATCACTTCTGCAAGCTCCGGACATAATAATTATACAAAAAAAAAATAAATTTTTGTTCAACACCGTCAAAATGTTTAAAATAACTAACTCAAATTTTAAAATTTCAACTCTCTCCCTGAGAGCTAACATGGATTTTATCATGCTGTATATTAACGGAAGTGTAGACGATTTCTTAGTTTTGCTCATATCGGCGAAATATGCTAACAGTCTATGAGACTATTTTTCTCACTTCTTTCTCCGTACACCTGTCCCCTTATATTTTGAAATACTTTTCGTAACGTTTACGGCTTTTTTCATTCCTCTGCTTTCCCAGCCCTTTCTGTAACATCTGGATGAGTGCAATGCGTGTCTTTTTCACTATCGCTAGACATATATTCATATTTTCCCACGTTTTGCGGAAGTACCGCGGTTGTGTTCGCACTAAGGTTATATTGAATCTTCTTTTTGAACTTTTGAAAATTTTTGAAATTTATATAAAAATTTTTTTTTCATATTTTTAAAAACTTTTCCAAAAAATGATGATGTTTTATCTTTCTTCTAAAATATGGGGCTAAGCCCGGTATTATCACATAAGCTAAATTAAGACAAACCCCTCTCATTTAAAAATATTTCATTAGTTTTTACAAAATTCTTATAATAAAAAAATTTTTGTTTTAAAATTAAACCTATGATTTGAAAAATTAAAAGAAAACTTCTCTCCTCCAGAGTTCACATTCTTTCTTTATTTAACTTAACATATATGTTACTCCTCTAAACTTAACCATACAAGCTCATGATTCTTAATTTTTTTTTTAAACAAACTTTTCTTTAATTACCTTCAGATGTCATAATCTTCTAATATCATACTTAAATATGTTACACTTATCTATATTACAAAACTTAATCTTAACTTTACTTCTCATTCCATTTATTTAACCATTTAATGCACCAAGTCTCCAGCCTTTCTGTTGTACTCATTTATTTGAGACAACTTATTATTTCGAAGTTAAACTCGATGTTGGTATCCCCTGAAGATGAGTACTTAAGTGCTCGAAACATGTCGGGAATCTAATAACTTTTATGTTAAAAATTAAACTGTGGAGGAGGACTGCATTGTTTTATTTCATATACATAATTATATTCTTTAGTTTTTCATCACAAAGTTTAAAACACGTAATGTTGTTTTCTGTAAATATATAGTTATTAAACTTTATTAAGTGTTGCTAACTGCTTTTAATTGAGTAAACCATGAATATGAACGAATCTTCAACTAGTTGTTCAACTATAAAAATATATCAACTAACATTAAAAGAACGAATAATAGTTAAAAACGTATCCCATGGAATTCGGGATCGAACTGACCACTTTGGATACTGCAGAAATATGTAGCACTTTAACAAAACTTTCCTCGCTCAGTGTTCAGGGTTTTGAATAGCGTTCCTCAAGAAAATGACGAAAAAGAAAATAGTCGAGGAGCCCCAACCAGAGGACGGAAAAAATTGTTCCTGGATGATGCTACAAAATACGCCTTCGTCCCAAATCGATGGATTTTTTTCCTAAGTGAAATGATATACTTAATAAAAAAAAATATTGCTGAAGTTAGAAGGACACATCTTTACTTAAGATATTATTAAGAGTTTTTAAACGAACGTTAAAAAAAATGAATTTCAGGTATATTAAACGATATCCAAATAGCCTACTAATTGAAAAACGCGAAATTATTGCATGACGGCGAAAATATTTGGTATTTATATTACATCGACAAAACCTGACTCAATGAAGGGCACACAGTTGAGAAGGTATGGCAATTTCTAAATATTAGAAGGTCAAGGTAAGCACTTATGGATGGATTTTCGTAAGGACTAAGTAATCTTAACGAAAAAGGTCGTCGTCTTATAGAATCGGGGTTTAAGGGTTAATATTATTTTATCATTTATTATTTTTTGAAATGCGCACGCCACTGGAATTCATTCTCCGGACATCGCACACACCGGATCTCCCTATATTCTAGTGATGAGTCACTGAAATTTTGGACTTTTTAATTCATCAAATAATATTTTTGTATGCATCACTGTTATTATGTTTATTTTTTAAAGAATTGGCTTTTTTAGTGTTTATAATTGAATAAATAATAAAATAAGTTACTTTTTAGAAAATAGACAAATCATTCATTCATTAAACTCCCGTACTGGAGAAGGCAGTTGATACTGTTTTATTTATGTTTAGATATCATGAAAAATATAATGCGTACCTAATATATTCCCCCCAAAAAAAATGGTTAACATAAAAGTCCATAAAAATCAAATTACCTTTTGTTATTTTCCTTGGGACAGCTTATACCAAAAAAATTATGGTTGCGGGGAACAGCCTTAGATATTTTCCGTCAAATTCAATATAACATTCTGATTTCATTATAAAAGTCAGTAGGTGTTTTTTGTTAGATACCTAATACAAAAAATTCAATATTAAACTTTTCAATTGCTTAAAGTTCTCTGACATTTCGTATATGCCTTCTAAATGGCGTCAGTGGCGTAGTCCAATAGTTAGATTTTATTTCTTTTCGAATGCACTTATATACTGACTATGTGCCGCCCCGTATTCATAGATAAGGTAATAGTTATTTACGTAACATGTAGGATATGTATATTATTAACGCATGCATGTGAAAATTTACTCAACGAGGCCATGATCCGAGTACTGTGATCATATAAGTACTTTAATAGTACAATATCCTATGTGTTACATACAAAATTTTATATACAACCATAATTATTATTATAATTATAATGATTATTTCAGTAAAAATGATTAGTTTAAAAATTGGATACAGAATGCAAGTAATAAGAATTTGTATTACATGCATAAGTATGATTGTCCACAACTGTCACAACGATTGATAGAAGATTGCACATTTTAAAATATGTTTAAGCGATGATCTGCCATCTGATATTGAGAACGAGGCTTTGAATGTTGTTTCGAATCTTGTGCCAGATAAATCACGGAAGTCCACCAAGACGCTTTTGATCGGTACTAAAAATGGTGCAGTGAAAGAAAGATACGAAGAACGAATTAAGCAAAACACAGAGGCCCTTATCTCATTGGTGCTATTAGTCGATGTTAAAAACAGAAATTTTAATCAAGAAGAATGTTGACATCAAGAAATACGTACCTTAATGTTATTTAAAATGTTATTGACATACTAGTGCGGTAATAAATTCAATAAAGCAGTAGTGCAATATTGAAGATTATTATAACATTTCAAAGAGTGTCAAATCATAGACATTATTATGACAGTTCTATATAAATGTTTTTATTTGCAATCTTCTTGTTGGTATTTCTGGCATTTTACTATTATGAAAGTGATACGATTCTGGCTTATTTACCTGTCGCGGGAACAGTAAACATTACAATTTTGAAACGCCTTAATTTTTGGTTTTCAGTTATTAACCAGTTTCGCATTATATATCATATATTACGTAATTGTTACAGGAATTAGAATTAAATAAATGCAAAAAAAAGTGTAACCTTAAAATAAAAAAAAATGTTTTTCTTCTTTCTAAAACGAAATAAAACTTAATTTACGTCTATGAAAACTGTTAATCGGTAGCTTTGCAATAGGTTTGCGGCTTCAAGAACATGTAAGTAAGGTTCTGTAATGTTTTAACTGATAAAGTGCAATATCATTTGTTGCTTCAAGGGGCTCTTCAATTTTCTCACTGGAAGTAAACAAATATTGCCGCTAACCTGAGCGGGCGCGACCTCCGTTGGTTAGTCAAGAGTATCCACATGACCTTATGTGAGTGGTGGACCTCCTAGACTGGAGCTCCAAGTGGCTGAAAACAATAATAGCACGTGTTTGATCTGGCACGTGTGTCAGGCAAAGTGATTTTCCAATGCTAAAGTAATTAATATTTTAAGGACGCGTGCCCGGTAATAGGGGTTACTATTCTTTTAAACGTACAGTAAAAGTACCTAGAATGTCGCAGTTAAATAGACTACATTCCTTATGTTTGGTTAAGACGTGCAATGAGGCATTGAATTCAAGTTCTGATTCATTCTCTACGGTAAAAACCAATGAAATCCTAACGGTCTCTCGGTGTGTTCATCAGTGTAAACATTGTAATATTGTAAGGGTGGTGAAAAGGGGAAGAATAAAAGACATTGCAAAATAAGTAGTGTTTAATTGGTCCAGCAAGAATAGAACGAACCAACCTAATCCTGTGGGTGGTACAGTGCCTATGTGCGGCCAGAGTGAACCCCAGTCTAAAACACAGTTTTTTTTATGTTTGTTCATTTGTAACCGTGTGTACTATATTAACCTGCTAACTTGTAATTTGAGTAGTTTGTTGAAAACGCCGCATACTTGCAACATGGTCTATATAAGTTTTCTTATATTATAGAATTTATAAAAAAAATAATACATATTACATACAAAGCTTGACGAAATTAAACGGTTTCTACTTTTATTTTTAAAATAGTGTAATATAGGTTGTTTGTTAACAAACCACTAATCATTAACTGGGTACTGAATTGGCGCTAACGCTAATTTGGAGACTTCTAATAAGCAACTATTTGAGTCAAGCGATAATTTGAAGAACAATACTTTAGGTTAGTTAAAGAAGGTGGGAGACCTCGCCACCGAAATGTCGGCAAAAATTTAAAAATGGTTAGCAAGGAAGAATTTTGTCCAAAAAAAGCTCGTGACTTTTTTTCTTCAAATATAAAAATGGACATGGTTTCATAAACAAAAAAAAATGAAGGTAAATTTTCTTCTAGTATTATATCTATTTTCTTGTTTACAACCCAGGTATATTTTCTTATAATATGGCGCTTTACAAATTTAACCAGCGTAGGTAGGTATATATAGTAAAGCCCTTGTCTCGTTAGGGGAATTAAGACTTGTTTCGTTTTTTGTATTTTCAGAAAAAAGATCCATATAAACCTCTAGTAACGCAGGAAAAGAAAATATTTATTTGTGCAAATATCAGGTTTTGCAAAAAAAATGGTCTGTAAACAAATGAAAAAAATTTGTTAGCAAGTGGTAGTTTAGTGAAAATGTAATTTAAAAGAGAATCGTACCATCAACAAATGTACGATGGCCTCCATAACAGAATACAAAATTCATAATGGTTCTATAAAACCGAAACTTTGTACCCAAAACCTAACAAAGTAATCATATTCCCGTAAAAAGTGGATGTCAAAAGTGTTTCAAGTTTTTAGAACACACATGCATTGTGTTGGAGAAAGATTCAGTTAACTAGTGTATAATTCAATAAAAAAGACAAGTATTAATATAGAAAGAACGGCAACATTGCTGCCTGCTACCTTTCCGAAAATATACGCCGTCTACAATGCCAAGACTAATTTCCGAGAATATCCGCCGAAGTAAAGCAATCGTACATGACCACAAGCAGAGTGTGAAACAGATATATAATATGTCTTAGTTGAGTAGTACAACCGCGGTAGAGAAAGGTTTGATAAGTAGGCAATCAGATATACTTACGTGTTAACTGAAATAGCATGGCATGATGCTGCTGTGTGTGCGATAGGGAGGAATGATATATGGCAAATACGACGTAACATGTTTTGAAAAATCAGATACGTAGTCGCCTCCATAGTGAGCAGACGGTCTCCCTCGCGGTTTTTACACGAGGTTCGGGGATTTTGTGGCATTCAAGCTATGAAATAAGTAGAGTTCCGTATCAAGCCTTTTTGTAGAAAGCACACGGTCTCCTCGCGGCATTTTGCTCGGGTTTAGTTGATTTTATGGTATACTAGTCATTCAATAAGTTGGTAATTTCGCGGAGGTACATCCCGAAGGTGTGATAATGTGATTGCTACATCTCAACTCGAGTTCAGTTTATCTATTGTAAAAAGCAGTCGGAAACTCGTGAATTTGTGCGATAAATTTTCTAAGGTTTGAGAAGTAGTATTGTATCACGATATTATAGTTTGTAAATAGTGAAGTAGAATGTGTAGCTGATTTAATGAAGTAAGTAGTTACCATACTAAGATGTAGCAGTAAAACCGTCTTTGCTGCTACGCAGACCAAATGTGACGGTGAGTAACAGATATAACAGAAGTAAATAGATATATTTTGTGTGAGGAAAAGCCTTTTATTTCAACTGACATATTTTGAACCATGCAACCTATGGAAATACAGAAATGCCAACGCAAATAGAGGCAGCGGCCAACATATTGTGTGTAGGTATATAAACAATTTCTTTTCGTGAATATAAGGACAAATAATTATTGACGGTTCCTTTTCGATGAATTTAAAATACAGAAAAAAAATATAGATTACTTCCTTAAAGTGAATAATTTGCCCATAAAGTAGATATTTTATTACTTTTATTTTAATGACAAAATATTTTAAATAAATCGAATGTGTGTCTATCAATGCATACGAGTTGTAAACAATCCTCGCATTCTATAATTTTGAAAATAGCGTTGGATGTTTAAAACTATATTTCTTTGTCCGTGTACTGACAACGGTATTTTTAAAGCATCATATTCCTGCATTATAAACATTATCAAGTGGATAAATTTGTGTAAACAAAGTCAGTTTCAGGTCCAGTCATGTGAAAAAACTTATTATAGGAAATAATTAATTACATTGGGGAACAGCAAAAATGTTTCCGAGACCAAAACAGCAAAATCTTACTTATTTTATTATACTAACTAACAATCTGTCTTTCAAAAGTCTTAGTTGACTCCGGTTTTAAAGAAGTACCTGGATTTATTATACCAGGTGTACTTTATAAGGGGTTTAAATACATATAACATAAATCCTAAATTGTTAGTTAGTTGTATCTCAATCACCAGTTGATTAAGAGCTGTTCGTATTCGAGAAATTAGAGAGTTTTGAGCAACATATGTGGTATAATGACTTTTGTGAAACAAAAACGTACACTTAGCCCTTTAATACAAAAGGCTTACAACTTGTATTTTGGCTATAGAATTGGAGACCAGGATAAAAATTGGGCTCCCCATATCTGCTGCTACAAATTTGCGTTCAACATTCGCGGCTGGCTAAGTGGAAAAAAGCGTAAGATGCCCTTTGCTGTTCCTATGATCTGGCGAGAACCGAAAAACTACGTTACTGACTGTTACTTTTGTTTGACACCTCCCATCAAAAAAGGCTTTTCGGAAAAAAAAAAGGTCTGCGATTCAGTATCTAAATTTACAATCCGCCATACGCCCGGTGCCTCCTAGTGACGAGTTGCCTGTACCTAATCCACCTCAGGAATATAGCCTTGATTCTGATGATGATCCAATGGATTCAAACGGTGGTGTACTGGAAAATGTCGCCGGCCCATCAACCTCGCAAGACTCCGATTTTGTCTGTGAACTTCCCAGTAAAAAGCCTCACAAAATAAGTCAAAGTAAATTAAGTGACCTTATGAGGGATTTGGAATTGTCTAAGAAAAATCCAAACTATTGGCCTCTCGATTGCGACAATGGAACTTACTTCAAGATGAAGTAAAAGTTTCTGTGTACCGAAGCAGTCAAGAAAAACCTAACACCATTTTTTAACATGGAAAACAATTTGGTAGCCTGTGACTATGATCCAAAAGACTGGAGACTTTTTATTGATTCTTTAAAAGTAAGTCTTAAAACTGTGTTACTCTATAATGGAAACAAGTTGCCTTCAGTGTGAAGGTCATGAACAAGAAAGGCCGTGCTTTTAGTTATTTAAAAGGAAAGTTCCATAGAATCAGTGACACTAAAATTAAAGAGGGAATATTTGTGGATCCCCAGATTAGGAAACTTTTCGGAGATACGCAATTCAATTCCATACTTGAAGGCAACGAAAAGAACGCTTAGAATGCAGAACAAATTTTTTGGGAAACATAAAAGCAGAAAACTATAAAGACCTGGTTACCCAACTTCTTTTATGTTACCACAACCTAGTGTGTAATATGTCGTTGAAAATTCATTTCCTGGATTCTCATCTGGATTACTTTCCGGAAAATTATTGTGCTGTAAGTGACGAGCACGGTAAAAGGTTCTACCAGGATATTTCAAACATGAAAAGAAGGTATCAGGGAAAATGAAACTGTGAGATGTAAGCCGAATATTGTTCGATTATTACGAGAGATGCCCTCGAGGCTGCTTTCAAAAGACCGGCTAAGAAGCGTAAAATGAGTGTCTAAACTATAGACTCACTGATAAAAATATGCTATTTAATTGCTATTGATGAACCAACAATATATTGTTTGTGTGTTCATTGCAAATGCCTATAAATTAAAATTTTGTAACAAATAACTCAGATTTTTTTTGCGAGCTAACTAAAATCTTTAATAGGTATTTTTTAGATACTTGGGTGTAGTTCAATAAAAAAAAAATAGGTTTTGTTCAGGAAACAAAAAAAAAGTTGAAATTTGTTCCCCAGTGTTATTTAAGTTGGAAATTAACATAATGAAAACAAACCAAATTAAATCATAAATATTGTTTAAATAAAAGGTTTATCTAAGTATACCATTCTCAAACAATCGAATTTTATTTTACAGTTTTACAGGTTTTCATGCGAATACTCGAATTTGTGTCAATCGGGCTATTTCTCATTTTAGTATACCATAGGGCTTATTTCTTTTAACCCTTTGGTCCTTCTATGAACGGCACGTGTATATACGCATTTAGAGTTTAGGTATGTAGCATGCGTAAACCCCATAATATCGATTAGCAGCTTTGGCAGCTCCAAGCGGCCTCAATGCCATTTCGTTACTAAGTCAACAGCCTCGGCAAATAAATGTAATGTACAGGGTTATCCAACCAAGACTAGACAAGGCGATTTTTTGACTTTTCCTGTACTTTTATAAAAAAACTGAAATAGCCATCTTAAGTCATTTTCTCCCGCGAATTCGAATATCTTCAGCAAAAGACAATTGAACATCAAACAAAAGTACTAGGGGTCACTTTGATATTTTTTTAAATGGGATGCCGTATTTTTAATGAGCTTATCCGATTTCTCATATAAATTTTGATCTAAAATGTTGGATTTTTAATTCAAAAAGGCCTTTTTTCTTCAGTTTTAAATTCGGAAAATGTTCGTCTACCGTAAGATTAATACCTGATAGATGGATACCCGTTTTACCTGTTCACCCTTTAACCTGCTTTAAAGCGTCCGTCAGTTAGACAAAATAATCAAGTTTCAAATTTCTATATATTTTTCACGAATTAATTACAAATAATGAAATATTCTTTAGAAGAACGGCTAAATGTAATAAAATTATATTACAAAAGTGGAGAGAATGCTCGACAAACACAAAGAACATTTTTTGAGAGTTTCCAGAGACACATTTCAGTGGATACAATTCTCAGAATTAAGACCCTATTTGAAGAAAGTAAGACATTGAAAGATAAGCCAAGAAAGATGAAAAGACGGAATATAAGGGATCGAGCTATTGTTCAATATTTTACTATAAATCCGAAGAGTTCTATTCCGCAAGCGGTACGAGAAGTAAGGTATGGTCCAGGGCTCCGGAGAGTAAGCTATGGAACAGTTCACAGAACTTTAAAAAAATGTGGTCTAAAACCATATTGCATCCCTCCCGTTCAATACTTAACACAGCTTTAAAAAGAACTGCGATTTCGATTTGTTACTTCAATGCTGATGAGAGAGCAAGACGAAGATTATAATTTATATAATAAAATTCTATGGAGTGACGAAGCGTCATTTACAACATCGGGGATATACAATCGGAAAAATACAAGATACCGGGCAGCAGTTAACCCTCATAGATATGAAATGATAAAGTTTCAAGGTTAGAGCTCACTTAATGTTTGGTGTGGGATGTTAGAAAATCGAATTATTGGACCACTATTTTATCGTGGCTCTTTAACAGGCCAAAGATACCTCCATTTTCTTCATAACGATATCGAGGATTTCTTGGAAAGGTTGCCATTGCAAGCCTACAACAATATCATTTGGCAGCAGGATGGTGCTCCGCCTCATGCAGTTCGAGAAGTGGTAACATACCTAAACGAGCGTTACAATCAGTGGATTGGCCGTAACGGAACAATTCATTGGCCACCAAATAGCCCTGATATCACGCCAATGGATACATTTTTATGGGGTCATTTAAAAAATGTAGTTTATCAACGACCCAACAGAAGTCTGGAGGACATTCAGCAAAAAATTATAAATGAAATTAATAGACTTAACCAGGACCAAAATATTGTAAGAGATTCTTTGGAGAGATTGAAAAGGGGGCATCGGTCATGTTTTGAAAATAATGGAGGACACATAGAACAATTATATTATTGAGATTAAAGTTATTCACTTTAGTTTATAGTTTTTTCTAATATGTCATACTTTTTTTATACGTAAGCAATAATAGATTTGCAAAAACTACTAAATTTGTAATTAATTCGTGAAAAATATATAGAAATTTGAAACTTGATTATTTTGTCTAACTGACGGACGCTTTAAAGCAGGTTAAAGGGTGAACAGGTGAAACGGGTATCCATCTATCAGGTATTAATCTTACGGTAGACGAACATATTCCGACTTTAAAACTGAAGAAAAAAGGCGTTTTTGAATTAAAAATCCAACATTTTAGATCAAAATTTATATGAGAAATCGGATAAGCTCATTAAAAATACGGCATTCCATTTAAAAAAATATCAAAGTGACCCCTAGTACTTTTGTTTGATGTTCAATTGTTTTTTGCTGAAGATATTCGAATTCGCGGGAGAAAATGACTTAAGATGGCTATTTCAGTTTTTTTATAAAAGTACAGGAAAAGTCAAAAAATCGCCTTGTCTAGTCTTGGTTGGATAACCCTGGTGACGTCAATGGCGAACCAGTAACGAAACGATTCAAAAATTTGTTTTTCTTTTACATAAACATAAACTTCTTCTACTGCGGGTTTAATTCGATTTTACCTTTTATGTGACCATATTATTTCATGTTCTTTTGGTTATTGAACTCTAAATATTCCAGTATGATGTTATACATAAAAGAATAGTAAACCACAATTTGTAACTTGAACTAAAGATACGGAAAAAAAATTCAAGGGATATAATTTTAAAAAATAAAAAAAATATTTAATTAGCCTTTATTTGCTATATTTTCTTTTTAATTCTTTCTATTAGATTATTTAATTGATTTTATAATTTCCTCTCAATTTAATGGATACACCACGGCTCTTCAGGTACAGTCCTAACGGTTGTCGAGCAGTGTCGTAGTACGAACTTAAAAAAATGTAATGTGTTTTTTCAGATTTTTATTTGGAGGCCAGGGGGATAATTAAAGATAGATTATTGTAGAGAAAAAGTAAAAGGAGAATATTAATTAAAAAATTTTCTAACGCCTTAAAGAAAGAAACATAACAATCAGGCATCGACATTCAAAAATCAGTAGCGTTTATAATAATTTTAACAAAAAATAGTTATAAAATTAAAATGAGATGATACAGTGTCCAGGAAAGAAAGAAAAGAAGTGAATAACCTTTACTAAGTAATTAGGTATACCTCACCTTATCAGTCCGTCGTTCCAGACCTTATTAAAAACTTTGCTTAAGCCGAACAGAACCGCACCCGTGTGAAATCGGCGACTGAAGCCCTTAAGAATATTGGACGCCAGTCTGTCGTTTGGTCGTACAGTACAATGAGCAGATCTAAAACAGAACTGCTCTGGTGAAAAGATGTTGTTGGACATGCATCCATGTAACAAGCAATCATACCAAGCCCTTCTGCCGGCAGGCGTCTTGCGTATTGCCAATGGTTTGTGAATAATTTAATAAATGAAGACATGTTCAACATAACATTTATTACTGACGAAGCATGCTGTTATCTTTCGGGGTACATTACTCTTAAAATATGAGAATGTGGGGCGACAATCTGCATATTTTCGTTAAATCTCCAAAATCCTAAAACAACAATAATGGGTGTTTGGATGGGAATTTAGTGCAGAAGAATAATTGGGCTTATTTGTTTTAATTTTACTATCAATGCACAGAAGTAGAGAACCAACTGTACGATAATGAACTTTAGTATGACTATGTTAAGCATTACATTGCAACAGCACATATGACATGAGACACTATGACTTTTATCCGCGAGATTTTTAATGCCAGATTGACGAGCTTGCATAAACTAGTTGAATTTCCTCGTAGATCACCTTGTTTCACAATTATGGACTGTTTTGTGTTCCCTCACTTAATGCGAAGGTATGTCAACTTATTCAAGGACGGGGACATTTCCAATAGTTCCTTTAACTTATCTTATTGTTGTTGTTAAAACGTGAGGGGAAAACGATGTTCGTTTTTCATTCGAATTTTTAAAGGTTTCGATCATTATCTTACCTAAATCATTTTTGGTATTTTCGATATTTCATAACATTTAAATTACCGCCATTACTCATACGTTATACTAGACTTAATATCCCAGGATAACAAAGTACTCGTTGAAAGCTTCAAAATAATGCACTTAGAGCCCCTTCGTTTTTTCCAATTGGCTTTTTTGAATCCATTGGTGGAGCAATTAGTTGACGTTTAACTACGTTTTGGCTACTGTCACCATGAAGGTGAATCTGTCCATACGTCCGGCGAAACTATTAACTACTTACGCAATTTTTCTCGAATACAGATTGATCAGTTTTTGAAGAGACATTGAACTCCCACCCAAATCATCTAGTTTGTGGGTTATGGATTACTTCGTTTTTCCTCATTTCAAGAACAATATTTTTAAAACAGCAGTCAAAGATTTAGAACAGTGTAGCAATTTTAAAATTGCCACTATTGACTTTGTGGGGAATGTTCGACTTACCTTTGCGTTTTACGGCCGTATTTCTACAAAGTGCATCTTTTATAGTTATTTGATTCAAAAATTGTTTGTTAGGATGTATCACCCTTGTTTATAGAAAATTAGTCGAAATATGTGGGGCTAGAAGTAGTACGTTCGCCTTTCTGTTGGTTGATGGAACTAGGCGCCGCATATAGGTTAGCCATGTTTTTCCGTTTCTGTTTCCCGTCAAGTCGCCGAACGCCCATTTTTACTGCTAGCAATTTTATGTGTGAACAAAGTTGTTTGGAATTATTTTGTTTATTTCATTATTTAATTTAGGTTCTTGTAAAAGCCCAGACTCTCGTATCATTTGGATCTTTTGTAGTGTGCCTCTGTTATCTTCTTTTTTTTATTGGTGTTAGAATAAGTTGGCAAAACTCTGTGTTAGCTGATTGTTAAAAGAGATGGGGTTTCTTCGGAGTTCTCGGGGCCTTTAAATTTACTTTCTGAAGATCTTTCAGACCAGAAGGTCAAACCAGCCGCTGTTAGGACATTTTCTTATCAAAAGTCCACGAAGTCTCACCCCCCTTTTAAAGGTAAGCTCCTTTTATTCCTTTTGTTTCGGTTTGTTGTTTTGTGAGGATTCAGTGGGTAGTTTACTTTTTGGTTATTTTTAGGGACTTGGTTTGGTTTTATTGGTGGTTTGTTGGTTGATGGGTCTCGGCCGATAATGCTGATTTTGCTGCCTTTTGACATTTAAGTGGGTCAACCACATGGGATTTTAAGGCCCACGAGCTACCATGGGGGTACTGCTGAAGCTTTTTAAGAAGTCAAATTCCACCGACCTACCAGGAGTAGCCTGAAAGAAACCACGAGGGGCCATCCTGAAGTGAATAGTAGGCGGGTATAAAGTTGGCTGGATGTAATTTTTCTACGCTTAATTAATTTTTATCGTTTAGCAGTTACGTCTAACATTTCAGTTTTATAATTTCATTTCAAATGTTTCTATAACTAATTTAAATTAATTATTAATTTAATTAATTAAATTAATTAACCCTTGCGCCCGGAAAGGCTATTTTAAAGCAGTTACAATGTAACTTAGACATGATATAAAATATTTCCTACTTGTAACACAAGCTGTCTGAACCCCTTTTTCATTAATGTATTTTAATAAAAACTATATTGTTTGTGTGGGAAAAATTTAGTTTTATTTATTGCATAGATTTTCAATACTGACTGACATTCGGTATATTTTTCCTGGTTTGGAATTCGATCAAATCAGGTGGCGCCCAAGGCAAGCCAACGACGAAGGGAATGTGTAAATATAACGGACCACGACCCAGTGCCTCCAAGTTAAGAGCTACCGGCAGCAGATAGTGACTTTCTGTTGTCCATGACAAAAGGTTGCCACTGGCATAACAGTTACAAGCAAGCATTATTCAAGAAGGTGGTAACATGTCTTCAGAGACGCTGGTGCTCAACGCTTTTGAAAATATAAAGAGATATGTGAATTTATTCTTGGAGCATAACGGTTTCTATAATTTTTGTTTTTCTCTCTCTATATTTTACCTCGTTAATTTTGTAAACAACAAAAATAAATTTGTATTTGTTTATTTATTTTAATATTCATTAGTTTAGCATATCATGTCATAATATGAATAAGATACAATTTTAACCTAAATTTGTTAAGATATATCGTCCCAAAAGGGGTCTACAGACACGCGTACAAATATTAATACATGCACTTACGGTGATGTACTAAATCGTTTTTATAACTTATTTATTACGTAACTTTCATATTTGTTCAATTTTAAAATTACAGTCGATTATAACTCCCAAATATCTTTTCTTTTTTTTTAAATTTTTTTATTGTTTATTGAATTCCTATAATATATTTTACATAAATTTATTTCTCTAATTAGTGCTTCGTAGCCCTGGCCTCCAGAACACTTTAAACTAAATTAACAATGTTGGATACATTTTCAACTAAATCCTAAATGTAATTTGACATGCTTAATGAATTGATAATATTTTTCTATGACTTTTGATATCTTCGGGTATTTTATTATACGTTTTTGATGCTTGTACAATCGGGTTAGTTCCTTAATCCTATATTAGTTTTAGTTGTTTTACAATAGATATTATTTTGGGATCTGGTTTCGTGAGTATGTACATTATTGGACATTAAAATATTTATATTACATCTTTGTTTGTTATTTATGACTTTATACATTAATTTTGCTTGCTCTAATCTAAGAACTACTTTTAGTTTTAATATTTTTAACTCACTATATAGTATTTCAGTCCTGGTTAGCCAATTGTAATTAAAAAGAATTTTTAGTACTTTATTTTAGAGTATTTGCGCAGACTTAAAATTAGTTTCCCCACATGTTCCCCATATCGGTATATGATATCTAAAATGTGACAAAAAGAAGGCATTGTATATCTTCGATTTAGTTTTGTTAGTAAGATAATTTCGATAATACTGTTATTTCATCATGCCCTGGGGCTGAATTTCGTTTCAGATCAGATATGATTCTGTCAATTTCTTGTTCATTTGTTGGTTCGATATATATTGTATTTTTATAGGTTACATCTACAAATTTAGGTTTAGGGTTTATTATTTCTATTTCCTTATTAAGTTCCTCTACGATATTTTTCCCTATCCCTGCAAAATGAATATTCAAGTATTTTACAAAATCATTTATATTATCTACATGATCTTGATGTTCTACTTGCAATCTATCAATATGAGTTTCCCTTTTTTGTTCTTTGAAAAACCTATTCATAAAATTTTACTGTTTTCTTACATTGGTACCTGTTCGTTCTCATTTATTTCTGAAATATTGGTTTTTAAGAGTTTTTATTTTGTTGTTAATTTTATTTTTTAGAGTTTTAAAGTCTATTTCTAGTTTCTGATCATTTGAATAATTTATTTTCTTTCTATAAATCCTATCTCGCTCTTTCATCATATTTATATATTTTACTAATTTTTAAGTAAGTAAGTCGTCGTTTATCCACTCATTATTTTCCCTTGTTTAGGTTTTTCCACTTATTAGAGCACCCGCATAAGAAATGACTGATTACAACTTTATTCTGTTCAGTATGTTGGTTTAATAAATTATTCATAAAATTTTTAAGTCAATAACAATCAAAATGTATCTTCTTAACCTTAAACCCAATTATTTTTTATTATTAAATATTAAAAAAGAACTATCAGTTCCACTGCGTATCTACTTGTTTGACTGCTGTTTATAGATTTACTATATTATGTATTTAAATTACGAGTCAACAATAGTGTTTTGCTGCATAATGTGCACTCATCAATGCTTGAATATTTCGAAATAATGGGGGCAAATATTGCTTTAACTGACGGTGTGTTATGCATAAACATGCAACGAAGTGCTTGCTAAATAAAATAATATTTTTCATTAACACAAAAGTTGTGTTATCTTGTTTGGACAAACTGTTCGATTAAAATTTTTTGTTATTTTTGACGACTAAAATAATAATATAGCATATTTTGCAAATTACTAAAATTACAATAAATTCGTTATTATGAAAGTGTGAATGTTACCAAAAAAAATAGAACATGGTGCCACTAATACTATTAAAATTGTTTATATATATATTTTTTAGCACTAATTAAAAAAAAATGCTTAAAATAACATGAAGCAGGATGTTAATGTACTGCGTTATCAATTTAGTTTGTCCCACTTTTAAGAGCCTGTAACTTTTTTGTAATTTGAGTCGATAGCGAGCTCATTCAAAAACAAGATGTACCATTTTTTGCCAAGTTTTTATGAGTGTTGTCAAAAATGACTGTAGGTCTCACATGTCACATTTAAAAGCAAAAATTTATTTTTTTTAAATGAGACACCCTGTATATTAGAGGCGCATTAGATGGTCCCTTTTCTTCCGATTTCAAAAATATAACACACATATGCATTCTTTTCTTCATTCCATCAAACATTGACAAAAATATGAAAAAATATATTATGGTTAAAAAGCATCAAGATAGCTATGCAACTGTTTTGGTTGTTAGCTTATATGATCAATGAAACACGACACATTGAAACGAATAAACAATTTTATTAATATTGGCATAACTAGAAAATAACAAAAGTTTATAACATTAATTTAATTACTAGAATTTTATTATATAATAATTCTTTCATAATCGATATTGCTATACATGACCCCCTCCATTTTCGAAACATTTACGAAACACTTTTACAATGTGACTATTAATTTTTAATAAAACTTCTCTATTATTTTGAATCTGAAGGATGGCGTTTTCAATTCTAATATACAGTTCATTCAACGAATAACACCGTGTTTCATAAACAATATTTTTAATATACCCCCAAAAGAAAAAATCACAGGGTGTTAGGTCTGGGCTGTTCGGCGGCCATTTTATAGTACCCGATTTTCCAATCTATTGGACATATTTTGCGTTTAAATATGCAGTTACTGGAGCGACTTTGTATGGCGGCGCTCCATCTTGCTGCCATTTTGTATTTCTTAACGTTAGGATGGGTAAATTATCTAGACTATCTTCAATTTCCTCCTGCAGCATATTCAAATATCGTGGGCCAGTTAAGTAACCTTCGAAAATTATTGGGTCCAAAACCCGATCCCCAATTAATCCGCACCAAACGCTAACACTTTGTCGCCCTTGAAACTGGATTTCCTGAATATTGAAAGGATTTTCATCTGACCAATGATGTGTATTTCGGCAATGGCAGCCCCCCCTGGTGGAAAAATTTGACTCATCCGTTCATAATATAGAATTTAAAAAGTTAGGGTTTCTTCCTATATCTACAAAAATGCAGCCTATTTTCCTTTTGCCCAGGCGTTAATTTTTGCACTCTTCTAGGCTTGTATGGACGAAACTTATATTTTTTTAAAATCGTTTCTACTGAACCATACGATATAGGCAGCTCTCGTAGTATATCGGGTATAGATTTGTAGGGAAATTCCCGAAAATAGGCTAATACATTCATTTCCATTTCTTCCGTAATAATTGTTTTTCGCCTAATTATTCGTTTTTTCTTTATACCTCCAGTCTCGAAAAATGTCTTCTTTTAGCGCAGTTTGCATTTGTTCAAATATTCTGGCATCACGCTTAACCTTGATGTTTATTACTAGGTAGTATGCGTAACCTCGAACATCAAAACCATGATTTGTCAGGTTTACTAGGAGTTCATTTACGACAAGAGACTATAGTAAAGGAGATACTATTCCACCTTTTGGGCATCTTTTTATTGCTTGAACCATTTGATTGCTGCCAATTTTTATTGCTCAAATATTGGTTTATCCAACACTTTCATATAAAGTGAACATTATAACTTCGATTTTAGGCTAATAAAGTAGCTTATAACTCACACGTGGGTTATAACCATAACTCACTAGTGGGTTATGATTATAACTCGCTGGTGGTTTGTGGTAAAATATGCATTCATAAAAGGCTTTGTCATAACTGTCTCTTGACTTGTGGGGAATAATAAATGAACACGCAAGGTTCGCTTCTTTTTGAATTTCGGCTGAAGTTTCTTCCATATTTTGAAAAGCAAAAATCACCTTAGCCTACTTTTACTTGTCAAATTTGTCATTCAAGAATATGTCAATTATATTATAATACAGGGTTCTTCAGTTTACATTGAAACAATATAATTTTTTATTTTTTAATAATATCTATTAAGTGTTGGATAAAATTTTGTATGACACTCATGTGTAAAGTCATATAAGTCACTTGAAAATTAGCCCTCTCGGTCTACGACCTCAAGGGATAACCATTTCACAGCGTGACTTATATGTAACATAACACACTTTTACCATAAATAATTATTTTTCTATGTTACCAGTGACCAAAAGCTTATCTAAAATATTTTAAGGGGGTGAGTTAATTTTAAGCATAAAGTTCATACATATCAGATGATGTTTAGTTTTTAAGATAGAGGGAGTTTTAGAGGTAAACAGAGAAAAAAAGGTTTCACAATAAGATGCAAAAAAAATAATTAAAATGATATTGGAGCTGCAAAAATTATTACGTGTTTCAAGTTTGACCTTTTTATCTTAAACTATATACATTTCTTTAACACCCCATATTTTAAAAACAAAGCTTTATTGGACAAAATATATTTTTATGAACTTTTATGCTTAAAATTATCTTAATAATAATCCTATAAAATAATTGGCACTTATTTGAAAACACCCTATATCAGTGGAATGCTACTGTGTTTTCTTAATCTGATCGAATCTATGATCTATCAATTAGAACGACAGAAAAGATAAATAATTGGATATTTTGGCACAGATTGTATAACCGTTTTGGATTGACTCAAAAAAATAATTCTAATAAGCATTATTCATTTAGTAATGTATTTTAGTTTTAATTTTTTGGTAATATTTAGCTAAAATAGTATTACCAGTTGAAAACAATGAAGTTAATTAGTTGTTGATTATTACGGTCTAACTGTTACAAATAAAAGGGTTTATATTCAAAGGTTAAAAACAAAATAATTTCGAATAATTAATAGTTTTAGGTTACACAGAGTTCCAATTTAATTTGTTACAAAGCGATAATTTTCAAAGTCAAATATAAATTTATTGCACAAAGCTAGTCAAATGGAAACTGGCTGTTTAATTAAAATTAAAATGTACAAAAGCCGGCCGGCGAACAGAGCTATCACAGATGCGAGGATTGAAACAAAAAACTTTACACAAAGCCGAAAATTAAAAAATATGTTATATTATGACACACATGTATATTATAATTATTCCTCAGTATATTTTACAGCAGCACATACAAATTTGATGTGACGGAAATTATTGAATCTTTATCTCCTTTTTGTTAGGGATATATAAATACTAACTCCTAGGAGTCTCAGTTATAACAGTTTCTAGCGTATATCAGTATCCTGTTCATTCTATGCGCCTCTTCATGTTATTCCCTCTCCTGAGCAATCCTAAAAATATTGGGACGTCGTTTTTTTGACTTTGTTTTAAGTTCTGTCGTTTGAATAAATTTTTGTAATTTTGAAAGGTTATTTCTTCTTTATGCATCAGCGGTTAATGTTAATGTTATTTAAATCCCTATTTTATTGAGCAGTTCTTCGATTAATGCCTTACCACAAAAATTACAGAATTTTAAAAAGTTTGTTTAAAAAACAGCTACGCTCGACATAAATCATGAAATGTATTTATCCAAGCCAGTGGCGTAGATACGAGCAAGGTCTAGACATCCCCGAGATGTTTGGATAAACAAGTTGAATAATAAAATTGATTGACAAAATAAGAATAATTATTGGTGGTCATTGCCTGTTTTCTTCCTCGGGATAGTAGTATTTCGAATTGAGGAAGTCAGGAACTTTGGGAACGAGTGCTGGCCTGCATGAGAAGGTCAGGGGGGTGTGATGTGAGCATGGGTGGTTAAATTAATTGGAGAAGACCCAGGGGTAAGCAGGAAGATCACTTTTGGTCTACTTACATTAAGTCAAGTCAAGTGAATTTCTGACGAAATGTGGACGACATTCCAAAATTTTTTTTCCACATCACATTACCCGGCACTTCCTTTTGAAATATCATTGCTGCATTTATGGGTTCAACTCCTTCCCCCTGCCTCCCTAAAAAAATCAATAAATCTATATTTTAATAATTGGCTGTATATTTTTGATATTATTGGGTACCTGTTCAGGCGTACCTAACTGATAATTTTTTATTGCTTCTATTCGAACGTTTAACAACAAATAAATTCTTGGTATAAAGTGATCAAAAATGAAAGTCTCATTTAAAATACTAAAGTCATTATTAGTCGTACTGATCCGCCATTTGTCAATCTGTTTGTCAATCTGAAGATTTTCCCCCGTTTGGATAATGGCGCCTCTTTTTCTTTTTGTTTTCGCCTTCTTCCGCAAGTAATGCGACCACTACTATAACTTCTTCATTAGAGCTACTTAAACACGACATAGTGAATCGGTCACTGCTAATGTAAACTAAAAACAGTAATTAAAGGAAATAATCTTTAGGGTGCCTGATTTGATTGTGATTATTTTGAGACGTAAATTACCGTAGGTATGACACGTTAATGTCGGTACACCAAGTATACAAGTTTTAAAACGAGATTAAAAAAATATTTAAATTTTTTTTTAACCAATTTGTAAAACATTACTCTCTCTCTCTCTTTATCTCTCTTTCTCTCTTTCTCTCTCTCTCTCTCTCTCTTTCTCTCTCTCTCTTTCTTTCTCTCTCTCTCTCTCTCTCTCTCTCTCTCATTTTAAACCGTCCTATTTCTCTCACTTTAGCACCCACCTCTGTATCATACTTTCTCATTCCACCTATCATAGGTATACAGCAGTTTTGCATCATCTTAATCCGTCTGGCATATCTCTCAAAGAGACACGGACCATACAATGCATCATAAAAAATAAATTGATATAAGACCACACAACATCATCACATAACGATTTTTTGAGGTCAGAGTTTAGAAGGTGCTTTTTGGTTGTATATAAAATTTGAATTTTAATATGCCCTTTTGTACAGTAATTGACATGCTCGGTAAACCTCAGGCTTACGTCAAGTAGCAGTCCAAGGTTTCTAGGAATGACTGAACAGGATAAGGTTTCACCACCAACATCAACGCGAAGCATATTTTGATACTGCTCCTTGCTCTGAGCCCGACCGAACAGAAGTAACTGGCATTTTTTGGGATTCAGTTCTAGACTATGCTACATAACGATTCTTAGCAGACCATGTAGCCTGTCAATAGCCTCAATAATATTCTCGGGGCGAGAGGATAGGTATAACTGGGTATCATCCGCATATATGTGCACAGTGGTGTACCCCAGATTACCGCTAAGTTGAGAGGTGTATAAAGTAAAAGTAGAGCCTGATATCGATCCCCGAGAAACACAGCATGAGACCTGCGCACGACCTGAGAGATTCGAGTTAAGTTTTACAGACTGTGCCCTTTTGGTGAGGTAACTTTCAATTAGTTGACATGCTCTATCATCAAAGCAGATAAACCTTAGGATAGCCAATAGGAGGTGATGGTTTAATATGTCGAAGGCTTTATGGTAGTTAAGCATTGTCAAAGCAGTAAGTTCCCCACGATCAGCCGCCTCCAAAATATCATCAGTGGCTTTAAGAAGAGCTGTGGCGAAACTACGATCTTTTCGAAAGTCAGACTGAACATTCGGTAATAACCTATATATTTCAACATATTCACGAATTTTACCCTCCAGCACCCTTTCCCAAACCAAAATGTAAATTTGCAATGACAGGACTCATTATTCAGGGTGGACAACTTAAAAGTTGCATTGTAGATATCAGGTAAACTGCAATGATAGTTTCTAAAGAATCCGTATTTCAGGCCTACACACCCCGAATCGGTTCTAAATTAGGGTCACCCTAAATTGTATATAAAGGAAAAGCGAGTTTGGTGAATGAAAGTATTGTAACAGCGGCGCCGACGTTACCACAGGTAGTTTGTTAGAATAAAAGTATAATACTAATTATAATTGATTATAATCATAGAGATAGGCAGATAATTGAGATATTAATTATTCTACTATTAAGTAGATAAAAACTTTTATAGTACTGAGAGTATTATGAAAATAGATAAATTGGAATAAATATTAATATTTATAAAAAAAATCTACTATGTACAGGGACATTTTTTTAAGGGTCTCACCCGATTGGCGATTTTCCTCTTGACTATAATAAAAAACAAATTGCATATTTCTCAATGATTTTCGATAAGGAAGCCGAATTTAATGTCAAAAAATACATAGATTTACAAATTTGACAGATGAGACGCCATTTTGAATTTTCTTAAATGGCAACCCCCATAAATAACCACACGATTGCATTGCATTTGGCCATCCGATTCTAAAACTATATAGTTCTTGATACTTATTTTCAGCCGTTTCGGAAATACGAGGGTTCCTAATTTGCCTCCATCGATTTTGTCTTTTAAGTGTCTCACCCCTTTAATAAATAGACCTTCTAAGCTGAACACCTTCATTTTTTTCACAGTGACATATTTTCCCGTGAGCAAGCAATCTGCGCTATAGTCAAATCCGACAGATGTCAAAAAGTGACAGATACGACGCCATTTTGAATTTTTTTTAAACGGCAACCCTCATAAATAACTAGACGATTGAAAATGGCGTCGTATCTGTCACTTTTTGACATCTGTCGGATTGCACTATAGCGTAGATCGCTTGCTCACGGGAAATTATGTCACTGTGAAAAAAATGAAGGTTCAGCTTAGAAGGTCTATTTATTAAAGAGGTGAGACACTTAAAAGACAAAATCGATGGAGGCAAATTAGGAACCCCCGTATTTTCGAATCGGCTAAAAATAAATATTAACCACTACTATATAGTTTTAGAATTGGATCGCCAAATGAAATTCAATCGTGTGGTTATTTATGAGGGTTGCCATTTAAGAAAATTCAAAATGGCGTCGTCTCTGTCACTTTTTGACATCTGTCGGATTTGACTATAGCGCAGATCGCTTGCTCACGGGAAATTATGTCACTGTGAAAAAAATTAAGGTGTTCAGCTTAGAAGATCTATTTGTTAAAGGGCTGAGACACTTAAAAGACAAAATCGATGGAGGCAAATTAGGAACCCCCTTATTTCCGAAACGGCTGAAAATAAGTATCAATAACTATATAGTTTTAGAATCGGATCGCCAAATGCAATGCAATCGTGTGGTTATTTATGGGGGTTGCCATTTAAGAAAATTCAAAATGGCGTCTCATCTCTCAAATTTGTAAATCTATGTATTTTTTGACATTAAATTCGGCTTCCTTATCGAAAATCATTGAGAAATATGTAATTTGTTTTTATTATAGTCAGTAGAAAAATCGCCAATCGGGTGAGACACTTAAAAAAATGTCCCTGTACAGGGTCTTTGATTATATTTACGTGAACTCTAGAGCATTTATTATTAGAGATGGAAAAAAATCTTATATACAAAAGTTCTAGGGTTTTTCTTCTACTATCTTTTGAAGTTATCAGAAAAACAAAGTCGCATCGGAAAATGAAAAAATATAGGCAACTTCAGGTTTTTTAAATGGAACACCCTGTATATTATGCGCTAAAATGAAAGATCTTTTTTCCGCGATTCCAAATATATATATATGTTGATGACATTTGGGTGAACCATTTTTGACATATCTTAGCTTAAAATATAAATAAATCGAAAAGTAGGTTGATAAACTTGTCAAGCAAACCATGGAAACAATTGTTAAGTTATTTATTACGCTTTATGAATTGTTTCCATGGTTTGCTTGACAAGTTTATCAACCTTCTTTTCGATTTATTTATATTTTAAGCTAAGATATGTCAAAAATGGCTCACCCAAATGTCATGTCTTCATGATAGTTTTTAGTCCGTTTTGATTTAAATGCTAGTAATTTATTTTTGCTACCAATGTGAGTAATTATTATTCTTTTACCTTTTCCCGAAGGTGCTTTTATTCCAGTGGACCATCCCTCCGTGAAAGCTTGCCTCGCACTTTTTATATGTTTATCCTGCCATATTTTACCAAGGGTATAACCTTTATTTAATCAAGTTTCGTCGATATAATAGATATTCCTGTTATCCCTCCAAAAGTGTCTAACTGCCTTCAAATATCGTCGTTGCCAGCAGATGATTTTGTCTTTCTTTATTAAAAGTAATTTTCTGTTTTAAATTTTTTTATAACAAAAATTCGTTTCCTTCAAAGTTTTCCATAGTTTCTTCTTACCCATGGGTGGAATGAAATCATCCTTTTTCATTTCAGACATTAATTTGTCCAAGGTAGGTATTTTTTCTGGTAAGTAAAACGAGTATATATTCTCATGGCAGTCTCTTCTTCCTCATTTATTACAGTTTCTTTTCTTCCTGTACTTCTCTTTGGTGACCTGATGGAGCCGCGTTTACCCTCGTGCACAAGTCGGTATACTGTTGCCTGTCCGACTCCAGTCATATTTGAACACATTTTACCTATTTTTACAACTCCGAATGTTATATGAAATAATAATTGGACTACGCCTATGGAATACGGCGAAGACCACTGGGTTTTGTAGTTCAAAAATGATTTATTACTCTCTTGCATTAAGCAACATACTATAAATTCAGGTTGTGAACCATGGACGGATTCTTTGAACTATTTAATAGTATTGAACATTAACAGTTTACCTTAATAACTGACCTTAAAAAAGTCACACCAACAAAAAGTAGTAAAAAATGTCGCTTGAATTCTCCAATCTCCCCTAACAGGCGCTGTAAATTTGCAAATATCGATTTTGTTATTTTGTAATTAAACCGGCCGGCCCTGGCCATAAAACGTGATTACGGATATTCGGAAAAAATTTAAATTGGTAAATAAAAAAGGCCGGAGCTTTTATGATTACGCTTTTTTATGTAAAGCTTGTTCGAAAACTGCATTAATGCACAGTATTTTTTCAATACATTTCGCTGCAGCGAATATTATCGGATAATATAGGTGTTTTAGTGGACCTTTGAATTAGTTGATAAGTTCCTATCTTATTCGAACTTTGATCAGTAAAGGAAGGGAAGATGATCAATCATTAATTTTTAATAATAAACTTATTGATCCTTTTAATGTGCATGCTTCTTTTAAACAGCTGAAATATCCGGCACTATGGCTTACTGAAAATTTGAAACTAGCTACATGATCCCGCTTCATCTAAATAAACGCAACCTGGAACGGAAGCAGCCATGTATTAATATAAACTTTTAAGAAATTTGGCCGATTCAACAATAAAGGCTCAGAAAAAAGCTTATCTGGAGTATACCTTGATCCTGGAAGTTTTTGGAAAACGTTAAAATATTTGCGGAGGGCCTGGACGAGGAATTTAACTTTTGTTTGAAAGTTAATATTTCACTTCCTGCTGATGAGTCTTTAAATTTTGAAATTTAAATTATGCAGACAAATCAATTTTAAATTTCAAGAATTCATGGAGGACGTGGTTAAAAAATTTTTTCACAAAATAAAGAGTGCCGGAACGGGAATTGATGTTATTCGCAGTTCCGCCTCTGTTGCCTCACTTGACGTATACAGAGTGGCAAAAAAGTCACGCATAATGCCTGTAACTTTTGAATTGCCTCATATACGAAAAGTGACCTTTATGAAAGTTCAGTAAATTATTCCCCAAATTTTTATGTATATGAATTTTCTCTGTCATGTCTGGCTTGGCTGCCATAGAGACTAACTTACTTTTTTAAATGGAACATCTTGCATATTATTACATATTTGGATTCTACTGGGAAAACTCTGAATTTTTTGTATTTTAAATTTTCACCTATCTGCAAGCGTTTCCGAGATAATGACAGCTCAAAAATGATAAACTTCCTAATTATAATTATTCCTACCTAATACCCATCAGTAGAGTCAGGGTGTTTTCATGACAGGTACCTAAGAGGTGTCAATTTTGAGTTCCTGTTTAATTTTCTGTTGTCTGATATCTAATTTGTTTCCACCATGGCTCATCTGAATGAGAAACAACGAATTGAAATTTTAATAACGAGTTGTTACGGAAATATGAAGAGATCGCAAGATCAGGTTTGTCAACTTTTCAATGAATTATATCTTAATAGGCCTCCAATAAATTAGTCAACGGTGTGTCAAGTGGTAAAGAAATTTCGAGAAACAGGCAGTGTCAGGGAAGCCACTAGATCAGGTCGACCTAAAACAGCAATCGGGGGAGTCAAAGCTTAGGATATCATGCTCTCAATACATAAAAATCCAACATAATCATTCAGGCCAATGACAATGGATTTTATTGTGTCTCATCAGTCAGTGAAAAATTTGTTTAAGCAGGAGAAGTTGCATCCCTACAAGATAAAGTTGGTGCACGAGTTAAACAAGGACGATTTTGATAGAAGAGCTGAATTTTTTGAGCTGATGATGGAAAGATGCAATAACGATAATAGCTTCCTAACAAATATCATTTTCTCGGATGAAGCTACTTTCCATTTAAATGGCATTGTTAATAGACATAATAATTATCGTTATTGGTCCAGGAAGGTCACAGGCGAAAAATATTTGAACCTCCTCAGGAATCACATAATTCCTTCATGCAGAATGGTTTTACCGAGTGTAAATAATGGCACAAACGAACAGGTATGGTTCCAGCAAGATGAAGCACCTACGCATTATGCGGCAAATGTTAGAAAATACATAAGCGAACGATTTCCAGGATGTTGGATAGGCAGAAGAGGTGCTATTGACTGATCAGCGCGATCTCCGGATTTAACCCCGCTCGACTTCTTTTTGTGGGGACTCTTAAAGAACAAATTCTACTTCTTTTTATACAACGTTTGAATGGGTTCAGGGATCGACTGGCGCTCTGCTTAGCAGAAAATGGTGGTCATTTTGAACACCTGATCCACTGAAAAGGTTTCACTTGTTTATTATTCCGATGTTAAGTTATTCAATTTTCTAGGCTATTTATTTTGTTATTATAAAGTTTTCCCAGTAGAATTCAAATATGCAATCATATGCAGGGTCCATTTAAAAAAAGTAAGTGAGTCTCTATGGCAACCGAACCAGAAATGACTCATGCAGGTAGAGATTTGGGGAATAATTTACTGAATAACTTTCATAAAGGTCACTTTTTTGTATACGAGTTGCAGGCATTATGCGCGACTTTTTTGTTACTCTGTGTAATGAATTAATGTTTAACTTCAGCTTAATGCGGCTATGGAGCTCGTTGTTATTGAAAATGTAAGTTTTCAAAATGCACAATAAATATATTTTATTATCTTGTAGAACTATTTGTAGCAGTCTCGATGTTTTTCTGGATAATTAATTGAGATTGGGTAGACATTTATTGTCAATGATTCAAAAAACAATTTTAAAATTAAAGCAGTGGCCCAAGAAGTTTTTATGATATAATATTGTTTTTCTTTCTCAAAGGGGACACCCTATATTTTATGATTTCAAATTTATCATCCTGATTACTTTGATATAAGGTAATAAGCATCAAAATGACAGTCATAAAAATGAAGTTCATGATATTTACATGGAAATTAATTTTAAAATACGCAAGATAGGTATTTCAACGAGGGATACAAACAATGGAGCATCATTAATAGACCACGTACTTTACAAACTTAACCAAAATGTTCATACAAAAATGATTACTTCGCAATTTAGTCATCATAAGCTTCTACTAGTGGAAATCCAAACAAAAAACATGAGAAAGTATATAAAATATAAGTATATTTAATGATAATTAAGAAATACGGCTTTTGATAATCTAGGGATACTGAAATTGAAGTAGCAGATAACAAAAATTCGAACTCATGTCGACAATAATAAAAAATGCTGTCTGTTATCACTAGACTTATGCAAAGCCTTCGATACTGTTAATTATAACTAATTAATATTAAAATGTAAAAAATGTAAAATATTGGAGTAAGAGGAATGGTTTACTGTTGGCTTGAAAGCTATCTTAATAATCGTAAATAATTCGTTCAAATTGAAAATAATAAAAGCAATAAAAAAGCTATAATGTGTGGAGTGGAGTACCACGAGGCTCTGTATTGAGGCCGTTCCTCTTTCTGATTTACATAAATTCAATAGAAAATTTAAATTTAAAAAGAGATATAAAACTATTTGCAGATGATACGACTGTAATATATTTTTCAGATAATATTTTCTGACTGGAGAAGGATGCATATTAAGTGAAGGGGTTATTTTCAACAATTTTTGTAATAATTGCTCCGTGTTAGTTGTAATATTATGTTTAGGTTTTTTGTGGTCAGTTGTTCATTACACACAGATGCCAGCCCGTTATTTTTCCTAATAAATTAATAATAATTGTTCCTTTTACACAAAAACGGCGCATCGCAGAAAAATAACTTAGGAGAGCCCTTATGTTTCAAATAGAACGGTGAATTCAAAAATATTTTTTATTTGGGAGAAAACCATTTGCATACCATTTCTCAGTCCCGTAGGCACGCCACTGTTAAATCTAAAAATTATTTTAAATAAAGCAAACTGTTATTTATTTTCTATATAGATTTACACCCTTAAATATTCGCATATTGTTAAGGAACAGCCTGTTATAAGTTATAAGATTACTTAACAGTTTTAAAAGTTAATGGGTATATCAAATATGCGTTTTATTAGCTAAAACTAATGATTGGCATACAAACCCTCTAGACTACAAACTAATTAAACACATAATTATATACAAGTTATTTCAGGGTTATGTTTGTGCTTATGTAATGTTTTGTTTACATTTTGATTCCAGGAGTGGTGGTGTTGGTAATAAACACCTTCTATTAAGCATATAGTTTCACCCCCTGATATAGACTTTCAAACCCAAAAGTTATAATATGAAAGATGATCAAGATTGGGAACTTTACAAGATACAACGAAATAAAGTTATATCAATGATAAAAGCAGCCAAGGTTAATTATTACAATGAAAAAATTGATGAGGTAAAAGACAACCCCATAGAAATGCGGAAAAACATGCGGATACCATCATATATGTAACTGGGGATAGGATAGATGAAATAATACACACTCTGAATTTTGAACTTAATAATATATTTGAATGGCTAAATAATAACTAACTATCTTCAACTAAATATAAACAAAACAAAAATGATGATCATTAGAAATAAACATATTAGGGTAGATATTGATGCAAACACAACTGTAAAGATTAATAATGAGGTAATTGACATAGTAAATTGTTTCACTTATCTACGCTGTGTAATAAATGAACATTTAACCTATACTAAACACTATACCGGGTGTTGCATCGTCGAGCGGGACATAAGAAATCCCATGTAATTTTAAATGGGGTCAATTATTGGCTTCCCTAATTATTTTAGAGAAAAATTCTATTTAGGTTTATTAAAGAGCACTAAAACCCACATTCAAAAGAATAACTTTAGATATTTTTGATGAGCCCGTTAACGGGTTATCGCCGATTTCTTTTTAACTATTTCTCCTTTTTATGGCCCCGTATTTGCGGGCACCAGTCAAGGTAAAAGATGACTGTCAAATAAAGTTGTCATTTTGAAATGTGTGCTTTATTGTTATAAAAACTCTTACATCGAAAATATTAAAGGTGTATTTATGAGTACAAATTAATCTGAATAAAACTAAAATAAAGTATCCAATTACAAAGTTAATTATGACATTTTACATGTTTCAATATTTTACTAATTAATAGGTAGGTACTATTAAATTGTTAGAACTTTAGGATTTAAGAAGATGTTCAAATATTCCTGCATTGACTGCTAGACAATAACCGAGGCGATCATAAAATTCTCTTCTTACAATCGCTAGTTGGTAAACTGAAATTCTATTGCATTCGGCAGAAATAGCATTTTTTAACTCGTCTAGATTTGGGTATTTTTTTATCTTTGTATATCCTATTTTTTAAATGGCCCCAGAGAAAGAAATCATTTGGCGATAAATCAGGAGACCTGGCTGGCCAATTTACTGTATGATTTAAGCCAATAACATTTCCATTAAAAGCACGGTTTAAATATTCCCGGACAGCCAGGGTACTATGTGCCGGGCAGCCATCCATTTGGTACCAAACTTCCTGATTTTCCCTGGCGGCATCATGTAAAGTAGGTAAAATATGATCTTCAAGTAGTTCCAAAAAATATTCTGCATTTAAATTTCGTGTAAGAAATAATGGCCCGATAATATTTTCTCCGAAAATCCCAGCCCATACATTAACTTTTTGTGGATATTGCGTCCTTGTTTCCACAAACCTGTGTTGGTTTTCTTTGCTCCAATATCGATAATTTTGAACATTGTGTTCATTGTTTAAGGTAAATGTGCATTCGTCAGTGAAACAAATGTTTTTTAAAAATTCCCTATCCATGTTTGCTCTTTCCATCATACCAAAACAAAACTCCTGTCGTCGTATTTCGTCCCTATCTCTTAGCTCTTGGTGCTTTTCATATTTGTATGAATAATATTTATGTCGTTTCAAAGCTCGTAATGCTGTGGTGTGATCTAATCCTATGTCATCCTCAAGTTTCCTTGTGCTGATCTTCCCATCATTTTCTCCCACGCACAATAAAACTTGCAAGTCCCTATCATTTCTTGCATCTCTTCTTTGTTCCTGCCTTTCTTCACATCTGCAGTTATTTATTACAGTGCCTTTTGTCTCAAATTTCTTAATAGTCCTTTCGACTGTAGATTTTGCAGGTATCGATCTATTCGGATACAGAGCAGCAAACATGTCTGACACATTTTGATAACTATTTCCTTGATACTACCATTTAATCATCAATATTTTTTCTTCAGAAGTGTAATTCATGGCTAATATTTTCGATGTACGAGTTTTTATAACAATAAAGCACACATTTCAAAATGACAACTTTATTTGACAGTCATCTTTTACCTCAGTTAAAAAAAAATCGGCTATAACCCTTAAACGGGCTCATCAAAAATATCTAAAGTTATTCTTTTGAATGTGGGTTTTAGTGCTCTTTAATAAACCTAAATAGAATTTTTCTCTAAAATAATTAGGGAAGCCAATAATTGACCCCATTTAAAATTACATGGGATTTCCTATGTCCCGGTCGACGATGCAACACCCGGTATGTATATTACGAAAAAAATTTCAAAAAAAATCAATATATTGGGGCGTATGTCAAAAGACCTTAGTGCTTGGGCAAAATTAACTATATATAAAACAATCATAGCACCGCATTTTTACTTCTGTTCAACATTGTTGTTTTTGATGAATAATTCTGAAATTGACACTTTACAAAAAAAAAACAGGGCTCTAAGAATCATACTAGGATGTAATAAACATACAAGACGCTCTGATATGTTGCATTCTACAAACCTCTTAAGTGTAAGACAAACTGTAACATATGATGCAATGATATTTATATACAAATTGTTAAATAAATTAGTACCCCAACATCTTTTAAATAACTGCAAACTTGTTAGGGATATACACGAACACAATACACGTTCAATGAATAATTTGTACCTAGATAGAGTTAAAACTAGCTTTGCTCAAAATAGTTTATTTTATAAAAGGCATAAAGCCGAAAGGTGGACATTTGCAACATTATTGTAAACATTGTCTTGTGAGTCGTTAAAGTTCTTGTTACCTATATTAGTTCTATAATGCAAAAAATGCTTAAGATTATAATAAAATAAGTTCTTCTTTCTGAGAATCTATTCTTTATAATATTTTATCGTATCTCTTACGATACTCATGTTTAAGTTCATATTTATAGTTTAATTTTATTTAGTTTTCGTTCACTTTAAGCAGCATTTCTCGTAAGTCAGCCGTGTTTTCCGCATTTAGCACTACCTCAAATAAACCCTTGTCTGTCCATGCACTGTATGTCTCTGATGCTCTTGTAACTGGTGCTCTGGTAAAGTTTAATTATAGCTGTTGCTTTTCATAATATTTTTTGTATTAGTTGAATATAATATAGGCGGTCTATGAGTGCATTCTTTAATATAAATTTTTCAAATAAATATTCGAAGCCAATAAATAATTAACAGTTTGTCGCGGAAGCGATTTCATCCATTAAAAGCCAGTTACGCTTTATATCTTTTTCGGTATAACGTCCCTTCCGTTCTCTTCCGACATAATCTCCGAAGGTCGTAGAAAGCAAAATCGAGATAATTATCGGAGATAATTACAAATTATCAGGGACAATGTGCACCGCACACTCAGAAGCTCGCCAGGCTACATTTGCGGAAACTGGTCTAATGGATTTTTTCGGTTTTAACCTGGATCTCTTTTTGGAAAAGAGCGTTTTATGATAACGACTATTTTTAGTGCTTCAATAAACCCTGGATAATGGGTTTAATAGGAAATGCTAAATGTAAAGATTTTATGATAAAGCTAGCAGGCCTTAACCGTTCTTCGTTAGGAGCAATTGAATAATTATTGATGAACAAGAAATTTCACGTTTTTACTACATAATTACTACGCGTTTAGCCCTAAGTTTTTTTGTATGTTTGTTCCATCACGTATAAATTGGTTTTTAAAATTTTATCAAAATTCAAAGTGGCAACCTTAAAATTTACGTAAATATATGAGCTTTATTTAATAAAACTTTAGAAGCTACGGTATTCCTATGACAGCATTTACTAAGAGAAACAATATATATATATTTCATAATATACTCTAGCTCTAGCTGTTGCTTGCAGGGTGTTTGGTTCACCCACGTATGCCTGCAAGGGGGTGATAGGTAAGATGATTTCGAACATATTTAACCATATACAGGGTGTAATTTAATTGAGTGCCGATACTTAAGGGTGATAATCTATGAATGATTCTAAGATAAAAAGTTCATATGGACATATGTCCTAAACCTCTTCATTTTTGAGCTACAGGGTGTTAACATTTTAAGAAAAATATAACCTTTTTATATAAATCACTCTTAGATATTTTTATGAAATTTTGTACATACCTTTTAATCAATAAGGAGCATTTTTTGACCTAACAGATTTATAAAAATTTTTACCAGTGACGTCCGTACGGGGTTTGAACTGAATATTTTTAAAGAAAAAATGGATACGCCACTGCTTTTTCTAAAAACGAAACTTACTTTTGAAATTCTCATTTATTTTAAAGCAAATTTCGTTTATAGACTTACTTTTGTACGACGCACCGTTTTCGCGTAAAAAATAAAAACAAAAAAAAATAAAAAATTTTATTTCAAAAATCGCGATTAATTTAAAAGGAAAAATTCCAAACCTTAAATCGAAAGCGAAATGACAAGAGAAGATAAACAGAATAAAGAACCCACATTATTTACAGTAGTTGTTCGAAGTGTCGTCCACCCACACGTATGCAAGCATGGACTCTTCTTCCCATAGACTGACGCACATTTTCGAAGATTTCCGGGGTGTTTCTTATGGTTTGGCAGCATACTAATATACGATTTCGTAACTCTTCTTCGGTATGAATCGGCACTTGGTACACTAAGCTTTTCAGATGCCCCCAGAAAAAATAGTCTAAACTGTTAAGGTCCGGAGATCTAGGTGGCCATGGCTGCGTTCCTCCGCGACCTATCCACCGATTGCGATAGGTGTGATTTAAAAATTCACGCACTCGTAAGCTAAAATGTGGAGGCGCACCATCGTGCATTAGCCACATCTGGTTTCTTAATAATAATGGAAGGTCTTCAAGCATTGGCGGCAGATCTTCTTCAAGAAAGTGTAAATATGATTGTCCATCAAGTCTTCTTGGGAGAAAAAATGGGCCTATCAAATAATCATCAATAATGCCAGCCCAAACATTTATTGAGAACTGTTCTTGATGATTTGATTCTACAATTGCATAAGGGTTTTCATCCGCCCATAAATGGTTATTATGGAAATTTCTTATTGAGTTTCGAGAAAAATTAGCTTCGTCGGTAAAAAGAATGTGCCTGTCAAATAACGGATTTTCCATCAGGTTTTGAAGAAACCACACACAGAAATTAATGCGCATCGGGAAATCTCTAGGGAGTAATGCCTGGACTCTTTGAATGTGTTATGGGTATAATAAATTTTCGATGAGAATTTTCCAAACAAGAAAATGTGAAACATTAAATGTTGCCGCGATTTTCCTCGTGCTACTTTCGGGGTTCTCCTCAATTTCGTGTAAAATTCCTTCTTCAAGTTCCGGTGTTCTTACTGTTTGATGGACTCCTTTAGCACTGTGGTCTACTCTTAAAGTTCCGGTCTCGTGGAGACGTCTATGAATCCTAGAAAATGTTCTCGGATCGGGTACTACGCGATTTGGATACCGCTCTTGGTATATCCGCCTGGCTTCGTATGCATTACCGTCTGCAAGCCCATAAATAAAATGCATGTCAGTTAATTCACTGTTTGTAAAATTTACCATTCTTTTATTATAATGTAACGTCTTACTGTAATAATAATTATTTAATAATGCAAAATCAATGCCAGGCCTTTTGTCTTTATGAAAAGAAACGTCAAAATTGATGTAGCTTTACCCAGCCTACTGATTTTTATTTGATTTGCTTTAAGAGGGCATTTAATATGGTTACCGTTTTTTTCTTTTCAAACGTTCAGTTGAATGTCACTGGTGAGTAGAAAATAAATTGTTGCCCCAAATGCCAAAAAAAGTGTTTCCACTCATGGTGGGTGCCAACCAAATTCAACAAAATAAATAAAAGCAGTCTCAATGAACCGAAGAAAAAAATGTTTTTTTTGTTTTTATTTTTTTACGCGAAAACGGTGCGTCGTACAAAAGTAAGTCCATGAACGAAATTTGCTTTAAAATAAATGGGAATTTCAAAAGTATGTTTCGTTTTTAGAAAAAGCAGTGGCGTATTCATTTTTTCTTTAAAAATATTCAGTTCAAACCCCGTACGGACGTCACTGGTAAAAATTTTTATAAATCTGTTAGGTCAAAAAATGCTCCTTATTGATTAAAAGGTATGTACAAAATTTCATAAAAATATCTAAGAGTGATTTATATAAAAAGGTTATATTTTTCTTAAAATGTTAACACCCTGTAGCTCAAAAATGAAGAGGTTTAGGACATATGTCCATATGAACTTTTTATCTTAGAATCATTCATAGATTATCACCCTTAAGTATCGGCACTCAATTAAATTACACCCTGTATACCTACTTTTATACAAAGTGTTACGCATATCGAGATATCATCGTTTTTCCGAATTTAGTGAGTAGTCCATATAAGTTATAATAAAAGTTTTCATCTGACCGTTTCTAATACAACGTCGACATCTTCGTCGCATCTCTGTAGTGGTTACGCCTAGCCTCAATTCCGCCTTCATTATTTCTGCCACCCCATTTATTTTTTGAATAAGATGGTCTCGATCTCGAATTTCCTCATTGTACACCAGTTCCTTTATTCGTCCCCAGACATGATAGTCGGCGGGGGTCAGGTCTGGAGATCTAGCTGGCCATAATATCGATCCATTTCGCCCTATCCATCTGTCAGTAAATTGATTATTTAGAAACTCACTTACAGTTATCCGGTAATGGGCAGGATATTTTGGTATATGATTTGTCCTCTTATTTCATTCAATACTTCATCCAAAATATCGGGTAAATTATTTCTTAAAACTTCTAGATAACTTTCGCCATTTAAATTGTTTGGCAAAAAATAAGGACCGACCAAAACTCTGCCTATTATACCTGCCAACACGTTTACATTAAATTTTCGTTGTAACGAAGTTTGCTTCTTCATATGGGGGTTTTCTTCTGCCCAATAATGCGGATTATGAAAGTTAGTAATCCCTTCATGAGAAAAGTTGGATTTATCCGTCCATAAAATCCTACGTAAAAATGATGCATCTTCTATGTAGGCATTTAAGATGAATCGACAAAAAGTGGTTCTTCGGACTGGGTCTCCTTCCTCAAGTCGTTACACGGGAGTGTAGTGCAATGGGTGCATTTTCTCAGAGTGAAAAGCTGACCACACCTTCCATGTAGATAGATTTAGCTGTTCCGCTATTTCCTGGTGCTCATGGTTGGCTCTGCTGCAAAAATATCCAAAATTTGCAGATCCACTTCAGCGCGATATTGTTAGTTGTTCGCTCTAGGTTCTGGTTAGTGATGTAAATTACCAGTTTCGCTTATTCTACGATATGTATTAGCGAGCACGGTCACGTGGGGTACTCTTCCTTGAGGAAATCTTTCAAGATATAATCGCTGAGTAGCAGCTGCGTTGCCGTCGGCTCTGCCGTACATAAAAATTATATCAGTATACTCAACATTCGAAAAGGAGCCATTATACCTAATTGTTGAGCGAAAAAGTCACAAAATAAACAGATTAAAATAAATTAATTGACAACTAATCAAATCTTCAAGAATAAGTTTGTGCGTCACCGAGCAACGCTATTTAAGAACAACATCAATAACAAAAATAAAATTTTGGTGCCTGCACCACATCGATAAACCGCACTCGATAGAAATTAACTAGCATTTAGTGATGGAATGTGATATCACTAAACAGGGAAAAGATAAAGTAAGTTTTTAAAGATATATGAGCGAATATTTTATTTACATACTTTATTTTATTCACTGCTAAAGTCAAATTTGGATGTTACAGTAATTCATTTTGTAAATTCTACTGAGTCTCAAAATTTTTTCATCACATTTAGATTCCATTAAGTATCTTAAATCGATGAAATACGTATTCAACTTTATAGGAAAAAAAGATACAATCAGATAAAATGTTTTAAAATGACAAAACTTTTATTATAACTTATATGGACTACTCACTAAATTCGGTAAAAATCGGAAAAACGATGATATCTCGATATGAGTAACATTTTGTATAATAGCATATGCAATGGCTATGTTCAAAATCAGCTTACCTATCACCACCTTTCGAATATACGTCGGTGAACCAAAAACCCTGTGTAACATGTAAAAAATGGCTTATCTAGTATATGAACTGATCAGTAATTATAGACATTATTTGTCATTTGATGCTTCAACTATAATTTGTTACATATCCTATGATCTTAGTTAATACTATTAACAAGCAACTCAGTAAAATTCCTGATTTCGTAAAATAGGCATTTCTTGGGGATTAATTATAAATAATAATTAATTATTATAAATAATAACTTAAAAACTCGTATAAGTATAGTAGATATTTTTCGAATATGCGAATACATGCCCAACATATGTACATCAAGTTATTGAAACCCCAGATAAAACTGAAATGTCGCCAGCCTGTGCTACTTGAAACCCTTACGAGAAATATCTTTGAAATCCTAAAGAGATTTTAAAACTCGGTTACACTCCGTCAACAAAAAAAGTAATATTGCGTCTACTCGATACAAAAATAATTGTACACACTCTACAAGGCAGTGGCGGCTCGTCATGTTAGAACCGGGTAGTGCTGCACAATTTCTGTTTCAGTTATTATGAAAAGTAACATTTTTTATGTTTTGTTAATACTCTAGATACGGTATTTACTTACCGAACTGCTTAAAACTTCAACCTCCAACTAAAATTTTTTTGATGTAAACTATATTTTAAAGTTTTATCACAAAGAATCTCTTTAAACAAGTCGCTATTTGTATTGTTCCTAATAATTCTAAGTAAAAATTAATCATTAAATTAATTAAAACAATGGATTTCTCTTTAACACTTTTATTGGGTTTATTTTCCACACTCATCTTATTTATCCACCGATCGGTGATCCTTGCTATAGGATGTTGACGGATTAAATCACAGTATATATTCCGTGCACTACACACTATATGTAGGTACTTTAAAACCGCACAAATCGAGTTGTGTTTTACTACGTAACAAAAGCTAACAGTTTATAGAACTTTCTTATAATTATTGCTCAAGTTATTCTTCACTATACTTTAGACATGTTTCATACAAAGTTTTTATTCGCCTCAGTGAATTTAAAATAATAAAAGCTCGCGTTTATAACTCCCTAAATGTTCTTTTAGTCGTATTTCCTAAATCTGCAATGGTTTGGTATTGAATAGAATGTATTTCATTTTCAAGGTATCCCCACAAGAAGAAATCCAAAACCGACAAGAAGGAGTGACCTTGGTGACCATCGTACAGGTCCATTAATTACAATCCAGTGGCCTGGGAAATTATTGTTTGACTAGGCCCTGATAATTACGGCATGTGAGCTTATTGCGGATGCACGTTATTGAGACCCGCTAAGGGCACGTCGTCTATTATTTTCGGCACAACGTTTCTCAGAATTTCCAAATATTTATTTGCATTAAGGCTGTCTTCAAATATATTGTAAAGTATTTCGCTTACTAGTAATAAACATTAAACGTTAAAGCCATGCCGTTCGAGTGGAAATATTTCATGCTGATTTTCCTGAGACCAAAACTTCGTATTATGCCGATCAAGTATTCGTAGCTTCGTAGCTTCATCGGACCATATAACGGTTCTTTCAAAATTATTTCCCCTGTTGATATTTTGTAAATACCATGCATACCTGCATCACCAGGATGTAAGTTTTGTACTAGGTGGAATTTATATGGCTTAAAATTCTGTTTTTTTAGGATTGTTTGAACTCTTAATTTAACTACTCTGACCGAACCTCCAACCGTTCTGCAAAAACTACTTGGATTTGTTTCAATTGAAGCTAGAGCATTTATTTCATCAGTCTCGCGGTTTTCTTGTTGTAGATTTTAGGCCGAGGTATAGGAAATTAACCGTGTTCAATTAAATTTGATTTCATCCTTAGAAAAATTCTGTTATGCGTCTTCTCGTCTGTCGTCTTTGGGGATATCTACGAGTAATTATTTAAAAGAATTTTAATAAATCTTCATATTTACTATATTTACCTATTGTAATACACTTCTAATGCTTCATCTGCATTTTCATTACAATGGACATAACAAACCAGCATGTCGTATTTTTCATTATTTTCAAAGTCTACATTTTCTGCCATAATTAGGACAAACTGATTTTTCACTATTAATTAGATATTTTAAAACAACTTAGAGAACCTGAAGACTCGGACAGAAACTCAAGAAGTTGTTATGACATAAATTACTGTGTTCTTTTCTTTTTTTAAATACCCGTCATGGCCTACTAACAAAAAATGTATATTTTTTAATAAAACGTAAATTTCGTGCTTAATATTAAAAATGAAAATACGGAATTATATATTTTTAAGAAGCTAGTTATAAAGTAAATAATCTTATTAAAAGATATACAGGGTGACCCATTTAAAGAAAAAAGCAAGTTAAAACCTATTGAACATATAAAAAATCTGAGTACGTCTCTGGATTCTGCGTAAAAAACTACAACGAAAACATTTGTTTTCTCTTTGATAAGCTACAGGGTAACCTAAATATGAGGGGTGTCCCAAAATGTAAAATTATCAAAAACATCCCGTATATTAAAAACAAGGAGGACTAGAAAAATTCTGATTACGGCATCTTTTGTTTCGCAAAAAACTAGCATAGCACTGCGAAAACCGTATCCTTCTATCTTTACTAATAACGGAGATACCACGTAAAACCATCGAAAACTGGACACCCTGTACAATGTTAATAAATACTTTTCATCTCAAGAATTGAAATTGAGAGTATTAAATACAAACAAAAATTGAAGTTCTTCATAAATATTTTGAAGTCGTATGAATGGTGTCACTTTCTGCAGTTGTTATATTATAGGGTATTCGTAAATTCCGTTCACATATTTCAGGTCATAAAATATAGGTCCTTAAATGTCCTATATACAAGCTATGACCGTCTAACGGTGACCTCCACAATCCAGCTCCTATTTTATTTCTCTGCAATCGCTGGAGGTACCGGTTTGATATTGACCGTCAAATATAGTCCAGGGCGTTCCTAGGGAGAGGGGAGGGGTCTCTAAGTTTATTTATTCCTAGTTCTCGTACAAAACGCATATTTAAAATATTATCAAAGAAGTATAATTCCTTGGGTTGTTTTACACAAAAAAGGTATTCTTGTAAAAGTCGATTTTGCATTGGCATTTTCTTGCCATAAATGATAATTATCGAAATTTACGATGCCTTCACGTGTAAACTTTGCTTCGTCTGTAAACAGGATTTTCTTAAGAAAAAATTGGTCTTGATGAATTTCTACCACGTATTATTCATCAATTATTTATGTATATTTTTTAAGTGGCTCACCCAGAATATTTTTTTAACTCAAAATGGTATGGTCGCAAGCTCTTTTGCGTGTGATAAACTTAGTTTTCATATATTTAGTGGTTCGTAAAATATGATTTATTAAAATATCTTTATTTTTTTATCTAGCACGCTCAGTATATATTTAACTCTAAATTTTATGGTCGAGGGGCATTTATGCAGCCCTAATTGTATACCACATTGATTTTCCTACGTAAAGCGGTGCGGACGCTAGATCGCCAACAGACAGACCGACAGACCGTTGGATTTGAGAGAAATGATCTTCGCGATCTAAAGACCTAGACATAACAAAAAGAAAATTTTAATAAGTTGATTTTTTAAGATTATCTATAATGCGTATCTCTTGTGTGGAATGTAAAAATGTTACCACAGAAACAATTAACAGTTATTACCACAGAAACAAATATAAACAAAAAAGGAATAAACGTGCAAACCTCCAGAAAAGTTAATCTAGCTAGGACTGAAAATTACTGAACAGATATTATATAAATATAATATTTGACTTGTGCTGTTTCATTATTTAAACCCTAACCGCGCAAATTGATAATGGGTTTAATTAATTTGCACATAATATCGCTATAAAAAATACCCGAGCCGAACAGAATGATAACGCACCTTTGCGTTAAATACATGAGACTTTTACCACACTGAGCCATAGAGGAAAATAATTTATTAGAATGCGGAGCAACAACACATTGTGTGTGCCTTCAAAATAGAATCGGTTCCGTGAAACCCGGTTGAAGAGCCAACTTCTTTCGTCAAGATGCTGTTAGCGAGTCCTTATCGAAATTCACAGATGCATTGATGTGGCCAACCTACTTTCCTCAGCGCTACTGTAGGAGACCAATCAAACATGTTGCAGAAGCAAGTGCTGTCACTGCGATGTGTTGGCGCTTCACAAAGATCCTTATTAGCGTATTATAATATCCGACAAGGGATTTTAAGTTAAAAATAGATTTACTTTAGAATATTGTACCTTTTTATCTTAACTCAAGAAATAATAATTTCTGGAACCGAAGTTAATATTTGTTATTTTGTGAAGCATATCGATCGATTTTAGTAGTGGTCTGAGGCCATTACATTATTGTTGCAGGCGTTCAGTTGTAATATAGTTTAAAAACATAATTACTTCGAAGTAAATTACGTTGTCACTTGCCGCTTACAATTGTGTATTGAATATTGCTGAGGTATTCTTTGATTTAGTAGAATATTTCTACTTTGTGGTAAAACAGAATTTTATGTCCGGATCTCATTTATATTAACACACGTTTCTTCAACAGGCGGTCAAAAGTTGTTTCTATATAAACCTTTATTGTCTATCTAGCTAAAATATATTTTTAATAAGGCGGCATTGCCGCTTCTACCAGGAAGTAGTAGTAACCATAGGCATATAATAAAAGAGAGACAAAATTGTTCACCTTTTAACCCGATCACACACCGTTTTAATCAGAAATCAATGTTGGCGAACTTGTGCGGATTGCCCTAGATCTACCGCCTGTGTTTGAAAACAAAGGGTATTATTAATTATATTAAATGCATCCTTTTTGTGTGCGTAAGTAAGAATATTATAATAAATTATTTGCGCGTTCTTTTTCTGAATTAAGATACGTAATTTCTGCTTTTAAAATTATTTATTGTTTCCTTATTACACTAAGCAATAACTAGAAATAAATACATGTGGCAACGCTGTACGGACGTATTTAACACGTGCGACGCGATCTTATATGATTCATTCATTTTATTCCTTTTACGTGGAAAGACAGTATTACAGAGTTGTTGTGCTCTGTTTGTGACCTTTTGCTATTTTTGACTGATTTTCAGTGTTTTCTTTGGTAGTAGAACTATTAAGAGTCTTATTAGCAACCTAAAATGGTTCGCCAGTGCGTAGTTTGAAAAAAAGTGACTATTCTAACCCCGGATTGATATTTCGGCGGTAAGTAAGGTTATGTTTTTTTTTAGCTTAAGGTGGTTAATTATTATATATAATTTATTAAATTAAACTGCAGAGATATTTTGTTTGTCAAAAGAGAACAATAAGAATAATTCTTAATCTGGGTTTAAGAGAATCATGCAGAGGCAAATTTAAACAACATAAACTGTTAACAGTGTCTGCAATCTACATACAAAAGAGTATATTGTTTTTCGTTAGACTTAAACAACTTTTTGAAAATAGTGAGTCACAAAGAACTTATGCAACATAGACTCTAAACTACACATTCCCTAGATATAGGCTAGCACTGTATGAAAAGATGCATATTAGCAATATATTAAAATCTATAACACTATATAATAATAATATTATAGACATTTAAGTAATTAGAACTTAAGATAGCCTGTGTTTCGTGTGACACTATTTTATTGTGTGCTGGCATACGGTTAAAATAAAGACTTTATTTATTTATTTACTGCTACGCAGTGACGTGTGGCAATTGAAATGCATTGGCCACCAGGTTAAATGCGATAAAATAGAGTAAATATGTGTTAAGCAAAACTGCTAATTAAGCATAAAGACAAAATCTAGACCTGAAAAACATATGTGGGGGAGTCTAGATCAAGGTAATTATTGTTTTTTAACTTTAAGTTTTGTTTATGGTTGGATATTGACCCGACCGGGATCAATAAATTTAGAGTTAACAGTTTTATAGATTGTTTAGTCTAGGATATCGGACAAGGAACGCACTTAATATTATTAAGAAGGTAATATGTCAAGTTGGGTGGAACAGAGCCGGTAAGTGAAAATAAAAAAAAGGTGAGGGGATTCACTGAAAAGTATTGAACGAAGTACGACCGGCTCCGGATTGCTAGTTCTTTGTTTCTTTATTTCATTTTTTTTTAAATATTTTACGTTGTGCTAAGTAGTTCCATTATTTTACTATGAATTGATATCATGTTGTCAAGCGTGTTGTTTGTTGTTTGAACTTGAATAATTTGCATATAATAAGACAGTTAATTAATTGCAGTGTTAAAGTGTTTGTTTTTCGTGTTTAACAACATTAATGTCTGAACAACAGACCTCCTGTTCTATATTTCCGACATATACTTAATAAAGATATAGGCTGTAAGACAAGAAAGCAGCTCGGCTTGTGTTAATGTATGCCATGTCCTTTGCTTAAGAATAAATCTAATATAAGTTAAAAATACCTTGTTTTTTATAGTCCCTAAAAAAACCGCACGTCTCTGGCCAAGATAATAGGCGAAGGAGACCGGCAGATTACAGCGATGACATTTTTTAGAGTCATCTTTTTCCAACTTATTTAAAGCTATGAAGTTATGTATGATTGTAAACAAATCGTGTTTTATGAATGGGATGTCCTGTCTCCTCTTTTTTATATGTCTATGGTAGTAACTTTCATATATTTAATAGAAGACCCTGTGTAAGAACCAATTTTTAAAATCTCGATTAGTTTTTTAACGACTTTCATATACTTGTATAGTATTTGTAGAATTATATCGTTGATCTTTAGACTGCAATAAAACCCTCATTATCCCTTTGACCATAAAATAAATAAGGAAATCCCAAATTTTAAAACCTTTTCGAGTAGAGCCGGACCAGGTACAAATTCAATTTATACCTATGCCTGATGCATATATAAATACAAACTGATTTTTAATAATTTTAGTCTTTAGTGGTTTTTCGGCGAGTAATTTTTATTTGGGCTTATTAGTGGTATAATGTGACGTCCTTATAATTGTGCTTATAGGGGCATCTTCAAGTGCCATTTTTAAAAGAAAGCATTTATCTACCGATGCCAAACTAATAATTAAATATGTGTATCAATCTTTGTTGAGTAGAAATTTTAATTCGATGGATGCTTTAGCAGAGACGTCTACTTTGAGAAAAACTCCTTTATCTTCGGTAAGAGACATAGTACTTAAACCTGTTAATCCTAGAACAAATCGGAGTGATTTTGGCACATTTAGAAGCATTGACGAAAATGACATGAATTTATTAAGAAGAAAGATTTACCAAATGTATAAGGCACAAACTGTACCCACTTTGATTTCCCTCAAAGAGCGGCTGATTAAAGACAAAACAAATATCTCTTGTAGCCTTTCAAGTCTTAGGAAAATGCATAAAATGGGTTTTAAATACCGAAGCATTAATATAAGACAAACATTAATGGAATCTCAACGTTTACGGAAATGGAGACTTAAATATTTAACAGCTGTTAAACAATTTAGAGAAAAAAATCGTCCAATTATTTACCTTGACGAAACATGGTTCGATACCCATGACACTCCAAGAAAAGGTTGGGATGATTCTTCCAAAAATTGTCAAACCAAGGCACCATTAAATAAAGGCAAAATAATCACAATATTACATGCATGTTCAGAGAACGGGTTTGTTCCAAATTGTCTGTTGCTAGCTAAAAACATAGCAGATTCTTCTTTAGATTACCATCAAGATACCGACGCACAACTTTTTGAAGATTGGTTTAAACATAAACTCCTTAAAAATATACCTGAAAATAGCTCATTGTAATGGACAATGCTAGTTATCATAGTCGGCAAGCAAAAATCATTCCCAATTCTAATAACACAAAAGCAGAAATTCAAAATTTTATGATTGAAAATTATTTATATTTTGAAGAAATTTACAAAAAACGAGAACTGCTAGAAGTATTAAAAGCTTTTAAAATAAATAAGGAATATGAGTGTGACAAACTTGCAGCAGAAAATGGACATACAGTGTTGCATCTTTCTCCATACTATTGTATATTCAATCCTATTGAGCTAATATGGCACCAATTAAAATCCAATATTAGGAGAAATAATATTTCTCCTACATTAAATGCATCTGTAGTAGAATTAATTAAAAACGAAGTAAGAAAAATTTCTGCAGACAGCTGGAAAAACTGTGTACAGCATGTACTTAAGGTGGAAAATTCTTACAATTGTATGATTACAAATGTTCAACCCTTAATTATAAGTTTAGGCTTAGATGAAGATAGTGATAGTGATACACAGTAAAATTTTGAATAAATGGTCAATAGTTTTTAAGATTTTAATTAATTTTTATTGTACTTGTTATCCCAATAGTTATACTTTAAAATTATATTATTTTCAATTATCATTAATTGTTATCATTATTTTACATTTATTATAGGTACCTAAAACTAAAAATACCTGTCTATTTATTTTAAATTATAAATATAAATCATGTGGTGTAGGTACATTTTCAAGCCGACCCTGATCCCATTTATTCAGCTTTGAAGAGGTTGAGGCGTATACAATAGGATTTAATCAGGTAGATTATTTATGGCAGTAAGAATCAACGGTATAATTCTGCAAATATTATACTTCTTCTGTATCTATTACCGTTTTTGAAATATAAATTACTTAATTGCTAGTTAGGAAATACCCGTAAGCTTTTTACGCCATAATTAAATCTTAGTTGCAATATACAGGGTGGATTAAAAATACAGCTATCTTGGTTACTTCAAAAAATATCTAAAAGTATATTTTTAAAATAAGACATCCTGCATATTTTTAGAGACAAATTTTCTGTTATAATTTTTATTGTTGAGGTAAATAATCAAATAAATGAATAGTTTTCTTAAAACCCATTATTCATGCTTAAATGCGTATACAATATTGCGTAAAAAAAGTTCAATATTTTTCTATAAATATTATTTCGCACAATATCGAACGAAAAGTATATTAATTAATTAAAGGAAATTTTTGAATAAATCTAAATTATCTTACCCATGGTATTTGTCACATTATCTGAACCTAAATGAGTAAATACCCAAGTTACTCTGAAATAAATTAAATCTTCCGAAAAGGTACACCTAACCTTTTTCTTAATTAATTTCATTAATAATTTGCATCTGTTACACCGTTGAACTGCCCAAGTTTTTAGTATTTTAATTAAGATGTTGTTTATGCAGGATATTAATCCTGCCGCTTCTTTGTAACTCAACTCTTTTTAGAATTGGACGTAATAAGAGGCATCAAAGATCGAATTTAAAAACTTAACTTTAAGAAAGTAAGAAGTCGTCTTATTTTTAAAAAGGTAAAAATAAAAGTCTGTCTAAACCACAAAATTCTTAATAGAAATTGGAGGGGGAAGAGATCTCTGGATATTTGAGTATGGTCTCCTAAATGGAGAACATGTTTTGACCTTAGTGAAGGTCATGTTTACCAATTGAGGTTCAGGGGAAAATTCAAGAAATTGGAGAACACTTAGGTTGGGAGCATACTCATAATTTGTACAAATAGGAGAGAGCTGATTATTAATACATAATAAGGATAAAGAAATTGAAGAGCAGTAGTGCAATAGAAGAAAAAATCCAGGGGGGAAATAACGAACGAACTTGACAGTGTCGAACTATCATTCTTAATAAAAAAAAAGGGTTGACTAAATGAAGTCAAAATATTCTATTTGAAGTAAGGAATCATAGTAGTTATTTCAAATAAAAATTATTTTGACTACACTCGCTTAATAATTTTTTAAAATAAATCTCATTATTTTGAAATAAAATTGGACCAAGAAATTGTGTAAATTATAAAACTGATGTGTAAAACTAGCGATGTGGAGATATCGTTGTTCAAAAAGCATCTTTAGGGCATAACAAAGTTCTCACATGTATACATATTTATATGTCATATCATAATTTAAATTTAAATTTAATTTTGTTCTTCCACTTCATGGCAAAAAAAACTGAAGTAACATTTAAATGGGCTGTAAAAACGTCTTAACATATATCTTTAACAGTTTTTAAGAAAATGGCGTTTAGAAATCGTTGCATAAGGAAAATGTAGAAATGTATGTATCATTAATTATCAGAGTAGTGCTTAAAGTAACGATTTTGTTAGGTTGTTATTATAAAAAATAAGTAATTGGCACTGAAATAAGTATACAATGTATCAAGGGCGGTTTTAGCTTTTCAACATAGGGGGGGTAATTTGAAATCCCAATTTTTTTTTAAGAAAAGTAACCAGAAAATAAGTGTGGGAGGGGGGTTGAGGAAAAAAATAGCGGCGCAGGCGAAAAATTTTTGGGTGCCACGCCCTTTTTTCAATGATGATGCTTAAAATTCTAAATTCATGGGGGGGGGGTAATTACCCTATTACCCCCCCGTAAAACCGCCCTTGCAATGTATTGCACCTTCTCTCTCTGGCCAAGACAAACTCTTTCTTAAAGTTTCCTGAGCACATAAATAATTCTTTTATAACCTTTGGTCTTCAACATTTTGCGATTTCGTCCTGTATACCTTTTCCTTGATACTACACACTCAGTAAAAAGAAAATCAAGGGGCGTCAAGTCGGGTGATCTAACTGGCCCCCTTCCCAGACCATGAATCCCTATGCATCTATTTTTAGAAGTGGCATTTAGGTGATCCGTTACTACTGTAGCGTTATGCGCTGGAGCGCCGTCTTATTGTTATATACACTATCGGACAAAAGTAGAGCAATACTTTCGAAAAATGAAATAAATCTTAATTTTATAATATTAAATGCATGATATCGTATTTAAATACATCGTGTCTTAAATATCAAAGTAGGCTGCTGTTATCGGCGGCAACAGTTTTTCCAACAATCAAAACAAATGAACTGATATTGACGTAAACTTTCAAATACAGTATTGTAATGCGTCAAAAGCAAAGCAACATTTTAATATTTTCCTAAAGAAGAAAGGTTTTAGTGAAAGTAAAGGTTAAAATATTTTTGCAGAGTTTATTTTATGTTTAATTAATATTTCTGTGCTGGGTTAATCATGCCAAGAGGTATTCCAATCTCGAAAGAATTAAAGCAGAGAGTAGTTAATGCACACTTGGAAGGAACAGTACAAGCCACAATTTCAAGACGGTTTGTTTCACCAAGATACAGCTTATCCAAAATAATTTCAAGTTACATTTAAAGGGGACATTTAGAGAATCTACCGAAATCGGGAAGGGCGAGAAAAACAACAATTTGGACAGACAGGCGCATTAAAAGAATTTCTCAAAACGGTCCTTGGATGTCTGCAGCTAGAATTATTGCTGAAATTCCTGAGTTTATGGTTAGTCCACGGACAATTCAAAGAAGGTTGGTGGACGCAAAGTTATTTAGTAGACGCCCGGCTAATAGCCCGTTATTTCGGCAAGAAATAGAGTGGCTAGGCTTGAATTTGCACGTCGACATTTAAATTCGACAGTAGACCAGTGGAAAAAGTTTTATTAAGCGATGAAACGCGTAATAAAATTTTCAATTCTGATGGAATGAAGCGTGTAAAACGGCCAATCAACACAAGGTTTAATCCTAAATACGTTACACCCACAGTTAAACATGGCAAAGGCAGTATTTTTCTATGGGGTTGTTTCTCATGGAATAGGGTAGGTACTTTAAACTTCATTAATGACACCATGGATCGATTTGTCTATAGAGATATAATGCAAAATGTAATGTTGCCTTATGCAGAGTGCGAAATACCGTTGCGTTTTATTTTCCAACAGGATAACGATCCGAAACAGTCTTCACGAATTGTTCAAGAATGGTTTCAAGAAAATAACGTTGGTGTTTTGCAGTGGCCGGCATAATCCCCCGACCTTAACTCCATTAAAAATCTATGGGAAGAAGTTGAACGTGGAATTCGTACACAATTATTTCCAAATAAACAATCATTGGAGATAAAATCAATGAACTTTGGACAAACCTTTTCGAAAATACTGTTCAAAAATTGATTGCCTCAATGCCGCGACGTTGTCGGCAAGTGATAAAAAATAATGGATATTCTATTAACTATTAACATAATACATTTAGCTATTGTAATTATTAAATGTGTTTAATGTTTTTTTTTTATCGTAATATGTAAAATAAAATACTGTTGACACAATTTGTTGCTTTACTTTTGTCGCACTTTATTTCATCGATTTTTATAATTATAAATATTTCTCTACCTTCATTCTGTTTAAAGTGTACCAAAATATTGTGAACAATTACTAATATTGTGGGGATAGTATTTAATTAAAATTAGCTGGGGATCACAATCATATAATTAATTTTTTAAATTCAAAGATATAAAAGCACTTTGTTGCTCTACTTTTGTTCAATATTGTAGGCCATATACAGGGTCGTTGGTATGTATGGAAACGATCGATTATTTCTTAAACTAAAGCAGCTAGCAAAAAATATTTGAAACAAAAGTTTTAGGGTTTTTTTAAGTCTATCAGAATTTTAAAAAATAAGTATACAGGATGAGTCGAATAGCCGTAGAGAAACAAAGTTACTTTTTTTTTAATGGAACACGCTATACCTTAGAATATTTTTGGATTCTACATAAAATTACAATTATTTTTTAATAAGTGTATTATAAGTCTAAACCTAATAGTTTCCGAGATATCGACTTTTGAAAAATTACATTACACCTATTAATAGGGCACGTCGAATGGCAGGTGGTTTTTAGTACTACAAAAAGATTAAAGCAATGGACAAGGAGCAGTTTTTCAAATACACCAGAATGACTCTCCTTACTTTTGAGAAGCTGGCAACGCAAATATCACCATTAATTAAACGGGGTCCCAGGTCAGATGGTATATCGACACTTAACAACAGTCAAGTCTCACGTGACAAGAATAAGCAAATATTATTGGCTGGACGTCACTGCTACGGATTTACTACGAGCGCCGGCGACAAAAAGATAAAGTTAGTTTATGTCAAACGCCAGCCGGCGCCAGCGCGAACGCCGGCGAAGTTTATAAATCACTCAATTACGATTCACTTGTTTAACTTCCAGCGCCCACGCCAGCGCGAGCGCCGACGCCGGCTTCGAGTTTATAAATCCAGCTTAATGATTAAGAAAGCTATTCACATTTCTGATAAAGGTGCATATTTACTAGATTTAAGTTGTTTTTAAATTATAGCTAAACACTCTTGGTATACAATTAGCTTGCACTAAATTAAATGGAATACCAAAATTAAAGTTAAATCAAATTTAAATTGGTCTGCATAAACCCGGCTTAAGAAAAAGAAAAAAATGTTTAATTAAATTTGGATATTTCAGCTTTACCTATTTTTAGCCAATAGATTTTAGTAGGTACTTTTCGCAGTATAAGCAAATTATATCAGACTTACAGAAGGGATATAATCCACAATGTGTGACAAAAATGTTTGACGAGAGAGATGTTGTATGGGAATGTGATTTACTAAGATTTCCTTTTAACAGGAAAATTATTTGTGAGAAATAATATTTAATAACTCCACTTGTAAAGTAAGTGCCACAAATGTAACATTATTGTTTACAGTTCTGTCTTCTGTATAAAAACTCTAGCAAAAAATGCCGCCTCCATGCGGCATGCATTGTAGTCCAGTCAAATTGTATTTTTTCTGGGAACTGGAAGCGAGCCAGCTGCAATTTCGCAAAAACGAAGAAAGGAAGAAGTGTTTTCTCTGCACTAAGACTTTGGACAAAGGTGATGTTGATCATGTTAAATGAAAAGGTGAGTTTTTTTAATTTTCATAAAACATTTGAAATATTTTCTGTTTTGGATTTTCGAATACTTTTTTTCGAAATGTTCAGAGATTGTGGGCAATCTTTTTGGGCGCTTCTCAGCGTTTATAAAAATGTATGAAAACTTACTTTATTTGGGGAAGCCTTGAAAATATATTGTCTGATAAATGTATGTAAATCGCGCTTGCATTTATGTGAATTTTCGTGGATTTTGTCAGATATTTCAAATTTGTCCTACAAAAAATGTTTTGTCAATAAAATTTTTGAATTTAGGAATTCCAAGACGTGCATTTTCGAACTTTTCAATTTGTCAATTTTAGCATAAAGGATTTTCAGAATTGATAAATGCAAATCACTTTTTTTTTAATACGTAACAAAACCAAAAGATGGAAATTTTCTAAAATTCTTATTTGAACTATAAATTTTACATTTTTCACAATTCAAAGATTTGTAATATAAAGAAATAATTTTTAAAATTCGACGATTTATGAAAAATATTTTTGGCAATCGATGAATGTGTATATTTTGAATTTCCGACTGAATATTTTAAACTTGCGTATTAGGTCTTAAAAAATGCAATTCCAAATTATTTAAATAATTCGTAGATACCAAAACTAAAAAAATGAAGAACAAATGACATTGTAATATCATGTCATCAGAATCACGTGATTGCAGGCTACATTCCACACATCATTAACGCTTAATTAGTATGTGTGTGACTTAGTGTATCTTTATTTATCATATTAACGCTAAATATGCGGCCTATGTAAACAAACGACGAAAAACGGCCATTAAAAGGTAAAGATAACATAACGAATCCTCGTCCTCCAGCGATTTTCAAATCGTGCGCAAAGCGACTGCAGGATCATTGGAGATCGTTGAACATTTGGCGCAGTGTACAAAAAAAAGGATTGGTTTAACAAAAATAATGTTCGGACATAAAATGTAGAGAATTCACTGCTCTACAATGTTTGTTAAAGAAATTTTCCAATCAGAGTAACAGGAAATTAGAAATAGCGAAGAAACTAATATCATGATGCTTATTTTGTTAAAATAATGAGATTTTCAGTATAAACAAATGAGTTAAAAAGTTTTTCAGCGGCATGGCTTGGTAGGTAATATTTTCCCCTACAATATGCTTTTGCTTTTTTAATTTTTCTTTTAATACCAAAATTACAGGAGTTACAAGTTTGGCAGATTCTAGCTTTCTAATGTTATGCCATAGAGCAAAATCACTTCCATGTCCCTATCTTACTTTTTTATTGTCTTCCCAAAAAATTTAACTTCCGGTTAAACCGGAAGTACTATATTTCCGGCTTTTGAGTTACATCCGGTTTAACCGGAAGTTGACACCAGCAGGAAGATAATAAAAAACTAAGATAGGGAAATGTAAGTCGTTTTACTCTAAGACGTACCGTTAGAAAGCTAGAGGCTGTCAAAGTTCAAAAATGAAATTTTTCAATAGTCGATATCTCGGAAACTATTAGGTTTAGACTTATAATGTATTTATTAAAAAATAATTATAATATAATGTTAAATCCAAAAATATTCTAAGACAGAGGGTATTCCATTAAAAAAAAGGTAACATTGTTTTTCTATGGCTTTCTGACTCATCCTGTATAGTTATTCTTTTAAAATTTTTATAGGCTTTAAAAACCCCTAAAACTTTTGTCTCAATTTTTTTTTGCTAGCTGTTTTACTTTAAGAAATAATCGACCGTTTCCATACATACCACCGACCCTGTATAATTATTTCCTAACACCAAGTCATAGATTGACTCAAAGTTGTTCTTCCCTTTTTTTCGCCAAATGCATATTTTCAATCGCCTGGTACCTAGTATTGTTCCTATTGTTGCAGAGCTTAAATCGCCGAGCTAAGTCAGGGATTAAGGTGATGGTGAATCTAGTACCTGAAAATATCCATATTTTGCTAAAATTTTCATGACGCTCGCTCTACCAGTTTCGATTTCTTCAGCAATTTGTTTTGTTCAAGTTGACGCATCGAGTTTAAAACAGGCAAATGAGTTTATTTCCACCTCTTGATTGACGATGAAAGTTTCGTCTTGATTATTATTATTTGCGTTTTCAAGTTTCAAGTGGTGTTGCAGACCTAGCTTTATATCAAGTAGTTTTCCAATGTTGTTGGTAAGTAAACTGTATAGTTCAGTAACTTTTTAGGGACTTATTTCGTCGATTTTTATAATTATAAATATTTCTCTACCTTTATTCTGTTTAAAGTGTACCAAAATATTGTAAAAAATTACTAATATTGTGGGGATAATATTTCATTAAAATTAGCTGGGGATCACAATCATATAATTAATTTTTTAAATTCAAAGAAATAAAAGCACTTTGTTGCTCTATTTTTGTCCAATAGTGTATATGTATATACTTACTAATAAACAAACACCGTAAGTGCAGACCAGTTGTTTTAATTTTTCTCTGTTAACCGACCATCTCTGTTAACCATCCAACACTTGATTCCCCGAGGCTGGTTCCTATTAACAGATTTGACTATATTATTTACAAGACGTTTAGGATGTTGACGAGAGGCACTCGGAAACCGATGTGCTTGTTAAAGTCCAGGATAATGTCCTAGTTTTAGATTGCACACAAAAAGTTGAACTTTTTGCGGATAAATCTTGCGAGCAGTTCAGCAAAAACCCATCTGCCAACCCAGGGAGGAGAGAAGAACTTCTGAATAGCACAAATCTATCGCGACATGTAATGTACAGAGTATCACTCTGGAGAAGGTGGAAGAACCTTTTATGAATTTATATATCAGGAAGGCTCCAGGCTAAGATGGTATTAGAAACGCGGCATTGCGTAATCTACCGGTCAATATTAACAGGAACATAATAAACATATCACAGGTAATTATCGAAGGAGGCCACTTTCCGTACGTATGTGGAAAAAGGCGAAGGCCGTTTTTATTTTAAAACAGAACGAAGACCCCAAGTTATGGACCGAGTACGCTCAAAGAATTTTATGACAAAACAGTCGCCAATTATTACAGACGTATCAATATTGCGACAAATCCTTTAATTACACTCATGTTTCACCTTAGCCAGACTTCGCACCTACAGATATCCTAAGAATTGGCTACCTCCAGTCGTAGTGGGGAGGTACTGAACTGGAGAGTGCAAATCCAGATATGAAGATTGACCCATAAAGCCGTAGAAGAATGAAAAGGAATTAAAGGCATGATGCCCGACTCAGTTGTCAAGTTCGATCCCAAATATAATTAATTCTCCCAACAATGGTATCCTTGAAAGTTCTTTTGTACACTGATAAAACTGTGCTCCCTTAATTAAATAATCTGATTTATTTGGTGAATAATTATTGGTAATAAATAAATGTGATTTTAATTAACTAAGTTTTATTTAACTGAAATAAATGAGAGTATTTCGTTTTATTTGTAAAATTATTTGAGTGTTGGTGGATTTGTGTCAAATCATGACAAATATCTTACCAAAAAACAATTAATTTACCAAAATCTAAAAGACTAATAATTATTAAATCGAACTAATTTTCATTTAGGAACTAAATTCCGTTAATCGCTAGTTAAATCACCCAATAAAGAACTATTTAAATGTCTAGGTCATTTAAACTAAATAATTAGGTATTTACATTAAATCCTTAATACAAAACAACCAAATATTAACAAATAACTAATTATTTAATCGAAGTACATTTCAAGTTAAGAACTAAATACCTTGACCCCTAATTTAAATCATTCAATGCCGAATATTTCATGGGGCTTGGAGTATTTTCATTGGTTATACAAACGTGGCTTGATAAGTCATCATCGCGTTTTTGGTTATTGGTGTTCGATCTTGTCTTGTAGAAATTTCTGAGTGAGAGTGAAATCTTCTTTATTAGTGGCACAGAAGTTAGCTATTCCAGCAAAAATTAAAAGTAAGATACGGGGGGATAAACGTAATATGAATAATTATTTAGAAGATTAGGGTATATCGAGGGGTATATCCCATCTGTTAGATACTTTTCAAGGTAGGAAACCATATTTAAATATTTTAGTTACGCATGAAACGAGTTAAAAAAATAAGATAAAAGGCAAAGGAAAGATACTTGTAATACCTAATTTGAAATTTTAAACACAATATCTTTTTAGAAAAATATAGCCAGGTATTTATTTATTAATCATAGCTACCTAGGTGTACTTTTTAAAATCGTGTTACAAATAAGACAGCTTTTCTTAATTTTCACCATATTTCAATACCTATCAAACCTTCTAGATAGAATAGAAAGATATAATATAATTAATATAATATTATTAATTACTGTACATAATATTTGCAAAATTTGCCTTTATTTAATTTTTTATTAAAGTTATTAACGTCTTTATAATGTTTTATTGACGTATATTTTAAGGGACACAACAACTAATGGTGGGTTTATACAGCACAGTAACATGACATAAAAATAAAATAAGAGTTGAATCTACAGATTTGTCTAACTTGTCCTAACAACATGATTTTAATTATTCGATCAGCAAAAATCTCAGAAAAAGAATCCAACCAAGCTGTAATTTTAGATTATAGAACATGTTGATACCGCCTGCCATAAATAAATCAACAATCGTCCCTCCACTTAAGCTATAAAAAAATCCTGCCCTTATCCCTAGAAGGGCACGTGAACAAGTATTCTCATTTACGTTCCTTAGGTAATCAGTTTCGACCCAATTACTGTAGTTTCAAATTGGAACTTTGAAGTATTCCTGATACCTCTTAGAACGGCCACTTCTCAAAAGAGTTACTCTACAAAGAGCTTGCAGGATTAATATCTTGCATAAACAACATCTTAGTTAAAAACTTACAAAGTAGGGCAGACCGTAAAAAAATTACTGCGCTTTTTTAATATTTCAGTTAAAATACCTTTTAAGAATATTAAATTAATCTCAAATAGTCTCTGTCGAGTTTTACATATTTTTTTAAATTATTTGTTACTTCTGATCATGGCCATTTATACTATCGTGATACGATCAAAGATGGTATCTCCAAGATTGTTTATACGGACAATATCGACTTTAAACTCAAACAAAAATCTTCCAACTGTTTAGAATAGTATATTTATCGATGTTTCTCAATAAATTGTCTCTACCATTGCCTATTTAAATTTTATAAAAGTCATAAGGTTTTCTAACGCGTTTTAAAGAATGTACGATAGGTTTTTTATTTACAATTTTAATTTAATTAAGCTACGTAATTTAGTTTACTCCTCATTGAAGCTCATTTAGACAAAAAGGTAATAGAAGAACACTGTTTTTTTGTTAATATGAAAATACTTTTGAAAAATTTAAAGTACAACCATAAAAAGGATATAAGGAAGAATCTTTATTCTTCAAAAACACAAATGTGTCATTGAATCTTTTTGAAAAGCGAAACCTCAATAACCGAATAATAAACATTTCTAATCGTCTATGTTGTCTCACAAACTGCGTAGTTAGAGACAAGGTTTTTAAGGGTTAACAAAATTGCAAGTGATGGCCAGGAATAGTGTAATTCGAGTATGATGCTTTTTCCTATTTTTAGAAATTCCTCTCAAAAGTTCATTAACACTTTGAGTGCAGAAAGCGCACATGTGCGTCTAATCCCCTCTTCGCCGGTACGCCGGTAGAAAGAGATTCAAAATTACAAATTTTGTTTTTCGTTTTAAGTTTGCAGCTTTAATTTTTTTTCTGGAGATGGACGAAAATCAAGTCGGCCCATCAGGTGTAAAACGGCGTAAAATAGAAGTAAGGAATAAAAATAAGCTGACAGATGATGAATTACGTAAATTGCTATACAATTCAGATAGTGAAGAAGAAATTGAAAGTAGTGACGATGATATGGATAATTATTGTGAGTATATATTTACTCACCCTGTAAGGAGCATTTTCGCATGAATTATTTTTGTCTTCTCCAAAATTGCATTTGTAAAATAAATTATAATTTGTAAATTAGAGCTTTAGTTCATAAATGATGAGAGTTTAGTTTAGTGCATAAATGAGAAGTAATTTACAGGAAAAAGTAGGGGAGAGAAGGGACATTTGATTAGAGGGGTACGAGGGTTTTTGAATAGGTACATATAATGTGCTGCTTGTTTTGCCAAATTGCTTTATTTAGTGAGGCATTTTTTTAGTATTTTAATGTTTTAGATAATTTATCGTCTGACGAAATTGAAGAAGATAATCAAGATAATAATCTTCCTGAAGAATTAGTTTTGGAAATGTTTGGGACCTGGCAGGAGATAGCATGCGAAATGACAAATTTGCCCCTTTTAAAGTAGAATAAGTTATTAGTAGACCTTCCCGAAAATGGAGATCCGTATTCTTATTTTAGCTTATTATTCGATGATGGACTTATGTCTGAGATAGTTGCCCAAACTAATATTTATGCTGTGGAAGTACTTTCTTACAGCCAGTCCACAAGATGCCGGATTGTAGATTGGAAAGAGTTGACTATCGAAGAGTTTCGAATCTTTCTTGGACTAACTTTTCATATGGGTACCATTAAATTAAACCATCTTCAGGATTATTGGAAAAATAATAGACTTTTTAACCTAACCTGTTTTTCTAATTACATGAGCCGTGATCGCTATCAGTTAATACTTCGTTGCCTTCATTTTGCGACGAACCCTGGAGAACAAGAACAGCAAGTGGATCGCATATACAAGATACGACCTATAATTGAATATTTCAATAATAAAATGAACCAAATATATTATCCAGGAAAGAACTTGTCTTTAGACGAATCCATGATGCTCTGGAAAGGTCGACTTGTTTTTAGGTAATATATACAAAATAAGCGGCATAAGTATGGACTAAAGTTGTATATGTTAACCGAACCAAATGGTTTGATTTTGAATTTTGCTTTATATACAGGACAACTTGATGAAATTGGAGGCAAAAATCATGCAGAAAAAGTTGTATTGCATCTGATGCAGGACAAACTCAATCAAGGCCATGCAATTTATATGGATAATTACTATAATAGTCACCAGTTGGCAAAGAAACTCTTGGAGGAAAAAACATATTGCACAGGTACACTACGTGCAGATAGAAAGGGTGCCCCTAAAGATGTTGTGACTGCAAAATTAAAAAAAGGTATTATAATAATAAAAACAATAATAAATAATATTAACAAAGTTATTACCATTTCAGGTGAATATAAAGCAAAATATTGTGTAGGCGTAATGATTGGCAAATGGAAAGATAAGAGGGACGTTGCATACATTTCCACTGATTTTAAAAATGAAATGATAATGGCACAGAATCGTAGAGGACAACAAAAGGAAAAACCATTACCTATTGTTAAATATAACGAAAATATGGGTGGTGTTGATCGTCAAGACCAGTTCATGGCTTATTACCCCATTTTAAGAAAAACAGTGCAGTGGTATAAGAAACTTGGAGTGCATATATTTCAACTTCTTCTCTTGAACTTCTATATCTTATACACCAAATATTATGTCAAAAAAATTTCCTTGTATGATTTTCGCTTATCAGTACTAGAGCGACATCTTCCTGAAGATGCGGATAAAAATATAACTAAACCCAAGTTGTTTGAGCATGTTATTACGAAAATTGGAAAAACAAATGAAAATGGAAAAACACCTCGAAAAAAATGCAGAGTTTGTGGCAAAAATAAAATAAGAAGAGATACTATTTATGAATGTAAACTATGTTCCGAACAACCTGGTTTGTGCTTGGGAGCATGTTTTACAAAATTCCACAAATAAAAATATCAAAAGTAATACCAAATTTTTGTATTTACTTTTAAAAATATTTTAATAAGAATAAAGAGTCGGTCCATAATTCCCAAAGAGACCTGATATAAATTAGGAGTTAAAAAACCCAAAGTCTTGGTCTCAAATTTTATAAAAGTTTTAATATGCTGTTGATAAGTTTATGTAGGTTACATGTTTCGCCTTCTCGGGCATCATCAGACCTAAAATAATTGAAAACCTAATATACAAAGGGTCTCTAGGCTCTACGAGTAAGAAAAGTGAGGTTAAAAATATGTAAAAATGTAAAAATAAAATTACAAAAAATGTATAAAAATTAAACTAAATAAAAACGAAAAACACAGAAAACACAAAAACTATCAGTTTACCTAAACTAACATTAAAAATGAAACATCTTTACAAAAATACAGTAATGGCGCTAAAATATATGACATAACACAAAAGATAAAAATAATGACAGAGGTTGAATGCATCCTGGAACTAAACCGTGCTCTGGGGCGAACAGCGAAAAGTTTTTCAGTAACTTATTGTTGGAGGTGACTGAAATACCTTAGAAAAACAAAAAGAATTGAATGGTTGAGTTCGACTCATGTCCATGTAGAACAAAGTCCTTCATAGGGAAAGAAGAAGAAAAAGATTGACAAATGACATATAGAAAAGGGGCGGGGAAACTACTGGGATTGTTGTTAAAATTCTACTTTCAGGTTATTAAAAATTAGGTTGGATTCAAAATTAAACACCTCGTTAACGCAAGTAAGAATTGGACTCCTCTTAGCTTTAGTGATCTCCATCTTCTCCAACAAATCCAACTTCCTGCCCTTATCACATTCATGCAATATTTTTATGTTTTCAGGTGCTGAAAAATGGTGTTGTGCTGAAAGTAAATGATCAGCGAAGGCTGAATTAGTCACCGATATAGGATTCAGATATATCGGTGACTAATTCAGCCTTCGCTGATCATTTACTTTCAGCACAACACCATTTTTCAGCACCTGAAAACATAAAAATATTGCATGAATGTGATAAGGGCAGGAAGTTGGATTTGTTGGAGAAGATGGAGATCACTAAAGCTAAGAGGAGTCCAATTCTTACTTGCGTTAACGAGGTGTTTAATTTTGAATCCAACCTAATTTTTAATAACCTGAAAGTAGAATTTTAACAACAATCCCAGTAGTTTCCCCGCCCCTTTTCTATATGTCATTTGTCAATCTTTTTCTTCTTCTTTCCCTATGAAGGACTTTGTTCTACATGGACATGAGTCGAACTCAACCATTCAATTCTTTTTGTTTTTCTAAGGTATTTCAGTCACCTCCAACAATAAGTTACTGAAAAACTTTTCGCTGTTCGCCCCAGAGCACGGTTTAGTTCCAGGATGCATTCAACCTCTGTCATTATTTTTATCTTTTGTGTTATGTCATATATTTTAGCGCCATTACTGTATTTTTGTAAAGATGTTTCATTTTTAATGTTAGTTTAGGTAAACTGATAGTTTTTGTGTTTTCTGTGTTTTTCGTTTTTATTTAGTTTAATTTTTATACATTTTTTGTAATTTTATTTTTACATTTTTACATATTTTTAACCTCACTTTTCTTACTCGTAGAGCCTAGAGACCCTTTGTATATTAGGTTTTCAATTATTTTAGGTCTGATGATGCCCGAGAAGGCGAAACATGTAACCTACATAAACTTATCAACAGCATATTAAAACTTTTATAAAATTTGAGACCAAGACTTTGGGTTTTTTAACTCCTAATATTTTAATAAGTTTTTGTTTATTTTGGGTGAGATTTTTTTCGTTTGTTCTATTTTTATATTGTTTTTATGCGTTACATTGTTTATAATAAAGAGTTTACGTAAAATAATGTGGTTTTTTGTTACAAAAAATTATGATAATAAAGGGATTCCATGTAAATAGGCGGGAAGCGCACATGTGCGTCTTAAAAAAATAAATTAAAAAAAAAATAGAATTTTTCATAATATTTTTATTTTTTGTTTTTTAATGTGTCCGCCCACAGGTAGTGATTGCTTTTTTAGCCCGCAGCGAAAGTGTTAAAAAAACCTCTACCTTTCGCATTACTCCTAATTAATAATATACAAAATAAAACCTAATTTAGTCTTCAGAACAATATCTCAACTATATAACTAATTTATTTTAACATTAAACTAATTTATTAGTAATTTATATACACAGTGTTTAAAAAGTCCCGGACCGGTCAATTATTTAGAAAATAGCGCCAAATATAAAAAAAACTTCCGGTATTTTGATTCCTCTAAACATTCTAAACAACAATTATGACAAATGTCATATGGCTAAATCCGTTGGTTTAAGAAATAATTTCAGTTATAGGACATAAATACAACAGGCAAGATATTACCTACATTTTGCATTCTTACAAGCTGGTACCAGAATATTTTGCGTTAAAACTGTAAAAAAAAAACATAAAAATTGTACTAAATGTACCCACGCAAGTTTTGTCAAAAATTTAATAACAATTAAATCAATACAAACAGTAAAATTAATAACAAATTTACAAGAACAAAAATAAATTTAAGTAAGTCGTTATTTAATTAAATGTTGAAAATTTCCCCCTCCCACAGTTTGACAATGGGCTAGGTTATAATAGAATTTGTCGATGACGTTTTGTAACATTTCTTCGTTAATAGATTCACATTCTTCAATAATTCTTCTTCTCAATTCGTTCAGATCTGAAGGTTTTGTCACATACACTTTATTATTTAGTTGTCCCCAGAGAAAATAATCAAGGGGCGTTGGCGACCGAGCGGGCTATTCTATAGGGCCCCTTCGTCCTATCCAGCGGTTAGGAAAAGTATTATTTAAGTAAACTTTTACAGCTCGCCCAAAATGAGGAGGAGCCTGTATCTCAGAAACGAAGCAACTCCGGACATATATTCATAGGAACTCTTTTCTTAAAACGACCTTACGTATTGCCCTCTGAAGCTTCGTACCATAGTTAGGAAACACCCTGTGTATAAGCTTCACTACCTCTTATTTAAATTGGCCACCAGTCTCATTGCCTAATTCCAGAACTAAAAATGACATTCACAAAGGCAGAAACATGCCTTAAATTTTTTCGTTCGTTTACCATTTCCCCTAACCCTATTTTCCAAAAACATTTTAAAATGATCTTTGTGGTTTAGACAGAATGTTAGTTCTACCACGGAAAATTACTTATTAGCGACAAAAAGTGGATATAAAATACTCTAAAGTAAAAGGAAAGAAAATGTTTTATAGGAAATTCATTGAATACTTTAAGGTAGACCGGTGCCGGCGACTTCCCAAACTTTATTTTCTAATTCAAATACAGCAATACAACTAACCTTTTCGAAGTTTCACTAAGTTCCTAGAATTCATTTTTAAACTTTTAGTTCACCCAAAGGTTGATTTAACTTTATGAAACAGTTTCAGTGCCTTGTTAACGTGTCAACTACAAACCACAGTTTGAAAAGGTGCGGAAACCCTGAACATCAAAGTAAATCCCGTGTGGCTTTGGAAGCTCTAACAACGCTTTATTCTGTTTTGGTCAGCAAAATGTCCACTTTGATCAATATTCTGACCTAAAAAATAAAAAATAAGGTCGGAATTTTTTTTTATAGCACACGTTTTGCGGTTGAATCGAATAGGCTTATTTTATTTAGAATTAACTGAGAAGAAATAAAAGCGGTGTCAAGCTATATAATAATACAGCGTGTAACAAAAGTTCGGAATGCTCTAGATATCTTTACTACCGTTTCTCTGACTTAGCTAACATTCGATATCCGTATACAGGGTGTCCCGAAATTAGGTGGCCAAAGGAAAACAGTGGAATCTGCATCGGAAAATAATACTAATTTGTTTAATAAACAGGCATCGGAAATTGCCCCCTAAGGGAGCTACAGCCCCTTAATAGGAAACCCATGAAGATGGTATTTTTCAGGTTATTTCTAAACAGTTGAACATAGAAACATAAATTTTTGGTATTTTAGTAACTTTTATATGCTGAACTAAATCTAAAATCAAAACTATCAAAATCTAAAAGATTTAGATCAGGCGATCGAGCTGGCTAGTTTACTGGACCACCTCTATCTATCCACCTATGATGGGCATTTAATCTATCTGGCAAAATAATAGGACCTATTAAAACATCTCCTATGATCCCTGCCAATACATTGAAAGAAAACCTATGTTGGTAGTTAGTCCTTCGAACCACATTCGGATTGTCTTGAGCCCAAAAATAAGTATTATGGCTATTAAATGCCTTGCCTCTTGAAAAGGTTGCTTCATCCGACCATAAAACTTTTCTCAACGTATTTTGGTGGTTGGAAAGCTATTGGCAAAATTCTACACCAGGTTGAAAATCTTCGGCTCTTAAATCATTAACTCTGTGATAATGAAACGGATGCAGTTCCTGCATTTGGGTCATTCTTCCAAGATAAAAAAATATTTTTAAACAAGTCACGTGCTGCTATATGTTATCTGTGAAAACAATTCTAATAGATTTTAGATACTTACAATTGATTTGGGGATATTGATAATATTCGCAAGCGGTCTCAATGCTATTTGAGGATTTTCCTCAATTCTATTTAGCGCTCCCTCGAAATCATAATTTCCCATAGGCCGGCCTTGTCCCTGGAAACGCCTGAATGACCCAATTTCCACTAAATTTCTATGGACACGGCTAAATACTATTCGATGTCGCAGTCTTCTTCTCGGAAACCGTCCGTGGTACTTACGTACAGCGGCACGTGCATTACCATTGCAATATCCGTAAATAAAATGAATATCAGCTAATTCGTTATTCGAGAAACGCTCCATATTAGAAAAATTAACCACAATTATACCAGAAAGTTTCGAATAAACTGTCATTCTAAATGTCAAGCTGGCAAATAACAAATATGTCATTTTTTTTTCAAGGCCTACTACTAAGTTTTAATGAAAATATGATCGGTCCTTGGTAAACAGGGTTATCGTTAAGGACTTCTTTTTCAAAAATGGTGCATCTGAGCGAAGTACATCAAGAGTACCTTTTTTTGCCAGGAAGCCCTAAACTTTCATAATTCCAGAAAAAATGAAAAACATTAACTTAGAAAAAAATTACTTTTGTTTTTGTTCCTCGACCCCCCCAAATGCTACGCCTATGATTAAATTTTAACAGTTTTGATTTTAGATCTAAATTTGGCATATAAAAGTTACTAAAATAACAAAAATTCATGTTTCTATGTTTAACTGTTTGGGAATAATCTGAAAAAATACCATCTTCACTGGTTTCCTATTAGGGGGCCGTAGCTCCCTTAGGGGGCAATATTCGATACTTGTTTATTAAACAAATTAGTATTATTTTCCGATGCAGATTTCACTGTTTTCCTTTGGTCACCTACTTTCGGGACACCCTATATAGAAGCTTGTGGCAGAGCTGCTAGTGACATTTGCAATGTTGTCAAATTTACAGTTTTTTTAGAAATTAATAAAAAAATTTAAATGGGACACCTTTTACAGTGCCCGCGAAAAATTCTGCACCATATCGAAAAACTCTTATTCGTAACGTTTTTAGGAAAAACATTTTTTAGTTTATTTTTGCTTAATTACAATCCAAAAAATAGTCTAAAATGCTGTACCAGTTTTTCATTTTTTTTTTGTTGTGAAATTCCACGAGATTCTAAATTAAAAAAATAAAATTTACTTGTGGTTACTGCATGTAAAGTCTGTTCAGAGATATAAGAAAGTGACCAACTGATTCCTATTAGGAAATACCCAGGCAAGCTGTAAAATTGAAATATGGCCGAACAGGTCCGTATTTTGCTTAGAATTTAATCATGGTTTGTAATAAAAGTAAGCAATCCATTAAATAATATTTTATTTATGTTTAAATGGGAAATTACAAGTTATTTTATTATTAAAAATGATATTTATGACTACAAAAATATACAAATTATTCGGTACTGATAATAATTGTTCACTTAATATATCAATATCACTATCGCTATCATCATCTATTCTAATTATTATTTGTGCTATATTATTTATATAAATATACGATTTCTCCACTTTTCCAACATGTGTAACAGAATTTGCCCAACTTTGTGAAGGGATGTTAAAAACTTTAGTTTCTATAAGCTCAATTACACTGGAGTTAATAGTAGGGCAAATATTGTTACGACGAATGGCAGATTTCAGTTGGTGCCAAACATGTTCGATGGGATTAAATATACAATGGTATGGTGGAAGCCTTAAAACTGTATGCCTTAGATTTTTTGCATAATTATCACAGAAGTATTGCTTTTGTAGTTTTAAGTAAAACCTCAATGCCATTATTATACGTGTAGTTTTAAATTGTTGCTTTTGTGTCATTTGAGGAGGGAGTCTTGGTCAACATGGTAGCTTGCATTGTCCATTACAATTACGCTATTCGGAGTGATATTCGGAATTAGCTTGTTTTTAAACCAATCTTTAAATAAATCAGCAGTGGTGTCTTCATGGTAATTAAGAGAATATTTTTAAATGTTTTTTGCGAACAGAGAAAGTCCATTTGGAATCCATTCGTCTTTAGATCCAGCATGCAAAATCGTAATTCGTTTACCTCTTTTTGATGGCGCGCTTGTTTTATACTTGCCGCTTGAGTCAACCCAACCCTTTTCCGGGGTATCATATGTGTCGAACCAGGTTTCATTCAAGTAAATAATCGGCCTTTGCTGATCTCTGTAAATACGATTTTTTTGTAGATATTTGGATCGCCATTCCCGATTTCTAATGGTTTCCATTAAAACTTGTCTTTTGTTAATTTTTTTAAATCTAAAACCAATGTGTTGAATACACTTCCATAACGTTGTTCTGCCACATTTAACGTTGGTTTAATCTTTTTCAAGCCTTCTAATTAAATTATTTAATGTGGGCACGCTTTGTTCCTCGTATAACTTGTAAATTTTATGCCGTATTATATCTTGATCACTTTCTTCTACCTTCGAGAAAATGCCAGTATCGGTTCTTTTTTTTCTCGCTAAAATGGGATTATTCACAATTTTCCATACAGTTGATGTTTGAATTTTTGTTAATGTGGTCGTTTCTTCTAACGCTGCTTGCTTGCTGACCGCTTGAATAAACATTGTTTATCACTTCCTTAGTTTCCACAGAAAAGTGTTTTCTGCTTTTCGACGGGGTTATCTCCTGAGATATATTGGGCTCGTACATATTTTCCATGACTCATACACGATTAAACGAACGCTGTACTATACACGAAGTAAGAATAATTACTAAGCTTAAAACTAACTAGAGTGGCTATATATACAGTCTTTAGAACATAATTTGTTTTATGGGATTAACCCTCTTATTTTGAATCAGGTTTAAAATCACCACAAACTATTACATTAATATTGAAATACGTCTTCCGGATTTGCAGTTTACTTTAAGACATTTTTAAGAACGGACCATAATTTACCTGCATTTATTCATTCATTCATTGTTTGTTTGTGGCCACCCTTGGATAATCCCATTCAAAGGCAAAGTGTAACTTTCTTATATCTCTGTTCAGGCTTTAACTTGATAAAAGCGATATATTTTTTTGTTTGATGTAACTTTTGAATTACCTTCTATAAAGTTCGAAATTATAGCAACGCAAATGCAACAAAAGGCGCTTTAATAATATAATTTCTTTTTTATTTTTGCTACTAAATAGATATCAAATTATGAGAAAACCATCTTTACAATCCTCTCGTTTAAACATAAACATTAACTTTTTGATTATTCAAGTAAGCGAATAATCGTGTCTTCCAGTCCACTGACTAAAAAAAATGTCCCATACTAATAATTTTTATTTAGATATTTGGAAATCTTACGTAAAAACGTCTAAAAGACTAAACTTACTACCACCAAGCAAGGATTTTTAATAAGTGTGAAATAGCGATTACTGGAGAAAATTTGAATTTTTAGTTATTTATAGTATAGCCCCAAAGCGGTTATTCTGAAAACTTAAACTAAATTCTCTTGGCAAATTGAATTCATAAAAAAAAAATTCCGATGCCGTAAGCGGCTTTCATAATATCGTACCTCGTCAACCTTAGTGAGACACCTTGTACTAATTTTTACTCTTACTAAAATACTGTTATGTGTCTTTACGTTAATCCGTTGCTAGCACTTATTCAAAAGGATTTAAACTGAAAAATCACTAGTGCTACCCACCAACCCATTTCGCCCTTAATTAAGATCCTATAAACCTTGGCTTATGGACAATAAACTGTATATTGGCCAATGATTGCGAGGACCGAGGCTAGCCGGGGTCGCCAAATGTGCTGTTAGGCCCTGCAGCAGGTGCGAATGAATATTATATTTGCTTCGGAGATTTATTTCGGTAGAGATACGAGCTTAGTTTGTTTTATTACTGTTTCCTGGATCGGGGATGTTTTTATGTTTTTGCTTGTTTGCAGAGCGTTGTATATAAGTTTGGTTACCTGCAATGTTTCATTTGAAATATCTATAATTTTGACTAAGTAAATAATATATTATATCTGTTAATAACGATGATTGTTTATTACTAAAGGGCGGAATATATGCAAAGTGCATACATATGCATTTTTTGCGTATTTTGTGAATTTTATTTTAAATAATATAATATTTTTCTCAAATTATTATTATTATGTTTTCGGCGTTATCAAAAAATTTAAAACGCCCGGTCATGAAAACTCGTAGACTCATAGGTTTAATATCTAGTCCGGCACTTGTTTCAGTGTCTAAAGTGACGAAAACGTCTTCGTGGATTAAAAATTTCCCAGGGTAAGAGCAAAGAAAATGTCTTCTGTAAAGTTTGTGCAAAAATTGTTGTTTGTGAAAAGAAGTTGCAAATCGATCAACATTTGGAAACACTGCTGCATAAATCAAAGTTACAACAAATGAAATCTGAGCCAGTTCAGCTGAGTGTAAAAAACGCATTTCAAAATGTTGGAGAAAAGCGAAATCTGAAAAGGACATTTTTCAAGAAGACTTACGCAAGGCTTTGCTCGCATTAAAATATGTACCCTTAAAAAAATTGCAAAACCCGCAATTTAAAGGATTTTTGCAAAAATACTGTCAACAAACCATTCCTGACGAATCCACCCTTAGAAAGAACAATGTCCATTTAGTATACGAAACCGTTTTAGAAGCAATTAAAGCTTCACTGGGTGATAAAATTTTTTTTGTACAACTGCCATTAAAAGTGACACTTTTAATGACAGTCAACAGTGTTAAAATTGATTGTTTACGTGGAAGGGTGTTAAAAAATTTTTAACACTACATAGACAAAAATTGGATAAGAACGCAATTACTTAAATGACAGATGCATTTTGAAGTTTAATGTCATTCCAAATTAACGCAATTATTTAAATGACAGATGCATTTTGACGTTTAATGTCATTCCAAATTCCCCTATTTTATTATCGATATAGGGCAGTTATACAAAAAACATTGTATGATATTTTTTGTGTTAAAAGTAATTTTATTTTGTTCGTGAAACTTTTTCACTCACAAGATAAAACATCACTTTTAACACTTACATCATAAATAACTATTAAATTATTGTTGTTGAAAGCACAGATGCTTGTGGCAGATTTATCGCATATCTTATGATTGGAGCACTTCAAGAAGATAACGCAACAAATCCACATTTAATAGCTTCTAAGCAGCTAGACAAAACTAATAATGTGACCGTAACCCGATTTATTCAGCAGTCTCTATCGAGCTTTTTCTTACCAGATCCAGTCTCAGATAAGAAGTTTTTAGTGTTTTTGTCTGATGCAGCACCGTATATGGTAAAAGTAGTCCAAAACTTAAGAATCTTTTATCCCAATTACCCCCTTTTACATGGAATTAACCGAGTAGCAGAAACCGTCAGAACTTAATATGCTTTAGTGAATAAACATATCAATGGTTTTATGGCACCTAGGTCAGAGATTAATATTAATTCAAAAATTGCGGGGATTTAAATGACGTTTTCGAAATATTGGGACATTTTGAACATAGTGTATACTACCAAAACCCAATAATTTTATTATTATTACATAAATTTAAGAAATGTAAATCGTATTCAAAGAAGTTGTGATCATATAAGCCATAATATTATTACATGTATATCATGATTTAATAAGTAATAAATGTTGTTCTTGAGGAATATCTTAATATTTTTCTTAACTAACACAACGTATTGCTGTGTGTAAAATAATATTGTCTTATAAAAAGAGAACAAAATAAATACTGAATAAGATTACTTGTTTAAATATTGTTTAGTATTTTCATTTTGCCATAAAATGTTGATGTATATTATAGAAGCGCTGTATGGTAAAATTAAAAAAAGAATCTAATTAATTGTGTAAGGCGAAAGCCCTTTTTCTCTTTTTATTATAATACCATGTATATCGGCTTATATTCGTAAACAACTTGGAAACGTTTCCGATGTGGTATTAACGTGCCAACAAACAACCACACTTGGAAAAGTTGTGGAAATCCCGTAACGTCAAAGTAAACCCTGTGGGGCTTGGTAAGCTCTACGACGCTTCATTTAGTTTTAATCGTTAAAATGTCCAACAAATTTAATATTTCACTTTATTAATTTAATGATGGAGGTTTGGGTAAATATTAAACCAATTGCTTTTAATGTTAAATTTTCAAATTAAGTTATTTATTTTATTTCATCCTGTTCAGTAAATTTACTAACCCTATACTCTCTTGCGGCCGGTAAATGGAACATTACAGTATCAGACACCATAATGTGTTGCTTAACAACAATGTTTTGATTTTAGAAACAACGACCTTCGAGTTTTGACAAATTATCACTTAAAATTATAGGAACCAAAATATTCATAATATACACATATTTAGCAATTATTTAATACGTCAGAAATACATTTATGAATCAACTAAATCAATTATTATAGATTGTCACAATTTTCAAATGCTCTTCAAATTCTTTCAAAAATCCTTCTCTTCTTAATGGTGAATATTATGTAGGATGGAATTCGTGGTTTTGACACAAATATTACGATTCTACCACGTAGAATTAATTTAACGGTAAAAAAACTCTGGCGGCAGTTTTTTCTAAACAAGTTAATGTTGAAGAACCGGATATAGTCATGGCGGGACACTCGATTCCCTTGGCTTCATCAATTCATTTATTGGGCGTCAATTTGGATACTCATATGTCTTGGTATAGTAACATTGCGGCCATTGCTAAGGCAGCCTCGTAGACGCTTGGAAAACTTTTCCGAACGAAGAACCTCTATACACCCTAACAAATTTTGATGCTCTATAAAGCCCAAGTTCCACCATCGCTGGAGTACTGTTCGCTTATTTGGGGCTCTGCTCCTAAACATACCCTGAGATTACCAGACTCCATTTAAAGACCAGCCATTCGCTTGATCGGTGACCATTATCTGACAAATAACCTGGAAAGCCTTTAACATCGAAGGCAGGTTGGCGACTTGAATCTATTTTACAACAATTTTCATGGCAAGTGCTCAACTGGGGTTGCCCGCTTGACTCCACCCAGAGCGATGCATGGTAGAAATACACGATGAGCCACTGCAGCCCACCAGGACGTGGTTTAGCTTAGTGTCCCTCGGACGACACGGTTTAAAAATTCTTTCATCTGGAGAACGTCATCACTATGAAACGACCTCCCTGAGGCCGTGTTCTCCAACGAGTATAATATCCAAAGATTCGAGACCAAACGTATCAGTAAATAGTCATATTATCTTCTTTATTTTCTTAAATATTTCCATCCTACGTTACTTATTTACTAAAGAAGACATTTATAATATGCTTGTTTTACTTTCCGTTTTCTTTATATTGATGATAATTTCAAACGGTATACAATTTTTAAGGCCTAAATTGTCAATGTCGTGTTAATTATAACAGCTACATAACTTCAATGACAACAGTATTGTTGTTTTAAGAATGGTATCCCTAAAAATTGCCTTGTAATTAGAGTTAACGAAACGTTAATTTCGAGCTAAAATCAAGAAACAAATTCCGGTGACAAATATAAGGGTGCGTTTTCACGGAGTCGACATTATTGATCGACATTGCAGAACGACATTGGCGATCATTTCCCCCTAAACCAACATTTCAAGTTATTTCACTTTGTAAAGATGCACCATAACATTAACGTCTACTTTTGCTGGCTTCCCCAACGGCAAGTTGCGAAACACTGATTGGTTTATGTTTTAATCAGTCATTTACCAGTTTTCAATTTATTGTTCAAAGAGAAAGTGTATAAAATCATTAATTATAAGCAATAATAGGCTGGTAGTCCTATAGTATTGATTAATAATTAAAGTCTCATTAAGTTAATAAAGAGTAGTGGAAAAATGTATGAACCTAAAAATTTATAGGTGCAAATCATATTTTAATAAGTTGTGTGTAGACATTTATTTTTGGAAAATGCGAATCATGGTTATAAGTTAGTTAGTTGGGGACCCCTAGTTTCTAACCCCCGCGAGACGGGTGAGTGGTCCGAGAGTGGCAGCTGTCCCGCCCCTTTAAACTATCGCGAAAACCCCGTTGCTTTAAGACCTCACAGGGCTAGCAAGCAAAAAACGGGGGAAAGTTTTTATATTTTACTGCCATGGCAAATCCTACTCATCGGATCTTAATCCGACAGACCATGTGTAGGAGTTATACTACAGTGCATTTAAGGTCGCTCGTGGAACAAAATCACCTAAAGCTGATTTTTGCGTTAATGTCTAGCTTTAGTCGCCCCGATTAACATACAAAAAGTCCCCACCGCTCCGAGGGTGCAAACCACCCCCAAAAGTACATTTTTTTAGTTTTTGCCTATTATCTCGAATATGGTTGATTTTTTCAAAAAAAAAGTAGATAATAAAATTAAAGCCAATGAAATTATCTACAAACTGATGTATATAAGTCTATATTTTAATTAAAACAGTGGCGTGCACCAAACGTTTTAAGTCGACAAAGTACATTTTTTTTGTATATTTTTTATTTATTTTAAAATAAAAATAAAAGAAATTGTTCTCCTACAGAAATTAGATCACTTTTATTGGCATTTGGAGTTAAAAAAAATTGCTTCTTTCGTTTGTAATTCCGGATTTTTTTCTAAAAGCCTATAGGTTGACAACTTTCCTTTTTTATAAATTGCTGATGTAGTATCACATTCAGAAATGGCATGGCAAAATAGGATAGAGGATGTAAGGACACCTATCTTGTTCTGCAGGGAACTTATGTTAGTGATTTTATTTGGTTTTGTGGTCTGGCCAGGTCTTAACATAAAGATGTTGTCCGTTGCGAAAAGACTATAAACATAACCTCGACAAAATGGGGAATCACAAAGAGCAAAGAAAATGTACGTAACTATAGTTATACTTACTTATTAATGATATTTCATTGATATTAAAAGCACATTAAATAATAAATTTTTGTACACTAGCCGTTATTTTTAAAACCCGGTTTACGTACCGCAGTGTTATTCTATCCAGCCCGTCTGGATTCCATCCGCCTACTATGTAGTAGGAACGGGCCGGTTATAAGCAGGTTACAATTTTTAGCACACACAAATCTAAATAAAATGTAAATAAAATATTATGTACCTATTTATTGTGGTGATTTTTTCATTTTAACGTTATTTTTAACTACACATCTTCTCTAAGCGAAACATGATTTTTTAAGAAATCCAAAACATAGCGATTTTAAACGCCTAGTGCACGCCACTGTGTTAATTAAAATACAGACTTATATACATCAGTTTGTAGATAATTTTATTGGCTTTAATTTTAATGTCTAGCTTTTTTTCAAAAAAATCAACCATATTCGAGATAATGGGCGAAAACTAAAAAAATGTACTTATGCCTCACGAAAAAATGGATAATTTAATCCTGAGCATGAATATTGACTGTTAATATTTTTTTCCAAAAATTATTTAACAAAAAAGTTTAAATACATATGCGAGATGTTACACGTGGCGACATCTCGTAGCAATCGAGCTATCCACCCAACCAGACCAGCGAGGAGAAAAAAGTTTAAATTGTTGCTATAAACTGTCGTATCCATATCTTTAAGCAACTCACTAATTTATAGCTTTTTTTTTAAATGGTACAACAGACAAACAACTACTGTATTTCTTACTACAATGCTAACATCTAAAGGTGGGTTTTCATGCATACGAAACACGACGGTCCGATATCCAAAATGACGTTTAATTTCGTCCGAAATTCTTGCCAATATTAATGACTCCGTTTCTGTCGTTCCGAACTTTGTCAAATTGCATACATTTGACGTTTTACTTATAGGTTATAATTTTGTTTTGGTCCTTTTTTTATTTTCAATTATAGCGTTTAATTACCCATTTGATTTCATTACGTTTTTAAGCAATATATGTGCGACAACGACGAGCATTATCAGCTTAATGTCATCTAATTCACTCCTGAATTTACCTGAGTGCACAAAACAAAGAGTTTTGTTTAGTGACCTGAGTGTAACTGCAAGTCTTTCACTTTCTGATATTGGTCCACGTGCGTTTCATGTTTTATTCACCTTGGACTATAATTGAAATACTTTTCAGAAACTATTAATTTCATTTCTTGAAACAGGTTGTGATAAGCGCCCTAATTTTGCCCCCATTATTTTCGTTTCTTTTTTGTTTATTTTTCATTCTTAATGTAAGCAGATAGGGAATTATAATATTATTATTAATGACTCTGATTTATTTCGTTAATATTCATTTTATAATAAAATATTAGAATAGAAACAATAAAACTCACAAAAAAAGTCAAATAGTGAGGTTAAAATATAGACGATTGTCAGATAAAGTTAAAAATATTTTAACTCATCGGATGGTCGGACGAAAGTTAAAATTATTCGGATAAATATTGGCGCGAAAACAATGCAACCAATAGAAATACTTTCGGATCATCGGACCGTCGTATTTCGTATGCATGAAAATCCACCTTAATACCGCAAATTATCGCGATTTTGTACATTGGGTTAAACATAAAATAATGCCATAATTAACAGTATTAGACGTTGGTATGGTCTCTGCATAAGAACCTTACGTAATTTCTTAACAATTGTGTGTTTTCCTAAAAAACAATCGAGCAACACATTTCTGACGTATGACATAAAGATGTTAGTTTTCAAATGGAACCCTTGTATTTTATTCTTGGGTTTCATAAAACTTTTAATTCTCTATTCAGATATACAGTGAGCTCAAAAAGGTTGGAATAAATTCGTTTAAAATTTAGGTGATTATTTTCGGAAAAAACGCTTGGACATTTCAATTATTATTTTTAATTGCGAATTTTTTGACATAAGAAATGTGTATACAGGTTGTCTCAAGAAGAACATATACCGTCAACATTAATTTTTTTAAATCGAACACCCTGTATATTATATTATTTTTAAATTCTACGATACATTACAAACACTTTTTTCTGAAAAAATGATGAGATCCGTGGATTTTTAGTTTTAATTGCCCATTTCTTTATTATTATTGTAACCTGTTACCTGAATTAATTTATTTTGACACAGACATTTACTCCTTGTCAAATATTCTTCAAATTGTGTAGATCTATCTAACTTCAAGTAATTCTGTACAAATTGCGCGGTTAAGTGAAAAAGATAGGATAGAGGTACTAATGATGCTTGGCTATGGAGATAGGATGCGAACCCAAACAGAAGTGTGTGAGTTATTTAACAATAAGTACCCAAACCGAGCACCAATATCTTAATCTGTTGTTAGTAAAATTGTAAAAAAATATAGGGATTTGGGGCATGTTAGAGACAATTATATTCAAGGTCGACCTAGGATTTTAGAAGATGTGCAGTTAAATGTCCTCTTAGCTGTCCAAGAAAACCACCATAGTGTTACTCGCGGTATTGCCACGGAAAATTCTATTTGTCAAGCAACCGTAATGAATTATTTACACAAAAATAAATGGCATCCCTATAGGGTACAGTTGATTCATGAATTTAATGAAGATGATCCGGATAGAAGAACAGAATTTTTCGAAATAATGATGAACAGATACATTGAAGATCCTAAAATTTTAAAAAGAATTGTGTTCTCTGATGAAGCAACGTTTACTCTAAATGGGCATGTGAATCGCCAAAACTGTCGATATTGGGCTAAGGAAAATCCGCACTGGATCATGAAGTCCCACACACACTACCCGCAAAAAGTGAATGTTTGGGCTGGAATTGTTGATAACCGGATTTTAGGTCCCTTCTTTTTTTATGGTACGTTAAATGGCGAACTGTATCTAGAATTTTTAGAATTTCAGTTAATACCGGCACTTGCTGTACTCTATTCAAGTCCAGATGAGCCAGACATTCCCAACAATAACTTATGGTACCAGCAAGACGGAGCACCAGCCCATTACACACGCCCGGTGCGTGAGTACTTGGATACAGTCTTTCCTGGCAAGTGCATTGGTCGACGGGGTCCAATATAATGGCCGGCAAGGTCACCAGATTTGACCCCGCTAGATTTTTTTCTGTGGAGCTATTTAAAGTCTAAAATATTCTTTAACAGACCTAACAATATTGATGAACTTAAAGCTCGAATAAGGCATGAGGTTAGATTAATAGAGCCCCAGGTAATATCTACATAATGTTTTGGAAGAATTCAAAAATCGACTTGCATATTGCCAGGAAGTTGGTGGCGTTCAATTTCAACATTTATTAAAATAAAATTTAATATAGTCTACGTAAATATTATAGACTAAATAGATGTAAAGAGTTCATTTTTAATTGTAGTTTTCGTACCAGAAAAAATGTCAATATATCGAAAACCGTTGACTTTGGAGATATGGTATGTTATACAAAAAGTGTTTAGAATGTATCGTAGAATTTAAAAATAATATAATATACAGGGTGTTCTATTTAAAAAAATTAATGCTGACGGTATAGGTTCTTCTTGAGACAACCTGTATACACATTTCTTATGTCAAAAAATTCGCAATTAAAAATAATAATTGATATGTCCAAGCGTTTATATATATAGTTGTATGATTTATTGTGTAGAATGAAGAAGAAAGAGTTTTTTAAGTTTGATAAAAGTCAATTCAATTTCCTTAACAAGTATTTCTCTTATTAGATAAACACTTCTTGAGAATTATAAAGAGTTTTATAAGTTGAAAAATAATGCCTTACAACTAAATTTCAGTGCCTTACTATTTTAAAGTTCAAAAATAGCAGCATTAATTTGAGACCATAAAAAAAATGGAACCTAATTAATATCACGAAAATGGAAACACAGGTATAGGGAAATAATAAGAAGTTGTTAAAAAACTAATAGAAATTCTAAAAATGAACTGTACACCGTCACTTTCGGCATGATGCGGCAACATCGCGTCATCAAAAATATTTTAGAGCAAAAAAATACCTACTAGTTTAGGCACTTCAATACTAATACGCGGTATCTAAGCTTCGACTCCTTTTTATAGGCAATTAATGGATTCGTTAATACCAAGAAATTATAATAATTCCTAGCCAGCCCATTTGGCTTGCAATTAATAATCTCCGAACCTTTAGTTATGGGCACTAAATTGGATTTAGTGTGCATGATTGCGAGGACGGCGGCCAGTCGGGGTCACCAAATGTGCTGTTAGGTAGGGCAGCAGGTGCAAATGAATATTATATTCGCTTTCAGGATTTATTTCGGTAACGATTTGAGCCAGTTTATTTTATTAGTGTATTCATATCGGGGTTGTATTTTTTATGTCGCTGTTTTGAGAGTTTATGAGAGCATAAAATATTTTATATATTTTTTTTTCGTTTTAATGCTTCCATTTTACAATACATGGAGTTACATAAAAGTTCTGATATTATATTTTTTAATATAACATTGACCTTTGTAGTAGTAACTTTAAGTAGGTTTTACGACAACATATTTCGGCAACACGGGGGCATAATTATTATACCTCTATATTTTTTAGATTTTATATTTATCTCTTCCCTTCGCTTCACTCTGTTTAAGGTTTCCTATTTAATTTTTTATGTTTAAAGCAACATTTAACCAAAACAGCAAAACACCATGCAATTGTTTCTAAAGATTGTTACTTATAATCTGGGTAACCTCGCAATTTATCTCGAACCAGTTCTAAAGTTGGCACTATATTATCCTCGTAAAAGTTGTAAATATTTGGCAGAATAAAATCCCTTGTAGTATTGTCAGCCGTTTTGAATTTTTGGTTTGCGCTTTTTGGAATGACCGGTTACAGTCCCCAAATTAATTACGTTATAAACTCTTATAAAACCCAAGTTGGGTTAATTTATATTACAAGTACATTCTTGTACAAGGCGCATTATCAGATTTTCCCGGACTTTCTTTTTTTAAACATGCGCACATATTTAAAATAATGCGTTCACATTAAACATGTAAATCTTTGTTTTCTAATTCCAGATTTATTTTGCTTTTGATGGCCGACTCTGGCACCGACTCATTATATTGCTGCGATAATTCACCTTGACCTTCTATTTCAAATTGTCGCCAAAAGGTCATACTGATATAATCAAATATAGGTACCAAGTAAAAACTTACTTGTCTAACACCACACAGCATACCTCAAACATTAACTGGTTTTAAAGCTAATAAGGGATCACGCAATTGGCAGAACCTTAAACTATTTGCTGTTCTTGTCTACAGCATATTAATTTGTATTTATATGCTGCTCTATTAATTTTCCCACTCGGAAAAAATAGTTCGCGATTTAAATTGCTAGTGGGCCTCGACGGTCTATCCCCAGGATGTTGCCAGTTCTACAAAGCTTTGGTAAGTGTAGGAGGAACATAAAGGTTTATTAATTGTTTATTTTTTTTTGTTTGAAAACAGTGAAATTCCTTTTTAGTTTGATTTAAGTTATTTTTGTATAAATAATGTTTCTGAAGTACTAAAAAATTATTATAATATTCATGAATGGCTTGTTCCCTTTTTCTTTGACATTGAAAATTTCTTGGTTTAAAGTACATTTGCAAACTAGCTTTCAAAGATAGTTGCTGACTATCAATTAAATACTGATATAAAAGAACACTTTTAATAAGAAAATAATTTTTAAAAAAGATCTGACAGCCCCGATTATGATGCCGATCCCTTTGAAGCCCGGTCGAAGCTTTTTTATGTCATCAAACTGACTTTGGAAGAAGTATACGAGTATTATTAATACCATTATTGGTGAATGCTGCTTCAACCGTAAAAAGTATACCCGATACAACACGATGATTATTATTTATCAACCGACAAAATTCCATGCATTTAGTATAATTTTCTTTTTTTTTTTTTTTTTTTTTTTATGATAAGGCACAGCACTACAGGATAAATTTTTTATGGCGCTCTAGGAGCGGTGCGTGTGCGCAGGAAACGGAGCGGTGCGTGTGCGCAGGAAACTTTAGCCGAGGAAAAAGCTCCTAAAATATCAATGTATCGGGTTTTAGGTTCTGTATTCTCTGTACATGGTATGGATACAACCTTTGCTCGTGATTGCTCGAATTCTTTGTGAGCTAGTCGTTGCATCTTCCTTTACTAAATCCAGAATATTTTCTACTTCTTCTAAAACTTGTCGAGTAGCTCGTTCAGATGTTATGTTAGCACTGGGAAGCTCATCGGTCTCGCACCATTTGTTTAAAGCTCTGATAATAACATTTCTATTTGGATGGCTTTGATGTGGAAACCGTTGACGATATTCTTCAACAGCAGCTCTAACACATAACTATTACAGGAACCATAAAAAACACCATATTTGCATATTCTAAATTTGAATAGATGTTTGACATTTTGTAACACTTTAATCATTCAAACTTAAAAAAAAAACGTTTAATTACTGTCACAGTGCACTGACATATTATCAAAACAGCAAAGTTATCAAATGTTTTTGAGTCTCGAACATCGCATACTCTGATTATGTAAAAATTTGGATACATATGGAATGCTGAATAGAAATGTTTAATTACGCTATAACTTGAAAGCAAATGAAAATTGAATAAGAACATATGGGTTCTTTTACATTATTTTCACGTGTATTATACACTCCTGTAGTTTGGTCCGTTCCTCCCGACTCTGCATAATTACTTTTGAATTTAATGTATTATTTTAAATTTTAACAGGTACTAACTAGGCATAAAGACCCATTCTTTTCGTCGAAAATATTTGGTCTACTTCCACCGGTGGCGTCCACTCAAACACATATTTTTATATTTTTAATTATTACTATTTTTGTCACTACGCCGTATAATTCAACATAAAGCGTTCCTAAATTTTTCTCGTGTGATAAACGGTCTTAGATTAAAAAAATTAAAGACATTTTTATTTATCTGACGCTGAAGTCAAATTTATTTTAAAATTCTTTCAAGAAGCACAAACGTGAAGCCTATAAAAGCACTATCAGAATAATGTGTTTTAACATAATTCACTAGTATAAATACTTCCCTTCGGCATTGTTCAGCAATGTTTACACTTTAAATTTGGGAAACAAATGTACGAAAGTTGGTCACGCCATTCTCGGGGCGTATATAGAGCCAGCGGCAATGTGACCTGTGAGACCTTTAAGTGTATCCAACTGAATTTGTATTAAATTGTTACAAGGAAAGCATGTTATGCTTAACATTACTTAAAGGGTATCTTTTAAATTATTAAGGCGATTGTCTACTTGTAGCGGCTTTGAACAAAAATATTTATCATATAAGCGAATAAAATTGTTAATTTATTTCTCATATTTATAGCAAGACTATAGAGTAAATTTGTTTATCCTCATGTCATGGGATTTTAAATTGCACTAACCAAATTTTAAAAATTTATCTTTGTAATACTAGTACCTAAAGGATGCCGAAAATGTCTTAAAAACGTCGACTAACACTACAGACCCAACCAACAAAGTTATTTTATAATTCAATGGTAATACAACTATTTCATTTTATTGGTATTTTATTAATACTTCCAAAATGCTAATTGATCACATAAGAGCTTCGATAGACACTACTCTGTTGTAGGCAGCTAATGTGTTTTGTAACTTTATCGTCATAATGTTTATATAACAGAATAATAAAATATCTTATAAAACAGGCATAAAATTATTGCACCAACGTTTCTATAAACAAAAATATTTTAGCCTAAAAAATACAATTATTTTATGGTGACTTTATAGTACATTTCGGCGACATTTTCACTTTCCTTATAAATATATTTTAAAATCGTTTTATAGTGCCTTCCTGTGACTTTAAAAAAACAGATATAATAGAGTACTTCTAAAAACAATTCGCATTTAAAAGTAATTTGTTGTTCATAAATATTTTATAGTATGGCAATTCTACTACAATATAGAAACAAAAACAAATTTCTTATAAAATTAAAATGTTATCATGAATAACCATTTGCTGTCGCCAACTACATAATAAGATATATTAAGACAACTAATTTTATACCATCCCTGAGTCACCTGACGTTAGGTTAGGCTAGAATAAAGATTTTTTTGTCAGTATTGGGTTCTAAGCTAAACATAAACATTAAAACTGTCGAACATCAAATATGAAATTTTGGAGAAGTGGTGCTTTTCGAAGAAGATTAAAGATGTGTTATGAAAATATGATATCCATGAACTGCCTCAGTGAATCGGATCAATCGTCAAATACCACTTACACTTCTCTTAATGCAAGTAGCAACGTATATGCGTATTTGTTGATAAGTTTTATGTATAAATTTAAAAGATTAGTGTGCAAAAAGTTAAAATAAAATAAATTTAGCGGTGTAGCGTACAATAATGCCCAATTCTTTTATTAAGGAACACAAGGAGTCCAAAATTATTTACTGCTTATGAATTAACACCCCACTCGATGACGATACCATTTATAATAATATGGTGGAGACAGTATTGTAAGCAAAAGCGGCGGCGGCGCATCATACGCTAAGTTGTCCACTGTTCAGGAGGTCATCTCGACACCGAAATAATCACTAAACCTCTACTATTTGTATTTATTTTTGTGTTTATTAATCAATAAAATGATATTTCGTTGTACCTTTATATGATTAAGATAGACCATACTCCCTTAGTTTATATTCAGTTTTAAAGTAGTTCGGTACTGTCGCAGTACAAGCATAATAGTATATTAAAGTACACGTTTTATAAAGCATTATATTATAGCACGGGTCCATGTTAAAAAACGAGCCGCTTGCGGCGAGTTTTTTAAGGGGACAAGTGCTATAATGGCTTTATAAAACATGTGCTTTATACTAGTTTTTCTATTTTGTCGTTTTTTTTTTAATAAATAAACACATATTTAAAAAGAAAACAAACCCTTCAAAATTTATAAATTATTATGTCCAAAATTTATGTTGGTAACACTATTACAATTTTTTTATCAAGCTTGCCATGAAAATAAATAAATTTTAAATTGTGTCAGCCATTTTGCCACAAAATTTGTGTTTTAAAATTTTATTTATATTAACAAAATATTATGGAGCAAGATAATTTAAGTTTAACTCCCCCTGAGTTAAGGGATATTGCACATAAATGTATAAATCAACTTTTGCCAGAAAAATCCCGAAAATTATATAAAAAGGACTATGAGACCTTCACAAGTTGGTGCAATACAAAGGGCGTGTGTAAGATTTCAGAAAATGTTTTACTAGCTTATTTTGAGGAAGAAAGTAAAACCAAAATGTCATCCACCCTGTGGTCCTTATACTCAAAATTAAGAGCTTGCATTAATATTGACAAGAACATAGATATAAAGGATTATGCTAGACTGCAAGCATTGTTAAAAAGAAAATCTGTGGGCTACAAACCCAAAAAGTCTCTTGTTTTAGACTTAGACGATATTAATAAGTTTATAAATGGGGCTGATAATAGCAGTTATTTAGGATTAAAAGTAAGTAGTATTTACATATCTATATGCATTTTGTTTTGTACAATTTCACAGGTTTTATAAAAAAAAAATTTTTACAATAAAGTTGGAGAACGAACATTTTTAAATTACACCAATTTCTATTCTATCGTATGAACAGTAGGTAGACAGCTATCGAGATACAATAGTAGTAACTATGTAAATTCTAGGTTGCTTTAATTATGGGGTACAATGGAGCATGCCGGAGAGAAGAACTGACCAATATGGATGTAAAAGACATTCACTTTAAGGTTGCTTCCATTACAGTACACATTCCCAAAACTAAAACACATGTAACAAGAACGTTTCTTATAATTGATCAATCATGGATTAATTTGATTAGACAATATTTTGATTTACGTCCTAAGAATGTTACAACATCAAGATTTTTTCTTACGTATAGGAATGGGCATTGCATAAACTCACCTGTAGGTCTAAATACAATGGGAAAAGCTCCTAGCCTTATTGCAAAATACCTGTGCAAACCAAATCCAGAATGTTTTACTGGCCACTGCTTTAGACGGTCTAGTGTCACCGAGCTGGCCAACAAGGGAAGCGATTTGGTTACCATTAAAAGGCACGGGGGATGGAAGTCTTCAGCCGTGGCTGAAGGCTATATTGAAGATTCTCTAAAAGCGAAAATGGATGTAGCGCAGAGCCTCTCTTCTAGTTTAACACCTTCATTAATAGATAATATTGATAATACTGCTACACCCTTACCTGGATCATCAAGATCGACAATAATTGAAGGAGTAGAAACTGCTTTTCAACCAAGTCTAATTAAAAATGGATTGGATTCTGGGGTCAGTTATCACAAAGTTTCGCATACTATGAATACTCAAACTATGCCTGAATTTAAGGTTAACGCGTCCGACACGAGTACAGTGACATTAAATGTTTATAATAACTGCACTATAAACAATGCCTAATTAGCATTATAATATAGTTGGAATTTGTATTTTTAAGATTTAATTGATATTTTTTGCAAAATAGTTCTCCTGTTAATAAAGTTAATATTTAATATGTTTTTTAATATTTTATGAACCAAAACAACACGTCAATCACGTCATACAGATTTGTAGATCTAGGCAACCAAAGATACATACGTGGTTTTGTGTAGTATTTCGCACATTTGGACTAAAAAATATTAGTTATCTAGAATGCTATGCCGAACGGTGAAAAAAAAACATGTCAGTAGGGCCAACCTTTAAATAATAAAATTCGGAGTTCGAAATGGATATATTTCGAACTCGCTAGCGCGTTCGAGACAAAATTAGAAAAATATATTTTAAATGTTTTATAGAGATTGCGTAGTAGCTTAATTATGTTAAAATGCTTGTTATTGATACAAGAAAGACGCCATTGTTGAATGGGAGCGTTCGGGAACATGAAAATGGACAGACTTGAAAGTACGAAATATCTCATTTATGTTAATATTTACAGCTGGTAAATATATACAAATTAAATTATAATGATGCGTAGAACAAATTGGCTTAAGTTTTTCTGAAGAAAAGGATCAAATCGACAAAGCTAATTTTTTACCGTTTTAAAAATTTCCCTTGAACGTTAATAAATACAGAGCCTGCTTATATTTTGTTAAAAATATGCTATATATTTCTCAATAAAATTTAATTCGCTGTAAAAACTTGGTCTCTGAATCACAATAAACGAGCTCTAAATAATATGAAGAATGGAAATAAAATAAATAATATGGCCTCTTACTTTTCTTGTAAATAGTTGACGACGTTAATTATATTTTTTCTTTGTCTTATTCAAAATTGCTCCTTCTAACATTTAAAATAGATTTAAAAAGCTTTTTTATTTTATTGCTGTTATTTCATGCTGCATTTTCGTTTTATAACGTTAACCTGAAACTACTAAAACCCTTTTATAAAACTGTTATTTAATTGTTTCAAAAATACAATACGCAAGTATATTTTATAGTGCAATATGAGAAGCTTTAATAAAACTCTCTAATAATGTTTACTGAAGGATTGTATAAAATGGTGCCAATTTTGCATTTACAGCAGTTGTAAAAACGCATTTAAAACGTTCCTGAGAGAACAGTTGTTGTTTTATAATTCTTTTGTAAAAAACGTTTTCGCGACCATAATAAAATATCAAAATGCTGGTTGGAAAGTAAGGTTTTCAGAAAGTACCGTGCGATAAATAGTACAATAGTACAGTGCGTATTCTCGAAACGGGGCTAGAGTAAATGGTGAGTGACAATACAGCCAGCATTTGTAGCATAGACTATTTTCGACGAAAAATTTCCTAAAGTCGCTTTTCCGGCGGGGGATTTTTATCATTGCCTGAGAAAAACCGTGGCTCTATACAGGCAAGCAGGTACTACACAACATAAAAAAAGAGCTGGAAGACCATCTTATTCTGTAAGAACAGAAGGACTTGTTGCAAACTATCGTGAAATAGTGCAAAATATGACAACAAAATGTGTTAGACGCCTGTCTCAACAAGTGGGAAGATTGTATGGAACATGCAAGACTATTCTTAAAAAATATTTAAATTTGTTTCCTTATAAAGTGCAAGAATGCCAAGGAGTACAAGCTACAGATTTTGAACGACGCAAGAATTACTGTCAGTGATATACAGAAAAGTTATTGGAAAGAAATGATTTTTTATACCTTAATTTGAAGAACAATATTTTTAAAACACCGCTTGAAAATATAGAACAAGATAGGATTATCCAAGAATGTGGTAACATTTCTCAAGAGATGCTGGTCAACGCTTTCGAAAATATGATGAGACGTGTGAATTTACGCTTGGAGCACGGCGGTGGCCAATTCCTTTCTCTATATTCTTACTTTGTTAATTTTGTAGACAACAGGAATGAATTTATTTTTCATCTATCAATTATTTACTTATAATACCTTAGGAACGGTTGCTAATGTATTTTCGGCCAGTAAACCTGCAAGATGGCGACGGGCAAATCATGTCAGTGCGCTCAAATCACGTGTAAACGAAGATAAATAGTTACTAGGATTTCACACCAGAAATTATTAAAATTAAATTCCAAACATAAACAAAAGCAACTTTTATTAGGTACCTAGATCGTATATCTATCATGTTTCCTCGTGTTGAGTAAAATACATGCAAGAGAGAGACACACACCGGTGCTAAGTAACACGAACCGTTATACGATCACAGGCCAGGTCAGGCTTTGCTTCTTCGCTGCTATAGTTGTAATAGTACGGGCAAATCAATAAATTTTAATTAATTTTTAGGATAAACGCTTACCCACTACGAAAAACTTCGTTTTTAAAAACGCTTATACTCCTCCATGTTTATGATTGTTCGCTAAGATAATGCAAGTCAAAACAACTCTTTCTCCATGTTTATATTTTTATGAGCTTTCGATTTTTAAGTAACCGTAAAATTTTCTTTTTTGCATTTCCTTCCTCTAAAAACATTTATTAAAGCTGGCCAGTTGGTTTAAACCAGTGCCAAAAAGGTCATATACACATACACACACACCATCACACACACACAACAACATTTTTTAGTTATATTACAGGACATGTAAAATATAAAAGCAATAATTAAGTTCTGCAAATTTTTTTGTTTTATTTTCCCGTACTATTAATTGAATCCACATTGCCATGTAAAGCGATACACCGGCTTCGGGCGTCGAAATACGTCTTGAATGGAATTAAACGTGCTAGGCAAAGATATAATTATAAAGTAATATTCAAGTGTTATTGTTTCAGGTTTTAGACAACATTGTTTTGGTGTTTTGATTTGTCATTTTAATTCGTTTTTATCCATTTTTGTGCCTTGAAACTTCATTTAATACTAAAAACAGTTCTTTTCAGAGCTATTCCCATCGTACTATTGCGTTGCCGGTAAGTATTTTAGACATTTGTAATTATTTATTCGTTTTAATTATTCTAACCTCTATTTTTATAAATAACACTTCTTAATATATTATTGTATTTATAGGAAAATATGAGTGAACAAGTTATGGACCATGATTATTGTGCTGAAGCATCTTCTTCACCTAAACAAGGTTATTGTCTCATGCAAGGAAATAAAGTTGCCCAGCAGTTTGTTCAAAATGTTTTCAAATATTTTGTGGAAAACCACCCTGAGTTGCCTCCGACCAAGGTTAGTAGTAGTAATTGAGGTTTTTCTCACAACATGCCATACTTCCCAGTCCAAAGTTTTTGAGATTACTTATTAAATATTTATAGAGCCGCATTAATTTTAGGAAACTGCCAAAGCCTTGCAAATTAATATCAATTGAATTGGTGCGAAAATACAAAAATGGATGCCAGGAATCCACACTGGTTTTGAAACGACCCAGACGAAAATATTTAACTGATGAAGTACCTAAAAACCTCTGCATGGAGATAAGAAACGAAATATACGACATGTATTCTGAACTCAACAGATGATGACGAGTAGAGCTAATTTTATGTTGCCATTTTTTTTACTACCTATATTTTGATCCTTTTTGTGTACCATTTTTTGCTCTCAGTTCTTGTCTATTTACTAGACAAGTTCAACAGAATGTTTTTACCTCTTATTAATAATTATACGTTTACTTTTCTTACAAGAGAGAAATTCCAATAATTTAATTAATGATAAACATCATGACAAGTTTAGGATAGTGGACAAATTTCACTCCTACTTTACACGGGATTGCAGGAGCAGTATTCACATTCCTGGCTTTCGACTTAGAGCATTCAAAAAGTTTTTAATCACTGGCTCCTGTTAAAAAAGAATAGTAAATATAAACAGATTCAAATGTGAAATTAAATCCTACCTCACATACAATTGCTTTTATTCCATTGATAAGTATTTCGGTCCTTCATGAATCTTGCGACTCATATGTGTGTTATGTATGTCTGATGTAACATACACTAAAGTGTATGTTCTTTCCATTTTCATTTATTATGTTATGAATTTATATCGACTAGTTTTAAAATTTTAATAATAGTTTGGCAATGTTAATATTTACTTTGTAAATCTGTGTAACAATAAATAAATAAATAAACTGAAAAAAAATGTTGACTCAAAGTGCTATTTCACCTAATGACAGAAAAAATACGCATACGAAAAAATGACAGCAGTGCACCACTTGTTTTATAAAAAATTATCTGAAGACATGTTTGTAAGCCACTTGGTGGAGCACTACTTTCTAAATAAAGTATGTGCTTTTATATCCTATTAACACATACTAAAATTGAAAATAATCTTTCAGAGATAGTATAAAATAGAAACAGCTAGTATCAAAAAAATGTGGCCGTTGCGGGCATACGTTTAGATAAACTTCTCTCCTAAAAATATCATGAGAAGTCACCCCGAAATATTTCTAAGTTATTAAGGAATACCCTGTATATTTAAAAAAATTGTTTTCAATATTATGGAAATTAACATATTTTATTACAATTTTAAGTCCGGTTCTGACCATAAACAGCTGCTCGCCATTGTATTGCTGCCAATATTATTCTTACTAAAAATTAAATAGCTGAAATATGACTGTTGTCACATGACATGTAGGCCATCTTGCAGGTTTACTGGCTGAACCAAGTTTATAAACATCAGCATAATATCATAGGAAATCTTAGCGGACGATAAAGTTCATAATGCCCGGTGATTTTCGTAAGGCCCGATAATTATTATTAAAAAAAATATATATTATTAAAGAAAATATTTTCTATTTATTTTTAACAATATTTTTACATAATATTATTCTGTTTTTTCTATGTAAATGTACAATTTTTGAATTTTCCTGAGAAAGAAGCTGGACCAACTATGAAATTTTGCTAAGTTTCTCGATGTGCATGCAGATTCCTGCTCTATTTCAACATTAATTAACATATTTTCTTTTTCTGTAACAGAGATAGCTATCATTTAGCTATTCGGTTTTTCGACGTGATGTTTTCCTCTAAATAACCCTCCGCTACGCTAGTACTCTTCCACTTTCCGTGTAGCTTAAGGGTTGCAACGGAAGCACCACCCTTGATAAGAAGCGTGGACGAGGTCCGGCGTAGGCAATATTCCTCCTAAATTAAGAAATTTTGCTATGATTGAAGGAACACGTCCTAGTGTATTTTTACCCACAGGCATAGCTATGCATTTACCATTCGGTAGGTAAGGAAGAATCTGCGTTCCTTAATCCCTTTTGGCCTTAAGGCAAGGTACTGTCTAACCAATTTTAAGGCATCTGTTTGGTCTCCTTCAATTATAGTAAATCTTTTTGGCGTAGCAGTTTTAGTTTCATCAATGGTCATTTGTACCATCTCATTTCGTCTTAGGCCGCCAAAAGCTCCCATTACGAGTATCACTTTATGCAGCAGAAAGGTATCATTCGGCGCATTTTTGATAAAAGTTAAAACTTGTTCACCTTCCAAAACTTTTGACTTTTTAGGAAGATATTCCTTTCATTTAACTGTTAAAAATGCTATTAATTGACAATATCTTGAAATATTAATGTTTTCCTTGATTATTAGTTCAGACTTCACCTGGGAATATTTTGTCCAAAGGCTATTTGGGGTATACTTTTCCGACTAAAATAAATGAAAATAATTAAAAATTGTTATTACCAATGAGCAAAAGGTTTACATACCAATTCCTGAAAGTAAGCCATCATTACTATTTCAGTAATCGCCGTAATTTGGTTTTTAGTTTCCATTGTAGAAAATTTTCTTACTCCTTGTCGTACAGACTTTGCCGGTAATAAGTTTTTCTTAGCTTGTTCAGCATTTGTTAAAATATTTTGTGGAATTTTCATATTTTCGTTTATAAAACGTAAAAGACTTACCAACTCTTAGCAACCGTCAAACTTATTCTATGACAACCAATCAAAGCTAACTAAATACTAAAAATTGGCGAAAATAGTTTTAAAAAAAATGTAGAAGTTAAACTATCTATATTTTAAAATTAATGAAAAATAAAGTATTGTATACACCACAGGCGTTACTACACTATAATGACCATCAGGCGAAAACTATCCCTCGGGCCAAAGGCCCTCAGGCTAGTTGCTCTCGCCTTCCGGGCATTATAGTCTACTAAACGCCCTTGATACATAAATAACTATTGTATTTGTTAACTAATTTTAATATTCATCAGCTTGACATATCATGTGAATTTGGCACAATTTTAACCTAGATCTGGTTAACTACATAGTCCCCTTATAATTGTGATGTGAACCAAGCCCTACGTTTCTCAGTCCAAAACTTTCTTAAATGAAAGTAATTTTTGCTCGCACGGTAGTAAGTCAACAATCAGTAACCAGAGAAGAGAGACAAATATACATATAATAAATAAAGAATTCAAAATGGCGTGGCCGTTAACGATAATCTAACAACTAGTCTTATTTAACTTGCTAGAGTTTCCAGAAAATCCAAGAGTTGTTGTCACAAAGTGGTTTAAAAAGTGAAATTGAAGGATTTGGGGAAATGTTCAAAAACTTAAGCCCCGATATTATTCTCTTCTTTGCTTGTAAAGAGTAGGAGCAGTCAACAAATAAAGAATATTTTAATGGACGCAGGAACATTATAACTAAATTCAGGAAACGCATATCCAGACCATGCAGACAGTAATTAATTGGGCGGAAATTCTTGGGATCATTTTCATAAAGGGTAATCTCAATAATGAACAATATTTAGAACTGCTTCGGCATTTTCAACATGATGAAAGACCCGCATAGTGCGGCGTCTATTATCGAATTTTTGAATTCTACGGTTCCAGGACGGTGGACTGACCGTTTTGAACCATTTAAGTTCGACGTCTACTGGATGCGTACTGTACTAATAATTGATTGTGGATTCGGAAAGATGACATTACTCGTACTTGTGGTAAAAATGAACAAAGTACTTTTTGAAGAGTTCGCTGCTCCCAGCTATTTTTAAGAGAGGCACTAATGCTGGTGGCCTCGATAAGCCCATCTTTCCAGAACTACACGACACATTAAGCAACTTAGGGCTCTGCCCGAGCCAAATAATGATAAGAAGATTGGTCGACACTGCCTGACTTAGAAGCAAAAGAAGAGAAGATCTCGAAGAACAGAGTACTTGTGCTTTTAGACCTATCTAAATCATTTAATATTATTAACGATTCTTTACGTTTATCCAAATTAAAGTATTATGTTCTTGTTAATAATTTTATTCTTTTTTCGTTCTTAAATAATTATTGTACAATAGGGCTCCTGTCTGGGTTCCTTGCTATTTCCTAATACTTAAATCGTTCAAATAATTTAAAGGCATTTGCCGGTGATACGCAATTACATTATTGCTTTGATTTCGATGGTTACGTGCAGACAAGTCATGAATAAATCAAAACTTGAAAACATTGTTGGGTCATAATTTACATTTCTATATTAATTTTGGATACTAAGAATAAAGTTGATATTTTAAAAATACTTTAAGCATAATAGTTTACGGCTCAATATTGCATTTTGTTGATGTTGCAAAGAATTCGGGTCTAGTCTCTGATACTAATCTAAGATTTCAGGAATACTATTATCATATTAGTTTTTTCAGACGACATGTCTTGCTTTGAAAATGCTATACAGTAATTTGCACGTACTAATTATACATTAATTTAAGAAATATCCCTATTTTCTTAACCAACTTAACGTATTGTTACTTTGCGTATAGCTTTTGTTTCGATGCTGATGGTAGATCTCAGGGATGTTAGAAGTAGGCTAACCATGTCACATCATCTTGGCGCAATATTTTAGCGTTCTGTTTCTTTTATTGTACTTAAATATTATAGCTTGCTACTCACCGGGGCAGCCCTAAGGGAATGGGCTGTCAATCCCCCCCCCACCCCAGAACTTATTTCTGGCTGCGCCACTGGTCATCTTATCCAAAGAGGGATGGCAGCAAACCCCGGGTAAAAGGTTGTATATCTGCCTAATAAGGCTATGTTGGAGTGGATTCTTAACAGTAGTAGACGTGTGCTGAATCCTCTGGTATGACTTTTAATAGGACGCTGCAAGTTGACGGAGTACCTACATACGATGGGTGTGGAGGAGGATTTGATTTATCCGGAATGCTTAGAGGACGAAGAGATACCACTGAACTTCCTGAGCGCCTGTGAAGTCTTTTAGACAGTGATGATTCAAAGGGAGGCAGTCGGGATCCCTACCTGGAATACCGTCCTAACCTTCACGAGAAGGTCGGGCAGGTTTGACGAGGGCCTGGTTGGTTGGATGGATGGGGGAAGACCCAGGGGTTGGTAAAAGGGATCGCCTTTGATCTACTTGCTAGGTCCGTGTGCCTCCCCTCCCCTACTACTACTAGTACTACTTCCTAATATGTTACACTTAAGTGCAAATTTATTTATGACTACATATTACAAGAAATTTCTTTTAGATTAACGCAGCACATAATGGTTGCTTTTCTTGTTGATTTGGAATTTTTGAAGCTACTGCAGCTAGCCTGTGCCAGGTTCTGATATTTCTTTCCCTTTTTCGGAATTTGATTGAATATTCTTGACATATCATGTGTTTTTTTAAAATAGAAGACGTTTACTATTATTATTATTGATGTTACTACGTCAACTAGTTCAAAAAGGTTCGCAGTGCGTTAAGAATTTTTTTCACTCTACGTTTTCAAGTTGTGGGCGTGACTGAGATTTATGCGAAGGGCCTTTTATTGGGCCAGCAGGTTGCGTACGACAGGGTCATAAACCCGTCGCCGCAGACCGACCAACTTTCGAACCTATTAAGACTGCATTAAATCAAAAGGACTACGACTGGAGTCGTTTGCGACCTTCGGGAATCTCGCATTAGCCCGATCCCTTGTTTAATTGTTTGAGGGTAACGGTGCCGTTAGTGTTTCGGAGATATATTGGCTGTAATTAAAGAATTCTGCTACTTATTTCCTTTTTTTTTCGGAAAGGAAAGAAGCAAAGTAAAAAATAAAAGGTTTTATTAAGGTAAACACGCCGCGAGATAAAAGTTTTAGGATGAAGGCATACTTTTAGTTGTAGTTTGAGTGAAGTGGCATATCGCTATTAAAACTTAAATCTTGTGGTGTGATGATTTTATAATTTATTATAGTATACTAAGTCATTTTACAGAGTACCATAGCGATATGTTAAAAGATGTTTTTATTCAAATTAGGGCTACTGATATTTTTCAGTGGGATCGTAATTTTGACCTAAAATCCAATTGAACGTAATTTTCCATTTCAGCAAAAGTTACGCCAAGTTTTACTCTTTAAATCACACCTTGTGGTTTTATTTCACAGTTAGATTTCTCTTAGAATTAATAATAATAATAATAATAATAATAATACATTTATTGTTTCAACCATTCAACAGTTAAGTACAAACATTTTACAAAAATGGCAAAAAATGAAAAAAATGGCAAAAAATGAAAAAAATGGCAACAATAGGCCTTGGTAAGGCAGACATCCAGAGGCCCCAGATACTGTTCAGGCCTTAATTTAATATAATAATTTCATATAATACATAACTACAAATTAATATAATAATTACTCCAAGCGAAGTACATTAAATTTAAAAATAAATATGTTTAATGATTTGGCTAAAAAATAGAGATAGGATGGGTGGGGGGGGGGGGGGGTTAAGAAGCAGAAAATAAAATAAAAAAACGAAATTTATCCTATATAGGTACTAACTCTGCATGGTCATTGCAGCGAAAATAAATGATTTCCAATACTATTTTTAAAACTCAAAACGGATTGGTTTGTATTTAAGGCCCTTACAGCATTAATGCAAGAAGCGACACCATAGGAGAAAGACCTTTTATAAATTTCTTTGCGGTGTTGGGGTACGGTCAGATAGTGCCTACGGCGTAGATTTAAATTATGTACGTCTGTTCGAAACCTAATTTTTTGGTATAAGTACGCGGGTGTTTTAAACTTAATTATCTTAAACGCAAATGTGGTGAAATGTAGTTTAAATCTGTTATTCATATTTAGCCATCCTGAAGTAGCGAGATAAGGGGAAATATGGTTTCTTCGCTTTATACCGTATATTAATCCAAGGCATGCATTTTGAACCTTTTGGATTCGGTAACGATCGGCAGCATCCAAACAGGGTACATATACTCCACTGCAATGGTTAAACTGTGACAGAACCAAAGTATCGCACAACAATTTCCGAGTTTTGTGAGGAAGGGAATGTCTATTACCATAAATAAGCTTTAGATTGCCATATGCAGATCTTAATTTAGCTGTCACGTATTCTTTAAAGCGCAATCTAGAATCGATCGTTAAGCCCAGACTTTTACACGAATCACAGTAAGGTAACGGTACATTATTTAATTTGACTGTCATATTGTTCTTCACAAAGTTAATTTGGCTTTCATTTCCGAATAAAATTACCGAAGATTTGCTAGGATTGAGTTTTAGGAGATTATCTGTGGCCAAATTATAGAAGTTGGTTAAGTCTGACATAATAGCAATTTCGGCCGCATTTAGTTCATCCTCGCGAAACGAATAGTAAATTTGACTGTCGTCCGCGTAAAAGTGGTAATTGCAATGTTGGAGTGCATTAAGGAATTTCGAGGTATATATAGTATACAAAAGGGGACCCAAAATGCTACCCTGTGGAACTCCTATGCGAACATCTAAGAAAGATGAATGTTTTTGATTACATATAACTTGCTGAGTCCTGTTAGATAGAAATGAATTTACAAATTGTTCAGCAACATTAGAAAAACCCACGTAATGAAGTATTGCTAAGAGCACCTCATGATTTAGCATGTCAAAGGCCTTGCTAAAATCCAGCAAAACTAAAGCACTAATTTTATTTTGAGCTGCAGCTTTTAAGATGTCGTCAGTGATATCAGACAAAGCACTCTCACAATTACCTTTTCAACAACGCACAAGAAGTTGACATCTTGTTTCAAAGGAAGAGTTATTTTGCAAAAGAACAAAATGGCGTCTATAAAACAGCGGACAGGTTGTTATTTGTCGGTGCGTCATTACTTCCACGGGACTAAAACAATATTAATCTAATCAAACTTACGAAATTCACAAAGTCAAAAGAAAGTCTACAGAGAAAGGAATATAAAAATTAAAGAAATTGCTGAAATTGTCCCTATACCGCTGTGCTGTAACCATGTCATGGAAAAAATAGGACCAACAATTCTTTTTCGGGGAAGAGCCAACCAGACACCAATTTTTTGAGGGTGCAATGTGAGCCCTACAAAAAAATACTCCACATGCGTGTATTCTGGGAATTTACATAACCGGTGAGGTGGAACTAGGCTTCATTAGAAAAAAATGTCAGGTCTACTAAATCATTTCCTTCCCATCAGTTTTGGGGAAACCACTTACAGTAATTCCTACGTCTTTCAAAATCTGCAGCTCATATTTCTTGTAAAACTTGCACTTTTTAATGAAACAAATTTAACTGTTTTTTAAGAATAGTCCTGCATACTACATAAGATCTTCTAACTTCTTGAGACGTAACCATCATTTTTCCTTTCCATTTTTCGTTCCACGTGAGAACGTGGTTCGAGCCGAAATAACCATCAAATTTCGACTCGGAACCACGCTCTCACGTGGAACGAAAAATAGAAAAGAAAAAGGAAAAAAGATGTTTACTGATTGAAATTTAAAAAAGTGGTTCGTCTCAGTTGTTCGTCATTTACAATTTTACGTGTTAATTGTTTTTATGTAATGAGTTTTTACATTGTGGCGTTGATGATCCACTTAATGTTGTCAATGAAAAGTTTTTTATCAATGAAGTTTCCTGTTTCCTGACTAAGAAGCACTGAAGATGGCCCATGGCCGAAAGCGCTCTGCTATTTATTAAATTTTGAAGATTATACACTTAGTACACAAAACGGTTGTTGTTTCCCTCTTAATTAATATATAAGGCATCCTGAATGAGCGTTTCGGAAATCATATTGCGCTTTAAATAAAAAAATCAGTTGCTAATTACGTATTTAAAAGTTAATATTTTGTGATATATAGTTTTGCATGCTGGCACCAAAGATGGCCTTATGGATGGGACAGACTTAGTTTTTTCTACAAAAAATAAAAGCGCTGACTATCATGACATGTACATTATTCGCCATAGTATAATGCTGGTTGGTTTATAACTGCATACATTCAAATAAAACTCTGTTAAACCAAAATACCATATATTTACTTCATTTCAATAGCACTTGTAGAAAATATTTTATAAGGCTTTATAGGTAAGAATCTTTTGACGTTAGATATACTGCACTGTATGTATCTGTGGGATTTACTTATACTCTATTACGAGGTGGCACACTGAAGGGAAAATAACTAGTTTAATTATTCGGAGGAGCCGTCCAGGATAATAATGCATCTTTGCGTTAAACACACGAAAAAGCGTAGTAACAACACATTTTTTTGTGCTTTTACAGTAGAATCGGTCCCATGGAATCCGGTCTCGAAGCGAACTTTCCTCGTCAAGATGTTGTTAGCGAGTCCTGAATATGACCGAGTCGCCAGCCAGCTTTTTTTTTTAATTTGAAATTATTACAAGTATGGAATACCGGCACCAAGTAGTCTGTCGTTGTGACTACCATCGCAGCCATGTTTATACACAACCAATCAGAAAATAGGACAACTTATAGGAGAATGTGCTTTAGCACCTTACAAGGACCCTTGTTAACATAAATTAGTATCCAACAAAATATTTTAAGTTATAAATATATATACTTTAGAACATTATGCGTTTTTATCTTAACTCGAGAAATGAATAATTCCTTATTTTTCGTCCAGCGCATGTTTGTTTTGAGATGTGCGCAATGTTTTTAAAACATTTTTTTTACTCTTACTGCTCTTCATTGCTTTTGTTTTGTTTTCAGCGAAAATCCAACAACGGACCCAAATAGACATGAGATGGTCTCCAGAACTATTCAAATGTTTAAGTCAATGAATCATCCGATTCAGAAATTCCCAGAGGTGCAAACTGTCTCGTCAAGATTGTGGCTTCATTTCTTGAAAATAGAAGTTTTGCAGTATCGTCGGAAAGCGCGCTTTCTTTGGTAAAACGCATCAGGGCTGGAGTGCCGCAAGGCTCACCTCTATCTCCGATACTGTACAATATTATATACCGAAAGATATACTAAGTCAGGAATCACACTGAGCGACCATGATCGACCGTCCGCGATCGACCGGCTACGACCAACAGGTGAAATAGTTGAAATTCACAGTTCTAAGTCACACTGGTCGACCGACCACAACCGACCGCTGTTATGAAAATGTCATACCTGAGATTTTAGGTTACGTATATTTCACAGAAATGTTTACAAACTAACCTTTATTGTTCTGTGTATTTTACACACAATATACTAGTATTACTAGTAATTAAAATATCTTATCAATAATTATTAGCTAAAAACAAAACCAGCGTCACAAAGTTTAGTTAGGTTAGAGTTAGGACGCGCACGCCACTTCCACTGGTTCCACTTGGTGTAAAATAAAAAATAACTAAAACTTTGTCATGCGCATTAAATGGGATAGTCCGCGACCGACCAAAATTTCCAGCAGGTTGGAATCAAACACGGTCGTCGTAGGACGGTCGCGGACGGTCGAGGACGATGGTTCAGTGTGATCTTTGTGGTAAGAATGTACGTGTTGGAAATTTGGTCGTTAACGGTCGGTCGCGGACGGTCGATCATGGTCGCTCAGTGTGATTCTTGCCTAAATGAGCTCTTTTTATTTGCCGACGACACTGCAATTGCTGCGAAATCAAAACAACCGTGGTTGATAATCTCGAGGTTGCAGCACCACATTAAACGTATAGAAAAATGGCTTTCGGCTTGGAGGATTCGTCTGAATTATTCCAAGATGAAGGCCATATTCTTCTCAAAAAGCAACGTTAAACGACCTGAAACTAGGCTTAGCGTTAACGGGGTAAAGGTGAATTGGTGGCAGGAAGTTAAATACCTGGGACTTATCTTCGACTAATTGGAGGCTAAATTCAATTAAAAGAGTAGAGCTTGCATTGCGACAATTGATCTCTATCTACCCCCTGCTTTACAGGAGGAGCAGAATTGGCAACAGGACATAGGTCAACCGCTACAAAGTCGTGGTTAGGCCAGTTTTTACTTATGGTGGGCCCTCGTGGTGTAACATAAGCAAGGCGGAGCTAAACAAGTTTCAGGTAGTTCACAGCAAAGCACTAAAGCTAATAGCAAATGTACCGAGATATGTTATGAACCGAGTTCTACACAATGACTTTAAAATACAGACAATAAAGGAGTTCTTTTTAAAAATCGGGACCGGCTACTACAAACGTACGGACATTTCGACAAATGAACTCATAATACAGTCACATACAAAAGCAAAACCTGACTCGACATACAAACTACCTATAGATTGGCTTCCTCTTGGCGAGCCCATTTAACAGTAGGGAGGCACTAGAAATAGTGGAGAAGCACTATCAACATAGCACCGTTTTAAGGACGGTAAAAAAAGGCGCCAAAAGCAAGCAGCATCAAAATCCCAGACAAACAAGCACGACTTACCAAGGAATAAAGCTACTGCCGAATAAAAATAAAAAATATATATGAACAATACCGACAAGGTAAACGAGGAAAGAAAAGAAGTCACAGGTCTAACCTAGCTTACGAACACATGGAAGATCCCGCATAATGATTATGTAACTTTTTTTTTATATAAAATAAACTTCGGCAAAGGAATTCACACTTCCCTATCAGTGCCCGTCATGCTGCTGTGGCCTCAGATGCTTAACTAATATATTTTTTACACGGTATATTTATGAATATAATAAATACTAAATATCTATAATTAAAGTGATGGATGCAGAAGTTACCTAATTAAAAACAAATAGTTACCGTGTGTCAAGAAAACTTGGGGTGACGTGTGCACACAAACTGCATTAACAGTTTAAACCAGTCTTGTTTGGTTCTTTCATTGTTGTTTTAAAAATTAGCTCTTTTCCTTCGAATTTAAAATATTTTACCTGAGAATACCTAAGCTTTTAATTGTTTTTAACTTATCTTATGTCTCTGTTTTCATTGTAAATGATATGGTTTACCTAAAATATAATTTACCTAAATAAGGTTTAAAATATTACCGAACCCCTTCGTTAAAGTTTTTATTCAACGACATTAAACGTGTTTGTTAATCGTGTTACAAGTAATTCTGCCTCTGTTTTATTGTGCTCGGGGGGTTCAATTTGTTAAGAAATGTAATTTAATGAAAGAACGGTCCAAATTGGAAACTTGGAGAGTAATTTGCATTTAGATAATAGGAATTAATTATGATGAAATGGAAAGTTAACATTTCTTAAAGAATTTAAATAAACCAAAAATTGTTTGAGGGTTTGCCGGAAAAAGCGCAAAAGTTAATTTGTACGGTAAAAATGCAGCAACTTCAAGGCAAATAATGTTCTGGAGGCTCAGGAAAAGTAAATTTATTCTATGATAATTGCCGGTTTCAGGTTTCTTGATAAAAGTTTTTTAATTATGCGGCTGAAGTCGTGACGTAACCTTAAAATTAGTTAAATAAGTAGGTATGTACAGGGTGTTCCAGAAGCACGGTACTTAACTTAAGAAAGTGATTTCTTGTGATAATCTAAGAGAAAAAGTTTATATGAACATGTACTCGCAGTTGCCCCGTTATTGATATACAGGATGTTTAAATATTTTTAAAAAATCGGTTTTTTATAATTTTTTCAAATATCCTTTTCCCAATTTTACTAAAATTTGGTACCGTTATTCATAATGATAATCAGCCCTAACTATATTAAATTTACTACTTTCAGTGGCTTCCCGAAGGGCACCTTCACGAATATTATTGACAAGAAAATGTACACCATTGACTTTTTCTAAATTCTATATTTTTTTTCCTATTTAGCAACTAATAGCACAACTTTTTTGTTCCTTAAGTTGATTTCGTACCTTACGTCGTCTCCGAAAGAAAAAATAAAAACCATTTTATTGCATTTACAAAGAAAATACTAAAAATGAATTTCAAAGTTAATTAAAACCTTAAATTAAAAATAAAATCATTTTTATAAATAATAATACAAAAAAAAATGCAACAGTTAATCAAAGCAAATAAATGTTGAAAATGGCCACCTTCTGATAAAACGCACGATTGCAATCGTCTCATCATTGATTCTCTTACACGTTTAAAAATGCTTGCATTATTTCGTATCGCATTGCATCTTTCAATAGTTCGAATTCTTAAGTCGTTTTCATATAGTACAGGCGTCTTGTATACAAGAAACTTTAGGTGACACCATAAATAGTAGTCTAAAGGATTCAAGTCGGGACTGCGAGCTGGCCAACCTTGGAGACCTGCGCGTCTAATCCAGCAATTAGGAAAAGTATTGTCCAGGTATTGCCGAGCAACTAGGCTAAAATGAGCTAAAACGCCGTCGTGCATGGACCACATATTTGTTCTTATTTGTAGAGGTAAGTATTCTAACAGAACGTCAGGTTCTTCAGATAGAAACTGCGTATATAAGTTTTCATTCAATCGAGGTGGTAACAAGTATGGTCCAATAAGTCGCCGATGATCTCTGTCCATACATTCACCGAAAATTGTTGCTGAAAACGACCTTCTCTAATTTTATGAAGATTATCGTCCGCCCAAAAATGTTTATTATGAAAATTCATATTGGCTTCTCTTGAAAAAGAAGCCTCATCAGTAAATAAAATTTTAGTTAAAAAATTGGTGTTTTGCGCTACTGTATGCAGCAACCACCTACTAAAATCAAACAGTTGATGCACTTATTTGAAGTTGCATTGCTACCTTCCTGGCAGTAGTTGAAGGATCGCCTTCTATCTCTCAAAGTATATCCTCTTCTAACTCAGGAGTGGTTACTGGTGTAAGTGTGTCAAAAAGCTCCGAACTAATTTTAAAACTCCCAGTCTCACTCAATCTTGCATGGAGCTGTCTACATCTTTTGGCACATGGCAGTACTCTATTTGTACAACTTTCCTGATAAATTCGCCGAGCTTCTTCAGCGTTTCCAGTTGCTAGGCCATAACTAAAATACATCTGGGCCATTTCAGCGTTAGTAAAGTTATTCATTTTTCACTTGTTATTGACAATACAGGTAAATTAGACATCAAAACTTACCTTTACCTCAATGTTAATTAACTTTGGAATATACAGCGTGTCCAGAAACCATCTTAACATATGGGAAACTTTTTTATTTTTAACTTTACGAAAAAAAATTATTCTTCATAAAAAGTTCTGCTTGTTGATAAAATAACATTCAAATCAAAAGTTTTGAGCCAGCACATACGGGGTGTTCAGAAAGTCAATAATATTAATACCGTAAATGGAAAACTATATTTAATAATTTTGATTACAAAGTACAATAATGAAATACTACACTAAGCTACAACATGACCACCGTTTTTCTCCATACAAACGGTTGTACGTCGTGAAAATTCCATTACTGCATTTCTAACTATCTGAGGGGAAATTTCTTGGACACATTCTCTGATAATTCTCTCTAAATGGTCTATGTTCTCGAAAGGTCTGTGGGTATACACTTTTTGTTTTAAAAATCCCCATACGAAAAAATCCAGAGGTGTTAGATCAGGTGACCTTGGTGTCCAAGCAAATTCTGATCTTCGTCCAATCCATTTCTGTGGAAATGTCCGTTTTAAGAATTCTGTCACTCTTGCAGAGCTGTGGCATGGAGCGCCGTCATGTTGGAACCAAAGTGTTTGTCTTATATTTATTGGTAGTTCATGAAAAAATTCAAATAATTCCGTGTCCAAAAAGCTCAAGTAAATTTCACCGGTAATATTTTCTCGAAAAAAGTACGGCCCTACAATTTGGTTCCTAAAAACGCCGCACCAAACATTTGTCTTGAAAGAATACTGGTCACGACACTCAATTACAAAATGGGGATTCTCATCACTCCACCACCTACAGTTTTGAGAACACACTACTCCATTTGAGGTGAACATCGCCTCATCTGAAAACAATATTTTTCTTGCGAATAGTGGGTCATCTTCTACCTCACCTTGAAACCAAGAGCAAAACAAAAATCGTGAATCAAAATCTCTAGGCTGCATTTTGTGAAGAAATTTTGGCTTGTATGGGTAAAAATTATTTTTCCTTAAAATAACTTGGGCAGTGGACTTTGTAACAGGTCGTGGAACAGTTTGTGAAATATTTCTCAATGAGATTTTAGGATTTTCCACGACGCTAGCAAAACGTTCAATTGGGTATCTTCGTCCGTACGCCAAACCTGATGCTTGTCAGAAAATTTATTACTTACAGATCCGGTATTTTTAAATTTATTAAAAATATCTCCAACCGTTACATGGCTAATAATTTTATTTGGATATCTTGCATTAAAAATTTGAGCAGCCTCTCTGTACGTCTTGTAGTGGTCTCTAACAATTAACACTATTTCAACTTTTTCCTCGATTGTAAATTTAAGCACCATATTTAATTAAAAGGAAACTGTCCGCCTTGACAAATAAAATAATTAGTTGTCATGGTTTCATTTAGTTTTCCAAGGCGTGCTGGACCTACTAAACGAGAATGAATACCGCTTCTTAAAATCTTGCTCGCCCTTTTCTAAAAAAATCTGTGAGATAATTAGAGAAACTATGGAATCAGGAAAAACAACAACATTACGCCACAGTATCTGTGTTTTAAGCTAAGTCGCCTTTCGAATGACAACTTTAGATCATTTATTATATTTTTGACAATATCGAAAATTGTCATTAAATAAAATTGATCAGAACCAAAAACCACGTTTAAATTACAATTAGGTAATGAAATGAAAAATTAGGTTTTATTATTTTTTACGAATTTTTCTTCCACAATCAAAACAATTTCAATTTTCTCCTCAGAAGTTAATAACGCTACCATTTTTATGTTTTATAAATTTTAACGCGTTTTGACGGTTGCTGTCAAACATTTCTTGCTATCAACAATTAATTTGTATGTTACAACCATCCTAGATTAAATGTAACTACAGTTAAATTTGCATCGGTATTGTAGACATACGTTTCAAAAAAGACGAAATAATTTTTTCAAGGTAAATGGGCGTAATTTCATATTTGAACGTGGTTTTTAGTTCTGATCAACTTTTTTTAATAACAATTTTCGATATTATCAAAAATAAAGGTACTTTACTTTTAAGCCAAATTCATATTTTTTGACTTACCTCGTATACGCCTGGGAGAATTTAATATCTGATAGTTGCATTTTAACTTTTAGACCATGCAGAACTTTTTATGAAGAATCACTTTTTTTCGTAAAGTCTAAAATAAAAAAGTTTCCCATATGTTAAGATGGTTTCTGGACACGCTGTATAGGTATTTTTTTTGTACATGCAATATAAGTGGTTTTTATTTTTTCTCTCGAAACCAATTGAAGGGACAAAAAAGTTGTATTATTAGTTGGTAAATCCGAGAAGTATATTAAAGTTAGTGGAAAGTCAGCGTCGTACATTTTCTTGCCAATAATATTCGTTATGGTGCTCCACGGGACGCCACTGTACTTAATAATTTTAATATTGTTAGGGATACTTAAGTCTCTTATCGTTGTAAATAACGCAGATTTTAATAACATCGGGAAAAGGACATTTAAAAAAAATGATTAAAAACCGATTGTTTTTTTTTTTAATTTAACACCTTGTATATCAAAAACAGGGCAACTCCGAACATATGTTGATATGAAGTTTTTCTCTTAAAATATAAATAAGGAATAACCCATTAGGTTACGTACCGTACTTCTGAAACACTCGGTATAAAAGTATGTAAATATTATAGACAAATAACAATATATTTCAGCGTGAAAGAACAGGTCATTTATTTATATTAATAACTCACTAAAAAAGGAAAATCGGCAACTTTGTGAGTCGCAAATTTCAATTCAATCTTGAGACATCCTGTATAAAGGATATTCTAATTAATTTTTTATGGCGTCTATAAAAACGTAAAGGTGCAAAAATGATCAAAATTTTCATTTCCTTTACAGAAACAATTAATTATTACGAAATAAGTTTACACCCGGAACTTTTTACATCATTTTTACAGTCGAAATTAACTTTTGCGCTTTTCCGAGAAAACCCTCAAACAATTTTCAGTTTATTTAAATTTCTTGAGCCGTGCAAACTTTCCTTTTCATCATAATTAATTCGTATTATCTGAATGCAAATTCTCTGGGTTTCCTATTTGAACCAGACCTAACATTAAATTACATTTCTTAACTAATTTAACCCCTCGGGTAACGTAAAACAGGAGCAGAAGTACTTGTAATGCGATAACCCAAAACATTTAATGTAGAAGGATTAATGCTTCGGCGGAAAAGGTGGATCTTATTTTTGTATCATATTACTGAATAGCGCGAAGCGCGGCGTTTTCGGTAAATTACGAATTTTCCTCATCTCTACTTGCATAAGTCCTCATTTAAGTTAAGTTAAAACCTAAAACCTTTAATCTTATTTTTGTCTTGAAAATGTATACTTAATTATGGTCTAAAAACTTAAATATCCAAGTGGAAAGTTCTGTAAAGATAATAAATAATACTAACCTATAATAGAGATATATCCTGTTAATTATTTGTTTAATAATTAAACAAATTATTAGGAAAGTGGTAACGGTATTTATCTTAGCTACTCACATAACGGCAATATTAATTATATTAAATGTCAACTAGAGAAAAATAAACATAAAACTATACACTTGCATGTGAAAGATAAAACAGCTCGACACATTATATATCTGTAGCTACCGAAAGAACGTACACAAAAAATATTTTGCGGTTTACAATGTTGCCACATACCGAAACTTAATTATAGTTTAATATTTATTGTTACCTGAAATTAAATTGACGTATTCATCAAAAATAAATAATAGTACATTTAAGAAACTAAATTTATTTTTATTATATTATCGCTGTAGCACGACCATGGCTGCGCCATATTTTAAAAGATTGTGCTTCCCCTTACTAATGCCAGAGAATGACAACCAACGGGAAGCGATAATATCTCTCGTTCCCTTTATATATCGACTGACCCGTTTTTACAGAACAAATTGTAGGAATACACAACTTAATACACAGAGAGAACCTGTTAATTTCCTATACTGAGGGAACTAGCTTGTTAAATATTTCAAATTACTCTTATAGTGCACGTGAAAAGGTTATAACGCAATTTATTTGTTATAATATCAAAACTCAAAAAAACAAGTGATTATGATATGAATTGGTTAGTCTCAGGAATCAAAAATCTTATTGAAATAGAAAATACGATATGCCACCCTAAAAAATTATAAATACAATTTTAATTTTGAAATACAGCAAAATCTGTCAATAGCGACCACCCTCGGGGAATCAAATGTTGGTCGGTTAATAGAGAAAAATTAAAATAACTGGTCTGCATTTTTCAGTGTTTGTTTATTGATAAGTATCTACATACCGGGTGTTGCATCGTCGAGCGGGACATAGGAAATCCCATGTAATTTTAAATGGGGTCAATTATTGGCTTCCCTAATTATTTTAGAGAAAAATTCTATTTAGGTTTATTAAAGAGCACTAAAACCCACATTCAAAAGAATAACTTTAGATATTTTTGATGAGCCCGTTTACGGGTTATCGCCGATTTCTTTTTAACTATTTCTCCTTTTTATGGCCCCGTATTTGCGGGCACCAGTCAAGGTAAAAGATGACTGTCAAATAAAGTTGTCATTTTGAAATGTGTGCTTTATTGTTATAAAAACTCGTACATCGAAAATATTAAAGGTGTATTTATGAGTACAAATTAATCTGAATAAAACTAAAATAAAGTATCCAATTACAAGGGTAATTATGACATTTTACATGTTTCAATATTTTACTAAGTAATAGGTAGGTACTATTAAATTGTTAGAACTTTAGGATTTAAGAAGATGTTCAAATATTCCTCCATTGACTGCTAGACAATAACCGAGGCGATCATAAAATTCTCTTCTTACATTCGCTAGTTGGTAAACTGAAATTCTATTGCATTCGGCAAAAATAGCATTTTTTAACTCGTCTAGATTTGGGTATTTTTTATCTTTGTTTATCCTGTTTTTTAAATGGCCCCAGAGAAAGAAATCATTTGGCGATAAATCAGGAGACCTGGCTGGCCAATTTACTGTATGATTTAAGCCAATAACATTTCCGTTAAAAGCACGGTTTAAATATTCCCAGACAGCCAGGGTACTATGTGCCGGGCAGCCATCCATTTGGTAACAAACTTCCTGATTTTCCCTGGCGGCATCATGTAAAGTAGGTAAAATATGATCTTCAAGTAGTTCCAAAAAATATTCTGCATTTAAATTTCGTATAAGAAATAATGGCCCGATAATATTTTCTCCGAAAATCCCAGCCCACACGGAAAAAAGAAAATACTCGTTTTAATACTATTAGTTTCAGTTTAAGACTAAGTTAGCTTTGTATATACTCAAGAATATATCGTTTTAAAAAGAGAATAGGAAATTCTTGTACAACCTGATTTAAATTAATTATATATATCTTCAATCATAACATCATGGGTAACTTAGCTGGAATATGATGAGTTTTTTAAAAGAAGTATTTGGTTTCATTGTTTTGAAGATTTTAGAAAAAATTAAATCTTAGTTTTAAACCTGCGACCTATCTAAAGTAACAGGCTATTTTTTAAAAGCAAAGCGACATTTTGTTATTTTGAAAGCATATTATACTAAAAATTGAGCATTTATAGTTTTAAACTGTAAATATCTACCCTTCAAAATACACATATCATATGTTTATTTTGAACATATTGGAATATTCAGTTTGAGGCACTCATATTGCTAATATTAAAATACCATAAATTCAAATAAAGCCTGTAATAAGAAAGTTATGATTCTTGGAATTAGACGGCCTTAGACTGTTACATTATTTTCCGACGTTTCACAAACGATTCCACGTGGCATTCTCAATGATTGTAACTATAAGGGATTAGAGCACTGAATGAATGAATCGATTTGGTAGACATTGAAATAAGTCAGTCAGTTATCTAATTAGCCATATAGAGTAAAAAAATCCATACAAATGCCACGTGCAATCGTTATTGGCAAAACGTCGAAAATTTATGGAACAGTTTGACACACACAAAAATTCTGTAGGTTTTCAACTGAAACAAGTTTAAACAAATACTGAGGTGTGACTACACGACCCACCGAAACCATGGACCACAAGAACTGGATTGTCTCGCGATTCGCGCCCGCGATGCTCTTCGGGAAAATTTCGGTTGCTTTCGTAGTACGACGAAAATCGTAAAGCTAGGAACAAGTATTTTGGGTTATTAAAACTATCATATTTAGATTATACTTTCAAATAGCAGCTCAAATTGAGTATTTCAAAATTTTATACCAAATGGTTACGATGCCTTGTTTGGAGAATATAATACTTTATTTTGAAGCTACTAATCTTTGTTTTAAAACTAACTTTTAGTCACAGTAAAAATGTATCAAACCTTGAAGTACAGAAATAAACGAATCATACAGAAATTTGCAAATATTTGTTTTAAAGTAACTTTCTTAAAGTGAAAATATATATTGAAGATATGAAAATATTGTTTTAAATATTTTCAAATGTTTAACTTAAACTTGTTTCCTTCAATTAAGATTTTCTAGTTTAAATATAAGCAAAAATATCTGAAAATATCAAAATGTTCTGTTTGAGAATATGTTTTTTTCTGTGCATACATTAACTTTTTGTGGATATTGCGTCCTTGTTTCCACAAACCTGTGTTGGTTTTCTTTGCTCCAATATCGATAATTTTGAACATTGGGTTCATTGTTTAAGGTAAATGTGCATTCGTCAGTGAAACAAATGTTTTTTAAAAATTCTCTATCCATGTTTGCTCTTTCCATCATACCAAAACAAAACTCCTGTCATCGTATTTCGTCCCTATCTCTTAGCTCTTGGTGCTTTTCATATTTGTATGAATAATATTTATGTCGTTTCAAAGCTCGTAACGCTGTGGTGTGATCTAATCCTATGTCATCCTCAAGTTTCCTTGTGCTGATCTTCCCATCATTTTCTTTCACGCACAATAAAACTTGCAAGTCCCTATCATTTCTTGCATCTCTTCTTTGTTCCTGCCTTTCTTCACATCTGCAGTTATTTATTACAGTGCCTTTTGTCTTAAATTTCTTGATAGTCCTTTCGACTGTAGATTTTGCAGGTATCGGTCTATTCGGATACAGAGCAGCAAACATGTCTGACACATTTTGATAACTATTTCCTTGATAATACCATTTAATCATCAATATTTTTTCTTCAGAAGTGTAATTCATGGCTAATATTTTCGATGTACGAGTTTTTATAACAATGAAGCACACATTTTAAAATGACAACTCTATTTGACAGTCATCTTTTACCTTGACTGGTGCCCGCAAATACGGGGCCATAAAAAGGAGAAATAGTTAAAAAGAAATCGGCGATAACCCGTAAACGGGCTCATCAAAAATATCTAAAGTTATTCTTTTGAATGTGGGTTTTAGTGCTCTTTAATAAACCTAAATAGAATTTTTCTCTAAAATAATTAGGGAAGCCAATAATTGACCCCATTTAAAATTACATGGGATTTCCTATGTCCCGCTCGACGATGCAACACCCGGTATATGTAAATAATTTTAAATATATTTGTTTAATATTAAACGAGATGAAGCCGATTTACTAATATGTATATACTACACGTGCATACTAACATATATTATATACAACGTACTGTATGTTTACTTTGAAATTCTTATTTTTTAAAATAATCAGAAATATTTTTATTTTATTTTTATGAACTTTAATAGCAATTAAGAAATATTTGTGGACTTGTCAAAATTCTTAACATTATTAAAATTGTCTCTCAAATTTGCACAGGCTTCAGATAGGCTTGATATTTTTGACACTGGAGCAAGTTCAGGCTCTTCTTCCTCTATTTCAGAATTGGGAGTAGTTGTAGTAGTCTCTTCAATACACTCGATGATAGTCAATTCTGCACTTTCTGTTTACAATCGTTATTAAGAGAAGCAAATTGTTTCAAGTTCACAAATGTGTCCTCACTGTTAGGACATAGTTGTGCAAGTGGAACACCATCTTGTACTTCGAAGTCGTCAATTGTATCTGTCTTACACATAAATGAGGTTTCCATAAAGCATTTTTTTATTGTCACTGGGGACAAATTGCGCCATGCCACCGAAACCCATATCAGGGCATTGGTTATGGTAATATTATTTTCGATATCTCGGAGGGGACAACCGCTGTCTATACATGTTAAAAACCGCTAATAAGGTAGCTTCTGCAGAGCATTTCAATATTCTGAATAATGCCTTGGTCCAAAGGTTGGCAATGTGAGGTAGAAGAAAAAAAAAGTTTGACATTATCCAGTGTAATTTTGGAATGAGACGTTGCATAATCCAAAAACAATACCACTCTTTTTTTCGACTTTTTATCTTGGTTTCAAATCTGTAAAGCTATGATATCATGATGTCTGCTGTTGCGATATGTGCGCCCTTAAAACATCGAGGATCTTTGCTTTTGCCTATTATAAGTGGTTCTTCCTTCTCACCTTCCATATTTGCACAGAACAGAAATGTAAATCGTTGTTTTGCTGTTTTTTTTTTCAGTACACTTGTCATCTTTCAATGTATATGTTTTTGTTGTCAATGCACGATTGTAGATACCTGTCTCATCTGCATTAAATACGTCCCTTGGGGCATAATCCTTTCAAATGGATAATAACCTTCCTTTCCAAGCAGTTACATATTCGATATTGACATCGGCTGATACGCCACATAATTTCTTGAAGGTAATATCGTGCCGACGACAAAACTTTTCTAACCATCCATTTCGTTGAAAGTTATCTATTCCTAGATATTGAGCAGATTCGAGCGCTATTGCTTGAATTATGGGCCCGGATATTGGTAAGTGCTGGTTTCGCGCCCTACAGCACCAGTTAAAATAACTTAGTTTACTGCCAGTCCTTCGGTTTTGGGAAATTTTCTATTTTGTTCACCGTTTGCCACCTTCTTGAAACAAACTTCTGCTTTATTTTGAAGCAACACAGTCACTTGGGTCTTATCCGCTTTAAATTTTTCAGCCAATTTCCTGGTACTCAACCCGTTTTTTTCACTTTTCTAGATTATTTCAATTTGTTTGCTTAAAGAAAGGCATTTCCTTTTTCCCGTACACAGTGATTTTACTTTACTAATATTCGCAATAATTGTTATTTTTTTCTTTTTGTTTTTTGAATATTTATCTTAATGATAGCAGAATTTGCATGAAGGTTGATAGGAAGGGTATTTTTGAGACGTGGAATCCGGATCTGATAACATTATTGATCTAGAGGTCATCATCAGCAGCACTTCGCATAGGTACATCTAAAGCTTCATAACTTATTCGTGCCTAGCGGTAAAATATAGGATTTTAAATTATAAATTCTTATTCGACGGCATCTTTTGTTGAAAAATGGCATACCTGGTAGGTTTCGGTCCGACCACCCATTTCTGAGATAATTGAATTAAAAGGTTTTGTTGCTCACCTTGTTACTGTTGTAACTAACCTGATAATAAAAAAACAACTGTAACTTATCAATGTACCTATTTAATATAGGCATCTTTTCATATTCTGTAAACCAAAATTGTTTCCGTAAATACGTTGATTTCAAATCGCGAATACGTATCTGTTAATTCTCTAAAAAACTTAATAGTAATAGAGTTAATATTTATGTCATTTTAGATAATTAAACTAGTAAATTACATACTACCTAGTGAGTTATAAATCATTGCCCATTAGTGGTTCAAATGTATCTATAGATTTAAAAAAAATTGAAAACTCGGAAAGTTGCACGCAATCTAAAAAACCATCTTATATTTTTCAAAATGTCTCAGGAACTCTCTTTTATAGTTTCGGAGATTGCAATACTGTGATGATGATTTCTTTTACTTATTTCAAAAATTTTTGATAGGTTAAAAGAATATTATACGAATACTTATTATAGTTATTATAAATTATCCATTATACAGGATGGCTGGAAATGACGATAAAGATATGTTTCAGCATAAGAAAATATTTAAAAAAGTTAATATTACCAGAACATCCGCAAATGCTTCTATGCGGAGCTACTGGGCCTTAAAATGCTTTTTCTAATTTTGACATATAAAGTGACACTTTTTAAAACTGATTGAATGAAATGTCTTACTTTTTGTAACTAGTTGCATAATAGATATTTACGATATTAGTGTTGTAAAGATTCATATTACAACACGAGATGTTAAAGTTGTTAAACGAGGCGTCTGCCGAGTTTAATCAAACATCGAGTGTAGTTATATGAATTTACAACAAGAATATTGTACAAAATTTTATCTACTTTCATCTATGAATAAAAATATTTGGCAAAAGGCATTTTTAAAAATAAAAACGCACCTGCTATTAAAAATCGTTTTGTAAGGGCATCTATTACAGCACTAGTGCTGTAATAGATGCCCTTACAAAACGATTTACAGAACTGTAAAATTCATATTACTAAATGAAAGTAGATAAAGTAAAATTTTATGCAATTGGTGACGAAAAATGTATTTCAAAATTAGTGACAAAAAGAATTATTCTATTTATTAAACTGTTATAATACAAGTTAAAAACATAAATTATAAATTAATTAATTATTATAAATATTGATAACACAATTACTGCAATTATTCAAATTAATTCCCGACGACATATTTTTTTCATTGCTCGAACTTGCTGTTATTTGGGAAGCGACGCACATTGCATTAGATGTTTCACCAAATATTTCTTGCGCTATAAGTTTTTTATTATTCATGGAATTTTCAACATATCCCTCCGCAACAGAGCTAGATTTCCAACCTCCGTGCCTCTTTAATTTTAAAAGATCAGCGCCACTGTCTGCTAGGAAAGTGGCAGAGCTTGTTCTGAAGCAGTGGCCAGTATATAGAACAGGATTTGAAAGACCAAGAAATTGTGCAATAACTTTTGGCAGACTGCTAAATGTGTTTACAAAAAATCTGTTGTGTTTAAGAATCTGGGGACGCAACTTAATATATTTTCTTAATATTTCAACAAGATTCGTATTTTCAATGTCTCCAGTGGTAATTGCACACTGCCGTATAACTTTTGTTTTTGAAGGTGGGATATCAACACGAAAATGGCTTCCTTCGTCTATAACATTTTCAACTGGAAGAAATGTTAATTCTGCTTTTCTGCATGCTCCTGCCATTCCAATTATCATTGCAACCTTAGCCATAAAGTATTCTTTGTCATCAGCTTCCAATAAAAATTTGGCAAAATCTTTTTTAATAAAAACTTTTGACTTTTTAGCACTGTACCCGTCCGCTTGCCTTTTAATATATGCTACCAAATTTGTATATTTTTTAATATCAATATTCCTTTTCAGATTTAGTTCAGACCTTAACATTGAGTAAAGTGTCCATAATGTGGAAACTTTTAGATCTTTCTTACCCTCAAAATATGCAAGTAAAACTTTCTCATTAACATGTTTAATTTTCTTCTCATCACACCACGTAACAAATTTTTCGTATGCCAAATCATAAACTGCCTTTGACTTTTTGGGAATTACTGATAATAGAGCATTACCTGCTGCCTCTTCAATATCGCTTGGTAGCTCTTCAGAACTTGAATGACTCATTTTTTAAAAATAAAACTAAAAATATATCAATCTCGATAAAAACCTTCCGTCTAGACTTTTTTACAAAATGTCAAACTGACAACTAACATGAAGTAACAGCAACAATAGCTAATTATGCCATCAGTTATATGTCAAAATTAGAAAAACTAAATTTATGTTTTCCAAATTTTTATCAATTATATTAAATTTTATTTTTTTATTACTTTCTTCAAAATTAGAAAAAATCTTGTATGCAATACGTTACGAAATGAAATTTTGTGTAACTTGTGAGTTTTTGCGAAACTCACTTCGTTCGTTCCGCAAAAATCTCACGCGTTACACAAAATTAGGCATTTCGTAACTGATGGCATAAATAGCTATTTTGTTATTAATTTAAGTTTGCATATACCTATATCTTTACTTAGATAACTTCCATAAATATTACCCTCAACGCCATGTCATTTAATTATTCAAAAGCTTAAAAGCTATTATTGCACGTACAACTTTTTTGGGGACATTGGCGATGATATACAAAACTATTTTAAGGAAATAAATACAAAATTTTGTTTTTATCGCTTACATAGTGCTTTAATTATTGTCCATTGCCCCATTCGCCCGTGAAATATCAGCACCTACTTTGTCAATTTTTTTTTAACGGATAAACCACAATAGTCACAATCAAAGTAAAATCAGTTTTGGTCTTCATTTCCTGAATCTTGATCTTGCATATTTTGCAAGAGCCATACCAGGACATTACTATGACTGCAAGATCAACACTTAGGGGGCAACACCGAGACCAAGACCAAAAATTGAGCAAGACTGAAGACAACATTTTACAAGGTTGTGGAACTTTAAACATTTTAATTCAATTTTCGGCCTAAACTTTTTTCATTAAAAATATACATTATTCTTCTTATATCCAAATATGTCTATCTGAATATGAAATCTTATTCCAATGAACGTTTTCATCAGACGGTTCTCCGTCTCCGTATCCCATAAGAATGCCACTTTTTATCTTTTCCGCGGAAATAGGTGGCATGGAATATATTTCACCTTGTGAGTAAATAATAATTTAGATAATAAATAAAACAAAAACATGGGTTTCCATGAAAATGTAATGGCGAACATTACTCAACGTTACGTTTACCTCCAATAGAAGCTCTACTTGACACGGATTTCTTTAAACGTCGTTGGCATTTTGGTAATTATTTCTTCTACGTCAAATGACTCATGTACTGATGAGTAGCATGTCTTGCAAAACCAAGAATTAAATTAGCAAAACCAGTACTTAACTATGCAAGACCAACCTTAGGAACAAGACATATTCTACAAAAATAAGACCAAAACCCAATATGCAACATCAAGGCCAAGACCAAGTCTTGGTTTTGCTCATTACTACTACTGCCGATCGACGTTTTCTTAACCATTTAACTCGTATTTAACTAGCAAAGCCGTATTTGCTCTGTTTATAAGTTGTGCGAAAGTTTTGACCGAAATTATTCAAAGCGAACACACACAGTTAAGTACTTGTGAGCGTTCCTTTGAATATTGCCAAATAAATAGACTGCACAAAGGAAAGCAGACAGAAATTAGCAAGTTGCGGCTTTTCCCCGCAAGTTAAATTATAAGATATTAACTTACAGCACACAGTATGTGTGTAATGCATTCAAGCGAAGAATGGGGCAAAGAGAAATGGCAAGAGGAGACTGAGAGTTATGTTAAAGATAGAATTGCTTTAAAATATATTTTCTTAATCATGGATTCGACGAAGCTCGTATTATGCTCTAAGAAGTTGATGAAAAGTGGGATACAGTTAGGTTAGTTGTGGCAATATGATTTATTGAAAGGCCATTATTGAATTAGGTAGTTATACAATGCAAGACTGGCAATTTTAAACGTGCTAAGTGGCAATTTTTTAAAAGTTAATTTTTTTTCATTGAAATGATCAATGTGCCATCGACAACAACTTGTAAAACGAGTCAAGTGCCATATTCAACCGAAACGGTTCAACCGCTGTTAGAAAATGGCGCCTGGTGTAAGTACCCAAGACGTTCTTAGCGTGCTTAGTGCCATCAGTCAGTTGTGGGTGTTATTTGTGACATATGCTGGTCTGGATTAACCTGTTTTTAATTAATTTTATAAAAGAATGGAAAGAGAACGGCATCGCTTGTCTCAGAACAAGGAAAAGCGACAATTACTGGAAAGAGTTATTTTAATCGCAAAAATAAAAAAGTTGAAGCAAAGCGAGAACCATGCACCGAGGTAAGTTTAAAAACAATATTGTTTTATTGTAATGTTAATTATTATGTCTTGTTTTAGGCCTCTTGTAAATGCAAGTTTAGCTGTATAGCGATAAGTCTTGAAACAAGAAAACACCTGTTCAATATATTTTATTTAACTGACAAGGCAACTCAGGGAACCTATCTTGAATGAATCTAACGCATATTGGTAGAATTAAAAATCGAAGACATGACAACTATGATGATCCTAGTGACAGCCGTCGACAAGCCACAATTCACTGCACTCTACCCAGTGGTACTGACGATGTTGTCCAAGTATGTAGGTAGAGCAACATTTGTTGATAGTTTCGGTGAACCAGATACATAAAAGTATATATCTAATGTAAAACCTGCGCAAAACCGCAAATAATTAATGAAATATAGACGAACAAACATATCCAAGGTTACAACTAAGTTCAGTCAGTTCAAAAGGAAAAGGAAAAAAACAAGACCCTTAAAATTACCTACCACCTATTCTATAAAATTATAAAAATAATATCTTTAAAAGGTGATGCATGATTAAAACGTTATCTTAAAGATTATTGCAGTAATACTCAGTCAAAGTGTAGTAAGCTTTACCAACTAATAACGTCTTTACCTTTTTTCGAAACAATTTTAGGGATTGTTCCTGTTTCAAAGCTACTGGTAAATGATTGAAAATATTTTTGCTTTCATAAATTATTGATTTCTTAGTTAAAGTTGATGTAGGTATAGGTAAAGGTATATCCATACTACGTTGAGTGGCATAATAAGGATCAGGATCTATAAATTTCTCCTTATTTTTAAATATTAAAATAACCGTCTCCAATATAAAAATCGACACCAAAGTCAAAATTTTCCCCGAGATAAAAAAATGCTTGACAAGATTCACGATGCCCTATGTGGTAAAGGGATCGGAGAGCCCTTTTTTGCAACGCAAATATATTATTTAAAAGTCCCTGCCCACACATTCCCCAAAAAGCAATGCCATATTGAAGGCGCGATTCAACCAGGGCGTAGTATACGCTTTTGGCTGTTACCAAGCCAAGTTCTCTCGAGACAGTTCTAATCGCATAACATCCCGAAGCTATTTTTTTGCTCAGAGATTTCTGTCAACATCAAGACCCAAAAATTTAGTATGGGACAGGTTCAACAAGGAACAATCCCCAAAGCTTAGACCACTCATGTCACATTTGAAACCAAGAATATTTGTTTTTTCAACATTTAGGGCAAGCAAATTAGAGTCGAACCAACCCTTGACTTGAAGAAGATCAGACGACACCATTTCATATAATGATTGGGCGTTATCACTATGCCAAAGAATAGTAGTATCGTCTGCGAATAGGGTAAATTTACCCTTTATGTCCACATTTATTAAATCGTTAATATACGCGAGAAACAGAACCGGTCCCAATACCGAACCCTGCGGAACGCCGAACTCAATCAACCTGCTATCAGACCTTGCTGAGCCCGTAGCAACGACCTGGCTTCTATCCTCTAAGTATGAGTGAAACCAGTCGAAAACCGTCCCCCTGAAACCGTAGTGTTGGAGCTTAAGCAGCAGTATTCTGTGATTTACGCAGTCAAACGCTTTTGACAAATCACAAAACACTGCCGCAGAAAGTCAGTTTACCTACAAATATTATAGGCGAATTTTTCTGAAAGGTTTTCTAATCTGTCATTCAGCCAACCTCGTAGCGACACATGTCGAATGTGTAATAAACTACACTGTAAAATTGAAGCTCGAAATAAAAATAGCTATAAGGTCAAAATAGACCTTGACGTGCGTCATAGAAAGGCCGAAAACGCAAGAACGTGCATGAAAGATGGTATCACCAAATGTCAGCTTCCTGGGTCTGATTATACCACTGTTTCTATGGATCTGAAATAAGTACTATTTGTACCCTTCCTAACACTCTCAGATATGTTTTATATGAGCCAACTTAGTTGTTACAATCTATGTATAAACGTAGCTGATCTGGGTATCTCTTACATGTGCTTATAGCACGAAGGTATACTTTCAAAAAGCGGTAATGAAATATCATCGTGTTTACTTTACATACTAAATAACGTAAATCCAAACAATGAGAAAAACATTAACATATGGAGCGCTAACTGTGCCTCACAAAATAAAAGCGTATCATGGTTTTTATTAACGTTTTCTCGGTTTCACTTGGTTTATATGAACGTATCGATCACAAGTTTTTAGTTAGTGGGCACAGTTTTCTTCAGTGCGATCGTGATTTTACGCTCATTAAAAAGCGTAAAAAAGTGTGTAAACCTATGGTTTCTACAGAGTGGCGTTCCTTTATTGAGAGCAGTACACACTAGGGTGACCACAAAAAATCGATGTCGGAATTTTGTTCGTCTGAACCCCATAAACCGATTATCCTTTGCAGATATTGAGATAGCCGAAATTTGAGCTCGATTAAACGACGTTAACCCGCGCGTCACTCAAAGTTTGAAAAAATCCAAATTTTTGGCCAAAAAGCTGACATATGGAGCCATAACTCCAGAACGGTAAATAATAGAAACTGAAAATCTCAAAAGAAAGCTAATGTTGTTCTTCAAAATTTATATTCTATACATAATTGTTGTTATTTTAAGTCAAACCGAGTTACAACAGCCTTTAGCCCCAAAAACGTGACCTGGTGCCACTAGGAGCATACATCGTATATTTTGTTATGAAGTGATAAATTTTGCTTTTTTTTGGTATATTTTTGAGTTTAAAGTAGAAATATAACACAAAAACAAGTAATACTGATAAGTCTAATGACATTTTTTATTTTAAAATATAAAAATCAGGTATATAATACATACAAAACAGACACACAAAAGATACAGACGTAGTACCTACATGAGTTGATAATTTTACATAGTTAATGTTAATTCCGAGAACTCAATTTACAAATATAAAGAGCCTTTTCTTCAAATTTAATCTTTTATTATATGGGGATTACCTGACTAGTTTCCCAAAGGAAGACCCGTTTGACAGGCAAAAGGAGGGTGAATCTAGTTTCTATTTTAGGGATGGCGATTTTACTTCAGCGTACATCCGACCTTTTATTTATTCAGTTTAATTTCTAAAGTGCCTTTGAGCTGGTTAGATCGAACAATTATCTAGTGAAGATATTTTAACTGTTATTTACCTATTGGACTCTTAAATGGCATCCACATCAGGTGTACAAAGCCGGACCAAGGATAAAATATTTCTTGTGGGCTATCTCATTCCTGAAAAAGAGCCCGTGGTTGTCCATTGGGATGGTAAACTTTTACCGGGGGTTTAAAAAAATGAACAATGTGAGCGAATAGCTATTGCTATTTCATATGGCGAAAACGAACAGCTGCTGGGAGTTCCTGTAATAGCAAACAGCTCTGGAGAGGAGCAAGCCGTAGCCGTATATGAATGCCTACATGAATGGTGTCTTCCAATACCGTCAAGGCGATGTGCTTCGACACTACAGCATCCAACACGGGAAGACTCAAAGGAGAATGCGTGATATTGGAGCAAATGCTAAAAAGAGAATTGGTATACCTAGCTTGCCGTTACCATATCTTGGAAATTCTCTTAAGAGGAGTATTCGACACAAAAATGGAATCAACCACTGGACCTCATCCAGACATTTTCAAGAGATTCCTCACTGCGTGGCCCAAGATAGACAAACGAAAATACGACACAGGTATCAGTGACAATCAGCAGCTAACTCAAGAAGTAATTGCAAATGTTACTACTGAATTCGAGACCAAATTAACTGAGAGTTACCCCAGAGATGACTACAAGGAGCTATTGCAGTTGGTTCTCGTATTTGTTGGATCACTAGACGGCATTGTTGTGGGTTTTAGAACTCCAGGAGCCATTCATCACGCTAGGTGGATGGCAAAGGCTATTTACTGTTTAAAAATGTTCATTTTTCGTCGTCAATTTAAGATGTCTAAAGAAGAGGAAAGTTCTGTGCGTGCCATTTCTGTTTTCCTAGTTAAAATTTATTGTAAAGCTTGGTTTAATGCTCCAAAAGCTCATCTTGCACCAAAGCAGGATTTAGGTATTTTGCATAGTCTGTTAGAATATAAAGAATGTGACAACGACATTGCAGAAATAGGCCTGACTAAATTTTCGAACCATTTGTGGTATTTGAATGCAAAGTTGGTGGGATTATCGTTTTTTGATCCCACCATTACAGACGATGAAAAGTTGTTAATGGCTAATAAATTGCTCAGTAGCACAGTTGAACCATCAGAGCACGCTAGGGTTGTAAATCCAAAAGTAAGTAAAGAAAAATTAAAAGAGGTAGTTGATGGAGGATTGGTAAATTTACTTACCAAAGAAACGCATACATTCTTTGGCCGATTTAATATAAAAACAGATTTCCTAAGACAACATCCAAATACCTGGCCTCAAAATAATGACTTCCAAGAAGGATCGAAAATTGTCAAAACATTAAAAGTAGTTAATGATATGGCTGAGCGTGGTGTTAAATTAATAACCGACTTTAACGACCTTCTGACAAAAGATGAAGAGCAAAAGCAATATGTCCTGCAAGGTGTAAGCAAATGCCGAGCATTATATCCTGACGTTTCAAAGACTACTTTAACAGAAGTTCTGGAATAGATTAGATAACTATGTAAAATTATCAACTCATGTAGGTACTACGACTGTATCTTTTGTGTGTCTGTTTTGCATGCATTACCTGATTTTTATATCTTAAAATAAAAAATGTCATTAGACTTATCAGTATTAGGTACTTGTTTTTGTATTATATTTCTACTTTAAACTCAAAAATATACCAAAAAAAAGCAAAATTTATCACTTAATAACAAAATATACGAAGTATGCTCCTAGTGACACCAGGTCACGTTTTTTGGGCTAAAGGCTGTTGTAACTATGTTTGACTTAAAATAACAACAATTATGTATAGAATATAAATTTTGAAGAACAACATTAGCTTTCTTTTGAGATATTCAGCGTGTTTCTATTATTTACCGTTCTGGAGTTATGGCTTCATATGTCAGCTTTTTGGCCAAAAATTTGGATTTTTTCAAACTTTGAGCGACGAGCGGCGCGGGTTAACGTCGTTTAATCGAGCTCAAATTCCGGCTATCTCAATATCTGGAAAGGGGAATCGTTTTGTGTGGTTCAGACGAACAAGATTCCGACATTTTTTCCCCCCCCATATGAGATCCGGTCACCCTAGTACACACACTGGAAAATATCGAGTAGTTGACATGCACCGATTTTTTAACATTCAAACTACTGATTCCGTGATAAATCTGAAAGCAGTCCAGATCAGTAAAACCACACATATTCGAATAGATGCCAGATATACGGGAATGCTACTATGAAAAGACAGCTTTTCTGAGTTTTTAGATTTTAAAAAAATTCCAATATTAAAAAGAGGTAAATCTATCCAAGATATACAAAAAATGACACTGGAAGAATTGCCTCATGAAATTCACATAAGTGTCAACAAAAAAAATCATTTAGGAGCTATGATTCCATTTTTGAAGGAGCAGGAACATGAAGATTTTTACAATATAAAATGTTTTTCTTGGCACTTAGCACTTTTGGTTAAACATGTGGCACGTTTCCAATTTATTTTTTGAAAATGCATTTTTCTATGTGAAAATTTAGGTTTTTGTAAAGTTTTGATTTAACTTATGCATTCAGAGTAACTCGAAACGTATGTTCTATTTTTGTAATTTTATGTAAGCAATGTTGGCACATAGCACGTTTGAAATTTCCAGTCTTCAAATATATTATTGTTCCTGGTTGGTGTTTTAGAGCAGGACTGGGAGTACTGGGATATTTAGGGCCCAAAAGTCTAGCAATAAGAGTTGACTTTTTGACAATGATTTTGATGTGAAATTTACCTTAATTATATTACTTTAACTGTATTCTTAATTTAAAATGTAACACGTAATTGAAAAAATGTCTGCAAAACTTTTCTGTTCTATGAGATCAGAATAAAACTTCTTTAAACAATGTCACTTTCCTGCTAAGGTTAATCGAGGCTAATGACGACAGTCTAGACTATTGTAACATGTCTCTTGCTATAAGAAAAAAGATTTAGAAAAGTGGAGCAGACTTGATGAATTTCATTCCACTTAACAATAACTGATTCTTTCAAGCACATGCGAGTCAATTATTAATAACTTATTTTAGGTTTATGAGATGTTTTTTGTAATTATCTTTTATTCGGAAGGATATGCATTTAATACAGCTTTCTTATAAATATATATATACAGGGTGTTTCAAAAACATGTGCCATCGCTTGTCTAGTGATTCCGTAGCCAATAATAAGACAATCAGTTTCTACCAACATACGTCCGCAGCCGCTTTAATTTTGAGATACAGTGTTCAAAATTTTTAAAAAAATACGGTTTTTCCTTAATATTTTTGAGGCCGCTTTAGATACGGTTTTAAATTTTAGTGGGTACTAACTAGGTCTAAGAACACATTTAGTTAATAAAAAAGATTTGCTCTACTTCTACCAGTGGCGTCCGCGTCAATATCTATTTGATATTTTTAACAAAAAAAAATTATACGCCAATGTCTTCCCTCAAAATAATTATTATTTTCAAAATTGCGCTATATCACTTGGTAATAATGGTCCCTTGACCTTTCCCAACAATTCTTGACTAAAGATACAAATTATATTTATTTGAATATCGCTCTGTCCACATCAGAGTTTGATAGAATTGCATTTATCTTGTAAACTAAACCGAAATCAAAAAATTATCAAAAGGTACTTGGTATTAGACATTAAATTGCGTAGTACATAACTGCCGTGTCTAAAGAGAAATTGCCAGTGGATTACATATTTTTTGCTTCGCTTAAAAATTATAACAAGCTGTATCTCACACATGGAGTGCTTGCAGACGTATGTTGATAGGAACTATTTGTCTTATTTTTGGGAATCACCACTTGAGCGATGGCACATGTTGTTTGATACACCCTGTATAGAATCCTTTTTATTTCTTAGTCAGTTATTTTTCAGATATTTTTCCATTAGGCACATCATAAATGGAGTATTGATTGCAAATTAATTAAGCTTAATTTTCAATGCATGTTCCTTCCTTTGAAGATTTTGTATCTCTTTGGCATCCAGCAAAGCTTGCCGTTTTACCCTTAGTTCCTCTTTCTGGAATTTATGATTTTTACCTATTTTAATGGAAACTGCCAAATGTAAAAAAAAATAGAACTCTTCTATTATGTTAGCAGGCTATTTTTTCAATGTTGCCAAATGTATTTAACAGTTAAATATACCGAGAAGTTACACGGGTGGTGCATGAGACCAATATGCAAATTACGTACCCCAGATTTGTTAAATAGGATTAAGTTCTGCAAAGCTCGCATACCGCTGTTAGGCCTATTTAATCAATGTACTATTAACGTAAAGTAAAACACACAATCTGCTCCACTAGTTTAATATAAAATTGTCAAACCATACATGTTTCGGAGGCATACACCTCAATCATCAGTGGGAATAATTAAGTTAAGTTGAAGAGAAAAGGACCAGAAACATTTTGAGAACTGCAAAATAAAGAGAGAAAAAAAAAGTCATTATTTTTTAGGGGAACGTCACGAAATAGTTGCGTGTTCCACCGGTTTGAAACTCGAATTGCAAATCAGTAGATCCGTGTACGGATGGGATGACATTGGAATAAAAAATGTCTTACTTCTCAGGTAATTCTTTAGTTTAAGTTTAAGCGATTTCCATCTTTAAGCGCACGTTGAAGTAAAGTATAGCGAAAGATTGTATAAGGCGAAAGAGGGAATCGAGGAGAAATTTGCCGCAAAAGGGGTATATTCTAGATTTACTCGTCAAACCTATTCTAAATTTACTGGTCAAACCTTAGGCGGCCGCAAAAACTATATGAAAAATTCACAGATATTGCATCTTACGCAGCCATCCTATGTATTGAAAATACCCGAAACAACTTTTACATTTTAATGTTTTTCTATGTGATGTGATAAAAATCCCTTCCAATATAGGTAATAATAATATACTGTTTACTAAGTTTATCTTAATTTGTTATTTGGCAGCATCTTATACCGAGTGGTGAATCGCCAAGCTGGCGACAGGAAATTCAACGTAATGAGAACCATACAATGTATGCTACTGATACATACATTTTTTTTTTTGAATATTAAGGAGATTGCAAAATTGCAAAAGTTAAATAAAATAATGCCAGACACGACTTATACCTTCTGATGTTTAAATCTAATTACTCGTTACTATTATCAAGATTTTGATTTGTGTCAACATTAACCTTCAATTGGTATTTTGCCAAAACAACCAATTTAATAGTTTTAAAACTGGTGCTGTTTGCAGCATCTCAATCGCATTGCCATATTATCCTGGTTAATTATTATTGTAGCAACAGCTGCCATAGTGAGCTAAATGATACCTTTGAAAAATTACCTTGTTTGGCAATAACAACCCATTATTCAAGCCATTTTAAGCAAATTATTAAAAAATTACATTGGTTGTTTTTGCAAAATACCCTTCAATTAAGATGAAAAAATCAGAAAAACAAATATAAAATAAACGCATTTTAATATTCTTAAAGTACCTATGAAAAATGTAAACATTTTATTAATATACTTCTATGCGGGCCAGAAAGGCCAACAATACCTCTTCGCGCTCCATTTGAGTAAAACTTTAAAATTGCTTTGAATCGCATTAATTAAAAAAAAAATTATGTGTCACTTGTCTTTTATGATGTTACAAATGGGTACAATTTCGACTTTAGTATTTTTAATCTCATTTGGAATACTACAGTTTTTGACCTGATTTACGGGTATTTATCATGGATATTTCATCTATAAACCTTGGAAACTGGCCATCCCTTACCTATAAAATTTCCGTTTTTTGACAAAATCCCGTCATCTAAAATAGTAAAATAATTACTATACGATCCAGTCACCAGTATAATAGTACTTCCTACCCCTTTACGAAATTTTATTTATTTTATATTATACCAATTTGAAAACTATTAAACACCCAAACTATGTATGTTTATTTATTAGACAAATTTGTCACCGATTAAATAATTTTAAAGTTCATTCATATTAGATACGCTAAGCAGCCTCGAGCCCGTAACATTGCGACTAGAATCAAAGACAGATGATATCCCACTGCCGACTGCCGCCGCGCGCCGCTGCATGTCGTTTTCTTCTGCATGTCGCCCGTCGACTATTCCCATAAGAGCGCGCCCATAAGTATTTTCAATACTAAAAAGAAATAACAGTTTAATCCTCAATATTTATATATTTTGTAATGGTGTACAAGGTGATCACTTTCCGTGTGTTTTCATATACCAGCTCCCTTATTATAAAATATGGAAAGATGGGGTTTGCGGCTTACTGTTCTATTATTGTTTGAAACTCATTGCCGTTGAACTTTTAAAAAACCAAGGCCTATAACTTTTACAACAAGGAAAACAGGGTCCAACATTTGCATCCCGATGACGCAGAACGTAGGATGTTTTTTCTTGCAAATGTTGCAATAAAGCGCAAATTTTGAAAGTAGGGTGGTTTGGTCCGAGTGTGTATCTGAGTTTTTTGGCACTGATTTAAACCAACTGGCCAGGAAGCTTATTTTACCAGTTCTGGTATCTTAAACCGAAACAGTTCAAGGTACTGGTCCCAAGAAATCCAACACGTAATATTTCCACGAGAACGTCAATGTCGGTGTGCATTTAGCGTGTCATGCTTTTTTTTGGCACTAAAATTAAGTATTTTATCTATGAAGGAACTTTAACCGGAAATAGACACCTAGATATAATGCGAGATGCACTAATAAAAATATTTTAGGATGTTCCTTTGGCCTATTTAAATAATATTTATTACCAGCAAGATGACGCTCAGAGTCACATTTCTCATATAGTGAGAGAATATTTAGAAACCACATTTCCCGATAAATGGATGGTAACAATCTATTTGTTATGAACCAATGAACCTGTCAGGTGATCACCTGATCTTTCTGTGTTGGATTTTTTTGTTATGGGGTGTATAGAAAATCAGTTATATAAGAGACAATACCACAATATTGATCAACTTCGAGAAACTACCCATCAAACCTTTAGGCTTTTGCAGAGAAGGCCAATTATTTTATTAAATGATTGCGAAGAATCGGAACGGTGTGTCGAAAGTATTTAGAACACAACGAAGCCCAATTCGAGCAATTTTTGTAATTTAACGAAATAATATATTTGTTTTATTGTTGATTTAAAGTTATGTATTAATAAAATTGTGTAATAAAAATAGTGTTGTTAATTTTGTTTTTTATTTGAAGGAATAGCCCTTCTATACGAGAAATGATTAATTTTACAAAAAATGTTAAAATTATCCCTTTTTAAGAGAAATCAAAAAAAATAATATATAGGGTGTCCCATTTAAAAAAAAAAACAAGTTTGGGTCATAACTCAGAAACAAAACTTTTTAGAAAAAAACTAACTACTGAGGCTACTGAATTCTACATAAAAAACTCTATAATCACCAATTTTTACCTTCTTGATAAGTTATCAAGTAATCGAGATACAGGGGAGCGTCAGAAATGACAAAATTTTAAAATCGCCCTGTATGTCAGAAACTGAAAGGGCTATGAAAATTTCGTTTGCGGTAATAAAAGTTTCATAAAATAATAGAACAGTAAGCCGCAAACCCCATCTGTCTATCTTTAATAATAAGGGAGATGGTAGGTGAAAACACACGAAAATTGGACACCCTGTACATTGTACATATTCCTTGATGATGCATTATTTTAATCTTTTAACCTAACAACTAAGAATCTAGTTAGATGGCAACGGAAAGTATTCTAATGATAAACTGGGCCTAAGGCATATAACAGGTTTTGGACAAGCTAGATTACTTTACATTTTTAAAGATTCCGGAATCATATTTTCCGACAGGTGCTTTAGCTGCTTTTTATCCTTACGCTATTATGTGAAACAAAGACATGTAAGCAACGACCACTTTTAAGGAATGGTAGTTTTCAATTTTATATATTTTTTTCTAGTATTTCTAATACTTTTTTGATAATCGATTCGTAAAGTGCCATTAAAGAACTTGATCGTTTATTGATTTCTGATATTGTTTTGATCAATAAACTGCGTTCTCACTTCAATGGTATCACGCACCCGTGGCATATATTATTATTATTATAGATGTGGAGACACATCGTGTGCAAAAAAACAGCTCATTGTCATCATGTTTCACACAAGACTTTTTAGAATAGATTAATTGGGAAGAAAATCTGTTACACTTCATTTCCATTCGAATTAAAATAATATTCTGATTAAATGATGAGTAGTAAAGTTTTTATAAAGTTTAATTTCATATTTTCCATAAAAATCTTATTCCGTTATAGGTGTACCTAAAGCTGCTTCGAACTTGTTTCTTTTCGAGATGTATCCCTGTCTCTTGAAATTTGGCATTAGGTGAACCAAGTGATTAAAGATTCAGCCGAATTTTGTCTCGCGGGGTCGCTGATGCTGTTCATCCGGCAATATCATCTTCTTAGCAAAAATTTAAAACAATTTCTACGTCCAATGCCTTATAATGATCTGGAGAAGTTCTATTTGTATAGGTTTTAGTTTGATTTTTTAAAAATTCTATATGTAATGAGATAACCTTGTAATAATGAAAATATACGGGTTACTATGAACAAGAGCAAATATCAACCATAAATAAATTTGCTAAAAGACCCAATGAATAATATGTCAATATATATTTATGTATGATGTCATTTTAGGACCAACGTTAAATGTAGCCACTTCTTTTGACAATAATAATTCATATATATGACATTTTGTAACTCAATACAAAAATAATTATTTTGAAATCTGCGCTAAACTGGCACGAATAAAAAAATGGTAGTTTATTGTAACTAAAATGTTTTTAAAAGACAAAAACGTATTATTTGACAAGTTTTGAATTCAGCCAAAATATGCCTTGTTATATGCATTTTTTTGAACAAATATCAATATACATATTTGTTCAAATATGTATATTGGTATGCAATATTTCTTAATTTATTACAGTAAAATAGGGTACAGAAACACATTGGGTTCTAAAAAAGATGTTTATTTAAAAAAAATGCAAAAAAAACAAGGAAAAATAAGAGTAAACAATTTCTTAACCTGAAATTGTATGAAAGTCATTTATTACTAAATATTTTTCAAAATTTTCAACTAAAAAGGATTATAATTGTTTAAATGTTGTAGACAATATGGCATTTTGGTTTGTTGACAATATTTTTGCAAAAGTCCTCTAAATTGCGGATTTTGCATTTTTTTTAAGGGTATGTTTGCTGCGACCAAAGCCTTACATAAGCCTTCTTGAAAAATTTGTTTTTCAGATTTCGATTTTTCTCCAACATTTTGAAATGCGTTTTTTACATTCAGTTGAACTGGCCCAGATTTCATTTTTTGTAACTTTGATTTATGCAGCGGTGTTTTCAAATGTTGATCGATTTGGAACTTCTTTTCACAAACAATAAATTGCACAAGCTTTACAGAATACTTTTTCTCCACTAAAGTCTAACTCTGGAAAATTTTTAATACACGAAGACGTTTTCACCACTTTAGATATTTCGAACACAAATTTGAAATCACCAGTCTAACACTGAAATCTTTCGACAAACTAAAACAGAAGTACGTATTACAGCCCCACATAAATACAGTTTGTTAAGCATTATTAAATGACAATAAATAATAAACTCATAACAATATAACTGCAAATTCGGAAACCCCAATAAATACTTCCTGTATAAGCAAAATGTAAATATTAATTATTATATAATTATCTTTAGACTGGAAAATCCCTGAAACAAGTGCCGGACTGGACATTAAACCTATGAGTCTACGAGTTTTCATGACCGGGCGTTTTAAATTTTTTGGTAACGCCGAAAACTTAAAAATATGCTGATAAAGTAATAATTTGGGAAAAATATGCATTTTATTATAAAATTGACAACATATGCAAACAATGCATATATATGCACTTTTCATATATTCCGCCCTTTAGTCATTAGATAAAATCTAATCAAACCTGACTTATTTTTGATTCAAGTGACATATTACGCTTGTATCCGATTTAAATAGCTGTTAAGCTCGCACACAAAATTGTCCATAGGAAAATTGCTGAGGTAAGGAAACCAATCGACATACGACAATATTAAAAGTGTCAGCTCCTTAAGTTGGCAGTGACTATACAGGGTATTCTAGGACGATTTTCCAGTTATGCAAATTATTTAGTAAAACATTGCAATATTGTCGGTCATGGTCCTTTAAGGGATTTTTTGTCATTCAGGATTTTCACGTATTTTTCTTTTTTAAACCGTTTTCTAAGATACACCCTAATAGATTTTTTCGGTTCCTTTTAACCCCGAAAGTAAATTTTCCGAAACTTCTCCTTAGTAATAAACCCACTGCGACAAAAACTTTTTTCGCCATGTCACGAATAGGCAGTATTTTATTTTGTGCGGTCGCAAAACGAAGAACACGAAACAATTTCATGAATGGGAGAACGGCAGGGACTAAAGTTCACATTCCCTTTTCGCACTAATAAGCAGCCACCGAAAAATATTCGGACAAAGTTTCGTAGCCCCTGTCAGCATCCCGAATATTTATTAGTTAACCATTTTAATCTTATCGCGGTCAGGTCACACATAAATGGAAATAAAGGTAAATTAGGCATAAAGTTATTTGAGAAAATACTTTTTTTTCTGATCTACTATCCTAATCTTTTTAGTTTATTTTAAGAGTTAAGGTTGTAAATATACGATTTAAAAAAAAAATTAATATTTTTGCAGCAGTCAAAATTAAAAATGTTTTTACACTTTATGCCCACTAATCTTTATTAATTAGACCATACTTAATGCAAAACAAAAACTGATGCACGTCATCAATCAGTTGATAATTGTGAATCAGTAAGACAACATGAGGAAATTAAATTTGGGCAAACAATATTAAAATTGTATGCGATATTGAATTTACTTAAAGTATTCTTCTTTGATACGCGCCCACTTATAGCAATTATTTTGTTTATTTAAGCTTGCGGTGGCCCTAGCTCGTTCGTTGGTTTGGTTTGAGGTTTCGTGCAAAACTAACCTTAACTGCTCGTGGTTCTGTATTGCTGTGGGTCTATTATTTAACAAAAACTTCAGATCTTTTCATAAGTAGCATTAAAAAACTGTTGAGAAAAACAAAAGTGCACATCCAGTGGCGTGTCCAGACTTTAACACAATGGGAAGCTGTAACCAGGGTCGCCGAAAGTGTTGCGTTTTCTCGCGCCGAAGGCGGAAAATTTTTGGAGTGCCACGCCCTTTTTTGGGTAAATCTTGACAAATTATTACGTATATGAAGTGCATCAATTTAAAATATATTTTTAAATATTTTGTTAACAAAAAATTTGAAATTTTTTCCTCATCGGGGATGATATTTCGAATTTCCGGGTCCCCCCTCTCGACGGCCCTGGCTGTAACGGAAAAATGAGAAATGCTATCTGACACAATACACTCACACAAAAGTCTATTTTCACTTTCAGCTGAACTTGAACTAGCAACAGGATCCATATTTAAAATAATAATCTGTTTGAAAACAGCGTACTTTTCCCAATATTTATGCACGGTTTTAAATTTCGATTAGACACGCGCCACTCTAATTTGTTCGATGCACTAAAACAATATACGGCAATATGCTGCTTTCCAATCGCTTCCCGCAATCCGCGGGAGGCGGCGCAGCGCAAATGGCGCGTCGGTATGTCTCGAAATCAATCGGGCATCACCGTGAAGTGGTCATCGAGGCAGAGAACTAGATAGATATGTAGTTCTCTGATCAAGGGTGCTTTATGAAAATGCGGTCAGATTCGGCCGATTTACAAATAAAATATAGGACAATTTTAAAAATTAATTGTAAGTTCTAGTAGGATTGTATTGGATTATTTCTTTTTTTAAGTAAATCGTTTAGGGGAAGCTGCGCTTCCCTAGCTTCCATGGTAAACACACCACTGGCACGTACATATCTCTGTCGATTACGTTGTTTACTATTTGTGAAAAATGCTGGAAGTTTTCTGCTATCTGACGAAGACACTGTGTGTCGAAACAATTGTTATAGTGTGGAATAAATAATATAAGTGAAGATTTATACATTTTGTATTTTTCCTACCAAGTTTCTATAATGGATCTTCATCAAGTAACGGCTACATCCATTGAATATCAACTATAGTCGACTTTTTTAAAACCTTATAATTGGAGCTGTATGGTGCGCGGCGTGGCATAGCGAATAGATTTCCGAGCGCTACATGACCCATCGGTGTAGCTTACAAGTGTAAAGGTTTAACATTTTTCACTTGCGTATTTTATTGTATTTATTGGGGTCGCTGGGCTCTATAGCCGTTCGCCACTTGGAATACCCTGCATTACTTCAACCGAGTAAGATGTAAATTTTTCATAAAGTTGTAAATTTTCCGGGGGGCGAGTTTACTTATATCTTTCATGCTCACGCGTTCTGATCAGCATCTCCTCGTCTCGCTTATGCAAAATACTTTTTCACATGTTTTACACTGGTGGGGTACGGATTTGCTATGTCAGACTGTCCTACTATTATATATACGCAATTCCTTTATAAGAAATTTGAACTGGCATAGTAAAGTTTACATTATACCGCTGATCTCTTGACTGCCATAAAACTAAAAGCCTAATTGCTCCTCTGGCCATAAAATGACCCAACTTTGCACCTCTTCGGGGAGAGCCGGACTACAAATTGCCTGCATCCTGCAATTAATTGCTGTACCATTTTAAGTAGGTATAAATACCTAATAATTAAAGACCGGATTTTATGTATTTTGCATATAATATATGCATTTTTTCATATTTTGTGATTTTAAAGGAAATAATGCATATTTTAAGAACAATTGCATATCTAAGAATATTTTGGGATTTCTGTGTTCTTTTCTAACGTTTTATGGTTGCACGCCGCCGTGTCGCCTGTGCCGTCGGGGTCTGAAGATAAGAGGAAAATAAATAGGCTAATTAATATAGTAATAAACTAATAGAAGAAACTATTATTCTTCTATTGAGAAATTCCATTAGTGGGTGGGTATTTCTGACCAGATGCTTTAACTAGAATTTCTTTATCTACACCTTCTATAATTATTTACCTGCTCACATTTGTTACAGTTTGTCAGTATTATTGAGGTTGTCGTTTGTCATAGCCGCAGTTAGTATTGTAAACGCAAACAAAGTAAAAGTGAAAGGGTCTCACATTGCTAAGTTTAGCAAGATGAAGTCTGGTTCCATACAGTCAACGCTGAAGCAGTCATTTGAGAATTTTAAACACGGAAACCATGACCAGTCAGAATTTAACGAAGATCTATGTAAAACGTTGGCTGCTGATATTCCTTTAAACAAGTTAACCAACCCGCAAGTTAAGGCCTTTCTGCAAAACTATACAAAATGTATTGCCCCACATGAATCAACATTAAGAAAAAATGTCGTTTGAAAGGTATTTGGTACCGTGCTAGATGAAATAAACAAAGAAATTGGAGGTAACTATATGTATATTGTAGTCGACGAAACAACTGATTCCTGTGGTCATTATATAGTTAATTTACTGATCGGAAAACTCACAGAAGAAGAACCTGGAAGCTTACCTTATAGCCATAAAAGAAATGGAGAAAAACAAACAACCTCACAGTTACACGTTTTATACAAGAAACCTTAACACATTTCTTTTTGTCGAATTCCTACAGATAAAATTCTTGTCCTGTTGTCCGATGCTGCGCCGTATACGATAAAGGCAGGACAAAATTTAAAAACATTTTATGAAAATTTGATTCATATAACTTGCCTAGCTCACGGATTAAATAGGGTTACGGCAACAGAACTATTAGAGTTGCCTTTCCGTTGATCAATGACCTTATAGCAAATATATAAAAGATATTCATAAAGGCCCCATTAAGAGTACAAATTTACAAGGAGAATCTTCCCGGAGTACCATTACCACCTGAGCCTGTCGTAACCAGATGGGGCACCTGGATTCGTACGGCAATATTTTATGCAGATATTTCCAAAAATTGAAAGACTTAATTACACAAATGTCTGGTGATGATTCACAGTGCATCCTAAAGTCTAAAGAAATATTTTAAACTGCTAAAGTGGCACAACAGTTAATGTATATTAAGTGTAACTATGCATTTAAAGCAGACCGTATTTTGCAACTAGAGGAATTGTATACAAGTCTACCAGAGTCGATGGATATAATAGGAACATATTATGTACAACATTGCAAACAAATACGAGGTGAGGTAGGAAAAACAGTAGTGGCAAAATTAGAAAATTTAATGGAAAAAAACACAGGTTTCAAGATTTTAAGGCAGGTCGTAAACATAATGTCAGGGAAAACTGTAAATAATTTAGCTATTGAACCTGCCTTAGTTCCGAAATTAAAATTTTGCCCTGTAACTTCAGTAGATGTAGAAAGATCGTTTTCTTTTTACAAACATGTCCTTAGTGATAGACGCCATTATTTGTTAGTTCAAAACCTTGAAGCATACATAATAGCTGGTGCGTTTTATAATTTTTCAAATTAATGTCAGTATAAGTTTGATATAAAAAAACTATATTTGGTGTTAACTGATTTAATAAAGTATGTTATAACTTGAATTTATCTTTATTCAATACTCAATCCACTAATTAAAGGAAAATTTAATTTAGAATATCAAAATTTAGTTGTTTTATTACCGCATATTTATTGCATATTTACGTCTTTTTTGCATATATCCTTCATAAATTTTAAAAAAATAATGCGCATATTCTTTTGGTTGCATATATTCCGGTCTTTACTAATAATATATAAATATCAAATTGATTTTTATTAACTTTAGTTTCAATTGAACGCTGTGAACGCCCACTTGGAAACAATCGTGTAAAGAAAATATTATAATATACAAAATCTATAAATATTTTGCATTAGATATTTAAAGTCGAACACCATCACGTTTTTAAGGTTTTGGGAGTTTCCAACGACCCGACATTTATGACAATCAAACAATATAAGCGTTCCCCAAATATGCCATGTAAACTCTGACGGTCACAATACTAATTAATTTCCTAGAAACTAATTTTGCTGAAACCACTCTTTTTTTTTTATTCGAACAGCCGGCTTAAATAGAGTACCGCGATTAAAAAAGTAACAGGAAACTTGGCGAAAGTACAAAAAATAAATGTCTTTTATTGATCGGACATTTATAAATCATTCGTTATAGATTCCTTTTAATGGAGGCTACTTTATATCCATTTCCCCCATACGTTCGTAGCGGACGTGGCTATTAATTAGAGTTTTTGCTGTAATGTCGCCAGAATAAATCACTTAAAATGATATATCTTTGGATATTGGCAAGATTTAGTGTGCTTTAGCTCTTTAGGAGCAGATTTCCTATATTTTACAGTTTCCTCTACCTATCAAATGAAGCTAGATAATCTATAAAAATACATGTAGTCTGGATCTATTGGTTTGTTCTATAAAACTAACTTCTTTTCCTAGGTGTCTAAAACTATTTTTCAAGAAATATATCCATGATATCCCGCTTTCCTTTGTTTTGACAAAAATGCCGAAATGTAGATGCAGCAAAAAGTTAGAAGAGCTTATTTAAAGTCTATTTCAGAAATGTGTAGAGTAATAAAAGCTCAGTAGGTATGCATAGGGACTACAGAGTGACCCAACGAATATTTCAGCCACTTTCATAATTTGGCATTGCTTTCATTGCAAAATTCTTTCTTTTCATCAAGTGCGGGTAATACTACCCGGGTTTGGGTCAATTTATGGGTTTTGCCTATTCTTATCCATTCACAAACACTGAAAATGGTGTGACAAAGGCGTGCCGGTAGGCTATTCGTAAAGAGGAAAGAATTTTATTTTAACAGAATAAAAATTAGGCATTATGTACAAAGTATTATCTACACTTATTTTTTACTAAACATTTAAAAAAAATACATTACACAGAAATTAAATTATATTCCTAAAGATTATAATAAATTAAATTATTCTCGTAAAAAGGAAATAATTTTATTTTAACAGAATAAAATTTAGGCATTATGTACATAGTATTAGGTACACTTGCTTTTTATTCAACATAAAAAAAATACAAAATACAAAAAATACATTATACAGAAATTAAATTATAAAAAATCATAATATTCTTTGTCATCTGAGGAACTGTCATCTTCTCTTGACGTTATAATTAACGGGTCGACAGTCCGATCGATCAGGTTGTCAAGATCCCATATTTTCTCCTCTTTTTTAATGACATGATAGACTGCTTTTCGCCAGTTCTCTGGTGTCACTTCCTTAATCGCTTAATCAAACAGTAGCTTAACGTCTTTCATTTTGAATGTCGTGTTGTGTCTTGCTACAAATTCTTTCACTTGCGCCCATATAAGTTCTATAGGATTTAGTTCGCAATGATATGTCGGTGTGCGCAGCACAGTTACACTATGTTTTTCTGCTATATCTTCCACGGCATATTTCATAAAACGATGTTTGTGTAAATTTTCTATAGCTAATAGTTCCTTCTTTATCAAATTATCTTCAAATTCAATACTTTTGGTGGTTAACCAGTCGATAATTTCTTGTTTCCTCCAAGATGAAGTTGTGCGTCGTGAATGATAGCTTGCGTTATCCATAACTACTACTGAATCAGCTGGAAGATATTTTATCATTTCACCAAAATGATCCTCAGAAACATTCAAATTCATGTCCTCGTGGTAATCTCCCGTATTGAACGACTGAAAGGTTAGCAAACCTTCTTTTAAAAATCCCTTTTCGCTTCCAATATGGACGATTATTAGTCTCTTCCCTTTACCTGAAAGCACCTTAATACCCGTTGAGAGGTCTTCCATGAAAGCTTGGCGAGCACTGGTTATATTTTGGTCTTGCCACAATTTTGGTACTATATAACCTTTAATAATCCACGTCTCATCAAGATAAAAGATCTTCTTCTGCTCTCTTCTGTACTGCCTTATACTTTTCAAGTATTTTCGTTGCCAGCAAATAATTTCATCGCTTTTCAGTAAAAGTGATTTACCGGTATGCTTTTCCCAGACAAAATCCATATTTTTTAAAGTGGTCCATAAAAGCTTTCTAGTTATATACGTAATACTGTCATCCTGGCCAAGCTCTATTAGAATCTTATCTAGGGTGGGTGTTTCTTTTTTAAAATAAAAAGAGTAAACTTTTCTTCGAACTACACTTTTGGTGTCTTCATCAAGGACTTTTACTGGTCTGCCTGGACTTATCTTGGGAGGTTCCACTTGACCTGCTGTCTTTCTCTCCCTCAATAATTTAAAAACGGTGGACTTTCCAACTCCAGTTATTCGGGAACATCGGTCGACAGTTTCTTGTACAGTAAAATTCGGATAACCGTATTTTATGCAATGTATATTTAAAATAATAATTTTTTCACTCACTGATAGTGGAGAATTATTGGTACATTTTGTTGGTGTAAATGTCGTCATTTTATCACTAATCTTATAATACTGTGAACACTATTTTCGGCTTAACAGCAAATACTGATGCGTTAAACTAAACAAATATACTTATTAAGGTCATACACACACACGATATACAGTAAGGACATAAAGTCTGGAAAACTACCTTTTGCAAGTAAACGGAGCACCTGGATAAAAAACGCTCGGACACGTAGATTTTATTTTATTGTCTTCTATCTTCTAGGATTTCTAAGATATATACAGGGTGCTTCAAGAAAGCTGGGCAGCTGTTAACTTCTTTTTTTTTTAATGGAACACCCTGTATATTATTGCATTTTTGGATTCTACGGACAATTCTAAGTATATCTTATATAGGATATCCTATACCTAAATTCAATTGTTTTTAAAATAAAACACACCTACTAGTATACTGAATTTTTAATGACAATAACTTAAATGACACATTTTAACGTAACAAATGCTGAAACCGTTGTCCGTTAACTTCCTGGCAATATCCTAACCGATCGATGAACTCTTGTTGCACGTTTCGAATGAAAAAAGGTGGGATTTGTCGAATTAAATCTCTTATACGATTTTTCAGCGCATCGATATTAGGAGGTCTGTTGAAATAAACTTTGGTTTTTAAATATCCCCACAGAAAATAATCTAGGGGAGTCAAATCCGGAGACCTGGCCGGCCATTCTACGGGGCCACGACGTCCTATCCACCTGTTAGGAAATATCTCATTGAGATACTGCCGAACAGTAAGCGCGTAGTGAGGTGGTGCTCCATCATATTGAAACCACATAGTTGGAGTTGGTATATCAGGCTCATTACCTGGATACAGTTGAACTAAGGCAGGAATCAACTCTAGTTGCAGAAAGTCAAGATAAATTTCGCCGTTTAAGTTAACGTCGAAAAAATACGGACCTATAATCCTGTCTTGAAAAATTCCAGCCCAACCATTGATTTTTTCGGGATGTTGCGTATGAGCCACTTGAGCCCAATGAGTATTCTCTGTGGACCAGTATCTACAGTTTTGTCGGTTGACAGTACCATTAAGAAAAAGGTAGCTTCATCGGAAAATAAAATATTTCTACAAAAAAATGGATCTATATTGCACCGCTCTTGCATATTTTCGCAAAACTGAATTCGGCGGTCATAGTCGTCTTCATTTAATTAATGTATTAATCTTATTTTGTATGGATGATACTTCGCCTTTTTTAAAATATTTTTTACCGATGTTTGACCAATGGACAAATCTGATGCTGCTTGGCTTGTAGGTAAATGTGGATTTTCGTTATAACTGAGTAAAACATCTAATTTCTTATTATCATCTAGTTTCGGCCTACCTGTCCTGGGAAGATCTTTTACACAACCATGTTCAAGGAATTTATTGACAATTTTACTGACTGTAGATATCGTAATTTCTTGTCCGCGCTCTGCATATGTGTTATTAAAAAGTTCACAAACTTCGCCCAAATGTCTTTGGCGATCTCCCCAGCCAAACATCATCAGAATTTCCATTCTTTCACGCTCTGAGAGCATTTTTAATAACTTGACAGTAATAGAACTGTCCTACAGTATGTTAAAAATTGGCACAGTTGTCATAGTGACAACGAGTCAAAGTGACATCAAGTTACTACATTTCTCCTAGATTTTACGTTGTATCATGGTTTTTCTCTTAATGAAAAAATGTATAATTTCAACTGGCAATATTTTAAAAACAATTGAATTTAGGTATAGGACATTCTATATGAAATATACTGAAATTGTCCGTAGAATCCAAAAATTCAATAATATACAGGGTGTTCCATTAAAAAAAAAGAAGTTAACAGCTGCCCAGCTTTCTTGAAGCACCCTGTATATATCTCAGAAATCTTAGAAGATAGAAGACAATTAAATAAAATCGACGTGTCCGAGCGTTTTTTATGCAGGTGCTTCGTTTACTTGCAAAAGGTAGTTTTCCAGACTTTATGTCCTCACTGTATATTATGTACATTAGTATTTTTGTATAAATATTAATAGCTATTTAATTACATGATTAAAATAAAGATACTTACCTATTATTTTATATTTGTTGTTTTGTTGAAAATAGCTAACCTAAACTATTGAAATTAGTAGGTAATCAGGACCTGTACCCTTTCAGAAGGCACTTATTTATGGCTGGGTTTAAATTTTATTGCGGTCGAGAAATCAACGAATAAAAACCTAAGCGTCTGGTGCTTAATTTTGGATCTTCAGCAATTATTTCCAAAATTTGTTCCTCAACCTCAGGAGTCCTTATTGCACGTTGCCGTCCATAATTGGCAGTTAAAGGAGTGGAGCTACCGGTTTCGCGAAGGCGTCTCTTAATAGCAGCGAATGGTTGATGGTTTGGTATTCGCCGATTTGGATATCTTTCCGTGTATACCCTAACACTTACGCGGCCATTTCCTTTACAATACCCAAAAACCAATAGCATATCCGTCATTTCTGCAGAACTGTATCCTTTAGCCATCTTTACAGTCAATTTAAAATTTAACTAACACGTTCCAAACACCTTATTTATTCTCACATTGGCAAATTCTTACTGAAACACTTACTGTAAACAACATAGACTGATAGCGAAAATTCTTAAAATGCGAAAAATGTTTACATTTAAATAGTCTGTTGCAGAAAAAATGTTAAAGGTGTTGATCAACCAGGTAAAAAATCCGAGGATTTTTGGATGTGACACTCCAAAAAAGTGTCTTCCACTGCTAATTCACTGACCACATTTCATCGTCAAAGATAACAGCAAACATTTTTTATTCAGAATAATTTAAATATTCCGGTGCGGCATCGAACACTAAAACCGAAATATCTCAAAAACGGCTTACTTTAGCGGATTTCACAAGAGTACCTTTTTTGCTTTAAGATGTTCAAAAAATTAGTTCCTTTCCAAAAAAAAAGGAAAGAACGGCACTGATGAAAAAGTTATGGCCATTCTGAACCATAAAAAGCGCCCTCTAATGGACACAGTGATAAGGTGTCCGTATTCGGGTTTCGCATCCCAAAAAAACCCCGGGTACCAAGTTTAAAAGTAATACGTTAAAAAATGTTCATTAATTTTAAAAAATTCGATTTTTATTTTTTAACTTAACCACCCGATTTTCGAAACTAGTTGATTTGTTAGACGGCGCGGGCGATTAAATTGAAAGGAAAGGATATTTTGGATTATGGATATATTAACAAAAATAAGTGAATTCGGAGAATTTCATCATTTATATAGATAATGATTTACAGAAAGGAAATGAATTTTTTTTTAATTACTATAGTAAGAATCAAGATACGTTTATAGCTATTTATACAAGTTACGAAATAAGGGTCTTTTAGGCACGCGACTGTGTGTACAACTACTTAAAAGAAACAACTTTTTCAAATAACTTTTTTTAAATAACTCAAAAATAAAGGAGATATTTTTCCATACACATGAGCCATTTTTATTTTTAAACACTCCCAAACTAACTGAAATCTATCACGCGATGAACTGACAACAAACTGAGACTGCTTGACATAAAAAAAAAAACACCGACAAAAAAAATTATCAGCAGTCGTATCGTAGGCTTTTTACATTAGCGTATCTCCTTAATTTTTGAGTTATTAAATGTATATTATCTATATTTGGGATTTGATATGATGAATGACTGATGGTGAGTATGCGTTGTCTGCAGTTGACAATATCTATTCGTTGTCTGGATCGGAGTAACTCTCGCTTTTAGTTTTTTGCGGAGATACATATCCATAAACTTTCTTTCGTTTTATTTCTTATCGAATTATTTGCCGAATATGTCTCGTAGTCTAAGATACTAAAAAAATATATAAAATATGGCATTTTTTATATTTTTGGCAATTTGCTCCTCATTCCAGATATCAGTATATTCGTTTAGAACCTTAGACGTTACGGTCTTTGTCATTCAGCTGTTGAAATTGACACGTTCAAAATGAATATAGTAAACATTATCCCGGTGCGTGCATTTATAGGCTCAGGGCATAAACGAGTATTTTTCTGCAAGCTACAGAAACCGCCCGCATCGCCCGATGCCTGCGAAGCAACGCGATTTGATAAGATGATGGGTTAAAACGTGTTAAAATAAAAACGAACAATGTATTTCACAAATGCATGGTTGCAATGAGGATTAGCGTTCTTAAAACCAATGTTGTCTTGTCTATTTCTAGTGATACTTGTAAAATGCATTTTTAGTCTAATTACCTAGTATAATGATAATATTTTTATATTGATTATTTTACTAATAAATTAGTTTCAAATTTAGTTTTTTTAAATGGGCAGCTGTCGCCGCCCCCTTGACTTGCTGCCCATGTGCCCCGCACCCCTGGCACCCTAGCGTTGGAACAGCCCTGAGTTTAATACAAACTCGACCAAATTATAAATTCGCATACGACTTTTTAATAATACGGAACAGCACCCTGGAGCATATAGCGAACATGTGACATACACCCTGTAAATTGCAGTTCACCCCGTCGTCGTCGACGTCGCGCCGTTTGGCCGCTCCGCAATGAATTCCGCGTGCTGCGACCGCCACTAAATTAGAAACAGCGTGTGTTGTTAATCGTTCCGTACGTGCACATATGCATAATGCAGGCGCATTTGTCTTCATATTGCTGCCATGCCACCGCGACGCCTTCGATAATATCGTGGACCAGCGGCGCCATCGTCCTGCGACAATTAAAAAGTAATCTGTCATATACGGTCGGGCTCTCTTCCCTTGCCACGAAATAATAAATACTTATATAAATGGTCAAGGGTAAAAAATATGACAAAAAACTAACTCCTTTTTGCGGTCGAATGGGTATGATAGCAGAAAGAACTGATCTTTATTGAATCAGTGGTCAATTCGCTTGGTAAAATATGGTAGAGTCAAGCAAAGGCCGTCGAAATGTTCAGTGCTACCACCCTGGGCATGATGTCCTATTGTATTGTTTCAAGCGCAACACGAGGGAGAAGATCTCATGTGGATCTAGACTTACAAAACCTATAATGACTTGGGAGGATTGGCCCACCAGGACACTGAGTGATTACCCGGTGCGTCGGTAGAGCGCCGTTCCCAAATAATATGTCCGCTAAAAGTGTTTTCGAAGCTCGCCTTAGTATATTAAGGCGGTTTCTAGGGTGAGAAATATAGAAAATACTGTGACGATAGTTCTAAGATCGGATCTCCCTGTGAGGGCTGGTCTTGGCGCCATATCCATCCTTATCCAAACATTTACCATTTCCAACAGCCAGGCGGGTCCTTCGACATTCAAAATGGAAATGGTGTGACAACTGAAATTGTTAAAAGACCCAAGATTAGCAGCTTCCAAATTGACTTCTGCAATATAAGAGGACTGAACTCGAACATCAATGCATTCCATCAACATCTACAATCTTACGAACCTCATGCACTAGCACTTAGCGAAACAATGGTCAGATCATCGATTAGTATGGTCAGCTTTTTGTATCCTGGATACGATTTCCATCACCGAATTAGACGCAATTTTGGTCTTTGCCTATTTGTCCGCAATGATATTTCTTGTCAACAAGACAGTCGAATCTAATAACTTTGATGTAATGTGGTTTAAAATATCAGCGCAGAGAATTACCAAATTTATCTGCTGCCTTTACTGGCCGCCAACCGATATCCATTATAAAGACTTGTTCTCCTCACTTGCTCATACTATCGACTTTTTGCAAACTCACCATCCCAATTCCGAAATTGTCATCCTTGGCGACTTTAAAGTTCATAATGTCAACTAGCTCAAAAACTCAAAAATAACCGACGAGCAAGGTCGCGAAGCCGAATCCTCTGCAATCAGCACCCAGCTCGTGGGCGAACCAACTCGCATTCCAGACCGAGATGGTGATTTTGCTGGCTTGTTGGATCTTTTCTTAACTTCAAACCCACGACTTGTACACTATCACCGTAAAGCCGCTAGAAACATCTGACCACAACCTTATTTCAGCACTAAGCAAATTACCAATTAGTGTCGAGCAGCCTTCTAAACCACGTAAGATCTGGCATTATACATCAGCTAAGTGGGATTACCTAAAGGACCATTTTCGAACTTTTCCTTGGCGGAACGTTTGTTTTACCTCTGACGATTCATCCATTATTGCTAGAAAAGTATCGGAGGTGATCCTTACTGACATGGAAGTCTTCATCCTGTTTTTAAAATAATGCCCTTCTAACGGCAGGTTCATCGAAAATTGCGAACGAGCTGTTATATCAAAAAATTATTTCTATCGACTATGGCGTCAAATCAAGGGTTAATGATTGGCCTAACCGAAATACGGAAGGACGGATTTGTGTGTTTTGATGCCAACTAAGTATGTCTTGCTCATTATTTCGCTAAACGAAGTAAAAGGCTGGGAGACTTCCACGGCAGGACCAGGGTTTGTCACTGCTTTTACTAACCACCTCACCTCAAAGTGATGGTGGAGCTTCTTCCCAAAACTACTGCTTTTCCCGCTTCTCTAAGCACGATGCACGCATTTCAGATGCATTACCTGTCAGAAGTCCGCACTGCTATCCCATGTTCTTATTATTACCTTCACGTTACCCCATCGCACACCGCCTCGTTCTTTTTCATAATAATACTCATAAATTATTAAGACTATTTAGCATTTAAGCAATGTTTACGCAGATAAAATAAATGTAAATAGTATCTAAAGTCTCTGTATATCATTTCATTGCGAACAAAGAAAACGGACTAGAGGCTCCGGTTGTCGCATGTCCAGATAGTTAGTCTCCACTGTAGAAAAGCTACCTAAAGGCAGAAGGTAGTTTCTGTTACATCTTGAATAACAGAGTGGTGCTCGGGGTTCCTGATATCGCCAGTAATTTCATAGGATCGTCATGCATGCACAAGTACGAAGAGGTCGTATAAAAATTCGACTATCAAGAATTGATAGGTAGCATGGACAATTAGGACTAAATAAACAACACAAAATCACGTTTAAAGCTTAGCTTAGCAACTTCCAATTTATTAAAGTCAAAATATTTATTATACACAGAAGTGGCTAAATATATAATATTGTAATTTATGGTGAGCCAAACTATTTGACTGACATTGGAGAGGCCAACGGAACTTGTCAGAGAGGAAAGAATATTTCCTTTTTTTGTTCAAAAATTATTCATTTTGGAAGAAAACTAAAAGGTGATAAAAGCTTTATAGCTCGCTTACTGATTTTTTGAAGAAGTCTGATTGATGAAGAAACCAGGACTTCCTTTGTAGAAAAAATATCATCATACATCACAAATCTTTATCTTACCTAGATCGGAAAACCAGCTAGTTAGAAAAATACTAGATAACTACGTGTAAAACATTATTGTCAGCAATAATTCCTAAAGCCCCATATGCCTCAAAGGCACTAAAAAGGCCCTTAAACTTTAAAACTCCCAATAAAAATCGTACTTTCCAAATAGCTTGTATAAGCAGTTCTTGGCCTTTATTAGCCATATTCTTAGAATGGTCTGCCCCATAAATTTCCGGCAATTATACAATTAAACGACTGTCAAATAACGCGGGTAATTCATCGGCAGTAATGGCTCGGCCGGCGGCACACATAACCTCAAACTTAATTATTTGAACAACGGCGGTTCATTCCGGCTCATAAACTGCGGAGATGCACCTCGTAAAATATGAACCGCGCCGAACTACGCGTTGCAAAAACTCTAATTGCAAATTGGCTCGACGTTGCAAATCCCACGACAGGGACGGACTTTACGTATACAGTAATACAGTCGTTTTTAGTGATGGCTGAAACAAGCACTCTTGCGATTTTTAGAAAAGTCTTATCTTCTCTTGCAATAAAATATAAGAATTTTATCAGCTGTAGTTATTATGCGAAACTGTTACAAGGTTATGTATTCTCTTGTCTTGCGAGCGTGTTTCAAGTTTCGTGTTTTAGCCAATGACGTCACAAATAATGCTCTAATAGATTTTTCTTTTGCAACAGTATCGTGTTTTATCACATTAAAAAAATGGTATGCATGCATACTATGTAGCAGGTATTAAATTATAGTCATTTTTATTTAACTGTTAGGGTTATGTTAGACATGATGTATTATGCAGTCTTAATCTAAGAAATTTTCTAAAATGATTGAGTGTTGGATTAATATTAAATTAATATTTCCTTGCATGACAGGTATCTTGTGTTATAATAAACTCCAAAACTACTGAACTGAAGTACATGAATTTTACATCATTATAAAGGGAATTGAAAGACCTTTAAAATAAGGTATCACTCGATCCCCATTTCTATTTAAGATTTTAGGGGTGGTGCCACCCCCGCCCAAGAGGCTGCACGTGTTAACGTGATTTTTTGCCAGTTTTGTGCCCCCCTCGAAAACAGAATCGACGGGTTTGAGCGTTTTTCCACAAAAGAACTGAGCTGCCAGTAAATGTCTTTGTTTCGTTTTCGATGCACCACCCTGTATAAGAACAGGTTAAGGATTGATTTTACTTGCACTTATTCTTTTCTCAACTGTTCCTAACTTATGGGGCGCAAATTATCATATAGCGGGTTACTAACTATATTATAAGTGTATAAATATATCCTATATCATCGGTCAAAACCGCTGCATTTTTGACATACAGGGTATCATCATTTTTTTCCGATTTTCTCCCATATTTTCAGACATAATTATTTCAAATTTGGTACACTTATTGGTTTTTGGAATATCTACAATAAAATGTCTATATTAGCAGAGGCAGTATACCGAGTGTTATATTTCTTGCGCTACCAACAGTTTCACTCTCCTGCACTTTTTTTTGGGATACCCTGTATAAATGCTGACACCCTATTTTGAGTCCCTGTTCTTTTCTCATTTCTTTTGATCCCCAGATTTTTATCGTTTTCCAGTTTTTTTTCTGTAGTTTAGAAACAAACAAAAATATTGCTAACATAAGACATGAGGACTAAACTAACCTGTAAATAATAGTTATTTATGGTACACGTGTGTTATGTTATATATAGGTCACGCTGGGAAATGATTAGCCCTTGAGGCCGTAGGCCGAGAGGGCTAATTCCCAAGTGACTTATATGACTTAACCCACGAGTGCCATACAAAATTTTATCCACCACTAAAAGATATTATTAAAAAGTAGAAAATTATATTGTTTCAATGTAAACTGAAAAACCCTGTATTACATTATAACTGACATATTTTTGAATGACAAATTTGACACGTAAAAGTAGGCCAAGGTGGTTTTTGTTGTTATGGAATTGATTAACAATAAAAATTTGAAGGCAGTAAATAATAGTACATTATTTAACGAGCGTATAATGAAGGCTATATTACACGAGATTTTAAAACACGAGCCGAAGGCGAGTGTTTTAAGGATTCGAGTGTAAATAGCCATTATACGCGAGTCAAATACTATACTTTATCTACGACTATTCAGTATTCAAGAAGTTAGAAAATGGATTCAGAGCAACACATTTTATTACAATAGGATTATTATTAATGGTATTTCTTAACTAAAAAATACAATTCAACGATGTTAACCATAATTAAACAAAATACAATTGCAGCCCGAATTTCTGGAGGAGTACTTTGGATTTCGTTTTCGTCATCCGAAATCATGATATTTTACTTTGAAATCAACAACAAAATGTCACAGCGAAACTTAAATGACTGAGGAAAAAAATGATTCGTTTACTTGTCAATCGGTTGCTATGGTATTAATACCATTCACGCCTGCTTAAACTAGATCTGGTGCGTTTTTATCGTAATTCAGGTAACTTTGTTTTGTTGGGACCGTGGAATATGAAATCTCATATTCCACGGCTGTGGAATATGAGTAACTATGGTAATATGAACCACATTATATATGTACTAACAAACACATTATGCTTCTATTATTAAATAGTCGTAGATAAAATTATTATTTTTGCAATTTTCGAGGGTAGTTTTTTAAAATATTAAAGAAACTTTAGCCGAAATTCAAAAAGAAGCGAACCTTGCGTGTTCATTTATTATTCCCTACAAGTCAAGAGACAGTTATGACATGCAAAGCCTTATATTAATGCATATTTTACCACAACCCACCAGTGAGTTATAATCATAACCCACTAGTGAGTTATGGTTATAATCCACGTGTGAGTTATAAGCTACTTTATTAGCCTACAATCGAGCTAATAATGTTCACTTTATATGAAAGTGTTGAATAAAAAATGAACACGTGCGCCAATTTTTATTCAACACTAACGAGTAGTCGTTTTTTATCTCAATTTTTAAAAGGACAGATTTTTTGATGTTCTCAGATCAAAATTTCCCTAAAAACACCTTGACCTAACCAACGATTGTAATGTTGATTTAAAAATTGTCTTACCAGCAAACTAAACTGTGGCAGTGCATCATCATGATGCATAAACCACAATTGGTTTCTTAGTTCAAGTGGTACCTTTTCTAACAGCATCTGGAGTTCCTCTTTTAAAAATTGACGATAATATTGCCCGTCTAATCTTCTTGGCAGGAAAAATGGCTCTACCCAGTAGTCTTCAATCTTGCTAGTTAACACATTTACTGTATACTGATACTGAAAATGACTTTCGACCATCGCGTGAGGATTCTCTTCTGCCCAATAATGATTGTTATGAAAATTTCGGATGGCATTTTTCGAAAAACTTGTTTCATCATTCATCATTCATTGTAGAAAGTAAAATTTTATTTCCGAACAATGGATTTTGAACCAACTGGCAAAAACTTAATCGGGGTGGAAAATCGCGTGGGAGAAGAGCCTGAACGGTCTCGATATGGCAAGGATGCATAAACTTATCCATCAAAAATTTTTCAAACTAGCACAGATGACATATTTAAAGTTGCTGCAATTTTTCTTGTACTTGAACCAGGTTCGTTTTCTACAGCATTCAGGACTGCGTCCTCAATTTCAACAGTTCTTGCAGTGCGATGTGCCCCTGCCAAATGAATGGATTTCTTAAAAGTTTCATTATAGCACAGTTGAATGTATGCCAGTGCAAAAGTTCGTGAATGAGGCTGTCTTCGATTTGGTTAATGCTGCCGATAGAGTCGTTTATGTTTAGCTTTAAAGGAACTACCATTATTGGCAAGACCATAAAAATATAATGCGTATCGGCATATTCTTGATTTGTGAACTCAACAACTCAACCATCATTATATAGCTCTAACTATTTTTGGAAACATCATCTTACAAGATTATTTGACACTTAACGTTAAAAAAAGTTAACAAACGGAAAATAAAATATGAGCCGTCCCAGCCAACTACTTTTTTTTAAATTTTGTTACTTGAATAAATACTTGGTTTCCATTGACGGCTATTTCCGCCAATAACTAGAAAACGATAACCGATAGGATAAAAATGTAAGAGATTAAAAAGAATAAGAAAGAAGTTTAGGAAAAGTGGAAAACACCCAAAGAAACCCCGTTACCTATTCGATTGCCAAACCTACGTTTTTAAAGATTTTCTTGGTAAAATTACCCATATAAAACTATCGATGAGCGTGCCAACCAGCGAAATCAACCTGGCCCCAGCTGGCATCACTGTTTATATTACTGAAATGAAATGAAATAAGTGAGAAGTTAAAATATGAGATCAGTATTAATACAGGATAGTTTATAAAGAAGTTGAGGAAAGTGAAAAAATTTAGACATTTTATTGTAAAGATTCCAAAAATTAATAAATGTACCAAATTTAAAATAATTATCTCGGAAAACGTGGGAGAAAAACGAGAAAAAATTAAAGTTTTGACAACTTGTATATCAAAAATGAGGCTTTTTGATAGTATGTTTATAAACGTCTTAAAGTATTTTCAAAATCAAAAAGAAAATAGCCTTCAGCCAATTTCAGCTGTGAAATTCACTTCAGCAGCCTGTAAGTTTAGTGAGAAAACTGTAGTCAGGATCCGAGAGGAATACACAACAGGATCCTCTCCCAGGGTAACTGATTTGAAATTTATTTACATATGAATACAGGGTGTTTCACAGTGGATGGCGTATTAGACGTTTATGAACCAAAGAATTATGCGATTTTTATATTACCTCTATAATATATAAGGATTGTAATTTATTATAAGTATTTATATTCAATTATAAAGTAATAAAAGAACATGTAGTTATAATATTCAATTTCCTTTTTAGAGAATAGCGTTCCCAAAAACAAGAGATTTATCTGAGGCAAGGAAAACTCAAATAAGGAACGTAGTTTACAATATTATTGCCATGCATAAGTATGTCACACGGCAGAAGCTAAAAGAGCAATTGCATGCCAAACAAATTATTGACCTAAGCAACTCTACATTAGGCCATTTGTTAAAGCATTTGGGATTTAAAAGGGACAGTGGCAGGCGCGACATTATGGAGAATCCGGATATTGTTTCAAAAATTTTTGAGAAAATATACAGAAAACTAGTTATCAGAAATTCAATTAAATGTGGTTTTTATAGACGAAACATAGCTATCTCAAAATGGTAGCGACATTAGAACATGGCATGATGAAAACATCAAAAAGTTTTAAAAGAAAAGCGCTGACTATCGTGACAACATGAACTTTACATTGTTTGAAAAATGGTTGGAAGAACAGCTTTTACCTCGGCTGGAAAAATCTCGCTTCTTGTTATGGACAATGCAAAGTACCATTCAGGGGTCATTTTAATTCAGTGTTTATTTTTACGAAATTATTTCTCCTTCTAACTTCTAACGATATTATGCCACTCTCGCATCCACTGCTTTATTAATTTGGGATAGAATAAAATTACTCATATTGATGAAAAATATTCCAAAATATAATTTAAAAACATTCTGGAATAAAAGATAGCTATTTACTTCAGTTTATTATTACTCACTGCCCAAACTTAAACGTTCCAGAAATTTGTTTGCGATTGGTACTTGATTTACTTCTGCTTTATGGGTTTATAAATGCTATTAATGAGTATACGACCGAAAAGATGTAGTTATTAGACACCGTTTATACGTTAAGTCCAAAACTCTATAAAACATATAGCATTTACTGAACCATTTTGTCTGGAACATTTAACACCGGCTTCTGGTCATCGATCGGACTTTATACACGTTTACGTCTGAGTAATATTTCGTGGCAAATTGAGCGAAACTTCCACAAAATATGCTGAAGCCAATGATTATTTTATGATCCGTCTAGATACTTGCTCAAAATTTTAACTATTATGACTTTTTTATAAGGTAAAACCTATAGGGAAGACATACTGACAGAGAACTAATTTAAAGTTTCAGTTGGGTAGGTATATAAAAGATAAAAGGAATTTGTTGCCAGTGCCAGAACTTTATATAACATGTATTAAAATATCATAAATGTTCCGAAAATATAATAGAAATTACAATAAAATCTCTCAATAGCGACCATCTTCCGGGAATCAGATGTTGGTCGGTTAATAGAGATAAATTAAAACAACAGGTCTGCATTTTACAGTGTTTGCTTATTAATAAGTATCTACATATTATATGCAAATAATTTTAAATATTTTTGTTTAAATTTATCAGAACTAAAATTAAATGAGATGAAGCCAATTTACCAATATGTATATGGGTGGTTTTCAGTATCTTTTAAGATCCTGATTTAATTTTGAAAAAAAAAATAAAAAATACGGGTTTAGTTCAACTGACTTTTTTCTTTTAGGTAACTCAGTCAAATATGCCAGAATGGTTAAAAAAGTGCCCGTGTGTCATGAAAATAAAAGTTAAAAGGGTTTTAAATAGAAAATAAACAAATTTTTAACATGACCGTCGCATACTTATTTTTTTTTCTAAGTGCTAGCTGTCATTTAACGTCGGTTTCGACCTGTAATTTTATTTAAAACACTTTATTATACTGTCAAACTGTGAAATCAAAAAGAATCTAAAGGAATTAGGCGTAAGATAATGCCACCATAAAGCAAGTTTAATAGTAATTTTTAGAATATGTCCTCTATCATATTATTGTACCATGACTAATAAGATAAATTAAAAAAGTCCGAAAACAGTTTTTTGGTTAGTGCCATATGGTAACTCTTTAACACTTTGACTACTGAGCGTACTGGCTCAAAATGATCACTACAAACTGACACATTTTTTTTTGAAAAATATATTTTATTCCACTAAATATACAATTAACATTACTTGAAAACACGTTTTTTTTAACAAAAAAATGTTATTTTAGTGTGTCCACGTGTGGCACACATAGTTTATGCGTAAAAAAATCATCATTCTACACCGAACTACGTGTACAATATTTGGACACGCTTATTATTTTTTACGTAAATTACAGTTGTGTAAGTCAAAAAAACATTTCATGCATAAAAATTTGTCTTCACATCCTTGGCAACGCATTTTCACCCGTGGACTCTTTGACATTGCGTAAGCGCGCCCATTTCTTTCGCTGTTTTCTTTGTAACATTTTATGCATTTACCCCTTGATTCTATCTCAATCAACTTATGACTTCTAGAAGTATCTTCAGATGGAATGTTTACTACACTATGCCGCTCAGTAAAAATTTTATTGGCAATTTCCTCTCTAAATTTAGTTATGCTAATTTTTTTTTTCGTAACAGTTTGATATGCTGTATGCGCATTCACTACTGCAGTATTTGTCAGTAGTTCTACGGCAACCTTCCTATACCATTTTATACCCCGCCGTACAGTAGTCGAGTACGAAGCCTTCTGGTCTGATACGTCAATAAAAGACTTAATGCTATTATACTTTACAATGGTAGACGGTTTTTTTACAACACCCCTTTTTGTTTGTACATCGGTCATTTCGGGAATCGCCTCAGTTGTCAAAAATAAGACATCTCTTTTGTCTTTCCATTTTCCTACTACCACATGAGTATTGCTTTCTCGTGCAATCATGTCTCCTTTTTGAAGAGTTGCATCGGTAACTGCCCTAGGGTTAAATTTTCTATTTTTTCTCAATGTCCCGAGAAGGTGTGTTTTTCTGTCCAGAAGATCATGAGCAAGGTTAAGTGCAAGTCACGAACTAACATTGTAACAGACTGTAAACAACGTATTTATTAGGCATACCAAAATATTTGAACCGTGCTTCCATCTATGAAGCTATGGTCAAACTATTTAGCCAACCTTTTGTCATGAACTAGAGTATACGAAACATGCATTTATTTCAGTAGAAAACGTGACCGAATATCGTACACATCTGTTTGAACATAGCCAATGCTTGTGCTCATATATGGACACACAGTTCGTGTATACAAGTTGGGTGTGTACTATTTTTGGCACACATAGTAGTTAAAGTGTAAACTACCAAAATATGCCAGATTTTACCAATTTAGAATTAAGGAGCTACGAAAAAATATGCGACGGTCATGTTTTTGTTGCGACCGGCAATAGATGTGCCCATATGGCTGACGGATCGTATCGTAAGGAATTTGAAATACTGCAGAAAGTCGTACAGTTCGCCGGGGCATCAACGTTTTTGTAGTAAAAAGCACCAGTATGTATCGTTATTTGTCTTTTGGATGCTCCAAAGTGTGCACTTTGAGTTTCTTGTGTACATTTAAGAACATAATTTTCGGAGAAATCAATAATTATCCAAATTTCGTCTGACGACATAGCTTCTTTAATACGTTTTCCAAACGAAATCTGATGGAACACCCGGTATGAATGCTGAAGAATGTTTGGGATCTCCCGTAAAAAAACTTCTATTAGTTCACTAGGAGTAGTTGGTATTTTCTGTTTCGTGGTAAGCTTCACCTGTTTTTCTTGACTTTTTATTATGCCCATTTCAGTCCTAGTTTCCCATTTGTAAAAAAAAATCGAGGCATTATTTTAACTAAAGACGGATTTATGCAGACGTTGTTTTCTTTGCAGATTATACAAATTCTGTTCATGCAGCCCTCTCTTCTTTGCAACAAAGTGTTGATAGCTTTAATCTGATGCAACTTTTGTAATATGAATTTAAAGTTGGTATGTTTGATACACATACAAGTGTCTCTGCTTGAGAATTGCGGTGAAACTATCCAAAAAGGTTTGAGCCAAGTAAATGTAATGCAGGACATTTTAATCTTGACTTCCTTGATAAATTTTTTATGTAAGTTGCGCAGACTCTGGCACAAAAACCTTTTTTGTTTTTTGATTTTACGTCGGGTATTTATCATCTTAGTTCCAGGTGTTAAAACGGAGTTTTCATCTGCTTCCAGAAAATGTCTGACTATTGTTGCGTGTGCCCTTAAAAATGACGTTCTTTTTGTCTTTACTATTAATTCTTTTGTTGCTTGCTTTTTTCGGTGCAATGAAATAATTTTTCTGGTTTCTTCTTTCATCTTAAATTTTCTAATTACTTCTCCTGAAACACATTCTGCCAACTTCTGCCTTTTACTATCTGACCTTGCATTTTCTTTCATTTGTTTAGCTATAACTTCTCCGAACAATAGTTTTTTTTATTTGTTCTTCTCCACCTTTTTAAGGTATCAGCAACATTTTTTTCCGGTGTTGATAATTGCGCTTTAAGTTTTGTTTTTGATCTGAGGTATTTCTTCTTCCATTTTTCAGCCGCTTTAACAGTCTTTCTTAAATCAGTCTCTTTTTTCTGCAAAGCTCTCCGGGTTTTTGATCTGCTGTCAAAAACTTTTTTTCGACCCAATTCTTTTCTAGTAGGAGTTTCTGTAGATTGTTTTAAATTCAATTCTCTGTTAGTATTTTCTCTTTTTTTTCGAGCGTAATATTTTTTATTTGCTACGTTCCATTGTTTTCTTTGCTTCCGTTGCTCTCTTGGAGCTTTTTCAGCAATACTTTTTAGTTTTCCACTCTCTCTTTTTTTTCTACTTTCTTCTCTCTCGTAAGCCTTCATTCTCTCATGAGCTTCTGGATCTGCCCGAATTCTTTGGTTTATTCTTTTTCTTCACTTTATCGGGTGTTCTATCACTAGTATCTTTAGGTTTATTTTGTGTATTATTTTTCTCTTCTTTCTTGATTATTATATTACTTTGTACTGGTGGAGTATTTTTAGACTTATACGGCGAAATGCTAGGTGACATATTAGCATTTGTAATTCTCTCTTCAGACAATGTGGTTCTTTTTTTTTGGTTAGTTTCTTTAATTTTTCTTGCTTTGGTTCTCTCTGAATTTTTGTTTTGTTTTCTTAGCAATTTTTAATTCAACTCGCTTTTTTAAAGCACTTTCCTTCATTTCTTTTAGCTTTATATCCGCAATGCTTCGTATTTTTTAAAATTTGGCGAGGAAACTGTAGCGTTCATAATTCTGTTAAAAAAAGAAACATAAATTTGGCTGATCTTTTCGAAATTCATTGATTTTGGTAAAAATATTGTCAGAAAGTTATATAAAGACCAATAAAATCTTAATAAAATGATATTAAATACACTAATTTACAAAAAATCACATGACCGTCGCATTTAAAGTTTAATAACCCTACGACGGTCATGAGATCGACGGTCATGTGATTTCACTCATTTTTATTTACTTAAAATTGAACCAATCTCCATGTTGTGAATTTTATGTTAGAATTTCCACCGGTAAATAACAGACACCAAAAAAACAAAGCGAGCAACTTTATTACTATGTTATGTTGTTTTTTATCACTATAGACGGTCATGTTAATAGAAAAAATACGAAAAACTTCAACTCGCCTTTTTGATATCAAAATACACGACAAGAACTGTAAATAATATCGCGAACCGAACTGCACAAGTAACTGTCGCTATTTGCAATAATAATAGTTATTTATGTATCTAGGGAATTATAATGGTCTTAATTACCGAGGGCAAAGTTTACGTCCCGAGGGCCTTTGGCCCGAGGGACAGCAATTGCCCGAGGTAATTGAGACCCTTATAATTCCAGTGATACATAGATAATTTTATTTCTGACCGATTTTAGTAACATTTTGTTCATTTTTAAAGTGGAATAAATGTTTCAATAGATGACAATCAAATTGACATTAGATGTCAATCGTTTGATTTTATGTCAAATTTTTCTTAATATCCCAAGGGAGTTATGACCCTTATAATTCCCGCGTAACTAAGACGTTATAAGCTAATAATATACCGGTCAGAAATAAAATATTTTAATTCACACATGCAGTAGGTACCATCTAGCGGCGAAAAGACAACCTAAATAGTCCTTCTACGGTCATGTGAAGAAAACGTCGGGACAGCGTTCAATAATTTATTTTTAGCCCAAACAGTAACAAAAATGGCTATTCAAGACAATTTTATAACACAAAATTCCCAACTTTTGTTAAATATCATTTACTTCGGCGACTTAACAGTTAAAATGTATTTTTTCTAATTTTGACATATAAAGTGACACTTTTTAAAACTGATTGACATTATGAAATGTCTTACTTTTTGTAACTAGTTGCATAAAGTAAAATTTTATGCAATTGGTGACGAAAAATGTATTTCAAAATTAGTGACAAAAAGAATTATTCTATTTATTAAACTGTTATAATCTAAGTTAAAAACATAAATTATAAATTAATTAATTATTATAAATATTGATAACACAATTATTGCAATTATTCAAATTAATTCCCGACGACATATTTTTTTCATTGCTCGAACTTGCTGTTATTTGGGAAGCGACGCACATTGCATTAGATGTTTCACCAAATATTTCTTGCGCTAAGAGTTTTTTATTATTCATGGAATTTTCAACATATCCCTCCGCAACAGAGCTAGATTTCCAACCTCCGTGCCTCTTTAATTTTAAAAGATCAGCGCCACTGTCTGCTAGGAAAGTGGCAGAGCTTCTTCTGAAGCAGTGGCCAGTATATAGAACAGGATTTGAAAGACCAAGAAATTGTGCAATAACTTTTGGCAGACTGCTAAATGTGTTAATTCCCACAGGATTTCTGGTACATTTTCCATTCGCATATTTTACAAAAAATCTGTTGTGTTTAAGAATCTGGGGACGCAACTTAATATATTTTCTTAATATTTCAACAAGATTCGTATTTTCAATGTCTCCAGTGGTAATTGCACACTGCCGTATAACTTTTGTTTTTGAAGGTGGGATATCAACACGAAAATGGCTTCCTTCGTCTATAACATTTTCAACTGGAAGAAATGTTAATTCTGCTTTTCTGCATGCTCCTGCCATTCCAATTATCATTGCAACCTTAGCCATTAAGTATTCTTTGTCATCAGCTTCCAATAAAAATTTGGCAAAATCTTTTTTAATAAAAACTTTTGACTTTTTAGCACTGTACCCGTCCGCTTGCCTTTTAATATATGCTACCAAATTTGTATATTTTTTAATATCAATATTCCTTTTCTGATTTAGTTCAGACCTTAACATTGAGTAAAGTGTCCATAATGTGAAAACTTTTAGATCTTTCTTACCCTCAAAATATGCAAATAAAACTTTCTCATTAACATGTTTAATTTTCTTCTCATCACACCACGTAACAAATTTTTCGTATGCCAAATCATAAACTGCCTTTGACTTTTTGGGAATTACTGATAATAGAGCATTACCTGCTGCCTCTTCAATATCGCTTGGTAGCTCTTCAGAACTTGAATGACTCATTTTTTAAAAATAAAACTAAAAATATATCAATCTCGATAAAAACCTTCCGTCTAGACTTTTTTACAAAATGTCAAACTAACAACTAACATGAAGTTACAGCAACAATAGCTATTTATGCCATCAGTTATATGTCAAAATTAGAAAAACTAAATTTATGTTTTACAAATTTTTATCAATTATATTAAATTTTATTTTTTTATTACTTTCTTCAAAATTAGAAAAAATCTTGTATGCAATACGTTACGAAATGAAATTTTGTGTAACTTGTGAGTTTTTGCGAAACTCACTTCGTTCGTTCCGCAAAAATCTCACGCGTTACACAAAATTAGGCATATCGTAACTGATGGCATAAATAGCTATTTAGAAGTTCGCAAATATTGGATTTTGCTCCAGGGACATACGACGGTCATGTGAAATAGGAGTTTCAAACCCCAAATTAAAATATAAATTCATAAGATATTGCACTTTTAGTATTAATAAATTGATAAAAAAATGCGTGTCTAGTGTAAAAAAAAAATTATGGCTAATAAAAAGGATTTAGTTTTAAGACAACGAGGACATGGTATCTTAAAAGTTACTGAAAACCACCCATATACTGCACGTGCATACTAACATATATATTATACAATGTGTACTGTATGTTTGCTTTGAAATTCTTATTTTTTAAAATAATGAGAAATTAATGATTGCTTCATATTTTTTATTTTATTTTTATAAAATTCAGATTCACATTCAGTACACTCTTCACACAAGTTTTCGATATCGATAACGGCTGATTCGCCACATATTTTCTTTAAGGTAATATCGTGCCGACGACGGAATTCTTCTAGCATCCATTTGATGCCTTGTATTTATCTAGTCTTAGGAATTGATCAGAATCGAGGGCTGTTGCTTGAATTACGGGCCCGGATATTGATAAATGATTGTTTTGGACCTTACAGTTAAAAACAACTTGCTCCACTGCCAGTCCTTCGGTTTTGAACAATTTTCTTTTTTGTTCACCGTTGCCACCTTCTTGAAACAAATTTCTAACTTCTGCTTTATTTTAAAGCAACATAGTCACTTGAATCTTACCCACTTTAAATTTTTCAGCCAATTTCCAGGTACTTAAAATAATTTTTTTACCCTCCTTGATTATTTCAATTTTTCGCTTCAATATTTCCATTTTCCCGCCATTTTCAAATATTCACGTTAGTCACAAAACACACAAAAACTGTTTGAAATAAAACTAATGTTAACAGTCGATTTATCAGCCTTTGAAGCAAATTGAATAGATCCGCCTGCAATAAAGTAATTATTAGTGTATGTACCCATATTTCTTAGGAATTGTCGGGTCGTGTGTTTATTGCCCGTAATGGAGAGTGTTATTTCTGGAAGGTTATATGCTTACTAAAAATTCCGATGATTAGTGCCCGCGGTCGTTCAACAGATGGGTCGGTAAAGAGGAGTATAAAATAATGGGATTTCCATTTTTAAATATGGGGAATTCATAGCCGGTCGTTTAAGGCAGGTGGCCACTTTATAGGGGCGGTGGCAAACAGAGGTTTTTCTGTAATATACTATAACAATTTTTGACAGAACGTAGATGGCCCAACGGCAAAATGGACAGGCGTAAGAAATATTCATTATGTATTAAAGATGTTCCTCAACATTAGTTTTCTAATTTATCCTAATCATATCGGCTCTCTTTACAAATAGAAAAATCTCTGCTACTTTTAGAATTTTTATATCCCTAGAACAAATTTAACAAGGTCATAATATCAGGACGTTAACGATACACCGCTTGTTTCGGTCATCGTCGTTTAGAGCTACAACTCGGGCAACATCTTCTGGCCGCATGTCTGGGCGATATTTTAAGCTTGACACTGACCATTTACTAAATAAAATGCTTGTTACCAGGCAATATATCACATTACGGGGCGCTGATACGAAACTGTAATTTCTCAAAAAGAGTAGATATTAGGATATAAAAAAAAAAAAAAAATTGAAGAAATATGTAATTTCCATAATAAATACACTGGAATATTTTTGCATAGTCTACTTTCTCTATAGCGTGATTAAGACTTAAGAACAACAAAGGATCTTTTGTTTTCACCGCTGTAACAAACATATCCTGGATACGACTGATGGCACTTGAGCCGAAAGATTTTGATGTAATGTGATTTAAGATATTAACGCCGAAAATTACTAATTTCATCTGCTACCTTTACCGGCCTTCAAGCAATATGCATTATAGAGACTTATTCCCCTCACTTGCTGATACTATAGACTTTTTGCAAATCCACCATCCTGATTCCGAAGTTGTCATCCTGGGCGACTTTAATTTAAATAATGTCAACTAGCTCAAATATTCTAATACAACCGAGGAGCGAGGTTGCGAAGCTGTATCCTTTGCCATCAGCTCTGGCCTCATTCAACTCGTAGGCGAACTAACTCAACATATTTTGTTGGCGTATTCTGCATTATTTCACAAACGTTTGCAACAAGTTCTTCTGTTCTTACATATGGCCTTTTAGCTCCTTCCTTAGGTTGTATAGAACCATTTTCCCTAAACAGAGCCACGGTTCTTCTCAGGCAATGACAAATATCCCCAGCAGTAAAATCGACGTTAGGAAAATTTTAGCAAAAATCGTGCATACACAAACGCAGATTTTATTGCCACTTACCATTTACTCTAAACCCGTTTCGAAAATACGTTTCAACCATTAATTTTTTGTGCTGTTCCGTAAGACCATAGCCCCCTACATTTCCAAGCCGTAAAGTAAGAAAGGCAACGTCGCAAATCCTGTCAGAGGTAGACCGATTTTTAATAAGTAACTAGCGCAACTTCCGTGCAGATTCGCCCTTTTAGGCGATAAAAATTACGGTTTATTTCAAATTATTTATTGAACTTTTTGCATTTTACTTCAGTATAGATATGTCTAATAAGTAACAAGAATATAATAATATAATATATATATAATATAATAATAGGAAATTTAAATTAACCTAAAAAAATTAGTGATTTTAAAACCTATTTTAAAGTGGAAAGCTTTCTTTTTTTTGATGATGTATTTTGGTGTTGAAGGTCATTTCTGTTTTTTGTGTAATTGTTTAGTAAAATATTGCTAAGAGTAAGTGCTCCTTTATAAAACATTTTTCCTTCGATAGCTCTCTCCACAGGGACATGTCTCATTAAGCGGTATCAGAAAGATACCACTTTCTAAACTAGCCAAACCTAGTTTATCTAAAAGAACTTGGTGATTTTGCCGATTCAAAAATTTAAGCTTAAGTTCTTTAGTAGCTATAATAAACTGAAAAGCTGCAAATATATGAAAGTACATAATATTGACTTCATTGGTAGCAAGACATAAACCCCCCTTTGCAAAGAATCAAAATATTCATCCCCCACATTTAAACCTATGACTCGAACAATAAGGTTTTCAAAGTTGAAAGAATAGTCGATACTTTCAGTGGAGTCAATGTAATATAAATAAAACAATGCAATCTTCCTCCACAGTTTAATTATTAAACTGTGGAAGAAGACTGCATTGTTTTATTAATAATAAGGTTTTTGCAATTCATGCATTTTAATTTCCTATTTTTGTAGATATAATGGCATATTCATCCAACTGGTAATCCTTAATATTATCCGATTGAAATATGTAAGGAAACTCTAATATTTCTGTACTTTCAATATCATGCTTAACAAAGTATTTGATTTTAACACTGTAAAATTTTTTAACCCTGACTTTACAATACTTTGAAGTCTAATTTTTTTTTCTGGTTCGAGGATCTATTTAAATTATACATGACAGTTACAACCAAAAAGGTTCCTACGACCAAATCTTTTTTCAAGGGTATCTGTTTGAAATTTACCAGCTAAAATGTATTTTATATTCAAAATGGATAAATGAGTATTCTATAATTTCTATTAGGACTGTGGTACTGGTACTACGTTTAATAGCATCATAAGTTCCCTAGTTAAACCCACCCCCTCTGGATAGTTATGCCATATATCAAGCTAAGTCACAAATTTCTTTAACTAGTTTACCTTGAAATCATTTTTTAAATAATATATTGGGGTAGTCCAATCGTCCCTTTTTTAAACCTTGCCGTACGCAAATAAAAACATTTTGCCAGTTAAACAGACATTGGAACTAACCTTAAGATGACTCTAATGATAACATTGATAACTAAATCTCGGGAAAATAACAAACAACGTATGTATCAACACTTGTCGATGCACTTCACAAGCACAAGCACAAGAGCACAAACAAAAGTAGCGAATCATCGGTCTATCTGCAACGTTGCCAGACTTTGTCCTTCATAGCTTGGAAGTAAAGGAAGCTGTGGTAAGACCCATTGAGTGAATTATTTAAGAAATTGGATAAATTAGCGATGATAATTGTAACGCCTGTTAAAGATGACGGAATAATTGCTTTATTAATAATGCTGGTATTTACTGTTACTCAACAGGTATTAAGCTTTATCGCTAGCAACACGGCCTTATATGCAAAGCACACTTTGATGGTAATAATTTTTGCTTGAACGGTAAAATAATATTAATAGTCAAAAAAGTATTCAAGGGTCTGTCAGCATAGCCAAAATAAATAATTATAGGTAATACATCTGGGATTTTCTCAAATGTAAATTTATTGACTTAACACCTTTTTCATCCCCATTAGCGATTTATAATCAGATTTTATTTAAAATTTGTTTCTCTGCGGAAAAAAGTTTTAAATACTTGTAACGGAGAGAAATTTTAATTATTACTTGAAAACGGTTTTTCTCTACCAGAAAGAGTTTTATTTTAAGAAATGACTACCGCTTAAGATACATACTTATTTTAAGAAAAAGTAGTGGCATATTTCATTTTTTTTTAACACTGAAGTACAAGGCATTGGCGGACACTTTTCATTTTTCATGTTTTCATATGTATAGGGTAATCCTCCAAATTTCGTAACACATTTTTCGTACACTGCATTATCTAAGTGATCTTTTAAAAATAAAAATTCATTAAAGGTTCCTAACGGTTACAATAACGATCCACCCGTTATGCAAAATGCAAAAGTAATCGTCGAAAATTTCAAAAGCAAATTGCTCTAAAACTCATATTGGTTTTAACTGTCGCATGGACTTTTAAAAGCGTCTTTGAATTACCCTTTTTGGTTTCCCATAAACTATTAAGAATGACAAATGACCCACTATGCGACATCTAAAAAAGATATTTTCGATAGAGACTATGCCAAAAAGTATGATAAATCTGTTTTGCGGAAATACAAATTATTTGGATAACAGCCTTTATGATACTCGGAGACGGGTGACTTCATTATACCAATAAAGCAACGATTGTACACAGATTTTATAGCAACTATTTTTATAATTTATTGTCACTTTTATGCTCCTTCGGTATTTTTATGCTTAAGCATAAAAGGAAAACCGTGGAAGATTTGTTACGTTTGCAAAGTAAAATGATACACTCGAATAAAATTATGTGTATTTTTCCAATGAGACTTTTAGGATTTACAGCCGTCTACTCATAAAATTTCTCTATGCTGTCCACTTAAAAATTGTCGTAAATAATGAATATATTGTTTAGTTAGGACTATCCAATTATTTATCAATTTTTAATGAATAAAATATGTTGTGTATTTTATTTTTAAAAGTCGATATCTCGGAAACTATTATGTTTAGACTTATAATGCATTTACTAAAAAATAATTGCTATTTTATGTAGGATTCAAAAATAGTGTAAGTTATAGGGTGCTCCATTTGAAAAAATACAAGTTTTCTTCGCTTCACTTTTTTGAGCTACCCTGTATAAATATTTTTTAAATATGCCACTCTTAATTCCAGACATCATGCTGTTTTAGTATTTTTGATAAGTTCTTCGATAATGATGTAATCTTTTGTCCCCGCTTCGTTGGCGGACCCGGTATAGTTTGAAATGACGCAGCTTAAAAGGGTGAAATGTTTTCTGTTACTATGCAAGATTAGTAAAAAAGGATTATTTAAAAATTTTTTGGTGCCTAGAATATACAGAGTTTTCAGAAAAGGTGTTACGAATCTTAGAGGTAAGATCCTATGTGATCAAATAGGGGTAGTACCTACGCCATGTAAAAAAAATATAAATTTCAACGTTTTGCGTCTTACAACTTGCAAATTTGAATTTTTTTTTCATTTATTTTTAAAACTAATTATTATTAACCCGAATTGATCAAATAAATATTTCGCAATAGGACTCAGCTTAGTGATTAGTGAATATTCTGTTGTAAAATATTGCTCTACTTGTGCGACCAGAAAGCACTTTCCTAAAACTCATATCGTATTTTTCGCATATATTTCTAATTCTTGGCAGATATTCGACAAACAAAATCAAATTTTTAGCGAAGGCCAGGAGAACGAGGGGGTCTGGACGGGGAAAATGATGATTCGACCGATGTAAGTCAGGACCTTGCCTGGACTTTCCTGGGAAGGTCAGCCAGTTTTGGCAAGAGACTGCGTGGTTGAGCGGATAGAGAAATACTCCATGGTAGGCACAGAGGATCGCCTTTGATCTCCGCGCCAGGATCGTGTGCCTACCCTCACCTCCTACTACTACACTGGCATCATCGGGCGAAAGTCAGGGACACCCCAACCTACAGTCTAATATCATCCCGTCAAAGGGCTGCGTGGCATATGGTAAGGAAACACAAGCCTTTGCATGGTAAGGGCGCACTGCCATGTCGGACCATTAGATGGACCCAGAACAGCATAGAAAACAAAAATGTAAACCAGGAAGATACTCAATTAGTAGTATCACCATTATCAAAGACGTCGTTCATGAGGCAGTACCCATTGAACTCCAGAGTTGATGCAATTGAAGGCAAATATATCACAACTCTCTAAGAGGCTTAGGGAGGGCACCCCACCACAAAGCACAAAGTGAAGTGAGGACGATAGAGAGCAGATGGATAGCAGAAAACTTGAAGACTTAAAGGCTCTAACTAGAAAACTGATTGAAACTAAAAATACACCAGATACAATGATAGAGGAATCAGTCAGATAACAGAAACAATAACCAAAATATTTAAGGAGTGGAAAACACACCACAGAAGGGAAACTCACTGAATGGCAGAGTTAAAACAGCACGAAGAACGGCCGTTAAAGAAGATGCCGAAGAAGGAGGTACCGAGGAAAGAGACCAAAGATGCGAGCACGGAAACTAATGTAAACTGTGGCGAACAGAAAATAGAGAAAGTGCTACTAGAAGTGGACAGTTTGGACCACCTTGCTTAAGAAGTGGCCTGAATACCTGTACTAAGCAGCCAGTATACTACCTGAAAATCCGGCACCGAGAGCGATGGAGGGATGGAGGTCCTTCGATATTAATCCTACCAATATGGGAAAGGACGAGGCGCTAAAGAGAATAAAAGTATAGCACCCAGCGATCACCAATTAGAGGTAAACATGGAAAAAGGTAGCCTAGAATATATGCGAACGGCTACCAAAGTACACACGAGTAGAAAGGAAGAGTAGGAAAGTCTCATTACGTGTACTTGTTACTTTATGTAGTGGACTTCAAAGGGGTAAGTAAAAGTTTCCCAGACGAGAAAACAGGTCATAATTGCCACGCCTGAAGGACTGGACAGGAGATATGTGAAGGAGATAATAGTGGATATATTTAGACCTACTGAAACCACAGTTTGGAAGGACAACAGAGGTAGGGCCAAAAAACTACGATGGTAAGACAACTCGAAGAATCGGTCACCATAAATGACCAAATGAAAAGACGTATGCTGAATTGTTAAAGACGGTAAAGCAAGAAATCTAAATAATTTAAAGTTTTATTTTTTATTTACTATTTTTTACGGTCGTCGGCGTATCAGAGGCCCTCTTGAACCGGTCATCGACCGTACGGTTTTTAATCGTGCGGTCTACCGACTGGGGAGTGTGAAACGGCACCTTCATCCTACGAGATAGCCAATCTCATCCGGCCTGTCCGGTGTGAATAGGATGGTTTTGATGTCGATTCATTTTACACTCTTCCCTTAGACAAGAGCACGCGGTGTTTCCCAAGTGGTCACCCATCCAAGTACTAACCGCGCTTGACACCGCTTAACTTCAGTGATCTGACGGGAACCGGTGTTTTAAGTGTCGCTAGGCCCAGGTCATAATTGCCACACCTGAAGGACTGGACAGGAGATATGTGAAGGAGATAATAGTGGATATATTTAGACCTACTGAAACCACAGGTTAGAAGGAGAACAGAGGTAGGGCCAAAAAAAGACGATCGTAAGTCAACCCGAAGAATCGGTCACCATAAATGACCAAATGAAAAGACATATATGCTGAATTGTTAAAGACGGTAAAGCAAGAAATCTAAATAATTTAAAGTTAAAATAGGTAAAAAATGTAAATGCGGTAATAGGTAAATTAAGCAAATATGAACGATAAATAAAATAACCCACAAGTTAAAATGAACTTATACAAGTCGACAAGCCAACATGGCTTTTGCTACAACGGCAACATCAGCAGAGCCCCAACGGAGGTGGACTACTCCTTGAAGGCAAGGTGGCTTGTACCACAAGTGGAGTCAACTTCCACCATAGATGAAAGGTGGATGCGTTTTTTCTGAACACTAAAATCCTCACATGGGGTTAGGTTCTATTCTAAGTAATCTGAACTAAATTCAAAAATATATTCCAAAACAAACAAAAGAGTCTGGCTATACCTTGGCAAAGGTAATCAACAAAATTGAAGATACAATTTACGGAAGCTTAACTCTAAATGGGAGTGAAGAGACCGTAGGTCTCCTTTTCCAAGAAGACGCCATACGGCATGGTTACCTTCTTGGAGGCTCGGAAAGAAAATCCACCAGCAAACTTTATGTCTTAAAACGACAGGTGACCTGTCAAATCAAAAGTTGTTGCTGACATAAATAAAATAAAATCCTTGAAAGTACTACACCGGATAAGAAGACTACTAGTGTATTGACTCAATTAAATTACTAAATAAAGAAATTAAAACATTCTGAACAATCTTGTTTAAATAATAACGAAAAAAGAAACACTTTGTGATTTAAGTGAAGCCCAGAGACGAGGATTGGAGGAACAGGTCGTCGTTCGAGTCTGTGTCTACCAAAACTATTTAAGGAATATGTATGAATGCTGTCAAATTGTTTTATGAAATATAATAAATTTTATAAAAATTATGCATATAACTCCCTATGAATACAGAATGCAACGTAGTCGTTATAAGTAAGAAAGCATTATTATTCAAACTTAACGAACAAAATTAAAATATGAAATGAATTATCTATGTAATAACAAATGTGACAACATGTAAATATGCATTATTCTGATTGGCGGAATTATTTTCCAGTGGAATTTTCAATCTTTCTATAAACTCTCGCCCGATTAATATTATCATGGCTATCTTTACTTATTTGACCGCATTATACAGAAAGAAAACGTATAATTCAATATCGAACATGTCACTAATATTGACACGCCTCCGCACTACTCCGCAGCCTTGTTCTAACAACCAGTGGTGGAGGTTAAAGGCTATGTACTTGTACTTTATTAATAGAGCGAATTTTTCTTGACATTTCTCTTTTTGTTAAAAATTTTTGAAATGTCATATATTGGAAAAAAATTACATTCTCAATCTCGTGAAATTATTGCTAATGTTTATAATGCTTGTGATGTAGAAGCCAGAATTAACGCATTTAACTTGCAGTTGAAATGAAAATTAGACAGGGTTATGATGTATACAGGAGCAAGTATCAACGTGAATAAAAAAATTCACTACGAAGATGAAGACAGAAAAGCAAATAATCGCGAAAAGTTGCTATCCTCTCTCGGCAAGAAAATACCTCGTTTATCAGTTATATACAAATGTAAATTTGACTTTAGTGTAATAAGACGATACAATAAAACACATTAGTACTGGTTGCGTTATAAGGCGTATTATCGGGTACCATTTAGCACAGACATAGCAATAAAATTTGATTACTTAATTTAGATAATTATATTTTATATCTAAACAGTGAATCATCTCAAGTACGTTATATGGGTGAAAATAAATGGTTCTGGAAAGTTTAGCGAAATTACTAGTCAACGAGCTAAAATACTTACTACTAGTATTAAACCAATTTAAATTTAAAGAACATACACAGAAATGATCTTTGGGAGAAACGAAGTGGAGGTGTATTAAAGATGGGTGCAACGCATATTTCAAAACTATCAGGAATTCATGTGATCGAGTTTTAACTTATTGAAATTAAAATCATTCACACGAACCGAAGTCACAAAATGTCTTACAAAGGCAAATATTGACTACAACAGCCCAGAGAAAAGCAGAAAGTGACCTAACAGAAAAACCAGCAGAAATAATGAGAAATGCAATGACGGAAGAAAACCATACGAATGCTTCCACCGTAAGGGACTTAGACAATGTGAGGAAAAATATCTTTTGTGCTCTGAGGAAAATACTGCACCTGCAGTACCAAACTCAACAATGGAAGTACACGCAGCTCTGGATGCAATGTATCTAAAGACAAATAGTGGTGAAGACTTTTTAATAGTTAATGATGATTTCGTGAGATTTTTAGATTATTATTTGTGCAAGTAAGAAATTCTTTGTATGGATGGCACTTTTCTTACTGTACAAAATTTTTCAAATAATCCTTCAGCATACACGGATTTTTAACAGGCACTATTACATTCCCTTATTTTTTTGCTTATTAAAAATAAAGGTGAAGAAACTTATAGGTTATGCTTGTCTAAAGTATTAGAATAATGTAACAAAATCAATTTGGTACTTTCGCCACAAATAAAAGATTTTGAAACTTCAATTTATAACGCGGTGGTTCAAGTGTGGAATGATATTAGAAATACTTGCTACAGGTTTCACTTCACCCAAGCGTGCTATTGTTAAATACAAAAGCATGGATTGAGTACATTTTGCAAAAACACTTAGTCGGAAATTGGAAAGTGGCATACTTACTTGGTAATGTTGAAAATTTGGGAGTTTTTATCAGAAATAAACTGTTTTATTGCTTTTTTCTCACATAACTCTGTTTTGTTTTTTTTTTAATTTTTAGTCGTACGTACCTACTGTTTATTAAAAGAGAATTAGATTTTTAGTATTCTTAGATTTAATTTAAGATATTCATACGATTGAACTACACCGTTCCGGGCAGTATTATTGTTGATCAGTACTCTTAACCTCACAATATTGACATTCATTCAATTTATTTGTATGTAAAGAAAAACTGGATAATAAAATTTAAAATCAAAGTAAAGAAAAGTAATCAAGCGATGCACTTCATCGGTATCGAATTGACAAATTAGAGGTACCTGGGTTTAATATTCATAACGAAATCACTAGTACCCATTTTTGAAAATTGCTACACTAAATAAACACATATTCACGAACCCAAAACTCAAAACTTAAGACAAAATTCTTGGCAATTAAACCGTACAGAAAACATCAACTATTTAAAACCTTTAGGCTAGGTTTGTTTTTGCTAGCGCTGCTGACCGTGTGACGTCATATAAAAATGGTAAATACTTTGAAGTCAAGTATTTTGACGTATCCTAGAAGATAACAAAGACAATGCATAATATTAACAGTTTTGTTAATCAAATATTTGTAATCGAATTGACAGAATGTAAACAAGGAGCTTTCAATGTAAGTTAATACCCCTCCGGCAAATAGGCGCTTTTACCAAAAACAGCTGTTCTTGAATATCTAATTTGATAGGCAGTTTGTAAACAAGCAATTATGTTTTATATTAACTATTCAAAAATATCTAACAATCTAATATAAGAGAGTTATGTTACTGAGGTTACAGTTAGGTTGATTTGAAAAATACAAAATTATGTATAATATGTCCCTTTAAACAAATAAACTGGTTTAATTGGCCGAGATTTAACAGTAAAAATAAATATTATTTAAGTAAGTTAAGTAAACTTGTATTTAAGTAAACGGGTGCAAGTAGTCGGATAAAAGTGACAAACTTTCTTTTATATCAGTCAGGGGCCGCAGGGTCGGCAGTGCCGACCCAGTGTCAAACGGACAACAAACAGTATATATTATTTATCTACGTCAATTTGCATTTTTAATAACTCGCAAACTACCGCTATACTTTCTATATCGCCCTTGTAACTTGTAACCCAGGACGTCATAGTAGATTACTCGTAAACACACCATCATCAAATTAATTGTATTTCTTTTCAAGTCGCCTTTGTAACTAGGACCGACAAGCCGACCCTACCATAAGAAGGAACTTCAAAATATCAGGCAACCAAATATACATATATAATAAGCAGTAATATATTTGCAAACCGTGTTGCAAACTTCACACACCGTCAGGAACGGAAAAAATAGATTTACCGGTAACTTAAGGGTTTGTTCCAAGCCGACCAAAAACCATATCAATACAGTCCTCCAAACGGTCGCACAACTAATTTGCCACTGCAATAGTCGATTGCCTAGTTTAAAGTTTAATTGACAGGCTGAAAATAATCGTTCGAGCATAGAATAACGCGGTGGAACAAACCTTTAACGAAATTAAGGTTAGTTAGTTAGTTGTTATTATTCGTTTGTTAGTATACTCATTAATTATTATCGGCTCTTTATTATTATTCATTAAAATTCATATTCAGAAAAGTTGTACGCACATCTATGACACGCGGCTTAAAACTCTTGATTTATGGCTTCTATTTCCCCTTTCTCTTCATACGTCGTAGTGCTAGCCTCGGCACTACCAATTTTTAGATACATTTTAAACAAAAGTAAACAGTTTTATCAGTGTATTATTAAAACGTGTTTTTGTATACAAGGCAAATCAAAGCCCATGCTTTGTACAAGAAAATAAAGTCCTTGCATATACAAGCGACTTTAAACGAAACTAGGTTTGCAGTAAGTGTCCTTTATATCGCTGCAGCGAGCGACCGTTCGGGCCCCGCGAGAACGAAAACGAGCGAGAGATGTAGATCGTTCCTGTGGGAGCCCGAGATATTGGCATCTAGGAAGCGATGTCGTCGCCAAATATACGGCCTCCTGGGGCACTTCCTGTCATCGTAAATTCAATTAGCGGCAACCCTGGCGTATCCGTCTTCGTCGCTGCTGTATCGAAACAGCCGAACCCCGCGTCAGCCGAGCTGGTTCGTTCGCGACATGTCAAGCGTTCCCATTCGGCGAAGCTTGCACTTTGATAATTAATTTCAGAGGGAGTGAAAAATCACCGACCTTTAAGTTTTGGAGGAGTGTTTTGTTGACAGCCAAAATCTAATATTATAAGAGGCGAAAACGGTGCGTAAACTCCCAGGGGTCCCTTTTGATAAGCAAAGTGAAGAGCTATATTTATGTATAACTTATGAGGGGTTAACGCAATATTTTTTATATCTACATACATTAGAACTTTATTTAAAAAAACAAAATGTAAGCTTTTGAATTCTCGTCAACTTTACTAAAGGGGGTTATCTGTGATCATCACAATAGTGTCATGAACCAAGGAATTAAAGTGGCTCATTAACTCCTGCGAATGGAGTGCCCTCGAGCAACAACCATTCACGGAAGTAAGGCACGCTATTCCCTTTGTCTATACACTAGTTTTTATACTTTCTGGAACAGTGTTAGTAAAATTAGGTAATATGCAGGTACAAATACAGGGTGTTTCAGAAGTACGGCACGTACCTTGAGGGAGTGATTCCTTATGATATTGTAAAAGTAAGAATTCATATGAACATCTGTCCGGAGTTGCCCCAAATTTGATATACAGGGTGTTATAGTTATTTTTAAAAAAATTGTTTTTTTATAATTCTTTCAAATATCTTTATCCCGATTTTTTTGGATTTTGGTACCGTTTTCCATAATGACAAGGGGATTAATTAGCTCTAACTAGACTAAATTTTTTAAGCCCAGTGGCATCCCAGGGGGCACCTTAACGAATATTATTGACAAGAGAATGTACGCCACTGACTTTTTTCTAATTTTGATATTTTTTGTCGGATTTAACAACTAATAATACAACTTTTTTGTTTCTTGAATTGCTTTCGTATCTTGCCTCGTTTTCAAGAGTTTATATAATAATATATAATAATATATAGTAATATATAATAATATATAATAATATATAATAATATATAATAATATATAATAATATATAATAATATATAATAATATATAATAATATATAATAATATATAATAATATATAATAATATATAATAATATATAATAATATATAATAATATATAATAATATATAATAATATATAATAATATATAATAATATCTAATAATATCTAATAAAGGTAAGTTTTAATGTCTAATTTACCTGTTTTGTCAATAATAAGTCAAGAATGAATAACTTTACTGACGCTGAAATGGCCCAGATACATTTCAAATATAGCCTAGCAAATGAAAATGCTGAGGAAGCTCAGCGAGTTTATCAGGAACGTTATCCAACAGAGTACTGATATGTGCCAAAACATTTAGACAGCTCCATGCAAGTTCAGGGAGACATGGAGTTTTAAACGTAGCACGGAACATTCTGGCAGACCTGCAAAAGTAACCGATAAGATAAGGATATTTTAAAGAAATATAAGAAACCGATTTTTTTTTAAACTTTAACACCCTGCATATCCAAAACAGGCAACTCCGGACGCATATTCATATGAACTTTTTCTCTTAGAATATTATACGGAATCACCACCTTAAAGTTACGTATCGTAAAATCTAAGAACTAGATCTCTGTATTATAATAATCACAATAAATATAGGAATTTACAGAACTATTTTATTCTGTGACTTACTTAGAATGATATTAACCTGCCCTTTTAAGTAGGAGAAATTGCTGATGCAGTAACTCGAATAGTAACTGAGAAACTTATGATGTTCATGTCGCCTTGCCTGCTATGTCATTTTGCCTTACTCTCCCCTATGTATCATCATTATTCATATAAAGCATCCTGTGCTTGTTCTTGAGCACCTGCGACATTGGGATCTACTTTAAGACAACCCCTCTATACTTACCTGCTTATGTTTTGTGCAGTTTCTCATATGACTTCAAGAAAACTGACCAAGTCGTCTGTTAATTTTGCCACATTAAATTACGGCTCACGTTTTTACGGGAGGAGTAGGATTTTAATCTTACTTCCGCTATTATCCTTATAAGTTACCCCGGCATTTTTGTTTTGTGGGTCAAGTGGTGGAAAGGTGATTGGCTTTTAACTGGAACACAGCATAAAATTACTGTTTTTCATATCAGAGCATTTTTTCTTTATTGGGCGACTCTTTTTAGTTTCTTTGATATTTTATTTATTTTTTTTCTTACATTGTTGTTAAGTATCATACTAAATTTTCAGAGATTGTAGAGTTTTGAAAGTCTCCCTCTCTTCTATGTTGAAAAGTAGCTGTGCATTTCTTTTGTGATAACGCAGTATATTTGTTTATTTTCCAGCGTTTTTGAATGAGGTATTATAATACCGTGCAGGCAAAAATTGCTATCACCAAAGTGTGCTTTGTATCTAAGGCCGTACTTCTTAGCGAGGATCTGAATACGTGTTGGGTGTCAGTAAATACCAGCATTATCAATCAATCAGTTATTCCGTCATCTTTAACAGTCGTTACAAGTAATTTGATTCGTCGCTAATTTATCCCAATTTCTTGAATAATGGGTTTTAGGGAAGAACACAAAAAATTCATTGTTAAGCCTTGAAACGGGGTTAGGGTAAATGGCAAATGGCAATAAAATCAGCGTTTGTGCATGGACGATTTTCGCGATAATTTTCCTAACGTCGCATTTACTGCTGGGGATTTTTGTTATTGCCTAAGAAGAATCGTGGCCCTATTAAGGAAACAGGTCCTATTCTACATAAAAAAGGAGCTGAAAGACCATCTGTAAAAACAGAAGTACCTTCGTGAAATAATCCAAGAGACGCCAACAAAATTTGTAAGACGTCCGTCTCAAGAAGTGGGAACTATTAGACTATTTTCGAAAAATATTTAAATACGTTTGTTATAAAGTGCAAGTATTCCAAGAAATACGGGCTGTAGATTTTGAAAAACGCAGGAAATACTGTCAGTGTGTTATAAGAAAAAATAACCCTCACCAAACAATTAAGTGTTATAAAAAAACCAAATTACGCCCTACACAATAATCGGGTGCCAGTATTCACCTTAGGATAACTCAAAATAAACTGTGACAAAGCAACCTATTAACCCTTACTCTGGCAACCCTACGCCCTGGAGGATGTTCTTCAGACACTCCTTAGGGTAGGTTTGCTATTTTATCTCTAGATTGAGAGGTTTAGTACTCTTATATAAGTAAGTTAAAGTCAAATCCTAAAGGCGCCACCTTAGTTTTATTTTACTTAAAAGCCCTTAAAGTTCTAGTGTTTGGCCTCAGAAAAAAAACAAACTAGGAAAAAAAACACTTATGTCACCATCGGTATACACTAGCTTCTTATAAGCTCTCATTCACTCAAGCCCTTAAAGTTTAAAATGAAAGCCAAATTTTCGCTGAAGCCAATACAAATATTTATTCTTAAGGTGGTGTTAAGCCCTTGGTTACTTGGTTCTATAAATGCAAGCTCCTCTTACTTTGGTGGACAATAGATACTTAAAGTTAAAAGATAAATAAGTGGAATGAAATATTAAAGTGATAGTACTAGGTTTGAGAATACAATTTCTGAAGGTTTAAAATTATAAAGTTATCGATAAAAGAAAGCAAAAAGTCAAACCCTGTTTGACAGGGTCTTGCACAAGACGGCAACTGTCAGACCTACACTGTAAAAATGACTGTTCAGTCTGATCTGGCAGTCACATAGACCTACATCCAGGACATTGCCTCAAACTAGAAATTTCCGCAAGGTCTATGCAAGAACCTCTCACAACTAACTAAATTTACCATAAAATCCCTGCTAGAGTATAATACAATATCTTACGAGTACCTGTGGTTACTCAATAAGCATATTAGCCACTCGGGTATAGAAAAGTTAAAATGTAAGTTACAAGTGTTAAATTCAGAAGAAACAAATGGCCTTTAGCCGGGAAACAAAAATATTTACTTTATAATAATAAATTGTAACTATATTTACAACAAAAGTAGCTGTAACAGACTACCTAACGTTCTGAACTACTAGAGACTCTTGTGACGTCTTAACGCTATGTCGACATACGCCACACGTTTACATTGCACAAGCTCTGTGCATAACGTGGGCGCAAAACTTTACCAACACATTGTATATCAAACAATACGTAAATGCAGAATATTAAGACTTTAAGTTGACTACTTTTTAAAGAAAAATGAACACAGGGTAATGATACTTAGCTGCAACTTTACGTGCTACCCATGGTTCATGAAGACTCAATGTTCACACACACACATGGTCCCTGAAACTGGTACGTCCCGCGTCCAGGCAGTTCCAACAAAAGAAAACTAGCACTCTAGTTTGTACCCGGACTTTTAGCCCCTACTGAAAAAAACCCTAAAATCAAATTTTAGATATACAACCTGAAAGAGAAATCTTTCATAACACTCAACGAGGGTATTTCGATACTAAAGTTAAAATCTACCTCAAATAGCTAACGAGGGTTCCCAATTTACCAGATGGCGTCTATGACCGCTGTTGAAGTTCATTAAAGCATTTTAAATCGGCATTCCGCCTAAAGGAATAGGCAAATTACAAAGCCATACCCTTTTTAAAATATTTTTGGATGCTTTATCGGCACTTCATTAGCCTGCACGGCCCAAAAAAACTAAACTTGGGGAGCTATTTCCACAAACGTGCTTTAACTTCCAGTGTCCATGATCGAAAGGGACGATTCTTATTTTTCTCCAATGTGCATAGCTACCAAAACATAACAATGACAAAAATTAGTCAACCCTATCTACGGAAACCACAAAACAATAAATGTTAGACGGAAACTAACCTTTTCTAATAACACAGAAAACTAACGGCGACCGAAGTCAACCCACGCGACCAAGCAAAAATTAACCAGAAGTCGCTGTGAAAACGCACAGCTGTCAGTCTGACACTGACCTATTATCGATTTTCTTAAAACACAGCTGATTTACAACATTCGAGACATTTAACCTACATCTCAGATAGAAGAAGTTATAGATTACCAATTACCAATTAACTAAAAGAAAGATTTGAAATCAAACCTATCTGCAAGTAATATTAAACGACGAACAGAAGAAATCAATCCATTTGGCTATGTCTTACGAGATACAAAACATTCCTGGAATATAAACATCAACAAAGGTTTGAAACTTAACATAATGAAAATTTTGGCTATTACAGGTAACTTAATTAGTAACTAATGTTTAAGGTGAGAGTCTACATATGTATTATAACAATTTAAAACCGAAAACATAATGTAGATAATCAAACTTATGAAGTGCAATTTTCGAACTTTAACAGGTGCTTTACCCAAAATTTATTGGAAAGAAGCTATTTATTAGACCTAACATTTTTTCGTGATGAAGTCTGGTTCTACCTCACCGGTTATGTGAATTCTCAGCATACATGCATGTGGAGTAGTGGAAATCCCTATTTGTTTGTAGGTTCCACATTGCACCCTCAAGCAGCGGATGTGTGGTTGGCTGTTTCCAGAAGAAGAATTATTGTAGGTCCTAATTTTTTCCATGACACAGTTACAGCACAGCGGTATAGTGAGAATATTTTGTATCCATTTGTGAAGCAAGTACTTGACGATGAACTACGTTTTGGTTGTGTTCAAGTTGGTATGCAGCCGCCCATATATCTGCCGAAACTATTAACTGCTTACGCAAGACAGGTTGATCAGTTTTCGAACACATATTGAATTCCTATTGATAATTATGGATTACTTTATTTTTTCTCAATTGAAGAACAATATTTTTCAAAATACCAGTTGAAAACTTAGAACAGTTAGAAGAAAGGATTATCCAAGGATGTGGTAACGTTTCTCCAGAGATGCTGGTCAGCGCTTTTGAAAATATGAAAGGACTTGCGAATTTACGCTTGGAGCATGCCAGAGGCCAATTTCAGCAATTTCTATAATTTTTATTTTCCTTTCCCTATATACTTACTTTGTTTGGCTTATCAAGTCATGACATTAACTTGACACAATTTTAACCTAGATTTGATTAGATAATATATCGTCCCCTTATGATTGTGATCTAAACCAAGCCCTACGTTTTTTAATCCAATCCCTCTTTAGTGAAAAATAATTTTTGCTCGCATGGTACATATCATCAATACAGATATTTTAAGTAGTAAAAACTTCGAACTCCTTTTCTTTCCATTTTGCCATCGCAGTTATCAAAACTTTCACACATGACCTTATTCCAAACAATTTACAAATTGTTTAACAATACAGACTTTTCACAAATTTGGCACCACTTAAATTAGTCTATGTACTACTGCTTAGTAACTGACAGTTAATTATACAGTTTAGCGGACATATAGTGGTACTTCATTGTACTAGTACAATAATATGTATTTTATTCAAGAGATTCCTTGGCAAGTAAGGCTATATTGTGAACTTCTTCCACTTTTAAGGACACTCTTTTTTGACGACCTTTTTTAATACATTAAAAATAATACGAAACAAAGCTTCTATTTTATGTTTTAAGCAATCTATCATATAATAAACCTGTTTAAACAAAAAGGGGTAACATCAAATGTGCAAACACATTACCATCTTGTTCGATGCGCTTTCGGGCACATTTTAGCACATGCCTCGTCGCTTTTGAAATAGCCCTATAAAATTGATAGATGCTATTGTTCTTCTGATACTCTCTTCTTTTATGTTTGCGTATTTAGTCTTGTAAACTTCGTCTTTAATGTTACCCCAAAAATAAAAATCCAGCGAGGCTATAACTGGGGATCTTGGTGGCCAACGAATTGGGCCGTTTGTTGCCATGCACCTGCCTTGAAACATATTTTGTAATAATATTCCTACGTCACGAAATTGATAAGGCGGTTTCCGATCGTGTTAAAAGTAAATTAGTTGCCTTGCCTTCAAGTCAATATCGTTCAAGTACTCTTCGAGTACACCAGATATTATCAGATCAATATTATCTTATTTATGATAGAGTACCTTCAGAAATCAAATCAAATTAAACCACACCAAACATTTACACTACACTGATGTTGAGAATATTTAGAGTTATATAAAATATAGAAATATGTTTGGTTGTGATCAATAGTGCAAATATTTGCGATTAAACATACCTTTATTAAAAAAATTGGCCTTGTTACTTCAAAGAATGTACTTTACAAAAATAATATTGTTTTCTTCAAAAGTGTCACATTATCAATGGCAAAACATAAGTGTAATCACCAGGCAGAAATATTTGGACTAGGACTAAAGACGATACTCATGTATACGGTAGGGGCATAGGTTTTTTTAGAACTTCTATATTGTAACTAAGCTGATACCGCACTCTTTTGCTAAATCTCTTTTGAGTTCTCTTTATGTACTTCAAAATATGTCAAGACGATAATTTCTGTATTTAGACCCACACGAAAAGAGCTTATTACATAACCCATTTTAGCTTGTTTACGTTATCTAATATACTATATTATCGTACTGAGTGATGTAATGAACTCATTACATCGCTCAGTGATGTATGAACCTATTACTTTACTCACTTTTAATCAAACTATGATTTTTTTTGTTCCGTCAGTCACTGTCATTTTTTGTGTAATGTCACTTTCATAATATGAAAATCATTTTGAATACATAAAAAAACCAAAATTCTGGGTCTTATATAAAAAGTTGTATATCACACGTACGGTAAGGCTCATTACAGCACTCGTGTGGTTACTACGACTCGGTCTACGACCTTGTCGTAGCAATATTCCCCACTCGTAATGAAGCTCATACCGTACTAGTAATATAAATAACTATTTATCTCCTTGTCTTTTGAAAAACACCCTCTATACTTCTAAATTTTCTGTTAAGCACTAAAAAGTATATCAGGTAGATCACGTACAAGAAACCTCTGACTGTACTCTCCTATTACTTCAGCAGAATTAATTCTTTCTGAAAGGCATTATATAATAATTAGTAAAAACTAGGAACTGCCAAACCAATATTTGTTTATGCCAGTAAGAGAGTTAAAAAAAGGTGCATTTTAAAACAAAATTGAACAATGTGAGGTTTTGGCCATCTTATTTTATGGAATAAGTTATAATAATAAATAAATATAAAAACGACTGGTGTTTATTTTATTGCAGTATTCTGATTTAATATTTTAATAAGTTGTTACACATAAAATTTATTTTCTTCGAGAATGGCTAATCTTATCGTAACAAATGCAGAGTACCTTTTCTAAAGAAAAAGACCAGAGTATTTAAAAAATCAGTTCTCAGCTCTGTAAAATGACACCTGTCAAAATTTTGGAAAAACGAGTGTGGTGACAAGTCCGTTTCCGACTTCCCTGACGATGTAAAACATCTAATATAGTATGGTGTTATTAGTCTACGTAAAATATTAAAATTTTAAATAAATTATATAGGTCGACGTTACATAAATTAAATTACATTCGGGGAGTTGCAGTATGGTATCAATAGACCTTGTGCATAATATTTATACCATTTGGCATTATTTGGCAAAAAATATAGGTGGCTAATAATCAATAATATTTTTGCTGAATTAGCTCTTAGAGTGGGACAATGATCGGGACTTTTAACTATGACAGATAACAGTGAACTTAAGTTAAATGAACATGTATTTTTTATGCTCACCAAAAAAACAATTTACTACAACATAATAAATTCTCTATTTATATCTCGGTAAGATATCAACACTAAAATCACGAAGATAAAGTTGCAATTATTTGAATGCTTATTTCAAACATTTTCAATGAATTTTTATCATAATTTGTGTATTTGTTGGATTTTTGGTGACCATTTTTTTAGCTTATATGCTTGTATTATAATATGTACTCGCAGAAATCACATAAACATGTGTTTTACGGCCTTCAAGCACGGCTTGTGTATAAAAACAAACCATTTAAGCTGGCACGTCTCTTTTCTCATTCAAATTTTCAGAGCTCGGAAAACGCAACGATCTTATCTTCTTTTACGCAAAGGCGGAACACATTTATTACAATATTCATGTTAACATATTTAACCACTTTCGAGAGAAAAATGCTGACACCTTTTTAAATAAAATCCCTAGGTGCCTATTCCCAAATCAAGGTTCCCGAAAATGTATTAAAAGTCTAACGTAATCTGGCAATCGCGCATCGAAAATGTTTCCGTATATTCTCAAATACGTGATCGGCATTATGCGCCAAGAAAACTTTATATATATCGGGAACTTTTGTAATTAAAATTGAGTCCTTGTCTTCTATGTGATCCACGATCATGTCGGTATCTCGACGAAAAGCCCCAGAAACAACAATAATAGGGAACTTGCAAAAAAATTAAAACTGAAAAATAACCCTAAAAAACATAAGATAACAAGGTAACAAAACATACATGTCACAAAAAAAAATTGTTCTTATCTAATTCTGCGTCTAAGATATAAGTAATTGAAATTGCTCCGAAACTGAAAATACGTCACGCGAGCGAAAACGTCCCGTGACGTCATTTGTCAGGAATTTTTATCACGGTTGACGCCGGACTATGTACTTCAGCAGGTTCTAAGGTGATAACATGCTTGTTTTCTTGATTTTTAGTTTAGTTCTAATAATAATATTATTTTACCTGCTTCATTATGCCTAAAGAAGGGGTTTTAATAGGTCACATTCTGATAATTGACCTTATCTCATAAGTTTTCATTAAAGCAGAACAAGTCAAACACTATAATAGAATAGTGAAAAATAAATTTATGCAAATATCAGCAAGTCCAATGCACTCTTAAATGGAACTGAATTAAATTTACGGCATAACTGAACAGGGCCACATATTATGATCTTTTCTTTGATATTGGCACATCAAAATAACCTTCCTTCATTGATTGGTCACTGTTCAAACTTTATTTTTGCATGATGACTTCTGTCAAGTTAGGGTGAAAGAATTTGTAACCGATTTCTAATGGCACCGCATCAGAGAGGTCTGTATTGGCAAATCGGACTTTTGAGTTATGTTTAGTTTTGACGTAAATCAGCTGTTTTGACTGGCTGTTTTATTCGGGTTGGATGTGGAAATACTGTAGTGGAGCTAGAATGTTTTACTTTAAATCAAAAGTGCATAAAAAAAATTGCTTCGGGAGGTGCTATTAACCCAACCGATCAACCCCAAAAAACTGGCAAACATCAAAACCTTGCTTTAAACTCGTTTTGGAGAAAATTGGAGACACAATAGCGAATTAAAATGGTACCAAGAACCTCTTAAACAAGAACCTGAAAACCGCAATATATCAAACCGCGGGTTGGAAAACAAAAAAAAAACATCCCGCAAGCTTTAACTTCCCCGTTTTCGAGGGCGGAAAACCAGACGCTGGTAAAATTAAACTACTCAAACCACCCTGACGTAGAAAACACGTCTATTTTCGATTTTTTTGTTGTGCTAAACGCTTGGGAGGGCTTTAATGCCGGATCGGAGTGAATATGTATAAAGTGGTTTACTTTTGAGTGGAGGAAGTCCAACCAACTCACGGAGTTTGAAACAACCCTCTCCAGGACTGCTGTGGGGTAGAACTCTCTTACGACCGAACCTCATCACACTTTAATACTTTTTTCGCTTTGCATAGGTAAATTATCAGAGTAACCCTCTAGAAAACCCTCCTGAGTCATAATTAAATACGTAATCAAGTATGTAGATATATTTATTTTAAAATACTCCAAGAATTATTTGCATAATCGGCAGAAAAATGTCATTAGTCTTTTTAACAGGTTATAGATGTACATACAATAAAAAAGGACAACAATATAGAACTGTTGTAAAGTTGGTCCTAGCCTTTACTGCATGGTCACGTACCCTAATGTTTCTTAGCGCATTTACCAAAGCTTACTAAAAGGATCTTTGAAATTACAAAATATTATCTTCAACAGTTTTTATTGTGGTATAACTCTTACACAGTGGCACCATAAAACAATTATAAAAACTTACCCTTGTATCCATTGCAGATCTCTTACCAAAAGAACTGCTTTATAAGGTTTATTTAACCTAAACTACTAAATTAACGTTATTCGTTTAATCGTCAATTACCAAGTTTACACGGGAGCTTAATGCGTTTTAACTAAACATGCGATTTAGTAAAAATACGCCTTAAAAATTGTGTTTATACGACGGGTACGATGACATTAAACAGCCGTTTGCCGTTGTCAACATGGGAATAAAGTAGTTACTTTCTGGCAGTTGTTGGAAAAGGTTGTTCTTAAAAATGGCTAGTGTTTCTGAATTTCTTGCTGAGAAACGGATTAGTAAAACTGTGCTTTCTAAAAATGAGAAAATTATTATTCTCAACACTCTTCGCCACCAAAATTCAACATTCGGAGTTGCACAAACAGTTGAAATGTGTTCGAATATTACTATAGTTGCACAGTTAACAATATATCGACTTGTGCACAAGGATAAACGTGGCCCCATCAGGTCACCAAAGAGAAGTTCAAGAAGAAAAGAAACCGTAATTAATGAGGATGAAAAGACTGGCATCAGAAGAATCATAATCTCGTTTTACTTAAAAAAAACATCTAACCTGAACGAAATAATGTCTGAAATGAAAAGGAATGATTTCATTCCACCCATGGGTAAGAAGAAAGTATTGAAAACTTTAAAAGAAATGAGCTTTTGTTGTGAAAAAATTCAAAGACAGTGGATTCTGAAAAATGAAGTAAGTGCGTCGAACATGTGATTGAAATAGAAGAAAGAATGTGGAAAGCTGACAATATGCTAGAAAACACTGTAGAGCCCCTTATTATTTCTGTGGATCTCAACGACGACAGTTCATCGGACTACTCGGAACATGAAGACTAAAATTTAAAAATTAAGTTGTTGTATTGTACATAGTAGATTTTTTTTATAAATATTAATATTTATTCCAATTTATCTCTTTTCATGCCAATCTTACTTCTATATAAGTTTTTATCTACTTGATATTAGAATAATTAATATCTCAATTATCTGCCTATCTCTAAAATTATAATTAAGTATAATTATTATTATACTTAATATTCTAATAAACTACCTGTAGTAACGCCTTTGTCACATGACTTTCATTCACCAAACTCGTCTTTCTATTGTATACAAATTGGGATGACCTAATTTAGGACCGATTCAGGGTGTGTAGGTCTTATATATCTGAAACACGGAATTTTTAGAAACTATCATTGCAGTTTACCTGCAATTTACAATGCAACCCATAAATTGTCCACTCTGCTTAATGGGCAAACTTACATTTTATTACTCTCTGGCATTAAGCAACAGAGCATAATTATGTTTTTATACTGATTTAAGGGTGTATACACATGCGTTTTAATAAAATTCGTAATGCGTTAATGCGCATTAGAGCGTAAGTCTGAACTTGATAAATGTAAATAATCCTGATTGCGTGACACGTGTCGGGACGCTGCGTTCGAAATAATTTGGCGGCGCGTAGAACTTTAGTAATTAATAATTAATTAATTATTAATATTAAAGCGTCATATTTTGTATATTGTGTTTTCTAATGTAATTAAGCATATTTATGAAATAAAAAAGAAATTGTAAGTTCCTTATTAAAATAATCAAAAAATATGAAATCGTTTGTGATTAATATGCCTACCTAAATTAAAAATATTTAGTTTGCAACTAACAGATTTACCATAATGAAGGAGATTAAACAGTCTTGGACGTTTATGTGAATTGTGTTAGTAGAACATTTTCGGATACTTCCTTTGTATTTATTTACGTCATTCTTTAGATCGCTGATATGAATTTTCACATTTTAGTCTGAATTTGTCCGGAAAACGATCTGAAATTACTGTATTGCAAATATAGCAGATATTTGGTGTGGTCGGTACACCTTAACTAATCTTGACGTTGCGCAACAATCTCCTTTATATTATAAATAAATATACCCTGAAAGTAAGTTCAAATCAAATGAAAATGCTTTATGTAATACAGTTTAGAAAGTTATAATTATATAAGCGTGTGTTATCCATTATGTTCTCCATTGAATTTATTATTATTTTTGATAATTTATACTTGTAGGCATCTTATTATGGGCAAACTTTCTTTGGTGAACCCAAGTGGGATTACTCGCGCGCACAAAAATATCTATTTTTACTCCAAAAATTACTTTTTTCTTTGTAAATATCAATACACAAGATTGGATATAAATATCTTCAGTGTTACCCGTTATCACTCGACCGATTTAAACACATTTCATTCGATTATAGAATAAACCCCTTGACAGGCAAACACCTCTAAAAATTCCGACCGCGCTAGAAATTTCCCTAAATTGAGACCGAAAGAAATCATAAGATTTGGAAATTGCGTGCTCAGGATTGGTATGCATTATTAAATCGGGACATAAAGCGGCTAGTTCCGAGGGTTTGTTGAATAAGAGATATATATCCTTGCCTTGCCCGCTTTCTCCTCTGAAGGATCGTGAGGATTTGCCAGGCAGGAATTTGAGAAGTAAATTCCGGAAATGTGCTACAGGATGATTAAAATATTGCGGGTTTTGGCTTCTAAAGAATTCTATTGGATGACTCATCCTTTCTTTCTAAGTTAACAGGGTCCGTTCGATTGAGATTCATTAAAGATGCACTGATAATAGTTATTTACGTAATAAAAGTATTTATTTTTATTGGACGGGAAGGCTAACTTCAAGGCGAGTCCTGCATGAAAACTTTGAAGATCAGAAAAACCACTTTCGGGGATTGACAATTTTTTCTACAATCATCGCTAACTAACTTTGTGCGGCTCTGAAAACTGTTCTTTATGTGTTTTAAAGCAAAACTACATAAAGTTAAAAGGAACTAAGTACCTACATAATACTTATTCTTGAGGCTAATTACGAACAGCTGCTTACGAAACGAAAAACTGTACCGAAAATAGCTATTCTTCAAAAGGATATAGATATTTGCATCTAAAAAATATTTATTATGTGTACAACGTTTAATGGCTTGAGTTATATCCAAAACTGCTTTGTTAAGCCAGTACAGGACATGAACGATTAAAAATTTTTGGTTTTTCATAAATTTATTGAAAGGAGTTAGAGCCAAGAAAATGAACATAGTCCTGTTCAATAAATGTTTGGGCGGGAATTGTAGGACACATTTTTGGACCATTTTTTATGGAAGGCAACCTTACAGCAGTAATCTAATTGAACTTACTACAAAATCGAATTGAATCCGCACTAGAAGAAGTCTTACGCGAAAATCAGGAGATCTGATATCAAACGGATGGTTGTCCTGCCATAATTCTCTAGTGGTTAGGAAATACTTGCAAAATATTTTTAACAAAAATATTATTGGCCCACGGCATCTAATACTTTAACCAGTCTGGTCTCCTGACCTTTTGCCAAACGCCCTCTCTATAGGGCTACTTTAAAAATTTTATTTATAATAATCTAAAATTTGAAAATCTAGACCAGGTAAAAAACTTTATTTCGTTAGAATGTGACAGAATTTCTCAATATTGACTCAGTAACGCTAGAAATGAATTTTATGATGGGTTAGGATATTGTTTAGCTGTTAATGGAGGGTTTTTTAAACATGTAATTAAATAATGCTTTTGTGAAAATCTGTAGTCTTAGGTATGTTAGGTAAAATTAAAGGCATAGTAAGAAAAATATAATGGGGTGTCTCGGATTGGTGAAACGAAATAGTGTTTTTAATATGAAATAATCTTTATTTGTTGTGTCCAGCTTTTCGTCAATTTTTGACAATAGCGCCACAGAAATATTTTGCTGGTGTTTGATGTATTACCTAAACTATGAGAATTTCGTTGTTTTGCCATCACATTTAATTGAATAAGTTATCATTGGTTTATTAAAATATATTCAAGCTTGGCACATGCGTTTATTATGTCGGCCTCTTCAAAAAATTATAATACAATTTTTCTCTAAAATGTACAGGGGAGCCAGTATTTAGCCACCTCAAAATTTACATGGGATTTCCTATGTCCAACTAAGCCACTGAAGTCCCACCAGTAGAAAAACAAAGCTAATTGCCGACCGATCTAAAAATGTCCCCGGCATGCGTGACCTTTCGGAACTGTGGCTCATGCGCAGTACGTCGGATTTCTGCGATTTTTTGATATTTAACGTTTATATAGTTCAGAGCCGGTTGTCACTTACACAGTATTTGGCGTGTTTATTGTGAGATTTCTTAGGGTTATTTTGAGTAATTTTTAGTTATTTATTGTACTTTGGAGAACTTTTGTTAAAAACTTATTACTAGATTAGACTTTTATAAATAGTTAAGGTTTATTTAGATTATAGTGCAGTACCTTTTAGTGTATTTTTGTGATGAAAAAACAAGTGTATGGTGTTGCTTTGCAAGCCAACAACCCAAATTCAGTTCTTCAGGTAAGTACCTAGGCTATTTAAAATAAATTTACTCTGCTTTCAACGCAATCATGTATTCGTTTAGGTAAGTATTCTTTTTTGGAATATTTAAGCTGTTTGTAGGTATACCTATCAGAACGTTCAAGTACTTTACAAAAATATATCCGATTTGAAACTGGACACAGTCTAAGCTAGGGGCAATACTATGTTGTTTGTGTCCAACTTGTTCACTGATTTTTAAAAGAAGTAAATCTGTTACATTGTTTTTAGTGGTAAACTAACCTGGACTAACAGTTCAGATTATGTTGTAGGAGACTTTATTTACTCAGAGGATCAAAGGATCTAAAGTCTTGAGTGGGATATCCTTTTATAGTAAAAAATGCTTTCCTAAACATTGTTGCTTGTCAAAGCGAGAGCATTTAAATTTTTTGCCTAAATTGCAATGTAGAGACTTAAATAATATGTACTTATGTACCTATATAAAGACATGTTTGCAGATTGACCGCAGCAAGACATGATGCATGGTTAAGAGCTCTAGGAAGAGACCCCAATATAGAACATCATAGTGATGGGAATCATGGTGTTTGCGGATTGCATTATAATACCAGTAATAATAAGTATACATCTTTTTTTTAATTTCTTAAAATTCTTTACTTCCCTTTTGCAATATTTCTTAAACCCTTGCATATTTGTAATAGCAATTCCAAGCAGATATTATGACATAATCATTAGTTTCGTGTTGTAACGTTTAGTACTTATATTTTTACATATAAATATTGTTAATATTCTAACTTCATTTTCTTTCCTGTAACTTCGGGCACAGGAAAAGCTCTAACATCAATTATTGATAAAAAACACTTTACCAATAGATGTTTGTTACCGATATATTTATGCTAACTTCCGTGTGCTTTCAATGAAGTTTAGTTGGAATAACGTTTTTTTTTATTAATTTTTTCTACACTTATTGATATATTTATTTTGTACTTTGTAATACTACAATCATGGTTGCCTATTTACTTTCCTCGGCCAATGTATGGATACCATCCTTATTCACGGCGCACATTGGTAATTGAATATCTAGTAGTGAAATATTTTTAAAATGCTTATCTCTTCTTGCCACCCTAACAAAATAATAATTCATAAAATATCTAATTATGCATTAATATTATGTGTTTCGTTAGTACGGCTGCTATTTTACTGTTGCCTCCATATTTCAACTTAAAACCCCTTATTTTTGTTTAAAAATTACATAATACATCCAAATACTACTTTCATTACCCCTCTTTTGTTTTTTTTTAGTGTGCTGAACATTAACTTTTTTTTACTAAAACCTTAACTTTAGTTTTATAATATAAATAAATATATTAATAGCATAATTGTTTGTTTCGGTGTGTTATAGTTTTTATAATGGGCTGCATTAAGGCTTTTCACAATTATATGATAACATATTTATTTTCTCTCCTATAAAGTGCCAAGGCAAGGTATATGCACATGTTTATCAAGTCTACTATAAACATTTAATACCTTCGTTCTGACATACTTTTAATCTTAAAAGAAAAAGTAATTTGCTTGCAACTTTCGTCGTATGTTGAATAGAAAATGATAGGAGGAAACCAGGCGACAAAGGGCACCTGTTATGGTGTTAAGAGCAACCAATATTACTTACGGAACTACCTATTCTAATATTTCATATTATACCAAGATTTACTATAGTTGCTTTTTTTTATAAATCAATACTTATTCCAGCACATTAAGTTAAATAATTTTAAAGCCGGACCTGACGTACACACGAACTGCGCAGACCCAACAGTTCCGGAAACAACCGCATGCTAGGGACATTTCTGTAACACGGTATTAGCAATATATTGGTTATATATACCGGGTGTTGCATCGTCGAGCGGGACATAGGAAATCCCATGTAATTTTAAATGGGGTCAATTATTGGCTTCCCTAATTATTTTAGAGAAAAATTCTATTTAGGTTTATTAAAGAGCACTAAAACCCACATTCAAAAGAATAACTTTAGATATTTTTGATGAGTCCGTTTACGGGTTATCGCCGATTTCTTTTTAACTATTTCTCCTTTTTATGGTCCCGTATTTGCGGGCACCAGTCAAGGTAAAAGATGACTGTCAAATAAAGTTGTCATTTTGAAATGTGTGCTTTATTGTTATAAAAACTCGTACATCGAAAATATTAAAGGTGTATTTATGAGTACAAACTAATCTGAATAAAACTAAAATAAAGTATCCAATTACAAGGTTAATTATGACATTTTACATGTTTCAATATTTTACTAATTAATAGGTAGGTACTATTAAATTGTTAGAACTTTAGGATTTAAGAAGGTGTTCAAATATTCCTCAAAATTACAACTTTATTTGACAGTCATCTTTTACCTTGACTGGTGCCCGCAAATGCGGGGCCATAAAAAGGAGAAATAGTTCAAAAGAAATCGGCGATAACCCGTAAACGGGCTCATCAAAAATATCTAAAGTTATTCTTTTAAATGTGGGTTTTAGTGCTCTTTAATAAACCTAAATAGAATTTTTCTCTAAAATAATTAGGGAAACCAATAATTGACCCCATTTAAAATTACATGGGATTTCCTATGTCTCGCTCGACGATGCAACACCCGGTATGTGAACTAAGCCAAACTGTCTAACTGTCCTCAAATATCGTCGTCGCCAGCAGATGATATCGTCTTTCTCTATTAAAAGTAATTTTCTGTTTTTAATTTTTTCATAACAAAAATTAATGGTAGAGAAAATTAAAGTCTTACTTGTTATATTCCACAATTATAATTCAGTTGCCTGACACGTGTTTCGACCGTTGCTGATCATTGTCGAAGGAGTACAATACTAAATTCTACGCGTAGTTACAAGACAATTGTCTGTCAATTCACTTCATATTCCTAATTTTATTTTAATGACATGTTGACATGTTTACCATTACTATTCCTTAGATATTAACTTTGTAACTACATGTAAAATTTAGTATTGTACTCCTTCGATAATGATCCGCAAGGGTCGAAACACGTGTCAGGCAACTGAATTATAATTGTGAAATATAACAAGTAAGACTTTAATTTCCTCCACCATCAATTATACAAAAATTCATTTCCTTGAAAGTTTTTCATAGTCTCTTCTTACCCATGGGTGGAATGAAATTATCTTTTTTCATTTAAGACATTATTTTGTCCAAGGTAGGCATTTCTTTTTTTAAGTAAAACGAGTGTATGATTTTTCCGATGACAGTCTTTTCATCCTCATTTATTACAGTTTCTTTTCTTCCTGTACTTCTTTTTGGTAACCTGATGGGGCCTCGTTTATCCTCGTGCACAAGTCGTATATCGTTGACTGTCCCACTCGAGTCATATTCGGACACATTGCAACTATATTTACAACTCCGAATGTTGAATTTTTGTGGCAAAGGGCGTTGAACACATTAAGAATAATAATTTTCACATTTTTATAAAGCGCAGTTTTACTAATCCGTGTTTCAGCAACAAATTCAGAACCCCTAGCCATTTTCAAGAACGAAGTTTTCCAACAACTGCCGGAAAGTAACTAAACATTTCAAATTTTTGAAACAGTGAGTAGGCAGACTACCTGTGCCTCTACCTACCCGAACTCGGAACCCCTGTCAATAAACATAATTAAATAACAATAATTTGACTACACCTATTGAATACGACGAATACCACTGGGTTTTATAATTCAATAATGATTTATCACTCTCTCGCATTAAGCAATATACTATAGATATCGGTTTTATCGTTACTTATAACATGGATATATAGGTTTCACAACAGCTCAGGTAAATCTTTCATGTAGTTTCATAATCATAGTTAATTTTAACTTTCTACGTAAAACCATATTTATTTTTACTAAAAAGTGGCGACAGATAAATCGACACTCAGTTAAATTCAAAAATAATTCTAGAAAATAAACTTATTTTAATTAATTATTTTGAAAGACCCTTATGGATTGCACAAAGACATACTGGCTTAGCGGGATAATTTAATTTGTCAAACATATCTTTATGTAAATAACCATATCACTTTTATTAATGTGTTTTTCTTATACAAAGAAGCGTCCCTTTTACGTATCTTTTATAAAAGCCCCTTACAATGTATAGCTTTTGCTGTATATTTAATTTAAAAGTATGATACGACCCAAATATTCCTACGAGATCTGCAAAATAACGTATATACGACTGTCAACGGATTTTCGTCCTCCAAATGAATTATACGAGTTACAAAAGGAGAAGAGTCATAAACACAAAGAATACTTTATCAATTAATAAATCTGTTTAGAGAACAATTTTGAAAATTGATATTTAATTATTTCAAAATAATTAAATTTATAATAGTCTTGGTTTAAGCAATAATATAAGAAAAAGTATGTAGATTTTCATTATATGTTTAAAAACATGATAGCTATTTCGGTGCACAGTACCTACTTAATACTAAGATAACAATAATTATCTGCAACAGAAATGGGAAGCCTCAATTTACGTCGTGTAAATAATGGAAAATACAAACATTTACAAATTCAATAATTGCGAACTACTTAACCCTTTGTTGCCCACCGGTTTCACAGTGAAACCGCAAACAAACTAATTTTTACCTAGACTCCTACCGGTTTCGCAGTAATACCAGTGGGCGTGTACATACATCACGCCACTATCTATGCGGCGGCCGATTGGTTTAGGATCATACCCTGTTTATTTATCACTTCATGCCTTATTTACATGTGGTCAGCTGAGGTCTATGGTCTATTTGTGAATTTTGTTCAATAAAAGTGTTATTCATTATGTCTGGTAAGAAAAATATGTTTTTTTTATTGTAAAAATAGTACCCTAATACTATTAGAATATTTCTGGAACAAACTATTATGTTTTTACATTTTTTTTTATGCAAGAAGTTAGTGGTTTCGCAGCGTAACCGGTAGGCTACAACATATTTTTTAATTTTAGGTAGAGAAAATTTGTTATATTTTCGCGATCTCGAAAAAATGCAATCCAATGATATTTTTACTTTATTGGATGAAATTCCCAGTGATAATGAGTCAGACTCAGGGGATACTAGTGAAGATGAGGGTGCTGACGAACAAGCGGTTCTAAATAATGATGATTTGTTTGACATAAATGAACTACCCATAGATTTTGCAGATGACGTGGTTGTGGCTCAGTGGGACAGTGATGATGAACTACCACTTGCTACGATAAGACAACGTGAGCTAGCAACAAATAAACCCATTTGGACAACTTCCAGCGATTATTGTCTTAAAAATATGAAGACATTCCATGAAGATAGTGGACCCAATATACCTGTTGGGAAAGAAACGCCCACAGATATATTTTTTTGTTTATTTCCTGAAAGGTTTATTGAAGATATAGTTTTTCAAACGAATCTTTATGCTGTTCAAAAATATGGTATCACTTCATTCAAACAGACATGTTCAAAAGAAGTAAGAGCATTTTTAGCTGTTAATATTATGATGGGGATCAAAAGACTGCCAAGCTATAAAGATTACTGGTCTTCTCGCCCAGAGCTTAGGGACAATTTTATTAGCCGGGCTATCCCTAGAGATCGATTTATTTGGCTTTTAGGTAACCTACACCTAAATGATAATTATCTTATACCGCAAAAAGGTTCACCGAATTATGATAAACTTTATAAAATACGACCATTACTTGACACACTGTCAGAAACATTTAGCGCCAATTACAAACCATCAAAAAATCAATCCATCGATGAATCTATGATAAGATTCAAAGGTCGAAGCAGTTTAAAACAGTTTATGCCTCTAAAACCTATAAAACGTGGATACAAGGTTTGGGTTAGGGCGGATGAAACTGGCTATCTTTGTCAATTCCAGATATATACAGGAAAAATTGGAGATAACTCCGAAAAAGACTTGGGCGCTCGAGTGGTCACAGACCTAACTAGAACTCTAGTCGAGAAGGGACACCACGTGTACTTTGATAATTATTTTAACTCTGTTGCTCTTCAAAAACAACTTCAAAGTGAGAGGATTTATTCTTGCGGAACAGTAAGACGTGGCAGAAAGGATCTCCCGGAAAACATAGAAGATGACAAAAATCTAATCAGAGGTCAATCAGACTGGCGGGTAAGCAAAGATGGTATAGTATACCTAAAGTGGAAAGACCGAAAGGGGGTCCATTTTCTAAATAACCACTGTGATCCATCTGAAGCTGGCACCACAAACAGAAAACAGAAAGATGGTACTCTCAAAGAAATCCCGTGTCCACTTATTGTGGTCAATTATAATAGACACATGGGATACGTTGATAAGTTGGACATGCTCAAATCGATATATGAAATCGACAGAAAATCCAAAAAGTGGTGGCACAGGATTTTTTGGTACATGTTAGACATGGTTGTTGTTAACTCCTACCTTATTTTTAAAAATAGGGCCAATGATTCAGCAGCTTTACCACTGAAATCATTTAGAATCGCTGTAGTACTAGGACTGATCGGAGCTGAAGAAAATTGTCCTAAAAAAGGAAGACCATCATCTACTACCAATTGTTTCAAGGTCCATGTTGCCCCGGAAATTAGATTTGATTCCTGTAGTCATATGCCTGTACACGGGAATTCAAGGCGGTGCGCCCTATGCAGTGAAAAGTCGGAGACTCACCGTACCCGATGGATGTGTTCTAGGTAAACTATTCCTCTTTTGCTAAAAAAATTATGTATTTTTTATTGTTTTTTTTTAGGTGCAACGTTGGTCTATGCCTAACAGACAAGAAAAACTGTTTTTTGAACTACCATAAAATTTAGTTGTTTATTTGTGTGTAAGTAGTATGTAGTTCAATAAAATTTGAGAAAACAACTAGTTGCCTATCTAATTCCTACTGGTTTCATGGTGAAACCGCCCCCTAGGGGCTTTAAAAAAAAACAGGTATGTGAAAAACTTAAAAAAATGGCATTTTTATATAAATTTTAATCCAAAAATACTAGTTTGCATCACGATTTAAAAAATAAAATAAATCCGTACACAAAGGGTTAAATCTAACTGATCATTTAATAATAAGCTGGAATTTCTGAGTTTATTAATCTCTAAGGATTCTGAAAAGTTTAGTTTTTGACCTTGGTTTTGTGTATGTAAAATAGTAAAAATATAATCGAAACTATGCTCATCATCTGATAAGTGATTTGCATAGTTAGAATTCCTCTTACCATTCAAATTTTAGGTTCTGTGTTCTTTTATGCATTTTTAGAGGGTCTACCTGTTTGTCCTATATTAACTCTATCGCAAGGTCCACAAATCAATCTGTAAACTCCCAACTTGTTTTGTTTTTTTAGTATTAATTTATTATTTTTTATTAATTTATTTAACGTATTTTTGCTAAGAAAGGCTATAATATGTGAACCACGATTCTTAAGATGTTTAGAGATAACCTCTGTTGGTTTACCGATATAGGTGAAGGTATTAACCTTATTATAGTGGAAGCAATAACAGACGCACAAAAGAAGTACTGCCCAAAAAGCCCGAGGGAAGAAAAAATCAGCCTAGAAACGCGCCACAAAATGGAACGAAGAAGAGAACTGAAAAGCGACGAAAACACCAGCCAAGACGAAATAAATAGACTAAACAAGGAAGTATCAAGGGCAATCAGGGAAGACTTAAGAAAATACAAGAATGAGAAAATCACTAAAACAATCGAGGAGAATAAAAGTATGAAAGTAATGAGACGCAAACTAACAAGTCGGAAAAGAGAAATTGTCAAACTTAAGAACAAGGATGGAAATGTCACATCGAATAGAGAACAACTATTAGAAATTGTGGAAACATTTTATGGGATCTTATACACGAAGCAAACCACTCTAAGTCCAGAGGAATATCTGCGAAGAAGGGTTCAAAATCAGGGCTCCGAGGATGTTCCGGAGATATCCCGGGATGAAATTAAGTTTGCTTTAAAAAAGATGAAGAATAATAGAGCCCCGGGGGATGACGGCATCGTCACGGAAGCAATAAAGGCAGGAGGACCAGTACTGATATCCATGATTCAAAAACTCTTTAATCTATGCCTGTGGAATCAAAATATCCCAACAAAGTGGAATAATTCAATAACCATACTTTTGCACAAGAAGGGAGATATAACGGACCTGGAAACATATAGACCAATTAGTCTCCTTAACCATCTTTACAAACTATACACCAGAATTATAACAAATCGATTGGAGACAAAGCTGGATTTCTATCAGCCGCGGGAGCAAGCTGGTTTCCGCTCGAAGTACGGTACAAACGACCACCTGCAGTGTTTGAAAACCTTGATAGAGAAGACCATTGAATATAACCGCCCCCTAGTATTGATATTTGTTGACTTTAAAAAGGCTTTCGATACAGTAGAATTAGCGGCCATCCTAAGAGCATTGCAAGATTGTAGAGTGGACTACCGATATTGCGACATAATTAAAAACATATATGAAAATGCCACAACGACTGTAAATCTACACTCTCCAACCAACAGAATAAGGATGGAAAGAGGAGTTAGACAGGGTGACACCATGTCGCCAAAGCTGTTTATTACGGTCCTCGAGTCTGCATTTAAAGGACTGACGTGGTACCAAAAAGGAATACTCATTGATGGAGAGAGACTCAATCATCTGCGCTTTGCGGATGACATCGTTATTTTATCGGATAATCTGGGGGACGCCGATGACATGCTCCAAGAACTCAACGATGCCGTACAGAAAGTTGGACTGACAATAAATTTTGAGAAGACCAAAATGATGACTAACATGGTTCCCAGTGGTCAAATACAAATTAATAACAACAAAATAGAACTTATTGACAAATACATATATCTGGGTCATGAGCTTAGAATAGCCAGAGACAACCAAACCTGCGAAATAAACAGACGAACTACCCTGGGATGGGCGGCATACGGGAGAATGAAGGACATCTTTAAAGGAAATATTCCGATTCGCTTGAAACGGAAAGCATTTAACCAATGTGTGTTGCCGGTTTTGACTTGCGGCGCAGAGACCCTAACTTTAACGAAGAAAACCGCAGAAAAACTAAGGGTAACACAAAGGCGAATGGAGAGATCGATGCTTGGCCTTACTCTGAGGGATCGAGTGAGGAATGAGGAGATACGCAGACGTACTGGAGTAAATGATATTATACAGCGAATCACTACACGGAAATGGAGATGGGCCGGACACATCGCGAGAATAGAGGACGGGAGATGGACCAAAAAACTGTTGGAATGGAGACCGAGAACTGACAAGCGTAGCCGAGGCAGACCTCCCACTCGATGGACGGATGATCTGAGGAGGATAGTGACAAATTGGATTGCAACAGCCAGGGACAGAGAGAACTGGAGACGTTTGGAGGAGGCCTATGTCCAACAATGGACGTGATAAGGGCTGTTTGATGATAATGATTGATTAAACTTATTGTTATGAAGAAGGTAATGCGTACCGAAACAGCTCTTATGCTAATAAATATATGATGAAAATCGAAAATTAGTGTTTTGTTACGTATTTTAATATGAATCTTTACCAAGTAAATGTCTCGTCAATCACGCATTTAAAAAATATATCTTAAAATGTAAGTGGTTACTGTTTAACCATGGAAACTAAAAATATAATTTTTGTTTCCAAATCCCTAAACGTAGTCAGTACAAACTCAATTTAAAGCTGGGCTATTGATGCAAAATATCTCAAGGCTCGTGCCTACACTCCCTATTCATAACACCCCATATTCTTGCAAAGCCGCTCGTGAGGAAACATATTTAGAAATATAGGAAAATAGGAATTTTCGAAATTTATTTAAAAATAGACTTATCGAGAAAAAATTCAATTAAAATAATACGGGATCTTCCATGTGTTCGTAAGCTAGGTTAGACCTGTGACTTCTTTTCTTTCCTCGTCTACTTTGTTTGTATTGTTCATATGTATTTTTATTTTTATTCGGCAGTAGCTTTATTCCTTGGTGAGTCGTACGTGGTTATCTAGGATTTTGATGCTGCTTGCTTTTAGCGCCTTTTTTTTACCTCCTTAAAACGCTGCTGTGTTGATAGTGCTTCTCCACTATTTCTAGTGCCTCCCTACTGTTAAATGGGCTCGCCAATAGGAAGCCAATCTTTAGGTAGTTTGTATGTCGAGTCAGGTCTTGCTCTTGTATGTGACTGTGTTATGAGTTCGTTGCTCGAAATGTCCGTACGTTTGTAGTAGTCGGTCATGATTTTTAAAAAGAATTCCTTTATGGCCTGTATTTTAAAGTCATTGTGTTGAACTCGGTTCATAGCATATCTCGGTACATTTGCTATTAGCTTTAGTACTTTGTTCTGAACTACCTGGAACTTGTTCAGCTCCGCCTTGCTTATGTTACATCACGAGGGCGCACCATAAGTTAAAACCCGCCTGACCAAGACCTTGTAGAGGTTAACCTTAGTCCTGTTGCCAATTCTACTCCTCCTGCGAAGCAGGGGGTAGATGAAGCTCAATTGTGGCAATGAAAGCTTTACTCTATTAATTGAATTTAGCCTCCAATTCAGCCTTTGGTCGAAGATAAATCCCAGGTATTTAACTTCCTGGCACCAATTCACTTGTACCCCGTTAACGCTAAGCCTACTTTCAGGTCGTTTGACGTTGCTTTTTGAGAAAAATATGGCCTTCGTGTTGGAAGAATTTAGACGAATCTTCCAAGCCGAAAGCCATTTTTCTATACGTTTAATGTGGCGCTGCGGCCTTGAGATTATCAACCACGGTTGTTTTGATTTCGCAGTAATTGCAGTGTGTTCGGCAAATAAATAGAGCTCATTTTGTCCATCTTTCGGTATATCGTGAGTGTATATATTGTACAGCATCGGAGATAGAGGTGAGCCATGCGGCACTCCAGCCCTGATGCGTTCTATTAAAGAAAGCGCGCTTTCCGACGAAAATGCAAAACTTCTATTTTCAAGAAATGAAGCCACAATCTTGACGAGATAGTTTGGAGCTCCGAGTCTTATTAGCTTTAATAGTTAACCGTTGTGCCATACCTTGTCAAAAGCCTTACTGACATCAAAGAACACCGCCCCCGTGTGCATCCTTCTGTTAAAACCCTTCATGATATTTGAGGTGAGTCTCGTTGTCTGCCTAACTGTGCAATGTTTAGCTCGAAAACCGAACTGTTCATTAGGCAGAACATTGCGCTCAAACACAAAGTCGCTTAGATGAGACAAAATCAGTTTCTCGATGATTTTTCCCAAACTAGAGAGTAGGCTGATCGGACTACAGCTCACTGCAGCAGTTGGGTCTTCCCCTTTCTTGTATATCAAGATTACTTTTGCGTGTTTCCAAGCACATGGGAAATGGCCTTCTTTGATTATCGCCTGGGATAAGCTTGCAATATTCTCCAAAGCTCTGTCGGGTAGGTTTCGCAACGCTGCATATTTGATACCGTCGAAACCCGGGGTTTTTCTGAGGTTTAAAACACTTGTTATTGATTTGACTTCGTTTAGCGTCACCTCTGGGAAGTTCTGAATCGGATGGTTCATTGACTTAAAAATTTGAATGGTTCGGTCAATTAAAAAACCTGACGTACGTACATAGGAATTAGGAAAGCTAACCGATTGAGCGTTTTCAGACTTAACGACACGATACCGACACGACACCGAGACGACAGCGACACCGACACGATATCGGCTATTGATCTTTCACACCAAAAATTTATTCGACAGTACAGTCCCGAGATATCGCGTGGTTGATAAAAATAATGAACATACCTAAATAATATTCTACAAAGAAAATAATAATGCCAGCAGGTTACAATTTATATTTGCTATATTTATTGTACTTAAGGCGAAAAACAAAGAGAAACCGATGACGGTTTTGGGTGCATCCTATTATCAAAACTAGGTTTCTGGCGGGCATCTTCTATACATTGTTTGAAAAGCTAGTTGATGCCCCGAACAAGTTCTTTAATTATTTTTCAATGAGTAAGGATACATAATTTGATTATATATATTGACGAATCTATAAGCTGAAATTAGAAAGCAAGACACCCAATTCGGATGAGCATACCACCCGAAGAAGCAGTGACAATAAGGTAAGAGCTTTCATATTTTTATTGTAGTAGTAATAATAACATACAAAAAACACAAAAAAAAATATAAACAAAACTAGAAAAAGCAATGTACGCTTTGAGAGCAAAGTTTTAAATAGGCATGTTAAGTAATTGTTGAAATGAATTTACGTGGCTTGCTTCTCCACAATCTTGACCTTTCTGTTGAAGTGTTTCTTTCTCTGTAAATCAAAGTGTAAAAAGTGGCGTGTGTGTCCTGGGCACTGTCTGTGGCTGTAGTGTCAACAGATGCAGGTGAAAGTGGCTCAAGGTCCATTTTAAGATACGTTTGGCTGTGACTTTGAGAAGCACTTGTGATGGTATATGAAGGAGAAGGTGAAGTTCGAAGAACAAATTGGCTTTGATAGTTGGGAGCAGATAGTGTATTAACACTCTGGCAAGGATAACTTGTAGAACGGCTTGCTTTTATTCTTTTAATTAGTTGTAAAATTTCAATCTGCAATTCTAATAATTTTGGATTCGGTCATATCTCTTGTATAGGGCAGCTACATAATTTGCTTTAATGCGCGCCATCTATCTATCCAAATATGTATTACTATAACACTAACCTGTTTTTCTTTCCTTCCATATTTAGTCGCTCTTAACCATCTTCCAATAATCTAAATATTTCCATCCAGCTTTTTACTCTTAATATTTTGTTCTTGCTGTTGTCATTAGTCTTGTCCAAAATACAAGATTTTGATTCGACTAATTCTATAAGCGTCACCACATCGTATTTAAATTTACTCGCCATAGTAATAATATGTTAAATCTTATTTGTTTGTTGTTTTTTAATATAAAATCCTGTCCCTCGTAGCGTTATAGAACCACTGTCAGCACGACGACACGATAGGGAAGGCTGCTTGCTATCCACCGATATGTCGGCACCTGCAACGACATGGCGCCGATATGCCGGTAAGTGCGAAAGCGTTTCATTGCATTAATATATTTTTGCAGGCTCCGATATCGTTGCCGGTGTCGTGTCGCTATCGTGTCGTTAGGTCTGAAAACACTCATTTTCTTGCGCTTAAGGATTGTTGATTTTATCCTATGCCTGTTACGTATGTATGCGCGCGGTCTACAATCCAGCAGTCGTTGGTCAGTTGGTCGTCTCTCATCATGTGCAGTCTTCGTGCTTCATCCTCCAATGAGGGGTAGACGTTACTCTTAAAATCTTAAAGAACAAGGGCAGTCAAGTGATACATACATCATTTTAAAAGTCGTTTAATTATCTTTACAAGACATTGCGATGGACGTCAGTAGAACTTACCTGCACTAAGATTTTAATTTGTATTTAGGTTATAATTAAAAAAAAAAAATTGGTATAATAACATTTTTTTTTTAATTTTACAGCAAATTTTAAGGATTTTCTGTAGTAGTGAAAATTTGCTTTTCCTTGTTAAGCTATTCAGTGCTAATCTTAATAAGTGAATAAACTGTAAAAATGGCTTAGTCTCATTAAAAAAAATTGAAATTTATTGAAAGAAATCCATATCGTGATATAAGTCATACGTATATTATTAATTTGGTAGTACAGTTTGCAGAACCTGATACCGTGGCAAATTGAAAAAGAATTAATCGATGGTAACTAAATTAAGAAGCTAAAACTGAGGTTGTGAGAACACTTTTTGTTGCAGAGCCCACTAGCTCCAGACTGCTCCAGATATTACATACATTTCATCCATATAAAATGCGGATACATAAGGATGATTTTGATACAAGAATAGAGATTTATGAAACCATGTCCAATCTGGTCATCCCTATCTTCAGGCGCGTAACTACAGGGGGGCCTAGGGGGGCCGGCCCCCTCCCCCAGAAGTCGCTAGGCCCCCCCCCCCCCAGAAAAAGGCTGACTTCGTAAGCTCGCTACTCGCCTCGCAAATATAGCATCAACTTATAATTATAATCTATATAAATTATAATAAATAATCTTGCCAAATATCACTCGACCATCATTTTTTTATTGGTTAAATTTTACATTTTCCAATACTCGTTAAAATTTGGGCTTGTTTATTCAAAAAGAAAATCCCTCGAGCTTCGCTCTCGGGATCTAATCAGAATGAACATGTCCAAATTCAACTCGAAAAATTTCCAAAAAAAGTTTTCGTGACAGCTGAAAAATTTAACCGATAAAAAAACGAGGTCTTGTGATATTACTGTTGATTATTGACCGAATTTGTTAAAATTTGGGCGTGGTCCAAAAAAAATTTCGCAAGTCACAATAACAGGCCCACCCTAGGCCACCCCCAGGTCAGAGGGCTAGTTACGCCACTGCCTATCTTCTGCCAAATATCTGTTTTAGCCATTATTGTAAATTTTCTCTAAATGTAATTAAATAAGATTGTCGCTATTGGATTGACGAACCCCCGCATATTATTCAAGAAAATTATATACAACGGCCAAAAAAAGTTAATGTTTGAGCTGGTATTCTTAGAAATACCGTTATTGTTCCGTTTTTTCTTGAAAAACTATGCTTGAAGACCGCAGCCAGTTGATGAACTAGTGTAGTCCTGATTCGGGTCTAAAGGCCGTCGTCGGTTGGAATTGCTTCCTAACGTTTCGCTAGCACGAGTTGCGAGCTTTTTCAGAGGTCCTTCCATCTCCGGTGCTGGAAGTAGACTAGTCTACTTCCAGTCTACTTCCAGTCTTCTTCAGAGGTCCTCCCATCTCCGGTGCTGGAAGTAGACTGGAAGTAGACTAATCTACTTCCAGCACCGGAGATGGAAGGACCTCTGAAGAAGCTCGCCACTCGTGCTAGCGAAACGTTAGGAAGCAATTCCAACCGACGACGGCCTTTAGACCCGAATCAGGACTACACCAGTTGACCGCAAATATTCTCTAAAAGTTCTTCCTTGCAGATTTAGTAAGATACCACTAACAAAAACACTAAAGCTCGCGGCAATATTCGCAGCTTGTCCCATCGTTTTGCGTGATTATATATTTATATTTTTGCTAATGCGTATATTCTTCCTTCACATTTTAAAATGACAGAAAAGTGGAACCCAGAAACCACGATCAAGTTTATTTAAGAGTTTAGGTCTTATGCATGTCTTTGGTATTTGCACGATCGTCTACCTTTCATATTACAATGTGCGCGGTCAATTCTAGCAGATACTTTTGAAAACAAAAATTCAAATTGATCGAGCGTCACTCTCATAAAACTTCAATATTCCATATCATCTTCATCTGTGAGCTCTCTTAAAAGTCCTACTGAATTTCCACGGGTGTCTCTAGTAGAGCACTGGCTCACTAGTTCGTTAATTTTCTGCTACCTTTGATTATAGCAATTGTTTGCTTAACACTTGTGTTTTTATTTCTTAATACAGGTTATGGTAGAGTGTTACCAGGATTCACCACAAATACACTGATCGATACCTAACGTTCACATTACTATTAGATCACAAAACCGCCCCGGTACCATAGGGACTTCAACTTCGTAAGTTAGATAACGCGGAATCGCTAACTGCTTAGTTATACTTAAAAAGAAACCATTAACTGCCCAAAAAAGCCTTTATTTTTCATCTATCAATTATTTACTTACAATACCTTAGAAACGGTTGCTATAAACATCATCATAATATCATAGGAAATATTAGAGGGCTATAAAGTTCATAATGCCCGGTGATTTTCATAATGCCCGATAATATATAATATAAATTATTTTTAACAATCTGTTTACATAATATTATTCTGTTTTTCCTATGTCAAATGCACAATTTTTGAATTTTCCTGAGAAAGAACCTGGACCAACTATGAAATTTTGTGACTCGATTGCTGAGTTCTCAATGTGCATGCGGATTCCTGCTTCATTTCAACATTAATTAACATATTTTCTTTTTCGATAACAGAGCTAGCTGTCATTTTTGCTATTCGATTTTTCGACGTGATGCTTTCCTCTATAGGATCCTCTGCTACGCTAGTACTCTTCCACTTTCCGTGTAGCTTAAGGGTTGCAAGGGAAGCACCACTCTCGATAAGAAGTGTGGACGAGGTCTGACGTAGGCAATGTCGTGTATATTTCTTGGCGCTTTCTAAATTAAGAAATTTTGTTATGATTGAAGGAACACGTCCTAGTGCATTTTTACCCACAGGCATAGCTATGCATTTATCATTTTGGTATGTAAGGAAAAATTTGCATTCCTTATTTTCTTTTGGCCTTAATGCAAGGTACTGTCTAACCAATTTTAAGGCATCTCTTTGGTCTCCTTCGATTATAGTATTACTGACGTTGTCTATGTTCACACTGACGTTGTCTATGTTCATTTTTGAATGTTTTCATGACAACAAAGTATTATTATTATTATTATAGTAAAACTTTTTGGCGTAGCAGTTTTAGTCTCTGGTACCTTGACAAGCATTAACAGGCCCCTTATCCTCAATATCATCAATGGTCAGTTTTACCATCTCATCCCGTCTTAGGCCGCCAAAAACTCCCATTACGAGTTCCACTTTATGCAGCAGGAAGGTATCATTCGGCGCATTTTTGATAAAAGTTAAAACTTGTTCACTTTCAAAAACTTTTGACTTTTTAGGAAGATATTCCTTTTATTTAACATTTAAAAATGCTAATAATTGACAATATCTTGAAATATTAATATTTTCCTTTACTATAAGTTTAGACTTCACCTGGGAATATTATGTCCAAAAGCTATTTAGGGTATACTATTCAGACTATAATAAAGTAAAAATAATTAAAAATTGTTATTACCAATGAGCAATAGGGTTACATACGAATTCCTGACAGTAAGCCATCATTACTGTTTCAGTAATCACCGTAATTCGATTTTTTACTTTCCATTAAAGAAAATTTTCATACTCCTTGTCCGCCCTTAGACTTTGCCGGTAATAAGTTTTTCCTAGCTTTTTCAGCATTTTCTAAAGTATTTTGTGGAGTTTTCATATTTTCGGTTATATAACGTTAAAGACGCTTAAAATATACAAGCCTTAGCAACCGTCAAACTTATTCTATGACAACCGATCAAAGCTCACTAAATACTAAAAAATCACGAAAATAGTTTTAAAAAAAATGCAGGAGTTTAACCATTTATATTTTAAAATTAATGATAAATAAAGTATTGTATACACCACAGGCGTTACTAGACTATAATGCCCATCAGGCGAAAACTATCCCTCGGACCGAAGGCCCTCGGGCTAGTTGCTTTCGCCTTCCGGGCATTATAGTCTACTTAACGCCCCTGGTACATAATAACTATAAATTCGTGTAGCGCACTCAACATCACTTCTCACGTCACCAAGCCATCTTGGAAGATTGCTTAACTGCCCAAAAAGGCCTTAAAACTTGAAGCGCGCGTAGGAGCATACTTGCATCACCGAGCCATCTTGGCAGACTGCTGACTTCACCTTTGCGCCTTGCTTCTTGGCCTCTATGCAAGTCAACCTATTTTTGCCCTATAGGAAGCTCGCGTTCCAATGACGTTTTACAAGTACCGTTGAGTTGCGCTTTTTACCAGCTACGTGACTGAATGCCAATAACTGCGCTAGAACCCTTTTGTAATTTACAAACAAAAATAGCAGAGACTGAAATCGCACGCACACAACATTACCCAACCTATTCTCTTTAACGTGTTGATACAAGGTTCTTCAACATTCTCCATTTTCTGGTTCATATTCGTGTTCCTATTTTTTAATCGTTTTTAAGTTATTGTATCAACGACGGGATAATTCCGTTTGAATAATGTTTACAAGTATGCAGATAAGGGAGGCGGTAATCCATCATTGAGGGCTAATTTTTCGCTACTACCATACTTTCCTCGCCAAGTCGGTGTGAATGGTTTGGCGTGTATTAACAAGCATTTAGTGGCTCAGTGGCTAGTGCGGGTAGCGAGTACTAATGTTTAGGAACTAAGTTCGTGTATAGTTCGCCTTACAGTTCTGTGGCTATGGATAGAATGCGAGTAAAAAAAAGTCATGTACCGGGCTTGCTAAGTTTACCAATAAATGTTGAATAAAAATGACCTAATTTTATGATGATAAGACCGCGTATGAATTTTTTCTCGCTCACGCCATTTCAGCCGGCCGTTTCCAGTCGATGAAATAATAAATGCCTAAAAAATGTGTGTTCAGCTGCGTTTTTTTTATCTGTTGCCGCTGACAGTGGACAGTGGTGTAGTTTAATTATTAAAATAAGAGGAAGTAAATTTAGTTTATTAATTTATAAAATATTAATATGAAACGAGGCACCGCACACCTATGCCGCTACAGTTAAACCTGACCTTTTTATGCCTCTAACCCCCCTGTCTCCACAGCCGTCGTAGCCACAGACTCGTAAGGCAGACTATAAGCAAGGCATTAAGGTTAGTTAGTTTAAATCTTGTAGCGGTACAGTGATGACGCAAGAAGGATATTTTTGTTTGTATTGTTGTCAATTATTATCAATAAAGGAAAAGTTGTGAATAATTTACCTAGTACAGTATTCAGGTTAGTTTGTATGCACGTACCATGTCTAGAAAGTGTCCCTATAGGGCTCTTAAGCTCTCGAGCTTACGCCTATACGACGTCGGTCAAACATTTGCTTGGTCTCCCAGCAAAATAACACCATCCAGTTTTGATACGTAAATAAATGTTCTGGATAATATTTTGTTAATTAATATAATGTGTTGCCACAACAATCGCTGAAGTTAAAATACGTAATTATAATATAATATTTAGTGAGCATGGTATACCATCCATGCGTAAAGTTACGAAAAAGTGCACGACCCAAAATTTTTACCCAAGAAAGAACAGATATTGGTGAGGAGGGCCAAAAATGGAGTTGGAGTGTTTACAAGGAAATTGAAACGCCAATATCGCACTTCTAAAAATTAATTTGAGTTGTTAATTCTATTATTTATTATATTGTTAATTATAAAATCCAATAAAAATTTAAATAAGGTTGTCTTTGTGAATAAAAATGCAATTAGGTAATTTGTGGCAAAAATTTGTTTTTAATAGTGTACATTCTACGATGGGAAAGTACTTTGCAACCCTAGTTCCATCGAGTCTAGCTAGAGCGGTTATCCTATTGCTCGTGTTGCCAGACATTAATTTTAGAACCTCACAAATATATATTGTAATCTCCATTTTAAACATGAATAGATCCATATTGTATATAGTTTATAGACCTGATGACTTTTGAACTCGCCTCATTAGACTGTTATAGAAGTTCTAATATCTAAACGACTTTACACCCGAATTTGATAAATTAAATGCATTTTAGTGCAATAATCTAACATTCTGTTGGTAGCTAACAAACGGCTTAGCCGTGAGATGTTTCAAATGTAACAGCGAGTTGGAGATTTAACGACCAATAAAATAATTCAAATGTTGCTACAGCGCCTCCAGTTTGATAGCTCTAAAATGCAGTTTCTGCCAGTGTATTTATGCCGTTTTATGTGCAAATTAGTCCTGGTTTAATGGAAGATATGGTAGGTTTAATTTTACGAGGTTAAGTAATGTGGCACTCACATTGGGCTTAAACGCTAGCCATTGTTGCTTTTATTAGAGCTACGGTAGTTTTATTAGTTTTTTCGGGACCGGGATACAGTAGTAAAAGCATGATATGTCCAAAAATGTTAGGGCGTCCGGAAAATACGAGAACAACGTGCGATGCCTTACTTATTTAATTTACCTTTACCTCTACCAAGTCAACAATAGTAACAATTCAACCATGAATCAAACCAAAAATGTACTGTAACTAACTAAGTTCGCAGCGCAGGGTTGTAATAATTTAGCTTCAGGACATTGATGGCTACTGCTAGCTTTTAGATCGTGGAGAAGGGGGGGGGGGTTTAGTAAACCAATTAATTATGAGGGCGCCACGTGAGTTAAATGACGTCAAGCCTGTTTATTCTGATGTTATAGTGAGGTAACCAATGAGTCACGAATTGTGTCTACTCACGAATACCACCTCTTCCATGAACTCTTAAATTGAAAATGAAACAAAAAAAAAAAAAAATTAGGTATAGGGTGTGCAAAGAAAACACGTTATATTTTCTTTGACTTGTTACATAAATACTGCCTCTTTATTTGGATGTATAGAAATGTAAATTAATTGTATTATAAGTCCTTCTTTATTTTAGATTAAAGAAAATGTTAAATAAATTATTATTACTATTATTACTTAAAACTTGAGAGCGGCTATATTCTGCAGCATTAAATAGGTCGACAATCAAAAACTCAAAGTTATAGAGTTTTTAAAGTCGCTCTAACCATAGTGGGAACATATAAGCTCGGTTCAGTCTAGTTAGCAGGATTTAGAAGTTACTATTAATTAATAAAATAGATAGGATAGGAGACTAGGCATTTTCGGTTAAAACTATTTTGTGGACACCATGTTTATTGTGTGATCTCTAGGTTGTACCAAAAAAGGTTGTACTGCATATCATTCTATTAACCAAAAACGAATCTGGAAAATTTGGATGCATTTAATATCATTAGCGGCTACCAGTAAGGATTTCGTAAGATTCATCTGCGAAACAATATATATCGGTTATCACTTCTATTAAGTTTGCTTGACCCTAAGACAATTATAGTTGTCTCACAGTACTTTTTAATTACCACATAATAAGAAAACTATTGAGCTATAATTATAAATTTGCTGGACTAAATTTTAAATTTCAATTTACTTCATCGGTCTTAAATTTTCAACAAGCATTAAGCCATTATGTTCATGGACATCAGATGGCTGAATCGTTTATTAGCAACCAACAGATTTGCAAGATTATTACTCTAAAATACTCCGAAGTTATCGAACTTCGCTGTAAAGTAACTCGGTTATCAACTTCGTGGCAGTAATTCGATTTTAGTTAATTACTTAATTATATCGTAAAGTCTTAAGCTAGGTTGGCATTGGGAATATCATTATATGGATTTTTGTACAGGACTCTTGGTAGTTAGAAAAGTGGTGGCAATAATGTGGGTATATGATTAGTCTGTTACGGCCAGCAACATATGAAATGTTTGATAAAACGAACTGATAAAAATGAAAAAGTTCTACTTAATTTCTGCAATTGTTGCACAATGTTTATTGATCAGTGTTGTTGCCAGAATTATAATTTGTATGGGTTTGGGCCCACAGCGTTTTTTATAAAGATCATTGTAGAGTGGTTAAAAAAAGTCCTACTTCTTTGTTTTTTGAATTGATTTTCTTTTATATTCAGAACTAGAACCAGTGTTTGTTGCAAACATTTTTTGTCAATATTAACCTTTGACTATAGGTGTCGTATGCGAACAACTCAAATTGTTGAAAGAGAAGAGGAAATTTGGGAAAGAGTTGAAAAAGGACCAAGTATCAGTATCCGCCGCTTAGAACAAGAGTTGATTGTTCCTAAACCTATTGTAAATAATAGTATTAAGGAAAAGTAGCTGTAACATCCATGCCACTTGCAAAAAGTTGAGGAACTTTTACCGATTAACCTCCTATGCGCCTTACATTTTGTCAATTTATTCGAAACGAAATAGTCCGTGATCCAACCTTTTATGGAAAAATTAAATTTGCTGACGACACATTACCAATTTCTCTACAAAATGGGCTTCTTTTACTTCCGCGGGAACTATGGTATACACATGATGGTGTCCCAACACATGTTTCCGTTGCTGTTCGGGAATATTTACACGATTAATACTCCAATCAATGGATTGGAAGAAGTAATGATGCACCAGTAAGATGGACACAATTTTCTCCAGATTTAAATATGTGCGATTTCTTTTTGTGGGATGCTCTTTAAAAAAAGTTTACAGGGCTTAAGTGCGGGCAACCTATTTAATAATCCAGAGCCAATAAATAGAGTCCAATTTTATTTTTCAACATATGTTGTTGCCATTTTGCACATTTGCCTAATTAGTATTCGTATTTTATTAACTTTTTTCAATTATTTTAAAATGCATGCACTATTTTCCACATTTATTCATTGCCTTTCTATTACAGTTAATATGATTGTGTATGCAGGAGACTGAAAGTATTTTTTATGCGTGCTATTTTCTATATTGTATCAAAAAATGACGTTTCATAGATTAGATATTTGGACGAAAAGGTAACCTTTTCAATAAGGTATTGGTTATTGCGCTGGTAGTTAGGCAACAGTTTTCGTCCTAGTTCAAAAAATATTGCTCGGACGCTAATGTTGATATTATTAATTTAATTATTTGTTATATCCATGAATACGCATATTACAGGTTTCAATATTGGCTTACTTTATTTGTACACTATTTTATAACTGGCAATCGTATTAAAAACTCGATCGGATAAAAAATAACATATGTATGTCATACGGATGAAAAATATTTTTCGGACTATGCGGGTTACCGGCCGAGGCAAAGCCTTACGTCCGAAATACTACATATTTCATTCTTATAACATAATATACTATTTCGGGATAAAACTAAAAAAATGTAAAACAAGTTATTAGGTTTTTAAACTATATGAGAAAGTAAACAACTCGGTGGTAACTTAACGGCAAAGTCAGTTAATTTATTAGGGTTCTGTTTTAGGTTTTTTAAATAGAGAAAATAGTATTTTGAATAAGAAAGAGAAATTGAACATCCTATAATACCGGGGCGGGTTTGTGATGTATTTTAAAGTGATAGGAGCAGTGAGTAATATAAACGTTCGTTGTGTCAACCAGTGTTGTAACCTTATTAGGTAGTGACAAAATATAAAAGATGTTTTTTTATGTCAATAGAGTGCAAGGTCATTACCTACCTCAGCTAGCTCAACTCGGGGCAGTTGCAGTTCGCGGTGATTCTTTAGAAAGGGTCCTTGCCTGTTAAACAAAAATGTGTACGCATGTGGCCCCCAAAGGATGCTGCTATGCAAGCCAAGATTTAAGATTGAAAATTGGAGCGCCACTCACAGTGTCTTTTAGTTCTAGGTTGACACAACAACACCCAATTCCTGTCAGTGGAAGTGCGAAAACAAAATACAAATAGAGTATACAGTAATTTAATTCAAAAAGGGGTCGGTGATTCAAAATGGAAAATTCATTGATAATTAATTAACTTCTATTAAATTTTGTTAATTTACCAAGTCAGACTAAATAGTAAAGGTATAAGTTCGACTGCGTTAGCCACTCACTATTATAGCGCAGCAGTTGCAACTCCTTTATATATCGCTTTATAATTAAATCTGAGTTCTTAGGTTACCAAGGTAAATCACTTATTTATTGAGTTGAAAATTGTACTGTTAAAATGCAAAATAGCTTATGGCTTTTATTAAATTAAACGAAACGCCAAATTACCATTATTATTACCATTGTTTATACCATTATGTTAAATTCACTACGATATGTGCAGTCTAAAATTAAGTGTACAGGGTTATCCAACCAAGACTAGACAAGGCGATTTTTTGACTTTTCCTGTACTTTTATAAAAAAACTGAAATAGCCATCTTAAGTCATTTTCTCCCGCAAATTCGAATATCTTCAGCAAAAAACAATTGAACATCAAACAAAAGTACTAGGGGTCACTTTGATATTTTTTTAAATGGGATGCCGTATTTTTAATGAGCTTATCCGATTTCTCATATAAATTTTGATCTAAAATGTTGTATTTTTAATTCAAAAACGCCTTTTTTCTTCAGTTTTAAATTCGGAAAATGTTCGTCTACCGTAAGATTAATACCTGATAGATGGATACCCGTTTCACCTGTTCACCCTTTAACCTGCTTTAAAGCGTCCGTCAGTTAGACAAAATAATCAAGTTTCAAATTTCTATATATTTTTCACGAATTAATTACAAATAATGAAATATTCTTTAGAAGAACGGCTAAATGTAATAAAATTATATTACAAAAGTGGAGAGAATGCTCGACAAACACAAAGAACATTTTTTGAGAGTATCCAGAGACACATTTCAGTGGATACAATTCTCAGAATTAAGACCCTATTTGAAGAAAGTAAGAAATTGAAAGATAAGCCAAGAAAGATGAAAAGACGGAATATAAGGGTTCGAGCTATTGTTCAATATTTTACTATAAATCCGAAGAGTTCTATTCCGCAAGCGGTACGAGAAGTAAGGTATGGTCCAGGGCTCCGGAGAGTAAGCTATGGAACAGTTCACAGAACTTTAAAAAAATATGGTCTAAAACCATATTGCATCCTTCCCGTTCAATACTTAACACAGCTTCAAAAAGAACTGCGATTTCGATTTGTTGCTTCAATGCTGATGAGAGAGCAAGACGAAGATTATAATTTATATAATAAAATTCTATGGAGTGACGAAGCGTCATTAACAACATCGGGGGTATACAATCGGAAAAATACAAGATACTGGGCAGCAGTTAACCCTCATAGATATGAAATGATAAAGTTTCAAGGTTGGAGCTCACTTAATGTTTGGTGTGGGATGTTAGAAAATCGAATTATTGGACCACTATTTTATCGTGGCTCTTTAACAGGCCAAAGATACCTCCATTTTCTTCATAACGATATCGAGGATTTCTTGGAAAGGTTGCCATTGCAAGCCTACAACAATATCATTTGGCAGCAGGATGGTGCTCCGCCTCATGCAGTTCGAGAAGTGGTAACATACCTAAACGAGCGTTACAATCAGTGGATTGGCCGTAACGGAACAATTCATTGGCCACCAAATAGCCCCGATATCACGCCAATGGATTCATTTTTATGGGGTCATTTAAAAAATGTAGTTTATCAACGACCCAACAGAAGTCTGGAGGACATTCAGCAAAAAATTATAAATGAAATTAATAGACTTAACCAGGACCAAAATATTGTAAGAGATTCTTTGGAGAGATTGAAAAGGGGGCATCGGTCATGTTTTGAAAATAATGGAGGACACATAGAACAATTATATTATTGAGATTAAAGTTATTCACTTTAGTTTATAGTTTTTTCTAATATGTCATACTTTTTTTATACGTAAGCAATAATAGATTTGCAAAAACTACTAAATTTGTAATTAATTCGTGAAAAATATATAGAAATTTGAAACTTGATTATTTTGTCTAACTGACGGACGCTTTAAAGCAGGTTAAAGGGTGAACACGTGAAACGGGTATCCATCTATCAGGTATTAATCTTACGGTAGACGAACATTTTCCGAATTTAAAACTGAAGAAAAAAGGCGTTTTTGAATTAAAAATCCAACATTTTAGATCAAAATTTATATGAGAAATCGGATAAGCTCATTAAAAATACGGCATCCCATTTAAAAAAATATCAAAGTGACCCCTAGTACTTTTGTTTGATGTTCAATTGTTTTTTGCTGAAGATATTCGAATTTGCGGGAGAAAATGACTTAAGATGGCTATTTCAGTTTTTTTATAAAAGTACAGGAAAAGTCAAAAAATCGCCTTGTCCATTCTTGGTTGGATAACCCTGTACTTATCAGAGGTCTCCGTAGAGGTGGCTGGTTGCTATTCAGCCATGCTGACTGCCCTCAATTGGCCTTACAAATGCCTTTATTGTTTCAAATTCGATCTAGCCGGAGAACCTGGCTGGTTGGGTTGGGAAACGTAAGGAAGAGAGAGATAATTCTGATTACATTTATTACTTTTCAACCAAAAGAACCAACACAAAGTCCCGGTCTCAATTAATTATTTAAGACCGAGACTTTGTGTTGGTTCTTTTGGTTGAATATTATATTCAGGTCTCTTAGAGAAATATGGACACGTTTTTTGATTTATTACTTTTATTACCCTTATTACATTTGTTGCAATTGTTGCACTTGTTGCACTGGTCTACAAGAAAAGTATGAAGTTTCAGGTTATGCGGCAAAAATCTTTCGACAGTATTAATAATCCAAGAAAATATACGTTGCGAACCCATCCTATATGTGCCCCAATTTTGATTCAGTGTGGAAAACACAGAGATGGGGAAGGATTTCCCAAATTTTTCCACAAGGCGAGAAAGTTCGACCAGGTTTCAAGATTTCGTTTGACTAAAACACACCGATGACAGTCTTCCGTAAAACCCAAGAAACCACCGAAAGGTCACCGAGAATAACCTTAAAATAAAAAATCGTTTTGCGCACGGAGGTAGATCCACAGAATTGCGGTTCTACGACCCAAGATAAAACATAACCAGAACAACCTGATGGTAACAACGTGACAGTAAGTCTTTAAGTAAACAATTGTTTTAATCATAGGTAACAGAAAATTAATGTATCAGTGAGCAACCCTATTGGCCACGAAGTATAAATTAATATAACAACTAGGGAATTAACCCAGTGTGTCTGCGCAGAATTAAATTAAAATAACACGTTACAACTCTTTTTGCTATATTTTATAGTTGAAAAGTGAGTAAACAATCATTAAAATTGAAAAATATGTTAGTAACTCACCTTATTAGTTAATGCTACCTTATAGAAGACTAGTTACTAAAAATGTACTTTCGACGGAATTAAAAACTAGTAAAATTATACCTGTATTTAAATCTGGAGAAAGATGTTTAATGAATAACTATCGACCAATATCAGTAATTAGTGTATTTTCAAAAATCTTAGAGAAAATATTAAAAGCCAGATTGGTGGCACACTTGGGTAGACATGTACAAACAGATGAATATCAGTACGGTTTTATTAAAAATAGTAGCACTCTCAGTGCAACAGTTGATCTTATTAATGAGATATCAGTGGCAATTCCACTCATATATAAATAGTCCCATTTAAAATGTCAAAAATCGTAGTTTGCTAGCGGATAAAAAGAAAGGAAGAGGAAATGTAACTGGATAAAAAAATCGGATATATTTTCTGCTCCTCCAATCGTTACCGTGGTAACAATTGCCTTTTAAACTAGTTATTAAATCATTGTCAGGCAATTGTCACAAATACTAAATAATTGTTTAAGCGTTTTTAAAGTCGATTTTTAAATAAAAAAGTATTTTTTAACATGCAGCGGTTTGGGAGAATTGACGAAAAGAAAATAAATAACGAAATAGAAAATTCCATTCCTATTCGTGGAATTGCCTTACTAAATACCATTCGAGCTCAGATTATGAGCCTGATATTTTTTATGCTTGCTATCCCATACTTACTTTCAGAAAATTTAACTCGATCTGTCCGACAAAATCCAGCTCTCGTTAAATTTTCTGAAAGTAAGTGTTCGATACCAAGCATAAAAAATATCCGGCTAAATCTGAGCTCTTATGGTATTGCTTGTGGCACTGGACAGACATGAGATAGCGGTTGCAGTATTTGTTAACCTTAGGAAAGCATTCGATGTTGTCAGCGTTGGTATTTTGCTTAAAAAACTTAAACTTATTGGAGCCAAGGGTAATATATATGAACTTGTTAAAAGCTACCTGCAAGAACGTAGCCAATATATTGTTATCGATGATATTAAGAGTGGTATACAAAGCAGTACATGTGGAGTGCCGCAGGGGTCCGTCTTAGGACCTCTGCTGTTCTCCATACATGTCTTAAATTTACAAAAAGCTAATTTAAAAGCAAGGTACTTTACATTTGCTGATGATACAGTGTTAATTTATACAGGAAAAGACGAAATTGATTTAAATAATGTTAATAAAGATTTAGAAAAATATGCCAACTGGTTACTTAACAATAAGTTGAAGATCAACGCTGACAAAACCAAATATGTTCTTTTTAAACAAAAAAATAAAACTGTTTTAGATTTGGATATTACCATTAATAGTAGATTACTTCAAAAAATAACAGAAATAAAATATTTAGGATTAAGAATTGATGAGAAGCTTAACTGGGCTAGTCATATCAACGGTATCACGGAAAAAATGATGCCGATGGTGGCTGCCATTTATAAATGCAGATCCTACTTGACTACAAAAACTAAATATTCTGTTTATAATGCATACTTCTTATCTCATTTCAGGTATCTTATCCCGATCTGGGGTACATGTGGTCAGGTAGGATTTGTGCAAAATAAAATACTAAAAAATTTATTTCAACTAGACAGATTGACCAGTACGGAACAATTATATAGACAGTTAGATCTATTTAATCTTGGTGGAATATTGGATTTGGAACAATGTAAAATAATGTATAAAATATTAAACCAAATGCAAAAATGTAATACAAATATACGTCTTTATAACAATATACATCAATATTCAACCAGGGCTTATAATAGGATATATCAGGAACAGGTTGTAACCAATAAAGGATTGAATAATCCAATAGTTAGGACTGGAAAGGTTTTTAATTAACTTCCTCAGGACATTAAGTTCATACAAACAATATGTAAATTTGTAAAAGAAATCAAAGATATCTAAGTTAGTTATAGGAATCTCAAAGTCAGGTATTGGTGGTAATATTTATTGATGTTTTTTTTAGGAACAGAATAATTTATACTGTTGTCAAAATTATTATAAGCTTATTTTTTTCTTGATACCAATGCTAAATGCATTGCTTAGATAAATTGTTATATATGAAATGTAATTTGTTTATTTCTATATATAAAGTTAAAAAAAAAATAAAAAATTTCTTGGTGATGGACTTGGATTACAATTTTAAAAAAAGCCACAGGTAGATTCTCTCTACATAATTTCAAATATGCAAACATAGCAAGTCGAGTCACTAGTTTCTTCCATTCCATTGCAGAGTAAAAAGCTGCGATGATATGGGTCGTGAATAACGAACGTAAGCCACCCTCGTGGTATCACGAGTCTAGTTATTTTACGCCTAAAGTTATTTCACTTTCGTAAAAAAGGTATACGCGGCAAATTCAGTACTTGTTTAGTAACAAGAATGCAGGGCTTTGTAGCAGAAGCATGTCAAGTTGTGTGTGAAGTGGTTGCAGACAGCATTTTAAAACCTCTTTCGACAAAAACATACTACACAATTGCTGACAAGAAAGTAGCTTCTACAAAGTAGTAGTACTAATTTAGTTAAAGAAATTTTCGAGTACTCTGAAGCTCTGAAAAATTTACTTAAAATGTCGGAACACCATTTTCAGTATTTATTTGAACTTCTTAGCCCCAAAATAATAAAAGAATTACGCTAATAAGAGGGAAGCTCTGTCGGAGAATGCTCACGAAAAACTAAATAAAACAACACTCAAATCGGTTTGATTTTAGGTGGATTTATAAACTTGACGTTCCGTTTTGCCGGTGCCGGTGACGGTGGCTGGTAGAGTTAAAAACATTGAAGTGCGTAAGACCATTCATATAGTTGGAGTCAAGCAAATATTTGACGCGTGACACTTCCATCTTGTCATATTTGTCCAATACTAGGTTATTTCGATTTCACCAACTTTATTACAGCTGATACTAGTCAGGGCCGGACTGACGAATATTGTTATTTATAAACCTTTGCAGAAAATGATTGCTGGGAGACACTACACAAATAAAGACAATAGAACACTATAAAAAGGCAATAAAATGATTTAAATACTCAAAATCCAAAACCAAATACAGAATGTCAACAAGATAACGACATCACTCATTTTGGAATAAATAAAATGCGGATCTGCAGCCCATATGATTTGACCAAATCGACGAGAATTATGTATATCTCTTTTTAGTCGAACAAAAGGATAAAGATACAAATACTTCGAGTGGGTGGTAATTATTATAATATAAATTAGCCATTAGTAACTTTTATATTATGAGTGGTCTGCCGTATTTGACACCCATGACAATATGGAAGTGTCACGCGTCAAATATTTGCTTGACCCCAACTATAAAACATAAATCAATTTTATCTTTTTCCGGCGGCCGGTCGTAGCAATACTCGTAGTAATGCTCAAGAGCCAATCAAATCCGTTTATGACTCTCACGTGATATTGATAGTGACGTTGTGTGTTTTTTGGCCCTTTCTTAATTTTTAGTATTGCATGTGAACACAGAGCAAGTAAATAGGCCGTCTCATCGTCCATTTTGGCAACAACAAAAAAACAAATGATTAAAAAAAATAACACTATGAATATTGTGGTTATGTACTGTTTCTGCTAGTAGAAAAGAAGAAGACGAACGGCAGAGCGACGGAGTAACGTCAAGTTTATAAAAGGTTAATAGTGTCGCTACGACCGGCACACGTCACGGCCACCGTCAAACAGAATACCCAACGTCAAGTTTATAAATCCACCTTTTATCACGAGCGGAATATTTTGGTTCGTGAAAAAAATTTACGAGTTGTATTTCACAAATCTAGCAGTTGACATGACGCGTGGTTTACGAAAGCGTGGCTCACGTTCATTTCACCGTTTGAACCTGTTTTTATTTCGTTTAGTCGTCTATGAGCAGAGCAAAAGGATAGTTTTGTGTTTATCATAGCAGCCCATATTTTAAAAATAGGTGACACGAACAAAATTAAATTTCTCGAATTATACCAGAATGAGCCGGTTTCGAAAGATCCTACTAGAGAAGACTACAAGAAACAAGAGTCTTGTGCGGCTGCAGTAAGAAGAATTGCATTTGAAGTTGATGGATTTACAGACATTTATGTATTTCTAAAGTTCAGAAATTTGCGTAGCTCCTGCGTATAAGAATTTAAGTTGAATAAGGTTTGGGAGTTTTAAACTTCCCTTATCATTATTTATTTTTTCCACACCGTTTCAACTGGTAACCATTTCCAGTCATTTTCAGAAAAATATTGAGAATTTATTTTTGTCCCTAAATTAAGATGGTTTAATTTAATGGATTATTTCCTTAGACCTCATGTAAAAACAAGAGAAACCCGATCAAACTTGGTGTTTAATTCATTATAAATTTAAAGTATATTATTATGCGTATTCATTACAACTTTGAATTAAACATTTCTAAAATGTCAAAAGACGAAGTCAGTCTTGAAACTGTTAATTATTTATTCTTCGTCGATATGCCACTGCCAGGGGACCGCTCCCGCATTGTTGAATTGGTTGCAATATTCATCTTTTGAAATAGTTACGTCTCTAAGAGTGGAATTATTTACTTGTCTCCATTCTCTTGTCTTCATTCTCAGAATCAATTAGGTTAGATGGCATATAACAGTTTCCAGTTTTTTGAAGCAAATTATGTATTGAACAGCAGGTTCTAACTAACCTAACTAACTTTACAACTAATACACCAAAACCATTTTAGGATATATATCTTACTTTAAAAAGCCTGTAGTTGAGAATACGTTCTCCTCTTTTAAGCTGTATAGTTTGGGTAGAGATTTTGTTAAAGAAAATGCATTATCAGCACGTATTTTAGGGAATATTAAGTGTATTCGCCTGCATAGCTTCATTGCAGCTAATCTTTCGCCACGCACCCCCATCTGATACTCTGCCTTTCGCCCCAACATGAATATATGTGAATCAATTTATTATATGAACCAAAGGAAGCAAAATTATACACAAAGGATTGTGTATAATTAAAATAACCGTTTTAAAGGGATTAAAATAATTATAATGGAAAAAATACTGTTTTAGAAAATAGACAACCACCTGAACGAATAAAAACCATCTACATCCAAAGAGATGCAATGCCAAAATGATCCTTATAAAAAAATGTTGAACCTTCTACTCCAACCACATTCCGTAAAAAGAAGGTATGTTTAACACCCACTAGAAATGATATTAATTCTGTGACAGAGAAACTAGATGATATTTCTGCATAATCCATAGCCTTTCTTTCCAAGTAGTGACGTCATCGATATTGATATCGGCTGACTCGCCACATATTTTCTTGAAGGTAATATCGTGCCGACGACGGAATTTTTCTAAACATCCATTTGATGCCTTAAAGTTATCTTGTCCTAAATATTAAGCAGATTTCAGTGCTTTTGCTTAAATTATGGTCCCGGATATTGGTAAGTGCTTGTTCCGCGCCTTACAAATGCAGTTAATAACAAATTGGTCCACTGCCGATCATCGGTTTTGGGAAATTTTATTTTGAAGCAACAGTCACTTGGGTCTTACCCACTCCCACTTTAAATTTTTTAGTCAATTTTCTGGTAATTAAACCAATTTTTTTTTCACTTTCTTCGATTATTTCAATTTTCTCGCTAAAAAAAGGAATTTCTCTAGTTCCCTAAGGAAGCGTTTCCGGACCCATGTTCATATGAACTTTTTTTTCCTGTGTTCTATCTAGCCTAGAAGTTTTTAAAATGATCACGTTAACACATTGTATATATCTTTTAAACTAATATATTTAAATATAGGATTATATAATAAGAAATCACACTGTAATTTCACATAGAATTAGAAACAAATCAAAACTGTAATATTCCATTTAAAAAACGGTGCATTATTATTATTAATTGATCATTATTAATTCATTTTGTTTTGTGTTTGTTCCTAGCTGTGGCTTAAAGATTGACGGAGCTGATATTCAAATGGTGGATAGATATGTGTACCTTGGCTATGAGGTCAGCATCTGAAGTTATAATCAGACATGCGAACTAAAAAGAAGGCTCACTCTCTCATGGGCAGCTTTTGGAAGACTTAAGGACGTTTTTAAGAGTAACATTCCCGTCAACCTAAAAAGAAGGGTTTTCGATCAGTGCGTGCTGCCAGTGATGACATATGGCTCAGAAACCCTAACACTAACAGCAGCAACAGCTAAGAAACTTAGAGTTACACAGAGGAAGATGGAGAGATTCATGCCTGGTGTGACCTTGAAGGACCACATAAGAAACGACGATTTGCGCGGAAGAACCGGCGTCAGCGATGTCGTTGGAACTATTGCGAAGCTTAAGTGGAACTGGGCTGGCCACGTTGCACGGATGCGAGATGACCGATGGGAAAAGAGGCTTCTTGAATGGAGATCCAGAACGGACAAGCGAAGTAGAGGGAGACCGCCTACGCGTTGGTCGGACGATATCAAGAGGACCCGCAACAACTAGATACAAACAGCACAAGATCGATTGAAATGGAAAATGATTAGGGATGCCTATGTCCAACAGTGGACACAGAGGGCTGATTGATGATGATGATGATGATGATGATTAATTTATTTATTACTGACTTTGCAATGTGTCCTATATTTTCATATATTTTTTTAACGTTTACCAAAAAAGGTCTATTAACTTATTTAAAAAAATATGTTTTTTTTTCGTCCAGGACTTTTTGAACACGGTGTATAATAGCATAAGTATCTATATAATTATTCAAAACATTTCATTTTGAGCCAAGCAAAAGCCGATTAAACTTCTACTTTTATCTCTGAGATGTATATAAGATATTCATGTTACACCCTCCTAATACACAAATCGATATTACAATCTAATGTGAATCAAGCTCAAGTCTTTACGACATCGTTAAGTAGTTAGCGTGAATGAAATTACGGCCAAGAAGTTGATAACCGAGTTACTTTAACAGCGTGGGTCGATAACTTTAAAGTATTTAACAGTAATATTGTGGCATTATATCTGTAGGAAGTTAATTATCAGGTTAACCATAAGATGATAATGTGCCTAAATCAAAACTAGTCCAATGTACTAGTAGTGTTATAATTAACTCATTGCTTAATAAAAAAGAAACTTAAAATCGTTATCTGATATAATATTTTTGATAGTAGAGGAAATTAAAGTAGTACTACTTGTTATATTTCACAATATATTTCAGTTTCCTGACACGTGTTTCAACCCTTGCGGGTCATTATCAAAGTCATTGTGAGACAGTTAAAAATTCTACATGTCATTAAAATAAAAATTGACAGATGAGAAAGGTTATTTTGGTCCTTAATTTACAGGTATTGGCCAAAGGTACAGGGTTATCCAACCAAGACTGGACAAGGCGATTTTTTGACTTTTCCTGTACTTTTATAAAAAAAACTGAAATAGCCATCTTAAGTCATTTTCTCCCGCGAATTCGAATATCTTCAGCAAAAACAATTGAACATCAAACAAAAGTACTAGGGGTCACTTTGATATTTTTTTAAATGGGATGCCGTATTTTTAATGAGCTTATCCGATTTCTCATATAAATTTTGATCTAAAATGTTGGATTTTTAATTCAAAAACGCCTTTTTTCTTCAGTTTTAAATTCGGAAAATGTTCGTCTACCGTAAGATTAATACCTGATAGATGGATACCCGTTTCACCTGTTCACCCTTTAACCTGCTTTAAAGCGTCCGTCAGTTAGACAAAATAATCAAGTTTCAAATTTCTATATATTTTTCACGAATTAATTACAAATTTAGTAGTTTTTGCAAATCTATTATTGCTTACGTATAAAAAAAGTATGACATATTAGAAAAAACTATAAACTAAAGTGAATAACTTTAATCTCAATAATATAATTGTTCTATGTGTCCTCCATTATTTTCAAAACATGACCGATGCCCCCTTTTCAATCTCTCCAAAGAATCTCTTACAATATTTTGGTCCTGGTTAAGTCTATTAATTTCATTTATAATTTTTTGCTGAATGTCCTCCAGACTTCTGTTGGGTCGTTGATAAACTACATTTTTTAAATGACCCCATAAAAATGTATCCATTGGCGTGATATCGGGGCTATTTGGTGGCCAATGAATTGTTCCGTTACGGCCAATCCACTGATTGTAACGCTCGTTTAGGTATGTTACCACTTCTCGAACTGCATGAGGCGGAGCACCATCCTGCTGCCAAATGATATTGTTGTAGGCTTGCAATGGCAACCTTTCCAAGAAATCCTCGATATCGTTATGAAGAAAATGGAGGTATCCTTGGTCTGTTAAAGAGCCACGATAAAATAGTGGTCCAATAATTCGATTTTCTAACATCCCACACCAAACATTAAGTGAGCTCCAACCTTGAAACTTTATCATTTCATATCTATGAGGGTTAACTGCTGCCCAGTATCTTGTATTTTTCCGATTGTATACCCCCGATGTTGTAAATGACGCTTCGTCACTCCATAGAATTTTATTATATAAATTATAATCTTCGTCTTGCTCTCTCATCAGCATTGAAGCAACAAATCGAAATCGCAGTTCTTTTTGAAGCTGTGTTAAGTATTGAACGGGAAGGATGCAATATGGTTTTAGACCACATTTTTTTAAAGTTCTGTGAACTGTTCCATAGCTTACTCTCCGGAGCCCTGGACCATACCTTACTTCTCGTACCGCTTGCGGAATAGAACACACTTTTGTAATATAATTTTATTACATTTAGCCGTTCTTCTAAAGAATATTTCATTATTTGTAATTAATTCGTGAAAAATATATAGAAATTTGAAACTTGATTATTTTGTCTAACTGACGGACGCTTTAAAGCAGGTTAAAGGGTGAACAGGTGAAACGGGTATCCATCTATCAGGTATTAATCTTACGGTAGACGAACATTTTCCGAATTTAAAACTGAAGAAAAAAGGCGTTTTTGAATTAAAAATCCAACATTTTAGATCAAAATTTCTTTGAGAAATCGGATAAGCTCATTAAAAATACGGCATCCCATTTAAAAAAATATCAAAGTGACCCCTAGTACTTTTGTTTGATGTTCAATTGTTTTTTGCTGAAGATATTCGAATTCGCGGGAGAAAATGACTTAAGATGGCTATTTCAGTTTTTTTATAAAAGTACAGGAAAAGTCAAAAAATCGCCTTGTCTAGTCTTGGTTGGATAACCCTGTACAACTAAATTACAGGTGTGATTATAGAGGTATTTACATCTAAGTAATAAAATTAGGAAAATGATACTGTGTATGATAATTATGGGTTTTTTTCGTTGGTAATTATAGACAGCGTTTATTGTATATTTATCTTAAGTAATTAGGCTATTAAGTATTAGATTAGCACCTAAAGGTATTTCAATTTGATTGTTAACAACATTACATCGATTTTTTAAAGCTTTTTTGATTGCTAATGTCTCTAATAGGTTGAGTTTTCTACCCTTGTGTTGAATATATATCGGTTTTATTTTGTTGGATATTGAGTGGTTATTTATTATACAGTGGTCCGCTATTCCTGTTTTATTTTGTTTTTTTAAAATGGATATTTTATGTTCTTTAAGTCTAGTTTTAAAGTTTCTACCTGTTTGACCTATATAGATTGCATCACAGTCATCACATTGTATTTGGTAGACCCCGCTATGAACTATATAAAAAAAAAACATAATACAACAGGAAAGCGGACCACTGTATAATAAATAACCACTCAATATCCAACAAAATAAAACCGATATATATTCAACACAAGGGTAGAAAACTCAACCTATTAGAGACATTAGCAATCAAAAAAGCTTTAAAAAATCGATGTAATGTTGTTAACAATCAAATTGAAATACCTTCAGGTGCTAATCTAATACTTAATAGCCTAATTACTTAAGATAAATATACAATAAACGCTGTCTATAATTACCAACGAAAAAAACCCAAAATTATTATACACAGTATCATTTTCCTAATTTTATAAATAAAATATACTTTTCCAAATTAAATACCGAAAAACACATTTTTAATAATTGGCCATTGCCGAAGACAACTCGGACATCAAATTATCCTGAATATCTTCTGCTGGAAAGATAGCATTTTTGGTCCAGCTTTCAATATTCTCAACAGTTGGAAGTCCACATTAAGTAGTTCCAGACTTGTTGTTGTAATTTAAGTACTGCGAATGCGACCTAAATGATATTCTCGAAATTGTCGGTCTCATAATCAATAAGACTATTTCCGGTTGAAGCTGGGATGATCGACCTTTTAGTAAGGAGACGCTTTTTATCTGTCAAAATGGTCAATAGTCCAATAAACGGAACGCTTAAAAAGGAATTTTAGTTAGAAAGCTGCTTTTTCGGTTGAAGGTACATTTTAATGTTTGAAAAGACACCTCAGTGTTATTTTGTGTCCAGTCCTTGCACGAGAGCTAAAAAACCCTTCAATTGGGGTTAAAAATAAATTTTTGGGTTATAACTTTTAAATGAAAAATAACATGAAAAAAAGTTTTTTCTAAATGTTGTAGAGCATTAAATTTTACACAAAAAAGGTTATTACTACTTTTTTCTAATCTATAAATCTAAAAGCCATAAGACGTTCGCAAATTTCAAAAACAATTTTTGGTCAGGTCTTTAATAAATGGGGCCTAAATATGGATATGGCATCACTGTCGTCTTTGGAAAAGAGTTGCAGCGTCTACTGCCGTCATAAGATAAAAGGCGGTAAGTGAATTTTTGAAATTTTTATGTTTTCGGCATTTTTGGGTTGTCCCCGATGTCGTCTATCTCAAAAAAATTATTTTTGCCGAAAAAACTTCTTTTTTCATCGAAAAAATTGAATAATAAATTAGCAGTAAGTGTGCTACGTAATCGCTTATCTAAATTAAAAGGTGGTATTTGACTAAACCTTAACATAAAGGCGGTATTTATTAAATTACTTCGTTTTTATTTAGAAACTGATTCAAAATTGTCTTTAAACCTCTAAGCTAAACGGGGGTGCGTACACATAACTAAGTATAAAGGCGACAAAGCTAAGTTTACTTCTAGTACCCAGATTTTCAGTGTTCATCTGAATTATACCGGCGGACTCTCAAAGAATTAAATATAGCTTTTACCAAATTGGGGCACGAAGAATGCGAACAATGTACAGTATTTGAAAAACACGCACATACCGAAGAAAATATTTCCGAAGATTGTGAAATCTGTAGCAAATATGTTAAGCATAAGAAAGGCGCCGCCTCTGCAAGAGAATATTATCGTAAAGACGCCGAGGAAAGACATGATACAAATGATGTTTGCTACTCTGCAGATCTCCAAAAAGTTATCATTCTACTAAGAATGGAAACATTTAAAGTAGTATTATTTACCTCTAGGATAGTAGTATTTAATGAAAGTTTTGTTCCAGTGGGCAAGAAACAAAATCTTAAGCCAATTGCTGCACTTTGGCATGAGGGAATATCAGGACGAAAAAAGGAAGACATAATGAGTGCTTTCTATTCTTTCTTTCTAATAAACAGAGATGCTAAAAAAATAACTATTTGGTTAGAAAACTGCTCTTCCTAAAACAAAAACTGGTGTTTGTTTTCGTTTCTTATTCATATAGTTAATTCGCCATTGATGAAATGTAAAGAAATTGTTTTGAAATATTTTGAGCCAGGCCACACATTTAATAGTGCTAACAGTTTCCACCACCAAGTGAAATTAAGCATGAAAAATAAAAAGATTTGCGATTTTCAAGATTTTATAAACACTGTCAGATTAGCTAACTCTGGAAATGTATTAGTACGTGAACTAGCTGTTAACGATTTCCATAACTGGGTTGATTGTACTTCCCCAATCAAAATTAAGAAAATGAACCCCAGGCCATATTTAAGCGACATTGTAAAGATAGTAGCAACTAGAGGCACCCGAACATTAAAATATTGGACAGACTTTGATTTGGAAGAGCCAGTTAAATTGGATTTTTTAAAATATCGGAATTCAAGAACGGTATTTCCCTTCCCGAAACTCACAAAGATGCACGGGTATATCAACTGGTAAGAAGCAAGCTATAATTAAAAATCTATGTCCGTTGATGGAAGAATCTCCAAGAAATTTTTGAGCAAATATTAAAGAAGCCAAAGTCAACGATTTAAGTGAATCCTTTCATTAGAATATAAAATGATTTGTTTTGTTTTTTTGTTTTGTTTGTATACATAATATAATAAGTAATTATTTTATCCTATTATACCTATATCTTAATTTTAAAAGATTATTACATACAAACTTAAGTTATACTTACTTACCGTAATTTAATAAATATTGTTGTTTTATAAATAAGTAACTTACTTATATACTTATACAAAATTATAATAATTTTTTTTCAATAATACAGCAAATTGAAATTTAAAATATTTTTTTTATTATTAAAGTAGTATTAGTTTTAATAGAAATAGATTCAGGTATACCTAAACGAAAAGCTCTATAAAAACAAAATCTATTAACATTACACTAGCAAAAAAATTAAGAAACTAGAAGAAAGTAATATTTTAATAATATTTGTAATCAAATAAAACAAAAAGTTATTAAAAATATGCTTGTTTAGTCATTAAAAAAAGTTCTTCTTGCCATTAAAGATAGTGGCGGCACTTCAAACAAGTATAAATTAAAAGGCGGCAAGTAAGCTGAGTTTTGTTACTTGCCGCCTTTTCACTTACAAATGCGGTAGTTTTTAGTAATAAAATAAGAAGCATAAAGGCCGTAATAGACATATTTTATTCAAAAACACAGTAAAAATCGAAATTCTGCTTTAAATAAATAAATATAAATTTATTATACCGGCAAAAAACAAAAAAATTGCATAAAATTTAACCCAACACTTTTAAACGATTGAAAGTGGTTTTTTGCGTTTTTCTCGAAACAATGCTTGTGACAGTTGCCGCCTTTTTTCTTATGACGGCAGTCTAGTGCTCGGTCTAGTGCAGTATTTATCGGGTTTTTAGATGCCGAATGATTTTTTGCGGATACAGGGTGCGCAAATACAATTTATATCTGTATTTTAGGTATACGTAAAATTTGGTTAGTAGATAGCTGATACATCGGAACAGCACATAGGGTAGTTTCATTTCGAAAATTTTAAAAACAAAAAATATTACCTACTTTACTTTAGAAAGACAATGTAAGAGAATATCAAAATCTGAGTATAAGTGATAAATTTCACTGCACAGTTATTAAGTACTTCATACTATTATTCACATAGGTGATACCTATTATAGGAGTGTATATTAAATTGGCACACCATCAATTATTGGCACCCAAAAAAATTGCTCTAAAAAAACTGTTTAAAACTGATTTTTTGCTTTACTCTTTTAACCTACAAAATCGTTTAACCTTAATATCTTCACAGTTGACTGACACTGGGCAATATTATTATTCAAGATACACCCCCAATAAAAATATCATATTATATAAAATATCTAATTATAAACCATTCAAAATTTTTGGCTTAGTTTCATACATACCTTTCACAGGGTTATTCAAACAATATTTCACAAAAATGTTTCACTCATAGAAACCTCAAAACAGTACAAAAATAACATACTCTAATAAATTAACGTACCTACCAAAAAACTTTTTTTCCAGACACCCGTATAGAGCTTCAGCCAGACGATGGGCAGTGTTGCCAAGTTGAAAATTAAATGCGTTTGTGAAATTTCGAAGACGCTGACTTACCCTCCAAGTTCACATGATTCTAAGGCCACAACTATTAGAGATATCGTAAAAATGATCATAAACGTTTTTATTCAGATTTAAATGCTCTACAACTTTTGTCTAAAACCTTTTTTTCTAGTGGTTTTTGTTTTAACGCCACAGGTCAAAAAACATTTTAATGTAATTTTCCATCCCTTATGCAAGGGTTGAATACAAAATAATACCGAAGTGTGTTTTCAAACATTAAAATGTACCTTCCACCAAAAAAGCAGCTTTCTAACCAAAATTCCTTTTTAAGCGTTCCGTTTATTGGGCTACAAAGCAATTTATTTTCGATACAGTAGAATCAGCGGCTAAGGGACGTATTTAATACAGATGATACATGTTTCTACTATCGTGCATTGCCAACAAAAACAACTGAAAGGTGACAAGTGGACTGGAAAATAAAACGACAAAACAACGATGTTCTGTACAAATATGGGAGATGAGAAGGAATAACCACTTATAATAGACAAACGCTAAAATCCTTGATGTTTTAAGGGCGCACTTTCATACTTGTTATAAAGTCAACTATGGTTCAGCCTTTACACTTATTTTATTATTACTGTGTATCCGTAGGCTGAATAGCTGGCTCGTGTGTAGATCTGTTGATTTAATAAAACACTGTATTTAATAATTCCAACAGCATTTTATTCGTAAGGTAGCACTAACATTTTATTTACAATATTCACTTTATAACTTCCCACTATCTGAGAATACACTACATCAAATTACTAGTTATACTTCAAATTGCATTCACACATACGTTTCCATAGTACTCAATACTTTCACATTGTATTAACTTATTGAACTTTGTTTTTGTTAACTTTAACTACATAGCACAAGAAATGTGGACAATTTCCACTCGGTGACGTGCTTAACTTTTTAAAAGCAGTCGTGTGACATGCATCGCCGAACTTTCGGGGAACAGTCCCCTTGATAAACTTATATTTTATGCGTTTAGCCAAACTCTGCTTGGCGACCGTCTGGAGGCTGCGTTGCATCATCCCTTCTCGCGTCTGTCTCCCTTACTCACGCAGCTTGGTAGGTGATTATTTTTGGTGAAGCGCCTAATTACATATGACAACAATGCCGCGCTGTTACTATGTGGGTTTTATGATGAATCTTGGATATTTACGTATACGTGAGGAAAAGAGATGAACTAATAAAAACGCAGACAGCACAGGGTTTGTTATTGCATCGTGCGATAGCTACATAAGCGTTATATATACACTATATACATCAATTAGACTTCCAAGAATGTCATCAGTGGCGTACTTTGCTTTAACATTCGGCGTGTTCTCAACAATACTCTGCCATTTTAAAACTCAATATTGTACTATCACTGTTATGTTAACCTATTGCAATTTCTAACATGCTTCTCCCACAATTTCTTAACTCCTAAACTTGTTACCTACGTGCTTTCAATAAACAATAAACTAATCTCTACCAGGCACCACTCCGTTAAATGTTTTCATGGATTTGCGTTCATCATCAGCCTGGATGTTTTTTTGTAACTATACTTATCGTTGCTACTCAAGTTCGTGCCTTCTTGATCAAGTTCTTCCTCTGCTGCGTGTTCTAAAAAATATTTTATTCTGCAAATAAACAATAACTCGATATTTATAAGTACGATGCTATAAGCAGTGTTACTCTTATTTTTAGAAAATGAAGGTTAGTTCCTAATGGTTTTTTAAGTAAATGTAATTTTCCTCACTATGTTGGAGCGTTTGATGGTAAACATGTCCAAAGTTTAGCTCCTGAGAACGGTGGAAGCATGTACTTCAATTATTATAAAGGCACGTTTAGTAATGTGTTGTATGCCATAGTCGATGCACATTGTAAATTTCTATTTACTGATATTGGCTGTTAAGGAGAGATATCGGATGATAGTACAGAATACTTTCTTTCTAATGAAGGCCTAGTGGAATGTAATGGAAGTAGAAATAGTAAATTAAAATATTTACTGAACGTATGGTTTCAATGTAAGTTCTGTATTCCCCATGTTTACTAGTAGATAAGCTACATATGTTTCAACTCAAAACTCCATAAGAAATAACATTGCCCTGAAATCTGCAGTTTTATCACCATTTTAGGGCGTGGCACTTTTCCTGGAAGCCACCATCCTCTCTTAACCTAAGTGGACCCAGCTACTATCGCCACCTAGTGTCTGACGTCATAACTACTCGCAGTAGATACAGGATCCGTATTAACCTAAGTGGCCCCCCTGGTATTACCAGGGGGCCCCATTATTTGAAGATTCTAACCTAACAGCATTCCCCATGGAACCCAAGTACCCGCGGAGGCGCGAGCCCCAGACCCGCGGCGGAGGAAGCCTCCACAACAGGCGTTGAGCGCGCATGATGATCGAAGGCGATACCGCGAGACCCTATGCATAATTCGCGAGGCTAGCTCAGGCAGGTCAGCGACCCCGAGCGGTGGTCACCCGATGGTTACCCGATGATCGCCCGAGGGTACCCGTCTTAGCCTAAGTGGCGCCCCCCTGGTATTATCAGCCCTCATTATTTCAAGATTCTAACCCAACTTTATGACCCATAGTCACGTGTTATTATATTTATGGGGAGAGATGACGTACCACGTTCTCAATAGTACCCCAACCCAAGTACCTAACCTGAACATCTATCTAAATAATCAATATTGAACGACATAATGAATAAATAATAACAGAAAAAAAGTTTGTGCAGTCAGCGGGAATTGAACCATAATCCTCTGGGGCCGAACCTCAAAGCCTTGCAAAATACGCTACGAGAGCATATACCTTAAAATTGCTAAACAATGTTTGACAACGTGAAACCACGGGGGCACATCTGATTAGATTGCTGGAACAAAAGGTCCTTAAGTGGGGTTATGGTGGTGTTTTCTAATGTACAAAATTAGGGCAAACCATACACATATACTTAGTAAAACAAACTAATTGATATCTGAGTACTACCTGAAGTTAGGCAACCAGTGTTTCACATAAAAATAAATATTATAAGCGTAGGAAAATATTAACAATCTTGTGCATTCACCTATCTGCTATGCAACACAAGCATCAGCTTTCAATATTATTTTACAATCATTTACCCCGAAAGGGCTGCAACGTCTCTTATAGATGGATAGTATAAACTAAAAATCAGTAATTAGTCGAAGCGTCAAGTCTTTTAGCCGATTATTAAAAACAAAGACATCAGATTTAACAAAAAAAGTATTGTAATATAAACTGTTCCGTGTGGAATCAGATTAAACGTATTATGAACCCTGTCCAACAGACCCTGTTCCCCCGGAATTGAAAAAAGTGTTTTCACCAAATAAATAATATTTCAAGTGAATTTTAAATAATTTTAGGGTATTAAAGCGAGTTGAAATTCTTCACATCATAAAGTTTCAATATTGAAAAATATTGGTAGTGAAAATTCCATAAAACAAAATATTAAAACGCTTTTTAGTCTGTGCACTGTGCAGTATTTATTTATACCTCATTACACCCTCCTACAAAGTCAAAGGCTTTATTATAGCGGATGAGCAGAGGACCAGGAAATATTTTCCGAGCTTTTCTGTTCCCGCGTTAAGCTTTTGTCTACTTCCAAGAATTTTTAATATTACTAGAATTCATTTTAGTGATATTTAATCGAGTATATTTAATTTACCTAATATTTCCAGGTATTTGGCAAACCAGCTTCGTTTTACAAGGGTCGCTGCAACTTTTGATGTGAAAGAACCGTAATAAATATAGTTCATATTTTTTAGATTTAATAATGAAAGAAAATAAATAAAACGCTGTTATCAGCGGCGGCTTTACCTCAGTTGTACAGGTTTTCACAACCACCAAGAAATGCAACAACAAAGAAATCAAACAATAATATAGAAACCACAAAATATTATTTATTTCGTAAATTCAGGTAATAGTTCGGGCAAATTGCAATTTTTCTGGGAACTAAAAGCGAGCAAGCTACAATTTTGAATGGATGTAGGGTACCACTAGGAAAGCTTAACTCTGAATTTGCACGGTTTTTACCCCCTTAACTTCTGCGCCATCTTGAATCAAAGGTTTAAATCGGTTTTTCGCTTGTAACTTCTATTGTTTTTGTGCTAGAAAAAATGTTAAAAAAGCATTTGGTAGGGGAAAACAATACCTTCAAAACCATCCCTTTGTTCATCCTGAAGTTTCGTAATTAAATAACTTTTTGTACAATGAGTCATATTTCTCCTATATACAGGGTGTCCATTTGGTGCGCCGGTGGACGGTATACAGTTTGGCTCAAAAATCTAGTGTGGACCAAAAAAAAATTGAAGCTTTTAGTAGTCCTATATTCTACTTTAAAAAATTTTGATTATCAAATGCGACGTTGTTAAGATATGAATTTTTCAATGGATTTTTGGCTAAACACGATTTTACATCATCATCAAAATTGTTGGATTTTATCTATCTTTTAAAATTTATTTACTAAAATTTAGGAAAGAAAAGTTATAACATATATAATCACATAACTGTTATTAGAATTGGTATAAGCACTACAGAGTGTTTAACATTTTGGTCCAAACTTAATGAATTTAAAATTAAATTTTCGTTTTTTTTTTTAATGAAACACCTTGTATTTTACATTTTTTTCGAAAAGATATTTTAATTCTCTTTAATTTGATACCAATATCTGATACCTTATTTAAAAAAGTTGTTGAAGGAAACATGATTTTAAAAAATTGTGTCTTAAAAAACCTTAATATTATGAACAATTTTGATATTTGCTTATTCATTTTTAAATTTAGTTCCAAAAAAATTGAGATCTTAATAAATTACTGTGTAATTCATATCTAAGTAGTTATAAACAAATTCACAGAAGAAACTTAAATTAGTACCTATTGAAAAGTATGTAAATCTCCAATTTTGAAAATATCTTTCACCAATTTAAAACGAATACATATATCTATACATATATATATATAACGCATTCAGTGTTCAAAGTGTCTACCATTTTGCAAAATGCAAGCATCGATTCGTTTGTCGGATTCGTTCCATCATGTCCTCCCTTGTTGTTGCTGGTGTGCTGTAGTAAACATTGACCTCGACGGTGCCCACAAAAAGAAATCCATGGCCGTTAGGTTAGGTGACCTTGCTGGCCAACTGATCGGACCTTCAAATAATAAACATATTAGGTAAAAAAGAAATTTCATATTATTGGGTTTTCAACAACCATTCCTCCCTATCCACCGCTCTGGAAACTGTGCATTTAAATGTTCCCCAACATATCTGCTTTAGTGAGGGGGTGCCCCATCGAGCCGAGCCCACATCCTGTTCGTTATGAACTCCGGGAGATTATCAGAGCCTAACAAAGTCATGTTGCAAAAATTCCAAAAACTTTTTCTTCGTCTTCATCGGTGGTATTTTGGGCCCATTGACAAAATAATGTTCTTCTTTCAAAATCATTGTCGCCTAATTCTTAATGTAATTGAACCTTATAGGGATAAAATTTGTTTGCCAATAAATAATTATTCACTGAACATTTTTTTTATTGCCAAATTAGAACTAATTTTTCTGACACTTATTTCTGGATTCGCTACCACCGCCAATGCAATGCCTAGCTGGTTATCTTCTTAAAGCACTGTTTTGGTCCTAGATGTTTTTTCATACTCTACGCTCCCCGTTCTCTAAAATCGATCTTTTAGTTTAATTATTGATCTTTCGTCCGGACATCGAGCTTCTGGAAACTTCTGAGCATATAAACGTGATACCATATAACAATTTCCATCACTTTCTCCAATTGCGTAAATCATATTTAGTAATTCTACTCGAGTGTAATTTAAAATTAATTTTGAAAATTAACGTAGACAAGGCCAATGTAAAACGTCAAATAATTGATAATTATTATGTCTGCCATTTGCAGAAAAGTTGAAATTGATAGAAATGCATGCAAACTATTTATTAAATTTAAAGAATAACGAAATTACGCTTGCTTTTAAGCTTTTGCTGAAATTGTTGAAATCATGTTTCCTTCAACAACTTTTTGAAATAAGGTATCGCCCAAAATCAACAAGTTTGTGAATAAAACCCAGCTGTGGCCGTCAACGCTTGACATTTCCAAACAATCTTCAAAATTTCCGCGATTGGCAACCGAACTCGTCTCTGATTGGCTCAAATATGGTAAAGTACTCACTTTAAGGATTGCGTCGCTCCTGTTTAGGATGACGAGATCGAGAATTAACACGACCGTTAACTGTAGTTGCATCATACCAAAATGGAAATTAGCATTGGGTTTTCTACCACTTGCCTTAATTTCGAAATTAACGGCTCGCGTTCCCTTGTGCGTTTGATCATACGGCTGTATATATGTTATAAGTCTTCTTTCCTAAATTTTAGTAAAAAAATTTGTAAAGATAGTTAAAATCCAACGATTTTTGTGTAAAATTGTTTCTAGCCAAAAATCCATTAAAAAATTCATATCTTAACAACGTCGCATTTGATGATCAAAATCTTTTAAAGTAGAATAGAGGACTACTAAAGGCTTCAATATAATAAAAAAATATATGGGATTTCATTTAAAACCAGATATGTTTGGCCCACTCTAGATTTTTGAGTCAACCTGTATATTTAAAATTATTTTTAAAAGGTGCGCAGCGTTAACTTGTACAACTTTTGTATAAAGTTTTTTTCCTTAAGTCGACCGTTAACAAGATTTCGTCCAACGGCACACTAAATGAACACCCTATATAACATTCTATAATTGGTATCTGTTGAACTGAAAAGTTTTTCACGATATATAAATAATTGTGTTCCACATTTTCAGGCAGAAATGTAATTGCTTATCTAATTGGTTTGTTCATTAAAAATTTTTGTTCATCAAAGCAAGAACTGCCAACAATTTGACTCCGTAATTCAGTAAACTACTCAGAAATCATTTCATATTCCACATTTTGTGAACTAAAAGTGAGTTCTTGTACAGATTATTTATAATTTTTGTTATTCATACGCTACATCAAGACTGACGGTTTGCAGTATTGTTCGGTAAGTACAATATATTGTTTACTATAAATTGATTGATAGAGACTTATTTAAGAGGGAAGAATAGTCGTTTTTTTGTATTAAGTGTATAATCTTGAAAATTAAAATTAGCAGAGCGCTTTCGGCCTTAGGCTATCTTCAGTGCTTCCTAAAAGCGAGGAAAATCCAATTGTAAAATTTATTTGAAATGGTGTTGTTCGAAAGTTGATGTAAATTTGTGTGAAATCAGTTTAGTTAATTTAACTATTTTTATTTGTTGAAAAATTGTTTGTTCTGAGAAATAATATTAAATGTATTTTTTGGTTTTTACTCACTTTGCCAAGAAACAGGAAACTTCATTGACAAATTGACTTTTCTTGAGTGGGCCATCAACAGCACAATGTAAAAACTTATTATATAAAAACAATTAACATGTAAATTTGTAAAAAGACGAACAATTGGGACGAACCACTTTTTAGTTTTGTTAATTATTAACCATCGTTTTTGTTTTTCTTCTTTTTTATAATTAAATTTTAACTACACGTGGAACGTGTTCATCAGTCGAAATTTGATAGTTATTTAAAATGAAGGATTAAATTTGTCTTGTCATTGAAATGACATTGTTGACGTTGTTGAGAGTAAAAAGCGGAAGTAAATATATTAAAACAAATAGCTTTCAATAACAACTACGACCCAAATATGATAGATTCTTTGATCTCAAAAATAAAATGCAGAAGAATTAGAAACGAGTTATACCCTCTTCCCACTAAGATCGATAAATAATATGTTGCTATACCTTTCCTTGATCAAAACACCAATTCTAACATTAAACAAATACTTACACAATCAATCCCAAATCTCAGTGTTTCTTTCAAAACCAAAAACAGTCTAGCAACACACATTGTAAATTCCAAGAATAAAATTGAACATCTTTCTAAGAGTGGTATCTATAAATTAAATTGTAATTCTTGTAGTAGGTACTGTTGGTCGTACTTGTAGATCATTAAGGACTCGTATAAAAGAACACCTTTCGAGATCCTCTTCTGCTTTTGGCCAACACCTCAAAATCTCTAATCATACTTTCAGTCCCTCCTGAAATTCAAAGATTATTCATGATATATCTTCCAAAAATTTCAACAGACTCGATTTTATGGAGGACATAGAGATTAATAAGGAATTACTAGACAATTCTCTTTGTTTAAATACACAAGTTAATCTAAATATAAGTTACATTCCTTTACACAGACGCTTTCTGAATTAATTTTTCAAAAATTTCAATATTCTCTAATATTAACAATTTTCAAATTGCCCGCTTTTTACTCTCAACAACGTCAACAATGTCATTTCAATGACAAGACAAATTTAATCCTTCATTTTAAATAACCATCAAATTTCGACTGATGAACACGTTCCACGTGTAGTTAAAATTTAATTATGAAAAAGAAGAAAAAAAAAACGATGGTTAATTAACAAAATTAAAAAGTGGTTCGTCCTAATTGTTCGTCTTTTTACAAATTTACATGTTAATTGTTTTTATATAATAAGTTTTTACATTGTGCTGTTGATGGCCCACTCAAGAAAAGTAAATTTGTCAATGAAGTTTTCTGTTTCCTGACAAAGTGAGTAAAAACCAAAAAATACATTTAATATTATTTCTCAGAACAAGAAATTTTTCAACAAATAAAAATAGTTAAATAACCAAACTAATTTCACACAAATTTACATCAACTTTCGAACAACACCATTTCAAATAAATTTTACAATTGGATTTTCCTCGCTTTTAGGAAACACTGAAGATGGCCTAAGGCCGAAAGCGCTCTGCTAATTTTAATTTTTAAGATTATACGCTAAATACAAAAAAACGACTGTTCTTCCCTCTTATTTCAAAAAAGTGTACACAGCCCTACTTCATCAGAGAACTAATTGTTTATGAATTTGTTTATAAAAATAATATAATAGATACACATAATAAGTTGAATAGATATATCAACACAACCATTTTACGTACGGAAATAAAAAGATACTTATTACGTTGAATATAAAAATCTCCAGCGATTTTCAAATTGTGTGCAGTGCGACTGCAGAATCATTGGAGTTTGTTAAACATGTGGCGCGGTATACAACAAAAAGGATTGGTTTAATAAAAAAATGTTCGAACATAAAACGTAGATAATTCGCTACTCTACAATGGTTGTTCAAGACATCTTCTAGTCAGAGTAACAGGAAATTAGAAATAACGAGAGAAGTGATATCATTATGCTTATTTTGCTTAAATAATGAAATTTTCAGCGTGAACAAAAAAGGTAATGAATTATTCAGAGTCATGGTTTTGTAGGTATTATTTTCCCCTACAAAATGCTTTTTTAATTTTTTTCTAATACAAAAGTAATAGAAGTTACAAGCGAAAAGCCGACTTAACCCTTTGATTCAGGATGGCATCGAAGTTAAGGGGTTAAGAACCGTGCAAATTCAGAGTTAAACTTTCCTAGTGGTACCCTACATCCATGCAAAATTGCAGCTTGCTCGCGTTTAGTTCCCAAAAAAGCATCGTGAAAGTACAGTTTTCCTATACAACAAGTTCAGGTCATAGCGGCAGCTACACTGCAGAAACTTGCCTGCATTGCGTTAGTCTTAAGGTGCATGTAGACTTGTGACTGAAGTCCGTTTCGTGACCGCGTCGCGAACGTTTTCCTGGTGGGGCGAACTTATAATGGGTTCTACTAATTTTTTTTAATATGATATTTTTATTACAATAGTAAACATGCACTAATAAATCAAAATGTTCCGATGATACGCGGTCCCGTCAAGACTTGGCGTGGTATCCCTTTGATACGACGCCACAAAACCGACAATACATGAAACGGACTAATGGCACGCGGTAAACGTGGCAATGTCACGCGTTGCGGTTACGAAGTACCATCTACGCTACACGCGACGGCGTCACGACACGGGGTTTCGTGACTGAACGGCCGTACCTTAGATAAGGACTAATCCAAAGTTTAGGTGCTTTTCACAATAAGGGCAGAATACCGTGCGCTTTCTATACGGTGAAGGTAAGTTTGCAGGAACTTCAGTAGAACAGAATTAATCTTAGAGAACAGACATCGTAGATATGTGGCGTAGTGAGAATTTGTTTTTCTGACACACAACACTGTTTAACAACGTAAGTACTATTCGTTTGCTTGCAGTAATTTCTTCAAGTAGGGTATTACAGGGTGATGGTATCTATTAAGATGCTTGCAATCATTTATAGAATAGCGTTTACAAACTTAGCACATGATTAGCAAAATACACCATGTTCAGAACAGAAATCATTATTTTTGTAGTTCACTTTCAGACCAGTCGTAGAAAGAAAAGCATTTTTACGTTACATAAAAAGAAATCTCGACCTTACTGAATATATTTTTAATAAAAATGAACGCGAGCAATTTTTATGAAAGCCTCAAACTGATATACGATCGTCAGCGAATTTCCATTCACAATAGGAACGATATGAGTCCCGAAACCGAAAGGGACAATAAATGCGAAGGCGGTTTTATCTACGCACGATATGTTCTAAAGGACCGTTCGGAAGCTTCAAGTTTAATTATCGGCATCCCATAAAGCTCTCTCGGAGCCAATTAGAACAGGACCGTACTGTGTTGCATAAAACGAAAAGTTTGGTTTTAAAATTAACGAGTGATTTTTAATTATTTTGCTCAAGGGAGGCCATGCATTTTAAAAGCATCATGGCCGTACTGCGTAGATAAGATGACATGGTTGTTTTATGACATTTACGTCTTATTTGAATTTGTGTATTTGTAAAGTTTAAAAATTGGAGAAATTTTGTAATTTTTGCAGTTATTTGAAGGTAGGTTACTATTGCTTTAACTAATATTTCTCCGGGGAGTCGTCTTTTGACTATTATAAAGTGCTATTTGCAGGATATGTTTTAATTTTTTATTTTTTTTTTATTTTTCAGCGTATCAAGTTTTGGTGAAGCTTTGTTGCCGGATTGAAAGTTCTACAGTAAAAATGTTTAGTGAAGCATAAAAAAATTTTATTGTTGAAAGTTTGGTGTCTAGAAGTAGGAGGCGGCCATATAAAGTAGGCTTTCAAAGTAAGATAGCTCAGGATTTTATATTACATACCGTCAAAAAACATTATTTTAGGTTTTCAACGTGACAACGCTGCGTTCTTGCAAATTCACCCTATGATTTAATCAACGCGCTACTGCTACACTATGTATACTGGGTCACAGCCGCCCTTGAGCAAAATAATTAATAATCACTCGTTACTTACTTAATAAGACCCATTATTTAGTTTATCTCTTATCACTACTAATTATTAATTACAGGTTGGTTTTGGTTTCAACTGTTTTTATGGCCGACTCATCAGTACGTTCTGTTCAATCGAACGTCTTTTTAGTCAGGGGGGTGTCACTAAAATACGAGAGTAGGGCAACAAGCAATTTATGGGCAGTTCATGTCAGGGGGGCGGGAGGGTTTGACATATCTGCTAGTAACCTTTGGTTTTCTTATTTTAAGTTAAGATTTCATTAATAATATTCGCAAATCGAATATTTTTAATAAGTTTTAATGATTTAATTGGATATGTAATTAATTTAAGTTCATACTATCATCATTTTCGGTTAAAATCTTACAAAAACATTTAAAAGCTTGAGTTTTTTTTTTGCAACACTGATTTATTTTATGACAATGACAGTTTACTTCTCGTCTGGTCTTCTGACGCGTTTGTGATTTTTTCCACGACTTTTTTCTTTATAAAATGGGTTCAATTTAATCTTGGAATGAACTAGTGGGGCTTTTTGGTAAGTTTATAGTGATATCTAAGTCCTTAAATTATGAATATTTTTACATATACCTACACCATCCCTTATGTTTAACAGCTTGTAGTAATCTTTATTTTTCTGTAGCTTGTAGTTACTAATAACTGTCTGTGAATGTATCAATATACTGATATCACTTGCATAATATAGTCGGCCACTAACTGAAATAAATACTTATAGGTATGTATCTCACTTAAGTACTTACTGCATTGCCTTCTATAAAATACAAGTTTAGAAAATGTTTTTGGTATAAATACTATTAAATTAGTCTGTGTCTAGGTACAGGACAAACATTTTGTTTGTAGTTAAACATTGGATATAGTATACCGTTATTGATATTCTTTACTCTACTTATGTTTAGGTTAGTTCGGTTTATTTTCAAAAATACAGTTTAGCCTGAGATCAACTGGAGAATGAAGTTAACTTTAACCTATAAACCTGGGCATTAATGAGTTAATAAAAAAATAACATTTAATAAATTAAAATCCAATATAGGAAGAATAACATAGGTATTATATTTTTTCCATGGATTTGTTTGCAAATTTAGTGATAGGTATGAAGAGTATTTACTGGAATATGTTCCTTTAATTGGGTTTTACTTGTTTTCGTACAGTATAGGGTTATAAGTAGAATATACAGTGTCCTCGAATGTAGTCCTTGAGAGTGTAAGCTTTTACATGGGTCTCGGGGAGGGTACAGCTGATATGCAATTTAACTGGCCAATGTTTCTCTCCTCACTCTAATTGGGCAAAATATTAAAGTTTTCGTACCAATTGTACCTTATATCCTAAATGAAAAGAATTTTTTTTTTCTCTTTCAGTCTAACCACACTCCTAGGCTTCCTTAGCTGTAATAATTATCAGTGAGAAAATCTAATTTCTTAAAAATATCATGACTTTAGTGTTGAATATTGTATTCTTAAATCATATGTAGGTATCTTTTTAATTTAAATATTCTAAATAAATATATTTTGATCATATTTTCTTTTATTATGATAATTCACTAGACATTGTTTTATAATTAAAAAAACAGTAATAAAAACAATTAATGTGTAATAAATTTTAAGGTTTTGATTCAATTTGGTTGTAACATTACTATATAATTGTATTCCAGAAGATATATTTTTAAATTGGTTAGAAATTATCACAAGCTGCTCACATTTACTTATAAGGCGAGCAGCTTGTGTATTCCTGCCAAACATATATCTTTTGAAATCCAACTGTAATGTTACAGTCAAATCGAATCAAAACTAAAATTTATTTAAAAATTATAATATATTTTCAAATATTCCCGCGCATTTCTTCAGTCGGTATGTCAGATTTCTATAATGCCATCATGACATCGGTAAAATATAATTCTATTTTGCCGGTGGGTTAGACATGCAGTTGGTTCATAGATGGCCCATGTTTCGAAACTTTAACATTGTTGTAACATTTCTCTAACCTTTATTGTTCTGTGTTTTTAGTTTCGCACACAGTCAATTATAATTTTAGAAGACGCAAATTCTAATTAGCTTTCATTCAATATACAATTAGTTTGTCTAAAATATACCATACTGTAGCATTCATTTTTGCTATAGATGTATATTTATAGGATGCTACATGGTTTTGTGTAAGATATTTGTTTATATTACCTTTCTATATTTTCTGTGGATTCTAAGTTGAAGGCTTTGGTGCAGAAGTTCATGTTTTACAGGCCACGGTCCTACCATGAATATTTTTTTTGTACATTTTTCATTCCTTTCATTATTAATTAACTCGAACGAAGTAGATATCTGAATATTTAAATATTTTTATTGTCAAAATTTGGGGTTATGTTCAATTATGATAACCGGTCAGTAGTTCATTTGGCTATAGTATGTTCGTTGAGTTGTACCATTTGAACCTTGGTTAGTTCACTCTAGAACATTGATGATATTGCACTTTTCACCATTCGATAATTTGGTATGCCATTATTTGTTTTTAAATTGCATATTATGCAGGGTAAACTGCTAGTAGTTTTCCACATGTCAAGTTTTTTGGGTTTTGTCATTTTATCGAACTGAGATTACTTTCATCAATTGTCTGAACGTGCCAATTTTTTGACATGACAGTTAAGGGACACCTGTCATTTGATCTTTACCTTTTTCGAAGGATTTTGACTTTAGGTCACTTCATTGAAGATCACCCGTGAAGGTTGAAGTCGGCGGTTTTTAAAAGGGGCCCACTATTATGTGATTTGAAAAGGTCCGCCGCCCCAACTTTAGTTGGCACCTCAGGGCTAATAGAGCGTCCTCATCTCTTCGATGGTAAGATTTCTTTAATTCTTTTTTTTTGTGTGTCTCCTTAATTATTTTATAACCTTCAAATTTTCTACAACATGTGCAATTTAATTTTTAGATTTGCACATGGGGCCTCATCTCTTTGCATTTTTTTTAAGATGGTAGCACCAGACAACCAATGAGGTAGGATATATTTTCGATTTAATTTAACCAGGTATCTAATTCGCTGTTTCGATTTTAGGGTTTTTTTTATATTTTAGTTGCAATTTTCCTTTTGCTTCTATCGAAGCGTTTATTGTTGAATATGTAACAGACGTTATATTATATTCATATTTCTTCTAACCACCTGTTGGGATTGAAATTGGCTCTTCAATGAAAGACCACATGGCCTGTAACCTGTATATTATATGTGCTGTCTTGTACTGTTCGGGTCCACCAGACTGGAGGCAGGGTGCCTATTAATTTGAAGCAAAAACCACATGGAATTTGGAACATCTGGGAAATAAGGCCAGTGTATTGTGATAATTTTAAATTTTTTTATAACCTTAACACCGTAAATTTCACTTTAAAATTAACTTTAATTTGTAATACCACCTTGGTAACATTTGAAACGAATCTAGGTATTATGCCCATACAAGTATGAAGGTTCTAGAACATTTTTTTTCCCCTTTTAAATAACTATAGGTGATAACCAGTTACCAGGCGAGTAAAACCCTTCAGGTCTTCCCATGAGAATATAATTTTTTAACTTTAATATTTAATTTAGTTATTGATTTCAATACTTAATCTCTTTGTGGAATCCAGTTTAGTGATCCTAATAAATTAACCCCAATTGTTGTTTTACATATCTGTGTTTTATTGTTACTGTACTGCACGACGAACTATTACCATCTTTAGAAGCAAGCGGTCTTCCTATTTTAAAACGCTTTGTAAGTATTAAGTTTTTTAACCATTTAAAATAGGTGGCGTCCAAGATATCAGAAAATTGTACAACTGCTTAAGGCAAGGTCTCCGAGCCTCCGACACAAGAGCAGCCGTTCGCACCATGGTACGTAAAGTTGCCTTGTAAAGGTAATTCTACGGCACAATACTCGGTAGTATAATTTGATTAATAATAATATTTCTATGCATTCCGTTAAGAATTTGATAGTAAAATTGAAAAAATATATTGGTTGTGAACGAAATCATTTTACAAGCAACACAGCGTCATCTTAAAGGATATTTTAATTAAATTTTAGTTGCTGCCATGTTTGAGTGGGATCTTAATTTTTACCTGCAAACCAAATTAATATCACAATTTTAGTTGTGTTCAATGATAACCTGTATTTTTTATTGTCTAATCAAATTCTTCTCAAAATTACCTTTCCAACGACATACAACAAAGTGACATGTATTTTCAAAATGGCGGCTTATGAGCAATTTTTCAAGATTCAAAATGGCGTCTTTTAAACAACATATGCCATTGATACGGGGGAAATAGTAATAACATCTGCCAAATTGGACATTTACATTTTTTTCTTCAGTTTTTGAACAAATATAATTTTTTATTTTTAAAAAAGATCGTATCTTCAACCCTAACTGACGTAATTTTTACAAATGATATGATCTACTTTTCGTTATTTAATATGAAAAGCTAAAGTATCCTTAACCATCTAAAGCCATGTTGGAAATCAAAATGCTTTTTGCTTCAGTTTAAAACAATAAACGGAAATCGGTGCATTTTTTAATGAAAACGGAATAACTTATTTCCATCTAAGTTGGCTTGGGAAAACAAAATAGTAAATCAAAACGTCATTATCAGAGTATATTATTTTGTAATAAAATGTTTGTTATTTTTCATGCTTTTGGGCGTGCGTCAGTTTGATGAAGAGTTCGATCAAATAACAGTAAAATAACTAAGTTTACAAGAGAAGAACAAGTTGGTATGTTAGTTGTTTACGGAGAATGTCACAAAAATGCCCGTCGAGCTGAAACATTGTACGTACAGAGAGCGCTTTCCAGATCATTAATCGCCTAGTTCAAATTATTCCCATGGCTAGAAAAAAAGTTAAAATCAGAAAGAAACAATGATGAAGAGGTCGATGAGGACTTTGTTGTAAATGAGGAACTTGAAATAAATGTATTGGCTTCCATCTCTATAGATCCCACAACTTCCTTGCAAGAAATAGGACAACAATGTAATATTAGCCACGGAAGCGTTAGAAGATTATTAAAAAAGCATGGCTTTAAATCTTATAAATACCAGGTTGACCACCATTTGTGAGAAAACGACCCTGTCAGAAGACTGCAATACTGCAATTGGTTTCTAGGGGAGAACAATGGCAATAACGGTTTCCATCGAACATAACCTTTTCCGATGAGGCAAGATTTAGAAACATGGGCAGGTTTAATAGAAATAATACACGGTTTTGAGCCGTTTAAAATCCCCACTTACTTAAAGAAGGTGCTTTTCAGGAGCGTTCTGGTGTAAACATCTGGATGGGAATAATGGGAACGAAAATCGTTGGTCCAGTATTATTTTTTGATCATTTGAATTATGTTTAATATTTAAATATTCCTCAAAATACCGTCGAAAAATTTGTGTAATAATTGTATTTTTTGGTATGTCATTGGAAAAGAAACACCCAAATATTTCTACAGCGTATATTGGGCAGACTGGCAGAAAATTCAAAATTCGCATAAATGAACATTGCAAGGAGATCGAAAAAGCTTTAAGACTCAATTTATCACCATCTAATATTAAATCAAATTTTTCAAGACATGTATCAGCTAACAAACATACTTTTAATCCTGAAACAAACACTAAACTCTTACATTTTTGTAATAAGGGCAATAAGCTCGACCTGCTTTAAATTGTAGAAATTAATAAAAATTTTAACAACACTAATATAAATTGCGTCAATGATCAAATTATTCATAGTAGTACAAATTTCTTCAATTCTCTAAATTTAAGATAGCATCACGATTGTTTTTGTCTCTGGGGGTTGGCGTTGTCCTGTCACCTGCTCGCGGTGGGCATTGGGGGTCGCTTTTGGACCTTTAAATCAGCGACTCATGTATCAGTGCATCGGCTGGTCACTAGTCTCACGGGTTCAGTTTTGAGGCTGCTGATATAGGGTCGATTTGCGGATCCTGGTGTTTTGCCGTTGGTATTTTTGGCGGCTCGGCGCCACCTCTCCCATTAGTACTACAACATTCGTATTTGCTTCATTAGTATATCATTACTCTTTCCAGCCCATTATATATTACTCAACCTTGATAATTAATTCTTAATTATATCATACCTACGTCAGTCTGCCCAATATTCATTCTAGCTTGTTGGATTCAATCTTTGTTATATTATACTGTTTTCCTTATAATATTTACATAATCTTTGATTTAGATTCTTAAATGTCCACCTAGTGTAAAGTGCAGTGAACCTTGACTCTAAATATATGCTTCGGTGCAGTAGTATCTGCCCTCCCATGAATTTTTATAACTTCCTTTTTTAAAAATAATTTTGTTAAATTGTTGAAAACTACTAATTTATGAAAACTTTTAATTTATACGTTCATTCACGGATGTCTCAATCTTTCTCATATTCAGGTACTTTGTGTGTTTAACAATTACAACTTTTAACCATCAGGTACACTATAGCTTGTAGACTTTGTAAACCTATTATCGATTTGCTCCAGATTACACCAACACTTCAATTTTTAGGATTTCTATTTTTATTAGTCTGATATGTGTTATGCCATATGTCAAATCTTTCATTCATTTCATACATTAACCACACCTTCCTTAAAATTCTTTTTAAGTCAAACGTGGTAGTGGTTAGCACGTAACTTTGTTTCTCTTTTAAAAAAAACTTAAAAAAATTTTATTCCCCATACCAAAATGTGGTTTTATTTAAACCCATAGGGGCTTACCCCCATTCTACTTTATTTAATTATATTACTAAACAAAAACATGAAATTTCATATTTTTTTATAAAATAACTTAAAAAAAAATTTTCTTTCTTTTCTTTTTTGGTTTCTCTACATAAAACATGTTAGGTATCAAAAAATATAAATATATTAATCATTAAAATTTATTTCATACCTTGCTCATTAAATATAACTAAATTTTCTTACTTTTATTAACAAAATTTTTAAAATAACTAAAATGTGCTGATTTACACATCTACAACTCTGAGTTACCTCAAGTTAGTCTTCAACTAAACAAATTTCACTTGCTACGATTATATTAAATGTTGTACTCATTAATTTGAGACAACTATTAGATCCCATTTTACACTCGATATAGGTAAGTCTCCTATGGTACCTGTTATTATTTTTGTATTCTCGCACATTCCTTTTAGTTCCCCTGAAGATGACTAGATATATAGTCGAAACATGTAGGGACAATCGTTAAAAAACATTTTCAAAATATATATTATTTGTGGAGGAAGACAGAAGTGTTGTTTTAATTTATTTCTACAGGAGTCATTGATTAATATTTGGAACAGCAGTTCATGGAGGAAAATGGCAAAGAAGAAGCCTGAAGGTCCCCTTGAATAAATTTGGTTATCTCTGGTTTTGTGTCAATTATTATAGAATGGTCTATAAAATTAGGTTAGTTAAGAGGTTTTTTAAATTTTCATACACAGCCCCTAACATCGGCCGAATCTTCATCAGTAAGAACATTACAGTCAGGAGGCTTAATATATACAGTGTGTGTATAAAGTCTGGAAACGGCTTAATAACCTCACAATTTATTGGCCGATTTAAAACAAATCTGGTACAGTTATCTAAGAGGATCTTACTCACCGAATGGTGATATTGGCGTTGTTGTCAGCTGTTTAGTTTTTCTGGAAATCATACGAATTTTAAATTTTTAGATGTAGCACCCTTCATATTTTTTCATTTACAGATTCAACGTTACATTTGTAATATTTCAAAATATACTTTGTTCCTAATATCAGTAGTTTTCAAAATAGCGAATATAATTTAAAAATATTACAATAAATGTTCAAATTGTTTTTCTTGTACAGCTTGAGAGTGAGTTAATTGAAAATAAAATTTTCTAATTGTGTTGTAGATAATTTGTAGTGTTATTAATTGAATTTCGTCCAAAATTCGACAAGGAAAGTCAGCCAAATTTTAAGGTTTTGTGATATAAACTTTGTACTTCAAGTATCCACATAAAACGTCATTAGGTGACAAATCAGAGGACCTAGGTAGCCATTTCATTGTACCCTCTCTACCGATCCACCTATTTGGAAAAGTTTTGTTCAGAAATGTTCGCACGTATCGACCAAAATGGGGAGGAGGTCCATCCTGTTGGAAGAATGTACTTGCATAATTCGGACCCACCACACTTCGGATAGTAGGCACTTGCATTTCCAAGAGCTCAAGGTAAAGTGGTGATGTCAAATTTCCATCAATAAGAAACGGACCTATGGTTATCCACAAGCCCAACCAACACATTTAATTTTCAGGACGTTGTGTATGACCTTCTCACATCCAGTGGGGATTTTTATTGACCAAAAACTTACAGTTGTGTCTATTGACTTTAGCATAAATATTGCTTCATCCGAGAATACTTAAAAGTTGAAAAACTGGTTATTTTGGTCCCACCTTGACATCATAATATCACAAAAGTCCATTCTTCGTTCATAATTATCTTCTAATGCCTCTTGAACTATATGTATTTTGAAAGGGTGATATTTATTTTTTATTAAAACCTAATGGACGGATTTGAAACAGAGGTCCACTTACTTGAGAAATTTCTTAATGAGGAACCAGGAGTTTCAACAAAATGTTGTAAACTTTTCAAACTTTTCTCCTCATCTACTATTACTGGTCATCCTGATCGTCGTCTACCTCTACAATTTTTCTTTGAACCGTCGGACAATTTTTAGAACAGTGGCTTTTGAGTTGATTGATTGATTGTATTTTGGTTTAGAAATGCGTCATTAAATACATTTTTAACCTCTTCGTAAGACCTGACCTCATCGCTATATTCTCTCATTATAAGAATTGTAATTCCTTGTATGTAAAAATGACAGCTCTTATGAGTTTACATCAAAAGTGAACCGGTCTTTTATTTATTAATAAATATAACACAATTTTTTAATAATTTGTAAAGCACGTCGTTCCTTTGAAAACTACTGATATTAGGAACAAAGTGTGTAATATCAAAAGTGTGACAAATGTAACGTAGAATCTACAAATAGAAAAATATACAGGGTGTTATATATAAAAGCTTAATATTAGTTTGATTTGCAGACAAACTGAACAGCTGGCAACAACGCCAATATCGTCGTTCGGTGCCTAAGATCCTCCTAGATAACCGCGTTAAATTTGGTTTAAATCGGCCAATAAATTGTGAGGTTATTAAGCCGTCTCCAGACTTTATCCACACTTTGTATTTTACCCGGTAAACTAACCAATGATTGTTGTCGCGCAGAAACCTAACCAGTAGATTTAAAATAAATATAATTTACTCTTAATTATTCAATTGTAAAAGAGATAAAAATAAAAATCCACATTAGGGTAGGCCGACAATTTTTTTTTATTTTTTTCCTCCTAGGGTAAAGTAAAGTGCAAAAAAAATCTACATCTGGCGGTAGCGCATCGCTCTTGAATATTTGGAATTTATTGAAAAAATAGAGTTTTTATTCGTTTGATTTAGAGTGATAGACGAATAAGATAAAAAACTGCTGTGGTGAAAAAGTTTTAAAAGAAAGTCAAAGAAATACGTTGAAATAAGAAAACAACCAAAGTTTACTAATTTAAGGTAGGGCAAAGCATTTAATCCTTAATTTAACGCATTTAAGACGTACCCGAGCAGCGGGCCCGCGCGACGCTCTTTGTTGTGTGTTGGAGCCCGTCAATTCCTCTTGTCCCCACCACACCGCTTTTTCTATTCTGTGCCATGGACTGTCCCCACAGATAATGACTCGGGCGGTTTGTTGTTTCTATGAGTTCAATATTGTGTTTGTTTAAAACGGATTAGTAATTTGATTATATTAACCACTTTCCCATGGCTAATCCTTAGAAATTTACTCGCATCGAGTTTAATTGCCCGTTTTTTGGTCACCCAAGAGAGTAGTACAGTACAGAGTAACAGTACTTGTTAGTAAACTTCCGATTTACGAAGACGTTCTGAAGTTTCTTTTCCATGAACATTATATCTTAGCTTTGAAAACAAACAACAGGTCTGTTAGTTTTTCTTAAGTTTCGAATATTGTGGCACAAAGAGTTAAATCTGTGTTTGATAAAGCTTCAATTTCAACTGAACAGTAACGAAATACAAAATTGTTCAGTTAATAAACGTATATCATAATAATTATAGTAACCTTATGAAGCGTGATAAGGAAAAGGAAAAGTTTAATACGACAGGTAAAGATTTAAAAAAAAAAATCTTTGTTACTGCTTACTGTCTCTGCATGTAAGTGCAAAATAACATTAGATTGCAATTGCCAAAAGGTCACTGAGGTTTCCGAGTGTCCTGTGTCTATTATTTATAATGATGATGACCACTCCCATGTTGTTGACAAAAATTAACTTAGAAGAGAAAAATGTGTTAACTATATTTTGATGGGAGGAAGGATAACACTCTCGTTATTGAGAAAGTAAACTCAAAGCAGTTTCGAGGAACCGTAAAAGAGGAACATTGCTCAATGTTACAAGAACCAGGTTCTGTATATGTTGGTCATGTTTCACCCTCTTCTGGGTCTGCTTGAAACATTGCCAATAGCATTCTTTCTTAATTGACTGAAGCTGGATTTTCTCTTTATGAACTGGACGTAATTGGAAGTGATGGCACGGTTACTAATACGGGGTGGAAAACTGGTGTTATTCGCACAATTGTAGAACAAGAGACCACTACAGTGGGGGTATGTCTTTTACATTTCAATGAATTGCCTTTTCGGCTTTTGTTTCAAACTTTAGATGGTAAAACGACTGGGCCAAAATCATTTAGTGGTTCGATTGGCACTAAGCTCAGTAAATATGAGAAACTCCCAGTGATAAATTTTGACAGTGTTGAGTGTGAGATTCCAGGAAATGACCGAAAAATTTTAAGCGAAGATCAACAGTACCTGCTGAACATCAGTTATGCTATAAAGTCAGGCAGCTGTCCTGAAGATTTATGTGTTCGTGAACTTCGCCCATTTTATCACGCAAGATGGTTAACAACGGCGAATAGAGTCCTCCGATTGTATTTAAGTATTGAAACCCCAACAGATGAACATAAGATATTAGTTTCTTTTATCCTAAAGTCATATTTGCCTGTATGGTCCCATATCAAGAAAAGTAAGTACAGGGTTATCCAACCAAGACTAGACAAGGCGATTTTTTGACTTTTCCTGTACTTTTATAAAAAAACTGAAATAGCCATCTTAAGTCATTTTCTCCCGCGAATTCGAATATCTTCAGCAAAAAACAATTGAACATCAAACAAAAGTACTAGGGGTCACTTTGATATTTTTTTAAATGGAACACCCTATATCTTCGAATATTTTTGGATTTAACATAAAATAGCAATTATTTTTTAATAAGTGCATTATAAGTCTAAACCTAATAGTTTCCGAGATATCGACTTTTGAAAAATGACATTTTTCAACTTTGACAGCTTCTAGCTTTCTAACGGTACGCTTTAGAGTAAAACGGCTTACATGTCCCTATCTTACTTTTTTATGATCTTTACAAAAACATGAACTTCCGGTAAAACCGGAAGTACTGTATTTCCGGTTTTTGAGTTACATCCGGTTTAACCGGAAGTTAATGTTTTTGGGAAGATAATAAAAAAGTAAGATAGGGACATGTAAGCCGTTTTACTCTAAAGCGTACCGTTAGAAAGCTAGAAGCTGTCAAAGTTGAAAAATGTCATTTTTCAAAAGTCGATATCTCGGAAACTATTAGGTTTAGACTTATAATGCACTTATTAAAAAATAATTGCTATTTTATGTTAAATCCAAAAATATTCGAAGATATAGGGTGTTCCATTTAAAAAAATATCAAAGTGACCCCTAGTACTTTTGTTTGATGTTCAATTGTTTTTTGCTGAAGATATTCGAATTCGCGGGAGAAAATGACTTAAGATGGCTATTTCAGTTTTTTTATAAAAGTACAGGAAAAGTCAAAAAATCGCCTTGTCTAGTCTTGGTTGGATAACCCGATGGTCTAGAACATGGGCTTGAAGTTATAAATTTGTTAAGATTTCTGGCAGAAAAATTGCTAAAATCATTGACCCAGTTTTTGAGAGAAACACATTTTTTGCCCATCCAGAGAACTTGCTTTTAACTATGTAGATAAAATCATATAATAGAGTTGGGTTTCAGAAGAATTCTAAAGGCTAGAAAGTTATCTTCTAAAAGACAGTCAATCACGAATTTTCAACCACCCAAAACGAATTTCCCAGATACAAACTACAAAGAAATCATTGACTGGAACACCACTACACTTTCAGCATCACCTTTACTGCGAAGAGTAACGGATGCAGAGATTGAATCAAAAGTCAAATCAAGTGAAACGGCGGCTGAGTAGAACTTTGATAAATTCTCATGTCAAACTTAATCAGTTGAACGATGCGTGAAGCTGGTAAGCGAGGCGTCACAAAAAGTCGTCGGCTATATTTCCAGAGATGGTTTTATAAGGACTACATTTCTGTCAAGATCTGCAATGCCAAGTTTTTCAATGAAAATTTGTCAAATTTTGTGAAAAATGTTTTTTTTTTAACGTAAAACGTTAATATTAATTTGTAAGATGAATTCTTGTTTGCTTTATTTATCTCTCCCATACTTTCTACAACTAAATAATGCCTATAGCTCTTTGTTATAGAAGTTAATTCATTTTCCTCCATTTATTGGGGAAATAATTAAAATCGTATATTTTCTCAAAGTTTAGGGTCGATGCGCTACCGCCAGATGTGAAAGTAAATTTTTTTTTCTTAAATTTTACTCAGCTATTCTAGAGGCAAGTTTTCCGCACTATAGCGTAAAAAAAAATAAAAAAAGAATTTTCGGCACTTTTTAATCCGCATCACCTAACAATTAACTAATTTGTAAGTACATTTAGTGGCATACGAAAAACATCATTATTTTAAATTTTATAAATAAATATACCAAAGGATAAACGTAACTCTTTCCATCCACCAACGGAAACAACAATCTCATCTAATCCCAAAGTTCGTCTTACTTTTAGTGTCGCATTTGTTTATCCCATAAAAGTAATCTCTCATTAAGTCTTGACTAGTATTGCTTGCAGATAAACTGATAAACACAGGCAAAACATATAGTCTATAACTATCAGACTAGAAACGCTGCAGCGAGTTTCAAATCATTTTATCGGCACTTAAATTTCGTAAACGAAATAAATCGTCAAATTTGGAACATAGCAGGTTCACAAAATATTTAACAACCAGAAATATATCTTCGGTATATTGATATCAGAATTAATGGAATAGACACATTTAAAATACTTTTACTGGTTATCGATACTGAATCAGGGAATACCCGACGCCGTCGCAATCAGTCAAGCAACTTCTGTTGTGTGGTATTCTGGTAGTTTAGTTTCCGCGAAGGAACATACGCCAGCGCTAGTCTGTTACAGAACATCACCTAACTGGCACCCAAAGTTCAAAATAGCGGTCTTCGATACATTGAATGACAAAAGCTAAGAGTCACAACATTTCTTAATGTAAAGCAAGTCTTCATTCACACAGGCGTCAAGTATCATGGAGTCTCTGTAATGCCAAAGAATGATTGTATCGTCAGAAAAAAAGAGGCACAATGACCGTTTTTAAGAAGTTAGGGAGATCATTAAAATACAACAAGAATAACAGAGGTCCCAAGACAAATCCCTGAGGCACCCTCGCAGAAACTCTCAAATAACCTGAGGCTCTACTCTGGAAATAAACACTCTGGCCTCGTTCTGAGAGGTATGACCGGAACCAATCCAGTACCGATCCTCTTAAACCATATAATTCGCGTTTGAGAATCAGTTTCGTGACGGACGCAGTCAAAAGCCTTAGCCAAGTTGCAAAAAGCCATTAAAAATTAGTGCTCCATTCTTCACCTTCTCCATTTTTAAGCCGCCTGTCGTTCGGTGGTCATGTGGTCTGATGAGATCCTGAATTCCTGAGGACTAAGCCAGTTGAATAAAGCAAGGTAAGTAGATTTATTGTTTACAAAGTTAATATAATATGTTACTGCCCAATACAATAATATAATATGTTACTACCCAATACATATCGTAATAGTAATGTCCGCCATACCAGGAAGTTTATAATCTAACCTATTACACTTCCTTGTCGCCATAGTGATTTTTACATACATAGAAACCTTAGGCTTTTCTAAGGATCTTCTAATTCAGTTGAAAATGATCTTGTAATGATAAAAGATAAAACTCCGTCCCACGTTTGTAATTTTTACAAATTTAAACGGAATCTTTATAATGTCCTTGAATTTATTGACACGAATTGTAAATTATTCTTCAGATCTTAATTTTCATGTTTTCTTGGGTTTCAGGATTATTTGCTTTATTAGACATTAATTTAATTAGAGAAACCTGCCTGACTTGTGTTTAGGTTTAGAGAACTCTGCCTAACATGGGGGCTAAAATCCACCTTGTAAAGCCCTATGACATATGTTAAAAGAAATGCGCTGTAAACATTAACGTTTTTAATTTTTGAACGAAAAAGTTGGGAGAAAGGCAAAAAAATATAGGTTAAAGCAGGTGTCATAAACTCATTTTGCATTTGCTAAGCTTATCCTGGAGAAATTAATAAAATTTGTTATATTTTTAGACATGGAGGACCTAAAATTGTGGGGTATGCCCGAAAACATCATTGATGTTTTACACTCTGTAAATATATATTGTCTCTAAATAGACTTTGTTTAAATATAGTTGTAGTTTTAATTTCGCCCTATCTAATCTTAATATTTTGATGAACAACAAACAAATAACGAGATATTCATTAAGTTTTTAAAACAAATTGCAATTTTTATATGTAAAAAACTTATACTTCTTATTTTGAACAATTATAAATTCCTTGAACATGAATGTACATAAATAATACTGAGTATTTTCATGCATGCTGTACGCCATACATACAGTTTTTATTTTTGCATAGAGAAAAAAAGTTACAAATTACAAATTTTACTAATTGTCCTGAAACCACCAAGATGTTTTCGAAAAATCTAAAAAAATTTATTGGCAGTAAGGGAAAACCACAAACAAGCAATTTTTCTTTGCAATATTTGACAATTGTAAGGAGGACGTATATCATGGAAACACTCAGCACAATATGCACATTTGTTAATAAATAAAATTGTTTAAGATCAGGAAATATTGGTTTCCATATAAGATTTAAATGATCTCATTAAAGGATTTCACGTACACCCGGTGAAATACCCTTACTCTTATGCAGAGAGAAAATAGTAATATTTTTAGATTTAAGATCACAATTAAAAATAGCCTTTCTGAAATGGAAAAACAATTATCTCTGAGTTTGGGATATTTATTATTCAACATAAAACCTATTTACACACAAACTACGGTAAGAACTATTATATATTAATACGACATAATTTCTTTTATTATAAGTGCACAAATTAAATAAGGAAATAAGAACACATTTTTGGGTCACTTTGAGATCATATTTCTTCGCCACATTATGAAAGTCAATTTGCTCTTGATTAGAAACCAACAGCCTTACGTTAAGACATGATTTTTATGTGTGTAGGTCATTCTTCTCTACCCGCAGTTTTGACCGTTTTTGTAGATTATCCTTGTTATATTGTAAAGGTATTGTTTATGGCTCGCCTAAACGAAAATGTACGGTATATTTCATGTTAAACTAGCAATTTGATCTTTTTTTTCCACAAATTGTGAATAAACTGACACCTGATTAAGCTTAATTAGTTTATAACTATATTTTAGGTATACTTCAGTTACCTACAATCTGTTAAAAATAAATAAAAATGTTCTACAGTTTCGAATTTGCAATGTCTTTTGGAGTATTTATACTTATTTTAAGTGAAGAACACTATATCCATTTCATTTTCTTTTCTGAATCTGTGCTCTCCCGGCACTTCTAACACAAGCCTAGACAAATTTGCATCGTTACAAAATGTAATATTTTTAGAAACAAGAAAGAAAACCTTGTTTATTTTTTAAATAATATTGTCGGCATATGTCAAAAATATCTTTAAATTATTATACTATTGAACGAGATATTCTACTGATTTAGCTTATGCTGTGGTTGAGCCGGATATATAAGCACCCAACAGATTAGTAGGAATATTCTCCGAAGCTTCAAAGTTATCAAACTTTACTGCAAAGTAACTTGGTTATCATCTTCTTGGCCGTAATTTGGATGGGAGTAAACCACTTAACGATGACATAAAAACTTTACGCAGGTTTGTAGGCGAAACTTAAATTAAATCGTGTAATGTACATGCTACAAATTTTAAAAGCTCTTTAACTAAAAATATGTTGTTACACATAATATAGTTTATATAAAAAAATGAAACAAGCTGTATGTACAACAGTTGAAAGAAAAAATAAATTTTAACTCAAGTTAATTGCGTCGTAGCGTGAAGCTAGCTTACTATAAGCTTGCTGTTTATTCTCTCCGAGTGCTTTAAGATGTTTTTCTATTTGGGAATCATAAAGTCTTCATTATGGGTTTCAATTGGGTTGCATAAGCAATCATTTTAAACGCGCATTTTTTTGTTTTGTTCCTGTTGGTAACAACACAACATGAATGTTTTGAAATTTCATGGCACACCTACTTTTTGTTTAAGAAATATTTCGGTAGTGGTGAACTTAACAATCTGTTTTATACCCATGGATGGGACTATCTTTAGAAGTGATACATATTTTATAAAAAGTTTCAATTACAAGAAATTAAATGAATTATTTAAATTGAAATGTTGTTTTACTGGTTGCATAATACTGAATATACGTGGGTATATCTTTACTAAGATCACGCTCACGCTGCTTTACATACATCCACAAACAACATAACCTAGAAAATATGCGACTGTGGTTTACGTATATTTATTTATTTCAAGCTCAAAAGACTATAATATTAGACTATTAAAATAATAGTGAGACAAAAGTTTAATAGTGCTTATTTAGTTTATTTAGTTACAATTATAAACACTGTGGTATTTTCCTCAATTTTATTTCTCTAAAGAAACAGACTTGGGAAGAGATTAGTGATTATTGTAATCTTTACTGTTACTGTTGAATGTTCGGTGGCGTTTATGGTTATCCCTGGAATATTCTGGGTAGACACAATATTTTGTGTGAGACCTTGCTCATTTATAATTAATCTAGTCGTTCCACTTGACGTTACAGATGCTGTAGCTGTGGTATTTTGGGATGTACGTGATAAGCAAGGTGGAGATACACCGTGTGAAGATTGTGTGGACAAAATATTTGCAACTTCAACCATGCTTTCCATCGAAGTTTCGATGTAACCTTCAGCCACTGCTGAAGACTTCCAGCCACCATGCTTCCTAATAGTGTTCAAGTCACCCCCACTATTTGCTAAGTGTGTAACACTGTAACGTCTAAAACAATGTCCTATAAATAACTTGGGATTTGGTAATTTTAAATAAGAAGCAATAACAAAAGGAGCTTTGCCAATTGTCTTAAGACCAATAGGAGTGTTAATGCGGTGTCCGTCTCTATTAGTCAAGAAAAATTTGCGACTTGTCATGTGATTTGGTCTGAGACTAAATACTGTGTAACCATTTGTACCCAGTCACTATTTGTTATTATAAGCTGACTGGTTATGTAATTTTTAGTTTTGGGCACATGTACAATGATTATATCGTCTCTAAATTCAATATCATCTACTGACATATTTGTAATTTCTTCTCTGCGGCAGGCACCATTATAGCCCAATATAAGAATAACCTGAAATTTATATTCAAGATCACCTACATTTATTATGGGTTAGTTTTTTTTTGTCGGTACCTATTGTTTTTTTGTTTGAGATAAACGTATATCGTTGCTAATGCTGAGAAAGTTATTTTCAAGCAAAAATTTTGGGAATCGTTCCAATCTTGTTAACTACATTCTTATTTAATGCAATACTTACTTTGATTGCTAGATATATTTTATCATCAGCTTGTCGAATGAAGCGATTAATTTGCTCAATCTCTAAAATTTTTAATTTTTTTGGCTTCAATATATCAATATTTCTATATATATTTAAACAACTTCTTAACATTGGGTATTTAGACCACATCGATGAAGCCTTTTTAATTTTACTTTCTTTGTTAAACATTTTCTGAAATATCTTTTACACTATTTTGCTCACACCATAGCTCACAATCTGCATATTCTTTTTAATAGGCATTGCGAGATTTCTTCGGTAAGAGATTATTTAAATTATTTTCCGCGATTTCTCGTAGTTCTCGTGGGGTATGTCTTCCATCTTAGCTCATTTCTATTGGTTTTTACTACTAAATTATTAAATAATATTTAATGATGCAATATAGCAAAAAATGACAATTTATTAAAAATATGTATTAATTTTCAACTAATGGTGGCTGGGGTGCCTAATTGTTTTTTCTGTAACATAGTGTTGCCAACCTCAAAAAAAATAAAAATTTTTACTGGAAATTATTAACTACATTTTTTTTTTAATTTCCTTTAAAATGACCCAAGTAGAAAAAGTATTATTAAATATTCGTTTCATAAGACATTTTAGAGCACACATCTTATTAGGACACTCCCCGATACGCGGCTCGTGTCCTAAACAGACGCGTGCTCTAAAATTTTGTCTTATGAAACTTATGTTTTGTTATACTATTTTAAATAATCGAATTTTTTCCTTTATTACGTCGATTAATACAGATACATTGATTACAAACTATTGACCAAAAATGGTATATGATCAGACTTTAATTAGTTTGACAAGGTTATGGTATTAAACTGCCTATCTCGGTTCGAGTGATGCCTAGGCCCTTGCTTGATAGCTAATCGTGCTTTTCATTTCTTTGTCAATGTTTGAGCACAATTCCTACACTTTTTCCTGTTGGATGTCTTCAGGGCAGTTTAGGAAATCTTCCGGGGTTTCGGTACTATTATTGTATCTCAGCGGCTTCCTTCAATTTCCCCTGCACAATGAAAATGCATACTTTGCTTGCATCTTTTCGAACTTATTACAATAAGAAAAAGTCGCGTTTCCTTATCCTCTTGCGAATGAGTTTGTGTAAATCAAGATAGTACATTTGATTTTATCTATTTTAATCCACCCGTCTAACTTCAGTGGCAACCCTTTTCTGTTCGATAGGTTGTCACGTAGTGTGAACAATAGCTTTTAATTGCGAAGGCACTAGGTCGTGATCCGAAGCAATGGATACGTACTACCTTCCTTTCGTCGTTGGCTGCATTGGACGAGACCTGGTTTGACATGAGTATAAACCAAGAAAATACACCGAATACCTATATTGATCGAGACACCTTACGATATATAGGATATATAAAAGTTTTTTTCACTTATTTACTCATAGTAAAGGTTTCAAAAGAAAAAGGAGTTATACACTATGTTGTGAAATTTAGAGGTTTAAAGTTATGCAATATAATAAAGAGCTCAATTATCAAATAGCTTTTCAGACCCAAAGATTTATGTTTAAAGCGTGTATAATCTAGAGGATGATTCTAGAACCTTTACATGTTCATCTGCAATATAATATGGTTGTACAAAATGGTGACCGGTTGTCGAGTTAGCTTTGCAGTAATCAATAAAGTTAAAATAGGTTAAAACGTTAGTGAAAAAGGTCAACTCAAATCGATTAGAAAGGTAAAAATGCAATTTTAAGATAAATGAAAACTATGTAGGTGTTAAGCAAGCCAAGTGTTGTTATTTAACTTGCGTCAACAGTTCATGAGGCTTTTATGTTCCTCGATTGTAGGTTAATTTCACTGATTCTTTCATTGACCGAGTAATTTGGCGTTTATTTCTCCAAATCACACAAAACTGCTTTAGTACATGATTTTACAATAACGTACTATAACATAACTATTCACTACGATTTTACAATCAAACTAATCACTATATTTGTTTAGTACATTTGCTGGGTGCCTTTTTTTAGGCAATGCTATTTGTTTCACTCCGACGGAGAGAAAACCACGTGCGTTTGTTGACATACGACTTGGCTTGATCTTAGCCCAAAGTGTAGTGTGTTTGAAGAAGGAAAACTATATCATCTGACAGCAAGGTAACGCCCCCGCTGTCACGACGACTAACCAACAATGCATTCTGATAGGCCACACAACCGCCATGTTTTCTCCCAACCAATCGGACGGCAATAAACAAACTGTACCATGCCGTGTCATCCTCCTAGAGCGTCAAAACGCCGTCAAAGGGATTTCGAATATAGAATATTCTAAAAATATACTTTTAACATCTAAACGTGGAACATTGCTTTTTCCTGGAATAACGGTCGACTAGCCGTTTATTATTTAGGACATATTATATGTATTTTAAAGATAATATTTGCAAGTTTTATGCCTATCCCGGCGATAACACTATATTCGTTCAGCAAACATTGATACATTTTGCTCCTTTATTAAAATAATATTGAAATCAGATTGACAATATAACAGTAGTATTGATTCTAAAAACATTTGTCGCATTTAATTATATTATTTTTAATACATTTGGATGATCGTTTCCCCAACAATAGGTATCAGAATAAATTATTTATACAAGCCTGCAAACCACCACGACTTCTGCTGCAACAGTTAAGTCAGCATGGGGTCGGAGGTAAACTTGGGGACTATTCTTTGGGCGCCATTTTGAGCTCTAGCATATGGGTGTAGTTTGAATCATCTCTAAGTGCCAACTGGAACCATAAGGTAGCTGTTAGGCTTACCTCGCCATAAAGTGGGTACTAAAAACCCATGTGGTTAAGACCTCACCTCAATAAATGCCGAAAGGCAGAATAACGACAAAGCCTTGGCAAAAACACTTGGTATACGTAAAACCCTAAAACTAACAAAAAAAGAATCCCTAATAAAAACATCAACAATATTTACGATCAAATGAAAGAGACTTAAGGTAAGCGCGCATTTATTCGCATCGGACGGACGCATCGGACAGACGGAACGAGAAAAATTATTACATACATAGTTTTAACTAGTCAGCAAAGACTACCCTCTCCAACATAGTTTTAAATATGATAGAACATTCGTTCGCATCGAACGCATCGTAGGGACGGAATTCCGTCCCGAATTATTTAAAAAGAATTAAATCCGTGGATACGATACGTACGGATGATGTATTGAGTGTGTTTGTACCACAACAAATTACAATGGACGATGGTTTGTTAATAACTTTAGTAACACAATATGAAGAACTTTATAATTTAAAACATAAACATTATAGCAACCAACAGAGGCAGCAGAATATTTGGGAGGAAATTGGGCAAATAATGAAACAAGCAGGTACGTAGTTAAAACAGTTTTTATTTATAGTATTTTAGATCACCCAAGAAGATGAATCTCTTATAGATTTCCAGATAAGGGGATACAGTATTTTATTTTGAACTCCAAACTTTGGACAGATTAGATTTAAGTAAATATTCTTTCTTGTCGAACTTTATTGATTTGCCACTCTACAATACCTGTGGACGAATTAAAATAATTCCTGAAGGTATCTCTAACCTGTAATGCCTCTATGGCTGGAATACCACCAATACCGCGAATATTTCTCAAGCCTTCCATATTATCAATAGTAATAGCCATATCAGTTTCATTCCAGTAACATGTGTCGTTTCTCAGATAATTGTGCAAACAACAACAGGCGGAAACAACAATATTTAAGTGTTCAGGTGACATACATAATTTTCTCTCAAAAATTCGAAACTTTCATACTAAAATTCCAAAACTATTTTCAGAAATATTTCGCGCTCTGCTTAACCTACAGTTAAAAATCTTCTTTGTTTCATCTACTCTAGTTTGATCAACAGAGTAGGGCCTCATTAAATTTTTGCCAAGTGGAAAAGCCTCGTCACCTATTATAACGTAAGGTAATATCTCTTGGCTTCCTGGTAATTGCCTATTAGGTGGCAAATGCAGCTCATTTTTTTTCATAGCTTTTCTCAATGTAGATGACGCGAAAATACCGCTATCTGAATTTTTTCCGTACGCTCCTACATCAACCGAAATAAATCTGTAGTTGGCATCAACTAGCGCCAATAATACCACACTAAACGTTTTTTTATAACAAAAATAATTTGAGCCACTGTTTGGAGGAGCTTGCATAATAACATGTTTTCCGTCTATTGCACCTACAAGATTCGGAAAATTCCATTTATTATAAAAGTTTTGCGCAATTTCTTTCCACCTATTTTCATCTGGATTTGGCATAACTATTTGTTGTAGTACTTTCCAAATTACTTGACAAGTAGAGTAAACTATTTCACGCACTGTTGTTTCACCCAGCCGATAACTGAAATGTAGTGATTTGAAGGAGTTTCCAGTAGCCAGAAATCTAAAAAAAAAACAATTTTTTTTTTTAGGTAACGCCTGCAGAGAACGATGGATTAGAATAAGAGATAATCATCGAAAAGCTCTTAAATTACGCCAAACCAAAAGCGGACAGGCTGCCACAAATATGAAGCCCCCAAAATTTTTCAAGGAGCTGACGTTTTTAATTCCATATTTATTTGAAGAAGAAGATAGAATTTCAAATATCCCAGCACTGGAAAACACTTTAAATTCAGAGGATGAAATAAATGAGGCGACTGAAGAGAATTCACAAAATTCATTTCCTGAAGTTCAAAGCCCAAAAACCTATGACGTTCAAGAAAGAAATTCTACGTCCTCGGCTGCATCAAATCGAAAGTATACAAAGCGTGCACTCCCTAGAGATTCTACTTCAAATAGTTCTGTTGTTTCAGTGTTTCAGGACTATTTAACAAAAAACCAAAAAAAAATCCTGTTTGTGAAGATCCACTTATGAACTTTTTTGTATCAATGGCCCAAACCGTTCTAACATTTCCATTAACAGATCAAATAGAAATAAAACGAAAACTATTTGAAAATGTAAATGCGGTAGAAATGAGAATTGCATCAGCTAATTCAGCACCTATGATACACGAATGTTATAATCATGCTGGTTCCGCAATTATGCCGCATTCTCAGCATCAGGAATACATTCCACAACAATCTACTTCTACAAATTCAGCACCAACGGTAGGTCAATTTTATAACAATGCAGGTTCTGCAATTTTATCGCGCTCTCAACATGAGGAAGACATTCCACAAGAGTATACATATTTTTTAGAATTAAAATTAGGCTAACTAACTATCCTTGACGTTGTTAATTTTGTGTTAATTTTGTAACTGCTGTTCAAATAAAAAGAGTATGCCTTACCTTAAACAAAGTGCTAGTCTTTCAGCTGGTCCGATCGATTCCCGAAAAGTACTATTTTGCTTCTCTATGCGTGGACGTAACATATTTAAAAGATCTTCAAACATTTTATGACTCATCCCAAAGTATTGGAAAAATTTTACTTCATCCATTACCAAATCGTTAAACAAAGTATGAAATTCTCCGTAGCGTTTTCTCTTCAGATTTATATTATGGGCCCAAATTCGTTTTTTTCTTTTCTTTCTCTTTGCTCTTCATCTGCAAATGCTAATGCAATTGCAAATATATCTTCTTTGGAACTGCTCATTTTACACTGCACAAAAACAAAAAGGGAGGAAAGAAATTGCCTAGATTGCACTGAAAATACGGCAAGCAAATCCGAATATAATGTGCGATGGCGACCAGAATATTACGATTCGTCCGCTGCGTACGCTGCGTACAAATGCGCGCTTACCTTTATAGTCCGCCTTACGGTTCCTTGGCTATAGAAGGAATGCGAATAAAAAAAAAGATTCATTTACCGGGTCTGGTAAGTTTATCAATAAATTTTAAATAAAAATAACCTAATTTTATGATGATTAGACCGCGTATGCATTTTTTCCCGCCGGCCGCTTCTAGTCGATGAAATAAAACTGTTGTGGACGCATGAATAAAATGATGCCCAAAAAATGTTTCTTCCACTTCGTTTTCTTTACCTATTGCCACTGAGAGTGGACAGAGGTGTAGTTTAATTACTAAAATAAGAGGAAATAAATTTAGTTTATTAACTTATAAAATATTTATATGAACCGAGGCACCGCACGCTTATGCCGCTACAGTTAAACCTGACTTTTTTATGCCTTTTACCCCCCTGTCTCCTCAGCCGTCGTAGCCACAGACTCGTTAGGCGGACTATACCTCTGTATGGGGAGTAAAGTGGTCTTTTCCAGGAAGACACAATACGGTGTTGCTTTCTTCTTCGAGGTCCGAAACGAGAACCCACGAGCATACTTTATCTCGCAAAGCGAGAGCTGACCTGTCAAATCAAACGTTATTGCTTAAATTAAATGAAACCTTTGAGACACCCTACGATGGATCCGGATACTTTAGGTGACTGAAAAGCAGCATAACATCATTTTTTTCCCGAAAAGATAAATGTCTATTTATTTATTTTCATGCATGTGCACAAAAGAAATATGTTTGTCCCTTTTCTTTCCGTCAGACCCAATCCTTGGAAGCGTTTCGCCGTATTACGGCTCCTCGGCAAGGCTATAGAGTCTGATGAAAAGGATAGGGACCTTACAGTGTTGTCCACACATAATGTATATGTACATATGTGAGATGTTGCACGTGCCGACATCTCGTAGCAATCGAGCTGTCCACCCAACCAGACCAGCGAGGTCTTAGAGAAGACCAAACGCTGGAATATTAAAGAAAGATGTTTGTCCCTTTTCTTTCCGTCAGATCCTTGGACGCGTTTCGCCGTATTCCAGCGTTTGATCTTCTCTAAGACCTCGCTGGTCTGGTTGGGTGAATAGCTCCATTGCTACGAGATGTCGCCACGTGCAACTTCTCACATATGTATAATTCATTTATTGCTATTCGTTCATATTGGCCGCTACCGTGGCTGTAGCCGCGTCTGTGTGTGTAAGCCTTTAATCAGGGCCATATATAAATGCATATACAGGGTGTTCATTTGAAAACTTCCCGCCACGGATTTATCGAAAACCACTGATTAAAAGGAAAAACGCCGAGACACGTCAAAAGATTTGCCAAAGGGGACAACTTTTTAACCAAAAACTACTTCACCCCCTTTTACCCTCTGCCCCATCGGTCATTTAAAATTTTTAAGGGGATGACCCCGGGGGGCAGAAGGTAAAAGGGGGTGAAGTAGTTTTTGGTTAAAAAGTTGTCCCCTTTGGCAAATCTTTTGACGTGTCTCGGCGTTTTTTCTTTTAATCAGTGGTTTTCGATAAATCCGTGGTGGAAAGTTTTCAAATGAACACCCTGTATGTTATAAGTTAGTTTTTAGCTTAATAACGTTTTTCTTTTTATTTTAAATAAATATTTTCCAATTATTGTTTGTGAATTGCGACTTGAATTTAAATAAAAATTGCTTTACATTAATCGTTGATGATCAAAATGTTTGAAACTTAGTAAAGTAACAGTGTCAAAGTCTCAGATTAGAAAACTTATGATTTTGATTGTTTTAAAGTTTTAAACACTTGCGTATCTTAGGACTTAGGAGTCAAATATATTATTTATACCATATAAAACTAATTTTCTTAAACTAAGGTAACTTAAGACAACGCAACTTTAGCTATAAATAAAACTTTTGATTTGAGCAAATAATTTAAATAATAAAAGCAATCCAGGAAATAACATGTTTGCTTCCTCAAACCACATAAACTTTCAAAGTTAGTTCTCTTTGGCACACTTCAAGGTAAAATGCATCCCCTCGAAAGTTTCATATTTTGCCGCAAAGTGGGTATCGCGTACACAAATAAAAAACCCATAAAACGTCATAAAAACTCGAACTGAAACGGTAAAAACCAAAAGTTGTAATTTTTGTTTCATTGTATGCTTGTGTAGCGTGACAGCTATATGCAATGGAGGAACATCGGCATCGGCCAGTTTTTCTCGTAAAATTTAGACGAGTTCAAAACTAAAATAAGTTAATTTTTTTATAGTCCAAGAGTTCCTGTTTTTTTTTTTAAACTTTAGTTTTTAAAAGACATTTAAGTTGGTTTTCATCAATTCGCAAAAAAGACACTCTATATTATACCCAAGAACCCTATTTAAATAGATTAAAAAATATATTTTTTGTATGTAACAATAATCACAATTCGTGATCTATCAAACTTTAAACTTCTAGTTTTGGGTTTTCTTTTATCCGCAAACTTTTGAATTTACTATTTTTATTTTGATTATTAGTTTTTTCAAACCATTACTAGCAGCTCAAGGAAGAACCCCCCGCTAATGGCCAAATCAGGTGGTAAATTCTGTCATTCATCATGATTCATCGGAAAACCTAAAGCCTTTTACGGACACCTAAACTTAACAATGCCTAATGGGCAAGATATTAAAAATACGGACGCAGTCATTAAAATGTTGGGAAGCTTATGATTTTTAAAACTTATCTAACTTAATAAACAATTCAGAGACGAAATCTTAACAAAAATATTGTTTGCTCTCTGACTATAAACGAGTTTGAAACTTTAGCCGCAATGTTTTTCTTTATTTTTATTTAAACGAAGGACATTTCTAACGAAGTTTCCTTCCTCTCCTAGTATGACTTTATGTCCTTGACGTTTTAGTGGTTGGCGTCTCAATTGCGAATTTGCGGATTTTTGCTGCATAAATTTAAATTTAGTTTCAAAAGGGAAATTGTATTAAAATATTTAGTAATATTTTTCGTTTAAAATGATAGCATGGTCACAAGAGGGTAGCATTTATTTTATTGGTATATCACATAAAATCCTTTAAAGTAGAGTGGCGCAAATAGGGAACTATGGGGCTTCAACACATCCCAAGCTATGTCCCAACTACAGACAAGGATAACAATGAAATTAATTTCTTGATTACCTTGGTATACTGATAAAATTCATTAAAAACAGGACGTAACGCTTATGGTTCTTTGTGATTTTAACGCTAAAGTAGAAATAGAAACGGGTCATGAATAAGCCGAACTAGATAACTATTCAGTATTTAAACTAAATTATCGACATGATTCTAATGAAAATCCCCAATAAAAGAAATAAAGAAATAGAACGGAATGTACCACCAGATAGTACACATTTTACCCCAAAACACTGATAAATAAACAATAAAAGATTAAATTGAGCTTTATAAAATTAAGAATCACTTTACACTAGAATTAGTAAGTCGACCAGAGAGCTCGGTAACAATCTTGGAACTGATTCTACTGCGTTCTCGAAATAAACTTGTGGCCCTAATACCATACCCCTTGTCTCCCAAAATCCCAACCTTTTAACTTTAACCCAATCAAAACTCCCAAAACAAGTAATGGTCGTTCCCGCGTCACATCACAAGTGTAACAGCACTTCTAACGTTCTAAAACCTTATTATTCTTAGGCGGTTCACCGATAGATGGGTCACCTAGTCCACGGAAAGGATATAATTGAAAATTTTTATTTCCTCTAATAGAAAATGACTTAGATCTATAATTTATACATAACAACAAAATCCTAATCTAATTATACATAAAAAGAGTTAGAAATCATTTAAAAAAAGCTACAAAGTCGTTTTTGCTTGTTTACTGTGTTGTTCAGGTGTTAAGTAGGAAAAATAAACAGATCTAAAACTTTTGTACAGCGTGCATAGGGCAGATACCGGTTTCAGTCTCAAAATTGCAGCTTTATCTATTTTTCTTTTAATATCAAACTATTTGATTTAATTTCCGCGCATTCTTTGTTTTCGAGAACCGTTGCATGTAATAAAAAAACCCATGTGTTCTCCACTTCCTAAACTAAACCCTAGTGGGTAAAGATATTTTCCAAGAAAGGTACTGTTTCGAGCAAATTTATGGTTTAAGTATCCTATAGAATATTTTCTTTTAAACTGAAAACTTGTCGATCTTAGAGATATTTATGGTTATTGCTTTTTCAGTCAGGAAGTACCATAACGAATGAAATTAGGTCCAAAAAGAAGTAAGATCTATATTACAGAAAAGATGTTCTATCGTTTGATTTACTGTTTAGCTTTTTAAAAGATAATAAAACCCTTGCTTACCCCAAATACGGGCCACATGGTAACGTATTTCTTGGGAAAGTTCTTCCAGTAAAGCAAGCCTTCTAAATACAAATAAAGTAAAATAAAATATTCTATGCTGTTACACATCGCTTTATACATCTGAATAACTGAAATTAGTACGGTAAATCACTTATAACGTTGAATATGTTAAAATATACTGTAAAATAGTTTAGTATAATGGCTTAGTTTTAGCATGTGTTTTAGCTTTAGTCTCTGAGCAGTGTGCAAAGTAGAATTTTACCGAATTACATAGATATTAATCTCGAAACCCACAGCAAATGTAACACAGAGTAATCAAAATTAGGACCAACACAGCCTAAAATGAGGTACGATTTTACACAAGGACGTGAGACCACAGAGTGGCGGTTATACCACAACTACAATAAAATGCTTAGAACATACCTGAAAGTAACAATATTACAAATTCAACATATGAAAGAAAACACTAATTGTTTTTTGATTTTCACTTTAATATGTCAACATGGCACGTGTTTCACCGTCACAGCGGCTTCTTCAGATGTAAGGTATTAAAAACAGATATCCTAATATATAGGTCTAACTACAGGTAGCGATGGAAAAACATTAAGGTACTAATTATTATATTGACAATAATAACTAGACGTCCTAACGACAAAGCTTTGAATTTAACAAAGGAGAGGTATAAATATCTTGTTTATCATTTAATAAATATGGGGAATTTTTCAGTTTGTTAATTTCCAAGGATTCAAAGAGATTTAATTTTAATCCTTTTGGTTCCAGATGTAATATGTTATAGTCTTTATCAAAATTATGATTTTCTGTTATTAAATGATCCGCGTACGTGGAATGTTTATTATTTTTGGTAAAAGAATCAAAGTGATCTTTAATTCTAGTTGTAAAAGACCGACCAGTTTGACCAATATATGATTTTTCACAAGAACCACAATTTAATTTGTAAACTCCACTTTTGTTATCTTTCGCTGTTTTATCCTTATTGTTTTTAATGATCTTGCTCAAGTTATTGTTAGCTCTACCTATGAATGTTAAAGTTGTATATTTAGATTTTTCTTTTGTTATGGGCTTAATTTCATTTATCGCTTTTTTATATGACATTCTAGAGTGTATTTTATCTATTATTTTATGATTGTAACCGTTATTGGACGCTATTTGTTTTATTAAATTAAATTCTTTATTAAAATTTTTCTCGCGACATAGGGACATTAATTAAGAGGTGGACCATGCTATTATATGCTGCTAGCTTATGTTGAATAGGGTGATGTGATTTATAGTTAATTGTTAGATCAGTGCGGGATGGTTTATGATAAATTGAAAATTCAAATTTATTATTGGTTTTAATAATGGTTAAATCTAGAAAATTGATGAAATTATTATTCTCGGATTCTAGTGTAAAATTAATTTTTGCATGTATAGAATTTAAGTAATTAAAAAAGGTAGTAAGTTGTCTATTAGTTCCAGAGAAAGAAACTAGAATGTCATCGACATATCTATACCACAATTGGCAATATTTAAAAAGATGATGTGACTCAATAATATTTTCAAGATTGTTCATAAATATTTCGGCTAAAATCGGGCTTAGTGGGTTACCCATAATTAATCCGTCTTTTGCAGCATAAATTGTATTATTAAATTGAAAGTAATTCTGGTCTAGACATATTTCTAGCAAGTGAATAATTTCATTGATTATTATTATGTTAACATTCTTAGAGTAGAGCAGTTTTTTAACTAGTATAATAGTTTCATGAGGTGGTATACTAGGAAATAAGTTTGTAACATCAAAAGAGATTAATTTAGAATTATTCGATAAGTTAAGATTTTTAACTTTATTGATGAGTTCAAAAGAATTTTTAATACTATATTTGGGTTTAAAATCACAATACTTATTAATTAGATAAATTAAACGATCCGAGAATAATAATTCCATCAATTTTCTAGATTTAACCATTATTAAAACCAATAATAAATTTGAATTTTCAATTTATCACAAACCATCCCACATTGATCTAACAATTAACTATAAATCACATCAATTTATTCAACATAAGCTAGCAGCATATAATAGCATGGTCCACCGCTTAATTAATGTCCCTATGTCGCGAGAAAATTTTAATAAAGAATTTAATTTAATAAAACAAATAGCTTCCAATAACGGTTACAATCATAAAATAATAGATAAAATACACTCTAGAATGTCATATAAAAAAGCGATAAATGAAATTATGCCCATAACAAAAGAAAAATCTAAATATACAACTTTAACATTCATAGGTAGAGCTAGCGATAACATAAAAAGTTTACTTAATAAACAAAACATTAATATTTCATATAAAACTAACAATAACTTGAGCAAGATCATTAAAAACAATAAGGATAAAACAGCGAAAGATAACAAAAGTGGAGTTTACAAATTAAATTGTGGTTCTTGTGAAAAATCATATATTGGTCAAACTGGTCGGTCTTTTAAAACTAGAATTAAAGATCACTTTGATTCTTTTACCAAAAATAATAAACATTCCACGTACGCGGATCATTTAATAACAGAAAATCATAATTTTGATAAAGACTATATATTATATCTGGAACCAAAAGGATTAAAATTAAATCTCTTTGAATCCTTGGAAATTAACAAACTGAAAAATTCCCCATATTTATTAAATGATAAACAAGATATTTATACCTCTCCTTTGTTAAATTTAAAGCTTTGTCGTTAGGACGTCTAGTTATTATTGTCAATATAATAATTAATACCTTAATGTTTACCTTAGGTTTTTCCATCGCTACCTTTAGTTAGACCTATATATTAAGATATCTGTTTTTAATACCTTACATCTGAAGAAGCCGCTGTGACGGTGAAACACGTGTCATGTTGACATATTAAAGTGAAAATCAAAAAACAATTAGTGTTTTCTTTCATATGTTAAATATGGATTTTCATCAAGTAACGGTCGAAACTATAAGACCATTACAAATTCGTCAAAATTATTTCATTATTTTATTCCAAAAAACAAGGATCGTCGTTTGGCGTGTTCTTATCCTTATGACCTTTCAAGAAATATTGACCCGTACGCGAAGGAATTATATGTTTTTACGAATCGACAATTAAACATACCATAAATTAATTTTATGGGTAATATTTGGCAGTGTAAACATAAACCATTCCAAATATGTGCAATTTAAGCTACGAGACAACCCTGTTAGCGGCGATATTTATTTCGGACAACGCAATTTAATTACATGCTTAACTGTGTCGTCAGAATGGCCGAGCTTCGAGCCGTCTTCAACCGCAATTCAATGCGGTCAGCACGATTTAATTCGGACCCGAAGTGATATGGCACGCAAAGAGGGACAATAAAAGCAGAGGCGGTTTTATGTAGGCCCTATTATGGGCTGGGTCCTTCCAGAATCTCCGAGTTTAATTATCGGTACCCCATAAACTGGATAACGGAGGCTGTTTTAACAGATCCGTACTCGATTATCTAGAAAAAGTTATCTAATAGAACCAATCTTATTTTGTTATAATATCATGAATAAACGGGTCGCGCTCGCTGAATTCTGAAAACAGCGCAAAAACTAAATAAATTCGACCCGCCGTGTATCATAACTCTATAAATTGTGTAAACTATTAGGAAAATCCTAAAATTTCTTTGTTGACGAATTTATTAACAAATTAAATACGAAAAGTATACAGGGTCTCCTAGCTTAGTTGTTAAGGCGACGGCTTCGGACACACAGGGACTAATGTAGGTTTACCTGGATCTGGCAAAACAGTTCGTCTCCGTTTGGCTTTTAGTGTTTCGACGTGGCGTTGCAGTCTGACGTCGTGCAAAATAAGGGAAGAGTAAAAAATAATCTGCATCCAAAATCCCCAATTCACGCCGGTTACATATTATCTCGTTGGGGAAGCATGAAGTTACGTAGGTTACAACTGGCAACTTAAGACCACACGAAACCAGAGGTTGATAGCGCTTGGAGGGTGCAGGCCGGGATGGTTGTCTTGATTGAGAATCATGGATCGGAACCCACGATAAGCGAAGAAGAGGTAAAAATCCAAAAATACAAAATTCTTACAAGCTCTAGTAGAATTCGGTATGCTAAAGAAATTCTATTAATAGTATTTAAAAAAAAAAATCCTGATATTGCGGTATTAGTCCTTCGCAACTATGTAATATTCCTATAAAATAAATGCATTATTTGTACGAATTATTTTATAATTTTAATTAGCTTAAGCTTCGGCCTTTAGGCCTTCCAAACTTTTATGGAAAACTAGATTATAACATATCTTATATACGCTTTTGGATTAAAAGTATTTTTACAGCTCGTGATTTCTTGCTCCGCTATGCGTCCTACCTAGTTAAAAGAATTAATTTGGAGTATTTTATTTTAAAGGTGTGTTTAAAAGAATGTTTAGGATTTTTAAACCCGTAAGCACCGCTTCAGTCCTAAGCTCACTTATTGTAAGGTACTGGGTGATCTGTTATATTTTGACCACCCACCTATTAACATAGTAGGCGTAGACAAAATAATAATAATGACCTATTGAATGTGCGGCAATTGTTTACGTCTAGTTTGCCTACTAGATATAAATTAATATCCGCGAGCAAATTATTCTAGTTAAGAATAATAGATAGATACTACAAAAAGATAAAAACAATATTAATGAAATTTAATATTAATATCGACAGAAAACGAAAACCGACCAACTTTACCTACATGTCTATTAGAAGAACTAAATTTTTGCAGATATAACTAGTAGATAAACTGTGGAAAATGTATAGTTACCTAATAGAAGCAACAATACATCATTACAAATGCTCGAAATGACCCCCGCTTGCATCAATTAATTCTTGATACCCCGGTTTTAATTTATTAATTGTCGCAGTTATCCAATCGTGATGGTTAATATTAATATTTTTTATTTAGTTGGTGATGTGGTGGTATTAGTTTTTATTATTATTTAAAGAAATCTGAAAGATTTTAAACTTTTCTTCTTGCGAATACCCAATTTTTGTGACAAAATGTAAATGATTTGATAGATTCGTAAAATATAAACATTTGCCGCATATTCAATGGGCCAGTATTATTTCCTCTACGCCTACTTATTTAAATTGTAATTATTAACACAGCCCACTAAAATAGACCATACAAACCATATATAATTAAAATTAAAATTAAATTTCTCGTCAAAAGAGCATATAATATCCATTTAAGAAAACATTAAGTTGTAAAATATTTGCCATTTTTGATTTTCATTTGTTTCTTCTTATCATTTTCTAAAAATTCATGAAATACCCTACAACTTTAGTACCTTAGGTTTTTTAATATCTCTTCAAATGAATGAGTTAGGTGGATGGGTGTTCGAAACATAACAGATCACCCGATACCTTAAAATGTTAAGTGTTGAATGGTATGCATATTTAAGAAATTAGGGAACTTAAGCCAAGTAAGAAACACATCTGACAATATGGTCGTTTTAATTTTCAATTTTCACCCCTACGATCTGTTTTGCACTAAACCCTGTATTTAATTAAGCTCAAACAAATATTATTATTTGATTTTTTTGTTATTTATTGCGCTAAAGCATGAACACCGCAGAAAAAGTATTTAAAAGAGCAGCTAATTTTACAAGTGAAGAAAATAATTATTTCATTTTCATTATAGCAAAGAAGCACGCGAATGTTATCGAAGATAAAGAGACAAATACAACTTCTTAGCGCTAAACCGGCTTAAATTACTACCGTGCTGGCGGGCCTAAGCAGAAGCTCTGCTTAAATTTATAAGTTTGTTACCTCCTTTTTTTTATTCTCTTATGAAAATATTGCTGTGGAATGCAAGAACGCAATGAATTCGATTCGGGCTGCAATTTCTAATCTGTACACCCGACCGACGTCTATTTATTAAGTCATGAGTTTTTTTACACGTGTTAACACTAATACTTAGAGTTGGCGAGGACTTACCGAAAACCTTATCCTTGGGTGTATTTCGTAAAAAGAAATGCAACATTAGCTGCAAATCGTTGGTATATTAATTAGCTAATTCTTCACAACCTTACCAGATAGATAGAATACTCATCATGTCCATTATGGTAACGAGTGTGTCATAGGGGGCATCAGTATTTAGAACAATGCTTAGTGTTGTAGGATACGGGACGCAAAAGAACAGAGGACTCACTCACCCAAAACGGTGTGGACTAACTCTGCGAACTCGGGAAGTGGTTGATCTGCTGGCGCAGTATTGTAAAATAAGACATATAACAGGAAATATTTAGAAAAGTTACTTTTGGTTATTAACTTTAATTATGTTTATCCTAGCAGTTTAGTGCAAATCATAACATCCATAATATTATGAGTATCAGCAAGTATAATAATGTGAGTTATGATTATTCAGCGCCTATTTGAGCATGGGTCGAATGTTGTAACAAGATATATTAAATATGGATTGAAATTGTGACCTGAACTGAAAGATGTATTATTTATGGGTTTTGTCTAATTCCACCAACCCTTCAGTTAGTTCAAATATATAATATGATTAAAGATTATTACATGGCGAACCTGCTTAAGAACTAGGAATGGGAACAATTATTTAGAATGGGAAGAACATAGAGCATAGAAGAAATTATCGTAGCTCACATATCGATGACTTTTATAAGATGCCGAGAATCAATTTGTAGAAAAATTAGAAGAGAAATAGCAAAAAGCACCGAGCAAGTTTAAATATTAGAAAAAGAAATGTTATATGGAATATGGAATATGAGTTTAAATTAATAATGGATTGTAAATTATAGTAAATCATATAGTCATGATATGGTAGTAAGTAAATAAAATGTATGAAATGTCGACGAATTTAAACACTTGTGTTAGAAGAGTTAGGAGTATATAATATAAATTTGGGAAAAGAACCTCAAAACTAAAGAAAGAATAGCAAAGTAATCGAAAACCATATTGGGAAGTAAACATATTAAAATTATTTATTTATTTTTTTTATTTACTATTTTTACGGTTCGTCGGCGTATCAGAGGCCATCTTGAACCGGTCATCGACCGTACGGTTTTTATTCGTGCGGTCTACCGACTGGGGAGTGTGAAACGGCACCTTCATCCTACGAGATATCCGATCTCATCCGGCCTGTCCGGCGTGAATAGGATGGTTTTGATGTCGATCATTTTACACTCTTCCCTAAGACAAGAGCACGCGGTGTTTCCCAAGCGGTCACCCATCCAAGTACTAACCGCGCTCGACACCGCTTAACTTCGGTGATCTGACGGGAACCGGTGCTTTAAGTGTCGCTAGGCCCTTGCCATATTAAAATTAAGTTATGAAAATATTAATAACAAATTTAACATTCAAACTAAGGGACCAGGTTTAATATAAAAGGTAAAAAGTGGATAAGTATGTATAAAACGTTAAACGATGGCTTAAGAGAGGTAGAAGTTGATTTAGAGTTCTCAGATTCTGAACTGAAATGTCTGAAAAGTTTGATTTGAAAACTGCTTAAGGTTTGATACCCAGCATGAGAGGCTACAAATCTGTAACAAATCAGATAAATGATAGACGTTTAGAATTTGGGGGTTCACTCAGAAAGCTATTGCTTGATCTTTCTTTAACCCAAGCCGGTTAATGAGAAAATTGCAATTAATTCATTTGGATTAAATAACCACGATTTAAGAACAATTCTTAGGGCACGAGACTATTTACATTTTAAATGACGCAATTAGGGGCGCAAGAGACGAAGAATTGTCTTTAGGTAACTCTAGAACAATGTTTTAAATGCAAATGTATTCAAATTCTTACTATTGAGGCTCCAATAGTAGAGGAAATTTTAGAAATGACTTACTAACAAGGGGTTCAAGAAACTTTAATAGAGGTAATAATAATACCTATAATAAAAATAATTTTAATCGCACTCGAAGTCAGTTTAATGCCAACCGTCAAAATCAACGTTTTCAAAAGGGTGCTAATTTATTCAATCGACAAAATTTTAACCGAAGAGGCAATAATACTAATACTCATCATGGGTATTTTATTCAAAATTTAGATTCCCGGAACGATAACGCAAATTCAGACACAAATTCACAACTTGAGCAAAGTACGCTTCTTCGAGGCCAATGAAGATAACCAGGAATTATTAAGTTTAAATGGGCTAAACTTTATAACAGTAAAATATGGTGAAAAACGTAATAATCTTTTATTTGACACTGCCCTTCTTCTTCTTGCAGTGCATCTCCTATCGAAGGTTCGCTTTCATCACAGCAAATCGGACCTTGTTGACTGCCGCTCGGAACAGCTGCACGTTACTATAGTTGAACCATTCCCTCAGGTTTCTAAGCCAGGACACAAGTCGTTTGCCAACACTTTTCCTTCCACTGATCTTGCCCTAAACTATCAATTGGAGAAGTGTGTATTTCTGTCCTATCATTATATACCCCAGGTCTTGAAGCTTTCTCCTTTTAGTGTAATTTTTAAGTAACATGTAAATAAAGTTCAAGAAATAATTTTTCACAAACAATTAAAATTAGTGGTATTTCTGGGTATATAAATTGGCAAGGCTCAGCAAACATATGTTTGAACGTAAACGAGGTGAATGTGTGCCAAACATTTTGCTGGTAGACACTTTTGAGGATAATTGTCACGGAGTAATAGGATCTGATCTGATTTTTTCCATAAGCATTTTGGCGTAATAGATAATAGATAGTGCCTATGCAAGCAAAAAGCGACTTGTTTACTTTAATTCCTAAACGGAGCGAGGTAATTAAATACTTTATGTAGAAACTATTAATGATTGTTAAGTTCTTGCTGACGAAATATGTGAAGGTATTTTTACTGCGGGTGCTTTAGTAAGAGCGAAATCTAATATGATCCAAAAATAACATAGGTTACCACATTCTTAAAAAAATGAAATTTATATATATGTTGATAAAATGTTACAAGGCGGAATGATTGAAGAAGCGAGTTCCGAATGGTTTTACCTATTTTAATAGTTCCTGAAAAGGTTGACACTAATAAAAATAAGCGTTTTAGGGTAGCAAGCGATTAACGATTTATAAACTCTAGGATTCAAGGCGACAAATTTCCCTTGCCCTGCATTACAGAAATTTTAGGCTCTTTATCGGGTGCGACATACTTTTCTATTTATTTACAGGCAATAAAGTGCTGATGAATAGCCGAACTTGATTTTGCTTATGGGTTCAATGGATTGGAATCTCAATACACACTAGTTTATAATAAGATAATTGACGTTCATCTGTTGGTAATATACTTGCTGTGCTAATATTTATACATATAGCAGAAAAGCAATACAAAAATGCAAACTAACCAATAAATCTTCTAAAAAAAAGCTTAATTGCCGAAGCGGCAATGCGTCTAGCTTACCAGCAAATTGCCGAGCCTGTTTTTTCTTTATCTTAATTAACTTCCCGGCGCTGATAACGAATGCTAACCGAGTCGGAAATATGCCAGTTAGATCTTCGCGGGTCAGGCCCCCCGGAAATAATAGATCTGCATATTTATGGGCGTTTGCTGTTAATGATGGTCCGTTACGCATCGCTCCACTTGCTGGGCGGTTTTCGGCAATAGAGAGCTATGGCCGAGAGCAGTCGAAATTGCTAGAATTGTATTAGTGATAATTTATTAGGGCTCGATTAAAAAACGTATAAAATTTATTACCGCTCAACATAAAAGAATTGCAATAAATTTATAAAAAATTAGTAAAAAACCAGAACAAATTAAATTTACAATTTAGATTTTGACAAAATAACTAGTAGTAGTAAGTAACTTATGGGTGGGATGTAGAGAGCAGAAAAGTTGAATGGATTGTCGCTGCAAACCCGCCGTCTTTTATTGAACTTTGACTAGGACCTGATACTAACGTTCCAAAGAAATGAACGTTACTACATAGCGATCCAGCCAGCGCAGTTAAAAAGTTCAAAAGTGGTTAAATTAAAGTGCACCAAAAATGGGTAAAATTTAGTCAAAAGAAGAAGTAATAATAGCTGAGTCAGGGAATAGTGGCGATACTACGGTAACAGTGGTCATGATTACTCCCTTCGGGAAGTGTGCGGAATAGTGGCAGCAATGTTAATGGTGGCAGCAATTATTGAATGGTTTTGGCGTCGTAACAAGAAAGCTTTAGAATAGAGAATCAGATTGGAGGTTAAAAGAAGTCAGGAGCAGTCGTTAGGAAGTATATAAAAAGAGAAGACAAGAAGAACAAGGCAAGAGCCGTTAATGTGCAGCGTGGATTCTGTATTAGTCGTTAAGAATAACACTTCGTACTTTAAATACCTTTATTTAAAACAGGAGTATTTAACAAAAACTAAATTGACATGTTCTCTTGACAGTGACTGCATCCCCATGGTTATACCTATCACCACCGGAGGTAATCTCGATTACCTACATAGGTATAATACAGATTCATTGAGTTCATGAACCAATTGAACTTTGTACGGATGGAATTTATTTTTGTCTAAATACTTTAGAACAGATGTTTTGCAGATATGATTTTTCAAAGCAATAATACTACTCGCCTTCTGGTGGTCTTCTTGAACCGACAATAACACAGTTAATTGTTTATCTGTTAATACTGTAGGTTGACCTTTCGTATAATTGTCCCTAACGTGACCTACGAGATTATTTTATGTTCTAAAATCAACCTATCAGGAATATTAAAAACATTTAATTTCCTTAGAGCAAAAATAAATTGTGAATGTGAATAATAAACAATATTTTAGCAATTACATGATAAAAGTGATCTAAAAACAGATAGTTTAAAGTGCAAAATTATGTCTCCACATGTCCCCCTTCATTTTCCATGCAAACTATAGTACGTCTTGGAATTTCTTTTACTGTCGCCCGTATCATATTGGGAGTGATTTCCTGGACACAGTTTGTTATTACTGCTTCAATATGGTCAATACCCTGAAATGGTCTATGCCTATACACCATTTCTTTTAATCAGCCCCATAAAAAGAAGTCCAGGGGTGTGATGTCAGGCGACATGGCTGGCCAAGGAATATTTGAATGTCTGCCTATCCAACGGTGCGGAAATACTACATTCAAATGTACTATGGAATGGGGCTCCATCATGTTGATACCAAATTGTACGTCTTATATTTAGTGGCAGTTCGTCAAGAAATTGAGACAACTGGTTCCTTAAGAAGTCCAGGTAAATGGCAGAATTTATATTTTGTCGGAAAAAGTATGGACGAACGATCCGATCATTAAAAATGCCACACCAAATATTGGTTTTAAGTGAATATTGACTACAGCATTCGATTATAAAATTTGGATTGTTGTCACTCCACCACCGACAACTTTGGGAGCATACCACGCCGTTGGAAGTAAACATGACTTCATCTATAAATAATATTTTTCTTGCAAAAAAGGATTAACTTCACACTCGCCTTGGACCACGCGCAAAATAGGAAACGGGATTCAAAATATCTAGGAAGAAGCGTGGGAATGTATTTCGGTTTATATGGATGAAATTTATTTATTTTTAAAATATTATTAGCAATAGACTTCTTGACGTCAACTGGAACAGTTTTTGACAATTTTCTTAAAGAAATTTTCGGGTCTTCGATAACCGCTTGCATTACATTGAGTTGCTTTTCTTCTGTTGTGGACCATTTGTTGTGTTGTTTCTTAAATACATTTTCGACGGAAGCAGTAGCTTTAAATTTATTCATTACGTTTGTTATAGTGGCGCTAAACACCATTTTGTCAGAGTGTCTAGTATTAAATATGAGTGCGGCTTCCCTAATAGGTTTATAGTGATCTCCGACGATAAGTACAATTTCTATTTTTTCCTGCAGTGTTAACTTTACAACCATGACGAAACTAACGAAAAACTCTTGTTAATAAGTCGAAAAATAGTGAATGATTTTTGACTAACATGTCAATATTTGTTACTAAAGTATTGCAAAATTGTTGCAGGTAACTGTTAAAGAAATAGAAAAATATTTTCCAAAGTCTTTTTGATGGTACCCTGTAAATTAAAATATTTCAACGAAAAATTGTATCTGACCACGTTTTGTAGTTCTTAGTAAAGTTTTCTTATACCAATTTGCTCTAAAATAAAAACTGAGGGTACTTCCCTCTTAACGTAATTCTGTGTTTCTATATTCTTTTGCCGCCCTGTACATGATATCTTAAGTTTTGATATGTCAATATTATTTGCGCATCAAGCAGAACTTTTTTATAAAGAATAACTTTTTTTCGTAAAATCAGCAATAAAGAAAATTCCCATATGTCTAGAACTTTTCTGGATACGCTGTATATTTTTTCTATATAGTAGATCGATATATCGGTCCTCTGCGAGGATACTTGTTATTGAAGAGTTTGCAAACTTCCCTTTGTGTGCGCATTCTGCCTCCATAACCAATCATTGTTAGTATTTCTATTTGCTCTATTTCACTTAAGCGTACCATTCTTTAAAATTACAAAATTATCAAAATAACTTTTGCCAGATACTTTGACTTAAGGCAAAACTACTCAAATCAGGGGATAACCGTCACTGTCAGTGTGACAACCTAACAACCAAGGGCTTTGTTTACAGCTGTGTTTATGATTTAAGTAATATACAAATTTTATCGCAAACGGCTGAATCTTAGTAGATGACATATTATTTCATGAAATATGTTTAGATTTTTATGCAGAATCCAAAAAATATTATAAAATAGGGGTACCTATTAAAAAAAAATAAGGTAAACCGTCATAACTTGTTTCTGGTACAACCGGTCGGTATACATAAAATAAGTTTTAAGAAATGCACAACAAAAATAAAAATCGACGCATTCGAGCGTTTTTTCGAAAAAGAAAACGTATGAATTTCAAATGAATTTGTTCCAACCTTTCTCACTGTATAAATAAACCCTTCTAATTCCTATATTTGCTTCAAGCTGGTGGGTTACCTCTTACTGTTGTCACTGATGGAAGGTGAGGGGCTAATTATTAATCTATTAAGTTTCTTACTGAAGTTCTGTTCAGTCGAAATAGTTCTATGTACCGTGGATCCGGTAAAATAAATGGATTGTATGAATCTCTTATTGCCCTTCTAATTTCTACCAAACATTTTATTTCGCCGAATTGTGTGCAAAATGGGGAACATTTTACACAACGACGCAGGATAAATGGGTTCGATTTTTAATAACTTTAAAGTGAAAAGTAAAACCACAGAACATTAAAAGTTAGTTTTTAGTAAAACCAAAAACATTACAAACATAATAAAAAAAAAGTAATCCCGCCGCTGATAAGAATAATAAAAAAATTAAAATAAAACTAAATACGTCTATGTTTTTGGTCTTCCACGGCCATAGTCTTCTAATAATAATCCCGACTTACGGACAGGAAATGATAAAGGAAGCGGGAAAATGACGTGGGAGAGGAACGCATCCCGAGCATTCCCGGTCGGTGTTGCCTATCTTTATCAAAAATCATAAATCTGGAATTCTGACGTTTTTATGTTAACGGCTTGGCCTACCTACGGTTTCGGATAGTAGGGGAGCCGGCCTAATCGGATATTTTGGGTGTTATAATTTTCGGGATTTCGGAGAGCCAACTATAGATTTCAGGATGAGTCGCAGGTGAGTCTTGAAATCCTGGGGGACCTGCAAAATACTTTGCGGTTATGAACTGTTTACATTATTTTTACGACCGACACTTGATTAAGATGTTATGGAAATGATGTCATGTATTTTAGTTAACGAGAAAATGCAACTCTTCTTTAATAAGTGATTACTCTTTTTCTCAAGATATAATGGTCTGCATTTGTTAACTATGTATTATTGCAAGCATACCTTGTATTTCGGTCATTCCTTACTAAATTTTTCAGGTAATCAGTTATGGCTAATTATTTCTGATATCCATCGTGATTTCTCTTGCTTCGTATTTCTTTTTAATCCATCGTAATACATTTGTAAAACCAGATTTGAATTTGTTTACATATGAAATTTGCCAGTCAGCTGTTTGGTCGTTTTTATTGGTACGTCGCTCGGACCGTTTATTCGCTCGGCCGTTTGCATCGACTTATTTTATGCGTCGATACGGTTCGATAGGGTGGGCGTAGGTCTGTTCTCATTCGTACTCTCCGCAACTAGCCTACTGACCTAGAGTGGAATTGCACTCGAACCTAGTGAACATCTAGAGCTTGATTCTGTGGCGAATTTCTTGTCAATCAACTTTTGACACTCCTTCGTTTTCTTTAAACCCTTTGAGGGTCTCCATTTTACTTTTTGTCCAGACGTGAAAGAAGTCAGATCAACAGACGAATTTCTTCGGAAAATTCACGCTGTGTAGCGGATATGTTGCCTGAACTTCAATTTTAATCAATCATATTTGGCCTTTATGTAGCTTTTGTTAGTATGGATTGATTAGCGAGTTTCTCGGATTTTATTCACGTTAGAGGCTACTGAACATCGGCTTTCTTTGCGACACGTTTTTCTTTGGCCCTCCATGGTATTGTGAGGTAAGTTTGGTTCTTTTTTTTGCATTTTTCTATGGTTAAAATTTTGGTGAAAATTGGTACCTACTCCGGGGAAAATTTACCCTAATTTTATGTAGATATATTGGTTTGACCATGTGTCGACCTTGAGTTTTTTAAGGATTTTTTTTTGAAGGTTAAAACAAAAGGGCAACACATGTCTTTTATTGTAAAGGGTAAACTTTGCCTTCTGAGTTTTCTAGTTTAGATTATTTACTAATGGAAACAATGTTTTCCTTAGGGTTTTTAGTTTTGGTACATCTTTGGCTTAAAAGCCAACCCAAGGCATTTCGGAACATTTGGACGTTTGCCTGTTGAAGTCACCTATGGGTTTTTGGACCCGTTATAGATAGCATATTGATTATCATGCTTTGCTAGTAGATCCAACCTGCAGTTTCCTTGGCCTGGTAGCAGTTGATCGAGTACCTGGACTTTTCATTTTCATCGACAGATAAGTTTTTAAAATAATACCAGTAATATAACTTTTACAGTCTCAGACATACTAGTCTAAGCGTTTGCCAAGGCCTTTTACTCTTTATTTATTTTATTAAATTTTACATCTTTTGGTGGAGATACCTTGTAAGCTTTCTTGTGGCTGAAGGCAAGCTTAACCTAGACTGCTGAGACCTCCTTAATTTATTTTATGAACCTCTAAATCATTACCTTTATTTATATCAATTTACTGTTTTTTCCTTAATTATCATGCTGTTATAATGCTGTAAGGTACCAGCATTTTGTAAGGTAATGTCGACATCACTGCGCTGAGTATACCAGGTTGAAATATTTATTTTAATAATTTATTAACACTTTCCTTGAAATATTGCTCATTTCTCTCATTTTGGAATTGAGAATTCCTAGTTTATACTTTGCTTTATTATTCTCATGACCCTCTAAATCACACCCTATTATTTAAGGGCTTCACCCAATTACAGGGTAGTTTTTTTATTAATATAAACCAGTCAACCTTATATTGTGTTTGATTTGCCTATTTGTGGTCTTTGGCTATATATTTTATATTCTTTTTGGCAGTTTTGCTTATAGGAAAAACTGTCTGGCGCCCTTTATATGTTGTTAACTTGATGTTCCATGGTCTGTAAAAAGTAAGTATGGTAGTAATGCTTTTGGTGGCATCATGGTATTGGACAGGACCAGATATGAAATCCAGTGAACCTACCCTGATGAGTTAGCGTGGGTTATTAAAAGGGTAATGTTGGTAAACACATTTTAAAATCTCATTTTATCTTACCATCCCTTCAGGTTGATACCGACACCCGTTTTAAGCTTAACAAAGATATAGTTCCACTTCACCAGTTAGAATAGAAGCCGGTTGTTTTTTCTTCATTTATCATATTTTGGATTGAGAGCAACTATATACTTTTCCTTAGGATCCTTTTATGGACAACCAAATATAATTTGACATTTCTTCTAAAGAAGGATTGGATTTGGACTCTATTCTTTTAACCTGTAGCCAAATTCTCAAAAGAAGTTTTCATGCCTTCCCCCTTTGTTCTTACGATCCAATCGTGTAAGTGTTGCTTTTTGTAATAAGCTTAGTACAGTAAAATCTCTCAATAGCGACCACCCTCGGGGAATCAAATGCTGATCTGTTAAGAGGGGTGATCGGTTAATAGAGAAAAATTAAAACAACTGGTCTTCATTTTACAGTGTTTGTCTATAAATAATTATTTACATACAGTGTGTATCAGCCAAATGGAATCAATTCGATAATAAATACATGAGGGCGTGTTCGAAAAAACGCTCGGACACGTCGAGTGATATTTCTAGTTGCGCATTTTTTTCAATAAAAACTTTTTATACGGGGTGTGTCATGTAACAGTGGCCAATACTAACTTTCTTATTTTAAATACAATACCCCGTATATTATTCAATTTTTGGATTCTTCAGAAAATTTTAGACATATTTCGTGTACAATATCCTATACCTATCTTTAACTGTTTCGGAAACATTAGGTGCTTTAAGATTTATTGCAAAAATTATCAACACACTAAAAAACTAATAAGTGAAGGGTGCCATATGCAAAAGGTGGTATGTGCAAATTAAGGAATTTTACACTAGACACATTATATTGCATAAGTTTCTTTTAATCACAAATGCTAAATGTTTTGGGCTAAATCTGATATCATATTAGATATATGCATGTATTTAAATGTATCTTGTAATGGAAAGAAAGCCATTAATATTATTATTCGTCGTTAATTTTCAAAACGTAGTATGTGTTATAAAAGTTGCACATGTGGTAACTGGTTACCGGAAATCATATAAAGGCTTATTCTAAAATATAACCATTTTTTATATTTTTTAAATCTTTTATTACCAAAAATACATTATTATTCATTAATCAGACCAACTAATGTCATTAATTATACAACCTATTCAGCATTCTGTAAGGCTTCTTGTCCCTGAACAAGATTTTTTTAAAAAATTTGATTTGGAGGCGACATAAAGGGAATCATACTTTTAATTTCCTTAATTTTATCCTTATTCCAATTGCGGGGTTGCTGCTCAACCAGTTCAACGTTCAAACTTTCAAAAAATTGGGGTGTTACGCTTGGTTTAAATACACTAACTTTGCGCCATGGCGCATAATCTGTGTACGAGGTTTTAACTTCAATATACCCTAAACTTTCCTTGGAGATTTTTAGCATAACAGCCTGTGAAATACCCAGGTTGGTGGTTACTAGGGTATTTTTGGCAATTTCCATCCACTGGAAAATTTTTTTAGTACAGTTAATTACAAAAGGATTTTTTAGCCGTGCACTTGCCATTATACGCACCAAGTCCATTGGTACTTCGGGCTTTAGACCTTTTTTGGCTTTTTACTTCTTTTCTTAAATCGCCAGTTACCCTTCGTTTTTTGGCACGAATAACTTTAGGAACGTCCATTTTAGTGGAAAATATTACTTATTGTGAGGCCGAAATACTACAAACCCCGACGCAAAAATCAAGAATGGTTAATAAGGTTATGTCAAACTAAGGAACTGACATTAGGCACTTACTACGTTTTGATGTTTAGTTCCTAATTTGACCACGTTAAAAAAGTGCCATCGATATAATTTTTATGGTGCAAGTAAAGTATGGCACATACTACCCATTTAGCTCAAAAACAGCATTTGCCAGAAAGTGGCACTTACAGCTTTTTGCATATGGCACCCTTCAAGTAATACTGTTTATTTCTTGATAATGTAAAGAACAAAAATAAACAATAATGTACGAGATGTTGAAAATGCTCGCCGCGAAAGTCTTGGCAACATCCTAATCTTAAATAAAAATTTCTTCTAACGTTACTGAACTAACCTGAACATCTCAGGCGTGACCAATCTAGCAAGCGTTATTCGTCTTCTTAAGTCAGCTAAGTCGAGGGATTTAGTTTTGTATACAATATTTTTGGCATAACCCCATGAGAAGAAGTCTAATGGCGTCAGATCAGGGGATCGTGCTGGCCATTCCATCGAGCCACGCCTGCCTATCCACCGATATGGAAATACTCGGTTGAGGTACTGCCGGACATTGATTTGGTAATGGGGCGGTACTCCATCTTGCTGAAACCATATCATATTCACTGGAAGTTGTGCGTTTGCTGGATCAGTTTCTATAAGCAAAATTTAATAAATAAGTAGAAACTAAATGGTAAATAATATATTTTGAATTTTTATAACCTAATAAATCATAATTCCGTAACCAGTGGAGCAAATCAAATTTTTCTTTGTACACATACGTAGTTTTTTACGTAGATTCGAAATTAATAAACAAAAGTACATAATCCGATTTAAAATTTCAAAGTTACCCCCCACCCCTCAAAATGGGGACAGGAGGTATATGATAAAAATATGTTTAAATATGTCCCTCCATCTTCCTATAGCCCCTTAAAATTTCAAGAAAATTTTTTACACCGTTTGCGAAATATCGCATTGTGACCCTTTAAAAAACTTACCCTGTATAAATGCCCCAATTTAGCAACAAGGCACCTTTTGCAGTAGCTGCAATGGCTCTATCGTTCTCGGGAAATGTCTAACATTTTTTATTTTTCTCGTTGATTATGTTTTCATTAAGAGATTTTTTTTAAATTACTCTGCATTGTTGATTTTCTGTCAATACTAAAGTGCTAAACGTTAATTAACAATAATATAAATAGTACTGTGTTTTGATTATTAATTATTATTTGAGTCATACGGAGAACAGGTATGTTCAGGTAAGAAATATTAAATTAGGGGATACTGTTAATAAACTGTACCATATAATGTTAAGTAGAAATATCTATTTTACTTTAGCCAATACTATAAATGTCACCGTCCATTCATTACTAAATGAGCAAAATTAATCAAGTCAAGTAAAAGCAAAGTTAGAGTTCCATTTATGGTTTGCAACTTTTCTTAATGAAATAAATAAAGACAGACCCAATTACAGCCGTTCTGAATAAGTCATACACTTTGATAAACTCCAATTTAAGCGACTGAAACGTTTAACCAACTTTACCGCAGGTAATTTACTTTAATTTATTTGTTACATTATTCAATTGGCTTGGTAAATATGGATATTAGTTGCCTCGATTTTCCTATAGGGGTCATACAAAAAACGAATTTAAAATAGGGAAAGGGGAAAAAAAGTCAAAAAGTCTTTCTCCACTAATTTAATAGTGAGCTATTAAAGGCTCAATTATAAATTAAAATGTCTCTGCATGTTTCAAAGGTAGTAACCTTCATCTTCAGGAGACCAAAGTAGTGCTGTAGTTATTATTAGCAGTAGAGAGAAAACTGTTGGTGGAAAATGACGTTGATGGAGCATTTTTATTTAAAAATATTTTGACAAGATATTAATAATTGAATGTAATCAGCATGCTAAAATTGGAATTGAAAGTGGAATGTTATATTTAAATCAAAGTTTATGAAAAGACACTGTCAATCTGTGGTCGAATTTAAAAAGGGAAGATATTCGTTATTTGAAAATCATACGTCAGGATATATAAAAAGGATCTTTTAGACATTCTAGATCTTGTTAGAGATTTTTGTTTGTGATTTGTTTTATGAGAAATTCTGTAATAAGAAAGAAATTTGTAATTAGTAATGAAATAAAATTAGTAATAATGTCTGTACTTACATAATGTTGAAATTTCATTTGTAAAATTAGTTATTGGAGACCTAAGGTCCCGTCACCTTGCGTTATGTTCGTCCCATTATGTAGGAAAAACAATAGAGTTTTATTTAAAATAAAATTATTAAAAAAATTAAAAAACAAAAAAACAGATCTTATATTTTATATACCCTTAAAGATTAAAATAGGGAGACGAACACAGTTAAAATGAAAACGTGACAATGTGTTCAGTCATTTTATAGTCGACCGTTGACAGCTTGAGAACAAAATGGTTGACAATGTCAGTATAATTGCATTAACGAAAAAGGTATGAAAAGCTCAATCATCGTTCTTATAGTTACTAGTTAGTTAAATAAACATACATAAAACTTGAATATAACATAAAATATAAATAAAAGATATTATAATAAAAAATTTTTTCACAAGGTTGGGGGAATGGTCTTAAAAGACTTCCCTTTTATATTCTTTGGCGGTCTCCAGTGATCGTTAAAAGAAATATCGACATTTAAGTTGGGAGAAAAACAATCATTGTCAAGATACAGAATCCAGGAGTACGAGTAATCAGGTAGAAATTTAAAGGTTTAGTACAGAAAGTAAATGTCAAACAAGCAACCCAAAAATCAAAATCAGTCGTCTCAAACTTCCCTTTTTTCGGGAATAGGTGCTTTAAAGATCAGTGTTGTCATCTATGGGACCATCATCGAGGTGTAAGAATAAAGTGTGGAAATAATTTGATTTAAAATACTAAAAGTATAAGAATTTTTTTTTTGTCGAAAATATTTTGTTGTTAAACGATTGATGACTTGGTTGGATGCCGAAAGGCAAGAGGTCATCGAAAATTTCGAACAGAACAGAACAGAATGTTGGTTGACCAGAGAAGACTGTCACAGGTGGTTGTACATAACCTCTCAATTATATTCTTATTAGAGATTTCAGATTATTAAAGATTTACTGTTAATATCAAATTGAAATTAGAACATAGAAATAGAGAAAAAGAGGTAAAATTGTTTGTTTAATTTTTAAAATTAAGAGCATTAAAAAAATGGGTAGAAGTATGCTGAACCTGATCAATAAGACAAACTAAATTTTTGTTAGGTAACGCTTTGTTAATTTCAAGAATGTCCAACAGGTCAAGCCTGTTCCCCTTATCACAGATGTGTAGATATTCTACATTAGAATCAGGATTAAAATGGTGTTTGTTAATATGAACGTGTCTAGAAAAACTAGACTTGATTCTTGAGGGGGAAAGATTTTGATTTGTAGCTTTCTCTATTTCTTTACAGTGTTCCTTTATTCTAACTGAATTTAAAATAGCTAGACAGTATTCTGTTTCCTAACAAAGATTATAAAAATAGTAAAAGTATTCCTTCTTCCCCGCAACTCTTTTAGGGATAAAAAATGAGGCTAAGAATAACAAAAAAAAATTGTATTCCCTTATACAATATACAGTATGCATCAGCCAAATGGAATAAATTCGATAATAAATACATTAATGTAGGAGATGTTGAAAATGCTCGCCGCGAACGTCTTGGCAACATCCTAATCTTCAATAGAAATTTCTTTTAACGTTACTGAACATCTCAGGCGTGACCGATCTAATCGCAAGCGTTATTCGTCTTCCTAAGTCAGCTAAGTCGAGGGGTTTAGTTTTGTATACAATATTTTTGACATAACCCCATAAGAAGAAGTCTAATGGCGTCAGATCAGGGAATCGTGCTGGCCATTCCATCGATCCACGCCTCTCTATCCACCGATTTGGAAATACTCGGTTGACGTACTGCCGGACATTGATTTGGTAATAGGGCGGTGCTCCAACTTGCTGAAACCATATCATATTCGCTGGAATTTGTGGGTTTCCTAAATCAGGATATAAGTTTGTCAAAGTTGGCAAGATAATATTTTGGACCAGTGCTAAATGATTATCGCCATTTAAATTGCCATTAATGAAAAAGGACCTATGATATGATCTCCAACAATTCTTGCCCAAACAATTTCGATTTTTGTTCGTTTCAGCCACTTTATTTGAGTATACATTTGAGAGCCATCCGAGTCGAATATTTATCACCGTATTTACTTTCTATCGTTAAATGTTATCCATTGACGTGTAAAGTATGAAAGTAGGTACTATGTCGGTACAATTATTGTAAATCAACATTTGTGTTCTTTCTAATAGATACAAATTAATATAATAATATTTAAACCCCAATAAAGATAGAATTAATTAACGCAAAGTTGTTGACCTTTCACCTTTTCATATTGTGTTTCATTTTTTATCCTTGAGGGTACTTTATGGGGGTGACTCAATTGCGTAATACCTATATATATTTATGTATAGTAAAATAATATAGTTAAAGCTTATACAACATATTTATGGTACTAATAAGAAATTAACGAAGTGTGTATGTATTACGAGGGGTCCTAATGGGCATTGCTTTGATCTATTTTCTATGGAATATGTAGTTTTTGAATAATTAAATAGAATATTAGCGAAGCTTTTGAAACAAATTTTATTAACATTAGAAGCTAACTCTGATAATTTTGTGTAATAAGATTTTGAAAAGGCTTTGCTTTTTTTTATTATGATAAGCAAACCATTTTCTTTTATACAGAATTTAATAACAATAATTATTAACAACAAAAAAATAGTACAGTACATATGGGGAGGTGGGTCCAACAAATAATCTGGCACAACACGACAACATTATCCTTGTATCGGTTCCCGGGCACCAGAGAATAGGGCTTGTATGAGAGACTGTTCGTTGGGAAGTAAGAAAAAAATTAAGCAGAAAGACCATGATATGCGTGATTGAGACGACTGTGAGGACGTTTTTTTTTATCTGATAATATGTTTGTCATTTTAGTCTATATTACGCCTTATTTATGTTCATGGCAAAATTTCCAACGTAATCAAGCAGAATTAACAACTGAACATTTAATGTTCAGTTGATCCAGCTTGATTCTATTAAATGGGATGAATGGTAAAAATACGTATCACATCACAGCTGTTCATTTTTACGTAGTTTAGGTACATAGTCCTTTAAACACACTGTTGCAGGATTCCTTGCCTGAAGAAAAACATTATTCTGGAAAGGCATTTCCAATATCATGATCCCCAATAAAGACCAACGTGAATTACTTCTCTTGCAGAAACATAGCTAGTAGAACCTGTGCGTAATAGCAAACAAAAATATATCAAGAGTTGTTACAAGAAAATGGATAGCTGTCGCAAGTAAAATTAATGTATATTCTAATAATTCTTGTAATGTATTTGCAATAATACATTATCAGGTAGAATTTTTAAAAGCGTTTAGTACTATAACACTACTTGAAGATGGTGAATCTGTACTAGCAGAAGCAATATTAAACTGAATTATTACGATCAAATATGTAGTAAGAGCAGATAGAGCAGCGGACAGAAGTAAACGATCGGCTTTAAAAAAGCCCGCCCAAAATGTCGGCGCTAATGCTTTTGAGTATTTTGCAAGAAATAGAAGTTCTTCTAAAAGTTCTTCGTTTGTGGTCTCGCTTCTTGCTAAATAACATATTTTTGGTAGTTTGTTTCCAGCTTTTTCCACATTATCGTATGCCATAACCATTACACCAGAAGAAACCTAAAAAAATATTTTTTTTTAAATTGATATACTTGTGAGCAATGAGAAAAATAACTTATTCTTCACTACATAAGTTGTATACAAAAATCTACTACACCATTTCCCCTACAGGGTTGCTGTATTGATATCGTCTAATATTTCCTAAGGTAATCTTTTCAGGAACGATCTTCCTGAGGTTATGTCCCTCATCGAATATAATTTGTAAAGATTCGAAACGAACGCAAATCGTTGTCTACACACAGAGAATCATCAATAGTTGTGTCTGGTTATAATAAAAGGGCAAGACAAATTAATTACACGAAAGGAAAATGAATTATACAGGGTTAGCCAAAAAGTAATGAAAAATCAAAGTTGCTTTTCTATAATGGAACACTCCACATATTACTCAATATTTCAATTATTCTCCTTGAAATTCTAAAAAGAAATTGTGTAGCTCAAAATAATATACCTAAATACACTCATTTTTAAAAGTCGTGCACCGCACTGTAAAACAAAAGATACTTATTTGTATTGGATTTTAGCAGTGTATATATTTACTTGATAATGCTTTTGTTACAAAAAAATAAAAAACATCCCAAAAAAACGGAGCACATTAGTCCTTATCACAATCGTAAAGCAAAACATGCAGTTTTGTACGGGTCGTTTAAGATAAACAGTGTTGAAGAATCGACTTAACGATGCCTGGAAATCCGCTTACTAATGAAATTCGTTTGCAAATAATCTTTCTTCAATAAGAAGGCCTATCACATCGACAAATAGCCGATAGATTAGGCTGTAACCACAGTACGGTTACTCGGACCATTCAAAGGCGCATTGAGACGGGTTCTGTAGGAAGTAGACCTCGAAGTATGGGCGTCCAAGAGTTACAAATGAAAAACAAGACCGATATCTAGCTCAAGTAACTCGGAGAAATAGATTTATAACAGTCAGCAGTCTTCGAAGGCAATTCCAGCATACATACCACCAAGTCGTTTCTCATGCCACCATCAGAAGACGCGTCATTGCCTCGGGTTTGCTGTCTAGAAGATCTCTACGAGTTCCAAGGTTGTTACCTAGACATAGGCGGTCGCGGTTAGAATAAGCTCGTGGTCACCAAAACTGGCTTTTGCCTCAATGGCCAAATGTTATGTTCTCAGGTGGGACAAGGATTGGATTGGTTAATGACGACCGTCGATGTCGAGTCTGGAGAGAACGGGGAGCACAACACCAACTTGCTTTTGCCAGAGAAGTGGTATCATTAGAAGGCGGGAGTGTTATGTTTTGGGGTGGAATTATGTATGAAAGAAGAACCCTTTGGTTCATGGTCCTGGCACTCTGAGCGGCCAAATTTATATGGATCTCATCCTTCGGCCTATTGTGCAACCAATTCGAGACGAAGCAGATCCCAATTTCATCTTTATGGACGATAACGCTCGCCTACATCGAAGCCAAGCCGTTCAAGAGTTTCTTCGGGACCGTGAAATTGACAGATTGGAGTGGCCACCTCTTTCTCCGGACATTAATCCCATCGAGCATGTCTGGGACTACTTGTCTAGATCGATTCGTCATCGTTTGAACTCACCTATGAACGCTCAGGAGCTCATTGTAGCCGTTTCTGAGTAATGGAATAACATTCCTGAAGAATACCTCAATAACCTCATACGAGGCATGCACAGACGTGCTTATGCCTTGCTACAAAGTATGGGTGGCAATACAAGGTACTGAAAATAGTGACGTGTGGTTATTCTAATTTTTTTCACAAATAAAGTTACTTGGCAATGAAATTTTTGGGTATTTTTGTCCTAATAATCTTTAATTAGGTAAGTGTCAACATACTCTGAAATGCTGCAAAAAACAGTTCAATTCCTAATAATAAGGATATATTTTTAGAATGAAACTTTTGTTTACTGCTAGATGTAATTTCAAACTGGTGCCAGATTTTTGAAAATGAGTGTATACAGTATGTCCACGGATAGACATCCCCATAGGACTAATGGACCAAAAATTTCGTTTTTCGACAAAAAGTCATTCTTGATAAAAAGTTCTGCATCTCGAAGAAATGTAGCCTACGAGGAGATTTTTTGATTTTTTTATACAAGGTACCCAAAAAATAAAAAAACATGAAATACCATCAAGAATAAATTAACTTTACTTATCGTTTTAAAGTAAAATCGCAAATAAAAAAAGGGTTTAAATATGGGGATGTCTATCCGTGGACATACTGTATATTTGTGGTCAATATTACTTACTATTACTCAACTTTACACTATTTAAATCCTACTTTAAATTCCCCAAAAAAAATAGTGTAGCACCAATAATACCTAAATATATGAACAAAAATCTCATGAATATCGAAAAAAATGGAGCAAAGAGAAAGTAAAGAAGCCGACAGTAGCAACTGCCTTATAGGCATAGTGATTAATTCCGTATATTTACATCAAATTTATTTTAATTTACAGTAAAATATATAAAGTAAATATTTGTGATATCCATGTTATGTATGTTTCATAACTAGATACATCAACCAAACAAAATATTCTCGTTAAATTCGACATGCAAAATATCAAAAACCCATCGTTATGTGTTAGCCCAATACAAATTAACGTACGACGTAACAGTTAACTATACACTATAAGGTTTTAAATTTACCATGGTAGAAATACACGACGAGCCACTGCAGCCCACCAGTACGTGGTTCAGCTTAGTGTCCCTCGAACGACACTGTTTCAAAATTCTTTCATCTGGAGAACGTCATCACTCTGGAACGACCTCCCTGAGATCGCGTTCCCCAACGAGTATAATCTCCAAAGATTTAAGACCAACGTGAATCGTTTCCTGCGCACACGCACCGCTCCTAGAGCGCCATAAAGGATTTATCCTGCAGTGCTGTGCCTTATCATAAAAAAAAAAAAAAAAAAAAACCTGCTGACCAAATTGAATCACACAAACGTGTAAAATCAAGTTCGGCTCATGCCCTGTGAACGTAAGCTATGCGATGAATACCAGAGAAAAAAATCCTGACCCGTGAAAAGCTTTTAGCTCGAGAGATTATGTTAAATTTGACATTATGTGAAATTAATTGTGAAATACTCAAACTACGATAATCTGGGCATTGCAGTGGCGTAGCCACAGGGGGGCGAAGAAGGCGATCGCCCCCACCCGCCCCCCTTGGCATGGCGCCCCTTTGCTACTTAAAAAATAATTTTTAAAAAACAAGATCGGTTTTATTTTATTTTTAGTAAAGAAGAGCGATAGGAATAAACTTAATTAAACCGGTTTTGAGAGCGTCCCATCACATTTATCAATTTATTTTTTTTATATAGAGGATTTTAAGTTCATTTTGGGCCAGACCCCTGCTCCCTAGGAAGCATGAAGAAGGTGAATTCCTAGAAAATTTGGGCGTGGTCCCAAAATTATTTGCCTGCGGCGCTTTAACTCCACAATCTGCGCTCCTCCGTTTGTTCGCCACATCGTACCGCACATCTCTAATCTCTTAATTACTACAAAAATATTGTTACCTCTGTTTTTTTTATTTCTATTAATTAGTCCTAAGCGTAAGCTATATTACATGGCAGTGATCTACACAAGAATACAGTTGGTAGTACACCTTTTTTCGATGATTACACCTAATAATTTTGGATCTCCCCATGCAAGTTTAAACCAAGTGTTGGTCACTGTAAAATCATTCGGCACATAAAACTTTTCTGGTACTTTTATACTACTTGTACTTGACTATTCTAGTGACGTTTTCGCGGGAAAACTAAAAATTAAAACTAAAAATGTAATGTGAGGATATTTAGCGATTTCATTTAAAAATAATAAACGTTCGGGTGGATCATTTCTGCCAAACAATTTATGATACTTTCCGAAAAGCAATAAAATACCTGATTACATTTTTGATGCATAAAATAAAAATAGATCCTAATAGCAAGCGTGCAATAGTGTAAAACAGTTTTTAAACAATAAAAAATGGTGGACGCCGTAGTTTTGAAATATTGGTACAATATTGTACCAGTGCTCCAGTAGTGTAATAATCATTAGGGTATACTTTTGGAAACGATGCACCTTAAAGAGTTAAAAAATATGTAGATATGTACTTATACAGGGTAATTTTTAATGAGTGTTCCATATTTTGCAGGACAATTCCTCAATTATTTCTAACATAAGAAAGTTCATATATAAGGTTTAAGTTAAAAATGCTTCGTCTCTGTAAAACGCCCCGAAAAAAAACATCGCTTTGTACATCATCTTAAACAGTAACAATAAGTTGTAGATATTGTAACAGTTATTAAGTACACCACATTTCGTTCGCTTTTTTTAAAACATGAGAGACATTAAAAAATTTAAAATAGAAATACATTTTTTAAACACTGTATGTATCCCGAAAATGGAGCGTTTTTGACAACATCTTTATATGAACTTTTAGAAATAATTGTGGAATTATTTTGTGGAATATCGAACACTTATTAAAACATACCTTGTATACTTACCTAGCTTTAAAACACGCAAGAAAGTATACGTACATTAATTTTGTAGAAATAATGTATTACTTTATTGTTTATTTAACAATTTTTTTCGAAATATCGTGTTTCGGAAATTATTTTTTAAGCTCTCATAGTTGACACAATGTTTAAAATGATGTTTTGTTTTTGAGAAAAAAAAGAAGTGTTGATATAATATGACAATTATAGATAACTGTCTACTTACCATAAAGAATAGAAGGTACCGTAAATTATCCACCATTTGCCATAAATCAACTGATTTAGTTCCATAGTAACTGACGACAAAACTTAACCAATATAAACTGCCAAAAAAGGAAAAGACCACACTTAAAAATATATGCCAACCAAAAAGTTGATTAAGCATTTCCACTAGTTCATTCAGGTGTCTGACAAGTTTTTCCACTCTCTTTATACTTCTCAATATCATGTTGTCTGCTAACTTTTTTTCAATAAATAAGTGTCCTGTGTAACCCAACACAAATTTGTAGCGTCTATTTAAATACTGTGCACAAGCAAAGACCATAAATACGACGTAAATAAGATACAAATTGGCCAACCTAAAAAAAATGCATATAGAGTGCGTTCTTATTGATTGATTTTTTGCTACATAAGGGTTTTCAAAACAAAGCTAGTAAACTTACTAGCTCTTTCATACACTTTTCCAAGGAATTAACGCACCACCACAAATAACCGAAAGTTTAAAGTAAATTTTTGTGAAAACTACTTGTCCGATTTGAATGATTTTTTTTTAATGAAAGGTTGAGTCTTCCAGAAAGTTAGTGTACTACTGTATTTGCATACAAACTTATTTCTGTAAAAATACGGGGTGTTGCAATGATAACCTGATTTTTTCATAAAATTTGTAACACCCTGTGGAGTTCAACAGTTACAATATCAACTTAAAATTAAAATTAAACTGTAGCTTTATCTTTTTGTAACATTTTGTATTTTGATTTACTCTATTATCTTGGTCACAACAAGAGAAACACAATTTTATTGCATAACATGTTTTTATTAATTGCACTAAAGTGAGTAGCAGGCTATGAAAAAACATAAGTTAGAGTAAATTGACATTAGCAAAATGCAGGTGTCAAAAAGCATTTCATAGAAGTATATTTTCAGTGTTAGTTCTTACGTTTTTTTTGCAAAAACCTTCATATTGATTAATATGCAACGTGAAACACGAAATCTTACTCGCAAAAAATGTGCTCAAGCATTAATATTGTCCGACGAAGGCTGGAATTACCAAACAATTGGTAGACGATTTAATGTATGTCATACAACCGTTTCACGAGTTATACAAGGATTTAGAGACACTGGAAGTCATGGTCGCAGACCGGGACAAGGAAGGAATCGAATAACAACCCCTATTCAGGAGCGGTTTTTAAGACTATCAGCATTAAGACAACGTTTTGTAATAGCCCGGACTCTTCAAACCCAGCTTCGAGATGCTAATGGTTTACAAATTTGAGGTGAAACAGTTCGTCAGTGACTAAGAGAACACAATTTAAGACCTAGAATTGCTGCTCGCAGGCCAGCTCTAACTAGAGATCATCGAAAAATTCATTCAAATCGGACAAGTAGTTTTGACAAAAATTTACTTTAAACTTTTGGTTATTGTTTGGTGGTGCTTTAATTTTTTGGAAAATTATATATTCTATAAAATAATATATATACTACTTTATTATCGGTGTAAATTATTGCTATATTTTTTCTATATTAACCTGTTTGCCTACGAATTTAGTTTAGTCTTGTTTTGACAAGCCTGGAGTGCAGTATATTCGATTTTTTTCTCGTTTAAAGATGATATAATAAATATAGTAAAGAAAAAAAAACGACAATATTCCTCTTGTAGCTAATATAAAAGTAATAGAATTTCAAAAAGGGTTACGATGCCTATTCTTAAAGGTGTCCACTCAAATTTACATAAAGATATTTTTTGGTTAATTAGGTATAAATACCGCGAAAAAAGCAAATATTTTAAAAAGTGTCCTTACAGGATGAGAGAAGCCTCTGAAAGGTAGATTTTTTTTTCTGCAAATCACAGTAAACTTTATCTGTTTACTCAAGTAACTTACTAGAAAATATATAAATTAAATCAATATGTATGTTAAAAATTAATTTAGCAAAGTCCATTTTTTGGTTATTGCGTATTTATAACGTTCCAGAATTCCTAAATCCTACTGGTAAATAAATTTGCAATTTCAAATTCGAAGTGTTTGATTTGACGTTCAGTTTTCAAAGACTAGTAAGTCAAATTGATAGTATTAAATTTTTTTTTTTTATTTTGTAATAATTAGTTATCGTGGTGATAAAACATACTATGCCAGTTTTTTACCCTTTGGAAGGGATTAAGGTAAATAATCTTAATTTTATTAGGACAGGCGGGTCCATAAACCTAATATAGATTTAAACATTATCTCCAGAAGCCTTTATAAAACTTAAACACTTTAAAACTTTAAAAACATTAACATTATTTGTTGTCAAGGTATTCTAGACATATTGAAAGTTGTTACATTTATTTTTCGACAACTTTATATTTTAATCTATTACCATCATGAAGCTCTTACAATCCGAGGCATTTTAGACGTATTAAACTAGAATCATACAATCATGCAGCTTATTTAAAATTTCATATCTTAAGAACGGTTTGAGCTGTAACCCTACAACTCCTACAGTCAAAGTTATTAATAACTCTTAAAGGAAACCCTGTACATACGACACACAATATCTCTAAAAATGCTTAGATACTTACATTTCGGGAAAATATAGTGAAGTCATATAAGTTTTAACATTATAAACATAAAACACGTTTATAAATATCGTTACAACTGTGTAAGCAACCATAATTAGTAACAGCATATAAATATACATTTGGGATGCCGATATTCCTCCACAAACGGTAAAATCTGTATTTCTTAAAATATCTTCAATTTTGCCCAACGTTCCTCTAATACGAATAAAAGAGTTAGAATTATTCGTTGCATTAATAAAGCCCAACATTGTAAAGATATAAGCTAAAAAATAAAGTAGTTTTATATCTTAAAATCAATAAAATTATTGTGAGTAACGCCAATAAATAAAAATTTTGACAAAATATTTAATGCTGCGTTTTTATGAGGATTGAGTTCGATTTGATACTTTCACACTACTGCATTCCAAAGCGATTTAATTGCTATTTTAAAATCAAATTGAAATAGATTTTATTACAATTTGAATTTTTGAAATTTATTTGTCAGCTGTTATGTTTCGTATTTAATATATATCTTGGTACACATTTTTGTTAATGTCTTTTATTCGAATTACCCAAATACCTAGTAGATAAAGCTGAACTTTCCTGGATGCCTGTAAATACTATTTGGGCACGTTGCGTTTCCTACGAGGTATACATAGTATTTGTCCGAAAATCGAAAATTAATAAAAGGACAACATAAATTAATACAATCAGCTTGTTAAAATTTTGAAATAAGCATTATTAATTTTATTCGTAAATAAAGGATGCCATGAAATACATATTTTCTTTGTATAGTCGGATTCTTGAACCCTCTCGCAAGATGGTGGACGAGTCACGTGTCACTAATGGCACCCTGTCGACTTCTAGTCTATTTTGTTTTTGTAGGTTGGTAGGTTACTTATACTAAATTTCAGATTTATCAGGATTGGACTAAGCTAAATTTGTTAAGCACGTAAACCACATTAAATGTGTAATTTTTTTTTGGAGGATTGGAATATATAGTTTGGTGAAATCAGCGTAGGAGCAAAGGGAAAGAAAAAAGGTGTATGTAGTACTTTTTTATTTCTAATTATAAACAATCTACAATCTAAGTAAAAAATACTAGTGCTACCAAGGCTATTTTGTAATTTTATAAATTAAATTAATATAGGCTGCAATGGCATAGAAATTGCGATGAGTTCGTTCTATTGCCTCAAACCATTATGAAAAAGGCTATTCTGACTAGAATTTGTTGTTGATGGTTGAATATAAAAGTTATCTCTTCTTCGAGTATGATAATTATGGATATCACGAACATGTACACAATTGTCAATTAAATGTTTTGATAGTAGTTCATGTAACATTTTGAAAATAAAAACCATTGTATTAAAGAATATGGTTTGCCTAACACAAAATTTTTAATTTCTAGCATATCTTTAATTCCAGTATAACGACTGCAATTTAAAATAGTACGCATGGATTGATTTTGTTTTTTCTGTAAAGTACTAATTTCGGAATTACTCAATAAAAAAAGTATTGTGGAGCAAAAATTAAAATGAGGAGCAATTATACTTTGATAAATGTTTTTTTTTTGTTCATGCACTGAGATCATGATTTATTCTTCTCAAAAGATCAACCTTTTTGGCAATTTTATTGCAAATATATAGGTGGTGTTCTGAAAAACATAAATTTTGATCTATAACTACACCAATATATTTTAATTTTGTTACCTGTTCTATTTCTACATTGTTAATTTTTATAGTTGTGTTAGATGTTATATCAGTGGTATTATATTTACTTTTAGTGATAATCATTTTCGTTTTGTCTGTATTAATTGCTAAACTATTGATATTTAACCAGTTGCATTAAATTGACAATGGTATGGAGGGAGCCGCAAAACTTCATGACCAGCATTTCTAATCAACTCATCAACTTTAAAGGATTTATCTACTCGCGGTACTGTATTGATGACTTGCCATAAAAAATGAACGGTATCGTACGGTGAAAATAAAATGTTTTTCTCTTCTAACCATCTTTGTAAATCCGCCTTTAACCATTTTTTTGTGGGCCACTTCGCCGTTTGCCTGCTATGATAACTAGCATTATCTAAAATTATCATAGAGGGCTCTTCTAAATTTGGTAGGGTTTCGCACAGCCATTTTTCAAAATTGTCAGAGTTTATCTCTCCATGGTAGTCACCAGTTTTGCATTTGGATTTAAAAATAAGCCTGGCATTTTCGATAAATCCACATTCGCCCCCGGTATGCAAAAGAATGTATAAAAATATAAATTTAATGACGATTAGTGTTCACTAAGAGAATTTATTTCCAGAAGGGGGGCTTTCATTTTGGTCTTGTAGAGTAAAGACTATGGTTTTTCGTACCTTTACTTAGGTTAACTTATATTTATTAATTCGTATATTGACCTGTACCCTTCTCCAGATTCTTTCCTGACAGATTTAATGTTATCATCCTGCCAAGATTTTCTAAATGTTCCATTAGAAAAAAATCCAAGTCTCGTCCAGAAAAACACATGGTTTTCTATCGGGACCAAGCTCAGAGTTTTCCATGTACGTAGACAGAAATCTTCGCCGTTTATTCGCAATCCATGGCTTTTCCACAAGCGCACGGCGATTGCCTTCCTTCTTATAGAAAAAGCCTAAGCTTTTTACCAACCTTAGGAGACTGCTTATGCTTCCAAGATACATTTCTTTGCAATGTAGTTGGTTTTGCAGTTTCTTTATTGTAACTGGTTTTCCTACGAACAATATGGCGTTATATTAAATATTAAAATTACAGAAAAATACACGTGTTTCATCCAGACGCATGACACACTGATAGAAATACATACACCAATTTATGCTTAACTTATCGCCCAATACACCAAGCGAATATCCTTCAGCATAAAAAACAGGGGCTTTTTTATAGAAAGGCGAGGTAATGGGGTTCTCCCCCCTAAGATACGTATAAGATGTACAAAGAAAAATTGAACACTCTCAGTAGTCCAAGTTATATTTTGTGGCAATACTTTTCACTGCAATAGCCTAGGTTCTAAATATTTTGATCATTACTCCCACCTAGACTCGAGCTCTGGATCCAGCACTGCATACAAAATATCTAATTTTTGTTTAAGAAAATATTTCCTGTAATATTTAATAAAAAATTTGCTACATCAATCTGCTACCTCTTTTCCTTACACCGATACATATTATATTACGTTTATTTTCAGTAGTAACACTGTTTTTTTTTTAACCTGTATCTTTCTGCAACATGAAAAGATATCGTTTTTTTGTTTAAGCCTTTCAAGTTTTTTTTTCTAACCACAAATGGTTTAAAGTACTTAATGGTATGCGCAAATATATCATTTTTGCAAATAAATGGACTAAGAAATAAAATGTGAAAAAAAAAAATTGGAAAAAATACTTACTTCAGGATGTACGTCTTTAAAATAATTATAAATATTTTGCACAAATTTTTGGGCCAACTCATTGCCATGTAAAACAGAAAACGCCTTTTTCTAAAAATTATAATAATAATTATACATCATTTTACGACTAGGTATTTAAAACTTTTTGACTTTGCCATGGCCATAATGTAAGCATATTGGGTTTATATAGTTATATAATATACATATATGGTGGAGTAGCATGCAACAAAATATATTCATTAATTGTTATGGAAAACTCTCCTCCCTAATCCTATCAAGATAATTATTTTTTTTTAATTTTTATTTATTAATAAATTATGGGGTAAAAGATAACGCTCTTGTAAGAGTCAAAAAGTTGCAGGGCATAAACGTTACCCTGTTTTCTTTAGGAATATTATCCTTTGAGGTACTTGGAAGACAATAATTAAGATCCATTATCATTTTACGCCTAAAAAAGATAAATACCGTATAAAAGTAGTTTGCGGTTAATGTATTTAACTTACCGTTCCGTAACAAATAAACACCAAAACACGTAGGTGGTAGGTACGTCCAAAATAGAAGTCTTTAATAAACTTATTTAAATACAAAACACACGAGAACAATTAAAAACACAGCAAAACACTTAACGAGAAAAAAAGCACGTGGCGATGTCACTGATATCAGTGTCAGTGGGCTTTGGGCTAATTACGGCTCTATGATGGGTTGGGGATATTTCAAAGTTACTGGTCCAGCTAGTTACTGTCATTTGTCTATTGTCAAATGTCGAACGACGAGACGAGCCGTGAATTTGAGTATAGCTATGGAAACGAAGTAATATTAAATTGTCAAGGCGTCAAGTTCGAAAGTTATTTTTTTTTCCATAGTGTTTTTAGCATTTTGGAACGTTCTAGAAAGTAAATTACTCATATTATTATGTGGTTTAGCTTAATATTCCTTAAACTACACTGTTAGAGATCCTCTTCAACTAGTATATGTCATGACTTTGCAACCATCTTTCCTAGGTCGTATCCAGCCAACAATAATCCAAAGATTTAAGATTAATGTGGGTAATTATATTCTTCGCACACATACTATTATAAAATAAAGTTTGCTTGCTTACCAGTCGTTGTTATGATTATTGCTATAAATATTAAAGTTTTCGATATTCCTCGTTCAAGCAACCTTAGTATCCTTAATCTCACACAATAAACATGAAGTGCAGTTTCACAAATTAAAAATATAATTATTAATATTCGGCCCAATGTATTTATTATTTTACTCTTTGCAGAATATGATGAGAATAAAATAAATTTGGCAATTGTACCGATACTTTCAACAACTTTAAAATCCGGAAAACGCTTCACATCGGTACTTGTTTCATGTGATCGCATGATGATCTTTTATTTTAGTACGTAAAGGTTCTTATGACAATATGGTGGCTTAAAAAGAAATGCTTCTAGTTTATATCAAATTGCCATTAAATTGAAAAGCTACATTGACACAATAAATATAATACAATTGATAGTCAATTTATCATTCAAATGTGTAATTACTATTTTTTTAAAATCTTTTCATTTTCTACCATAAAAGTATAATAATGTGTTTTTGAAAGGCAGCCCCTTTTTCTTTTATAGTAATATTAATTACTATTTTGTGAATCATTAGTTTTATTTATCGAAAATCTACTTAGTGTTTATGAGCTGTTATAGGTAAAAATAAAAAAGCTATTAATTACCTAGACACTTGCATAAAAACTATCCAACAATTAAAAGCCGATTAGTGACGACACCTATATCTCCATATTTAATTTTTTTCCTAAGATGACTTAGAGGCACTGATGATATTACTCTAATCCTGTTTCTTTCCCATTGTCATGCAAAGGAGACAAGACAGCAAGGCAAGACAAGACACTGCTCTTATACTCAGGAAATATTTGAGGGTGGAGAATTCGAAAAAACGGGTTAAAGTTTCCCAGACCTCCTAAGCGACCAAGAACCACCCCCCTTTTTTCGATTTCTGGGAATCATTCGTTGACTCGATAAAATAGAAAAAGGGGATGGTTGCCGTCCATGGGTGGGGAGGGGTGGCAGCGCTAGTTCATCATTAATCTTTTGCATCAGGCACACTAACGGTTTATCATTTCCCTGTCTCAATCCGGATTATACCAAGAAAACGCGGAGAAGAATATTGTTTCCGCCATGCTCTTCATCCGTATTTATCTCTTACCTGAAAAATACTATTTATTTAACATTTTTTCTTGTTTCAAAAGTAATTATTTACAGAAGAAGCAAATATGGGGTGGTTCTTGTCGTTTGCGGGAAGTGTGGGAAACTTTAACTCACCGGAGAGGAGGAGTAGGTTAAACAAAGGTGATACCACCGTCCATACCTTTGCGCTTCGTGGACTCCACCAAGATGCTTATATTGGTAATTTCATTCTGGCGATTAATTCCGAATTTGAAATTACAATAGTTTTATGTGCTGACTACATAGCTCTTTGTTATTTGTAGTATGATCTTAAAATTTAATCTACGCAGTACGACTTAAAATTTATTATATAAAACACACAACTTCATTTAAGATTCACACTGCTGTAACGGTAATATTTTTAAATTATCAAAATTTAGTTAAATAATTGATATCGATATTTTCTATTTGTACATATTAAGTGTTTTATTGTAATATAGCTAGAGTTTATGTGCTTAATAAATGTTAAAGTATCATTGGGCAAGATCTAAATTGATACGGTTTGATTCTCAGTCCGGTTCTGGCAACTCGCCGTATAATTTTGTCCTGCGAAGCGAGAACCTGCTTCGAATACTGTGGGCTTACTAACGTACCGTAGAAATCGTACCCGGTCAACTGCAATCATCGCGGCGACGCGCGACGCGCGTAGGAATATTTGAGGAAGGTCTGTTTGGTGTGGAACCTAATTGTCAAGGAGATGGGCTCTGCTATCATCCGGGAGTACCGCGGTGTATATTCAGAGATAGCCGAAAAGAGATAGCTATATTTGACAATGTCTAAAGACTGTAATGGTACGACCTTATGAACAAACTCAACCATGGATCGTGGGTTATGCTCCGCCTTCCTCAATTGCCGCTAATGCCGGATATAAATCATTTAAAATTATAGTTATTTTAAAAATTAATTACTCAATATAGGCTAGGATTCTTCTGAAAATATTGTAGGAATCGTTGGTTATTGGCGATGTAGTATCTAATTTAGTGATCACTTTTTCTCAATAGTACTAGTTAAAGTATCAAAATTAAATAGGTTTCCCGCGCTAAATTTAGTACCTTTCTGGGTAGTGCCGACAAGGACGGCCATCTTCCGACACTTGGTTCCTGGTGCCGCTGGACGCGAGAAGTTGCTGCCTATTCTTGGGGATTTGAATAGTGTTTTGGGATACACTCCTCGTTGATGAGGGATTTTTTCATCCAAAAATAGTAGTGTTGGTGTTATAGTGTATAGTTTTGTCACCAACTACGGCCTAGGGCTGGATATTAGAGCACTTCGGTCAGCTAAGGCGTAGGATCAGTCAAGTAAGTCATCAATGTGTTTTGTTTTATGAGTTTTCGTTTTTTTTATTTTCCTTGCTGAATATTCATCATAATTATTCTGGACTACATGTGGATGCTTATCCCTTTTAGATATGATTATCGGTCAACCAAAATGCATTTAACTTTGTAATCCATTATCTCATCACTGAACTCTTCATCTTTGCTCAAGACCTAGATCTACAGCCACACGAGACAGTGTGTAAGTATTACAAGCTTTCTGGCCACATATATTTGGCGGTATGAGCAACGGTTTTTTTCTGTAAATTTTAGGGCTGTTCCCGGGGGATATTCATCTACCTACCCTCATCCTTTACTGTAGTACCATAGGCTAGGCTGGTGGCAGTTCAGAACGGATTGATCTATGCAGGACCGGATCAGATTTCTTACTTAAACTACAAGGTTCCTAGTATTTAACCAGAAAGGTATTTAGTTATTCTATGGTTTGATCTATGCAGGAATGGGTTGGACTATTATTCCTGTTAATAATTCCGTATTTAAAGTACAGCGTCACAGATATTTAACCAGAAAGGTATCTAGTTATTTAATGATTTGATTTGTGGAGGACTGCGTTGGACTATTATTTCTGTTTAGTAACTTAGAATTTAAAGTACAGAGTTTGAAGTATTTGACCAAGAAGGTATTTAATTATTCAGTAGTTTGATCTATGCAGGTCCGTACTGGTCGGCTATTTTTAAGTTAAATTTATTATTAAAGTTGAAATATATGTAATTATTTATAGGGGGAAAATATTTCCTTATACTTGGTCCATGCAGGTCCGCCCTAGACTATTATTTTAAATTTAAATCTATTCAGAATTTATGGAGTTGGTTATTTAAATAGAAAGGTATTTATGTAATTAATTGTATCTAGTGTATTTCTAACTGGATATTTGACATGACTTAATTAGACATACCTTATGTATTGTTTTGAAGTTAACGTAAGTTTATCTCCGGTGTGCCAATGACATATTGATATAATTTGCGAACTAGCCATTGCTAGAAATATATTACATTGCTGGTGTATCTGAATATTGAGCTAGAGTATGTATTTTTTTTTATACTACTAATTTAATTACCCATAATTTTCATTCGTCAAGGTTGCACCCTATATAGCCTGGTGCGTGTAAACCGGCCGTGATCACGACAGGTACCTGAAACATTCTCTATCATTTCTAGATATAATATAGCGAGGTTTATTCGTAAATATTCCAGATGAATATTTTGTATGTAATATGATTTATGAAATTTGGTTCTATAAATTTACACAGGCTTCAATAAAATAGTGTCATTGGTATTCCTCTTCTGTGTTATTAATTTTGGCGAACTACCGAACATCGTTGCACCTCCTGGTAAATTGATGGTATGTTGTAACCGAGTACTCATCTACATTCCGGAACGGAGCTTGTGGCTTTAAATAGGTTACTGGCGCCCATAATTCCATTACTTTCTAAATTACCGCACGACCACTCCCGACTAGTGGCTAGCCCAGTTCTCCGTGTTGCTACACCTTACCGGTCTCTGACTACAGAGGGCTCTCACCCTCCTGCAGTGCAGATAGGTGGCAAGTTTGGCGCCCAACGTGGGGCCCTTTTGCAAACAGTGTTGCCATTTTTTTTCAAATTTCCCTAAATTTAGGGAATTTTTTTTGTTTGTGTTTTAGGAATATTTACGGTGGTAGATGCTCCTCTGCTACAATATCGGTTAGATTTGATTCTATATTCGAGTGTTTTGTTTATATTCTTTTGGTATTTCTATTTTCTGATTACGCGGCTGTCCTGTTGATTTAATGTCGAGGCCGGGCGTGCTTTACTACACTCTTTGTGAAATTCTCGACTACCGGAGTATCGATATTAGTGAGGCACTCATTAAAGTTTGTGTTATTAATTATTTACGAAATAAGGTTGTGTGTGCATAGTGTTAAGGTACTAATATACCGATTATATTATTAAGGTAGTGCTTATAGTTGAAATAGTTGAAAATTGTGTCTGAAATATTATAGTATTGCGAAAGGGAAAAAAAAATAAACAAGATAAACATGGCGATGAAGATGGAGATCAACCGTCTAGATCGAGATGAATTTGTGTACGAGTTAACCTTCAGGGGAATAAAGGTGGATGAAGAAGCTGCTACTGTGGCAGACATGCGGAAGACCCTTCGACAGTTACTTAAACTAGAGAAGGCTGGATCAACTCTAATTTATCCGACCTATCCCTATAATTTTGCCAAAGATTGTCAGGCCGTTACCGATAAGATTAAGGAGATTGAAGACCTGGTCAAGAAGTTCGCGGATACTGCCGAGAGTGGACAGTTTTCCAAAATTTCTACGAAAATATGGCATGCTTATGAAAGAGCCAATCGTAGCAAACCGAAAGGAGATATAGAAACGGGGCAACGTTCCTCATTAATAGTCTCGCTTTTGAAATTTCATTCGGCTGTACAGCAGAAAGCAAGGAGATTTAAACGTTTATCCCAAACTCATGGCCCTTTAGAGTTGGCTAATTTATTATCGTCGACCAGCTTGGACAATGAAGACGACGATTCTACTACTACAGAGGAGGAAAGTTCTGATGGTGAAGACAGCGAAGCGGAGTCAGTTACAATGCCACGAGCAAGCGGTCCTGTCACCATGAACAGACCTAAGACAGTACCTGTTTATTTGTGGAATCTCAAATATAATGGCGAGTCTATGTCCTTAAATTCCTTTTTAGAGAGCGTCTATGAATTGAGTATTTCCAGAAATGTTTCTAAACCTCAATTGTGTGCTTCTGCTTCGGATTTATTCACTGGAAAAGCCAAGATTTGGTATAATTCTATTAGAGATCAAGTTAGAACTTGGGAAGATTTGGTGTTTGCCTTAAGAAAACAGTTTTTGCCCAGCGACTACAATGACCGTCTTTTTGAAGAGATTAAGCAAAGAACTCAAGGACCTAATGAGTCCATCGGACTATATATAGCGACTATGATAAACATGTTCAATCGATTGACATGTTCGACCACAGAACAGTTAAAACTAAAAGTTCTAATGAAGAACATTTCACCATTTTACCAAAGTCAGCTTGGGCTTGTAAAGGTTGATACTATCCAGCAACTTATTGAGGTCGGAAGACAATTGGAAGAAAGAAAGGAAGCAATTGAAAACTTTATTCCTCCCCCAAGACATAAAAAGATAATGGAACCAGACTTAGCATACGTTTACACTGACAGTGCTTCAACGAGTGGAACCAGTGAGGTTAATGTCTCTGAAATCACCTGTTGGAATTGCAAGACAACTGGTCACCGAGCATCAGAATGCCGCGATAAAAAGAATAAGTATTGTTTCAGATGTGGTAATGCTGGTTATACCGTGAGGTCATGTCCCAAATGCTCTGGAAGCTCGGGAAACGGAGGTCGGAGACATTAAGCGACCGTAATATGTCTCGACCTTCGACGGTCACCAATAACTTACCACTGCCGGTTACCCAACGAGCCGTTCTCGATTTCATCTTTTCTCATGCTGAGGGCGATGAGCGACCATACTTATTGGTGGACATATTGGGCTTAAAGTTGCGTGGCTTACTGGATAGTGGAGCCTCTTCCAGTATTCTGGGCGGGCCAGGATGGTCTCTAATAAAATCTCTGGGACTTCAACTCAATGAAGATCATAAAATCACTTGTACTGTTGCTGATGGAAACACCTGTGAAAGCATTGGTTCTCTGACGCTGCCGATGGAGGTTGAGGGTCGTGTGAGAGCGATGCGAGTGCTGGTTATACCAAGCTTGCGGCACCTCCTGATTTTAGGAGCTGATTTTTGGAAGCGTATGGGTATTGTGCCTGACCTAAGGCATGGAAGTTGGGAATTTTCTTCTAAAGATTGTCACTGTGCATCAGTTACCTCTGGAGTATTGCAGTCCAGAACCGAACTAACACCTGAACATTCCCTAGTACTAGAGAAATTTATCAGCCAAGTATTTCAAGAAATGGGTAATCGTCTTGGTTGTACTAAAATGGTAGAACACCATATAGCAACCACCTCTATGCCAATAAAGCAACGATATTACCCCGTTTCTCCGGTGATGCAGGGGCATATTAATTCTGAACTGGATAAGCTACTAGATGAAGGGATCGTTGAACCTAGTTGTAGTCCTTGGTCTTCACCAATACTTCTTGTAAAGAAGTCGGATGGAGTTTCGTGGAGATTCGTAGTAGATTATAGAAAGCTAAACAATGTAACCGAAAAAGATGCCTATCCCATTCCCTATATCTCGGCAACCCTCGATAAACTACGGAATGCACGGTATTTGTCATCTCTGGATATAAAATCAGCATACTTTCAGGTCCCCCTTTCCGAATCATCAAAGCCGCTTACAGCGTTTACAGTGTCAGGACGTGGACTTTTCCAATTTTGCAGACTGCCTATGGGACTTTCTAATGCACCTGCTACTTGGCAACGTCTTATAGACAGGGTGCTTGGACCAGCTCTTGAAGATTATGTTTTTGTATATTTGGACGATATAATTATCGCGACCTCTACTTTTGAGAAACATATGGAGGTCTTAAGGGAAGTTTTTAAACGTTTAAAGGACGCTAATCTAACTGTTTCGACTGAGAAATGTAATTTCTGCCGTCCCGAATTGCGGTATTTGGGCTATATCGTTGATCGCAATGGACTACATGTGGATCCGGAGAAGGTCAACGCTATCCTAAAAATTCCAGTTCCATCCAACGTAACTGAAGTTCGCAGGATTATCGGCTTAGCCTCTTGGTATAGACGCTTTGTCCCCAATTTCTCTTCACTAATATCACCCTTATCTAATCTAACTCGAAAAAACCAATCATTTACATGGGATCAAGCCTGTGAAGATTCCTTTCAGGCGTTAAAAGATTGTCTTGTTTCCGCACCGGTTCTAACATGTCCGGATTTCTCCTTACCCTTTACTGTTCAAACTGACGCCAGTGGATTTGGTATTGGCGCAGTGCTTAGTCAACAACAGTCTCCTGATGGAGAGAGAGTCATAGCGTATTGTTCCCGATCATTGAATCGGAATGAAAGACATTATACAGTCACTGAGCGAGAATGTCTCGCCGTAATATGGGCGATAGAGAAGTTGCGACCGTATTTGGAAGGATCTAAATTCACCGTCATAACGGACCACCATAGTTTGGTATGGTTAAATAACCTAAAGAACCCTACTGGCCGTCTGGCACGATGGGCTATTCGCATGCAACAGTATGATTACTCTATAATTCATCGTAAAGGAAAAGATCATATAGTACCAGATACACTCTCCAGGACTGTCCCATTTATTGACAACCTAACCACTATGGATACGGTTGAGGATTCATGGTTCTTAAGGCTATTGGAGAAAGTAGCTAAGTTTCCAAAGAAATACTCAACCTTTCGCATTTCAGGTACACGGCTTTTCAAATATGTTAAACCAAAGTTTCCTGAATTAGCCAAAGAAGGGGATTATTGGCGAGAAGTCATTCCTTCTGAGAGAAGGAAACCAATGATACAGGAAGCTCATACTGCACTCTGTCATTTGGGCGTATTCAAAACTTATTGCCAACTTTCCAAGACCGTCTATTGGCCGAAAATGAGAGTTGATGTTGCGAGTTTTGTACGACGCTGTCGCGTGTGTATTTCTATTAAGCCAGAACAAAAACCGCCTGCGGGCCTTATGCTAAGTCCTCAGACCTCGATTACTGAACCCTTTCAGCTTATATGCGCTGATTTTGTTGGGCCACTTCCTCGGTCTACGTCTGGTTATTCCTACATTTTTGTCGTCTCGGATTGCTTTAGCAAATTTACCTTATTGTTTCCGTTACGTTCGGCAACAGCCTCAGCTGTTTGTCGTCTCTTAGAAGATTACGTCATGTCAATTTTTGGGTGCCCTGCGAAAATTATTGTTGATAATGGTGTCCAGTTTCGCTCCAATGAGTTCAGAGCACTTATGCGTAAATATGGTACCTACATAAAATTTACTGCCAATTATCACCCCCAAGCGAATCCCTGTGAACGAGTAAACAGAGTTATGAAAACAATGCTTATGTCATTCGTATCAGAAAATCATAGGACTTGGGATAAATATTTGGGTAGTGTTGGTAGTGCGATTCGTTCCGCTGTTCATGAGGTGACAGGATTTTCCCCGAATTTTATAGTGTTTGGTCGGGAACTACCCCGGACCAACGATACAGAAACTTCGGATACGCTGATAAGTTTTAATCGTACTTCACTTGGGGAGCAACGTACTCAAGGAATAAAGAATTTGTATGAAGACGTTAAGATTAAATTAGGTAGAGCTTATGAAAAGAATAAGAAGATGTACGATCTTCGTCGTCGTGATGAACAGCTTTTACCGAATCAGTTAGTTTGGCGTAAGAATTACGTTCTCTCGGATGCCTCAAAATACTTTGCAGCAAAACTGGCCCCGAAGTATGTTGGACCCTTTACGATATCTAAAAAATTATCACCTTGGACTTACGAATTAAAAGATAGTAAGGGCAAGCCTTGTGGGAATTGGCACATCAAGGATTTAAAGTCTCATCCTCCAGATGAAGATTAAACTATTTAAAGATTTTGGGTAAAATCTTTTAAAGTTGGGGGGGATTTGTAACGGTAATATTTTTAAATTATCAAAATTTAGTTAAATAATTGATATCGATATTTTCTATTTGTACATATTAAGTGTTTTATTGTAATATAGCTAGAGTTTATGTGCTTAATAAATGTTAAAGTATCATTGGGCAAGATCTAAATTGATACGGTTTGATTCTCAGTCCGGTTCTGGCAACTCGCCGTATAATTTTGTCCTGCGAAGCGAGAACCTGCTTCGAATACTGTGGGCTTACTAACGTACCGTAGAAATCGTACCCGGTCAACTGCAATCATCGCGGCGACGCGCGACGCGCGTAGGAATATTTGAGGAAGGTCTGTTTGGTGTGGAACCTAATTGTCAAGGAGATGGGCTCTGCTATCATCCGGGAGTACCGCGGTGTATATTCAGAGATAGCCGAAAAGAGATAGCTATATTTGACAATGTCTAAAGACTGTAATGGTACGACCTTATGAACAAACTCAACCATGGATCGTGGGTTATGCTCCGCCTTCCTCAATTGCCGCTAATGCCGGATATAAATCATTTAAAATTATAGTTATTTTAAAAATTAATTACTCAATATAGGCTAGGATTCTTCTGAAAATATTGTAGGAATCGTTGGTTATTGGCGATGTAGTATCTAATTTAGTGATCACTTTTTCTCAATAGTACTAGTTAAAGTATCAAAATTAAATAGGTTTCCCGCGCTAAATTTAGTACCTTTCTGGGTAGTGCCGACAAGGACGGCCATCTTCCGACACTTGGTTCCTGGTGCCGCTGGACGCGAGAAGTTGCTGCCTATTCTTGGGGATTTGAATAGTGTTTTGGGATACACTCCTCGTTGATGAGGGATTTTTTCATCCAAAAATAGTAGTGTTGGTGTTATAGTGTATAGTTTTGTCACCAACTACGGCCTAGGGCTGGATATTAGAGCACTTCGGTCAGCTAAGGCGTAGGATCAGTCAAGTAAGTCATCAATGTGTTTTGTTTTATGAGTTTTCGTTTTTTTTATTTTCCTTGCTGAATATTCATCATAATTATTCTGGACTACATGTGGATGCTTATCCCTTTTAGATATGATTATCGGTCAACCAAAATGCATTTAACTTTGTAATCCATTATCTCATCACTGAACTCTTCATCTTTGCTCAAGACCTAGATCTACAGCCACACGAGACAGTGTGTAAGTATTACAAGCTTTCTGGCCACATATATTTGGCGGTATGAGCAACGGTTTTTTTCTGTAAATTTTAGGGCTGTTCCCGGGGGATATTCATCTACCTACCCTCATCCTTTACTGTAGTACCATAGGCTAGGCTGGTGGCAGTTCAGAACGGATTGATCTATGCAGGACCGGATCAGATTTCTTACTTAAACTACAAGGTTCCTAGTATTTAACCAGAAAGGTATTTAGTTATTCTATGGTTTGATCTATGCAGGAATGGGTTGGACTATTATTCCTGTTAATAATTCCGTATTTAAAGTACAGCGTCACAGATATTTAACCAGAAAGGTATCTAGTTATTTAATGATTTGATTTGTGGAGGACTGCGTTGGACTATTATTTCTGTTTAGTAACTTAGAATTTAAAGTACAGAGTTTGAAGTATTTGACCAAGAAGGTATTTAATTATTCAGTAGTTTGATCTATGCAGGTCCGTACTGGTCGGCTATTTTTAAGTTAAATTTATTATTAAAGTTGAAATATATGTAATTATTTATAGGGGGAAAATATTTCCTTATACTTGGTCCATGCAGGTCCGCCCTAGACTATTATTTTAAATTTAAATCTATTCAGAATTTATGGAGTTGGTTATTTAAATAGAAAGGTATTTATGTAATTAATTGTATCTAGTGTATTTCTAACTGGATATTTGACATGACTTAATTAGACATACCTTATGTATTGTTTTGAAGTTAACGTAAGTTTATCTCCGGTGTGCCAATGACATATTGATATAATTTGCGAACTAGCCATTGCTAGAAATATATTACATTGCTGGTGTATCTGAATATTGAGCTAGAGTATGTATTTTTTTTTATACTACTAATTTAATTACCCATAATTTTCATTCGTCAAGGTTGCACCCTATATAGCCTGGTGCGTGTAAACCGGCCGTGATCACGACAGGTACCTGAAACATTCTCTATCATTTCTAGATATAATATAGCGAGGTTTATTCGTAAATATTCCAGATGAATATTTTGTATGTAATATGATTTATGAAATTTGGTTCTATAAATTTACACAGGCTTCAATAAAATAGTGTCATTGGTATTCCTCTTCTGTGTTATTAATTTTGGCGAACTACCGAACATCGTTGCACCTCCTGGTAAATTGATGGTATGTTGTAACCGAGTACTCATCTACATTCCGGAACGGAGCTTGTGGCTTTAAATAGGTTACTGGCGCCCATAATTCCATTACTTTCTAAATTACCGCACGACCACTCCCGACTAGTGGCTAGCCCAGTTCTCCGTGTTGCTACACCTTACCGGTCTCTGACTACAGAGGGCTCTCACCCTCCTGCAGTGCAGATAGGATAGGATAATTTTCCAAAAGTTTAGATTTGAAAATTTTTTAAAATAGTTTTCTCCATTTCTTGTCTAAGGCTGTAGAAGGATTAGGTTTATTTGCAAGGGTATGCTTTTAAAAAAAAATTGTGTCAATAATACAAACTAATAATTACACAAAATGATTTATTACAATAACTAGATGTTGAACTATATACGTTCAGTAAAATGTATAATAATTTCTCTACTACATTACGTAAAAGGGTAAACGCGTCTGGAATGATCACTCTAGACATTCTGTTTTGAACTGAAAATACGCTTTTGTACGGAAAACAATTTAAAATAACCACTTTTGTGGAAACCCCATTCAGAAACTTTGAATATCCATTTCAAAGATAGAAACGAAAGGTGGAATAATCAGACCACGCCCACCACGAAACCCGGAACTAACCTAAAAACAAGGGGTTTTTATTTACACAAATTTCAATGTTGATGTTGCGATTACCTAGCTCAGATAGACTTCGCCCCTTAAGGATTTCGATCTATTCAACTATTTATTTATTCTTCTTATTTCTTTAATTTATTTTTTTATTATTATTATTATTTCCTGTAGTTTACAGGGTGGTCAAAGAAAACTTTCAATAATTAAATTATAACTTAGTTTTAGTGACGAAATGAAATATTTGAAATGCACATAATGTTATTATTTGTATTTGACTATTGTCAATCGGAGTGACATTGTCATCCCTGGGAACTTTGTCACCTCGAGCGTAACCATTTTGCTTTTTGTTAATAATATCGAGGAATAAATTTTAATTTGCTGATAATAATTCAACCAGCATATAAGAAAGATCGCGACACAAAACAATGTTACAAAATGGGTTGTACATGAAACTCTTAAAGAACAGTGACTTATCCATACCACGTTCAAAAAGTACACGCTATGCCTGCGGATGATTATCCAGCAAGACTTCAATACTCCAACTGGTTTATACAGCAACATAACGTAAACCTAAATTTTTCCATCCTTATTTTGTCTATCGATTAAGCCGGTTTTGCAAGAGATAACATAATAAACTCACACAATTTACATTTTTGGGATGTTGAAAGTCCGTACGACATAATTCAAAATAAACACCTACGAAGGTTTATGGTAAATGTGTGGGTTGGCATTATCGAAAAAAAACCTTATGGGTCCATTTATTTCAGAAGAAAGACTCAATGGTTGTAGCATTCATTTTTGCTATAGATGTATATTTAGAGGATGCTACATGGTTTTGTGTAAGATATTTTTCTACATTACCTTTCTATGTTTTCTGCGGATTTTAAGTTTAATGCTTTGGTGCAGATGTTCATGTTTTACAGGCCACCGTACTATCATGAATATTTTTTTTGTACATCCTTCATTCCTTTCATTATTAATTAACTCGAACGAGGTAGATATCTGAATATTTAAATATTTTCATTGTCAAAATTTGGGGTTATGTTCATTTATGATAACCGGTCAGTAGTTCATTTGGCTTAGAGTATGTTCGTTGAGTTGTTCCATTTGAACCTTGATTAGTTCACTCTAGAACATTGATGATCTTGCACTTTTCACCATTCGATAAATTGGTATGCCATTATTTGGTCTTTAAATTGCATATTATGCAGGGTAAACTGCTATTAGTTTTCCACATGTTAAGTTGGTTTGGTTTTGTCATTTTATCGAACTGAGATTACTTTCATCAATTGTCTGAACGTACCAATTTTTTGACATGACAGTTAAGGGACACCTGTCATTTGATCTTTACCTTTTTCGAAGGATTTTGACTTTAGGTCACTTCATTTAAGATCACCCGTGAAGGTTGAAGTCGGCGGTTTTTAAAAGGGGCCCACTTTTATGTGATTTGAAAAGGTCCGCCGCCCCAAGTTTAGTTGGCACCTCAGGGGAAGTAGCGTCAGCGTCCTCATCTCTTTGATGGTAAGATTTCTTTCATTCTTTTTTTTGTGTCTCCTTAATTTTTTTATAACCTCAAATTTTCTCCAACATGTGCAATTTAATTTTTTAGATTTGCACATGAGGCCTCATTTCTTTGTAAATTTTTTGAGATGGTAGCACCAGACAACCAATAAGGTAGGATATATTTTTGATTTAATTTAACCAGGTATCTAATTCGCTGTTTCGATTTTAGGGTTTTACATTTTATATTTTAGTTGCAATTTTCCTTTTGCTTCTATCGAAGCGTTTATTGTTGAATAATAATATGTAACAGACGTTATATTATATTCATATTTCTTATGACCACGTGTTGAAATTGAATCTGCATTGAGAGACCACATGGCCTGTAACCTGTATATATGTGCTGTCTTGTACTGTTCGGGTCCACCAGACTGGAGGCAGGGTGCCTATTAATTTGAAGCAAAAACCACGTGGGATTTGGAACATCTGGGAAATAAGGCCAGTGTATTGTGACTATTTCCCTCATATACTGTAACTACAATGCGCTTTTCACTTGATTTTCGGTGAAAATCAGCCCTCGGTCGCGATTGAGCTGAAAATTGCACTCTTCTGGTTTTTCATTGTTGGTTACCTACGAGAATAACCGTCACTGTCACAACAAGTTGAAATTTCTGCTTTGACAATTTCGCGACAATTTATCAAAATGATTCGTTTCGGAGCACCTACTAGTTTTTCATTCAGGAAATATTCTAAAAAATATATTTCGTGCATGTAAAATGGCTCAATAATCATGCACTCTGATTTGTTGCCCTAAAGAAACAGCTTTCATGCATTTTTATTGTTATTTACCTTAAAAAGTGCCCTCCCTTCGGTCGGGCACTTTTTGGTAAATAACAATAAAAATGCATTCAAGCTGTTTCTAGGGCAACAAACCTTCATGCATGATTTTCAGCAATTCTACATGCACTTAACATATTACTGTTGATAATTTTTAATCTCTTTATAACCTAACACCATAAATTTCACTCTAAAACTAACTTTAAATTTGTAATACCACCTTGGTAACATTTAGAAAGAATCTAGGTATTATGACCATACAAGTATGAAGGTTCTAGAACATTCTCTTTCCCCTTTTAAACAACTATAGGTGATAACCAGTTACCAGGCGAGTAAAAACCCTTCAGGTCTTCCCATGAGTGTATAATTTTTTACTTTAATATTTAATTTAGTTATTGATTTCAATATTTTATCTCATTGTGGAATCCAGTTTAGTGATCCTAATAAATTACCCCAATTGTTGTTTTACATATCTGTGTTTTATTGTTACTCACGGCACTGCAAGACAACTATTACCATCTTTAGAAGCAAGCGGTTTTCCTCTTTTAAAACGCTTTGTAAGTATTAAGTTCTTTAACCATTTAAAATAGGTGGCGTCCAAGACATCAGAAAAGTGTACAACTGCTTAAGGCAAGGACTCCGAGCCTCCGACACAAGAGCTGCCGTTCGCACCATGGTACGTAAAGTTGCCTCGTAAAGGTAATTTTACGGCACATGGTGAGATTTATTTACAATTTTTGCAGTAACATTTAAATTATGTATTGAAAGACGTGCCTCTTGATAGAAGGAGACAAATATGATACATGTATATTGGTACTCCACCTCATTATAACTGTATAGTACGACAACACTTAACAAGCGTTTTTGGCCCTCGATGTATGGGTCAAGGTGTGCCTGTTTTATAGCCACCAAGGTCTCCAGACCTAAATCCCTTAGACTTTTGCTTTTGGGGACACCTAAAAGGACTAGTTTATTCAACCCGATTGAATACTAGAGAAGAACTACTAACGAAAAGTACACAACTTTCCAACAAAGTCCGTAGTAATGCCGGAATATTATTTGCAGCGGGAAGATATTTATAAGGCTAAGAAAATATAATGAAGAACATGGAGCTCATATTTTTTTTTTTTATGATAAGGCACAGGACTACAGGATAAATCCTTTATAGCGCTCTAGGAGCGGTGCGTGTGTGCAGGAAACGATTCACGTTGGTCTTGAATCTTTGGAGATTATACTCGTTGGGGAACACGATCTCAGGGAGGTCGTTCCAGAGTGATGACGTTCTCCAGATGAAAGAATTTTGAAACAGTGTCGTTCGAGGGACACTAAGCTGAACCACGTACTGGTGGGCTGCAGTGGCTCGTCGTGTATTTCTACCATGCACCGCTCTGGGTGGTATCAAGCGGGCAACCTCAGTTGAACACTTGCCATGAAAATATTTGTAAAATAGACTCAAGTCGCCAACCTGCCTTCGATGTTCAAGGCTTACCAGGTTGTTTGTCAGACTATGGTCACCGATCAAGCGAATGGCTTTTCTTTGAATGGAATCTAGCAATCTCAGGGTATGTTTAGGAGCAGAGCCCCAAATATGCGAACAGTACTCCAGTGATGGTCGAATTTGGGCTTTATAAAGCATCAAAAGTTGTTGGGGTGTATAGAGGTTCTTTGTTCGAAAAAGTACTCCAAGCTTCTGCGAGGCTGCCTTAGCAATGGCCGCAACGTGGCTATGCCAAGACATATGACTATCCAAATCAACGCCCAATAAATGAATTGATGATGCCAAGGGAATCGAGTGTCCCGCCATAACTATATCCGGTTCTTCAACATTAACTTTTTTAGAAAAAACTGCTGCCAGGGTCTTTTTAGCGTTAAATTCTACTTATACTATATTGAACATTTGCCAAAAGAACATTTAAACGTTTTCATTATTTTTGTATTTTAATAACATTTTAAATTAATTTAGCTCCGATCAACCCTTTGAAAGGTTTTTGGACTTGACAATGTGCGAGCTGGAAATATTTCAGCAGAAAGTCTTCTTACCTTCGAAGAGTTGGAAAGCGCTTCCCAAAAATTAAATACACATCAGCATACCCGGCGTATTTTATTTTTACCTGTTTGTGTTTAGCATTAGTAACTTTTGAGTATTTCGTATAAAAGCCGATTTATCTCAAAAACCGCCAGTTTTATAAAATAAATTAAGAGTACCTTTTTTGAAGAGGATGACCAAAGTATTTAAAAAATCAGTTTCCAGCTCTGTCAAACGACACCGGTCAAAATTTTGGACCAACGAGTCTGGTTCTTAACTTTCTTGAAGATATAAAACATCTACTGTAGTATGGTTCAATGACTCTTTATGACCTCTATAAAATGTTAAAATTTCATTAAATCATACAGGTCGGTTCAAAAGTTAGAGCCAAATAAGTAAATCTCTGTGTACCCCTTGGGGGCACTTTAGGATTATCTATGACAAATTAGGGTTATTTTGAACTCCTCTGTATGCTCTTGAGAAGTTAGGGGGTACTTACCGGATACCCTATACACAAGAAAATATTTCTCTAAATAAGTTGTTCTAAGTGTCTCGTCCATTTTGATTTATAGTCTACGCCAGCTAAGTCTTTAATGGCGCCCGACGCCATAATATGTCATTTCTATTAACATTATTTTTACAACAGAAATTTGGTTAGGACGAAAATCCATCCCTAGGGACACTTGCACCAAATGTTTAAGAACTATTTAAGTCACATAACATCACTAAATATTTCTTCTAATGTAAGTTACCGTTTTCGAGTACCTATAGTTTTCTTACCTTATTCCAAACCTAAATTTAATTGTGATAAATACTAATTTTTGATGTTTGGGAAAGATGAAAATATTTATCGATGACGGAACTCTTAGAATAAATTGAAAATTGATTTCTTATTGAATGCTATGTAATATAGGTAGGTAATAAGTATACTTATAAAACCTGTATGTTTTGTTACACATTTGGCAATATTGTTAATGAAAGGAAACAAAATAAGAGTAATTTAACCTAAACCCTTTCCTCGTAGGATGAACTACTTTTGAGGCAGTGTCTATATTTTTGTTTATTGTATTATTCCTTGGAAATAACATATTTCTGAACGGCACAAATTTCAAATATGTTTTATAAGTATGCAGTAAAAAGTAAAAATACCTTTTATTGTTTCAATTTCATTTAGTTTAACGAAATAATGGTGTAACGTTTGTCTATTACGAAACATAGGTACACACGGAAGTGTGGCTTAGTAACATAATTTTATAATACAGCAAAATCAGGGGATATAATAATATGTCCGAAATTTTGAAAAATTCCTCTATAAAGAATATATTTTCTTCATCAAAAGAGATACATTTTTTCTTAGACATTGTTGGAGCAAAATAGACCTTTCTCAAAACTGTACAAACCTTTCGCTTGTAAAGGAATTATGTAATAAAAAGTCTTTGTATTGCACACTAGGAAAACCCGTTGCAAGAATTGTAATTACATCGTCTCTTTTGTAAGTCTTTGAAAAGACAAAATTCTTTACTGCACCTCTACAGAAACTCCGTATAAGGTAACACAAAAGGAGATTATATTATTTGGAACGTAACTGTTTCCAGCATACACTGATCTGCAAAAATGTGGTGCAATAATAGATGACTAGTTTAAGACTTCGTAACTTTTTATCCTGGATATATCGCTGTCATACTGCTGTAAACTTATTAGGTGGTGACAAAATACAATGATGTTTTCGTTAGTGTAAATTGTGTGTAAGGTCACCACCTACCTCAGCTAGCTCAACTTGTGGCAGTTGCAGTTCGGGGTGGTTCTTTATGAAGGGTTCTTGCCCTGTTAAATAACAATGTGCACGTATGTGGTCCCCAAAGGATGCTGCTGTGTAAATCAAGATTCAAGAATGGAAATTGGACCGCTACTCACAGTGTCTTTTAGTTCTAGCTTAACACAGCAACACCAAATTCCCGTGAGTGAAACAATGGGGTCCACACACAGTGCCAAAACAAAACACAAAATTACTGTATAGTAATTTAATTTAAAAAGGGGGAATTTAGTGACGATTAATTAACTTCTATAAAATTTTACTAATTTACCGAGTCAGATTTATTAGCAAAGGTAAAAGTTCGGTTAAGTTAACCACTCACTACTACAGCGTAGCAGTTGCAACTACTTTACAAACCTCTTCATAATAATATCTGGGTTCTTGGGTTAACGAGGTAAATTACTTATATAGTTAACTGAAAATTATTCTGTTCAAATGGCAAAATTGCTTATGGCTCTTACTAGATTAAACGGAACGAAATTACGTTTGACTCTGATCATACCAACAAAGATAAATATACTACAGTCAGTGCTGTCTAAAACTATGTGTAAATATCAGAGGTACCCGTAGAGGTGGCTAGTTGTTATGCAGCCACGCTGATGGCCCTCAAATGGTTTATGTCTTTATTGTCCCAAACTCGGTCTAGCCGGAAAGTCGTGCTGGTTGGGTTGAGGAACGTACGGAAGATTTGCTCTGGCTCCAGAGGGTAGTTCTGATTACATCCACTACACTTCTTACGCTTGTTACTCTCTTTGACTAGTAATACTGTTAACACTGTTAACTCTGTTAAGTCTGTTCAGACTGTTAAGTTTGTTAAGACTGTTGAGTCTGTTAAGACTGTTAAGATTGTTAAAACTGTTGATACTGTTAAGACTATTGAGACTGTCGAGACTGGTCCTATATGTGCCCCGATTCAGATTTAGCGTGGAAAACACAAAGATGGGTAGAGATTTCTCAGATTTTCCCACTAGGCTAAACTCAAGAAACCACCAAAAGGTCACCGAGAGTAACCTTAAAATCAAAATCTTCTTGCGCACGGAGGTAGAGCCACGGAATTGCGATTCTACGACGCAAAATAAAACATAACCAGAACAACCTGATGGTAACAACGTTACACTGCTTACAAACACTAGGGTAATAGGAGTTTGAAGATTTAAGTTTAATTTTTAACTTAAATTTAACCAACAAAATGGTTAACAAATGACTTAAAATAAGAGATAAAGAAAGGATTGACTTTGACTAAGTTAATGAAAATGATATAATAATAATAACATCGTTTATTAACTAGCACAATATTTTGTGCCTCAGGCAACAATAATTAATAATATTATCAGTTATTAACAAAGTAATACTTAGTTAAAATGCGCCTGGCTCTGTTTTATAAAAATACAGTAAAAGAACTGTTAAAAAGTCAAATTCAGCAAAAATGCCTCTATACAAAGTTCTGGTCTGGTAGCATTAACATTTATTGTGTCTTATAATATTTCTTTGTACAGGGTCTTCCAACGAGGACTGAACAGGGGCTCATTTTTGAGTTTCCTTGTATTTAAAGAAAAATCCAAAATAGCCAATCGATGTACTTTTTCCTGCAGAATTCAAAAATGAAACCAAAAATTTATTTGAACCAGAAACAAAAGAGACACGCTATGGATAAGGTGTTTTTTAAATGGAACATAGCTTTTTATACGATTTTTGGAACGAGTGGTTTTTTTTTTGTCCGTTGTGATTAAAATATTTAATATTGTGACAGCTATTTTTATTAAATTTTAATGTTTTATCCAGTATAATTTAATTTTAACCTGTTTGAAACATACACTAGGTAATAAAGGTATAATCACCTTTGAATCCTTCAAAGTCAAAAAATTTGACAAATTTACTATAATATTGCCGAAATGAAATATTCATTAGATGAGAGATTGCAGATTATTATCTTGTTCTACAAATGCCCAGAAAATGCAAGAGAAGCAAGGAGAAGATTTATTGCAAATTTTCACAGATCCGTCAATACTATTCTAAGGATAAAGAACCTATTTGAGGAAAATAAAACATTACATGACAGAAAAAGAAATCAAACTCTATACTAATTTAAAAAAAAAAAAAACATTAATAATTTAATTGTTCAATGTGACCTCCGTTGTTCTCGAAACATGTGCGATAACCTCTTTGTAGCCTTTCCAAACTTGCTGTTATACTGTGATTTTCCTGGTTAATGCGATTTATTTCATTCACAATTTTCTGCATGATCTCTTCAATATCGTGGGTTCGCTGCTTGTATACCACGTTCTTTAAATGGCCCCAAAGAAATGTGTCTAATATTGACAAATCGGGACTATTGGGTGGCCAAGCATAGGTTCTATTTCTACCAATCCATTCTTCATGGCGTCCGTTTAAATATTGAGTAACCTCACGCACGGCATGCGGAGGGGCCCCATCATGTTGCCAATTTAAATTTTGATATTCTTCCAATGGTAAATCTTCCAAAAGTTCTAAATTTCGTTTTCTAAGAACTCGTAGTATCTCTGTCCATTTAAAGTCCCGTTAAAAAATATTGGTCCCAAAATTCTATTATTTTTTATGCCACACCAAACATGGATTGAAGTCCTTCCTTGAAATTTAATTGTCTGAAATTTTCTTGGATTTCCAACGGCCCAGTGATGATTATTATGTCTATTGAAAACCCCCGATGTTGTGAATGTGGCTTCGTCAGTCCATAAGATATTTCTGAATAAATTAGGGTCTTCGTTTTCTTTCCGAATCACAATTTGGGAAACAAATTGGAAGCGAAGTTCTTTTTGTGCCGGTGTTAGATGTTGAAGTGGAAGGATATGATAAGACTTAAATTTATGATTTCTTAAAGTCCTGTGAACAGTTCCTTGGGTAACTCTTCTGCGCCTTACACCGCCGCCGTATTGAACGTCCCGAACTGCGTCCGAAATTGATTTGGTTGGATTCAGTCGAAAATAATTCACAATGGCACGGTCTCAATTTCTATTTCTTTCTGTATTTCTTTTTTTGTCATGTAATGTTTTATTTTCCTCAAATAGGTTCTTTATCCTTAGAATAGTATCGACGGATATATTTCTGTGAAAATTTGCAATAAATCTTCTCCTTGCTTCTCTTGCATTTTCTTGGCATTTGTAGAACAAGATAACAATCTGCAATCTCTCATCTAATGAATATTTCATTTCTGCAATATTATAGTAAATATTTGTCAAATTTTTTGACTTTGAAGGATTCAAAGGTGATTATACCTTTATTACCTAGTGTATGTTTCAAACAGGTTAAAGTTAAATTATACTGGATAAAACATTAAAATTTAATAAAAATAGCTGTCACAATATTAAAGATTTTAATCAGAACGGACAAAAAAAAAATCACTCGTTCCAAAATCGTATAAAAAAAGCTATGTTCCATTTAAAAAACACCTTATCCATAGCGTAACTCTTTTGTTTCTGGTTAAAATAAATTTTTGATTTCATTTTTGAATTCTGCAGGAAAAAGTACATCGATTGGCTATTTTTTAATTTTTCTTTAAATACAAGGAAGCTCAAAAATGAGCCCCTGTTCAGTCCTCGTTGGAAGACCCTGTACCTATTTTAATCATGACGCCATTTCTTTGCCTAACCTAACCTAAACTAAGTAACATTTTGTTAATATTTTTTTTAAATGTAGTTTGTTGGCATTTTTATTGAATTTTGAGTTTTTGGTTATTGAAAATTATACTGAATTTTCAATGCGTCAAATTCTGCCTTTCAGTGTATTCTTTTAGGATATCGACATTTCTCTTGAAAATAATAATCCCTTCGACGACCCTTCCACATTCCTGTCCTTATACCCTCTATGATAAAGATATAGCGGGGATATTGTATAGGAAATGCGTTACGGTATTACGCAAAATCCTATTTTACATAAAATAGGGTAATTTTATTAGAAAAACCTGCTTGCATATAAAAGGACTTTGAAATTCTGCTCGATATTCTTTTTTAAAAAATCTTTCAATTTCTTAATGTAAACGTATTTATTTAATAACCGTACTATATACGGTGTGTTACTTATTGTAATGTACCTACTTAATTCAATGGGTGATTTCCAGACATATTTTAAAACACTTTGACTGCCACGGAAAATCTGGAAATCCTCTGCTGGGAACCAATATCAGTTTATATGTAATAAAGTATTTTGGCATTACAGGACATTAGTAATATGACTTAAAAAAATTATTTGACAGTTGTCAGTGCCATGGAGGGCACTCCAGTATACTGGACATCGGGCCATATGACCGCTTTTAGTTTTTATCGCCCGCTGTGTAGTTAACTGGAGACCTTATTCTTAATGATTTAAAAAAAAGATATTAACAACAGCACTTCTCACTCGTTTATTATTTTTTAAATAGAGTTACAACCTTTATACATAAGTACATTATTATTTTCTTCCTGCATATTATCATGCCATTCTTTGAAATAAGTAGACACGCAAAGTCCTGGATTTTGTGGACAAATAGGGCAATAATATCTCGTTTCATTTTTATCCTTTTTAGAGGCACGTTGGCGGCACCTTTTCATCGCACTTTTATCCTTCTGTGTAGAAGAATTTGATTCCAAGAAATGGAAATCATACGAGATGTTATTCCGATTATCACTTGGTGATGTATCAGGGTTACCTGACAAATCCATTATGACTTCTTTGCAATATCCTAGGAGCCGAATATTTTTATTCTGATGAGAGTTATAAGGGTGACGTGCATTCCATAGCGATAGATTAACTATACAACTGAAAGAAAATTTTTCTATACCATCCTACAGTTGAATAGTAAGCCATCATTTGGCCTGCCTTATCGATACCTGACATGTGCTAGGTTGAATTCATCAATAAATCCCAAGATAAAGATAATTCACTAAGGCCCGGTACTTTCTCGTCCGAATATCTTTATTCTCAGAATAATTGCTATAATTTCAACTGTGTCGTTAACTGGTTCCATAGATATTATTCGACGAATAGCGCTATTCGGAGATGAAAGGATCAAGCGTAAGCTGATACCTTAGTGTTATGTAACAAAAGAACAAAATACTTCAAAGTAACCAGTAGCTGTCATCACTATATGGCATAAAATGGGATTAAATTTGTTCAAAAAGGTTATGCAATCGAATAGAAAAACAACGGCTCTATGTAAAAGGAAATGAATAGGCAAGGCCTCAAATTAAATATAAGTCATTAGATAACATATGTATTGAACTGTCGTGTAACACTGAAATTTAAGGAAGTAAGTAGGAAATCGAATCAAAAAAACTTGTGTTATATGAAAAAAAAAATAAAGCAAAAAAGCAAAACAACAAAGAGCAAAAAAAGGTAAGGCATTTTCTATTAAGTGCCTTTTTGTCTTAATGTTCAGTTAAGAGAACCTGCAGACTACAGCACGTTCGATACAATAGTGAAATTCATGCAATATGTAAGCAAAATGGGGTTCGACTAATATATGAGGCCAGTTGCTTCGTAAAGGTAATAAAAGTGGAAGATCTAAGGTAATGTATTAATATTTAACTAATGAGGCTTTACAGAGATATAGACTAAGGGTAAGGGTTATAGGCTATGCAGTGAAAGAAACGTGACTTTACCAAGAAAAAGCATTATTTATGGGGTCGCTTATGGATTTTGCACCAATATGCATGGAACAGTGACATATTGAAATGAGACAAACCTAGTTAAATGTTAACTTTGAGGCTCAACTAAGGCCAGTGACTTAAAGCTAAAAATAAAGCCACAGAAGGTATGTTAGAAGAAAGTTGACAGGACAATAGAGATAAATAGAGAATGTGCTGTTCAAAAACTTACTTTCAAACGGCAAAAAAAAAATCAAAATCCCACCGATGCGAGATAGTCTTTCTATGTTGCCCAGTGCTCAAGGTTTAAAGAATACATCTTACAGAGCAAACTCATGTACGGAAAATATACCGATTGGAAATCAATACAATAAAACCAAAATTTTCCCACGCAAATAATAAAGTTTTCATTATTGAAAGTACTTCATAAAAACGGAAGGGTTTGAGGGGGTCACACGCAAAAGGGTTCAAGTGCAGATTTTGAAAAGTGGAGAAATTAGAGCTTAGAGTTTTTTCCCTTTTGTAAAATTCAAGTAAAATATAATTTAAAACTGTTTTCAAAAAGTGATTCCACGTTGAAGAGTGTTTTATTGTATTCTAATAAAATGCTGTCTAGTCTCATATTTTTTGAAAAAAAAATGCACTTGAACCCTTTTGCATGAAAAAAACACTTAAATAAATAGTTTATTAAACATACTCAAAACAAAATTTAAACTAAATCTATAAAAAAAAAACTTAAAATACGCAATCATATCAACTAATCATAATCCAAAACGATTTCCATCCTTACCTCAATTATGGAACAACTCACTGATTTTTTAAGAACATTTTTGTTTTCATGTGGCATCAATTTATAATATGTACAGCGTGTAAAAGAAGTATGGAACGCTTTAAATATCTTTAATACCGTTTGTTCGATTTAGCTAATACTCGGTATCGCATATAAGAGGTTATCGCGGAGCTGCTAGTGACATTTGCAATGTTGCCAAATTTACAGTTTTTTAGCAATTTAAATTTTTTTTTTTAATTGGAACACCCTATATTATTATATTATTCAAAAAAATGATTCCGCAACAAATTCTAAATAACTTTTATATAAAATACTTAATGTCTAAATCTAGCATTTTTTTGATATTGGGGTTTAAATATCATAAGAACTTCTTATCCAAGAAAACTGATAGAGATATAAGTAGGTCTTGGAAATTTATGACACAATTAAATTCTGACAGCGATATTGACAAACTTTTCAGAAGGTATTTGTGCTTCGTAATTTATTAGTTTTAATAATTCTTAAAATGGATTTACTAACGGAAACACTGCGAATAGAAATATTAATGATATTGGGTTACGGGGATCGACGGCGAACACAGCAGGAGGTTGCTGAGATTTTTAATGATAAGTATCCCAACCGAAATCCAATAGCGCGGTCCACAGTAAGCAAAGTTTCAAAGAAATATAACGAAACTGGCCATGTAAAAGACATTTTAAAATCTGGGCGTCCAAAAACTGCGACAAGCAGCGATGAAGCTTTAGATACCTTGCTTAGCATAGAGGAAAATCCACACCTCTCTACTCGAATTATTGGCATCGATTACAATACATCGCACATGTCGGTAGATCGCGTATTAAAGTGTGAGAAGTTTCACCCATACAAAATTCACCTGGTTCAAGAACTCTCTGAGGATGACTTTGACATGCGTTTAGAATTCAGTGAGCAAATGATGGATTTGTGTAATGCTAATCCAAATTTTATTAATAAAATAATGTTTTCCGATGAGTCGACGTTCTGTCTTAATGGAAATGTTAACCGGCATAATTTTCGTTATTGGTCCAAAGAAAATCCTCATTGGATTCGAGAACAGCACACCCAATTTCCGCAAAAAATTAAGGTTTGGGCAGGCAGTATAAGACAAAGGATAATTGGTCCATTGTTTATGGATTATAATTTAAAAGGCGATAGATATTTGCAGCTCTTAAGAAATGAAATTGTTCCTGCTCTTGCGATCCCATTTCCAAATCCTCGTAAGTTAGTTTCATTAAAGTAAATTAAAACTGATTATCAATAAACAAAATTTTAGAGAACGTTACGGGATTAAATAACGAAGTATTGCTGCAACAAGACGGTGCACGTAGACGGGGTACAATTGACTGGCCAGCTCGGTCACCAGATCTGACTCCACTCGATTATTTCTTGTGGGGACATTTAAAAAATGTGGTCTACAAGACAAAGCCACATGATATAGAAGACCTTAAATAAAGAATTGAAGTTGAGTGCCGACGAACCGAAGAAACACATATACTTTCTAATGTTTTAAATACTTTTCCGCAATATTTAGCATATTGTCAAGAAGTAAATGGAAGGCACTTTAAATATCTAGATTAATTTCTTTATTCTGTAATAAGTTAGTTTAAACAATAATAACCTTACAATTATGTTTCAATAAATTCTCAATTTTCGAGCTCGAATATTAAAAAAATTTCCAAGACCTACTTATATCTCTATCAGTTTTTTTGGATAAGAAGTTCTTATAATATTTAAACCCCAATATCAAAAATATGGATAGATTTAGACATTAGGTAACTTATATAAAAGTTATTTAGAATTTGTTGCGGAATCATTTTTTTGAATAATATATAGGGTGTTCCTTTAAAAAAAAAAAATTTTAAATTGCTAAAAAACTGTAAGATTGGCAACATTGCAAATGTCACTAGAAGTTCCGCGATAACCTCTTATATACGGATACTGAATTTTAGCTAAATCGAACAAACGGTATTAAAGATATTTAAGGCGTTCCATACTTCTGTTACACGCATGGTAGATAGGAGACACAAAGGGTAGAAGTTGGTTAAGATTTTCCCACTTCGTGCAGGCTGCTTCATACCTAATAAATAAATTTATTTTAACGACAATTTTGAGGAAGACCAGTCAGCTTAAAAATTTTTGGGATCGCAAAAACGGCAGAAATGAACTTTTCGAGGTTTGAAACAAAAAGTAAGAAATCCCTCCATTTTATAGGAAAGCCACACAATATCACGTCACTTAGTAGGTTTATTTCCCTTATCTTTTTTTAGATCTAAGTGGTCAAAACTTACAAAGACATAACTTGTCATTGACTACACAGAAGTTTAAGAATAAAGAAATTTGTAGAAATCGTCCATTGTACTCTAAGAGACCTTACATACAATTTACTAAAAAGATGGGGAATGACACAAAGCCTCGGTCTCCTTAAAATTACGTGTTTATCTTTATTAGGTGACACGTGTTTCGCCTTTAATAGGCATCATCAGACCTACAATGTAACCCAATTAACAATAATTAATATATATTAACAAAAGCAATATTATCCAACTTAGGTCTAAAACGTTGAATTCCATAAAAACATACAAGCTCAAAACACACACACATTTTATATAAAGGGGGACAAAGGGATACTAAAAAATTTCGAGCCCCATCTAATATTCAACAATATAGACAAATAATTGTGTGGTTAGGTTCTCCCTTCCGGTACTATCGTGTCTTATTTTATTTTATTGTGTTTAATTCCAGGTGTTTTACAACTCGGGCTATGCCCACGTGTTCACTTCAACGTATCTACTGTATGTGATTCAAGTTCGTCCTTATTCTCTTTTAATGGTTTTGTCCCCCTTTATATAAAATGTCACTTTTGTGTGTGTTTTAAGCTTGTATGTTTTTATGAAATTCAACGTTTTCTTAAGTTGAGTAATATTGCTTTTGTTAATATCTATTAATTATTGTTAATTGGGTTACATTGTAGGTCTGATGATGCCTAATAAAGGCGAAACACGTGTCACCTAATAAAGATAAACACGTAATTTTAACGAGACCGAGACTTTGTGTCATTCCCCATCTTTTTAGTAAAAAGGAATAAAGAAGCTTATGGATTCTTTCTTTTGCTTCTCAATTAGACCAAATGAGCGATCGCATATACGATTGACCTGGCTCGAAAAATTTGTGATTAATAACTTTCACATGAGTGCACTAAAACAAAAACTTAACCAAATAGGCCTTAGATCACTGCAAGATCAATAAAGAGACACAGAAACATACCGTTGTTTAAATAGTCAAAACAAGCAAAGAAACGAACTTATTTGCGACAAATAGGTTTAAGTGCACTTAAACCGTCTTGCCTGGAATTTAACCATTTTCATAACATGATTTTTCCCATAGTCTATAGATGGCATTAAAACATCAAAAATCACTTACCTTCTTGAGTTCCGCTGATGGTGAAAAATCACGCCGTGTCACAAGTGTCAACCGTTAAAAATAGTCAAGAATCACCGAAACACCAAAAAATGGAAAGAGAAACACTACATATAGTGGGTTGCATATCAGTAGTATCATCGCTTTAATAACAAAATAGATCAGATAAGTCATTGTATACTTGTTTTCATGTATTTAAAATAAGTGAAACAAGTCACCACTTTGCGTCATAAAGTTGTTAGATTAAAACGTAACATAGAAGAGAATGTTATTTGCTCAAAAAAATAGGAAGAATTATTGCGTTACGGTCAAAATACAGAGAGATAAACCGTAAATCAATGTGAGTAGCCACGATTATCAGCTAATATGAAGAAATTTATAGTTGCAATAAGCACGCGTCGATTTGAAACCCGCAATCCAAATTGATGGATACAGTTGTAGCATTTTGTAATGTATCGTTATTGTCGTGGTGGGCACTATCTCATATTTTATAGATATTTAGCTTGAACATTGGCGTACTTTTATTACTGCCAAATAAACATAACACAGTTGATCGATTCAGATATACCTATTGCTTTTAATTTTCATTTCAATAGTCCATAATTCGAGATGTACAAAAATTATTTTGAACAACGGTGGTCGATAAATGAATAACAGTTGTCTAAGTTGTCCTATAGTTGTTCGAAGCTTCATTTGATGACATAAAAAAGCATTAAACTACTGGCCATATGCGTCGCTTCTACCAACATTAAAATGCGGATTGTTGTAAATTTTCCATATGATTAAATAGTATACCGGGTGTTTCTCAAAAGACGCTCACCCCTATAACTTTTTGGTATTTATAGATTTTAAAATGACATTTTGGAATTGTGCATAAGAGATGAGCCTGCATTTATTGGCATAATTTTTGATTTGTTAGCACTTCCGGTTTAACCGGAAGTGATCTTGACTTTGGTATTTTAAATGAGACACCCCGTATATTTTTACTTATTTGGATTCAGCATGATATTCTAAGTAAAATGACATCCCACTTGTCATTTTTTGACGTGTTATAACATTTTTATTCTCATTTTTTGTATTGAATCTAGTGGGCCATGAAATAATTAAATAGGTTAATTTATAGTCAAGTAGTTTACGGAAAATAAAATGATGTCGTATTAATTGACTTTCTAAGTTTCTCAAGCGTTTAAAAAATGAAATGACGTTTACTCCATTCTTCCAAATGGAACGATAGTGGTTCACTAGGATATTTGGAACGAGCATTTTTTTTTCCAACAATTTAATACCATACACTCCTATTTTAATAATTTCTGGTGTGAAATCCTAGTAACTTTTTATCATCGTTTAAACGTGATTTGAGAGCACTGACATGATTTGCCCGCCGCCATCTTGCAGGTTTACTGGCTGAAAATACATTAGTTAGAATTCACTATATACAGGGTGTTTCCTAACGTCTCTGAAAAATGAAGGAGGTGAATCCTCACCTTATTTTAAGACGAAAATTTAGTATACAAGTTTTTCGCATGTCGCTTCTTTTTCGAAATACAGGGTGTTAAAAAGAAATTAGCAAAGCAATAATTATAATTTTAATAATTGATTTAAAAACTTTTAATAATGATCCGGCGAACGGGGTGGACCTGGGTGAGGTCCTCCTCTACCTATTCAACGAGCAGGATATTGTTGCAAAGTGAGGGGGAGCGCCGTCATGCATGAACCACATTAAAGTTCTCATTCTTAATGGCACTGCTTCCATCAATTCTGTCAATTCATCTCTAAGGAAGTTGTAATAGACATCAACAGTAAGTCGACTTGAAAAAAAATACGGTCCACGTAAGCTATCTCCAATAATCCCTGCCCAAATATTAAAAGAGAATGTATACTGATGATGTCCTTCGATGATAGCATGAGGATTATCTTCCGCCCAAATATGGTTGCTGTGAAAATGTATGATGCCTTCTCTGGAAAAATTCGCTTCAACTGTAAAAAGTATTTTTGCCGAAAAATGTGGGACCCTTAGAGAATTTTCTTGAAACCAGTTACAAAAATTAACTCAAGCTGGAAAGTCTCTAGGCAAAAAAGCTTGCACTCTTTGTACGCGATAAGGATAAAGTAAATAGTCCTTTAAGATACTTCATACTGTTTTGTAACTCACATTCATCTCGTTTCCGATTTTCCTTGTACTAATGACTGGAGATTCTTCCACCATGTTTAAGACCTCTTCCTCAAGTTGTACGGTTCTAACTGTAAGTGGTCGGCCGCCTATTTTGCTTTTTGCAAAGCTACCTGTTTCCTTTAACCTGAGGTGCAATCTTGTAAATGTTTCCGCACACGGTACTTGTCTATTAGGAAAACGTTCTGCATCTAAACGTCTCGCCTCTAGCGCATTTCCATTTGCCAAACCGTACATAAAATAAATTTAAGCCATTTCTTGATTGGTAAACTTAGCCATTATAAAAAGTATGTAATGTGGTACAAATAAATTCAAACACAATTCAAAAGGATATTATTTGAAAGATGTTAAACAGAAGACAAATGTTACGGAGAAAACAAATGTGGTTGCCATGGAACGAAGCAAAGCGTACTCGTATCATTTGACGCAACATAATGATAAGAATACGAAAAATAACTAAAAAATTAAGGTACTCTTTTACCCAGATCCCCGCCAATGAACTAACTGTAAAATTTAAAATTGACCCCAAGTAAAGTGCTTTAATCCCTTATGTTTAACAAATATCATTAGAATGTCGTTTGGCATTAATTAATAAAATGAAAAAAGAAATACAAATTTTTTTTTAACACCCTGTATTTCGAAAACGAAGCGACATGCGAAAAACTTTTATACCACATATTCGTCTTAAAATAAGGTGAGAATTCACGTCCTTCATTTTTTCAAAGAGGTTGGGAAACACCCTGTATATTTCAACAACAAATTAATCGCATCAGCAGAATCACAGTAAACGTTCTGTAATATAATAATAATAAGTTTTTAAGATACGTGTTGAAGGAACCTAATTAATTTAAATTTTATAAACAATTTAATGACTGGAAGCGTCAGAACCTGCAGAAGTAAAATCGTTTCCAGGTTGGATTACTACATGCGCTATAGGTGGTGAGACAGAACATCCATTTCCTGTTCTTATTACATGAGCGACGCAATTTCTCCATATATCGCAACTCATTTCGTTATTCATCAATCAACCATTCTCTCGTGTCCACTGCTGGACATAGGTCTCCCTCATCCTTCTCCATGTGTCCCGATCCTGCGCCACCTGCATCCAGTTCCCTTGGCAGCGCTTTAAATCATCGGTCCATCTTGTTGGTGGTCGGCCTCTGTTTCGATATGTGTCCTGTCTTGGTCTCCACTCCAGTATTCGCCTTGTCCACCTATTATCCGATAATCTAGCGACGTGACCTGCCCAGTTCCACTTCAGAGTCGTTATTCTCTCTATTGCATCTAGTACCCCTGTTCGTCGGCGTATTTCCTGATTTGTGATTTTATCTCTAAGGGAAATGCCCAACATCACTCGTTCCATTGCCCTTTGTGCCACACAGATTTTATGCACTGTTCTCTTTGTCAGTGTTAATGTTTCCGCTCCGTAGGTCAACACTGGCAATACACACTGGTTAAAAGTCTTTCTTTTAAGGCATACTGGAAGAGATAATTTGAAAACATAATTTAGCTTGCCGAATGCTACCCATGCTAGTCTTAGACGGCGGTCAAGTTCAATAGTTTGGTTGTCTCTTCCTATGCAGATCTCGTGTCCCAGATATTTGTATGAATTTGTCTGGTTGATGGGTTCTCCAGCAATAGAGATGTTCTCACTGGGCACGATATTAGTCATTATTTGGGTTTTCGACATGTTTATCTTTAGTCCGACTTCCAAGGAGGAAAGATACAGCCTATTCAATAGTTCCCTGGCTTCGTCCAAACGGTCACACACTAGGACAATGTCGTCTGCAAATCGTAAATGTCCAAGCCTCTCTCCATTTACATTTACACCCTTTTCGTTCAGATTTGTCTTCTTGCATATATGTTCTAGGAGAGTAATAAACAATTTGGGCGATATGGTGTCTCCCTGTCGCACCCCCCGCTGTATAGGAAATTTATTGGTTTGTACATCTCCCAGTCTAACACTTGCTGTAGCGTTCTGATATATGTGTTTGATCATGTTTGTGTACCTGTGGTCAATTCTGCATTCTGTTAAAGCTTCTAACATTTTATGTTGGTTGATTGTGTCGAACGCCTTCTCATAATCCACAAATATCAATACCAAGGGTTTATTGTATTCAGTACATTTTTCTATTAGGTTTTTTAACACCAGTAGATGATCGTTTGTACCATATCCAGCTCTGAACCCTGCCTGTTCCCGTGATTGGTAAGATTCCAACTTATTCTCCAGTCTATTCGCGATAATCCTTGTGAAGAGCTTGTAGATGTGTGAAAGCAGGCTGATGGGGCGGTAATTCTTAAGGTCCTCGATATCTCCTTTTTTATGTAGCAAAACAATTTCCGCATTGTTCCACTGGGTGGGTGTTATTGCTTCACTCAAACATTTATTAAAGAGCCTAGCCAAGGCCTCCAGAAGTCCGCTCCCAGCCAGTTTTATTGCCTCGGTCGCTATACCATCTTCACCTGGAGATTTGTTGTTTTTCATAGCTTGAAGCGCTTTTCTTACTTCGTTTGGTGTTATGTCCGGCATCTCTTCAGATCCTTGGTTGGTCACTTTTAGCAAGGGTCGGTATTCAATATGTTGTACTTGTTCTCCATACAGTTCGCGGTAAAAAGCTTCGACAACCTCCAATACTTTTTCTCGGTCATTGATAGTTTGTCCCTGTTTGTTCTTTAACTTATGGATGTTCTTTCTTCCAGCCGACATATTTTGTCTCAAAACCTTTAAGCTTTTGTTCTCTTCAATCACCCTTGATATCTCCCTTGCATTGTACTGTCTCACATCATGTCTAATTCCCCTGTGTATTTCCTTATTTAAGCTTTTCAGTGCTGTAAAATTGGAATCATATTTATCTCTCAGGTTTCTTCTTTCATCTAAAAGGTTCTTTGTGCTTTGGCTTAGTTTATCGTTGTTTTTCTTGACGTTGGGACAACACTCCTTTTCAGCTTCTCTTAGAATTTCAACTATGTTGTTGTTCATTTGTTCTATATTCATTTCTTCCGCGTTCGTGTGATTACTCAAGTTTTTGTTTATTACTTCCTTGTATAGAAAGGTGTTCTCTGGGGGGATCCATTTCCTTTTGTTGTTCTTGAGTACCATTTTTGTTCTTTCTTTCTCGATATCGAAGCATACTTTCGCTCTAATCATTCTGTGATCACTTCCAATCGAGAATTTATTGAGCACTACTACATCCTGGATAGTATCTTTCCTGTTTGTCATTATGAAATCGATTTCATTTTTTGTGGTTCCGTTCGGACTTATCCATGTCCATTTGCGCTGGGGCTTCTTATGGAAAAATGAATTCATTACATATAGATTTTCCTGGTGTAAAAAGTCAATAAGCTTTTCTCCCCTCTCATTTCTTTCGCCGTAACCGAAGTTGCCCATAGCTAATTCGGCGCGATCTTGTCTAGAGCCCAGCTTGGCATTGAAATCCCCCATTAGCATTGTGTAGTGTGTTCGTGTATTACCGATTGCCGTTTTGATATCTTCATAGAATTCTTCAACTTCTTCATTTGGGTGACTTGTTGTTGGTGCGTATGCTTGAATAACTTTAAGTTTATATCTAGAGTTCAGTTTAAGGATAAGGTACATAACTCTAGGGCATATGCTTTTAATCTCTACGATGTTTGGTAGATGTTTTTTATTTACGAAGAAACCGACTCCGCCCTTTGATGAGTTTTCTTCTCCTCTGAAGTGGAAAATATGGCCGGATTTGAGTTATTTGTTCTTCTCCTCTACGTCGTACCTCGCTAATGCCAACGATATCCCACTTTATCTTCCTCAGCTCCTCCTCCATTTGCAGCAGTTTCGTCTCTGATAAAAGGGTTTGGGTATTATAAGAAGCTATATGCATTTGTCGCTTTCCGTGGTGGCCTGATCTCTTCCGGTGATTCTTAGCACCCTCTGCTCCAACTCTGTTCCGATCGCCACCTTGATCGGAGATATTGGAGCCGTTATTACCTGCCGAATATTATCAAGGACAACTACGCTTAAAGTTGAAGATTAATTATTGAGTGATATTCTTTATTGACAAGAGCCACACATTAGGTACAAAGCCATCTTTACTTCCGGCATGATAACGCGTTTTCCTCTTGAACACGGTGTGCCAAAAGTACAATTTGTACTGTCTACTCAACCATACTTAATCACATCATGAGAATCAAACCAAGTTTTGTCTAAATAAATTATGCTTTTATCGGAATCAAGGTACCCTTTTATTTTGCGCAAGTTGTCCTGTCGTAGTTTAATGGTACGCGGAGATTCCATTATAACAATTGGATTATCTAATTATTGTAACAAAATACCACAATGGTTCTATATTGTTACTTATAATCAGGGTAACCTCGCTATTTATCACGAACCAGTTCTAAAGTTAACACTATATTATCCTCGAAAAAGTGGTAAATAGTTCGCAGAATAAAATCTCTTGTATATTGTTAGCCGTTTTGAATTTTTGGTTTATTGGTTTGCGCTTTATGGAATAACAGGTTACAGTCCCCAAATTAATTACTTTATTAATTCTTATGAAATCCAAGTTGTGCTAATTATTTACAAACACATTCTTGTACAAAGCGCATTTTCAGTTTTTCCCGGATTTCCTTTTTGGTTAAACGCGCGTACATATTTAAAATAATGCGTTGACATTGAACACGTAAATCTTTGTTTCTTAATTTCGAACTTATTTCGCTTTCGATGACCGACTCAGTCACCGACTTATTATATTCCTGTGATAATTTATCTTAACCTTCTGTTTTAAATTGTCGCCAAAAAGCCATATTGATATAATAAAATATAGGCACCAAGTAAAAACTTACTTGTCTGAAACCACACATTTATAGCAGAAAATGAAATATGTAAATTACAGTGAATCATTTCAACCAGTCACGCCGCTGTCCGATTCCCAATATTGCATACCTCAAACATCAACTGATTTTAAAGCTGATAAGGGATCACCAAATTTGCAGAACCTTTAACTATTTGCTGTTCTTGTCTACAGCATATAAATTTGTATGTATATGCTGCTCTGTTAATTTTCCCACTCGGAAAAAATAGTTCGCACTTTAAATTGCCAATGGGCCTCGACGGTCTATCACCAGGGGGTTGCCTACAAAGTTTTCGTAAGTGTAGAAGGAATATAAGGGTTTGTTAATTGTTTATTCTTTTTTATTTAACCACAGTGAAATATCTTTTTAGTTTAATTTAAGTTATTTTTGTATAAATAATATTTTTGAAGTACTCAAAAAATTATTATAATACTCATGTATGGCTTGTTCCTTCTGTCTTGGACATTGGAAATTCCCTAGTTTAAAGTACATTTGCAAACCAGCTTTCAAAGAGAGAACTGACTATCAATTAAATACTGGTATAACAGAAATAATTAAAACTTAAAGAATTTTTAAAAAAAGATCTGACAACCCCGATTATGATGCCGGTCCCTTTGAAGCCCGGCCGAAACTTTTTTATGTCATCAAACTGACTTTGGAAAAAATATAACATCTTTCTGAAATAACTCTGTTGGTTAATTTGGATGCCATCAATAACACACAAATATATTATTCACTCTAGTAATGAAATACTAGACTACAACTTTAATTTATAAGCTAATAACGGTTTCAAGTTAACAACAAAAGTGCAAATTAAGGTAACTAATCCGTATAGCGCTATGGTTGCACATTCTCCAGCAATCCTTTGTTCCGGTTCTTAAAAGTTATGTAAAGGAGATCTAAAAATTAAATGTTTGAAGTCAGGGAACCCAAAAAAGTTCTTAATCGTTCAACAAAGTGACCTGGGAAGATATTCAACTTGTGTATGCCGACTTATTAACCGATTGATAGGGTTGCGTTGTGTACAGGGTGATTGTTTATATTTTACTCGATGGATATCTCGGTTACTATTGGTCTTACAGAAAAGTTTAAATTAGCAATTTTGAAGTACTTTTTATGGGCCTTCAGAATCCGCCATCGGAAAAAACAAAAAAGCATCAGAAACTTAAAATTTTCAAGTCACCTGGTATTTTTTAAATGGAACACCCTGTATTTTATATTTTTAGTCGCTAGATATCGTTCTCTTGAGTTCAAATATATATAGTTTATTATGGTTATTTTTGTTAGTTTACGAAAAAAATAGACTTTTTCGTATAAACCTAAGACAGCGGTGGAAGGCCATTTATACGACCATGCTGATTTGTTTTTATCAAAGTAGCCATGGGTAATAAAACAAAAGAAATTTATTTTTTTGACAGCTATTTATCTTCCATTAAATTTAAGAGCTGTCGACAATGATATATTCTGAGGTAGAAAAAGTTAATATTGTGTCAGTTTTTATAAAAAGTAATCAAAATCAACGCTTGGCGCGTCAAGAATATGGACGAATTTATCGTAACAGGAGAACTCCTAGTGAGAAAACATTTGTTAACTTGTATAAGCGTTTTAGAAATACCAGTTCGTTGAAACGAAAACCCAAAATTGTTCGACTAAATGAAGATCAAGAATTAGATATACTTCTATATTTTCAAGGTAATATATTTAATTGATACTTTTTTTATCAGGCGAGTGAAATAAATTAAATTTTTTAGAAAGTCCAATGAAATCCATACGGGATTGTAGTCGAGACATGCAATATTCTTATTGGAAAGTGCAAAAAACTTTAAAAAAATATCATATGCACGACTTTAAATTTACCAAGGTTCAAAATCTATCTCACATGGACAAACAAAAGCGTTTAGAATATTGTAGAGTTATGTTGCGTCACTTAGAAGAAAATCCAGATTTTTTTAATCGTATACTTTGGACCGACGAATCGAATTTCAACACGGCCGCACCACCTAATTTAAAGAACCTACATTTTTGGGCAGCGGAAAATCCAAAAAAAACTTTAGAAATAAAAAGATCTGGTCGAGAGTCGATAAGTGTATGGTGCGGTATAATAAACAATCGGGTTGTCGGCAAAATATTTTATAATGGGTCCTTAACAGGTATTAGATACTTGGAGCTCCTTGAAAATGACATTGAGGAAGAAATTAGTATATTACCTTTAAATTTATTTAGAAACTTAATATGGCAACAGGACGGGGCACCACCTCATAGAATTTTAGCCGTTAGACAATACCTAAATGCAAATTATAATATATGGATTGGCAGGAACGGAACTATTTCCTGGCCTCCCAACAGTCCAGACTTAACCCCCTTGGACACTTTTTTATGGGGGTATTTAAAATCAAAAGTTTATATGGACCGAACCCGAACTATCGAAGAAATGCAACTCAAAATACAAGAAGAAATTAATAATCTCAACAACCAGCCGGAAATTTTACGAGGATCTATAGAAAATTTAAAGAAAAGATATCGTTTGTGTGTAAATGTAAATGGGGGCCATTTTGAACAACTACTTTAATGAATAGTTAATAATAAAATTAAACAATATTTCTTTGTTTTATTATCCATGGCTACTTTGATAAAAACAAATCAGCATGGTCGTATAAATGGCCTTCCACCGCTGTCTTAGGTTTATACGAAAAAGTCTATTTTTTTCGTAAATTAACAAAAATAACCATAATAAACTATATATATTTGAACTCAGGAGAACGATATCTAGCGACTAAAAATATAAAATACAGGGTGTTCCATTTAAAAAATACAAGGTGACTTGAAAATTTTAAGTTTCTGATGCTTTTTTGTTTTTTCCGATGGCGGATTCTGAATGCCCATAAAAAGTACTTCAAAATTGCTAATTTAAACTTTTCTGTAAGACCAATAGTAACCGAGATATCCATCGAGTAAAATATAAACAATCACCCTGTACATTCTTTTGAATTAAGAGATTTATATTTTTTATATTACGTGTATAATCTTCTATTTATTGCAGAGCCCCTTTGGCTTCCTAGAAGTGAGGAAAAACCCATTTTTCGAAGTGTCCAATTAAGAAATTTTTCGTTATAGAAAAATGTAATTGTAAAATACATGAAGAAATCTGAAAATTAATTGTGTAAAAATTAATCAAATCTATTTTCTTTTTGCTTAAGGTTATTTTTTTTTATTTTTATATTTTTTGGTTTTTACTAACCTTGTGAGGAAACAGGAATAATTCATTGATGGAACTCAAGTTAACACACCAAAATGTAAACACTCTTTACATAAAACATTAAATTTGTATAAAATTGTACAAAGCTAATATTAAGGTCGAACCACTTTGAGAAACCTTTATCCATTAATTAATATTTTTTTTTACTTTTTATTTTGGAAAACGTCCTATATTCCATGATAGTTCTGGAAGATCCTAAAACGAATACAAAATTTTGCTTCGGATGTTGTAGTTTATAATAATACTCCCCTCCAGCCTAGTTTCGTTCAGTCACACCTGAACCATTCTGTGGCATAGCCAGAGATCATATTAAAGAGTAACTCAACATACTTGATAAAAAACAAAGAAGAAGTCTCTTGGACATGCGAAGAAATCGGTTTTATAAGCTCTTAAATACGCTAAAAAGCTTATTACACTACAGAAACACAAACCGACTTCCCTAGAGCAAACAGCCTTTGGAAATGAAAGCTCAAAATAACGGAAGAGACCGAAAATGAAATGTGCAAGTAAAACTAATACAGGGTAGCTTAAGCTAAAGTTTTGCCTTCATATATAAAACGTGGTGGCTAATAAATACAGATTGCTTGGATTAGTAAATAGATAAGAAAGGCATTTCAGACAACAAAAAACATTAATTACACTTACTATGTCTATGCTTTTCAGTCGGCTTAATTTTGCTTCGAGCGTTTAAAACCCCTGTACAATATTTATAAATCGCGAATAGAATATGTTGATTGTTTGGGACACACTTCATATTTCTGTCGTGACCCAGTAGAAAAGCAAAGTAAAAACGTTAAAATCAATCTTAGAGGATATAATGTAATGTAATACTAAACCAAGCGGCAACGTCGCATTCGTGCTAAAGTACTATGTTTTTCTTCAACAACCAAATGCTATTAAATTGAAAAACACATTAATTTCAAAGGCAATATAAATGGCAACACCGCATATCAAAGTGGTGGCATCGGTGTACGAATCCATAACATATGTTCAAGTTAAATCCTAACCTAAAAACTGTCTGCTATTTTATAATATTCTCTAAAACTATCAAATAATATTAGCACCCACGTGCTTAAAAACAAGCAAAGATTCTGATTGGCCGATCGGCAGTGGCCTGATATAGACGTTGCCATCTTGGTTTCGACGTGTTAAGATCTGATTGGTCAAGGTGTTTGGATAGGGTTATATTGTATTCTGTTGTTTGTAAGCAAGTCAGGTGGAATTCTACAGAGTTAAGTCGCCGCCGCTCCGAGAGTGGATAAAGCCATCACGTTAAAAGTTGGTAAAAGTAGTTGAAAGTGTTAAAGTGTCATGCGAAAGTCTAGAAAGTTAAGTCGCCGCTTCGTGAGTGGATAAAGCCATCACGTTAAAAGTTGTTATCTGTTGTAGCCCATGCTAGGGTGAAGAGAGGAGGAGTGTTATTAGTCGTTTAATAAAGAAATAATGCAGTAAAATTCAAAAAGGATTTTATTTTCCAATTTTTTAACAAATTTGAACCAGTCGATTTGTGGAGATATAGATTAAAGTTTTGTGTACCTCATTGTTACAAATGTGAGTCCGCACATTGATAATAGATTCCTGAAATGTTTGGCATTTAGTGATAATATTGATTTTGATGTCATGGAATAGTTGCATCGTACAAAATTAGATCACAGAAGATCATGCATAGATGTAGTTATTCTATTTAGAATAATTAACTCAAAAATCGATTGTCCGGAACTTCTGGAGCTCGTTACCTTTGCTGTTTCTCAGAGTTATTTCAGACAAGATATTTTGTTCAGACCGCATTTCTCCCGGACTAACAGCTCTATAAGTTCCTCCCCTTAACTTTCACTTAATGCTTACTACTCATAAGTTGTGTCACTATTTATTTGTGGAAATGATTAGATCGATGTATCTTTTTAATGTTAAGAAATGAATAAGTTTACTGTTATACGGGGTTCATCATTTAAAACGAAACAGGCTAAATATCTGAGTCCACGTTAATTTTTGAGAAAATCACTCGTACACGTAATTAGATTTGTCAAGGGGGGAGTTTTTTGTTACCATTTTTAACACTGCAACTTAAACCTCCTAGGTAGGGTGGGAGCAACCCTTACTATTTTAATTAGAACAAGGGATTGAGTGATACCTCTTTTAAAAGGGCATTTAATTATCTTTCAAAGGACGTCTTATTCGTGAAATTCGGTCAGATAGTTTCACAGAAAATTATCTAATTGTGTAATGGTTTTTTTCTAATCCATAATTTGAATAAAATAGTACTAATGATTAAATGTAATACAAAACTAACGTAATTATTTACACAGATGTTGAAAATGACCACAACCGACTTCCATGCAATAATAAAGGTGTGTTTCAAATTTTTCACGAACTGCCTGTAACATTTCTGGTGTTATCAGCCGGCATACTTGTACAATTATTCGTGTCCTTAGATCTTCTGAATCGTTGGGCTTTATTGCGTAAACTTTTATCTTAAGATCTCTCTATAAGAAAAAGTCGAGTGGCGTCAGATCTGGAGACCTAGCCGGCCACTCAATGGGCCCCCTCCGACCGATCCATCCTCCTGGAAATGTCTGATCCAAGTACTCTCTTACCCGTTCATAATAATGCGGAGGAGCCCCATCCTGTTGGAAAATAACTTCCTGTCCTAAAAGATTTTTTTTATTCTGCACCGAGCCAGTTTCATTCAATTTTCTGACAAGTTCCATCGCGTATTTGGCCTGAACATTGTTGTCAGGAAACTGCGCGTTGAAAATTCTAGAAGCAGCTCTAGCGCAATCATTGTTGCGATTATACAGTTATAGCAGTTCTTTTCTTTCTTCTAAAGAGTAAATCATTTTTAATCACAGTATCTCACACTCTCAAACACAACTTACACTAAATCAAGGCTGAAAATGTTCAAAAATAACAAATACTTTTCGCTCTCTTATCAAAACACACAAAACAAAAAATGCACATGCACAAAGAATTTGTCTTCCTTACAATGCAGTGGCGGCGCTAAACCTATTTTTTTGTTAAGAGACTCCCGCCGGAGAAGGATTTAAAAAGCACATTTTAACTAATTTTAATTATTATCTCTGAAACTATTTGACCGAGATTCACGAGTGAGACGTGATTTGAAAGAGAATTAAATGCCATTTTAAAGAAGGTATGACTCGATCCCTTGTTCCATTTGAATTAACGTGGAATCAGATATTTAGCCTGTTTCGTTTCAAATGGTGAACCCTGTATATTACTAAGGTTAGCGTATTATTATTGTAAATCAGTACTACAAAACTGTTGCATAAATATTAACAATGCAATGTAAATTATAATTAAATCATTATAATTGTAAATTGTGGTTGCTCTAATGGGAACATATGCTGTCTGCAACCCAAAGTTATTAGTAAATAATTAAATACTCTTATAGTATTTTTTTAGTATTGTTGAAAATGGTATAATTAGCTTGTTGCCCGGTTTTGCTACTATACTAAAAATTAACTTATTTTTATTGTCAGTTTTAAGATTACGGTAATATCCACTATATTTAGTGCCTCAGGAGCAGCTACTCCCTGAACCGAGTATGAAAAAAACCCAAAAGCGCTGATGGACTTCTAATCTTAAAACTTTCATCCCGCCCGAACACATAAATAACCATTCTTTAGTTTGTCCTATTTACACTCTTGCATGTTTAAAATGCCCTCCTTTGCTACCTTTTCCATTTAACATATAAAGTAAATCTAATAAAGAATTCCCAATATATACCTATGCGTATAGACTAAACGTATTTGCTGTTCCTTGGGGAGATTTTGGGCTCGGCACAGTTTTTCAAGGCCCGCTTTACGCCACCAGAGACCTGGAATCTGCTACACTATTCATGAGGACTCCAGAGTTTGCGAAATTCATGAGCAATCAAAAAAGCCTAACAGATCTCCTCTTGCTGTTCCGTCACTTGGAATTAGCTGTCAGATTCATCATCGTTCATCATGGAAAATACGGTCGACGTATTGTTACTAGCTAAATTAAAATATTATATTATTTTTTGGCCTTTATTTTTAAGACAACAAATGGATTAGTGTTCTGCTTTGTAAAAAGAATGGATGGAAATATAGAGTCCAGATATTTTAGCCGATCTTGAAACGTTTCGCTCAATTGGAAGTATTTAGATTTTGACGCAGTTTTATGTCACTATTCATTTAGTACCATAATATTACACCAAGGCATGCATAGTAAGTTTTAGCTATCTTGAATATCAGAGGTTGGTTTTGTTTTTATCGATATCGCCCTTGTTTTTTACTTTTCGATAAAAACTATAATAATCAAAATTCAAGAAGTAGTCCATTTTCTGTGGCGAGATTATGAAAGAAAACAAGGTCTGTCTATACCACCAAAGTAAATATATTTGTCCCTCTAGGGTGAAATCAGGGTTAAAGAATATATACAGGGTGTCCGGATAAGGATACGGAGCGGCCATAGCTCGGAAACGATACGTCCCACAGATCTGAAAAAAAAAGCTCTCATCATAAAAACTGCCAAAAGAAATTCATTCAAAATAATTTTAAGTTTCGCAAGAGGGCGTAACGGCTTATTTATTTTTTAAAGTTCATTTTACGGCAAAAAATGCCACTTAACCGTAGAAAAGCAAACAAATAATTAAAATCAGTAGATTGTTTACTACAACTTTTGTTATTGTTATTTTTTTGAATCTCGCCTAATAAAGGAGTGGGGGAAGCCTTTAGGACATTTTTCAAAAACTGTCATTATGTCGTTATCCTTCAACGGATTTTCTATAACTTGGACTTGTTTGAAAGGGAATTCCTTGGAGTTTAAATAAATGATTCAGGAATTGTCACAAGTTTCCTGATACAATTTTAAGATGGCGCTGATATTCAATCTAACTTATTTTTTTATTTTTCTCGGTATTTGCAAATTGGATGGTATAATTTTTTTCGGTAGTAATAAGAGACAATTTGCATAGGGAACGATTAGTCCAAACCGCAAATCGATATCACCAGGGGTTTAAAAGCAAGACAACAATAATTACAAATGTTTAAAATATTTTCCGTCACTTCCTAAGCTCTTAGTTATTCTTCTTTCAGTGAAAAACACACTTGCCTCTTGCCTCAATTTCAGCCGTGGATAAGCTTCGAACGGCATTTCATATCCTTTCCATCATGTTTTCGCCTAAATTACAAGTTCCAAGTTGGCCATGGAAAAAAACAAATTAATAATTTATTGTGACAAGCTGTTGATGAGATTTAAACGTCAAGCATCTTATAATATTAAGCATTGTTTTTTACATTTATATTGCATTTTTCTACAAACAGTATGCCGTTTACTAACGCAGAAGCGTATGATATGTTGAATATGTATTTTCAATCTCTTGAAAATGCTGTAATAGCGTCGCGAGAGTATGCAATGCGATTTCCACAAAGAAGACCCTATTCTCGAGAAGTATTCTCAAGATTAGCTCGACGATTAAGAGAAACTGGTAATGTGCAGCCCATTCAACGACCCTTACGCATTCGTAGGACACGTAATGAGGTAAATATTATCAACGTTTTGGCTTACGTTCAATACGATCGTGGTTAAGCACCAGAAAAATTTCCCTTGACTTGGGGGTTCCAAAAACAAATGTCCACGAGATTTTACAAACTAATAGTATGCACCCTTACCACATCGTTTTACACCAGGCATTGAACGATACTGATTATGATCGTCGATTGGATTTCTGTCACTGGCTATTAAATATGATTAGGGAAAATCCAAATTTTCTTTCACGGATATTATGGACAGACGAGGCCACTTTCACTAACGCTGGGGGTGTGAATTTGCATAATATGCACTATTGGTCTAAGCAAAACCCTCATTGGATGAGGCGAGTAGATTTTCAAAACCGCTGGAGTTTAAATGTTTGGTGCGGGATCTTGGAAGGAAAAATTATTGGTCCCCATTTTTTTGACCAAACCCTTAATGAAGCAAGATTTTTAAATTTCTTGGCCACTTTCCTTCCACCTCTTTTGGAAGAAGTCTCCTTACAAACGAGAACAAACATGTGGATCCAACTTGATGGTTGTCCGGCGCATTACTATCGTAACGTACGGCAATACCTAGGACAGCAATTATTTGCGCATCGTGTAATTGGAAGAGGAAGCTTGTTTCCCTGACCGGCTCGTTCACCGGATCTTACTTGTCTTGATTTTTACCTATGGGGTGGGTTAAAAGATCTGGTTTTCCAAGAGAGACCAACAACAAGGGAAAACATGATGGTAAGGATAACAAATGCCGTTAGAAACTTATCCACGGCTGAAATTGAGGCAGCCGTATTATCTACTAACAGAAGAATAATTAAGTGCTTACAAAATGACGGAAAACATTTTGAACATTTGTAATTATTATTGTTGTCTCGCTAAATTGCTAATAAAATTGTTTCTAGTTCTAAGATTTGTGCACTTTTTCATAATCTCATATCATAATATTCATATTTTATTCAGTGTTATTGATGTTTCTTTGACTCGTTAAACTTTTATTATAAATTTTATAGTTTATTAAACAGTAGGCCATGAAATTAGTTGTTATCTTGCTTATTAGGGGTATACCGTGTAACAATCTTTTTGTGCTTGTTACAACGTTAGTAGATAGCCCGAGTTTTTATCAAATTTTGACCAATTTAAATAATTAAATTTTTTTTAAAAATTTTTGAATACGCCCCTGTCTAAAAGGTTCTAGACCCAGGCCGATTCGTCTTAATATAATAACCTACGTATAGGCAACCCGTAATATGACGATATGCATGACTAGCTGTCGGAATATCACTTGCACACCCAGATGGTATTAAGCTATCTTTTACATGTTTGGGATGACTGCCGGGTTTTTTGACGTTGCCTAACCTAGTATTTTGGATGCATTTAGTTTCGGGTCAAACTTGCATCTATTTTCATGGCTTTTTTGGTTAAAATGAGTAGATTCCCGTTTTCAAGTTCAAAGTGCCCTCCAGCTTTACTTGTCATTTCCGGAAGTCACATGGGTTTTCGAAGCAGTACGAGTCACGAGTGGGAAGTTGTTTTTTTGGATAGGAAAGTCTATTTAAGGACTTTACGGCGTAGTGCGTCGGTCTGTTCGTTCTAAATACCGGTCCAGAAGACTTGAACAGCAGGTGACGAAAATATAAAAATTATGGTTTTGTGTTAATAATTCACATTTTATATGTGTCGGCAATGGCCGGGTCGGAATTTAACACAGAAGCTGTCTTTTGAGCCTTAAATGGGATTGTTTCGTCACCTAGACCGTAGGAAGCCCGACCATCTGGTGAGTAGTACTTTTGGGTTTCACAAAATGGCGTCCTAATGTCCACGTTTTGTTTTAGGCTTCATTATTTATTATCTTTCATTATTTATTATCTTTTATTATCTTTCATTATTTATTATCTTTCATTATTTATTATCCTTCATTATTTATTATCTTTCATTATTTATTATCTTTTATTATCTTTCATTATTTATTATCTTTCATTATTTATTATCCTTTATTATCCTTTATTATCCCTCACTATTCATCATTTTTCTTTTATCAACTTCTTTTTCTACTTCCTTTATCTACTTCGATTACCGTCTATTTTTCTTTTATCTTCTGGTTCTTTTATCTCCTACATCTTTTATCCTCTACCTTTATTACCTTCTACTTCTATTTTCTACGTTCTACATGGATTAAGCCATGTGTTGGAAATGCTTAAGTCAGTATTCGTAATCTGGAGTCTTCCTCTAAATTCTTTACCCTGCTATGGATCCCATGTCTGGAATGGAGGATGTATGTCTTAGAGAGGCCAAGACGAGTGGGGGTGTCATTTTGGATGAAGTTCCTGTTTCGGTGCATGTGCCGGTCACCCCGACGTGCTGTATGGTCAACCGTCCACATTGATCTGATGCTGGAGGTTGATGCATAATCCGTCGTGCCTGTCTGCTAGAGTCCTGCCTTACATGAGCTAAGTAGCATATTTTTTCTCCTTGTTTACTGTACTAACACCACTTCCGACTAATTTTTATTAAATTTCATAAGATATAACACCAAAAAAAACCCTTCCTTTCAGTTTGAATAAGTAAATTTCATGTGTCCAATAATTCAGGATAATTTCACCTCTGTACTTCAGTTAAATCACTCGTAATGTACTATTAATGGGCCTAGAGCCACCTTTTTATGTCATATTGCTAAAATACCTCTTTTATTCACTTGTAACGTTTTGACTGGCACAATGCCACATTTACCGGACTTAACCTTTTTTATTTGATGACTGATAGCCACTAAAAGTCAATTTGTTAACCCTTAACTTAATTTCCTATGTTATAAATCTTTTATGTGGTGATTTGGTAGACTGTATTATAGTTGTATATTCTTCCCTCTGTATATTTTTATGTATAGTGTATAATTACCCTAGCTTCGCTTAAGACTGTTGTAAATTCTTGTAGATTTCGCGTAAAGTGGATGGGTCAATCCAGTAATGTACATATTACCTAAACTGCTTATCTTGTATCATACGAAACTTAGTTTTCAATTTAAAACCGAAACCTCCCTCGTCAAGGAATGCTTGAGTGGTTGGTCTATTTATTGTAAATTCATTTGTATATTAATCCCTAGTAGGTTTTATGATTATCTAGCTGGAACAGGCTAGTTTTGATTTATGATACTAACTTTCACTCGTTAAGGAGTCTAAGATGGTTTTTTAATTCTCTTAAATTGAGATTTACATTAAACAAAAAACGTAAGTCTTACTTTCTAACAGAAGTAGCGGTTAAATGTTTAATTTTTAAGTATAAATCTATTACTTCCTCAGGAAGTATGCGTTTTCGCACTAAAGTTATTGAGATATTATATCTGTAATTTCTTTATTTTTGCTTAATGTGATTAAGATATCCCTATAGAGTATTGAGTTATTTCTATAGCTGAAATTTTCTCTATTTTGACTTAATTTTATTAAGATACCCCTATGAAGTTGTTGGGATATTCCTATATCGGTAACTTCTTCATTGGACTTACTCTCGTAATGGATATACCTAGATCTGTTGTGAGCAGGTTAATAAGAGACTGATAATCTCGGTTTTGAATGCATTACTTACTGACCCAGATATTTTAGTCACCATCAGTATGTATCTTTTGTCATTCTAGGTTTTGGCTATATATCTATTAGTTAGACTTAGCTAGATAATCTTTACCTTCACCCCTAAGCTACTTTGCTGGGAACATAACTAAAGTTTTAAGTTCCCATTTCTATTTTGGAATAGGGCATGGTAAATGTTTTTATTAATATAACCTGGAAGTGATATTACTATTTATGAATTTGATTCTAAATTCTAACTCACTTTAAATTCTGGCGTAGGGAATGCTATATATATATGTATATGACTTTATATTAACTTTACTTTCATTGACTTTACTATAAAGAACATTTTATTTTCAATTTTGGCACAATGAATGCTATAATTTGATTTAGTTACATTAAATTTAAATTCTGTTTTATTTTGGTCACTACCTTTAAAGTAATTACACTTTAATTATGTTCAAAGCTTTATTTAGTATTTGACTCCTATTATTGGGTGTTTAGAAAGAATCCTCACTTCTTATTCTGTTTGATTTCCTACGATCTAATATATCTTTTAGTGGAGCTGTCTAGCTCATGTCATATCTTTTTCTATGTTATTTTTTATATCTTCTTTCTCTGATTTAGTTGCTTAGCCTTTTACTCAAATTCTTTTTCTATGTTATGTTTATTTCTTCCTATATGAATAAAATGGGTGTTAGTTGGAAAATATTATTCTTTTAATTAATAAAATAGGAATTGATTAAAATAATTGTTTTATTCATACTGCTTTCTCTTTCAGGGCTAGGGAACTAAATATTCTATTTGCTATTTTCTTTATAATCTTTTTCAACCCCTTTGGTTGATGGCGCCCAAAAATCTTATCTGAATTAAATCTACGACCTTAGCTCTCAAGCGAATTAAAAAACTGAGTGGCCGTGGTGACCCAAGTAATTAATTAATAAACATATAACAAGAACAATCAAAGATTGAATAAAGTAGTTAAGAATCATTTTTTTATCTTTTTTTTTAATTTTTTTAAATTTTTTATTTTTTATTAATTATTACAAATGACGCTCTAACGTGGGGCCAGGAATAACATTTTGTGGGTAGCTCAGTCGTATGTAACAAGTAAAATTTTCAACAACATTTCAGATAAAAATCTTCATTTTTCCTTGCAGTGATATCTTTCTAAACACATAACTTTTCTATATTTTTGGCTTGGCCAGAGATATTATTTTGACCATTTTTAATTGTATTTGGAATTTTTAGGTACATTTTGGTATAGAGAAAAATGTCTAAAATGAACCCTACCTACCTGTGGAAGGATGAGTTGGTTTGGGAACTCTGCGTCAGAGGAATCCAGGCTGATCCAGGATCAAAAGTCAACATCCTCAAATCCTTATTGCGACAGCTACAGAAAGCTGAGAAAGATGATTCTATCGTGCCTCATCCGGCGATATCGATGGATTTTCAACAGGAAACACAAATATGCCAAAGAAAACTCGTGATATTACAAGGATTGGTAACCATTTTTAATTCCAATAAAGAACATGTTGATTATAAAAGAGCTATGTCACGTTTACTACATGTTAAACGTAGATTAGAGTATATCTCTTCTGGTAACCCAGAAGAAGATAATTTCAAATCCGAACTTATAACGGAAACAACCTCTCTTATTGCCGATTTAAAGGCAAAAGCTCAAAATAATGACGTCAATCTTTTGCATTTCAAGGACACAGATGAAAGTTCTTCAGAGACCTCGTATGAGAGCGATTCTGAAACTCCTGAAATTGTAAATTCTCGTAGAGTATCTTTTGCGACCGACGAACAAAAAGTAAATCCAGGAGAAAATCCTAAAATAATTATTCATCCTGACGTTCTTGTTCGTGGGCCAGCACAGGAGGCTTCGCAATTAAATTCCGTATCTCAACATATGAGTAACAATAATGATTTTGAAAGCTCTATTCAACCAACCTGTTCTCATACATTACAGCCTAAAACTTTGTTTAGTAGGGACACACAAGAAAACGTAAACTTGTATAGACGACAATTTAGTTTAAACTCAATATCTCAAAATAAAGTTGATAATGGCGAAAATTTAATTGATAATGACTTTGAAAGCTGGGTTCAACCAAATTGTTCCCGCACACCAAATCTTGCAACCTTATCTAGTAGAGACACCCAACAAAATACCAACTTAAACACACGACATATCAATTTAAACTCAAGACCTCAAAGTTCGCGAATAATGCCAGACTTTTATAATGAACAGGGCAGATTAGATTCCTTGGATAGATTTTCACATGTGGCCCAACTTTCACAATTTTAACTGACCATTATTCCTTGCAGTGGCTTTTCCGTTTAGAAAACCCCATGGGTAGATTAGCTAGAATGTCCATCTTGCTGTCACAATTTAATTTTGTTATTAAGCATAGGTCTGGCACCTCAAACGTCGTCGCAGACGCACTTAGTCGTAGTTTTCCAGAAATTTCATCAATAGATAACGTTCCACTAGATAAATGGTATTCACAGTTGAGGGATAAAATACAAAAACATCCTCAAAAATATCCAGCTTTTCGAATAGAGGGTAATAACTTATATAAACATTTCCCCAGTAGTCACAATGTTCAAATTAACCAAAAGGATTGGAAACTAATCATACCACGAATAAAAAGATCGGAAGTCTTAGAAAAATTTCATGATAATCCATTAGGTGCACATTTTGGTTTTAAAAAGTGTCTCGATAAAATTTTAGAACAATGCTGGTGGCCAGGGATTAGACAAGATATAAAGACGTATATTTCTCGTTGTCAGGTTTGTAATGAACAGAAAGTTTCTCAATTTGCTAGGGCTGGTCTCATGGGGGCACCTAAGAATATTTCCACACCATTTAAATTACTTTCTATAGACATTCAGGGACCTTTTCCAAAATCCAGGTCCGGCTTTTGTTATTTGCTCGTCGTAATAGACTGGTTCACCAAATTTACTTTTATTCATAAAATGAAACGAGCTTTGACTAAGGAAATTTGTAGCTTTCTGGAGGAAATAGTTTTTATATATTTTGGCGTTCCCCAAGTTCTAGTAGTAGACAATGGTACGCAGTTTAAATCAAAAGAATTCACCAGCCTGATGAATAGTTATAAAGTAGGTCACATCTGGTACAATGCCAGATACCATCCCCAAACAAATAACGTAGAGCGTGCAAATAGAGTGATAGGCACCGCGATTAGGTCCTATATTAAAGAAAATAACCACCGTGACTGGGACAAACACGTACACCACATATGTAACGCTATAAACACCACTACACACATATCAACTGCATTTTCACCAGCTTTCTTAACTTTTGGACGTAACTTACCTACCTCTGGAGATTATTTTGGTATCATAGAAAGTAAAAACCTTTGTCCCTATAAATTTGACGACAGACAAAACTTAGCTCAAGAACTTTCTAAATTACCAGACGTTTATAAACAAGTTATTAAAAACATCAATAAAGCTTATGAGCGACATAAGAAATATTATGATTTGAGAAAAAGAAATATTGAGTTTAATGTGGGTGACGTAGTCTATAAGAGAAATTTCATCTTGTCTGACGCTGGGAATTATTTTTCTAAAAAACTGGCAAAGAAATTCATTAAATGTAAAATCATTAAGAAAATTTCTCCAATCATTTATGAACTTAAGGATGAGCACGATAAAAGCATCGGTCGGTATCACATTAAAGATCTTAAATCCCCTCTGGATAGCAGTCTTGATCTTGAAGACGCTGACCAGCCCTAAACCCAACCGTTTTCCATAGCTAGTAAGTTAGTAATTAAGACTAAAATATAAACCGAAATGTATATTGTATCTCAAATGTAAAGGCAACCTGTAGCCTAAAAATTTTTTGGTAATTAGACGTTAAGAGGTACTCAATTGTCCTGAATTGTTTCTTATTTTTTTTAATTTTTTGTTGAAAGGGGGTATTTGTAACAATCTTTTTGTGCTTGTTACAACGTTAGTAGATAGCCCGAGTTTTTATCAAATTTTGACCAATTTAAATAATTAAATTTTTTTTAAAAATTTTTGAATACGCCCCTGTCTAAAAGGTTCTAGACCCAGGCCGATTCGTCTTAATATAATAACCTACGTATAGGCAACCCGTAATATGACGATATGCATGACTAGCTGTCGGAATATCACTTGCACACCCAGATGGTATTAAGCTATCTTTTACATGTTTGGGATGACTGCCGGGTTTTTTGACGTTGCCTAACCTAGTATTTTGGATGCATTTAGTTTCGGGTCAAACTTGCATCTATTTTCATGGCTTTTTTGGTTAAAATGAGTAGATTCCCGTTTTCAAGTTCAAAGTGCCCTCCAGCTTTACTTGTCATTTCCGGAAGTCACATGGGTTTTCGAAGCAGTACGAGTCACGAGTGGGAAGTTGTTTTTTTGGATAGGAAAGTCTATTTAAGGACTTTACGGCGTAGTGCGTCGGTCTGTTCGTTCTAAATACCGGTCCAGAAGACTTGAACAGCAGGTGACGAAAATATAAAAATTATGGTTTTGTGTTAATAATTCACATTTTATATGTGTCGGCAATGGCCGGGTCGGAATTTAACACAGAAGCTGTCTTTTGAGCCTTAAATGGGATTGTTTCGTCACCTAGACCGTAGGAAGCCCGACCATCTGGTGAGTAGTACTTTTGGGTTTCACAAAATGGCGTCCTAATGTCCACGTTTTGTTTTAGGCTTCATTATTTATTATCTTTCATTATTTATTATCTTTTATTATCTTTCATTATTTATTATCTTTCATTATTTATTATCCTTCATTATTTATTATCTTTCATTATTTATTATCTTTTATTATCTTTCATTATTTATTATCTTTCATTATTTATTATCCTTTATTATCCTTTATTATCCCTCACTATTCATCATTTTTCTTTTATCAACTTCTTTTTCTACTTCCTTTATCTACTTCGATTACCGTCTATTTTTCTTTTATCTTCTGGTTCTTTTATCTCCTACATCTTTTATCCTCTACCTTTATTACCTTCTACTTCTATTTTCTACGTTCTACATGGATTAAGCCATGTGTTGGAAATGCTTAAGTCAGTATTCGTAATCTGGAGTCTTCCTCTAAATTCTTTACCCTGCTATGGATCCCATGTCTGGAATGGAGGATGTATGTCTTAGAGAGGCCAAGACGAGTGGGGGTGTCATTTTGGATGAAGTTCCTGTTTCGGTGCATGTGCCGGTCACCCCGACGTGCTGTATGGTCAACCGTCCACATTGATCTGATGCTGGAGGTTGATGCATAATCCGTCGTGCCTGTCTGCTAGAGTCCTGCCTTACATGAGCTAAGTAGCATATTTTTTCTCCTTGTTTACTGTACTAACACCACTTCCGACTAATTTTTATTAAATTTCATAAGATATAACACCAAAAAAAACCCTTCCTTTCAGTTTGAATAAGTAAATTTCATGTGTCCAATAATTCAGGATAATTTCACCTCTGTACTTCAGTTAAATCACTCGTAATGTACTATTAATGGGCCTAGAGCCACCTTTTTATGTCATATTGCTAAAATACCTCTTTTATTCACTTGTAACGTTTTGACTGGCACAATGCCACATTTACCGGACTTAACCTTTTTTATTTGATGACTGATAGCCACTAAAAGTCAATTTGTTAACCCTTAACTTAATTTCCTATGTTATAAATCTTTTATGTGGTGATTTGGTAGACTGTATTATAGTTGTATATTCTTCCCTCTGTATATTTTTATGTATAGTGTATAATTACCCTAGCTTCGCTTAAGACTGTTGTAAATTCTTGTAGATTTCGCGTAAAGTGGATGGGTCAATCCAGTAATGTACATATTACCTAAACTGCTTATCTTGTATCATACGAAACTTAGTTTTCAATTTAAAACCGAAACCTCCCTCGTCAAGGAATGCTTGAGTGGTTGGTCTATTTATTGTAAATTCATTTGTATATTAATCCCTAGTAGGTTTTATGATTATCTAGCTGGAACAGGCTAGTTTTGATTTATGATACTAACTTTCACTCGTTAAGGAGTCTAAGATGGTTTTTTAATTCTCTTAAATTGAGATTTACATTAAACAAAAAACGTAAGTCTTACTTTCTAACAGAAGTAGCGGTTAAATGTTTAATTTTTAAGTATAAATCTATTACTTCCTCAGGAAGTATGCGTTTTCGCACTAAAGTTATTGAGATATTATATCTGTAATTTCTTTATTTTTGCTTAATGTGATTAAGATATCCCTATAGAGTATTGAGTTATTTCTATAGCTGAAATTTTCTCTATTTTGACTTAATTTTATTAAGATACCCCTATGAAGTTGTTGGGATATTCCTATATCGGTAACTTCTTCATTGGACTTACTCTCGTAATGGATATACCTAGATCTGTTGTGAGCAGGTTAATAAGAGACTGATAATCTCGGTTTTGAATGCATTACTTACTGACCCAGATATTTTAGTCACCATCAGTATGTATCTTTTGTCATTCTAGGTTTTGGCTATATATCTATTAGTTAGACTTAGCTAGATAATCTTTACCTTCACCCCTAAGCTACTTTGCTGGGAACATAACTAAAGTTTTAAGTTCCCATTTCTATTTTGGAATAGGGCATGGTAAATGTTTTTATTAATATAACCTGGAAGTGATATTACTATTTATGAATTTGATTCTAAATTCTAACTCACTTTAAATTCTGGCGTAGGGAATGCTATATATATATGTATATGACTTTATATTAACTTTACTTTCATTGACTTTACTATAAAGAACATTTTATTTTCAATTTTGGCACAATGAATGCTATAATTTGATTTAGTTACATTAAATTTAAATTCTGTTTTATTTTGGTCACTACCTTTAAAGTAATTACACTTTAATTATGTTCAAAGCTTTATTTAGTATTTGACTCCTATTATTGGGTGTTTAGAAAGAATCCTCACTTCTTATTCTGTTTGATTTCCTACGATCTAATATATCTTTTAGTGGAGCTGTCTAGCTCATGTCATATCTTTTTCTATGTTATTTTTTATATCTTCTTTCTCTGATTTAGTTGCTTAGCCTTTTACTCAAATTCTTTTTCTATGTTATGTTTATTTCTTCCTATATGAATAAAATGGGTGTTAGTTGGAAAATATTATTCTTTTAATTAATAAAATAGGAATTGATTAAAATAATTGTTTTATTCATACTGCTTTCTCTTTCAGGGCTAGGGAACTAAATATTCTATTTGCTATTTTCTTTATAATCTTTTTCAACCCCTTTGGTTGATGGCGCCCAAAAATCTTATCTGAATTAAATCTACGACCTTAGCTCTCAAGCGAATTAAAAAACTGAGTGGCCGTGGTGACCCAAGTAATTAATTAATAAACATATAACAAGAACAATCATAAAGTGAATAAAGTAAATAAGAATCTTTTTTTATCTCTTTTTTATTTTTTTTGATTTTTTATTTTTTATTAATTATTACAACCGGGTACCGGTAAATGGAAACTGTATCATTTTTTAAAGAAAAATCAAAATAACTTTTAAACCCCTGGTGATATCGATTTGCGGTATGGACTAATCGTTCCTTATGCAAATTGTCTCCTATTACTACCGAAAAAAATTATACCATCCAATTTGCAAATACCGAGAAAAATAAAAAAATAAGTTAGATTGAATAACAGCGCCATCTTAAAATTGTATCAGGAAACTTGTGACAATTCCTGAATCATTTATTTAAATTCCAAGGAATTCCCTTTCAAACAAGTCCGAGTTATAGAAAATCCGTTGAAGGATAACGACATAATGACAGTTTTTGAAAAATGTCCTAAAGGCTTCCCCCACTCCTTTATTAGGCGAGATTCAAAAAAATAACAATAACAAAAGTTGTAGTAAACAATCTACTGATTTTAATTATTTATTTGCTTTTCTACGGTTAAGTGGCATTTTTTGCCGTAAAATGAACTTTGAAAAATAAATAAGCCGTTACGCCCTCTTGCCGCAATTTCCGAAACTTAAAATTATTTTGAATGAATTTCTCTTGACAGTTTTTATGATGAGAGCTTTTTTTTCAGATCTGTGGGACGTATCGTTTCCGAGATATGGCCGCTCCGTATCCTTATCCGGACACCCTGTATAAGTTAAATTTGAAAGTTGGTTGTACTAGTTTCGACTTTAGAAAAAGTCATCTTCAGCAACCCAGTAATTAAGAAATATTTTTTAGGATATACCTGAATAAACTAACACAAATTGGAGGAGTGGGAAGAGTAGTTCAACAATATACGGTCATAAAATGTACTGTGTGCAGCCAATGGATTCGACAGTAGATAATTATGGACATGATGCTACTTTAAGCAATGAAGGAAATTAAATGTGAATAAGTAATGGAGGCCAATATTCTTAATGGGATCATTTATAGTTATGTTATGCCATATAGATGTCAAAAACTTGTTAAATGAAGAAAGTTCGATAAAATAATTGTTTCACGAAAACAACTCAGTGAGGGGACATGATTTTATATTTTGGTGGGTCAGAGTTTAATAAGAAAAGGGGAGGGAAATTAAAATTGTTTTTTAAAACCAGTTACGTCATTAAAGTAAAAATTGGAAGTCATCTGAAAAGAGAAAAATATTTCCATTTAAAACTGGTTAACGGAAATATCACAACATGTGGTCTCACAATGTAGACTTTAGTTTTTTGTGTGTAGCAATATTATCATGTACTCACCAAATTGTCAATATTCCATAGCAAAATTCTTTAATAAATTAAATTTGGACGGTTTAAATAAAATAAAATGAAGCCTATGAAGGCGATTTTCTTTTCTTTATTTTGGCAATTGAGATATACATTAGCAACATGAGTTAAAGTCGATGCTGTCTGAAGCAAATGTCGTAGTAAAATGGAGAGTACCTCGGATATCAGTATTATAAATTTATTTTTTATATTATTTAAAATTCGTATTTCCGGGTATCAACTGTCAAGTCCATAGGCGGCAAAATTTAAACAGGAACCATTATAACCTAGGGAGGGGGGGGGGGCGGAGAGGTTGAGGTGAATTTAATAATATGCTGTCACTAAGTGTTAGATTAAATTAACGTCCCTTATTCGCGGTGTGTACACATGAGTTTTATCATAAATAAAGCCCAGCAATGACGTGAGAGAGCACAAAACATCATACAAGAGAATATTTTGTTTCATCAAACATCCAACTTGGCTCTTCTAGAACCCTCTAAAGGCTGAGACACAATTAAAAACTTAAGGAATAAAGAATAGGATTTAAGATTTAGGTATTAAGGAATAGGAGTACATGACAGAATTAAAATTTCATTACCTAAATTCAATCAACATCAACAATCCGGTTACTTAAAAACGGCACGATTTTTAAATTCTAAACTACTGTCCTAACCCCACTTTTTTGTTTACAAATACAAACCATTTTTACAACTTTGACAAGCTCACCTATACTTTTAAAAAATATGGAAGGCTTGCCAAAAAAGTCCTCAACTATTTTGAGTAGTAAGCGTTTTATTATGAAAATACAATTTTGAGGTTATTATATTGTCAAAAGTCAAACCTAACAAACATGCCGACTTCTGATTGGCTGATTTCCTATCCCTTATTCCTTAAAACCAACAAATCGGTTTTTTAAAGCTTAAATCTTATTCCTTAATTCTAAAAATTTCATTGTGCGTTGTTTACATAGGACAACATATGTTCGTTCTTAAATCCTAATTCTTATATCATAAATCTTATTTCTTATTCCTTAAGTTTTTGATTGTGTCTCAGCCTTAACCAAGTCACAACAAGCTTAAACCAAAAATCACAAGAGGGCAGCGCGATAAACCCAAATGAGTAAATAAATGGCATTCGATGCAACCGTCCTAACTAGAGCATAATAATGATCAGTTACCTACGTGACACATGTGTAATAAGAATTGCGGTATAAAATAGATGTCAAAAAGACAGTTTAATGCAATATCATTTGATAATTGTGATTTAGAGGTTAATATCTTATTTTATGGATGTATACAAACCAAAACCAAGAAAGCTACAAAATTGGGTGAAAAAAAAATAAATAGTGTTTATATGTATTTGAAAAGAATTAAAAAAGGGGGGACAGTCAAAGGTGATCTGTTCATTTAGGACCTGAATTTGAAGGTTTCTAATGGCTTGGTTAATCTCGTATATTTCCCATAAATTAAATGTTCTATCATTGGGGACCACATGAAGGATTTCAACTCCTGTGTCGGGGTTAAAGGTGTGTTTAGTGTTAAGAATGTGATCAGAGAAGTTTGAACGAGTTTCCACAAGCAATGGCTTATTTTTATTTATTTCTATTAAGGCAAGGTGATCATTAATTCTTATATTAAACTTGCGACCAGTACGTCCTATGTAACAACAATTGCATGTCGAGGATTCATCAACTTACCCCATTAGCGCCTGAATTAATTTTTTTTCGATGTTTTGGCTAATCTTGCCTTAGACAGCTACCAGACATATAAATTTTACTAAAATGGTAAAGAACGGCTCTTGTAGGTATGGTTTTTGATTAAAATGCCGTTGCCATATTGCAACGCTAGGCGCATACATTGCAAAATTTTATTGGATAAGAGTATTTTGAAAACAAGCATTTTTCTCGGATATTTATTTAAAGTAACAAATCTAATACAAAATTATAAAAACTTATTTTATTTTTCGGAGACGGACATTTAGGCGCGGTCACTTGGGCGCGGCCGTTCGAGCGCAAGATCACTTGGGCGCGAGGACACATGGGCGCGAGAACACTTGTACACGGTGATGTTTGCTAAGTTAACATAATATGAGCTTGTTTGTTAAAAAAACATTTTTAGTAGAAAAATTTTCTAGCCAATTTTTATAGAAAAGAACATTGGCAAAACTCTTTTGTCCTTTTGTATTGATAACAATTATTGCACAGTTTACCTATGTTAAACCTTTTTTAATTATTTTTGTAAATTTCTCTTTAATTCCTCTTAATTACGTTTATCGACTGACCTGACCCTAACACTATAATTACATGGAAAATCAGGTTTTAGCATGGTTCTTCCCTACTTTAATTCCTCTTAATTACGTTTATCCTTTTTTATTGAACCTGCTATTCCATTATTCTACTTTGTTATATATAGCATCTAAATTATTTGTGGAAGTTACTTTACGCTTACCTGTTTAACAGTTAGTAGTATCGTCTATAGTGGTCAGATTATTTTTTTACGAATTGAGAATGGAAGTAGTTTCGTTACGAGGCAAGCGTATGTACAGTAATAATGGTTATTGCTATGTATTTGACAGGTTTGGTGCATGTGGGACTAAAAATTATCCAAACGGGAAGAGACGTTGTATATGAACATTTGCTTGCAAGAAATGAGCCTACTCAAAAAAAAGAAAAATACATCCATGTGACAGAAGGATCAAAAACATCATCGAAGACTACAATAATCAACGCAATCTAGTTGACGGTGCAAATAACAGGAATAATATTGAGTTTTTAAGAGCTATCTCTTACAATTATGAAGTGAATCCATAGAATCAAGAGTCTGGAAATTTTTCTTTTTTCTATAACTTTTGTGTATATTTAGAAAATAAAATGACAACAACAATATTAAGATGTGTTTCATTTTGACTCGCGCCTAAGTGTCTTTGCGCTCAAGTGTCCCGCGCCCAAGTGCCCTCGCGCCCAAGCGGCCGCGCTCAGACGGCCGCGCCCAAATGTCCTAGACTGTTTATTTTTAGAGTATCGAAATATCATTTTTTTTCTAATTCCTTCAATGTGCTTTACCAGATGACCAATTTGGTCAAATCGCAAAGAGTCAGGAACCCTTCTGTCCAATGGCGGTAATCTGGTAAGGTGAGTGGGGAATCTTTTTGAATACGGATTTCTTCAATTGTACCTATTAAAGAGTAATCGCGGTCCCTCAAATAGGCAAACAGTTCAGCACCACAAAGTAAATTGTCCATAAAAGGTTCGAAATGTAGATTTCTTTTCGGTAGGAATTTCATCGAGTAATAAATATAATCAGAGGACTAGCTGCCTTTCCAAATAACTTTTCGTAGCCTGTATGTGGTTTCGGCTTTTGCCTTGGTTCAATAACTCGAAGTTACCAGGTCCCTTTTGTTACGGCTCCAAACTTTATATCCATATCTACTCGGTTTTCCTCGAATGAACTACTTTCAGCTATGCATGCTATAATATTCAACCATACTTTCATCGTACTGCTAGTTATTGTTCGGGGACAAAATTTTGAATGCAGCGGTTCTTGAGCAATTCCATTATTGAACGTATTTTCAATTCCCCATTATTAGTTTGGCGTTATCCGATTTGGGCAAAAAATCAATTAGAAATAATGTTCACAACAGCCTAACGTTGCCATATTATGGCAACACCTACGTTTGACCTTAAAAAATAAATTAAAATATGGACACAAATTCTACTTTTCTTCATAAAATATTTTATTAACGATTCTAAAAACATACTATGTAAAAATTACTGATAAATATTCATAGACACCCTTGAATTTATACTTACGGTAAATGTAGGTAAGGATTTGCCTTCATAATTGCACACGTCCAAAACTTAATCTAACTAACGCAAAAACAATAGTCTTTAAAAAGTTCTCGTCACTAGGAGCAGCGCCAATGCCGTACTGTCTCTAGTAGCAAGCGTCACACATTTTAGAGACAACAGCTCGCTAGTGCTGCCAAACGACGAGTTTCAAACAGTAAAGCCGCAAACACACTGAGCTCACGTCACGTCACATTACGTAAGCTCACGTGCTATTACGTTACAGACAAAAAGTGTGAAGCGCTGTTTTACATAGTATGTTAATACATCAGAACCACACTGAAGTCATCTCATGCGTATTACGTTACATCCCTAATGGCACGCGTGCTAGCATGTGCTTATTTTCTGCAACTCTACACTTTTCATCTCACCTGAGCACTCGTTTTGTGTTGTTGGTGAATTTATGTTTAAAAATGAAGGAGGTTTTGATAGAAAAAGTAAGAGAACATGCTGTTTTATATAATCACGGATTGCCTGAATATCGTAATCAACATATTCGCCAAGCCGCTTGGGAGGAAATTGGAAAGGAGTTAGAAATACCAGGTAAGCACATTATTTTCTTGGTTTTTGCTGTTGTTTCAATGAGTGAAGGCAAAGTTTAGAGAAGAACGATAAAGGCAGCCACAGTTTCTATTTCCTCTTCCCAGTCCGAAGAACTGATTGAGCTGGCGCTTTCCATAATTTAAAATTTACGCAAAATAAACAAACAACACAAACACAGTGAAATCAAAGAAAGACTGCCCGAATTCATATATCAATTTGTATACCACATCATAAATCGTGATGATAGTGTGTTTCTAGTATGCTCTTACGGTTAAATCATGACAACATGATAGCACGTGACCTCACATGACGTGAGCTCAGTGTGCTTGCGGCTTAATACAATGGCAACATTAGGTGCTTATGAGTTAAGAGAATAAAATATTCTACACTTTCATTGTGCGCTTTATGAATATATTATGAATCGCGCGAAACGTCTAACGTCAAATTTTTCGATTTTTTTGATATATTCCTCAAAATAATAAGTATCACGTTTAAACGAAAACTTGTTTCTATTATAAATTGCGATATCGTTTATACAGGGTGGTGCATCGACCATAGGAATCCCATGTAAAAAAAAGGCTATTCTGAAAATCTATTAGTCGCTTTTGTTCGGAAGCCAATTTCCTAACAAGCTAATTTTAATTTAAATACAAATTTTTTGGTATGCAATTAAAAGATGTAAATTTTCAGCACGGTATATTATTCATCGTAATAGTAACCAACACATTGTTTTGGTTTCCACAGTAGCGTTAGATTCAGTATAGAAGAGATGAAGTTTATTTTTTGTTCCCTATTTCTTATCCTGTTTTTAGAGAAAATAATCCCCTTTGTAACCTCAATGCGGAGTTGAAATGCTCAGGCCCCCCTTTTGTATATAGTGATATATTTCAGCTAGCCGAGAAGTTGGTTGTGATATTGTACTGGGTCAGGCCATAAACTTTAACAGATTTTAGCATGTGATGTCTTGTCATGTCACCCCCGGTCACTAGATAAAAAGACACAGATCATGGGGCGACCATCAGTGTTTGGTAAAGCAAATGATTAATGGACAAATTAATTGTAAGTAATCCAGTTAAATGTATCAGATACATGAAAGTCTCAAGTTTGATCATTTTAATTTCATGTATTTATTTAACTTGTAGTATCGTTTTTTTCATGTCTAGGCTATTCGCTTCTACCGATCCATCGATTTCCGTATACAGCATTTAGATATTCTCTGACTGTGATACTAAAATGGGCGGGAGCCTCGTAATGCATAAAAAACAACTGGTATCGCTGAGCTAATGGCAAGTCTTCCAATAATATTGGCAGCTTATTCTTTAGAAAATTGCGATATGTTTGTCCATCTAATCGCTGGGGAAGAAAGAAAGGACCTATTAGTCCGTTACCAACTATTCCTGCTCATACATTTAACGAGAAATGGTACTGAAAATAGCTTTTGCTAGTAGGGTGTGGACTTTCTATACTCCAAACGTGATTGTTACGGAGGTTTGTTATGACATTCTTAGAAAAATTAGCTTCATCGGCAAAGAAGAAATGATTTGAAAATTGTGGATTCTGGCCAACCTTTCCAAAAACTATTGACAAAAATTAACGCGTTAAGGAAAATCACGTGGTAATAGGGCCTGAACTCGTTTTATGTGGTAAGGATACATTTGATGATCGTAAAGAATCCTTAAAACGGTTTGCTGACTAGCGTTTACTAATGCGCAGTTTTTCGAGTACTGGTTTCTGTATCTTTCTCAATTCTATTTAATACTGTTTCTTCTAATTGTGGTAATCTTACCGTGCTTGCCTGCCGGGAATATCAGAAACTCTTGCTGTTTCTGATAAACGGCGATGGAGACTTACAAAGGTCTGAGCACACGGTGCTACACGGTTCGGATATCTTTCCCGGTAAATGCTTCTTGCTTCATATTCATTTTCATCAGCAAGACCATAAACAAAATGCATATCTGCCAAATGAGCACTGTTTTGTAAAGCAGCCATGACTTTAAAACTTTTGGATCGATAAACAGTTCACAAAAACGACGCACCAAAGCTTTAAATGATTTTTTCCACTACTAACCTATAACATCGCCATTATTGACCGATTATTAACGCTAGAAATCGTTTTTCTCTACCTTATAAGTCATTATTGACCATGGTCAATAATAAGCCATTGAAATCCATTATTGACCGATCTTTGACCTTAATCGAATTTTGTTTGAACGCAGGTAACTTGATTTTTTAATTCTACAACATCAATTCATTGTGGTTAGGCAACCAGATAATTATCAATACATATTAGATTACTTGATATTGTAAAATATCGATACAATCAACATTTTTTCTGCTTCCATCCTTAATTCGGGAGGTGTACACATAATATTAACACTAACATTTTCTTCGCTCATTTTTTAAAAAAACGCAAAACTCGTGAAATCTGATGACACAAATGAACACAAATTGACATTGACAAAGCCACCTGACAAAACAACAAAATATTTTGCCAATTCCAAAGCGCAGGTAACTTGATTAAAAATATACTTATACCTACCTATGATTTTTTATAATTATTAATACTATAAAGATAAATCTCATATAAAAGTTTGTAGTAGTGGAAAAAATAATATATTAACCACGGTTTAGACAGCTTATTATAGCCCTCGCGTCTTAAATCCCTCGTCGCTTCGCTCCTCGTGATTTAAACTCGCCGCTCGGGCAATAATGATGGCTGTCTAAACCTTGGTTAATAATATACTATTGTTGTCATTTCATTTTCTGACATTTTCACAATTATTTACACAATCTGTGACATAAGCTCACTTTGGAAAAAAGTCGAATCAGTTTAACATGGTTTTCTTTTTACAACTTTACAATTTTTCGTTAAATCTACTGTTTTATAGTAGAGACAACTTTTGTTCAGCTTGTATCAATAATGCATAAAAATGCATCAGAGTTAAAAAAAAGTGGGGTAACAAAAATATTTTCACAAAAAGATTATTGGTGATATCTTCACGCACGCTACTGGTGGAAGTAAGCAAAACCCTTTTTAACGAAAAAGTGCAGTTTAGTATTAAATCAGTTGACACCAATTTTCAATACCACATCTTCAAGGACTTTTGAAATTTCAAAAAAAAATTATTTTTTTATATTATTTTAATACTCAGTAACTTAGAGGGTCAGCATTTTAGGGCATTTGCCCATATGAACTTTTTGTGTTAAAATAAAGTCAGGAATTATATCCTAGATTTTCTTAATGCACCCATTTAAAGAAAGTAAGTTGGTCTCTATGGCAACCAAACCAGAAATAACAGAAAAAATTCATGCAGGTAGAAATGTGTGGAATAATTTACTGAACAAATTTCATAAAGATCACTTTTTCGTATACGAGGTAATTCAAAAGTTACAGGCATTATGCGCAATTTTTTTGCCACTCTGTAAAATCTATAGATCTTAGATGTCTTTGTTTTCTAATTGTATACAGCATATCCATTTTTGTTAGTCAGCAAGAAATCATCTATAAAAATATGTTCAAAATTTGCCCAAATAGTACTTAGATTTTCCAGAAATTGATTTATTAGGACACTAGTATTATCTGAATTAATTTCAGGGATGGTCGTTTTGGGAATACAGTTTATGTATGCGTAATTAAGCTGGAAATATGGTACTTTCTACTAGCAACGGGAGTTTTTTTTTTAAAAACTAGGCTTAAAGAACATAAAACATCCATTTTAAAAAAACAAAATTAAACAATAATAGCGAACCACTGTATAATAAATAACCACTCAATATCCAACTCGATATCCAACAAAATAAAACCGATATATACTCAACATAAGGGTAGAAAACTCAACCTATTAGAAACATTAGCAACCAAAAAAGCCTTAAAAAAATCGATGTAATGTTGTTAACAATCAAATTGAAATACTTTCAGGTGCCAATCTAATACTGAATAGCCTAATAACTTGAGATAAATATGCAATAAACACTGTCAACAGTTATGAACGAAAAACCCCATAATTATATACACAATATCATTCTCTTAATTTTATTACTTAGATGTAAATACCTCGTTTTTAGTTGTATCTTTGGCCAATACCTGTAAAAAGGACCAAAGTAACCCATTTTTTATTTTAATGACATGTACAATATATTATTGTCTTATATGCCTTTGATAATGATCCGCAAGGGTTGAAACACGTGTTAGGAAACTGAATTAAATTGTGAAATATAACAAGTACGAATTTAATTTCCTCTACTATGGAGATTTTTAAGTTTCCAATATGGGTGTGTGAAGCAGAGAACCGTGAGATTATTTATTTTATTAATTAGTATACTGTCTTCTGATACTAACATAAGTAAAAATTTGTCACTTGTAAAGTTTATCTATGATTAAGTGATGGTGCAGTAGCTCTTAATTCGATAACGTCAATTGGTGTACTTCTTAGGAACCCAATACTTTGTCTTAAACATTTGGTTTTGATCTGTTCAAGTTTTCTTAGGTGTGATTCTGCGGCGGATCCATACAGTGTATTTGAGTTTGAGTATTCTATAATAGACCTAATTTATGATTTCTAGAATAGAAGACAAATATTGGGATTTGCTCCCCATATCTAATGATTGAAAGCTATGATAATATTTAGAAGTTTTACTAATTAATGGCAACACTCAATAACAAAATAATAAACAACTTCTTTTCATTACTACTTTTATAATAAGGGTTGACAATGATTTCCTTGCATACCAATGCATGCCCAAACTCATAACCTTTCATCGTTTCTGAAAATACCAAGTTTACTTCTTGTAACATCAGAACCAGCGGACACCTGCGCCACGAACTGGTACTTCATATTATTAATGATTTTAAGAAGCCCCATAAAAAATGATCTAATGGATTTAAATCTAGAGAACGAGGTAGCCAACCTAAATTCTTAAATAGTAGAAATACGCACCTCACAAATAGCGGAGTGGAAAAGAATAAATAAATTTTAAAATAAATAAGCATACTTTTTATTTTTATTAATTATATAGCCTGTTTACTGAATTTACGCAATGCAGTCGTCCTTTTATATCCTCTTATTTCGAAAAAGTATACGACCATACCTAGAAAACCTGTTTTACGTAAAAATATTGAAGAGAGCCCATTGAATTAAAAAATAGCAAAAATACACTCGGCAAAAACAATATGCCCATTTTGCAATATGGCTCACTAATTACGTATGCAGCACTGGTCTGGTGGCGAAAGTCACAGCAGAAAATCACAATATCAAAGCTAGAAAGCCTACAAAGACTGGTCTGCTTGAGCATCACAGGGGCCATGAAATCGACCAAAACATCTGCAATGGAGAACATTCTAGACCTTCCTCCACATCATCTGGTGATTAAAGGAAAAGCAAGAATGGGATTATACAGACTACAGAGTTGTACGTCACTTTCTGGATGGAACAGGACTGGACACGCACTTCTATGCGATATCATAAGGGGACCTGAGTTAGAAATGAGATCAGATGACACAAACCCTTCATATCGCTATGACATACCATTCAAGACCGTAATCGACGAATGGGATGCGTGGAATAATAAAACATCAGATACTCCTGGAGCAACAGTCTGATACACAGATGGTTCAAAAACCAAAGACAGAACCGGAGCAGGAATACACGGAGTAAGACTGAAGAAAGATGCCATCCTACAGTGTGTGTATGAAAACAATAGGAGGACTTATCTTATTAAGTGGATCCACATATACTTTGACAGCCAAGCAGCCCTTAGAGCGGTAACATGCAATAAGGTATTCTAAAATTAACAAGCAGCTTAATTCATCTTCCTAACTTTAATATAAATTTATCAAGTAAATCAAATTTCCTTTAAATCGCTTTAATAAATTCCCACACCTTCACACGTGTATTTTTTTTATTACGTAAAAAGCGTGTCTGTTTAATATCCACCTAATATTTAAAGCAAATCTAATAAAGAACTCCCAGTGGATGCCTATGCGAATAAACAGACTAAACGTATTTCCGACTCCTTAGGGACGTTTCGGGGATCGATGAAGTTTTTCCAGGCCCACCTTGCGCCACAGGAGACCAGGAATTCGCTACACTATTCATGAGAAGTCCAGAGTTTGTGAAATTCATGAGCAATGAAAAAGGTCGAAAAGATCTTGTTGCTATTCCATCACCCGGAATTAGCTGTCAGTTTAATCATCATTTATCATGCACAAATACGGCCGATGATTTTTTACGAAGTTTGAACTTTAGGCAAATAACGAAATTATCCCAGTCGGGTATTTTATGCCTGTAAACAGTTAAAAAATTAAAACTTTTTCTTTAGGGACAAATAAACTTTATCTATAGTTTCATAAGCTTGTTTATTGTAAATGAAACTGTTAATATACTAGCCGACATAAAATGTTATCCAATAAAATTTTGATAAAATTTAATTATATTTTAACTTTTCTTGTAGTTAGAGTTAAGTAATTTTAAGACAATTAAAAGAAGTGGGTATACGGGCTGGTAGGGGACTGGCAACTGGATTAATTTCAATGTCTATTTGTTTCATTCGATGACAAATTATGACTGTTCAGGAAAAATCATTTAACTTTCGTAGATTAAAGTTCTTCCTAGCGCCAAGAATAAATGCTTCAGTGCAAACCATCTACAGAGTGTTCATGAATCTTACGTAGATATTTAAGGGAGTGATAGTGATCGCCAGAATAGCCAAAAAAAATCATAAAAATGCAGTCAAAACAGCTTCATTTTTGGTATATAGGATGTGAAAGCTTAATTTTTTTTAGTTTTTTTCGTTTTTCTCCCACATTTTCCCAGATACTTATTTTAAACTTGGTGCACTAACTTGTTTTTACAATCTCTACAATAAAATCTCTGAATTGTCAGAGGCAGTATACAGAGTGTTACATTTTTTGCGCTACCAACACTTTTACTCTCCTGAATTTTTTTTTGGGATATCTGGTATAAATACCGATATAGTCCGTTCATTGAGTGATTTTTCATATCGGATTAAGGATGCATAAATTAAATATTACCTGACGCTTGTAAATTCCACTAACCCTCAATAAGTTATCTATTATATTAATTAAATGCTTAATGTACAAGTAGTGACTGAGACTGGGGATTTCTTTGTATTTTGTTTGTCGATTTGTCTTCTAAGAAAATGGAACAATTCATTTTAATTCTAATAAATATTTGTCAAGAAGTAATTTATTATATCAATTAAATGCATAATGTACAGGTTCTGAGTGGGACTTTCTTTGTTTTCTTTAGTTTGACTATATATATAATATAGCTCTTGAAAATAGTTTAAGAAACCGAAACGCGTAGAGCGAAATATTAAATATTTCTGAAGAATTTTGGATTTTTCTTTCCTGTTAAATATGAGTAATCTTCACACCGGAGATATCTATGATTCAATTTAGTATCATATTTGCATCTAAACAGTTTTTACAGTTTTTTGCGGTTTTCTCAAAACCATACAAGTGACACATTGCCGCTTTTGATTCTATACCCCTCATATACACATTCGCGCTATTCTGTTGCTTGGGCTGTCGGCCCTTTGACTTCCGCTCAAAATATCGACAACTAACGGATCACAGGGTAGCCGCAATGGTAGGGGCATGGTCAGCGCCAGTGACGTGTTCCTTACTCACTGCCACGGAACGGAAGTGGGCTGAATGGAAACCCGGTATAAGATCACCAAATATGTTGAAATCAAAGCCTGTAGAAATTCTGCCTGGTTGCAGCAAGTCATGCAGGATTGTCGTAACCTGTCTACTTTTATCAATAAGCTTTCGCTTCTAGTTCAGTATTAGTAACTCGGGGCGTATTTCCCAGGGAGTTTTCAATATACAAAACCAACGTTAATTGAATCTTCTCACTCACACTTTCTTTCTCAAGGGAAAGTTTCATACACCTTTTTATGTAGGTATGTACTTAGTTTGGAAAGATACTCAAACTCCGATAAACCCTTGCACGTACACCATCCCCCCTCAACTTTATCTTTTCTTCAATGCGCCAATCTTTTCAGTAAATGATGTTACTGTATTTCGGTTGTAAAATGTGTATTTTGTGGTCTCACTATCTTTTTATGGCCGGTATTTCTTCGTGAATTTTCACATTAACCAGATAGCACTGACCAAACCGCGTATAATATACAGTAAACAGTGTACATAGCAGCCGACCGATAATAATTTACGTGACTTTGGGGAATTGGGGACCGGCCATTGAGTTTAATACGACCTATATCTGTGGAACGAATGATCGTGGGGGCATGAACGGCGGAGTGATAAGTAGAAATATAAATATTCAATGGCAAATAACAGACAATTCATAAAATCCCTTTTTTAATACATGAGAAAAATAAAATAAAAAATATGTAAATTTATTTATGAATATTAAATCTTTATTTATGAATATAAAGAAATTGGAACAATTTTAAAAAACGAGTTAATAATTTTTCACGATAATTTGTAAGTTGACATAGTTAAAAAAGATAAAGCTTGGCAAGATAAAATGTTAACTGTACCTGTATAGGTTAATCCGGGACAGAGCTGTAAATTTGTTAATATTTTAGTGGCAAAAACTGTTGTTGCCCGCTTGAATCTACCCAGAGCGATGCACAGTAAAAATACAAGACGGACCACTGCAGCCCACCCGTATGGGGTTTAGTTAAGTATTCCTCAAACAACCCTGCTCAATAACTCATTCATCTGGAGAGAACGGCATTACGCTGGAACTTCCCTGGAACTGGTGTTTCTCAACAACTATAATATGCAAAGATTCAAGACCAACCTTTGTACACGCACCACTTGCAGAGCGCCATAAACAATTTTTTCTGCAGTGAAGGCAAACGCAATAATAAAATAGGGTTAGGGTTCAAATTGTTTTAAAAGTTAAGTATGAAAATTTTGGTGTCTAATGATATTCTTTGTTGAAAGGGTAGATAGTAGAAAGAGGAAAATAAAAGGGGGCTAACAAATGCTTGTCAACGTTTCGCTTTAATGGTTTAAATTTTCTGCAGGGCTAAAATAATGACATCTAAAACACAGACTACTTTTAGCGGCAGAATGGCTGAAAAATTGTAACAACCACATAAAGATGAATAACAAACCGAAATAGGAACAAATCAATACAACTTACTACACTACAATTGACATAAAATATAAAGTTTAAAAGAAATCAAACTTAAGATCACAAGAAGATTGATAAAATTGTAACAACTACATTGATTTTAACTACTTTCGTACATTATATAGGTAGACTTTAACACAATATATACTGTCAAATTGCCTCTTTCATTCTCCGTAAATGTTCAGAATGACTACACATTAGAAACCAAGAAGAACAAATCAAAGCGCCGAATATCAATTTTAAAGCACCAAAACTCTTACCTTGCATTTAAAAAAGTTGATGACCCAATTTGACATTAAAGAAACATAAAAACTCCACTTTTAAGGATGGAGAAACTTTGGGGTGAGTGCGATTTTCCAAAACATAATACTCGAAGAAATCTCTAAAAACATTCACAAAACAAACACATTTATTGCCCACCAGGAACTGTTGAAATAATTGTAATATTATAATTAGAATAACCAAAAAATACAGGGTGACTCGGATCCAAATGTACATACATCACCAGGAGATAGTGGACATCTTGGGGGTTCTAAATAATCTATCTTTAGTGGGTCCATCTTTCCTCGTTACTTAGATACAGAGTGTTTTATAAGGTTTGGCTCATTTTTGTTTCTGCCATAATTCTTTTAGCACCCGGTATAAAATGTTCATATTCGGTGGAAATATTTTGAGTAGCTATCGCTTCAAAATGCTGTATGAAAGTTTTTTGAAATTCAGGTCCGGACTTTAAAAACAAGACTGATTTAATTTTTTTAAATTCAACACCCTGTATATCATATTTTTGTCAATTTTATTTTTTATTTGAAAAACACATAAAAAACTAATTCTAATGACATATACTTATCAAAATCCCCGCACTCGCCGCTCAGCCATAATAAATTGCTCTTCTTTAAATGTTGAAACACATACAAAATAATAACTGTTTTTATAACGACAATAATACCAATAACAAGAAATAAACCAAAGTAATAAAATAGCGGCGTGTTAAAATTTGCAAATTTTCAATAGTAATATGTTAAGTGCATGTAAAATTGCTGAAAGTCATGCATGAAGGTTTGTTGCCCTAGAAACAGCTTGAATGCATTTTTATTGTTATTTACCAAAAAGTGCCCGACCGAAGGGAGGGCACTTTTTAAGGTAAATAACAATAAAAATGCATTCAAGCTGTTTCTAGGGCAACAAATCTGAGTGCATGATAATCAAGCCATTTTACATGCACGAAATATATTTTTTAGACTATTTCCTGAATGAAAAACTAAAAACGAATCATTTTGATAAATTGACGCGAAATTGTCAAAGCAGAAATTTCAACTTGTTGTGACAGTGACGGTTATTCTCGTAGGTAACCAACAATGAAAAACCAGAAGAGTGCAATTTTCAGCGCAATCGCGACCGAGGGCTGATTTTCACCGAAAATCAAGTAAAAAGCGCATTGTAGTTACAGTATATGAGGGAAATAGTCAATTCAATTTGACTCCATGGCTCGGCACCTCAGAACAACGAAATATTGGGGGGCAACAAAACATAATAAGTCATTGTCAGTTGTAGCCTGTCAGATTTTTGGGCATTACGAGGATATTTTTGTTAAACATTTACTTCTCGTTTAAAATGCCCCATCAATTTTCAAACCAAGAATACGCTGATATAATATTTGTATATGGATTTTGCGATGGTAACGGGCGAGCCGCTTCTCGAGAGTATGAATTAAGGTTTCCTGGAAGAAGATGTCCAAACCATCAAACATTTTCAAATGTATTTTCTTTTGTTCGTGAACAAGGACATTTTCCGACACAAAATAATATTGATCAGCCTGTAAGACACCCAGTTCAACAGGAAGAAGAAATTTTAAATTTGATTGAAGAAAATCCAAAATTGCTAGACGTCTGCATATAACGCAAAAATTAACCTATTCAACAATGAAAAATGAAGGCTTATATCCTAATCATATCCAAGAGGTACAAAGGTTGGAACCAGGTGATTATGCTAACCGTTGGTTTTTTAGTCAGTGAATGAGAAGGCACCAAAGAGATATTCATCGGACTTTGTGGACCGATGAAGCTTAGTTTACCAGAGATGGAGTCAACAATTCCAGAAATTGTCATCTATGGTCTCTAGAAAATCCAAATGCTATTAGGCAGTCGCACTCGCAACATAGATTTTCCATACATGTTTGGGCAGGTATAATCAATGGTAAATTGATTGGCCCACACATCTTTGAAGAAAGATTAGATGGAAACCAATATTAACACATTTTGCCAAATCTTCTCCAAAATGAGAATGTTAATTTAAGAGGAATGTATTTCCAACACGATGAAGCCCCTCCACATTATGCAAGAATTGTTTCCGAACTTTTAAACAATAGATATCCTAACAGATGGATAGGTCGTGGGGGGCCCCATTCTTGGCCAGCAAGATCTCTCAACTTTAACCCGCTGGACTTCTTTTTTTGGGGGTATATGAAAAATTTAGTTTACGAGGAAGAAATTAATACACGGGACCAGCTCTTGCAATGCATTATCACTTCATTTCAGGAAATAAAAAATAGACCAGGTGTAATCAGAAGTGCAGTTTCAAATTTAAATATCAGAGGAAGAAAATATGAAGAAAATAATGGTGGGCATTTTGAAAATATTCTCAAATAATTATGTTTTTGTTATTTTTGTTATTATTGGTATTATTGTCGTTATAAAAGCAGTTATTATTATGTATGTGTTTCAACATCTAAAGAAGCGCAATTTATTATGGCTGAGCGGCGAGTGCGGGGATTTTGATAAGTATGTCATTAGAATTAGTTTTTTATGTGTTTTTCAGATAAAAAATAAAATTGACAAAAATATGATATACAGGGTGTTGAATTTAAAAAAAATGAAATCAGTCTTGTTTTTAAAGTCCGGACTTGAATTTCAAAAAATTTTCATACGGCATTTTGAAGCGATAGCTACTCAAAATATTTCCACCGAATATGAATATTTTATACCGGGCGCTAAAAGAATTATGGCAAAAACAAAAATGAGCCAAACCTTATAAAACACTCTGTATCTAAGTAACGAGGAAAGATGGACCCACTAAAGATAGATTATTTAAACCCCCAAGATGTCCACTATCTCCTGGTGATGTATGTACATTTAGATCCGAGTCACCCTGCAATTAAGTGGAAAATTTATGGAGGTGAGGTTTGAGAACTGCACCAGTGAAGAATTCTAGAGGGCAGAGCTGTTAAGTTGTATCACTTAGTTAACATATCGAAGTCGAAAATTAACTCTTTCAAGCCAAAATTAGTTAATGAGAATACAATATATTTTCCTAAAGTTGCTTATAGGTATCTGTTTTAAAATTCACGGCCAGGTTATTTAGTTTGTTAATATGTAACATTTCGAGTATTTTTCTCTTTAGGGTATTTTCTTGAAACCCAAAAATTTTGGGATTGTCAAAATTGAAGTTGTGTCCCGTTTCAAAGTGAGGTGAGAAAAGAGCAGTTCTTTCCGTTTTATTTATTGGTGATCTTAAAATCGTAAATGTATACTATTTTGGCCAGTTTTTGTAAGGTTTCACCATCAATTTATCACAATTCATACTATAAATACGGTAGACCAAGTTAGATCTTTCACCTCGAGTTGCGGGTATTTAATTTTATTAAACAAGTCACCTACAGTATTTTTGAAATAAGTTACTACTTTTACGTTCTCTTAAACTTGCTATCCACCTCAACAGCTTCTGATGCTTTATAAAGTCGAACCATCGCGAGAATACTGCTCACATATTTGGGACTCTGCTCGTAAACATATCCTGAGATTGCTGGATTCCATTTAAAGAAGAGCCATTCTAGAAAGCTTTGAACATCGAAGGCAGGTTGGCGACTTGAGGTTCTTTTACAAATATTTTTATGGCAAGTGCTCAACTGGTCCATGGTAGAAATACATCACAGCCACTGCAGCCCACCCGCATGTTGTCCCTGAGGCCGTGCTCCCCAACGAGTATAATCTCCAACGATTCAAGACCAACGTGAATCGTTTCTTGCGCATACGCACCGCTCGCAGAGCGCTATGAATGATTGATCCTGCAGTGTTGTGCCTAATCATAAAAAAATTCTTGCAGTGGAGTTGATGCAAAGGAAATAGAAATACTCTTCCTCCACAAAGATATATTTAAGTAAAAGTTTTCCCTACCAGTTTCAAACGTTTAAACGTTTATCATCAGGGGATACTACAAGATATCAGGTAATGGTGAATAAACGACTAGTTTCAATAAAATGTGCGGTACCCAATATCGAGTGGATACAAAAATGTAGTTATCTCAAATTAATGAGTATAACTGTGTGTATCTCCCAAAGAAGTGAGAAAGTACAAAAATTCATGAAAAAATAAACTTGCTATAGACTGAGTGGTGCCATCTTATAAAGTCTATAGCAAGTAAGTATCTAATGGCGTCCGACGCCATATGTCATTTCAAGTAACATTCTTTTTACAGAACTTAAATTCGGTCGGGACCAAAATCCATCTCTAGGACCACTTGCACCAAATTTTTAAGAACTACTTAAGCCGCTTTGAACCCTTAAGAAGTTATATTGTCTTGCACCAGTATTTAAGAAAGATTTAACATCGCTAAAGATTCCCTAAAATTGATTTGCCGTTTTTGAGTTCTAAAAGTTTTCTTAGCTTATTCTTAACCTTAATCTAACAATAATTGTAATACTAATTTTTGATGTTGGAGAAAGATGGAGATATTTAACGACGACATAATTTTTAGAATGAATGGAAAATGGATTTTCTAGAAGGCTATATAATTTACTTCACTTGAAGCATTCTGACCAATTTTCCATTAAAACCAGGTATCATTGCAATTTTAAAATATCCAATCTGTTCAATAGATTGTTGGATTTTTCCGTTATCTGGTCTCTCAACAGTGCAGTCACTATTAATTAGGATCTGGGATAGTTATTTTTTAGGCAAATCTGCTAGGTCAATAGATAGATGTGGTACCTAAACTTAGGGTGGGTTAATATTCCAGCCTTATGTTTCAATGACTTAATGGTGACTACTTTATGGAAATAATTTCAATAGTTCCTGGTGTTCAATGAGTATGTTTGTTTTATGATTGTTTTTAGAGTTTTCTTCGAGTATTATGTTTTGGAAAATCACACTCACCCTGATGTTTTCTTCCATCCTGAAAAGTGAATTTTTTATGTTTTTTAATGCCAAATTGGCTTATTGTACTTTTTAAATTCGACTTAAGAATTTTGGTGCTTTATGGTTGATATTTAGTGCGGGGTTTTGATTTTAGTTGTAAGTTGACTTAATAGATATGAAACTAATAATTTGTTCATACGATTCTCAATATTTAATTTATTTTTCATGGTCATTTTTTTTTTCTGGAATGTCTTTTTTTAATTAGGGGCAAATAAATTACATCGGTTGTTGAAGAAACCTGTGATAATCTAAATAAAATTTAAACATAAAATTATACTTTACTACAAAGTAGAAACATTCTGCTAAATTAAATAAAACCTCAATAATATTCAATACGCAATAAGCGGCAACTAATAAATTGGCCTCAATCATGTAAATCTTGTGCTCAGTTGTGAAACCCCATAATTCGCGACCAACTTCAGACAATAGCAAAAAAACTTTATCAGAAATGCCTCATCAATTGTGATAATCAAAGAATCTAAACTAGGGCTCGGAATTTTTAAAATATAAGTGTTCGAATAGTCGTTTGGTATGTTATTCGAATAGTCGAATATAGTCGAATAGTCGAATATAGTCGAATAGTCGAATAATTCGAATAGTCGAATAATTCGAATAGTCGAATAATTCGAATAGTCGAATAATTCGAATAGTCGAATATTTCGAACAGTCGAATAATTCGAATAGTCGAATAATTCGAATAGTCGAATAATTCGAATATAGTCGAATAATTCGAATATCTTTAAATAGTCAAATAGTCGAATATTCGAATAGTCGTCTCTTTAAATATCGAAATACAGTTGTTTAATCACGGTAGAAGTGGTTTAACTGCTTAAACATAATAAAGGAACATTTTTAAGTATTCTTCTTCGGGTGCCATGTGCTATGCCGCACGTCGGCGATCAATTATCCATTTCATGGTCACAGAATAGCTAGGGTGCCCTCCTCAGCTTGTCTAAAAATGGTTGCGGCATCCAGTATACCACACCAGTTTCTTATATTTCGGAGCCAAGGGTGTTGTTTTCTGCCTGGCCAGTAGTGATAGTTGGAGAGTTCTGCGCGATTCCGTTGAACAGGGTCGGTTGAACAGGGCTGTTCAGGTCAACAGGGTTCGTTGAACAGGGCTGTTCAGGTCAACAGGGTTCGTTGAACAGGGTCTGTTCAGGTCAACAGGGTCTGTTGAACAGGGCTGTTCAGGTCAACAGGGTCCGTTGAACACAACAGGATCACAACGTTAACACAACAGGATCACAACGTCAACACAACACAGCGAAACCTGTTTGAAGAATCAGCGTAGGTCAAAAATTGCTCCGAAAATTAACATTGGAGCACCTATGGCGCAGAACTCTCCAACTATCACTACTCTGGCCCCCTTCTACCTTCGATCTTTCCCTGCAGTATTAGCTTTGGTATGGAGTAGCGAGGTCCTCTCAGTATATACCCCAGATATGACACTTTGCGTTTTTTTACCGTGTCCAGTAGATGTCTTTCTACGCCCGCTCTTTGTAGAACTTCATCATTAGTTGTGTCGGCTGTTCAGGGAATACGCAGCAATCGGCGGAGTGTCCACATCTCAAAAGCTTCGATCCGATTTAGCGTTCTGGCTTTAAGTGACCAAGTTTCAACACCATACAGTACAATAGGCCACACATAACACTGTACTACACGTATTCGAGTATGTAGTGGCATATTCCTGTGAAGAAGTATATTCTTGAGTTTAAAGAAGGTTGTTTTCGCGCGACCAATTCTTCCCTTCACTTCTTCATCACATTCCCATTTTTCATTTAGAAGAAGCGCCAAGATAGGTAAATTTAGCGACACGCTCAATATTTTCTTCGTTGATGCTGAGAGGAGTCATATGTTGATTTCTGCTAATCACCATCATTTTTGTCTTGGCAATATTTATATGTAGCCCGAACTTTTCACCGCATTCGTTGATTTTATTTAGTATTGACTGGAGGTCTTCAATGTTATTAGTCAGGATCGTGGTGTCATCTGCGTAGCGAATATTGTTTATTGGGACGCCATTGACTTTGATACCTCGGGTTTCATTCTCTAATGCTAGTTGAAAGATTTTTTCTACATAAATGTTAAATAGAATAGGTGACAGTACACATCCCTGACGGACTCCTTTCGAGATTCCAAAGGTCTCTGTTGATAGCTCGCCATTAATATGGACCTCGGCCAGCTGTTGCATTAGTATTAGTCATTTTTAATATCTAAATTATCGAATAATAATAATGTGCATCTTGTCGAATAAAGTAAGATGATAAATAAATAATTTTGTTAAATTATTTCAAGATATGAAAACTTGAGAACTGTAATAAATAAAAAACTCTTAAACAAAATGATTATTTACTGAACACAAAAAATCAAACATTTAACACAACGAAGATAAAATTATAAAAATAAACCCGGTGTTTTATTTAACATAAAACAAAAACAACAAAAACTGGAACAAGTTCAACAAATTCATAACAAAAATAATATAGGTACATTCTACATTGTAGGCCTAGTACATATTCGAACTTATAAATATCCGAACAAAGTCAAATAGTTAAATATTCGAATGGTCGAATATTCAAATAGTCGAATAGATACTTGAATAGTCGAATATTCGAATAGTCAAATATTCAAATTTCGAATAGTCGAATATTTGAATAGTCGAAAATTCGAATAGTCAAATATTCGAATTTCGAATAGTCGATTATTTGAATAGTCGAATAGTCGAATAGTAGAATATTCGATTAGTCGAATTTTTTAACTAACAAAAAATTCGAATTTAGAATAGTCGAATATTCGAATATTCGAATTATTCGAATTATTCGAATTATTCGAATTATTCGAATACAATTCCGAGCCCTAATCTAAACCAACCTGAATTTGATAGAATGATTTCAAGAGGCGCCATGCGTTTTCCATTTCACGACCAATAATCCAAGATTAATTTTGATATCCGGTATATAAAATATATACGTTAACACGTCTTGAAGGCTGCAGTTACTGGCTGCTTGTCTTTCTCTGCCTGCTTGATACAAAACTGAAAGGTTGTCAAAGATAGTATTTGTGTTTCAGTTTTTGATATCGTTGTGTTTAATTGATCAGGTTCATTTAAACTCTATCGCAGACATTGTGTTATGAACCAGTTAACTGCCTCATCTATATTATATTTTTTAGACACAGTTGTAAGAAAATATTTTCTTTCCCTCTGATAACTTATAATATATATTATTAAACGTTTTTTTGTTCTTCTCAATCACTCTAACCTTCTGTGTTCAGTATGCAAGTCCATTATTTTCTTTTTTTTTACTCTACCACTGACTTTTTTCGACAAATTATCGTCTTGACTCACGTAATTGTAAGGGGGGAAATTCAGTTCATCCCTCTGTGGGCGCCCTTGGATTTTTTCATCTAACGAAAAAGTGCATATACGTTTAAATGCATTCGGAAAGCTTCAGGCAGCAATGTAGGAGATTTAGTTTTAAACAGGTTTGTCACTCGGCAAGATTGGCATTGTTGCGATTTCCCGGAGAGGCGAGATATTTTAATTTGGGGGAATGGATTTCAATTACCGTCCGTCTGCCGGATGGCTCGAATTTTTTGCTCCTTTTTTAGGGGCGAATTCGAACTGAATTGCGACTGAAATATTTAAATGTGGAAGCCGGGAATACTGCGCTGTGAAAATTGGCCGATTGATAGATAATTCGTATAGTAAAAAGGGGGTTCAGATGTTTTTAGAAAGAAAACTAGAGACCTCTATGTGATAAAGCAAAAATGGTTTATTCCTTTTTACCAAATATTGGGTTGACAACTTGATGGATATAGAGTAATTTTTTTCTTCTAGCCTGCCTGAACTCGAATTTTTAACACCATATTAGGACCTCTTCTACTATATAGACACATCTGAAAGTTGGACCATTTCAAGTTTAGGGTCTCAGGTTTAGGAAACGTTTGTTTATGCCTGAAAAACTCTGATAAAGATCTTAAAAATATGTTTCCTCGAAAAATAAAATTGAACTATATGTGCATAACCTTTTACCCTCTACTTCGAAGCAGGTAAAGTTGACGTACCGTCGCTCATTAGTTTATGTTAAATATAGAGGGTATCCCAAAAGTAATGGGACAAAGAGCAACAGCAAGGTCCTTACGGCGAAATAATGCGACTTATTCAAACTTGCCTTATCCCAAAATTGATAACAACGAAGATACAGGGTGTCAAAGTTTTAATTTTGTTTTCGTTTTTTTGCGATTATTTCTTAACGAAACAACATAGCAGCACAAAATTAAGGGTTTTGGGGTTTTTGAGGTGAGGTATTCAAAATTATCCATAGTTTTTGTGTAACCAGTAACTGAAATAGGCTGAAATAGTATAATTACTATATATATTTCACAAAGTTTGTAATAATTATTCCTTGTCTTAAAAACTGAGTTATCTCAGTTGTTTAACTGTGCAAAATAAGTAATAGCACTAGGTCTGGATAGCGTTAAAATATGATAGACTTAAGGTTAAAGTTATTACATAGCAATAGTAAGAAGAGAATGATGCAACATCATTCAAGAAGCAGGCCACCATAAAGTTTTGACAGACTCAATATAAAGAAAATGCATCAAACTCATACATCAGCGTTATGCAATGAAAGAATTTAAAGGTAACCAGTAACTGTCAACGCTATATGGCACTAAACCACCTTAAATCTGTTTAAGTAAGTTATGCAACTCAGTAGAAAAGCAATAGTTGTAAGTAAAAGCAAATGTTATAGTACTTTAATTGATTAAAGAATAGATTAGATAAGTCACTAGGTATTGCATGAATTCAAATGTCATGTAACACTGATCTTTAGGTAAAACTTGTGCTATAAAAAACAAAGTAAATAAAACAAAATTAATGACGCAAGCTGGACACAGAAGTGGAAAACAAAAAAAACGCCACTGGAGCTATAAACACTCCTAAGGTAATTAGTTAAAAATTTCAAGGTCCAGACTAATTAATTATTAATCGAATCTTAAATATAGAAAATAGGAGATTCTTAATTTTAAAGTGCTTTCTTGTCTCGATATTAATTTAAGACAGCCTGCAGACTGCAGGTTTGATAAACTAGTAATGTTATGTTATATAAACAAAATAGGGTTCAACTAACATATTGCTTCATAAAGTAATTGAAAATTAATGAAGTATAATAAAATTCAGCTAATGAGGCTTTTAGGCCCTCGGCCTTAAGTTAAGCTGTACCAAGAAAAACAAATTTACCTGGGAAGAGCATGGTTCAAGTTTGGTTGGATTACACTCATCTAGCAGGAGCTTGTAGGGCCTCACAATTTATTTGGGATAAAGCCCCAGAAGACAGTTTAGGAAAAAAATGACGAGATGACACAGAAAGACAGCATGGTATGCCCAACTTACCTTTAACAGCAAATAAATGCAACAAAAAATCCCACGTTGGTGGTTTTTCTGCCGCCCAGCGACCAGCAACACAAAAGATTAAACTTAAAGCAAAGTAACCTTAAGGGCGACAGAAAATAAAGCCTTTAAATCCGAAATCCGGTAAAGATGACTTCTAAAGTGCTGGATTTAAAAAGGTCCTTGCCTACTCGGCTGCTGGAAATAAAGTGGTGCCTCCTAAGACAGTGTCACCTATCAGCAATGTCAAAAAAGGTGGGAACTAATGCAACGTCAAAAAGAAGATAAGCAGTAAGTAAGTAAGTAGACTGGTTCACATACTAGCGGTACCGTTTCCTTAATATTCAAGTAAATCAAATGGGTCCCGACTACTCGGTTGCAGGTATTTAAACTAAATGAAATAAAGCAGAGGTACCTAAATTTAGTTACTGTTCACTGACCAATGTTACCTTACTATATTTTTTCCAAATAAACAATAGGCCCAATATCTTCGATAAGCGGTCACGTTCGAATTTATGACTCGGATTCGCGGAATCCTCAAAATACCGTGCTTGATATATAGACCAGTTCTTGGAAGAAGAAGAGAGCTAACCTCTAAAGTTTTGAACTAAAACTGGCAATTAGAATTGAAAAAAACAAAACAAAGGAATTTTCACGAAAAAGACTGTTATATATGGATAAAATGAGATGGAAGTTGATAATAAGAAAATGATGTGATCAAAGATGTGGGCAAAGTATAATCCCTATTAGTCTAAGACACCGAAAGAAAGGTCATTAACCCTAAGTGGAAAACCAAGATAAAGTATCGTAACTAAAACATCGTACATTTTCCCAGTTTTAAATCTGAAATTCAAATGAAATATGCGATATAAGTTACTATTAATAGGCAAGTTCTAATAATAACAAAATTAAATTGTTACAACAGTTTCAATTAGTTTAGTTATGGGTGCCTCACGTAAAATACTGTGGCCAACTAAACCAAAAAGCACGGAATACTGTATAGGGAATTCCTTTAATAAGCTTCAGAGAAAAAAAGAACTAATATAAAGCGCTTAGTGTACAACTCTCTATCACCATTTCATGAAATTTAATCAATATTAATAGCCTTCGAAATCTCAAATCTCACGTAACTATTTCGACAGTTTACCCGAATTGGAAACTTATCTAAAACTATACCGCTTTCCAAATAATTTCATCATTGAAGTGTTTCATAACTCGCGTCAACTTCCGGGATTGCCTCGGATGGTTCCGGCCAATGCAGTTTACCCTTGATTGATTTTCTATTCAATTTTATACTGCGATGAATAAGGAAAATTTATTGAAACGTTTATTCAACCAACAAATATGTTATTATTATTTGTAACATTAGGTACTATTACATAGATGCAGGATAGATAGGTTCGAATTACTTTCATTGTTATAGTTAACCTCATTGGCCAATACCCGGTTAAACTGAAAATTGAATTTGAACGTAGCTTACAAATAATACCGCGCAATAGTCTACGTCTCGTTAATATTAGATTTCAGCGTGGCTTAACATTCACAGACATATCTCGCCTTCACTTTTCGGAAGCTCATTTTCTTATACCTATGTTAGGATATACAATAGCGTCCAGAATGGACTTAAAATTCCAACAAATCAGACATTTAAAACTAAAGTTAAAAATACTGTAATAACTTTGTACTTTTAAAGGTTTCTAAGGTACTAATCACTTAACTTTTTTTTCGGGATCTGTTCTCTACTGAAATTTCTGGATGTTGGTAGATTCTAAAGCAACTTCCTACGGTTTGAAAGTGCATGAATGTTTATGTTACGTTTATTTCTCCGTGATACAAGGATGGAATGGCATAGACTTTTGATGGTTATGTCAATAAACTTTTTATTACCGAGAAATATTTATTGTCATATCACTGGCAGAAGGTATTTATAGTTCAACAGGAAAAGAACAAATCAATATTCTGCCTGAAGATAAATCAAAATTTAATATGCAAAATAGTAGGTCTACCGAGCTTCAACACAACGAAAATGTCGGCAAAGAATTGCTACCAAAATAAACCCTTATTTCGAAATTATTCAATATTATTTATGTATTATAATACCACTACAATTTTAACTTTTAACTTTATTAAAACTTGAAGAACTTGAAAGAGAGCGAATAGAAATATTAACAATGATTGGTTATGGAGATAGAATGCGCATACAAATGGAAGTTTGCGAACTTTTCAATAACAAGTATCCTCGCAGAGAACCGATATCTCGATCTACTGTCAATAAAATAGAAATAAAATATAGAAATTTAGGTCACGTTAGGGACAATTATACGAAAGGTCGACCTGCGGCATTAGAAAATACAAAATTAATTGTGTTATTGTCGGTTCAAGAAGGCTAGTAGTACTATTGCTTGGGAAAATCATATCTATAAGACATCGGTCCTAAAGTATTTAGACCAAAATAAATTCCATCTTACAAAGTCCAATTTGTTCATGAATTCAATGAAGATGATCCAGACAGAAGAGTTCAGTTTTGCGAGATAATGATGAATATGTGCAATAGAATCATCCACAGTTTTCGAGAGGAATTGTATTTTCGGATGAGGCAACGTTTTGTTTGAATGGAAGTGTAAACAAACAAAACTGTCGGTATTGGGCTACAGAAAGTCCACGCTGGATTATGAAATGTCATACCCTATATCCTCAGAAAGTTAATGTTTGGGCAGGCATTGTTGAAATTGGAATTTTGGGACCCTTTTTTATCGACGGAAATTTGACAGGTGAAACATATTTAGAATTTTTAGAAAATGTTCTAGTACCGTGCCTTGTACATTATGCCCATTTACTATTAACGGATATTGTAAATGGTCTGAGTGTCAAGAATAATTATATTTTAAACTTCCTAACTACCAAAGTCTATGTGCCCGGTTTTCTTAAGCCGGGCCTTATTCAAAGGTTTCGGCAATCAAATCATCATATGAATCTTGATGTGGCATAGAAATGTAATCTAACATGGATGTTAAATGTCTGATTTTGCTTTTGTGATGCGATTTTTGCATTCCAATAACGGAATAGACTCTAATCTCAAATTGGCCAGCTGTTTCCCCCTTTTCTAGACTATTTTTTTATTAGTTTCCCATGGTTCTCCTTCACTAAAACTTTCGCAAATAGATACCAAGAAAGGGGTATCTTTTAAAATACGCAACTAGGATGCTTGGGAAAATTGGATTTGGAAAATTATTTAATATCAAATATAAGGTCTGCAAAGCTAATATTATATGCAGATGATGCAACAGTAGTCATATCTGCTTCTACACTTAACCAACTACTTGAAATAACTTGAACAATTCTACTTAGATTATGTTTGGTGTCAAACAAATTACATAGTTATTAACACAAATAAAACCCATTATATGGAATTCTATAAAAAGCGACAGGTCCCTGGTTTAAATTTAAAATTAAAAAATAATTCTATTACAAGTGTAGAACAATTCAGGTTTGTGGGTCTTCACATAGACTCACAATAAAGTGGACAGCCATGTTGCTGCCAAATTAAACTCTGCTTATTATGCCATCGTTAACTTAAAAACCTTTATGAACCGCAACTAATTATTAAATGTATATTATGCTGCTTTGGCGTACAGGGGGGTTAAAACAACGACACTTCAAAGATTATTTATTCTTTAAAAAAGAATTATTCGTAAAATCTACTCCTTAAGCCCACTTTAGTCATGCAGAGAAACCTTTCGACAGCATAAGGTTCTCACACTTCCTGGTATTCTGATTCTTTGTGCACTGATGTTTGTTAAAAAAAAACACTCCTACAAGTTTCAATATACTTCAGATATACATAACCGTAACACTAGAAACTTAAATAAAATCTATATTTTTCAGGCTACAAAACATCATCATATCGGAAAAGCCCTTTCTGCTTTTGTAGCAGATTATATAACGCACTACCAGAATTCCATAGAGAAATTTTTTAAGTAAAATAGTTTTAAAAAAAAGTTCTATCTTCTTGAAAATAATTTTTATTTTACGACATACGTGAATACCTTAACATTATCCTCTAAATACCGTATGACCTATCACCTTAGATCTCTCACTGTTTATTTCTTGACGTTGTCAGCAGTTTACATTGTAAATTTATATGGCTTTATATCTAATAAATAAATAAATAAATAAGATATGCTACTTCTACTATTTAAGATTTCCTTAATGTTTATGCCAAATCCTGTGAAGACGATAAAAGGTATTAAGAAGCATTGCGGGCAGTGAAATGCACTTTTAGGGTCACAAATGATGCTGCAGAGGAACTGTAAAACTGACGAGGATTAAAAACAAAAGCTGTTTTCATATCTGTATCTGATATCGGAGGAACCTTTACTAATGTCAACAGAGTCAGATATGTAAAGTACATTTTCACGATAATTATTAAAGATTTGTAATTACCCATTATATTTTTGAACACTTATTCTCTTGTCCTGGGCTTGGTCTCATCAAATTCTTCCTTAAATTTATATATCGCAACGAATAGTGAATTCTATATAAATATACAATCACAAATAGTAGCACAGGGAAAACCAAATAACGTTTTAATACATCTCATCGCAGAATGTGATGTATAAAGTAAAAGCGGAATCGTTCCAGGTTATCTAAAATCTCACGTAACGAGAACTACTTCGGTCATTTGCCGAAACAGGAAACTTATCTAAAATTATCCCGTTTTCCCGGCAATTTCATCATTGAAGTGTTTCATAACCCGCGTGCACTTCTGAGATTGGCCCGAACGGCCTCTGCCAATGTAGTTTGTTCCAGATTGATTTTCGATTCCATTTTAAGCGGACTGATGCACATTCGCCAATGTTGCTGATGCAGAACAGAAAATCTTTCCTGATGGGGTTAAAAGATGGCAATAGCAAAAAGAATGGGAATATTTTTATGACTGTTCGTCAAAAAACGAATAATGGAATGATGTGGGCATAATCTCAAAGGGATGTTTTTTTCTCGCGGTAGTTAAAAAATTTCAACTGCGATTTTCGCGACCACTTCAAGACCAAAAAAATATATTTTTCCGGTACAAATAATACGGGAAATATGCAACATTTTTTATACATCCAATATAGTAGAACCTAATATGGTGTTTTCTTCAAACGTCAATAAACTTGACATTTTTCTACAAATTTTTTGACGTTAAAGTTTTGCTTTTTTACAGTAGATGGTTGCTATAGGCAGCGGAAGTAAAAGTACTTCTTCTTTCGCTGAGAGCGGAAGAAAAAATGTGTGTGTCATAAATAAATAATGTTGTAAAATACAAGAAATATTGGATATTTGTATACTTTATTTATTTTTAAAAAATACAGCAATGAACTATTTATTAAACCTTAGATTAAAAGTACAGTTATTTATTGTGGCTCCAGAGAAATTAACACAAGGTGTTGCGATGTTGCGATCCTGACTTGTTTTTGTATTTGCTAGCGTTAAACCCTCCGTGGATCCACTTGCTGTTGAATTTATGTCAATGTTAATAGGAATTGGTTCAGTAAAGTGAAGTTGTAAGTTTTTTTTTGCAATATCTTTCTTGTTGGTCATCGATTCCTCAATGTACCCTTCACCTACACTACTGAATTTCCATCCCCCGTAGTGCTTCAAACACGTAATGTCTGCACCTGCATCAACAAGCAGTGTAGTTGAAGTTCTCCTTAAACAGTAACCAGTATATTCTGTGTCATTAGGTAATTTTAAGAAAACTGCAGCTTCCTTAGGAACAGTACTTATCTTATGAATTCCCATTATCATGCGACAACAGCGACCATTTACAAATTTTAAAAAGAATATTGGGGAAATGAATGCGGTACTTGGTTTGGTTAGTAATTTCTTTGACATTACTAATGCAAAAATAACAGTCATCCACGTGGTTACGAGGTTCCCTCCAAACCATTGGAACTTCGAACGGCATATACTTATGGGTACCTTTCAACCACCCTATCAATGTTCTCGAACACCAACTGAAACAAATTTTGGTGCCCATGACTTATCTTGATCACATACTCCACAGACAAAGTACAGTTCATGAGCCTTCTTCACAAGCAGAGACAAAGGTTTTTGGTTAGCTAGTTTCGCCACAAATATAACAAGAGCTATCGGTTTTATTCACAGAAACACGCGAAGATATGGGAAATTAAATACGTTATACAGAAAATGCTGAAAATACAAGTAGGTGACCACTAAACGACGGCACAGTAACCACTAAAGCAAAATTTAGAGGAATTGTACCAGCTATCTGCAGGTCAAGATTTACAAAATACTCATATTTCGTCAGGAGGATTTTTCTGTTGAACATTTACATTTAAAATACGTTTTCTTATCCTGTTTCTTTTTATAATGTTAACTTAATCTTAATCTACTCTCAATCCTAAATTGTAAAACTAAGACTATTCCTAGAGTAATTACAAGATGCGCCCAAATGACCAGGCAACCCTGGCGGCCCTTATTATGGCCTTGGTTAAGTAACATTTACAATATATTATTATACACTAATCACACGCGTATCGGCAAGTGCGTTCACGGATGCTAAAGGGGCTATTTTACTCCGAGGAGTGCAGCCACAATTTACGGAATTGATTGCAGCAAGCATTCTGACAAAACTGTAAAAAAAAATCCCAGTATAATTTTTTCAGGTACGAATCAGATTATGTCCGCCCATAGCGGGCAATTCAAATGCGAAGCAGCATAAAACCTCTTCCCTTATCGCCACGGAGCGGCGGAGAGCGGCCATGATTTTGGAGGTTGGTCTAAGTACGTAGTCGATTAAGTCTCCTGCCACCGCCATTGTATGTGTCTGTAGGTGTGCATTTCAGACCGGTGCTACGCCGATTTCGGTGAGAACTCAGCATAGACTTCAGCTTTTATGCCCATTTTTATTTTTTTGTCATGGTATTTTTTGAAATTAATGTTCGTTGGTCCTTGTACGTCTGTTCGTACATGTCAAATAATTTAATTTAGGTTTGTTTGTCTGTTGAACAGTGTTATTAGCTTCGAGATATACAGTATTGCAACATTGGGATTTATTCGAGCTAATAGATGTGTAATTTGAAGAAATAGTCCATCTTAAAAAAAAAATGTGGGCTTGCTTTCCGGTATTGTTTGAATTTAATAATTTATTTATACTAAAAATTTCATTGCAAACCGCATACGCTGAAGCTACTTAATTATTGGTAATATGCAGGCGGTAGATCGGTGGAAAATTGGTAAGTTCGGTCGGTATTCAATTAAGCAACTTCTCGGGCGTTCTGCGGGCGGCTTTCGGATAGAATCGCTCGAGCGCCACTCTTCTTGGATTAAAGTATAAAAAAAGAAAATACCGACGAAAGAGAAAATTTGTGACGGCGGAATGGAAAAAATGTGGACTTGCTTTCCGGTATTGTTTGCATTTAATAATTTATTTAAACTAAAAATTTCATTGCAAACCGCAGACGCTGAAGCTACTTAATTATTGGTAATATGCAGGCGGTAGATCGGTGGAAAATCGGTAAGTTCGGTCGGTATTCAATTAAGCAACTTCTCGGGCGTTCTGCGGGCGGCTTTCGGATAGAATCGCTCGAGCGCCACTCTTTTTGGATTAAAGTATAAAAAGGGAAAATACTATGCCTTCGGATAACCTTTAAATAGTGGAGAAGGTTTCGATATTAGTGCATTTATAATTACCTATGTCAGGAAGTCTTGGGAAAGTAACAATCTCCTGACGATGAAGGTTACTACCTTCGAAACATGTAGACGCGCTTTCATAAAACTGAGCTTCTGATTGCTCTTATTAAATTAGTGGATAAAGACTTTTTGACTTTCTTTCCTTCCCCTATATTTCAACTCCACTTTGAGGATGGACTATTTCTTCAAATTACACATCTATTAGCTCGCATAAATCCCAATGTTGCAATACTGTATATCACGAAACTAATAACACTGTTCAACAGACAAACAAACCTAAATTAAATTATTTGACATGTACGGGCAGACGTACAAGGACCAACGAACATTAATTTCAAAAAATACCATGACAAAAAAATAAAAGTGGGCATAAAAGCTGGAGTCGACGCTGAGTTCTCACCGAAATCGGCGTAGCACCGGTCTGAAATGCACACCTACAGACACATACAATGGCGGTGGCAGGAGACTCAGGCAAGAATCACACTGAGCGACCATGATCGACCGTCCGCGACCGACCGTTAACGACCAAATTTCCAACACGTACATTCTTACCACAAAGATCAAACTGAACCATCGTCCTCGACCGTCCGCGACCGTCCTACGACGACCGTGTTTGAAATTCCAACCTGCTGGAAATTTTGGTCGGTCGCGGACTATCCCATTTAATGCGAATGCAAAGTTTTAGTTATTTTTTATTTTACACCAAGTGGAACTAGTGGAAGTGGCGTGCGCGTCCCAACTCTAACCTAACTAAACTTTGTGACGCTGGTTTTGTTTTTAGCTAATAATTATTGATAAGATATTTTAATTACTAGTAATACTAGTATATTGTGTGTAAAATACACAGAACAATAAAGGTTACATTCTAAACCAAGGCCATAATAAGGGCCGCCAGGGTTGCCTGGTCATTTGGGCGCATCTTGTAATTAGTCCAGGAATAGTTTTAGTTTTACAATTTAGGATTAAGAGTAGAATAAGATTAAGTTAACATTATAAAAAGAAACAGGATAATAAACGTATTTTAAATGTAAATGTTCAACAGAAAAATCCTCCCGACGAAATATGAGTATTTTGTAAAATCTTGACCTAACTTGGTGACGCGTTTATTACCTGCAGATAGCTGGTACAATTCCTCTAAATTTTGCTTTAGTGGTTACTGTGCCGTCGTTTAGTGGTCACCTACTTGTATTTTCAGCATTTTCTGTATAACGTATTTAATTTACCATATCTTTGCGTGTTTGTGTGAATAAAACCGATAGCTTTTGTTATATTTGTGGCGAAACTAGCTCACTAAAAACCTTTGTCTGTGCTTGTGAAGAAGGCTCATAAACTGTACTTTGTCTGTGGAGTTTGTGATCAAGATAAGCCATGGGCTCCAAAATTTGTTTCAGTTGGTGTTCAAGAACATTGATAGGGTGGTTGAAAGGTACTCATAAATATATGCCGTTCGAAGTTCCAATGGTTTAGAGGGAACCTCGTAACCACGTGGATGACTGTTATTTTTGCATGAGTAATGTCAAAGAAATTACTAGCCAAACCAAGTGACGTATTCATTTTCCCAATATTTCCTCTGCTATCAGGCCAGATCTCATTACTAATTACCCAGCGTCCTGAAAGTAATACTTTTGATGCGGAATCGGAATCTGAGGTATCTTTACCAGAAACTGGACCAAGCTACATCTCTAGTTCTGTAGATTCTTCTTCTAAACCTCACTTAATAACTCAAGCTGAATTAAATGATCTTGTTCTTAATTTGGGCCTTCTAAAGGCAAAAGTAGAATAGTGACATATGACAATTATTCTAATACGTTACTAAGGTGTATAAAGTATGAAGATTAAAACAAAGATTTAAAAGTGGTAGCACTATTGAGAGAGCTGCAATCAGGATATACAAAATACTGTCGCTTTTTGTATGAGTGGGCTAGCCGTGAAAAGGATAAATATTATAGAATTAAAAACTCTTCTCTACGCAAAACAACTGAGCCTGGTGTTAAAAATGTGACATTAATTTAGAAGGATAAGATATTCACTTCACATTAAGCAAGGCCTCATCAAAAACTTTGTTAAGGCACTTTCATTTGTTGTACACCCCAATATAAGCTGAATTGGTTCAAGTGACTTAGTGCCGGAAACTGACGTACCTGTAACTTATCTTAGATCAGAAAGTGAATTGAAAGTTAATTAATAGAATCAAGGCAGCGTTGCGTCAATTAGGCTTAATCTACCCCCTATTTTACACGCGAAGTATATTTCCTAATCAAACCGAATTTAACCTCTACAAGGTCTTGGTCAAGAAGATTCTTACTTATAGAGTACCATCTTGGCGCAGTATAAGTAAGTCCGAGCTAAATATGTTCCAGGTAATTTAAAAACTCATCCAAATTCACTTTTTATGAAATATAATGAGCAAATACAGATAAATGAAGAGCTACAGAGGGAACTGAAGTATGTTAAAAATCAAGTTATGAGAAGGGAACAAAGGGAGCTGAAAAACAATTTAATTATACAGAATATACCATATAAAGATGGAGAAAATCTAAATGAAATAGTTACAAAAATGGGAGATTTCGTGAAAATTCCTGCGGAAAAGTTTACTGCGTACAGAGTGGGCAGAGATAGGACCAAGGATAATCCACTTAAAATTGTATTTGATGATAAAAATGTAAAACTAAAGTGGTGGAAATCGGAAAGGAAATTTCAGTTAAAGAGTAACGATTTGGGCTATCAATTAGATACTAAAATTTATGTAAACCATGTTATGACTAAAACTAACCGAGAGTTCTACACGGCAGCTAGACTCTTCAAGAAAGAAAAAGGGTACAAGTATCTATGGTTCAGCAATGGTGACATTCTGTTTAGAAAAAATGATAATGATAAAACCATACTGGTGAACAACATGGATATTCTAAAAAACTAGATAGGCAAGTATGTGAAACTAAATTAGCTGTAATATATATGAACATCCAAAGTATTAAAAACACATTTGATGAGGTGCAATGTCTGATGTCAGAAAAAAACTGTGATATATTGATACTGGTAGAGACATGGTTGATGGAAGTGAGACTTGGCTTTATAAAATCAAAGAATATCAGGATTTAAATTCATGCAAAACGAAGCGAGGTGGAGGTGCAACAATTTACATAAAAATGGTATTAAATTTAAGGAACTATCCAAATCTAATCCAGAGGACACTTTAAGTTGGATATGTATGCAAGTAGGTAAAAATAAGTGCAATTTATAAACCGCCAAGTTAAAATTAGAATCAATTCATACAGACCTTTGAAAGTATGCTTGAGCAGTTCAGTAAAAATCACCTTATAGTGGGGGATTTTAATATTAACTTGTTAGATACTGAAAACACAAAAATGTAAAATCCTTTAAACATAAATTAATGCAAAACACTTTACATTAGATTTCCATGTTAGTTTCCTGTCAAAAGTAACCCCTACGTATTTCACTTCTTCTCTTAAGGGGAGTAGTTTGTTATGTAGTGATGGGGCCCTGAAACCTGCAAGGTTTCTTCTTCTTGTAAACATAATGAAGTCTGTTTGGCTCGGGTTTACCGAGAGTCCAGTGTTACTACACCACCTTTTAATTGTTCTGTAAGCTGTCTGCATGCAATCACACCGTTCCGATAAACTTATCCGTCACTAGGACTAGTCCGTCGTCGGTGTATGCTTGAGCGTAGAGCCCGGGCCTCGAGAGCCCATACATGATCAGGCACCACAGGTGAGACTCTTGAAAGCATCCTCCACTCACCGAGGCCTCCTCCATCCTATATGCTGCCAGACCAGCCGCCAGGTTTTGCTCTCGTAGCGCCGTGTTTTAGCTATAGATATTTACATATCATGTTTTAATTCTCACTTGTAAAGTATAGTATTAACTAACTCTGATGTATTTTATTAATTACATATGTATTCAAGACTAAAACCTGTCAACTCCACTCAATATTCGTTTACTCAAACAATTCCATAATACGAATAGAATCTTGCAATTAAGTTTAGTGCTCGGATTAAAAAGGTTGTGATATATTTCTCACAGAACTAACAGTGGCAATTTTTAAAATTGCTACAGTGCTACTACTAGAACTTTAATGTAATTAAAATACCTCTATTTGTGAAACTAAGCAGCCCTTTTCAATGAAAATTAAACTTCACGTTCATTATAAGCGGTGGTCAATTCATCAAAGCCTCGTAGCTACAATATACACAATACACAATACAGAGTATCGACCACTGTTAACGTATATTTTAATCATAATTAACTCGTAAATCATATATTGTTTTAAGCAAACAGTAAACAGCCCTGTGCAAGCAATATTAAAGAAACATGTATCTATATTAGTTCGCATCCCATTCAGAGTGGGTTTCCCACGGGAACAACTTATTAACCACTATTACTATCCGTAGGCGATGTTCGACCAAGGGTCCCGTTCATAACGCTTATCTCCAGATAGGGTTTGATTAGCTTTTGGTGTGTTGTTTTTGCATATACACTATAACCGCTTAAAATGTTCATTTAAAATATACAGGGTAATTTAAAAGTGGCGGAACTAATTTCCAAAGATACTTTTACTTAAGAGTTACAATATTCTTTTCGGGCTCTTTCGGTGAGATTAAATGGTATGCGTCAAAGGGGATCTTCAAAAAATTCAGATATTAAAATACTCGAGACGATTTTCTTGAAGAATATTAAAGAATGTTTGTAAATGTAACATTTAAAGCAAAACTGAAAGCAGTTATTAAAAAGTCCTACTTTTCGTAGTTAGTTACACAAAAGCCTAAAATACCTGTACAGGGTGTTTACTAAATATACGGCAAGAATTGAAGGGGCTATTTCCTGGACTATTCTAAAAATATTTTGTCTCTTGATGATTTTCGAAAAACTGTTTTGTTTCAAAGATATAGGGCGAGAAAAACTTTCGACACTAACAACATCTTATTACCAAAAATTACTTGTACAGTTTTTTAATCTACAAGAACTGTTGAAAATGATTACCTCCAAGGATACAAGAATCTAATCTTCTCCTTATTCCCACCCAGCAATTATCCGATTTCTTAAATATTCCACAGTTCCCACTGCAGTAGTATAAACTAATGGCTTTAAATTGCCCCATAAGAAATGATTCAGGGGGTTTTAGTCCGGTAGAAATACCGGTCCAATTAATCAGTCACCCATAATTCCAACCCATACGTTGAACGAGAACTGATGTTGAAAACGATCTTCGAGTATCTAATGTGGATTTTCTTCATGGTTGTTGTAAAAATTCCTTATTGCATTTCTTGAGAAATTCCATTCATCGGTAAAAGGAATCAGCTTTAGTAGTTGAGGGATTTAAATCAATGTGTGCAAAAGCCATTGACAAAATGCAATCCGTGGAGGAAAATCAGCAGGAAGAAGTGCCTGAACTCACGAGCACAATAAATAGTCACTAAGGATTTTCCAAGCAGTCCTAAATGTTTAAACTGATTTGTATAAAAGATAACAACACATTTAAAGAAAAAATTGATATTCGGCAAGCCCAGTGTATTTTCATTGCCATATTTTTATTTATACTACATTAGTAATTAAAAAAGTATGAAAATTGGTTTTGTCGAAAATTTTTTTGCCCTGTATCTTCGAAACATGGCGGCTTTTCAAAAATCATTAAAGAACAAAATATTCTTAGAATAATCCAGGGAATAACCCTATCAATTTTAGCCGTATGTCAAAAAAAACACCCTGTATATTTGATGCCAAGGTCTATTGTTTTTAATAATCTTAAGATATTCAAATTTATAAGGCCTGAATTCAAAACCTCAATAATAACACCTGTTTATAAGTCAGGTTCCAAAACTTCTATAAATAACTATCGGCCAATAAGTTTGATTACTAATTTTGCAAAGCTTCTCGAAAAATGTATTAAGGATTAGGTTAGTTAGCTTTTTGAAGAAGAACATGTTTTATCGGAAAAGCAATTTAAATTTCTTGAGAGGTGCAGCACAGCGGACGTCATGCACACTTTAGTAACAGAAATTGTTAACAACTTAAATAAAAACAAGAAATGTATAACTACATTTTTAGATCTTGCAAAAGCTTTCGATACTGTACCTCACGATAAGCTTTCGAATATTCTTCAAAACTATGGAGAGGAATAGCCATAGAGTTGTTTGAGAGCTATTTGACTGAAAGATACCAAATGGTTAGACTAAATAACGTATTAAGCGATAAACAACAAATGAAAATTGGCATACCACAGGGAACAGTTTTGGGACCTATTGTTTTTATAATCTATATAAATTCATTGTTACAATTACCTATTGATGGTTTAGCGATCTCATATGCTGATGATACGGCCAGTATTGTATCGGGAAATAGCTGGGAAGAGGTAAAGAATAAGACAACACATAGTTTAACGAAAGTAAGAAACTGGCTAAAGACATACAAATTAACTTTAAACCTATCAGAAACCAATTATATAGCTCTCTCACTTACATTACTGTTGATGATCATACTATTAAACAAACATCTTTTATAAAATACCTTGGTATTGTCATTGACAAACCGCATATTGATTACATTTAAGGCAATATACGTAAGCTTATTTATAAGTTCTATTTGCTAAGAGGAATCTTAAACAAAAAAACACTAATTTTAGTGTATAAATCAATTGTTGACTCTATTATAAGATACGTCATTTTAATGTGGGAGGACTCTATAACAATAGCTTATACAAATTGAACATAATTCAGAAGTATATCCTCAAGATCATATATGGACAGAACAGATTATAACCTACATACTTGCTTTTTGACAAAAACGTTTGCGATATTAGATCAAGTTATACATCGGCAATCTGCACATATACTATCTACACTATATACTCATTCAAACTTAAAACCTGTTGGTAATCATACCTGTAATACACGAACCAGACTGGATAAACAAATACAACTGCCAATAAGTCACACTAACCTTAATCTTAGGTTCATAAACTATTTTGGCCCAAAATTATACAATTTACTACCTAGTGAAATAAGAAGTTGCACGACGTTTAAAGAGACTCAGTAAGAATGCTATTTTTCAAAATCAGCAAACATTTAAACGGTTTTTCATATAAATACTATTTATGTAAGTATGTAAGTATTTTGTTTTATGTTAATTTTGGATTGTCATTTCATACAATTGGCTCATAAAAAAAACTTAAATCTGATATATATTATAATATATTAGGGACTACAGATGTTCTTATATATCTAGGTGCCTTTACACTACACTTTTGTAAAACATTCAAGAAGCTATAGAAATGCACAAATTTTATATATTATATTAGTGTAATCTAATGAATAAAGTGTATTATTATTATATTATAAATAATTTGGTATTCTTTTGCGGACATTTGCGTCCTTTGTCATAAGCCGTATTCTTGGCTAACCCAAATTAACCTGGTGAACTGGTGCGTATGATCAGCAGTGCGAACGAACGTTTTTCATCGGCTGTCCGTAAAAACAAAAAGATAAAAGAAAATGTTTGCCACGAATGTCTGGCAACATTGCAATGTTGACGGTTAGAAAATAATCTGCAGTAGTTCGCTAGCCCTTAAGAGAAAGGAGGTTGATTCTGCTCCATTTTCATTTCGTTATTTTCAATTATTATAACATAAACTAAACACCAAATCTGTTAACGAAGTAATTAGTTATCTACCTTTAGTTTTGCCGCCTTAATAGAAACCACGTATCGGCACAAACAACGCAACTTTGCAAATGAATGAGAATGCTGAGAAAGCTAACTAATCTAAATGTTGCTGGTCATTCGTTTAGATAATGGTCTTTCGCAACGGACTACAGCAGTTATGCTTCTTTTCTCTGGTTCTTCATTTAGCTCATATAATTCTATTAGCTGCTGTTTTTGATAGCTCGATTTATATCTTGCCCATAGTGTTGTTGCTTCCGTAGTCATCAAATTCGACGTCCTTAAGGTTGCCTCCATGATATCAGCAAAATAATTTAGTTTTCGTGCTTTAAGAGTCTTCAGAATATCTTTATGTTTATTGATGTGCTGCAGGGTAGTCTCGCTGGTGACCTTATGGATCGAAGAAGACATTCTAAGGATGCAGCGATAACACAGCATTCCAAAGGCCTCTAATTTCGTGTTTATCTTCTCAGTTTAACGTCCATATTTCCACTGGGAAAGATGACATTAAAAACGCAGAGTAATTTCTGAGTATGATAGTTACGCAAGAACATATCACAAAGCACTTGCTTTCTTTATATGGGTGCCGATTTATTTCATGTGAATGATAATATCTGTCATTGTGAGTGCAGACAAGTTACGTAAAACATGGTTTTTTTTTTGACATAGAACGTATTGCTGATATTAGGGTTTTTACCCTTAACCATAATTTTGGTATTCTTAATATTAGGGTGAATACCATTCCAACCTTTTAAGATGGCAACAAAATAAAACTGATGGTACTTTAAATTGTAAATTAAGTTTAAAATCACCACCTACCTCCAGCTAGCTGAAGCCGGTGGCACTTATAACCGTCTTTTGTGAAGAATCCTTGACAGTTAAACAACAATATGTACATATTATGTGAACCCCAAAGAATGCTGCGGTGCAAGCTAAAATATAAGATTAAGTTTTGAGCGTCTCTCGCAGCTGCTTTCAGCTCTAACCTGTCACAACACAACCAATTTCCTACGAGTGAACCATGGGGTCCACACACAGTGCCAAGAGAAACACAAAAAAATGAAAATTTACTTAATTTGAAAAGAAGGCCGATGTAAAATAAAAGTGAGTTTAAATTGCAAATTAACAACACTTAATTCAATATCTTATAAATAATTGTGGTCAGTTAATTTACCAAATCAGATGAAAACAGTAAAAGTTTTTGAGTTTAGCTAGATTAAACGCTCATTATTACAGAGCTAAAGTTGCAACGCTCTCATATTTCGCTCAATATATATGAATAACTGAGATTATTACGGTAAATCACTTATAACGTTAAATATGTTAAAAATACTGTTAAAGTAGTTGGGCAAAATAGCTTATGTCTTCGATTACAACAAAAAGAAAATTACATAGTTTTAGGTACCGCATTTGACTGTAATCAAGGTCCTCCTGGAGGTGGCTAGTTATTTTACGAGATGGCCCCTTGTTGGCTATTTAGAAATGTTGGCCCTCAAAAGTGGGTCAAAAAAACCGAACAAAAGACCCAAAGGTCCAATCTGATTTAACCTGAAAAGTCTGAATAATCGGAAAACTGGAAAAACAGCAAAGTGGTTGAACGGCAAGATAGAAAAGACTGGTTTAAAAATAAATTATATGGAGTTGTAGGTGTGAAAAACTCAGAGATTATTCCCACATAGGCCTTAGTCTGTGACCAGTGTGCAAAGTAGAATCTCATCGGATGACACAGATGACGGTTTTCCGTCAATCTCAATATCTATAGCAAATGTAACACAGAATAATCGAAATTAGGAGCAACACAACCTAAAATAAAGAGTGGTTTCGCACAAGGACGTAAAACCACGGACTTGCGATTGTACGACAGATACAAATAAATGATAAGAAGATACTAGAAAACGTTACATCATACTTTTAGTTCGTTGCTACTACTCGGCCTATTTTTATCGCATTATCTCCCAATAGCACTGTGTCATCCGCATACCTGAAATATTTAATCATTTTACAATTTAGTTTCACTCAATCCTGTATGTTATCTGATGCTTCTCTTAATTTATGTTCATGCAGTGACGTTCATTATCATATGGCCTCTAAAACCTGTTGTAAAGGACAACCTGAAGATGTGTCCATATAAGATGAAATCAAGCCCTCTGGTCGACAGACCACACCAGACGTCTTGCGACTAGGGATGCACCATGTTTATCGATACCTCGAAAACATCGATACATCGGGTCAAAACATCGATGGATTTTGACTCGATGTCTTATGGCATCGATAGTAGATTAGATCGATGTATAGAAATATCGATGTTTTTGAAAATATATCGATTTTTTTAGGAATTGATCAACTATTCTACAAAGTAGATTTTTGGTTTAAAATAGTTTTTAACTTTTTTATAAACCATAAAACATTTGATGCTTCAAACGTCAAACACATCTGGGATAACAGCTCCTTGTTCTTTCTTTACTTAGTTATGATCATACGGCCTATTACATTGAAGACTGGAAAGCGTACAGCGTATTTGAAGATGGTCGTAAAGAGTAAGGGTTGTCAAGTTTTTTAGGAGCAAAGGATGGACTTTATTCCATTGATGAGGGGGGGGGGGGGGTTAAGAAAATAGGTGCCAATATTGCTTCTTTGCTAAACTGTTAATCGCGTCTCTTGAATTGATTGACATATTATTCTATACTATAATATCTCTAATCCTTTATATACCTAAAATTCGACCCCAAGCTTCTGTGTCTGTGCGAAACTTCAAATGATTTGAAACTATTATTTTAGCAGAAAAAATATTTTTTACAATATTATAATAATGGAAAATAGAGGACATTTCAGTGAAAAAGGTGAAAGAAGGACCCAACGACTTATAGAAGAACTGGCCTCCCAGTGAGACATGACAAACAAATTCCATCCCTTTCTGCAAAGTGCACCGCGAGCTTAGAAAGAACTGAAGAAAGACTGAAGTTGGTCTCAAAAGCTGTATTTCTTCTATTTTTTATGTACGCTTTATTAAACACCTAAGACACGAATGCCGCTGTCCAGTCTTATATATATATATGGTTGTTGTTATTGAAATTGCCAATGTTTCCATAAAAACCAACATTAAGCAAGTGCAAGGTTAATATTTTTTGCTCCACAGCCAAAAATATAAATACATATTTTGCAATAAAAAATACATCGAAAAATTCGATATATATCAATGCTTTTGAGTCGATGTTTTTCCACAATCGATGAAATAAGGTCGATGTTTCTGCTTCATCGTTTGATATAAATTAAATGCATCCATTTTTGGTGTATCGATGTATTTTAAATTTTATACATCCATACTTGCGACTGCCAATGGTGTGTCAATAATTTAATTATTAATGATGGCTCGTTAAACATCTCATTTATTCCTGATAAAGCGTGATTTCATTTTTCGGGGTACCTACATATGGGGAAGGGACATTTTGCCGCGGCCGTTTCGCCACCAAATAATAAAATGATAATTATGAAATTTAAACAAATTTACATATATTTTTTTTTCTTTATTTATTATTTAGAAACATTTAACATAAAAACATAATAACATTTTATTGATTTTTTTTTTAGAAATTTTGTGCAATTCCCCTTAAGAAGTCTAGCATATCTCTTCACCTTCAGGTTCACCGCAGGTTCATGTCCTGCGACTATTTGTTCTAAGTACATATCTCTGCCTCTTTGTATTATTTTTAATGCTTCAATAAACTTCCATATTGATGGATGGTCCATTCCCAATTCATTTTGCAATCTTCTGTTTGCAGCTTCTGCGTTGTTGTTGGTTCGGTTAATTCCTTATATAACTCTGTTGTGTACATTCCACAATCTTACATTATCATTTATTTGGCGGCGAAAGGGCGGCGGCGAAATGGCGGCGGCAAAATGGCCGCGGCGAAATAGTCCTCGAGGCGAAACGGCCGCGGCGAAATGTACTAAACCCCCTACATATAGCATGCTCAAAAAATTGATTTCACTCAGAAGGGCTCACTTTTATTTTATTTCGCTTTCAATGGAGAAAGTATGTATGGGAGCAACTTCTGAGTAAATTTGAGCGACAATTACACCATTAAAAACTTTAGCATGGTCATCTTCAGCAGGATGGTGCAACAGTACATACGCATCAGACACTATAGCTTTTCTCCATGAGCTTTTTAATGACCCATTGGCTAGTTTACATATACTAGCTGAGTTTTGTCCTATCTCACCTTATTTAACAATTATTGTATGTCTTTACTTGAATAATATAATTTTAAGAACTCCTTTACATAATTTGTAAGACTGAGTAGATGTGCCAACACTGTTGGCCCGATTATATTGAACTAATTTTGTTTTCTCGAGGTTTTTATATGTCGACGAAAAAACCTGTTTCTGTCATGTTCTATAAACAGAGAAAAATACTTTACGACATCTCCTTTATACGGTCTCGTTTATTATCCCAAATGAGTCGGCTAACTGACAAAAAACATATCCTAAAAAAAATAACCTTTTCCATCTCAAATGATTCTGTTTGTGCAACTTGAAAAAATGGTTGAAAAATTTGGTAAACAAATCCTTAAAAAGGCCGTTTTATCCGATTTTTTACTAGTCTGAATATATTTTTAACGTAATCCATAAAAAAGTATTTGTATAAGCAATGATGTACGAAATTTTTTATTCCCGCTAAAAAGAGTTGCTGTTGAAAATTTGAAACCGACAAAGTTCAATCTATACAGGGTGGTCGAACGAAATCCGGGTGGTATAATATACGAGAACTAAAGAACTTTGCTAAAATATCTACATGTATTATGATTGTGGTGGCCTAGACGCATGTTTCTAAAATATTTTAAATTATACAGGGTGGCCCAACAAGTTATGCTTCTTACACCTTGTCTAATATTATTTTAGGAGAAGCACCTTTAATCAGCTTTCATTTGATAGAATACTTAATATGTCATCTGGTTTTCTGAAATATCAATTTACGCTCGCTTAAAACCACTCGAAAATCTAGAGTTAGCAGTTCGGTATTAAAAGATCATAATGGTGAGCTAATTAGAGAACTGGAACGAGTGCCAAACATACTCGAAACTATTTAGAACCATCCAAAAAAAAAATGGAAATAACTGAAGTCAAAATTACGAAACCTTTAAGCAAAATAATTTTTAAAGAATGTTCTAGTAATTAAAAACTTTCTAATCACACTATTAGAAAATCCATTGAAGAAGGCAAATCACTGGAAGTTATCGATTGTTATGATGAAAAAGGATCGCCAAATTAGCTTTACATCAATTCCGTGCAAACTCATGGCAAAACTAATCGCAAAAGGCCTTACTAACTTCTTTCTCCGAAACAAAATACTACCAGCATGATTTTCTACCTGGTCGTTCAACAGTGCGCATCCTATTAAAATGTGTGACCTTGTGAACTTTTTGATTAGATTGGAACAACCCCCTTGAAGTCATTTACTTGGATTTTAATAGGGCGTTAGACCTAGTGCCTCATAAAAGACTACTACAAAAACTGAAGTCCTTTGAAGTAAAGAGGAATTTACTAAAACAGATCAGTAATTTTCTTACCGACAGAATCAGTATAGTCAGAATAGATAGTGCTACTTAACGTACATTTAAAGTCACATCAGGTGTATCACAAGGGTCAGTCCTAGGATCAATCCTCATTAATCTGTACATCTGTGACTTACCAGCAGAGCTTAGGTCAAATGTTTCTTTGTTCGCGAATGACACTAAAATTTACCCAAATCCCATCACACATTATGAAATGTTAGCATCAAACCTAAAGACAGTTAAGTAGTGGTGTGATGGGTGGCTTCTACGTCTCAATAACAAAAAATGCATAGTATTCATGGAAAGAACCAAAAACTAAATTTCTTAAAAACAGGAAGCAGGTATGTATAATATCATTTTCAAAATTCCCATACATAAACTTTCTTCTCAAATTTTATCTCGACGGTTCCATAAACATTTGATAGTAGGGGCAATAATGTCTTTTCCCTCCAAGGAAATTAACCAAAACAAAATATTCTTGTACTAAAAGTTGTGGATGCGGCTGCGTATCGGTATTACTGCTTTAAGTGTCGGCTATAAACTTGTTATGCAACGCTCCAAATGGTATTTTATATTCGGAAACTGCAGCTCTTATTGACAACTGTCCATCGGCGATTTCTTGAAGTGCTCGTTCGTGTAATTTTTGTAATTATGAGTTCCAAGTAACGAACTTAAACGTACTACCTGAAACAGAAAAAGACAGTATATAAATTAGTCTTGAATTATAGAAAATAATTAAAGTCAAGTAAGGAGCGACTTTGATCGCATATTAAGATCGCCCCGTCCTTATGATCAAAGGGACTCCTCCGTGCATTATCACGATTTTTGTGCACCTAACATTTTTGTATGAAGGTGACTTTAGGGTTACATCATCCAAATTGATGCTTAATAACGAATATATATTCAATAATTATATGAAAATCCACATGACCACTTAACACAATCTGGAACAAGCTGTTGTCCGATTAATTTTTAAAGGTTTTCTTTTAAATATTATCTCGAACCATCAACACCTGCTAGCGTGCAACTACCGAATTCGAGGTCAAACAAAAATTTTTAAAGTAAATGATGGCATAGCGACAACAATTTTGTTCTTGGGAGGAGGCAACTATTAAATTTGCCTCCCAAAATCATAGTCGCCCCATATTACTGTAATAAAAGTTGTAGTGAACAATCTACTGATTTCAAGTACTTATTTGTTTTCCTACGTTTAAGTGGCATTTTTGCCGTAAAATGAACTTTTAAAAATAATTGAGCCGTTGCGCCCTCTTGCCGCAATTTCCGAAACTTAAAATTATTTTCAATGAACTTCTCTTGACAATTTCATAATGGTGGCTTTTTTTTCAAATCTATGAGACGTATAGTTTCCGAGATATGGCCGCTCCGTATCTTTATCCCGACACCCTCTATAGATATTTAAGAAAAGTTCATTAGTTGTCGTCTAGTATTCCACAAGAGTTTTGTTTGACCACTATTGACGCCGCCTTTATTTGCTGGCGCCAAACCTAAATTGTTTACTGTATTTCTATAGGTTGCTTGGTTCAAAATATGTCAGTTGAAATAAAAGGCTTTTTTCTCACACAAAATATATCTATTTACTTCTGGTTTTTCATTGACTCATCTTCACATCCATTCTGCGTAGGACCAAATGTTTTTTACTTTTACAACTTAGTATGGTAACTACTTACTGCATTAAAACAGCTATACATTTTTACATTACTAACATTACACCAGGGGCAAGGGCCTAGCGACACCTATAGCACCTGACGGACCGCTTGGGAAACACCGCGTGCTCTTGTCTTAGGGAAGAGTGTAAAATGAATCGACATAAAAACCATCCTATTCACGCCGGACAGGCCGGATGAGATCGGATATCTCGTAGGATGAAGGTGCCGTTTCACACTCCCCAGTCGGTAGACCGCACGATTAAAAACCGTACGGTCGATGACCGGTTCTAGATGGCCTCAGATACGCCGACGAACCGTAAAAAAAAAACATTACACCACTAAACAAACAATAATATCGGGATACAATACTATAGTCCTAAACTATTGAGACTTTATCGCATCTACGAACTTGACACTGCTTTTTACAACAGATAAACATAACTTGGGTAGTGGTATAATAACTGCGTTAGTTTACCTTCAAGCATTCACCGCGAATTGACCTGGTTATTTCAACTGATATACGGAACTTGAGTTGGGATGTAGTAATCACATTAATACACCTTCGGAATAAAACTCCGCGAGTTGTCCAATCATTTCATGGCTTGAATACCATAAGATCAACTGAAACCACGCAAAATGCCGCGAGAAGCCCGTGTGCTTTCTGCAAGGCGTGATACGGAACTCTACTTGGGTCTGGATATAATAATCACATTACAATATCTTCGAGATAACACTGCGAACTGACCGACTTAATTACTTGGCTTGAGTGCCATCAAAAAACTAAAAACTCGCGTAAACCGCGAGGGAAACCATCTGCTTCCCACGCGAGATGTAACAGATCTCTACTGTCCGCCCGAAAACCTAAAACACGTCAAGTCTTACTTGGAACATATCACCCGTCCTTCTCATACACACAGTGTCACAATGTCATACTGTTTCAACCCCTGCGCTCAGTCATGTAGGCTTAACCCGTCGTTGCCTCGGCGACCGCTCGTTTTGTAGATGGCGGATCTTCTCGGAAATTAGTCTGGGTGTTGTAGAAGGCGTATATTCTAGGAAATTGTTATTGGTTATACGTTTTAAAAACTCAACTGTCTTGTCTTGTTTCGATGCACCGTAGATACATTAAAATATTGTAAACGGCGGCGTTGCCGTGCTTTCTCTACATTGACTTGATACCTGTTTGTTGTTATTTAATTAAGCAACTAGACAATTGAACCTTTTTCCAATAAAGATGACATAATTATTTTTAGAGGATATATTTCCTATTATTTTTTTCAGAAAATAAGTACCTGCCTATAGCTGTAGCTGAAGTCAATAAGCGGCATGCGACAAATTATTTGATAATTTGATAAGAAGAACGTTAACAAAACCTGGCGGATGGCAGACGATACAAGCCAAGACAGTCGTTTTTCATTTCATGACCTCCTTTGACCCAGATAATTTTTGATATCTCACAATTTAAAATCAAGAGCAGTTCCTGCTATAACACAAAACGTTCCCTTTTGACCAGCTGTACAATACCATTATACAACAAACAAACCTAAAGGATATACTAGTTTGAAGATTAAAGGTAAACACGCCTATACATACCCGACCTAGCCTACAAAAACTCCCCTGGTAACCGCAAACTGCTTTGCTGAAAACCAAACATTGAGCCCAAGTGTTCTTTATAAGGAAAGTTTTCATTAGGTATGTACGCAGTTGAGCGAGCTTACGCAAAACAAACGTATTAAATTAGCAGTTAGAAATTTATAATAGGCTTTCTGCAACCCTTCTTTACCCAAATAATTACAAAGCTCCTTAAACTTCCCATATTAGGACCCCAAATGCTTAAAGTTTACCTAGAGAATCCGACCCATAATAGTTTGACCGTGTGCTTAATTTTATATCTGCAATAACAATTTTGAAAATGTGACCACTCAACAACAAACCCTGTGAATTCGAGAAATAGTTTTAAACATGCAATTATAGTAGATTATTTAACGATTACGTAATGTTGGTCATTAATCATAATACGACCGCGATTAGCATAATTTATTAGAACGCAGTGGCGGATTGCCCTTGTGCTTAAGTATGGTCAGTTCCGTTTAACTTTGATTTTATTTTTCACTGTGGTTGAAAAACAGTTAATTTTGAAGTTGCCGTCTCGAGTTAACTTGTGTGTTTAATCCATAGACATCGTAACTATTAGACCGAACAATAACAAATAAACGTGTTGTCATCAATGTATTCCAGTGTAAAGTAAATTAACATTCAAGCTGCTCCCCTCCACTTGGTTTGCCAGACTTACTCTGTTAAAAGTATTAACTTCTATGATTAACTAGATTAACATGATGTGGGAAATATATAACATTGCCTAAAACCTTGTAAAAATCTGTAGTATGGCAACGCAGCAATAACGGATCCGTCCAGATTTCATCATTTTCGTGGCCACCCGCATCGACTCGACAATACTCGGCATAGCGGATGTTGTTTTCCTGGAGTTTTGTCGCATGCATATGTAAAGACAGCGTAATCCCCACTCCCGGCTCCGCCTAGCTCCTCACAGCGTCTCGCCACCAAACGATTTTGGCATCACAATTTTATAGCATTTATTAATGGCGTGTCGGATCTATAGTTACGATGCCTATGGTTTGATCATGGGGCTAAATATCAGCTGATTTTCGTCATCCATGCTCTAGCCAACTATTCACTATTTACAAATCAGCTTGTTGGAATCTCGAATTGGCGACCATAATAGAGTAGCGAAGTATTATTTGCTATTAAATACATTTAAGGTTAGATCAGATTTGCTTGTCCATTAAGGGAAACTCGGTTTGTGTGACACGTTTACAATGTTCCTAAAGAAAAAAAATGGGAACCTGTTTGAAAATTTACAATATTTGATTAACGACATGATAAGGTGTCTATAGTAGTTTTCAGCTAAGATATAATAGTAAGTTGAGGTTAGATTCTTATGACAGGTGTCACTGTCTAGTAACAAAAGGAGGCAACCCAAAAATTAAAAGAGTCTGTGGTTTAAAGCATCTGAGTCAGCTGATATTGCATGACATATCCCATATCCCATCTCGATCTTTATTCGCATGTCAGAGCGTTGAATTATACTTCACCGGCAAAGTACAAATGACACAGAATCGTATTCAGGTGTATTTTACTTATGTCATTATTTGTTCTTGTTGATTGTTTCAATGCTGTAGCATTCCACAGGTTTTCGTGGCATTTTCTAAATTATTTTTGGTGTCTTTTTGTGTGATATAATACTTACTGTAAAAATTTGAAAATTTGAAAACCTAAAAATTAATTATTTCGTTTTCAGTACCTCTGAAAGAAGAAATGACGTACAAATCGTCCAAGATTGACTTGCAATAAAAAGATGTATTCGCTTTTGCATAGGAGGTTGTGTTTTTATTTGAGGTGCATTATTTAAATAATATTTTTTTTAAAGGACGATTAAATTTATGCATTAATAGGGAGGAGATAGGTTAGTTTCAAAAATGTTAATAAAATATTTCTAAAGTGTGACTATTCGGAAGAAAATTTATGAACACTGGTACAAAATAAAATTATGTTTGAAAGCGGCCAACTAGATTTTCTTTTAAAATAATTTGCTCGTCCCAACATGCAATAATCTACATTCTTTTAATTTCAAACCGGTAAGTTTTATGAGAAGAATACAAGAGATAAAAAAGTTTCTAACTAAACCAGGCTATCCAAATTAATTTTTTTCCAAGCCGTTGCGTAATGTTTCCTGTAAATTTAGTTAACAAGAATAATAGGAGTAGTCTATTTCAACCCCTTCCACTCATTTTAAAAAAGTGAAAAAATATGTGAAAGTGTGTTTTCATATTAGTATTACTTCCACAGAATTTCGTTATTCTATCGCTTTGCGTTATTTTACCGCCATCTTTGTGCCGCGATATTCCCCTAATGATTGACTTTTGACGCAATGTTTATATTACGTCAAACTACCCTCTATTTTAAACAAGAAATCGCCAACTTAAGTTTTTCGCATTTATTTTGAAACACCTTGTATGTGTATTTATTTATTCATAGTCAACAAAGCGAAATATTGATAAGCCATCACTAAAAAATTGAACTCAAGTCAACCTAATTTCTTAAAAACAAACTGAATATTTCGGAATCGGTATCACCATATTTTAGTTATTCAATTGCCAAAAACTTTTTTGCGACTCACTTAAAAGTTTTCTTTCTTGACTTACATTATTACTAAATCAGAAAACTTCTTAGAAGTATTAAAAAAACAGTTTTCCGTCGAAAACTTATTCTCGACATTTTCACGAAAATAAATTCATTATGATTTTTCGAAGAGTGGCAGTGAAAAACATGTTTTGGTCATATTTCTTTCTTGCAAAAAAAAAGTTTTACCCAAATCATTGTTGCCCAGGGCCTGTGGATCTAAGCAGGAAATGAATTTTTTTTTGGGGGCTTTCTGGTAATAAACATGACTTTAATAAAAAAGAGCTCAAGGACATGTAAGTACAAACCTACAACATACTTTTGTCCTCTGTTATTTGCCTCTTTGCCATGTAACTGTTTTTTTAAGCAAACACAGTGCGAGTTTGTAACTTGAAATAAATTCAGTAAGTTTTTTTTTTGAAAAAATGCTCTGGCACGGATATTGATATTGTACGGTGTGTATTTAGAACATATTGATAGAGTGTGTCCTAAATTAGAAATGTGACGTTATCGAGAATATTTTTAAATGGCAACACTATACAGTGTGTCTGTAAAAGGTCTTTACAAAAACCTACCACATATTATTCACACCAAAATTAGCCGATTTAAGTAAACTTACCTTAGTACAAAGTTGCTTAGTTTGGGCGCTAGACGGCGCTGAAACGACAATTTTTAAATCGTTTTTCTGGATTAATTCTAGAACGGCTCATACTATTTTGCCGAAATTTGGTACGTTGGCATAGCTTTATGGGGAAAAAAACCATGTCACAATTCTGATTAATATCAGTTCATGGGCGTAGAACCTGGGATTTTTACTAATTGCTTGTTTCAGATTTCTATGCCAATGGAACAAGAGGGATTTGGGCACAAAATTTAGATGAACAAACTCATTTGCTACAAAAAAAGGTGCTCTTGATAAGACTCGATTCCTCTGACGGTTTTCGAGAAATTTGCATTTTATTACTTAATTTGTAGTAGTTTTTACCACGACTACTTGGGTTTTGTAGAATTTTTCTGTTTTTGATTTCTACGCCAATGGATGATAAGAGGTTTAAGTATAAAATTTAGATTAAACCAACTTATTTACTACCAAAATACCCTTGAACAGTTTTCTTATCATCTGCTTTTTGTACGCACGGTATTTTTCAGATATGTACAACACGACCTTACACCTCACAAACGATTCTTATTGTTGGTTATTATTAGTTTCATTTGACAACATAAGATTATTGTCAAATTTGTAACTTTTAATATTATTGCTAACGTTCAATCATTTTATCTGCTTGCATTAATTATTAGAAAACTTTAAGGTACCACTCCAGTTTATCGGCTTATGCGAAAAATGGCGTAAAATGAAAAACGTTTCTTGCAATATGTAGCACGTAATTTCTAAACGACAAATCCGCGAGCGGAAAACCATTTTTTTAATTGCAAATATAAAAAAAAAATGTGAAAATAGGGTAGCCGCTTGTGACAAAAATGAAAAAAAAATTAAAAACTCTTGTTGATTTATGTAGCATATACCGAATTGGAACCCAAAAGGTGGATTAGATGCCGTGTTAGCGCCTGCTTAACCAATATAAGTCTATGATTATTACAATTTTTGTCGAGTGACTAACAGCTAGAGAAACATAACCTCACTTGTCACTCTCACTGTGCTTTTCGGTCGAATTTTCACATTTTTTTTATATTTCCAATTAAAAAAATGGTTTTCCGCTCGCGGATTTGTCGTTTAGAAAGTACGTGATACATACTGCAAGAAACGTTTTTCATTTTATGCCATTTTTTGCATAAGCCGATAAACTGGAAAATTACCAACTTTAATTGTCGTGAATTGGGTATTTCCAAGGAAATGGTCGAGAATATGTCAGACGCCTGCGGGAAAACGGCCAATTTACTCCTAAAGCCATTGATAATGGAAGACCGCGTTTTGTAAGGGTTCCTGAAGTCGAGAAAGACATTTTAGAACGTGTTGCAGAAGATCCAGAAATAAGCACAAGGAGGCTAGGTATAGGGAAACAGGAGTGTCCAAAGATATTGTTCATAAATTACTTCAAGAACAGTTGCTATATCCATACCATAAGATGCCAGTTCAAGATCTTTTACCTAATGATCCTGAAATGCGCCTGGTTTTTAGTCGGCTTGTTCATAAGTAGAGAGATGAGAATCCGAACTTTGCCAACAATATTTTGTTTACAGATGAAGAATGTTTCACAAGAAGAGGGATTACAAATTTTCATAATGAACATGTTTATGTGGATGAAAATCCACATGCTATCAAGGTAAGACATTGTTGGTCCTGTCATTATTCCACAAAGATTAACCGGGGAAATTTATTTGCAACATCTACAAAATACGCTGCCAGATTTGCTAAAAGATCTACCTTTACAACTTCGAAGAGATATGTGGTTTATGCACCATGGAAATGTGGTGGATTTTGCATTAATTGCAGTACCCAAATAAATGGATTGATAGAGGTAGTGCCCCTATAAATTGGCCACCACGATCTCCGGACTTAAATCCATTGGATTATTTCCTATGGGGGCATCTTAAGACAGTGGTTTACAGGACAACTCCAGATAACGCAGAACAACCATGGCAACGTACTTAAGATGCAATAAATATTCTTAAGGGCGATAAACATGCTCTGCAAAGAGTGTGTTTTAATTTTCTTCGACGTATAAATCTTTGTATTCATGAAAATGGTGGACATCTTGAGCAATTTTTATTTCTATTTATTTCTGTTTATGATTTAGTTATTTTTTTCTTTTTTGTTAAAACTACTACGTATTAAGTAATAAAATGCAAATTTCTCGAAAACCGTCAGAGGATAAGAGTCTTATCAAAAGCACCTTTTTTGTAGCAAATGAGTTGGTTAATCTGAATTTTGTGCCCAAATCCCTCTTGTTCCATTGGCATAGAAGTCTGAAATAAGCAATTAGTAAAAAACCCAGGTTCTACGCCCATGGACTGATACTTATTAGAATTGTGCATGGGTTCTTTTGCCCCATAAAGCGATGCCAACGTAACAAATTTCGGTAAAATAGTATGAGCAGTTTTGGAATTAATACAGAAAAACGACTTAAATATTGTCAATTCAGCGCCGTCTAGCGCCCAAACTAAGCAACTTTGTACTAAGGTAAGTTTACTTAAATCGGCTAATTTTGGTCTGAAGAATATGTGCTAGGTTTTTGTAAAGACCTTTTACAGACACCCTGTATATTGACTTAAATTTGGATATTGAGTTAGATCTTCATCTTTGACTCCTCTTCTTTATCGTACTTCTGTTCAGAACAACTTCTTGGGTGGGTTTGGGTGCTGACAATAATATTGTTTTGGCTGCTTTGTTGCTAATATGTAATGCTTCTCTTATTTTCCTAATGATATTTTTATAATTTTCTGGTGCAGCTTGTTTTTCTTAAGACGGGAGCCAGTCGCGTTGAAGTCTATATGTAGTTTGGTGTGGTGCGTGAGTGTGTGACTGAGTGATAAGCATATTATTCGAAACGTCCGTCCGTGCGTAATATTTTGTAATTATTTTGTCAAGAAATTCGTCTAATATCTCCATGTGCATGTCATTGTGTAGTACTCTTGTAGGTGTATGTCTAGGTGCGTTTGTAATAATTCGTAGTATTTTGTTTTCAAAGATTTGAAGTTTTTTGTACTTTGTCTTATTTATGGTACACCAAGTTGGTATACCATAAGTCAGTACTGTACGTAATAAAATTTTGTATATATTCGTCCTTGTTCCATTGTCTAACGTACTTTGGCAATTAATAAGTGGGTAAAGCGCGCATCCGCATTTGCGTTCCAAGCCATCTTTTTATCAAAGACAAGCGCCAAGTACTTAACCGTGTTTTTCCACGGTATCTGTTTGTTATTGACTTTGACTCTGCTTTCTGGTAGTCTTACTCTTGACTTTGAGAAAAAGATGGCCTCTGTCTTATCATCATTCAGGCGAATTTTCCAGTCACTAAGCCATTTTTGAAGAAGATTTATATGACGTTGTAAACGTGAGATCACTAACCACGGCTGTCTCGAGGTGGCAGTTATCGCGGTATCATCAGCAAACAAATATAATTTCGTTTGAGGGTGTTTAGGTATATCACTCGTATAGACATTATATAGTACTGGCGTGTACCGGAAAACATGCTGAGCGATCGGAGTGTTTTGCGTTCGATTTACGGATATGCCGCATATCATTTTTATAAACGTCCGCCTAATTTGCCTGCACTTTTTTCAACATTCCGAACTTTTTCTGCGATTGATATCACCTACCTGATCGACGAAAATGCTGTCTGAAACGCACACTTCTTTCCCAAACTTTAACGAAAATAAATGCAAGATAATAGCCTCTGGCGAATTTCTAATTTCTTTCAGAAAGAAGGATTGTGTCTGGTATTAGGTAAGTGTTTGAGAATGTATATTACTCTATTCTGGTTGTTGATTTTGTTTGACGAATAACTGTTGTATTATTGATTAATTAAGCATTATTGATTAACTAAGCAAATCTTATTAATAAGTATAATATAAAAGTGACTTTTTAAGTTAATTTAAGATTGTTAGAGAGTATACGGCGTATTGCGTGGTCAATTTTGTAACCCCTTATTATGTTTTTAGCTTGTGTTTTTTTCTTAACTTGAAAGAAATAAAACTGTTCCTGGCCATAGTGTGGTTTTTACTCGAGCCGAGCCTGTCACAAAAACCTACCCCCAACTAAACAAATAGAACCCGCCAGCACTGCGCAGGGGTTCCGTTACAGGCGCAAGGGGGGACCCCTGCGGTACTCCGGCCCTGATATTCCTAACACTTGATGTGGCGTTTTCTGACGACACTGCGAATGTTCTGTCCTCAAGAAAAGAAATTATGAGCTTGATCATGTAATTTGGCATACCTAATCTTATTAACTTTATTATAAGTTCGTTGTGGCAGACTTTGTCGAAAGCTTTTGAAACATTGAAAAAGATCGCCCTCGTTGAAAAGTCTTTCAGGACATTAGATGCCAGTCTATTCGTCTGGCGCACCGTGCAATGAGCAGTTCTAAACCCGAACTGCTCTGGTGGTAAAATGTCGTTGTCGTATACAAAATCGTTAAATCGATACAGTATAAGTTTTTCAACTAGTTTGCCTAGACGTGACAGAAGACTGATAGGTCTATAGCTGGCAGCTACTAATAAATCCTGAGTAGGCTTAGGTAGTAATATTACCTTGGCTTGTTTCCAAGTCCTCGAGAAGTAGCCCCTTTCAATGATAGCCTGGGTTATACAGGGCTGCCCAGAAGTTCGGAATAAAATTAATATAGCCCCAACCTGTAACTTTTGGGGAAAATGCTCGGACATGTCAATTTAGTTTTATATATGCTCACATTTTGATGTTATTCGTTTGTTTTTTTATAGACATTTGCCAAATATATGACGACATAGATCTTTTTTTTAAATGGAAACATCCCAACAAACATTTTGAGTTAAATTTACCTTTATTCGACCTCTAAACGGGTCAAATATTTTGCACGACCAATTATATATAGGGATAATTTACCTACATTTGTTTTCCTATTGCCCAATGTGGGGAAAAAAACTAAAGTAATTTGAAGGTCGAAAATAGGTTGATAGGGTTTTTCTGTCCAATAAGTTGAAACGAAGTAAAATAAATATAGACCTATTTTACGTCTAAATGTGGAAAGTGAGACCAACCTTTTGACCTAAATATAACCTAAATAGGAGCAATAAGACACTAGACAAAAATACAGAGAAAACATATTATATCTGGTGTTAGAAAGAAAAGACAACAACTTATGCCAACACTTCCAACAGGACAAAATAAATTATAAAATGGAGTTCGACTTAAGTAGATATTTGGAATGGCCGCTTATTATAACTTCAACAATAAAGTGATATAATTAAGTTTTATCATTTTTCTGGACCGAAATTAGAATGCGAAAGAAATGTGTTTGTGAATTATGGTGATGATACTTCGAAAAACAAAACGCGCCCTTAAAATATGCATTTTTTATGTATTATTACGATAATTTAAAATATTTTTACCATTAACCTAAAAACAGAGTGTCTTCATTATAAACATTATATGTACCTAAAGTTTTAAAAAAACTTTCGTTGGCGAAAGATATCATAGTTAATGGATTTTCCACTTACCTTATGTAATTCTTAGCATTTTAGTTATTATTTTTTTATAGTTGTCGATAAACAGGAGAACTAATAATTATTAAATATGGCCGCCTTTATATTTTTAACCTAAAAGTTATTTTTTTCTTTATTATTAACTGTACAAGCAATGTTAGCCTTTGAGGTTAATCAGAAAGTTATGAAGTAGCTCAATTTTTAACCACAAAAGATCTATAATTTTGGGTACAATTTATATGGCAAAATTATCCAAAATATTACTTGTTTCTAAAACTACATGGTCAGTAAATTATTTGGACATTTTGTAGGCAATAATTAGGTAATATTTACCTAGCGTAATAGCCAAAAAATTCCTTAATTTTGAACACATATATTAAGTAACAATTAAGTAAATTATTACTTAATCATATTCCTTATTAGGATTAAATATGTTTAATGTCTAAGAGAGGTAATTTATTTGTAATTTTTAACTAGGTAAATTAAACTACAAGTAGACTTCCCTATAGCAAATTATTTAATTTCTAGATATCCAAATTTTGACTTAGATTTTAGAGTTCGAATCTTTTGTGACTTTTAAGATGCTACGCTTTTATTTGCCCAAAGATTAAAAAAAAAGAATTTAATTTTTAATTAAAAAAAAAAAAAAGGAATTAACAGCAACAAAGTTCAGCCGAGGGTGAGAGGCCTTGAGAGAGCGAGCAAATGCCCTAGCTCAAATGCCGAAGAGTAGGGGGGGTAATAAGGGGCGCCACCGTTTTGTAGCCAGGCCAAAACGGAAGCCTCCGCGATCTCGGTGGGTGCTCACTCTCCACTGAACTTAATAATGAATAATAAAAAAAAATTAAAAAGAAGAAAAGCAAATTACGAAGGGGTGTTGTGGGACGTCTCAAATAAAACTAAAAATTTTTAAAAACACACTTAGTACATTTATTAAAAAAAAAAAATTAATAATTGGGCTCGACCCTCAAAAAAAATGAATTCACTTGAATTAAATTGGGAAATTACAGAACCATACACTTGTATATCCGCCCTATGGTTATGATCACAACTATTACCTTCTACTAATAACGATAGATAAAGTAAATGATACGGTTGACACCTCAAAATTAAAACCTGTATTACTTTATCGGGATGGTATCACCGATACTGCCGTGGCTGCTTGGTACTATGCCTGGTGGGCAACTCTAGGTACACCCTAGTATAAAAGGCTGGTAGCGCCTCTAGGTCAAACTGATGGCCTTGATGTACCCCAGCATAGCAACTGCCAGGTGGACCCCAGATAAAAGAAGCTCACGTAATAGGAGCTGGGTGGAAGCACCCCGGTATAAGGACCCTAGGAAGTAAAACAGGCCCATCAGCACAACGGCAATATTTGCGAAAAATTTACATTTAATAAATGGCTGAAGGCCCAAATGATTAGATAAATGGACCAACACTGTGCAACCACCCTAATAATACCGAAAACCCAAAATTTAGAAAAATTATTACTGCGCATGCGCCACGCGCATGCATCTAAAATTGTCTGCGCACCTCACAGGGTGTGCCGTAACCCTTCTGCAGACATTAATTAACAAAAATATCGACGTGAGGGCACTGCGCATGCTCATGATGACGAATAAAATTAAAAGAACTTCATCAAAGCCAAGCAGGAAACTCACTAAATTGAAACCGCATGTTTCTAGAAAAAGTAGTTAGTGCGCATGCGCCACGCGCATGATCAAAATTGAAATCCCAACTTTCAGATTAATAAAAAAAAATAATTGCAAAGTCATTTCCCACTTGAACTTAGAGATATATATGCTAAATCGCAATACAGTAACTGCGCATGCGCCGCCCACACGCCGACATGGGGTGCCAATGACTCCAAATAAAATCCCCTTTCAAACCCTGAATAAGCGACCCATAAAAATATTATTCCCACATAATTACAAAAATCCCAGAAAATAATGTTATTTAATTATCAAACCTATTCGACAATAATTTTACAATTTTACAACCCTGAATAAATTCCCCAGAAAAATATTAACACGACGTAATCCCGAAAAACCCGAAAACTACAGTTAATTACTTCAATTCAGCAATACCAAAAAAAAAAACAGCTGCACAATGTCGGCCATTTAAATCAATTAAAGCAAATAATACATAATTATCAATCAAATAAAAATTAATTAAACCATATCCAACAATTGCAGTAAACACATGTAAAACTTAGCAATTAACTAGAAAAATTACAAAATTATATTCGGCTAATTAAGCACATTATAAATTATTGAAATTAGATTAAATTAATAGCGACACAAAGAAATAAAAACTAGGCATTAACTTACAACATGCAGGCTTAAGGCCACGCGGTTCGGTTCGGATGAGTTCCTTTTTTTTTGACAATAAAATAACAATGACAATAGAATAAAAAAAGATAGGCTTGAAAAACGTGCATTTTGTAAGTACAATGGGCACTAAGGTATCGAAAAATTCTAGCGACATAAATAGATATCGATAACAGAAAGCATAAAAAAAAAATACATGGGTTTTGACCAAAAATTTAAGGTTTTAAATATTAACGTAAGATGATAATATATTTTATTTACAAATAAGAGCAAAATTAAAGTGACTGCAATTGATTTCAAACATAAAATGATTAAACTTACCCGATGACGATGGGGTCTTACACGTTTTTACGTTTCCTGACTTGCACTCCGTCGCTTTAAAATCCGGCTATGCCGTAAAAAAGCTTTCAATCCAACACTAAACTAAAGCAATTTAAAAGCTTTAATAAGAAAACGGTGTCCAAAATCCACTCACGTGAAAAAAAAAATTGGCTGGACACACGCTTTCACGACGGAGACAAGTCAGTAAGTCAGTAAGCAAGGCCGTAACAATCGCGCACGACCTCCCGGAAGAGCTGCAATCCTACCAACAAAATAGAAAGCTTCCTGTCAATAAAAAGGGCGCTAGAATTCAAAACCTCGTACCTACACAAAAACCTAATGAACTAACCTAGCCGAAGCGAACCCGTACAAATAATAAAATAACCAAAGAGCGGAGACAATAGAAACCTGGGTTACCCTTGTACCCCCTCCTGCGCGACGGTGAAACCAAAGAAATTTGTTTTTAATTAACTAATACATGGGCAATATAAATTATTACCAAACACGGTCACCCGTATACAACCAACGGTACATCAGATAAATATTTCCCACATCTAAGGAATAAGCGATATAATCGATCTCGCAAAGGTCGATAGATGTCAACCTAGAAACTAAATGACTTTACACCAATTACCAGCTTTAAATAAACACCCAAGTGGCTCCTAAATTACATAACGATAAACAGATTTCAATACAATGCAATTGGCTGGTAAAAATCACCCGATAGCAGTCAATATAATATCAATAAGTTAGGTCGATCGAAGAGATTAAAATCGATAGTGACGCCCACTTCTATTTATATAAATTAAAGGAACAGTGTTTATTTATAACCAACTCAGTGAAATGTCCCTAACGATCAGATTGTCACACCATTCTAGAACCAAACAAAGGGAAATATAATACGGAAAATCCACTGTATTTCCCACGAAAATGTATTTGACACGACCATAGCGGTAAGTCCTATAACTTACTCTATTTACACCGTCTGTAGCTGACTGTTTTTAGGCTACTAACTTAGGACACGGTCTGCCATTTAACAAGGGAGAAAAATCGACTTTCAACCCCTAAGCCAAGGGAGATATGGAATCAAGATGAAAGATAAGGTAAGGATCTGCTTTATTAACCAGGCATTCGCAGCCAGAGACCGTTTTAACAACTCTTACATACCTATATAACCTTACGTACCATCGAAGGCAAAATTACCTAAGATCTTAGTCTGCAGTCATAGAATTCAAATAGTTATCTTTATTTTAGGTACAACACAAGCTGGATCAGCCACTCGAGGTAACGGCATTGCCAGAAAAATAAAGGAGGAACCAGATAATCAACAAATGTCATAAGAAAGGAAAGCAACCTCTAAACACCGAGAGAGAGAGTTATGTAACAGTACAATGATACGAGTAATATATATATATGTATAGCCTTATTTTTACTAGTAAAATGTTTTATAAATATCTATGTACATTTAATAAACAGCAAAACAAATATGTTGAAAGGTTCTTGACAAAAAGGTGAGGGCGACATAATAATAAACTTTAAATAAAATTTTGGTTTGTTTCAATTCATCACATACTAATGGTTTTTCATAGAGCACATTGTACTACCTTAATGATTATTTCTCACACCTTAGCAAAAATAGGCTTTAACCCCTAGTACTAAAAATAAACCGTTACAACTCCCCTCTTCTTCGGCAGGAGAAAAACTTCCACTAAGAAGTTTTACGACGATAATTCAACTAGGTAATAACCAAACAAAAAAAAAAAATTTTTACTCGCGCCAGCACAAGAGAACACAAGGTACCCAGTTATGTATAATCCAATGAAGTTAACAGAAATATTCAGATAGGTAAGCTAACTCTAAATACGGAATCATATATCAGTTATATGTACAAAATAATCACACGAGTTATCAATCAACTCCTAGACCAAAAAAAAAAAAAATTTGACGCTACCGACGTAGCCATTAAAATATAGCAGTCAATCACTAAAAGCAATAAAATAAAAATAATAGAAACCTAAAATCATTTCAAGCACTGTTGCGCAGCTGTCGACCCACGGAGACTCCGAGAGAGGAAAGGATGCAACCCCGAGCTGTTTGTATGGTATAGAGGTCAAAAAAGCGAACTTGATGGATATCGGACTTAAGTTAGCATTGCGTTGCAACCAAATGTGACTTGGCGAACCTCGTGTACTAACCTCATGCAAACAAACTCGCGGCACAACCTCGCACCCACAAGAAAGACCCAAGGAAAGCAAATACACAGCAGTACTTGAAAGGTGGAAAACTAAAGATAATCAATATCAACAAAAAAAAAATAGCAGTTGTAACCCAGATGTTCCACCAATCAAAGGGAGTATGTTTTAGTACACACTAAACTAAAAGATACAAACGTGTCGATGACAACTAAATGTATCACAGCCTTCAACGGAAAATTTAATTAGGGTGTTCCGAAAGGCGGCTCTGCTCCTGGCCTGGCGTATCACACGAGACCCGCGGACGAGGTCATACGCAGTAGTTTCGCCCTCCCCTGTGCTGCAGCGATGTACAGACTGAATCAGGGGTCAGACAGCCACCCCCCACAATACAACTCTGCCCGCAAATCTGCCTTCAGCAGAACGAACATTCCACAAAAGACGGCAAAGCGCCACCCAGGGGCACCAACGGCCCCTCAGCCTTTTCTATAGCAAAAAAAAAGAAGGCTGTAAATAAATAGGACAAAATCGGTAAATATAAAGTCAGGCTATACCCGAACCAAGACAAAATCGGTAAGTATAAAGCGTCTAAATGACGAAGTCAAAACCAATCAATAATCAATAAATCGCATCTGAGCGACATCAATAACGAAATTACTCCGTTACTTGCAATTCAGTTCCAACAGCGGCTTAAATCCCCAAATGGGTTATCTCACTCTATCTATAAAGCAACGAAAATCAATCAAAAATAACTCAAAGTCCAACAAAGTAAATCAAGCAAATGTATCAACAACGCAAATCAAGCAAAAACAGAGAGAGAAATTACGTTCTCGTTGCAAATATCCCGTACTCAACACGGTTTACAAAAAAATTACAACGAAAACCTACCACTAAAACTAAAAGGAAGAACGAAGCAAAAAAAAAAAAGTCATCATGAATAAATAACGTCTTCAAGACGAGCGACAGCAAAGATCAACCGGCGTTAGCCAATCCATCCAAGCTAACCAAATAACTAAAGAGACAAATCAAGGTAAAAGTAAAATACTAAGTCCAAATCAGGGTAATCACTAAAGAAAATCCGGCAAAGCCAAATTTCCAAGGAATCAAGTCAAAATCGGTAGGTACTGAAATCGAAAGTAAAGATAGAATGAAAGGAAGAGAAATAACGAAAAGTAAAACCTAAAAGACGAAAAGAAAGTCAACTCCTAGAGAAAACAAAGTCGTACCCACTATTGTCTTGTTTCACGCCAAGACAACAGCATACACGACCACAGGCTGAATTGAGTGACCTTCAGTAATAAAGCAAATAAAAACATTAGGGAAGAAACAAGCAAGAATAAAGGTTCTACTAAATGAACGTCATAAAACTAATACTATAAAATGTTAAATGCTGAAGTGGCAACCTAAAGACATAATCGATAAGCAAGAAACTATTGTACCAAAAAAAAAAATCTACAGAAAAGCTAATAATACACCGAAGATACTGAAGGCGAAGATTCATATAACAGGTTTGCCACAACATTTACAAGTGAAGTGAGAAGCCAACTGAAGGTTAACACTTCAGATACCCATTGTAGTAAACCGCTGAGGGCCTGATTCACTACCAACGACACAAACCGGCTGAAGGCGATTGGTCTGTCTCCGTACTCTTGATATGATTTCTACTATCACGGGTACGCCGTGCGGAGTATTTCTAACCAACTACATTCGGCCTGTCAAGTTTCACGCCGAGACAAAAACCGAACTTCATCAGAACTCCACATCCGCTGGAGGTGATGTAAAAATATTTGGAACAAAAAAAAAGAAAGAAGCGAACCTTCATTCGTTACTCACACACAAAAGAAAGTAATAAAGTTTAAAGTAATGAAGTAAAAGAAAAGATAAGTAAAGATAAATAACTCAATTTATTCATTGTCCGAACTCTCACTTGCAATCGACGGATTGTACAACTTGAGGTCCTGTACATGCCAAACACCTTTATTTTGACCGGTCTGATCTTGAAGCTCATATGTGCAAGTACCAGTCTTCCTTTTAATAATAAAAGGTCCTAAATATGTTGGTGCTAATTTGGCACTGTAGTATTTCGTGGCATCCGAGAGACTTTTATTTTTACGCCAAACTCTCTGTCCAGGTGTATATTCGACTGGTCGCCTACGTAAATTGTAACGTCGTTGGCTGATAAGGCGAGAAGCCTTGATCTTTTCCTGAACTTCCACATAGAGTTTTAAAAATGCGGCTTGTCTCTTTTTGACATAATCTTGAGGATCCAAATCGATCTTGTGAATATCTTCGACGAAGTCTTGTCCATAAAGTTTATGCTCTCTTCCAAAATTTAGATAGTAAGGACTAAATCCAGTTGTTTCGTGTCGTGAAGTTCTCATAGCACAACCAATAGCGGCTAAATTTTCGTCCCATGTACGGTGATTATTGTTCTGAATGTATGAACGAATCATAGTTTTTGCCACTCGGTTTGCACGTTCAGTAGGATCAGCCTGAGGATGGTAAGAAGCTGTATAGAAAATTTTGCTTTTATAACGCTGACAAAGTCCTTGGAACTCTTTAGATTTCATTTGAGCTCCTTGATCGCACATTAAAAATTGCGGAGATCCAAACATCAGGAAAATACCTTCTTCGACTTGCTTAGTAAGCGATTTGGCTGTCGCAGAACGCGATGGGAACATGACGGTGAACTTGGTGAAATAATCATTAACCACAAGAACATACTGATTTCCTGATCTTGAGCGAGGAAACGGGCCGATGAAATCCAAGCTGATACATTGCCAAGGTTGATTAATGTTTGGTCGATTTCCCATTAGACCTGCCGGTGCTCTTTGTTCCACTTTGTTCTGGGCACAAATCCTACATGCTTTCACGTATCTGGTTACGTCACTCCTCATTTTAGGCCAATAGTAACGTTGACATACTTTCCAATAAGTTTTAAATATGCCTACATGACCTGAAGCTGGTATATCATGGCAACGGAAAAGTACTTCGCGCCTCTTATCTTTAGGAACGACGAGTTTCCAGCAGCTGGATGGAATTGCTAATTCAGAAGGACTGGATTTCACATATTTGTACAGCATTTTATTCTCTACACGCCACGTGGGAAATTTGTGAGGATGCTCTTCGAGTCTGGAGAACATGTTTTTATACCATTTGTCGGTGGTGGATGAGAATGCGTCTTCTTTGACTTCGGCATCTATAGTGTCAACAGAAACAGGAACTGATCTCGAGAGAAAATCGGGAACTACGTGGTCTTTTCCAGGTCGATGAATTAATGTAAAGTCGTACGGTTGAAGACGAAGTGCCCATCGTGCTAGTCTCCCTTGTGGGTCTTTTAATCGATGTAACCACAGCAACGAGTGATGATCAGTTATCACGGTGAAGTGAACTCCTTCCAGGTAATGACGCAATTTCTCAACGCTCCAAATCACTGCCAAACATTCTTTCTCAGTCACAGTCAATTTCATTTCCTGCCTAGATAGTGAGCGCGATAGGAAACATATTACTTTCTCACCTTCATCAAAGGTTTGAGACAAAACGGCTCCAAGGCCAAAGCCACTCGCATCAGTTTGAAGAACGAATGGACGACTGAAATCGGGGCAAGTAAGAATGGGTGCTGTAATCAGGGCTTCTTTGATGGTTCTAAAAGCAGCGTCGCAATCGAATGTCCATGACCACTTAACGTTTTTCTTGGTCAGGTTGGTTAGCGGAGATATTTTGGAGGAGAAATTCGGTACAAATCGTCGGTACCAAGACGCTGTTCCTATAAATCGACGAATCTCTGTCACATTTTTCGGCGGTGGTATATTTACAATAGCCTCTACCTTCGATGGATCTGGCCGAAGTCCTTGACGGTCCACTACATAGCCTAGATATTTTAATTCTGGTCGGCAAAATTGACACTTTTCCAATGAAACAACTAATCCTGCTTCGAGAAGGCGGTCGAACACTAAGTCTAGAAGTCGCAAATGTTCATCAAAGTCCTGAGAGATGAGGATAATGTCGTCTAGGTAAACCATTACTGAAGGCTGAAGGTCAGCTCCAAGCACGGTATCGACAATTCGCTGCCACGTGGCCGGAGAATTGGTCAATCCGAACGGCATTCGGCGAAACTGAAACAATCCTCTTCCAGGAACAGTAAAAGCGGTGTATTCACGCGAAGACTCTGACAAAGGGACGGTCCAAAAAGCAGACTTAATATCGATAGAGCTGAGGTATTTAGCATCTCTTAAGCGGTCCAGGATTGAAGAGATATATGGAATGGGGTACGCATCCTTGTTGGTTACCTCGTTCAGCAGCCTATAATCGACGCAGAAGCGATAGGAATCATCCTTTTTGCGAACTAGACATATTGGGCTAGACCAAGCACTTTTGGAAGGTTCTATCACACCGTCTTTTAACATTGTCTTTAACTCCTCATCGATGATCTTTTGTTTAAAAGGAGACACGGGGTAGTATCGTTGTTTGACGGGTTTTGTACCTGGTTTAACTTCAATAGTATGTTCTGCTACGTTACAACATCCCAATCCAGAACTCATAGTTGAAAGCTTTATTTTTATTAAATTGTCAAGTTGCATTCGCTGATCTCTTGTGAGCGTGCTTTCGTCTTGAATGCTATTAATGAACATCGGATCGGTGCTATCTGCAAAATGCCAAATATCTTGTCTCAGATCGGGGACTATTTCCATATTTTTCCAAAAATCTATTCCTAAGATAAGGGTATGAGTAAGTTCTGGTAAGACGAGCACATCAATGATTCTGGTTTTGCCCATTAAACAGAATGGAACCTGCATACAACCGATGCTGGAACAGCTCTGTCCATTGGCGACTGTGCATTTTGTTTCTTTCGCCAAAAGTTTTAATCCTAACCGTTGTAATAGTTCATATCCAGGAAGACCGACGATGGTTCTTGTAGCGCCGGAATCTAATAATCCTCGAATTGGAGTGCCTAAGATAGTAACTTCTAAATATGGACGTTGATCACCATGAGCGTGACTAATAATGTAGTCTAAGAGAAATTTAGCAGGAAAGCCAGTATCGTTGTTGGTCGAAGTGGTATCGATTTTGGGAGACATCTCACGACCTATTGATTCCCCCGGGAAGCGTTTCCCGAATTCGTGCATTTGGGGCAATTTCTGGTAGTAACGTCAGGTGTTCCGCAACGATAGCAGTGCATTTTCCGAGGACTAGTGCAATCTCGGTTATAATGCCCGGCCTTTTGACAATTAAAGCAGACCACTTCTCTGGGACGTCGATCGTTCGTAGGCATTTCTCTAGGACGTCTGTCATTTATAGGTATTTCTCTAGGGCGTCTATCGTTCATAGGCATTTCCCTGGGACGTCTATCGTTTGTAGTTGGGTTAAAGTGACGAATTTCCTGTACGTATTCGTCCGAATGATTGCTAGAAAGGGCTTCTTGCATATCTGACACGAAGGCGAAATCAGGCTCGACAAATCCTTGCCTTCTTCTAGAAGGTGGCACGTAGTGCTCTGCACGGTATTTCTTGGCTTCCAAAGATAAGCAGCACTCCTCCAATTCTTCCAATGTATTGACTAGTGGAAGTTGAGTTGTGTAAAAGGGAGCTAAGTTTCGGGAAATAATGTCCAGCTTCACATCATCGGACATTCCACCGTAACGTCTACATAAAGCATGCATACTTGATAAGTAATCCACAATGCTTTCGGACGGATCCTGCGTTCTATCTAAGATCTCCCTAAAGAGTCGAGCTCTGTAATCTGGCGGTTCAAAATGTCGTCGAAGTAGGTCTGATAGTTCTCTCCAGTCAGTAAATCTGGATCGGTTCGATCTAAACCAATTAAGAGCCTTTCCCTCAAACAGGTCTATGGCGGACTCAAATACTTCTCGTTCAGTCACGTGACGGGCTACTCTAAGTTCTGAAACTCGCTCTAAAAAGCCGTGAACTGACATACTCTTGGTGTCTCCAGTGAATTTAATTCCCCATTTATCCATTTTAGGACCCTTGAAGTATGAAGGTTGTCTATTTGGGGTAGAAACAGGTAGCGAGGCACCTTGAACGCCGGACGAATCATCGGAATCCGAATCTTCAGTTTGAGCAGCAGCTAACATAGCACTAAGGTTGGGATCTTGCTTTGACACGGTTTCTAAATGGTCCAGAGTGGCCAAAATATCGACCATAAGCTTCGCTCTCGTATCCACATTCTCAGCAGTCAAGCTACTAGGTGGTGCGCGATCTACGCGATTGAGTAGGTGTACTAGACGAGATTGATAGCGCTCAAATCTGGCCCTAGCATTTTCTCCAGTCACTGATTTCAGTGCAGATTTAATTCTCTGCAGCGCATCATGCACGAGAACTTTCTCGTCGTCGAAGTCGAGAGAATAGGGTGGATGACTCAAAGATTTGTTCCTCTTCTCCAGTTGGAGTAACGGACGCAGTGTCGCTCTCAGCGAATCGACGGTTTTGGAATCGTCAGCGGGAATTCCACGGACAGTCAGTTCATGTATTAGCATGTCCTTCTTCAGGTAGTTGATCCTCATATTGTAATCCATTTTTTTTTCCTCTTCAAGTCAGACAATGACAGAATAAAGTAATAATAACACTATTGACTGTAAAGCCACACAAACTCACTCACTTACAGTAACACTATGCAAATAAAATCACTAGATTTCACTTCACTTACGTAAGCAATAACAAATTCAAATTCAAAATATCAAGTGAGTAGCAGTGGTAGTATTTTAAATAGACAATTTTAATGAAAGTCAAGTAATTAACGTAGTAAGCCAATCAATTAGGTAATACTAAAAGGTCACCAATATCGCAAAACAAAGTAGGTCAAAAATAAAAAAAAAGAAATCAGTACCAAATCAATACGCTCTGCGAGCACGAAAATAAAAAAAGTATAACCACCGAAGGCCACGATTGATTCAAAGCAATTGCAGGTAAAATCAGGGCAAGGTATAATACTATAAATTTAAGGTCAACCAATATAAATATGTAACAAGGTATGCAAAATCAATTCAAAATTCAATAAAGTTATTACAGTCCTTAAGGGTAGGCGCAATACAATGAAATTAATAATCAAAATATATACTTAAGTAAATTGCTCTACTTGAGAACGCCCAACAACACTTTTTTAAAAAAGATTTACCAAAACATGGCCCCAAACGTTGAGCGCCAAAATTTGCTACGCTTTTATTTGCCCAAAGATTAAAAAAAAAGAATTTAATTTTTAATTAAAAAAAAAAAAAAGGAATTAACAGCAACAAAGTTCAGCCGAGGGTGAGAGGCCTTGAGAGAGCGAGCAAATGCCCTAGCTCAAATGCCGAAGAGTAGGGGGGGTAATAAGGGGCGCCACCGTTTTGTAGCCAGGCCAAAACGGAAGCCTCCGCGATCTCGGTGGGTGCTCACTCTCCACTGAACTTAATAATGAATAATAAAAAAAAATTAAAAAGAAGAAAAGCAAATTACGAAGGGGTGTTGTGGGACGTCTCAAATAAAACTAAAAATTTTTAAAAACACACTTAGTACATTTATTAAAAAAAAAAATTAATAATTGGGCTCGACCCTCAAAAAAAATGAATTCACTTGAATTAAATTGGGAAATTACAGAACCATACACTTGTATATCCGCCCTATGGTTATGATCACAACTATTACCTTCTACTAATAACGATAGATAAAGTAAATGATACGGTTGACACCTCAAAATTAAAACCTGTATTACTTTATCGGGATGGTATCACCGATACTGCCGTGGCTGCTTGGTACTATGCCTGGTGGGCAACTCTAGGTACACCCTAGTATAAAAGGCTGGTAGCGCCTCTAGGTCAAACTGATGGCCTTGATGTACCCCAGCATAGCAACTGCCAGGTGGACCCCAGATAAAAGAAGCTCACGTAATAGGAGCTGGGTGGAAGCACCCCGGTATAAGGACCCTAGGAAGTAAAACAGGCCCATCAGCACAACGGCAATATTTGCGAAAAATTTACATTTAATAAATGGCTGAAGGCCCAAATGATTAGATAAATGGACCAACACTGTGCAACCACCCTAATAATACCGAAAACCCAAAATTTAGAAAAATTATTACTGCGCATGCGCCACGCGCATGCATCTAAAATTGTCTGCGCACCTCACAGGGTGTGCCGTAACCCTTCTGCAGACATTAATTAACAAAAATATCGACGTGAGGGCACTGCGCATGCTCATGATGACGAATAAAATTAAAAGAACTTCATCAAAGCCAAGCAGGAAACTCACTAAATTGAAACCGCATGTTTCTAGAAAAAGTAGTTAGTGCGCATGCGCCACGCGCATGATCAAAATTGAAATCCCAACTTTCAGATTAATAAAAAAAAATAATTGCAAAGTCATTTCCCACTTGAACTTAGAGATATATATGCTAAATCGCAATACAGTAACTGCGCATGCGCCGCCCACACGCCGACATGGGGTGCCAATGACTCCAAATAAAATCCCCTTTCAAACCCTGAATAAGCGACCCATAAAAATATTATTCCCACATAATTACAAAAATCCCAGAAAATAATGTTATTTAATTATCAAACCTATTCGACAATAATTTTACAATTTTACAACCCTGAATAAATTCCCCAGAAAAATATTAACACGACGTAATCCCGAAAAACCCGAAAACTACAGTTAATTACTTCAATTCAGCAATACCAAAAAAAAAAACAGCTGCACAATGTCGGCCATTTAAATCAATTAAAGCAAATAATACATAATTATCAATCAAATAAAAATTAATTAAACCATATCCAACAATTGCAGTAAACACATGTAAAACTTAGCAATTAACTAGAAAAATTACAAAATTATATTCGGCTAATTAAGCACATTATAAATTATTGAAATTAGATTAAATTAATAGCGACACAAAGAAATAAAAACTAGGCATTAACTTACAACATGCAGGCTTAAGGCCACGCGGTTCGGTTCGGATGAGTTCCTTTTTTTTTGACAATAAAATAACAATGACAATAGAATAAAAAAAGATAGGCTTGAAAAACGTGCATTTTGTAAGTACAATGGGCACTAAGGTATCGAAAAATTCTAGCGACATAAATAGATATCGATAACAGAAAGCATAAAAAAAAAATACATGGGTTTTGACCAAAAATTTAAGGTTTTAAATATTAACGTAAGATGATAATATATTTTATTTACAAATAAGAGCAAAATTAAAGTGACTGCAATTGATTTCAAACATAAAATGATTAAACTTACCCGATGACGATGGGGTCTTACACGTTTTTACGTTTCCTGACTTGCACTCCGTCGCTTTAAAATCCGGCTATGCCGTAAAAAAGCTTTCAATCCAACACTAAACTAAAGCAATTTAAAAGCTTTAATAAGAAAACGGTGTCCAAAATCCACTCACGTGAAAAAAAAAATTGGCTGGACACACGCTTTCACGACGGAGACAAGTCAGTAAGTCAGTAAGCAAGGCCGTAACAATCGCGCACGACCTCCCGGAAGAGCTGCAATCCTACCAACAAAATAGAAAGCTTCCTGTCAATAAAAAGGGCGCTAGAATTCAAAACCTCGTACCTACACAAAAACCTAATGAACTAACCTAGCCGAAGCGAACCCGTACAAATAATAAAATAACCAAAGAGCGGAGACAATAGAAACCTGGGTTACCCTTGTACCCCCTCCTGCGCGACGGTGAAACCAAAGAAATTTGTTTTTAATTAACTAATACATGGGCAATATAAATTATTACCAAACACGGTCACCCGTATACAACCAACGGTACATCAGATAAATATTTCCCACATCTAAGGAATAAGCGATATAATCGATCTCGCAAAGGTCGATAGATGTCAACCTAGAAACTAAATGACTTTACACCAATTACCAGCTTTAAATAAACACCCAAGTGGCTCCTAAATTACATAACGATAAACAGATTTCAATACAATGCAATTGGCTGGTAAAAATCACCCGATAGCAGTCAATATAATATCAATAAGTTAGGTCGATCGAAGAGATTAAAATCGATAGTGACGCCCACTTCTATTTATATAAATTAAAGGAACAGTGTTTATTTATAACCAACTCAGTGAAATGTCCCTAACGATCAGATTGTCACACCATTCTAGAACCAAACAAAGGGAAATATAATACGGAAAATCCACTGTATTTCCCACGAAAATGTATTTGACACGACCATAGCGGTAAGTCCTATAACTTACTCTATTTACACCGTCTGTAGCTGACTGTTTTTAGGCTACTAACTTAGGACACGGTCTGCCATTTAACAAGGGAGAAAAATCGACTTTCAACCCCTAAGCCAAGGGAGATATGGAATCAAGATGAAAGATAAGGTAAGGATCTGCTTTATTAACCAGGCATTCGCAGCCAGAGACCGTTTTAACAACTCTTACATACCTATATAACCTTACGTACCATCGAAGGCAAAATTACCTAAGATCTTAGTCTGCAGTCATAGAATTCAAATAGTTATCTTTATTTTAGGTACAACACAAGCTGGATCAGCCACTCGAGGTAACGGCATTGCCAGAAAAATAAAGGAGGAACCAGATAATCAACAAATGTCATAAGAAAGGAAAGCAACCTCTAAACACCGAGAGAGAGAGTTATGTAACAGTACAATGATACGAGTAATATATATATATGTATAGCCTTATTTTTACTAGTAAAATGTTTTATAAATATCTATGTACATTTAATAAACAGCAAAACAAATATGTTGAAAGGTTCTTGACAAAAAGGTGAGGGCGACATAATAATAAACTTTAAATAAAATTTTGGTTTGTTTCAATTCATCACATACTAATGGTTTTTCATAGAGCACATTGTACTACCTTAATGATTATTTCTCACACCTTAGCAAAAATAGGCTTTAACCCCTAGTACTAAAAATAAACCGTTACAACGAAAACATTTAAGGCAAAAATAAGCAAATATTTGCCAATTTAGGATTATTTTCCTTCCGTTCTGGTCTACATTACTTAATATGTTTGTTGGGATACAGCTTGTGATACATCTCAAGCTAATATCTCGTACAGTATGCTCATAAATTTTGACACGATTCTGTGAAGCTGTCTCAAAATGGCGAATGTTAAAAGTTTTAAAAAAATCCCTATTTAAATAAGCGGAAAAGATAAATCATTGATGTTTTTTTTACCTTTCAAGGTAAGAAATCTTCATTGTTTCAGGTTCTGACATTTTGAGCCAATGAAACTGTTGAAACATGCGGATTATCCTGCAGAGATAATGCAATATCCAATTTTTCATCGTCACCTAAAACACGTGACCGTTCATTCCTAGCCAAGTCCTTTACTGTGCCATGTTCATCAAATTTGTGGGATATTTTACTAACAGTGCCCTGTGAAATTTCATTTTCCCGATATTTAGCATTAAATAAAGTGCACACTTCACTTTGGCTTCTTATTCTATCTCCACATCCTAACAATATCAAGACTTCGATACGCTGCTTTTCCGACAAAACCATTTTTGTTTAGAAAATTGTAAAATATTACCTCGGAAATACCTAAATTAATTTTACAAGTTTACAATGTCACAAAATGTCACAACGTGAAACAATGAAGATTTCTTACCTTGAAAGGTAAAAAAAATATTAATGAGTTATCATTTCCGCTTATTTAAATAGGGATTTTTTTAAAACTTTTCACAGTCGTCATTTCAAATCATGTATCACAGCTGTATGTTTCCATTTAAAAAAAGATCGATGTCGTCATATCTTTAATAAATATCTATAAAAAAACAAACGAATAACTTCAAAATGTGAGCATATATAAAACTAAATTGACGTGTCCGAGCATTCTCCCCAAAAGTTACAGGTTAAGGTTATATTAATTTTATTCCGGACTTCTGTGCAGCCCTGTATTTACCAAGTCAACAACTGTATTTTCTGGCAAATTTTTCAATGCTTCTGTTTTCGATGCCGTCGAAGCCTGACGCCTTTTTAACATTAATTATTTGCATAACCGAAGCAACCTCTTTTAACGTCACTTGTCTAATATTTTGATTATCGTTGTCTTGGAGCATATTTTTCTATATCTGGACCGTTCTGTAGCTTTTTATTTACAATAGGGAACTTGCACAATTCTTTTTATTGTATAAATGAGCTAAATTACATTAAAAACAGGATATGCAAAATCTAAAGCCTTAAATATCATAAATTAATTTATTATTAATTATTAAATTTCCACATGCCAGCAAATAATTTCCAACGCAGCCTGACGTAACGTGTCACACAATCAGGATTATTTTCTGTTTTTTACGTCGATGACCCATGCCACCCTTTTGATAGTACCAAAAAAACGAAGTACACAAAACCATAGATATTTTCAATACTATAAACGATAATCTACAATTCACTATAGAACAAGATATAGAAGTGAAAAAGGACATTTTATATTTAGCCAAATTTTGGCTCAACGAAGAAAATTCAGTGTAATGGATACAGCATTATAAAAGTATTCAAAGCTCCTGTCGAGCATTTATGGAAGCTTTCTCTATTGGTTTGAAAATACCGGCAGCTAAAGGTCGCAGGTTAATAATAAAGCATATAGGTAGTGAAAATAGATTTGTAAACAAAGGTTTACATGATTTCAAATTTGACGCCAGATGAATAATTATGAAACATATGGGTACCATTTGGCGCCAACGATTTTGAGGTGACTGTCAGTTTTGTACTTTATGAGCTTTTCCCAATTATATTTTACGCCTTTAATGATTCGACTATGTCAGACGGTTTAATTCTTAATAGACTTAAAGCAAAGTTGTTAGTCCATTCGAAGAAATAAGTCACAATCCGAACGTCAAACGGCAAAAATTCTATTCCATCGCAATTTTAATTCTCTCGCCACCGCCACGAAGCTTTTGTTTAATGACACGCATAATTCTGACTCTCGTGTACCAACAATTAATTCGGTCACGGGATACTATCTAATGGCGGCACTCCATTAACATTTTTTCGTGTCATTTATTTTTTGCGGCCGCTCGATTAAAACGCATTAAATTAACATTTGCCCCACTTGAATTTACATGTTTTCAGTTAGGGTTGGAGCACAAATGTGTTTTTTGTGCCGGAAAGGGCACCGGGACAGATTCTTTATTGTTTTGGATATTACTGCCGAGGGTGGCGGTTTTTGTTGCCTTCCAAAGGGATAGGACGGTAATTTAGTTGATATTTACCCAATAGTTTCTTCATTATTGGGCTTCGGAAACCCCAGCGGTCATCACAACTTTAGAAAAGAAGAAGTTTAGTCAGGATATTATAAGGTGTCATAAAATACATCCATAATACCTGAATTGACGTCAACGTAGTTCTATTTCACCCAACTTAGTTGCACTGGTTAATTTTATTGATTCTCTAATTGTATTATACAGAGCGAAATCGAGTAACAAAAAAGACATTTTTAATAATTACACAGAAAAACAAGAGTAAAACTAAAGAATAAAGTTTCAACGAATTACGAGGTTAAATGGAATTAACCACATGGTCAAGTTCTCCAAGGAAAAATGTTAGGGAGGGACAAGGAGCGCTAAACGTGCAAACCTAGCGCAGCAGGCGAAAATTTTTGGAGACCATGCCCAAATTTCAGTTTTGTCTACTATTCTAACATTTGCATTTAACAGATAGATATTATATGATAAATTATTTAATTTCACGTCCATTTTAGGGGGGAGGCGGAGGGCTCAAAATACATTGGTACCATATGCTTAGGAAATTATCCTAGGAAAATTTGGAATACCCTGAAATCATTCAATATAAATTCAAGTAGGGATTACAACATCCCTGAGAAGTTGACTGATTCGAATGATATAGGTGATTTTTTGGTTTATTCTTGCAAAGTGTTTTATATTGCAGTACTATGTTTAATTATTTCAACAATCATAGTTTTAATAATGAATCAAATTTCTCTTTTAGAATAGTCGAATTCGCAGAAATTCATAAAATACCTAAATCCATACAGACCAACGCTATAGGTTTTGCCGGCATAACTTCTCGATACACATAATAAATTGCTGTATCGATGTGAATTATTTTGCGGATCAATGGAACACCTCTACAGGAAATCCCTTACCTAAAACTCAGAGTCCTTCAACTTTTAATGATATTAGAATTATTATAAGTATTTTATCAATTCTTTATAAATATTTTAAGAAGATTATTCCAGATAGTCAGTGTGGTTTTAGAAAAGACTTTAATACGTTAGTTGCATTGGTCGGAACGGACGAGAAATTGGGGGCCATTCAAAGAAAGTGAAATAGTATTATTATCCTCTAGCCTTCGAAGGCTTTTGACCCTCTTCACCGCGACCTTCTTTTTGCAAAATAAAATTTTTGTTGGTTATTCATATCCATCCATGAGTTTAATTAAGTCTTATTTCAAAACATCTCTTGTAATAATAATTTATCAGAGCAAGTCCAGATTGTCGCTGGCGTACCTCAAGGTTTTATTCTTGAGCCTCTGAGATATACTTAATATCCTTAAATCTTTAAAACATTGTAAAGTAAGGGCTTACGCCGATGATACTTAAATTTATTTTCATCTTAATCATAGGAACTATGTAAATGCATCTAGATTACTTAATGAGGACCTGAATACTCAGAAACAGCTCTCATCGGATGATAATTTAAAGTTAAACTATCTTGCGGAGAAAGTGTAAAAATGTTTGTTTTGTCTAAGACAAAATACCTCGAAATTTGTTGGAAGCTTTGTTGCTACTTTTGAAACAAAATTCATTCCTTTTTTTGGGTCTTTGTCATATACAAAACAACACAGAATAAAGTCCGATTCCTTTATGCTCTCAGTTATCTTTAGCTGAACCTTATCGGTCGATAATTGAAGGTCTGTCCATATGTCAGAAAAACTTTCGTTAACTAAGTCATCTTCATTCATGTAATCTTTTCTCTCTATTATACTTTGTGGTATTTTTAACCCCTAAAACCAATTTGCCTAAAATTGTTTTAAGAATATTATTTTTCACTTGTTGCATAAGATTCATACTTTAAGAAAGCAATGTAACATTGAGCTCGAATTACACATATAATTTTTTCTACAACCGGTGTTTTTGTAATAATGTTTATAAAAATGTATATAAAGTCTCTGGGGTCGCGCAATACGTCTCAAATGGAAAGTAACCTGCTAGACAGAGACAAAACATATTTGGAGAATTGTTCATTGATGTCGAAGTCATCGTTTCGACCTGTCAACTGTAATTTGTTGTTGAACGTTTTTGTGCCTTGCAATTTAATAAGATCCTATAAACTGTTTCTATCAGAGCCGTTTTTTTTCGTACTTAAGTGTTGGTGGTGAGTAAGTGTGGATATTTGTTATTATTATTAAGTCTGAATGTTAGACGCGGAAATTTTGACGCTTATCAACTTAGACTTTGGTCTGACTTTTTCAACCTCACAATTTTGATTAGATTCATATGGTTTGAGTCACGTGAAAGTTATGACGCACCGGCAAAGAACACTACTGTACAGACTGTGTTCCATTAAACAAAATATATATATTTTGATTGTCCTATTTTTGTGGACCACCCTGTATACTTTAAAATAATTTTAGAATATGTATTTCGTTAATCCCTACAACTTTTGTGAAAACTTTTCTTTGATATCTTATGTAGTAGAGCATATATACAGGGTGTCCGTTTGGTGTGTCGGTGGACGATATCTCGTTTTAACGGTCGACTTAAGGAAAAAATCTTTTACACAAAAGTTGTATAGTTTAACGCCACAAACCTTTCAAAAATAATTTTAAATATACAGGTTGGCTCAAAAATCCAGGGTGGGCCAAACACATCTTTTCTTAAATGAAACACCATATATTTTTTTTTATATTGAAGCCTTTAGTAGTCCTCTATTCTACTTTAAAATATTTTGATCATCAAATGCGACGTTGTTAAGATATGAATTTTTCAATGAATTTTTGGTTAAAAACGATTTTAAATCAAAATCGTTGAATTTTAAGTATCTTTACAAGATAAGTTTATAACATGTAAAATCACCTAACTGTTATTAGAATTCGTATAAGTACTACAGAGTGTTCAACATTTTGGTCAAAACTTAATGAATTTAAAACCAAGTTTTCGCTTTTTCTTTTTAAATGAAACACCCTGTATTTTACATTTTTTTCGAAAAGATACTTTAATTTCCTTTAATTTGATACCAATATCTGATACCTTACTTCAAAAAATTGCTGAAGAAATCATGATTTCAAAAAATTGTGTCTTAAAAGCAAGCGTGATTTCGTGATGCTTTAAATTTAATAACTAGTTGGCCACGCATTTTTATCACGTCAACTTTCTTGCAAATGGCAGACATGACAATTATCAAATATTTGACGTTTTACAATGGCCTTGTCTACGTTAATTTTTAAAATGAATTTTAATCACACTCGAGTAGAATTAGTAAATATCATTTACGCAATTGGAGAAAGTGATGGAATATGCTCAGAAGTTTCCAGAAGCTCGATGTCTGGACGAAATATCAATAATTAAACTAAAAGATTAATTTAATTGAACGGGGAGCATAGAGTATGAAAAAACATCTACGACTAAAGCAGTGCTTTATGAAGATAACCAGCCAGGCATTGCATTGGCGATGGTCAAGAATCTAGAAATAAGTGTCAGAAAAATTAGTTCTAATTCGGAAATAAAAAAAATCTTCAGTGAATAATTGTTTATTGGCTAACAAATTTTAAGAATTGAGCGATAATGATTTTGAAAGGAAAACATTATTTTGTCAATGGGCCCAAGAAACCACTGCTGAAGATGAAGATTTTTTTTAAATTTGTCATGTTCACCGACGAATCGACATTTTATAGAACATATGTGGTGGTGTTATCCACGATTATGTCATTGGATCTTATTTCTTTAAAGAGCACTTGAATGGTCGTTTGTTTTTGGAATGTTTGCAACATGACCTTGTTAGGCTGACTGATAATCTCCGGTTCATAACAAACAGGATGTGGGTTCAGCTAGATGGGGCACCCCCTCCCTAGAGCAGATATGTTCGGGAAGATTTAAATGCACAGTTTCCAGAGCGGTGGATAGGGAGGAATGTTTGTTGAAACCCCAATAATGTGAAATTTCTTTTTTACCTAATGTTTTTAGTTTTTTAAGGTCCGATCAGTTGACTAGCTAGGTCACCTAACCTAACGGCCATGGATTTGTTTTTGTGGGACACCGTCAGGGTCGATGTTTACAGCACACCAGCAACAACAAGGTAGGACATGATGGAACGAATCCGACAATCATTTGGTAGAATTTACCCTTTATTGTTGAGAAATGTGAGGGACTCGTTCTTTAAACGAATTGACGCTTGCAGTTTGCAATGTATTCGTTCTAAATTGGTGAAAGATATTTTCGAAATTGGAGATTTACATACTTTTCGATAGGTAATAATTTAGGTTTCTCCCGTAAAATTGTTTATTACTACTTATATATGAATTACATACTAATTTATTAAGTTCTCAATTTTTTTGGAAGTAAATTTAAAAATGAATAAGCAAACATCAAAATTGTTCATAATATTAAGGTTTTTTAAGACACAATTTTTAGAAATCATGTTTCCTTCAACAATTTTTTGAAGTAAGGTATCAGATATTGGTATTAAGATTTTACATGTTATAACTTTTCTTTCCTAAATTTTAATAAAAAAATTTGTAAAGATAGTTTAAATTCAACGATTTATGTAAAGTCGTTTTTAGCCAAAAATCCATTGAAAAATTCATATCTTAACAACGTCGCATTTGATGATCAATATTTTTTTAGTGTAGAATAGAGAAGTATTAAAGGCTTTAATATAATAAAAAGAATATATGATGCTTCATTTAAGAAAAGATATCTTTGGCCCACCCTGGATTTTTGAGTCAACCTGCATAATAAAAAATATTTTTAAAAGGTGCGCGGCGTTAACCTTTACAACTGTTGTATAAAAGTTTTTTTCCCCGTTAACAAGATATCGCCCACCGGCACACTAAATGTATATTACTTTGTCACAAAAGTGGGCCACCCATTTATTTTTGTTCTTTGTTTCAATTGATGCGATTTAGTTTATTTAACAACCACCATTGCGTTTTATATTTTGCAATTATTCAAGCTTAACAATTGCAATAAAGTTCAAAGTTAGTTGATAGCATTTTCCCCGGTGGAACCACCGTGCTGTGTAATAATTGCTTTTGGCCCTTTATACACCGCATCAGTATGTCATTATTAGATAAAATTTCAAACACTTGCATCCTGCGTTCTCTATATGGAACGGTTATTAGATTTGCATTTAAATAGACCGAAATGAAGTGAATTTTAAAACCAATTGACCTATTAGCATGCTACGTTATAATGATTAAAAGCAATAATAAAATTTGTATTGTTGCGTATAATGAATGATAGTTGTTAAAATTGCTGGTAAAATTAGACACCTGGGGCTATTCAGTGTTCCACTCTTCTATGTTTATTGCAAACGCTTAACTTGGGACAGGATAATTCATGAATCCAATGTTTCTAATAGTAACTTCAATAAACTAATGCCTTAAATTTAGATTATGATGGCATTCTATGCAGCAATAAAATTGTAAACTAATTTAAACTGAAGCTAACGCATATTATACTGTTTAGTTCAATCATATTAATATATTAACAAAGATGCCGGCGATGGGAGGAGAGATTGTAAAAAAGTAAAGTAACGTAAAGCCCTCAACGCCGAGCAAATCGCAGCTTTTTATGTGTTGTTGCGAACTAAAGAATGAAAGAAAAAATTACCGTTTCTACTATAAATTTTTCAGTATCGAAATAACTTTTCGAAAAATTCGATAAAAACTGTTCTAGTGGTTTCGCCATCTTTTCCTTATCACATACCAAATTATATTGCATACTGCGCATGCCCTTAAAACCATCTATGGAATCCATACGAAAGCCTCGCGCAGGGCGCAACAGTAACGGTAAATATGAATCATGAAGTTTCCTCAAAAGTCGCCTATTTAAGGTATCCCGAAAATAACATTTTTGTATATTTCGAAGATTTATTAATAAAATTCACCTATAGAACATGTTCGTATTGTTCGTCACTTTTCAAATAAAGTGGTGTGGAAGGTTGAACATTATTTGTAATAAATGTTGACAACTCCGGTCTGGTTTAACATAATTTAGTAAACTTAGTTTTGCTAAAAAGGTCTTTTCTCACTCTATATATCATCTTATGAACTACGGCAATATGTGTTTTACACTAGGCGCTAGGGGGCGCTGTCTTACAACTTCACAAACATTGCGCGTTTTTTCCATAATTGTAAATATAATAGTATATTCAATTTTACCTGATTACAAGGATGTTTAAAAGTCTAAGAAGTCAGCGAAAACCGCAAGTGAATATCTATTTTCAATCCGGAGATATCAACAACAATAATCATAATTACGGAACATTATGATTTTATTTTCAAGTTGCCATTGTAAAGGTTTTTTTAAGAGTCAAATAGGCCCTCTTTAAATACCAACTACATCAGCACCTGTACCCAAACGATAATGAAAAGAGACTTAAGTATTGCAATTGGTTCTTAGTAAAATATTTGGAAAATAATTAATACATTTCCATATAAAATTCTTTATACTGACCAAAGCCGTTTCACTAATTTGGGACATTTCAACAGAAATAATAAGCAATATTGGTCCCACGAAAAGTTACACTTGATGCAGGAGGGAATTTTCAAAAACGGTTTGGTTTTAACTGTTGGGTTGGGATTTTAGGGGACAGAATTCTAGGTCCTATATTATTTGACGTTTCGCTAACAGAGGCGAGATATCCTCACGCAAGAAATTGAGCAATTCTTGGATGAGATACCATTAGTAAATCGAGTGGGACTATTTTACCAACAAGATGGTGCCCCACCACACAACATGAGGGCAGTTACAGAATATTTGAACGAATGATACAACAAAAACTGGATTGGAAATAGACGTCCAGTTAGTTGGCCGGCTAGGTAAAACAGAATTGTTTTTAATTATTCCTTTTTCAATCTTTTCAGGTCACCTGACCTTAAGCCTCTAGATTTCTTTTTATGGGGTTCTGTTAAAAACGAGGTTTATGATGTACCTCCTGCCACACGGAATGAATTAGAGGAGGAAGTAAGGGCAGCTATTCATAGAATTACACCACAGCAGTTAAGAAACGTTTTAAGAGTGACAGTAGAAAAGTACGACTAAGTCAGCAACAAGATGAAGGTCACTTTAAAAATCTGCAACCCTAAAAATTAATAGATATGTGGATGTAGATTTTTGGTTATTTTTACTTTTATTTATTTATTCCTTTATGAGAAAAAGTGACAAGTGACACATGGTTGTATTTGGGATGTGGTATGGATTCAAAAAAAGTAAAAATATATCAGGTGTCTCATTGAAAAATCGAAGGCTTATGTCACTTCCGGTAAAACCGGAAGTTCTATATAGCTGAATCATCCGTCAAAAAATGCAGTTTTATATCGCATACGAGTCCTCCAAATTTCATTCCATTATCTTTAAAAACAAAAGAGTTATAGGAGCAAGTCACCTTCCGTGAACAGTCGGTATACTGTGGTTTTGAATAAGTGATTTAGTTTCGTGTCTCAAGTATTTTAGTAAGGTTTTGTTTTTGTATAAAGAATATTTCTAAACTAAATTCTTGGGCATTCATTTCGATAACCAATTAAAATTTGAATCGCATATTATGGGGCTGACAAAGAGGGTGGCTTGCGGATGCTATGCTGTACGTATGGTATCTAGAGAAATTGGTGTTACTCTTGCTAGGAAAGTGTACCACTCTTTGGTGGAGTCACATTTAAGGTATGGAATTGTGCTTTGGGGGAATACACATAATTGTCTGCTGCACTCACTGTTTGTTTTGCAGAAAAGAGCAGTGAGATAAATCTACCAAGTAAACGGCAACGTTGTCATCGTTGTTTGTTCTAGAGACGGCTGTATGATGTATAAACGTAGGGATATCTTGCCCGGGCCTAGTCACTCTTATGCTACGAGACAAACACAAGACCTTCACTTGCCCATACCTACTTCGGCCCTAGTGAAAAATTCAATCATATTATTATATGAAAGCCGTAAAATATATAATCACCTTCCTGATGATTTAAGGGCTTGCCCTGCACTTTGCCTATTCAAGCGGTCTGTAAAGAAATTACTGGTGGAGAGAGCCTATTACGATTTGGGTGAATATTTTGACGACCACTTTTAATTTATATCGAGGTATATGTGTATGTATTTTGAGGAACCTTGTTCTGTTTTGTCTGTCTACTTTGATTTGATTTTGAGTTTAATTATTTACTGTTTATTAACGATGTTTTAGGCTGCTTTTATTTAATTTTAATTAGAATTATTTTATTTCATTTTATTTTGTTTTATTCTATTTGATTATACTTTATTTTATTTTTATTTTAGTGTACTCTATTGTATTTTACTGTATTTATAAAATTACTTGCATACATCTGAAAAGCTTTGTTAAAAATATTGATCTTACTAACAATAAAGCATAATTGATTTGATTTGATTGATTTAGCTTTTGTGTACACAGGGTGTTATTTACTAAGTGTCCGATATTTTACAGGACGATTCCTTATTTATTTATAAGGTAAAAGGAATTTAGGAACAATTTTTGACAGTAATTGGAATTTTCAAGTAGAATATTTAATTATAAAATTAAGAAGTTTATTACCAATTTTTAAAAGCATTAAAAAATTTCTGGATATAACACATCTAGAAATAATATATTTTGCATTAGTTAAAACTCATTTAAATTAGGTTGGGAGGAATAAATAGACCTTTCGTTAAAAAATTAGAAGAAGATTTTTGAAAATTATATTTAATAAGGATTATCTTAATCCTTTAAAAGAATTATGTTCAAAAACAAAAAAGATGAACGTGAGGCAAATGAGCATATGAGCTCGCAAGCCCTTCATCCTTGAGATACAGAGTGTTACAATTTTTAACAGGAACAAAAAATATGTACGCCACTGCCGTTTATTGGCTAATGTAAAGTACATTTTCATAATTGTTTGATCTCGGTCTTGTTGCAAGTATGCCTTTTCATGTAAAAATGATGAGAAAATCCATTTCTTTGCTTAAAAATGTAATACAAGATCGTATAAAAAAGTTATGACTTCTCAAAAGAGTAAAAAGACACGTAGGAGCCATACTAACATCAAATTCGAATTTCGCATTTCAAACAACCCCTGGATACCAATTTTCGTCCAAATATAGACATTATTTCAAATATTATTTACGAAATACAAAAATAAAAACAAATCTTTAACACCCTGTCTCTCAAAAATGAAGGGTTTGCTTATATGAACTTTTCACCTTATAAATAACTGAGGAATCATCGTGTAAAATATCTGACACTTATTAAATAACACCCTGTATAACGTGTAAGTAAAATGGTTTGCTACGAAGAGTGCCTCGAAACTTTTCCAAAATTTCGAATTGTAGAGCACAAATTTAGAACGAATAACCATCCAGGTAATTACTATTATTAATAATAACTTTTTTGTTTTTATATTGAGTTTTTATCAATCTCTTCTCTTTTTTAATACATTAATAATTTGTCGTTAAAGAGCACATGATAGTGACCGTTAGTGGCCCTCTGGAGGCCTTGTGGTTCAAGCTAGGTTTCGAAATGTATTTTTTAACGTTAGTTCGCTCTTCGTTTCATATCGCGTTGTCTGTTTGGCGGTTGCCGCATGCATCAGACGCGTTCAAATTTTTATTTCAACGTACTGGTACTCAGCCTCAGCATGTTGCAATAGTCGCGATGGGCAGCGGCGAAGATCTCTTATTTGTTGAGAATGGGATAATATTAAAATTGTACCTACGTGGAAAATATGTGGACAATTAAAAAAATATCGACATCGATACTCCAAATTTAATATCGATATATCGATATTTGACCTAAAAATATATCGACGATATATAACTATATTTTTCCCAAGAAATATCGATATTTTGGAAGCGATGTTGTCAATATGTTTAAATAAAAAAGATATAAGAAAAAATAGCCATGTGGGGTCCCCAACTGGTTAATGACAGAAAATATACAAGACAAATTTCATAGACGAAAGTTGCTTTTATTAAGAATCAACGAAACACCACATAGAGTGTAAATTATTTAGGAAATTATTTAAATATTATAATGGCCCATTAGTTTCAGTAAAAAAACTAACATAATGCAAACAACGAATATTTAGTCAAATTAATTTCCAGTTCGCCCATAAACATATTCGCCAACGGTAAATTTTTGAAAATTTTATTTATCTGAAATTAAATTGATTTCCATCAAGTCACGATTTCATCAACTAATTATTAAAAATAAATAAATAAACTAAACCAACGAGAATAAATACTTAGATTATGTCGAGCTAGATTTCCAAAAATTTCCTGTCTCCAATATAACCATCAAAGCATACTACTATTTTCCCCCAAAAATTCCTAAGCGATTTAGCTGTAAATAATACAATATGCAAGGAACTGGGCAAAGTAAAGCCGAAAACTGGAAGTATTGCAGTAAGACTGCGAATGTTTAATTAATGGAACAATCCAGAGCAGAATAAATTTGGGATAAAGACACGAAGAGTTTTCTAATTATTCTTCCCTCGTAAGTTAATATTTAATTTTATCATGGAGCGCCGTAAATTTGGCAAAACAATTTATAATTTTGATGAAAAATTAGCCCGTTGGGATTTGGGCAAGAGGCGGGGCGCGGTGTCTTGAATTGCAGAAGGGACGGCAGTTGCTTTTCTTGAAAAGGGTTTTTTAATATGTTAGCAAGAAAAAATCGCGACCATTAATCTATTGAAGATCAACGTAAAGGGTTTAAAGGAGGGTATTGAAAAGGGTTATATGGAGTCTTAAGGGGACCTTATTAGAATAATTTTGGTTTGAAGTTTCTGTAAAAAATTTAAAAAAAATTAAAATTAAATAGGGTAAAACCCTCAGTTATTGGCACTTTAAGGATCTTTTTTTTTTAATTTTATCTTAAAAATTCATTATGGGGAATCTACGCTTTAAACATTTTTTAGGGTAATATTTGATGTTTATAGAAACGGTTTCGGTAGTTGTAATAATAAATGCTCTTTCATCTAAAAGAAAAATAAAGTTTTATTACAAATTTTAAATAACCTAGTTGTTGGCACTCAAAAATGAAATGTTGCTGGTTATAACTATTTAGTAGACGTGTTGAAACCTCAATAAATTTAAATAAACAAGTATGGCATTTCCTTAAATATATTTATTACAAAAAATTTTACAGAATTGTAGAGAAGGCATTTTTTATTTTGAGAAAAAACCTTTTACGATCGCATGTTCAGCTTTAGTGTTCAAACAGCGCATTATATAAAAATCTTGTAATAAACCTTTTTTTTAAAGCAAGAAATATGATAGGCTCTGTTGCAATCTTGACATTTTACACCAATTTTTTTTAAAGTCATATTTGCTACACATGAAAAGCATAATCCAGTTTTCTTTATGATGTTGTTCTTCTCTTCAGGGATTTCCCGAATTTCTTCAGTAATTGTCCCTGTTTTATCAATTTTTGATTGTTTAGGCTGTTTTCTTTTAGTTTTACTTGATTCAGCAGTCCCTATACCATCAGTGTCTGCTACTATTCCTTGCTCTTCTTGTTGGAGCTCTTTTTCGTCAGCTTTGCCCTTGTTTATTTGACGAGACTTAGCTTATTCCTCCATTTTCTTCTTTAGTCTCTTTTGTCTATTTTTTTCCTTTTTTCTTCCATTTTTTTTTGTAACCACTGGAAGCGATAACAATAGAAGTTCTTTTAACTTGAAGTTTGTCTTTTCTTTCGGGCGTTTTTGCTTTTGGAAGAAAATATTCTCAATTTATTGTTTTCGATTCCTCTATTGCTTTCGAAAATGCTTCTGATCTGCGACTATTGGGACTAGATTCTAGAGTTTGTTTGCTAGTTGGCATTCCTAAAACATAGATAAAATATCTTATAAAGTTTAAATTATTTAATCAAAAATAATTTAAGGTAAAATTGCAATAAAATACCTGAAATATTTTCCAATATTTTCCAACGTTTTTTGCACCAAGGGGGGCTATAACTTTCCCGATTTTAGGGCAGAAGAGAAAACATGTTTCGTTACCATTGAAGACCCGGGTAGGATCTTCTTATATAGAAAAATAACCTTTTTCTTTTAAATAATTTTCTATTTGTCCAAACCATTTCCTGATATCAGCTTCTGCTACATTCGCTGATGCACTTGTTACTGCTTCTGTAGTTCGATGCACTAGCATAGGATGACGCCCTAAAAAAGCTTTATACCAGTATATTCCCGGTACATTATTTTTAAAACGCGTTTCTTGTTTAACCGCGTCTAAAAATATTTTTACAGATGCCTGAATGTTCTCTTTTCTTTAAGGAAAACCTTTTCTTTGACTTTCCAGAATCCAATTAACCAGTGACTACTCTTCCTCTTTTGTCGGGATTGTACAAGGTCCTTTTTCAACTTTTGTAAATTTTTGGCAGTCTTTTTGTGACTTTTTTCGCTTTCTTAATTTTCGGCACCTGTAAATATAAAATACTGTGTAGGTAGCAAATAAGGTGGTAGTATTAAAATTAATAGGTAAACGAAAACAGTTATTACCTATCATAAAAATGGGGCATGACAACTACTGGGGTAAGCCTAGTACCAGTTATTAGCACCCTGTGCCAATAATTAGAATTTAGGCTTATTTTTACCCAATGATTGGCACCCCTAGTATTTTAATAAAATCAACGGTAACAGTTCCAATAATAATTTAAAATTACTTACTAAGCACCAACAATTATCACAAACCACACACAACAAATAAAAACAACTTTTTTAAAGAAATAGTTACCGTTATTAGTTGGTCGCTGCTTCACTATTTTCTAATAGATTGCACTTCTTGCGACAGCACAAGAAACACACGTTAAAATCAATTATTCAAAGAAATTAACTCAAATAAAGAAAAAACCCAAAAAAGAACCCAAGGTGCCAATAACTGGTGCAGTGCCAACAATTGGGGGTTTTGCCCTATTTATAGAATACACTGTACCACAATTTTTCGAAGCAAACGTACTAAATATGTGCCTTTAACCAGATATCGTACAAGATGAAAGAGCATCTTTCAAAAAAAGGCTTAGTAGGCACTAGCTTCGAAGGTGTGATAAGAATGACAGCTCAGGATAATCTACTAACACTAGTAACTTCCAGTGCACAGATAAGTTTATTCATAATTATAAAAAGTTTTCATTGTGAAACATCAAATCCCCTTTCGATTTTTCGCTTAATTTTTGTTATTAAACTTTTTCATTTATTACACTTTTACCATATATCTCATAGATTTGAACAAGCAAAATATTAAAATTTAACCTATACACTTTAAAACTTATATTTTAACTTAAAATTGACTTCATTCATACCATTCATATCCTAGTGCATGGCTCGAAATCAGCTTTGAATTTAAATGAGAAAGTGCTACATGAAGTAGTGGCAACCCTTTAGAATGATTTGTAATGTGCGATCGTGGGACTTTTTAGTACATTTTGAAATGTTAGATATGAGAATTTTCTGTGAAGTGGATGTGCATTATTGTAATTGATTTGGGAAGTGGTTTTATCCAGCCCTGATGCTTGAGTTTCATTAACAGTGTAAATCCGTGATCATACTAGTTCAAGAAAGCGGCAAAAATATGATACTAGTTTATAACAAATATTTTTAGGGATCACCGAATAGTAGCTTCTATTTTCCTATACTATTTTCTAATACTATTGCATAAATCACAATATTTAATATTTTATGTCTCGTTAAATAAAACGTTTAATAACTGCAAGGTTTTGGCCATTAAAGTAATAATGGATAAATGAGATATTAAGCATATTTCCATAATGTGCGTCTTCTCGCGGCTCATAGAATTATATTTATTAAATTAATAAATTTGATAACCAAAAACCAGTCAATAAACAGTTATAATATCGCGAATAGTCGAAATGCGGAGAATTTACAAAATCGTACCCAAAACTGTGCTATCATCAAAAATAAAATTACAGAGCGTAAGGGTAATAGCAATAAATCATTAAAAATACCAGGAGTGGATGAGTTTAGTTGGGTTTATTTAGGAAAATTCGTGATTACGTCACAGTTGTAGATTTTTTGCAATTTTCTCAATTTTATATTTAATTTAATTGTTTGAACGTCCTGTATTAATAGTTATCAAAGTATTATAAAAAATAAATTTTTAAAGCAGGTTCTTCTTAACAAGGTATCGAACTCAAATTAAATAATAAAGACTTCCTTATACGAAAAATTGATAATTATTTTAGGGCCTGCAAACTTCATTTTTTGACATAAAACCATAAATGTTTAATAACGCTTAGACTTGGGTATAGAACATGATGTACAAAATCTGCATGAAATCTTACGTAAAATTCAAAAATGTAAAAATATATAGGGTGTTTCATTTTAAATAAGCAAGTTAACACCCACTTCCGGTATTAGCGGGGTTCCCCCCAGCAACATTAGCATACTGTCAAATTTCCAAAAAATTTTTATTTATAGTTTTCCATAATATAGATCGAAGCGGTTCCCCGTGGGACAACTTGTATGAAGCATCCCATAAATGCCCTACTATCACTACTTGGTTATGCTGCAAATTCGTACTTAAAAGGCTAAATATTTCCCAAGATGAGGTAGTCCATAATCTGATGCAGCCACAAGCTTGCTATAATGAAGGAATAGAGTACTGGAGGAGAAAGGTGGCTTCCCCACTGCTAGAGGGATAAGACACCTCTCTCTTCCTCATCGAATATGTAGAACACCTTCCGTGCTTCCAGAAATCCTATCCCTCACAAATCAAAAAGTTGACTGAAACGATTCAAAAATTCCAAAAAAGACAATAGGAGTGCAACAACTAATGAAATGAGTGCTTAATACGAAGACTAATGGCTTTGTCAACATATTCACAGACGCATCTTCATCTCATCATTCTATCACAGGGAAACGCGGAATACAATGGAACGAGAAACCTCACAATATTTGGAAGATGTGTGAAATACCCAACGATCTGCTCGCTTGAGATATTAACCATAAGTGTAGCTATAAACACTCTGCCTTTAGATATAAGGAAAGCAGTAATAGGCTCGGACTCTAAACGCGCACTACAGAAAATAGCAACAGAGAATTAGAGAAATGTGTATTGAAAGTAAGAAACACCCTAACAAACCTAGATGATTAAGGCATAAAAGTACGATTCATAACATGAAAAAAAATATAAATTTTCACAGCAACGGTAATGTGTTTTGAGTTTTTTTTTCCATTATAGCCTATAAATACAATTTCTTTTATCGCTATGGTCAATTCAGGTTGCATGGAAATATAGTTTTTTCTTCAAAAAGTAATAATATTTCTTAGTTATATCCGTTCAAATTTTGGGGCAGTTATTAAGGTGACTTTATCTAAAAACCCTGAACTTTATTTGTTCCAAATATCAGCAGTAGAAGAAGTGCCAGCAAGAGTACAAAAAATCCCAACTGTCGTTGTTGAAAAATCCCATAGCGCGAGACAAAAAAAGAAGGCACAATATATTTTCCTTTTAATTACATTTAAATTTACATACTACCTTTAAAAACTTAAAATAATAGAATCCGCAGTTAAAATGTTCTATGTCTTAGTTTTCTTAATTTGATTAACTTAAAGAAATTTTTCATTTTAGAATTGATTCACAGCGACATCTGTAAATGTGGTTTTTATACTTTCTCCCTCTTTAGTTATTAGGTTGTTTCTGATACTACTTGGTTGGATACAATCGGAGAAGCTTCATATAATGACCAAAAAGGTAAGTACCACACGCGATAAATGGTCATGACTAACTAACGCCTTTATACCTTATACCTGCTTGTCCTTCTATTTTGGCAAATAAATCATTCCGGTCCAGGATGGTAGTAGGAGGATTAAAACAATGTTTGTATATGTACAGAGTGTTTTTTTTTCGTTGATATTATAGGGTATAGGCTACATGGTAAGAGATACAAAAAAAACTAAGATATGTGTCCCGTTCTCTTTTTTACTGTTTAGTTCAATGGCACTCAGATCTACGCTAACTAGATTGGTTTAGAAGATACAGGGTGATTCTTAAAATCTGCGGTTTTATACGAAAGTTTTGTGACTTTTTGCGTAGAATCCATTGGCGTATTAAAAAAAAATGTAGATGTATTAATTTTTGAGGTATTATCGAAACTAGCATTTTCTTAAATGGGACACCCTGTATCTGGGTATCTCAAAAAATTGATTTTTTTCTTGCGATTGCAACTATATATAAGACTTAATAGTTTGCTTTGTTCTAAATAGCAAAAATACCAAAAAACAAAAATTTTTTAGTTGGTCATGAATTGAATTTTTTAAGCGTTTGTTTTTGTTTGCTTACATGTCATAAAATTCATTCAACATTAAGTATTGATTTTAACATTCATTGTTAACGAAATATTTTCGATTATATTTTTCTAACAAAGGAGTCTAAAATGAATATTTTTCAAAACTTTGAAAAATTAAACATGTTTAAGTGCTACATTGAGAGTAATAAAAATAAAGACGTAGCTTTAGACCTACATTTTGAGCGTTATCCGGAACGACGACAACCAGAAAAACAAATATTTCAAAGAATATAACACAATTTAAAAAAGTATGGATCATTTGGAAAACCAAGAGATAAGATTTACAATAAGGAAAATAAAGAAAGAGATGAAATAAATACATTAGCTTGTGTTGCTGCTGATCCGACGGTATCTAGCCGTAATATTGAGAAAGATATTGGCACATGTAAATTTAAAGTTTTAAAAACGTTAAGAAAGCATAAGTATAAATCGTATTAAATAAAAAAGATTCATAACTAACATCCTGATGAAGAGAGGCGATTAATCGGAATCCCAATTTTATTCGAAATATAATATGGACTGACGAGGCTTTTATATCCAGCGAAGGAATTATTAATCGACATAACATACGATATTGGTCAAACACCAATCCTCATCAGACGGTCGCCAGGATACAACAAGGACGGTTTGGGTTCTATGTATGGGTGGCGCTATATCAAAACAGGGTCCTTAACTACAGGATGTTTAATGAAAATTTGAATGCTGTAGGATACATCCAAATTTTGGAAGAATGTGTAATAGTCGAGTTGGATAATATGCCATTAGCTGCAAGAAATCATGCTTATTTACAACAAGATGGTGCTCCAGCACATAATAGCCATATGGTAAGGCACTTATTAACTGTCAGTTTTAGCGAAAATTGGCTTGGTACATATGGACCAAACAGATGGCCTTCACGTTCCCCCGACCTGACACCACTCGACTTTTATTTTTGGGGATTTATCAAAAATGAAATATATAAAACCCGAAGTCATACTATAGAAGAACTTAGAGCAAATTTTATTAATTGCATTGGAAGAGTGCCAAAGATTCACATCTATAACGCGACTCATTCAGTTACAAACCGAGTCCAAAAATGCATCGACCAGAATGGAAGACAATTTAAGCACATTTTGTGATTAGGCACCTATGCTAATTGTTATATATTAGTATATGAGATAATTGTCCAGTTGTTATTATAAGTTTTTGTTTTTTGTAGTTGTTGTTGTTTTAGTTTATTATCTGTGTAATTACAGGGCTGAGGATGCGGAACTTCTAGGTGGAGCACCCTGTATAAAACTATATGAGTAAAATGAGTCTTCTCAATAGTTTAAATCTGTACTATGACTATCATCCACTGATATAATTAAAGGTTTTACGTTTTCCAAAATTTTTTTATAATTATTTTCGATTTCAAGTACATGATTAGCGCACGGTCTCCAACTGCTCGCTGGTATTAATTCACACTGAATTTTAATTACTTTAATTACATTAGCGGATATTTTTGGGTTTACATTATTGCTTCTAACTTTGTTTTTTAATTCGGACCATATCATTTCTATAGGATTCAAATCGCAATGGTGGGGGGTAATCTAAGTGGTATGTTACCGGATGCTTTTATAGCCTCATCTAGGCAATATATTTTATCATACGATTTGGTTTTAGTACCTCAAGTAGTTTGGTTTTGTATAATTATCTTCAAAATAGAGGTCATGTTGGCTAGAGAATTCTTACAAAACCTCTTTTTTGCTGCTTAAGGATGGTATTTTCAAATGATTTAATAATAATTCGACAATTTCTAATGTGTCGACAGGTATAATTAATTATACTTAAAATACGTACATATTATCAAAATAAAAATAAAATACCTCCCTGTTACTGAGAAACGCTTAAAAACCAGCCCTTAATTGCTTTATGAAGGGCAAAATAACCGGATCGTTTTAAAGCAGGTAAAATCATGACCATTTATCTTGTGTCGGGCTATACCTGGATACACTAAACAGAAGAAGCTATCGAGGCGCCCATTGACTATTTCGAGGATTTTAAAGTAAAACATTTTAGGAAAGGCATCGGGAACCTGGAGAAACGGCGGGCTACGTGAGTTGGAGAATCCAGAGGATTGTATCGAAAAATTAAGCTAGGTACAAAACTGACATTGTTTTCTATCACATTCTAGTACGATACTTGTCGCACCATCCTCGTACTGCCCATACAAAGCTCTTGGCCTGATGTTGTATGAACGTTAATTACAAATTACTAAGTCACGAAGAAGCTCTATGTAACTTATTAAAAAATGTATATCCGTAACATTAGTCCACTCCGATGAACATACTAGATCCATATTAACTTAATTAAAATGCTGCAAAAACCCTTGCGATCAAACATTCCAAATGGTTTGGATTAGCCGGTGGTGCAGACACTAGACACTCATTTAAATTCAAAGCTCTTCTCGAGCATCGCTGTAGGGATGCATTTACGATATTGATCTTTGCATTCTGCCAATTAATGCGTGTTTTAGCCGTTCGAATTAGTTGTTAAATTTAAGTGGAACATTTACTTGTTTTAGAGTTTCAAAGGTATAACAGCAATTTACTGACTTCAGATATTACGAAAGACAAATTTGGTTAAATGAATTGAACTTTAAGAAAGGCATTGCGCTAACTGCTAAAAACAAAACGATTTAAATAAACCATGAACGTAAGAAACGTACTTATATGATGTACCGGGTGTCCCATTAAAAATGGCTCTCGGCCGTATCTCAGAAAGTGTTAGTCGTATGGCTTTCGGAAAAAAATATATTGGGTAAATTGATCATGAAAAATTGCTGGAAATTATTTTCAAGTTTTTCAGACTGGCGCTAGAGGGATCAACAGTAACGGTAAATATGAATCGCGAAGTTTCCTCAAAAGTCGCCTGGTTAAGGTATCCCGAAAATAACATTTTTGTATATTTCGGAGATTTATTAATAAAATTCACATATAGAACGTGTTCGTCACTTTTCAAATTAAGTGGTGGGGGAAGGTTGAACATTATTTGTAATAAATACTGATAACTCCGGTCTGGCTAAACATAATTTAGTAAACTTAGTTTTGTTAACAAGGGCTTTTCTCGCTCTATATATCATCTTATGAACTACGACAATACGTGTTTTACACTAGGCGCTAGGGGGCGCTGTCTTACAACTTCACAAACATTGCGCGTTTTTTTCATAATTGTAAATATAATAGTATATTCAATTTTACCTGATTACAAGGATGATTAAAAGTCTAAGAAGTCAGCGAAAACCACAAGTTAATATCTATTTTCAATCCGGAGATATCAACAACAATAATCATAATTACGGAACATTATGATTTTATTTTCAAGTTGCCATTGTTAAGGTTTTTTTAAGAGTCAAGTAGGCCTTGGAAAAACAAAATGTGAATTGAAACTGTGCACGCGTGTCACCTTTCATTATTACGTCAAAATTTTTGTCGTGCCAACAGTGTTGTGTCGTATTTGATTTTCAAAATGCCTCTGTTACTTGAAGAAGCGGTTGACATTATTGCGGTGTATTTTGAATGTTTGGGAAATGCAACAATTGCTGAACGAGTTTACGCAGTACGTACCCTCAAAGGCGCCGATACGACAGTAGAATGTTTAATCGTTTAGCTAGCCGTTTTCGTACTACTGGAAGTATTCGTCGCCCTGTATATCGCAGACGCCGCCGCGGTCGAACCGAGGAAAACATTGTAAATGTTTTGGCATATTATTATGTGGAATTTAATCCACAAATTAGTATTAGATTATTTGTTAGAGACTTGGGCGCTACTCGCTCTACTGTGCATAGGATTTTACTAGAAGAAA